>OVBL01000568.1:0-1274178 GCA_900406555.1 Pseudoturritis turrita
AGGAATCAGAAGCCGGAGTGGAGAAAAATTTCCCGGCGAGAAGTGATGATGTGGAAGTAGAGACCGGGTTGAGAAGTGAGTTACCGGCAGGAACTCATGATCAATACTCACCGGAACCTACTCGTCCCAAAGAGAGAGATGATTTCGATTCGAAAGTTGACGAGACAAGAGATGAGACACAAGAATCAAAACCCATCACCTACGCAGAGCAGATCGGTTCAGCACCGTCGTTCGTAACCGACAAAGCTATAGCTGCGAAAACCGCTGTCGCTTCAGGGCTAGGTTACTCCGGCGAAACTACTGGCGCCGACGGGCAACACGAGAGTCCCATGGGAGGGGAAACTCCGGGAACCGGGCAGAAAGTGGTGGGAACTGTTGACGAGAAGTTGACTCCGGTAATCGAAACTGGATCACCCGGGCTTGCGAAATTGCCCCTCTCCGGAGGTGGAAGTGGAACGGAGGAGGACGAGGGTGTGACGGCTGCGGAGAAGTCGAGACCTGGAGAAGAAGACAAGGCTTTGTGGGGAAGATTGAAGGAGGAGAGAGAACAGGGTGAGGCGGTTGCAGAGGAAGAGAAAGGAGGAGGAATGGTGGGGAAGATTAAAGGAGCGTACAATTATTGGCTCGGTGGTACAACGGAGGAGGCGAAGCCGAAATCTCCAGATTCCGTTGAAGAGTCTTCACAATCACTTGGCTCCACCGTTGGTAAAACTCCCTCGTCCTTGTTATGCGTTTAAATTAAAGAGTTTGGTGTGTTTATTGCTTGTGATTTACTCAAATGTTTTGGTGCAATGATAGGGACTAAAGGGTTTTCGGATTCCGGTGAAAGCGGGTTGGGAGAGACAGGCGGTGGTAGTAGCGGAGCTGTGCCAGTGGAGAAGGGACTTTAAGAATCTGGGAACTGAGATTTGCGTTTCTGCTTTTGAATGTTCATGTGTGTTTTTGTTTGATGCCATTGTCTCTGCGACTTTGATGTAATCCTTGTTTGTGTAAAAGAGAGAATAATAATATTGGGTTAATAAATTATTTGCTTTGGAATTAAGAATGCTCCTTGTTATTAACTACTGGCTCTAGATGAATTATAGCTTTAAAATGCAAAACAATTAGCGTTAGATATTTTATTGTTCCAAGCTGATGGTGATGGATTTGGAAGATCCAAACCAAACCAGAGTTAGTAGGTTGAGCAGAAGCAGTGACATCAGTTGATACACAAAACAAATTATTTTATTCTGTTCATATCACTTGATACACAAAACAAATTATTTTATTCGGTTCCATTTGAGAGGTTTAGACACCAAATTCTGTTTATCGTAAAAAAAAAATTTACTTAGAATAATCCTAAAATTATGCTTTATTACTAAACTATACCCATTTTTATGTTACAATGAAAATATGTTAGTAAAAGTCGATAATTTGTTTTAATTACAATTCATGCCATTTAGATTAAAATTTTGAGAAAATTTTGTTTTTAATATAAAAACTGAAAAAACCAGAAACCCTAATCTTTCTCGCCTCTTCTTCGATCACCACCGTCCTCTGCCTCTCCATTCTTCTCTCGCTTCCTTCTTTCTGTCTCATGGATGCCACGAGTCTTCCGTGTCCCTGAAGGACGATATCATCTGCCTCCATAGTTTTCATGCGATAGAGGTTCCATTGATGATTTGATTTCATCTTTTCTCTTCTCATCCTCTCTTTAGATTCATTCTCTTCGTTTCATAGATTGATTTAGCTTATCTTTTGATGTTCAAATTGTGTTTGTGTTACGGATCTGTAATTGCGAACTGTTTCCACTACTTAAACTTAAGTGGTTGATGAATCCTAGGTGCGTACAAGTATGCTTATGAGCGATGGAGGAAGAAGCAGTCCGATGTCATGAGATTTCTACAGAGGGTGAGGTGCCGAGAGTACAGACAACAACCTTCGATTGTTTGTCTCGTCAGGCTTACTCCTCCCGACAAGGGTCGTCGTTTAGGTTACGATAGATTTAGGAAAGGAAAATTGGTTATGTAGAGTTGATTTTTGTGAGAGTAGTTTAGTATACTTTATTTGCAGATTTATTTAGTACGTTGCAGATTATTTTAGTTAGTATGAATCGTGTTTGGTAGACGTATATAAGTTTCGAGTTTCAGAGGTTGTCCACCAACACTGCAGATTTTTTTGGTAGATTTATCTGAATACGTTGTAGATTTAATGGTTTCTAAGAGTTCGACAGATTTATCAAAATAAATTTGGTTTTGTAGAGTTATTTTCTGTGAGAGTCGTTTAGTAGACTTAATTGATTCGATGTAGATTTGTGTGGTAAAATCGTAGATTTGTTATCGGTGTTTAGATATTAGACGGTATTGTAGATTTATTTTATACGTCACTAATATTTTGATATAATACGACTCGTGTGTGGTAGACTTATATAAGTTTCGAATTTCAGAGGCTGTCCTCCGACACTGCAGATATATTAATAGATTTATCTAAACAAGCTGTAGATTTATTGGTTTTCATGACTGTGGTTAAGGCAGATTTGACAAAGAAAAATTGGTTATTTAAATTAATGTAAGTAAACCTCCACTTGGTTATGTACGATATTGAAGGAAGCAGAAAAGGATGTGTGGCGTTCGAAAGTTGATGAAGACTCGTTTAATGAAGTGTAGATTTATTTTGTTGATTCATTATGTAAGTTGCATATTTTAGGTCATATATTGTAGACTTGCATTTGGTGGTGGAGTTGTTATTAGTTGTATGATAAATTTATTAAAAACCAATGGATGTTGACTTGTTCGTAATGTCATAGTAGACTTGTTGCAATCATAATCATAATCACAATTTCATCATTGTAAACTTGTTGCAATCATAATTATAAACTTGTTATTAGTTGTATGATAGATTTCTTTCCTGTCGTGCCATGATATAAACATCGATCATCATTGACACTTGTTTCAAACCTTCAAACTTTGAATATAAATTATGAGCCTTTTCAGCAAATTTTTTCGCCTTGTTGTAATCATTCTCTGTAACTTTCCTCTTGGCTATGTCCATTGCCCTTATAGCTTCCTCCTTGTTGCATTCTATTTCTTTGTAATAAAACTCGAAAATGCAAATCACAAAATAAAAGTCTACTACACACGATTCGTACTAACTCAAAAATTCGCAAGTAAGTAATTTAATTTCAACACACGATTCGTACTAACTTACATAAGTCTACTACACACGATTCTTACTAACTCAAAAAAATCTGCAATGCACAAAATAAATATGTAAAATAAATCTACCCTAACGCCTAAAAATTAAACACCGATAACAAATATATCATATTACTTAATAAATCTACATCGAATCTACTAAATTAGTCTCATATAAAATAACTCTACACAACCAATATTTATTTACTAAATTTACCATAACCACACTCACGGAACCAATAAATCTACAATGGTTTCATATAAATCTACTAGACAAATCTGCACAGTCTGACGATAGCCTCAAAAAACTGCAACATACGTAATAAATCTACGAAATACATATACCATACCACCTAACAACTCTACATGGAACATAAATCTATCGTAATATCTAACAACTCTGCATCGCAAATCTTTAGTTTGCTAAATCTGCGTAACCACACTCGGTGAAACCAATAAATCTGCAGTGTCAAAACAAAAATCTACCAGACAAATCTACACAATTTTCCGACAATCTTAAAACATGCAACGTACATAATAAATCTACCAAATAAAAAATACAAAAAATATAATTGCAATTAATCTGCGTAACCAAAACAAAAATCTGCAGCGTTAAAACGAAAATCTACTAGACAAATCTACACAGTCTACCAATAGCCTTAAAACTTGCAATGTGAATAATAAATCTACAACTTGTAAAATAGAATCTACGAGACAAATCTGCACAGCGTGACGACAACCTCAAAAACCTTCAAATATATGTAAGTCTACTAAACAAGATTCATACCATGTGAAAATATCTGCAACGTACAAAATAAATCAGCTTGTTGATAAAAAAAACTACAAAACAAATATGCACTGTATAACGACTTTCTCAAAAACCTGCAAACAAGACACAATTTTTTCTTTGTCAAAATATCTGCAACGTACATAATAAATCTATAAAATATATCTACAACACCCCCCCCCCAACCAACTAAATATTGTACATAAATCTACCGTCATTTCTAATAAATCTACATCCCACCTAATAAACCTGAAAATATCTGTAAGTCTACTTGATACGATTCGTACCGTGTCAAAATATCTGCAACTTACATAATAAATCTGCACCTTCTAACAAAAATCTACATAATAAAATGACATCCTCAAAAACCTGCAAACACTTTTAAGTCTACTACACACGATTCTTACTTTGTCAAAATATATGCAACATACATAATAAATCTACTACACCTCCAACCAAGTAAATATCGTACACAAATCTACCGCCACTTCTAATAAATCTACATCTCACCTAATAAACCTGCAAATATCTGTAAGTCTACTAGGCACAATTCGTACCGTGTCAAAATATCTGCAATTTACATAATAAATCTGCAGCTTCTAACAAAAATCTACAAAACAAATCTCCACAATAAGACGACTTCCTCAAAAACCTACAAACACTTTTAAGTCTACTACACACGATCATTCGTTTGTCAAAATATCTGCAACGTACATAATAAATCTACAACATAAATCTACTACACTTCCAACCAACTAAATACCTTACACAAATCTACCGTCTTTCTTGATAAATCTACATCCCACCTAATAAACCTGCAAACATAGGTAAGTCTACTAGGCACGATTCGTACCATGTCAAAATATATGCAACGTACATAATCAATCTGCAGATTCTAACAAATATCTACAAAATAAATATGCACCATAGGATGATTTTCTCGAAAACCTGCAATCCCTTTTAAGTCTACTACACACGATACTTACTTTATCAAAATATCTGCAACGTACAATATTATTGTTTTCTTCTTTGTTTTTTTTTTTTTTGATAAATCTTGTTTTCTTCTTTATTTTGAGTATGATTTACATATATTAAACGATATAAAATTATTTTTTCACATGTGTGTTTTAAATATTTATTGTTGTTAATATGTTATTACTTTAAATAATATATACAAATTTAAATTAACCGTGCGTGTACCGAATATTAAGAAGATGGATTTAGAATTTACAAAAAAAAATTGATAAGATTAGAGCTTGTCATATATCAGAGAGTATAATGGTCGTGTTTTTCTGTTAATTTCTAATATTTCAAGATATACAAAAAATGCTTAAAGACGTTTAGGAAATCAATACTATAATAACACAAGTGTCTCTCCAGGAGATGATACTTCAGCATTTTCAATTGTTCTAGAGCTGCCACGTCATTAAAAAATTGTTACTCTGAAAACCAATTAAAACATTTTATTAATACACATCACATATTAATTTTTCCACATCAGCTTATTTGTCTTTTTTTGGTTTTGGAGCTGCCACCTGTACAAAAAAAATATAATGTTAAAAACCAATCAAAATATTTTATTTATACATACATCATATTTAGTAATACATAAGGTTACTATAAATTGATTTCATCCATCTCCATTTTTTTTTTGCGAAATTGATTTTGAATCTCTTTGGTTGGATCATCAAGATGTGTTTAATGAAACTGCGGAGGAGGTCACGTACAAGACGCAATCGATTCAATTACTTGGAAGAAACACGCCCCCATAATCCAAAATATCAAGCTATGTGGCACATAATCTCGTCGAAAAAGGCGTCTATTGAAAAATTGTTCTTCTTCCTCACCAAATCCCTCATTCCTTGTCATGGATTCAACTGAGTCACCATCATTTCCGGTAGGGTTTGATATTGAAGCTGCATCGTATCCGAAGTCTGATTTGATCGGAAACAATGAGATAGAGCCGACGATGACGAGGATTAATTTGAAAGATGGGAATAGATCAACCGGAAACGATGAGGCAGTGCTGGGACTTAGTGTCTCAGGTAAAGTCTCCATCGATCTCTTTCTCGTGTATTCATGTTTTTCATATAAGAATGTAAAATCTCTAGGTTAGCATTGCTAATCCCTAATAATTTATTTATTGATTTCGTACCAGAGGTCCATAATCCTAAATTTCAAGCTTTGTGGCACATAATCTCGACGAAAAACATTGACACCAATGAGTTGTTAGATTTCAAGGAGGGTGGAGATGATGATGACATATCGAGCAAAAGCTGGAGAGTTTGATATGAAAAACCAATAAAAACATTTTAATTTTACACATCTTCTTTTAACCTTCTCGACTCCTCGCTTTACTTTAATAGCATTGATTAGTTCAACATGAAAAATCAATATCTAACAACTACGATTTTCGAAGCGCTATCTCTCATCAACTTTTTGTACACAAAATCTTTCAAACTTCTCTCACTGAAGCCCTGGTAGAGCAATTGAGTTTATAGGTTCAACGTCTTGTTCTCTGTTCTCTATATATGTTTGACTCAAGTTTGCTATTAAGTTTCATATGAAGTTTAGATTTTGAATCGATAGCTATGTTCTGATTATGTGTTTTGTAGAAACTGCAAACAACTTCAATGGCCACCGGTGAGCTCGCGTTACTTACGCCGGTCTTATTCTCCACGATGATGGAATCAACATCACCGTAAGTCCTTATAACTTATGTTTCTTACCTTATATTCAATTTCTTAATTCTATGTTCGTTATTACAAGTGAAATCTATTTAATGTGAGTCTTCAATTGAGATACGTGTATAGCTTCTTGATTACGGTATGGAAATCGCAGATTGTACTATGTGCCTTTTGATTTTAGTTTTAACTAAATCTCTTTATGGTAGCAATTAAGTTTATAGAGAAGTACTTCTGCAGGTGAGAAGAGAGGTTCTTGGTTGTCAGTCCTTCCACATTCATCAGCTGCATAATCACACGAAACAGGAAGTTTCTGACTGTTGTTCCCGTTGTATTGTAAATTCTTACCAAACTGAGCTCATTAGTTACTTTTTTAGAGCTATGCTATATATGCCTTAGTAGAGTAGAGGAGGATTCTATTAACATAAACTGCAATAAATTCTTGTTTTTACCTTCATTAGTTATAGAATCAAAATGAATGCTTAATCTTTTTGTCTAGAATCAAAATGAATTAAAAAAAAAATTAATTGCAGATACATAGCACTAGAGATGTATAAAGACGAAATATTTGACTAAAAGTAGATGCACTCTTTGGTTTCATTTTAAAAGAGATACATTTTCTTTCTTTTTTCTTGGTATTTCGTGTGTTTTTTGTTTCTTTAATATGTATATTTGTGTGTAATCAGAGAACCGAATTTCTGTGATAAATTTTTATTTTCATGTAGAAACTAAAGTTAATGCAAGATAAAAGATTGCTACTTCCAAGAACTTTTCTTTTGCGGGAAATAAAAAAGGGAATCAACTTTGTAGAGAAACAAGATCAAAGTTTGTGGACAAAAATCAATTCTCATGGAATTCTGAGACAAGTGAATATCAAATTCACTCGAAATATTTTTTTCGTATAAAACCAAAGACAAGACATGGTTTTTCTTGTTTTCAGTTGTATATGTTGTATCCATAAGTTTTTATAATTTAAAACTGAAATGTTGTGAACAGTCTAGAAAATAATAAAATTTTAAAACTTAGATATAACGTAAGGACAAAAGAGAAGTCTCGGATGGAGTTAAATATTCATTTAATAACTATCCAAAAAAATATTCCAAACCAAATAAATTCACTGAAATTTCACTTTTATGTCAAAATAATGTTTAATTTAAAATTTTTATGCACATGAGAAATACTATGTCGTAACATGGAAATTAAATATGTTCTCAATTGTTTTAAGTGTTTAATCTAAACTTTGCAAGTGTAATCAGCTTTCTCAGTAGTGGTGATCAACTCAAGACACTATATAAATGATGTTACAACACTAAATAAATAAATAAATAAAAAACAGGAAAACGAAATAAATAGATAAAAATAAACATGTTTTTCAACATCCAAAATGTGCATCTAAAATATGCATCATTTTATCTATTTACCGGAAAAACTGATCAAATATGTCACAAATCGAAAAGAAAGAACTGCCATATGAACAATACTTAAGAACCGATTGGACAATTTAATTAACAATATAGCCATATGAACAGTACTTAAGAATCAAATCCTTTCAAGTACTTCAAAGAGTTAAGGTAAGTGCGTAATGAGTAATGGTTTCTCTCTCTAAGTTTGGAGTTGGAGAGATCAGTCGAAGATCCCAAAGAATTCCATCTTTTTCTCATGCCGAGTTCATCTTGGATCAACAGGCGGTGCTTCCGTTTCCCAATTAATTTTCGATGAGGATTTTAAACATGACTACGAAGTTAGGTCTCTAGCTGCTTACAAAGCAAGCTATTTACGTGCTTAAATTTGAATACACCTCTTGCTAACTAATTCCTAAGTTCAAAAGTGATTTCACTCTTCATATTCCAAAAAGGCTTTTGCTACAATAAGAGAGTTTGAACCACTTTGAACTTACAGTTTTAATAACATAAAACCACCTGTGAAGAGTAACTTTTTTAGGCATATCTACGTTTTTTAAGGGGCTTAAGACCTTGCAATAAAAGTATGTATCATAACAAATCTTCTATCAAATTATCTTAGATTCGTAGATTTTAACTGTATCTTTTTAAGTTTTAACTTCTCATTGCCAAATTTGCAGTTACCAAATGAAGGAAAAACAAATGAGTAAATGCACAAGCAACAAGTTCTAAATCAGAGCCCGAAACGGATGAACACATGACATACCATGTGGTTTTGAAAATTTGGACTTTAAAAGATATATTTTCCATGATTTCTAAAAGACAAAAAAACGAAAAGATTGTGAAATATGGAAAATTTGCACTTTTTAGTTTTTTTAAGAAAGATATAATAGGCAAGGTTACCAACTTACCATTGGGTTGAGAAAGTTGTTTGAAGCATGGGAATCTTTTTCACGTGATCAGACATGTATCGTTCTTCATGTTTTGTGTTTTGGTAGTGGGTTTATGTCTCTTTAAAACTATGCTAAAATACAAGAACACTTAATTGAAATGTGAAGAATTAGCTTACTATTGGTCATATATATATTCATGCTCTGAAGAAAACAAACGAAAATTTAGTGGATTTGTGTAGCCGAATACAAAGATATATTTTTATGCAGTTAATAGATGTGTGACAGAAGAAAAAACAGATGCTCAAAAATACAAAAGATGAAGACTTTCAAATAAGAGAAAATGAATCAGTTTTGAAAGAGATATATAGTGACATGGCCAATAAAAGAGTGTTACGAAGATCAAATCAAAGAATAAGCGAAGAAAGGAGAGGAAAACCAAAATTAGTTGCATTGCTTTCTTAAAGCAACTCCTAATGCAAGTACATATTCATCTACTCTTCAAGCTGAATAACAGTTTCTTTTCTATTATTCAGCATGAAGGAGACAAAACCAAGATTAGCAAATCTTTTTCTACATTTTGGTTGAATTATTTCTTTTCTAAATGTAGAGAAAGATTTGTTAATCTTTTATTTATTGTTATAAAATATTTTTTGTATCTAATGATATAGAAAGACTATTTTCTCAAAAATATATATATTATATATAGTTTTCTATATTTGAGAATGATTTCAACTTTAGTTTTTTTTCATTTAATTTCAACTTTAAATTGAAACAACACAAACTTTTACTAAATTAGTATAAAAAACGAAAAAAAAATAACCCGCAGCGTAGCGCGGGAATTAACCTAGTGTAGATTAATGTTTCTATCTTTTTGTATTTATTTAGAGAGATATTAGTAAACATTCATCATCTTCGTAACTAAATAAATATGATAATTGGATTAGCCAAACTAAATTGAACTTAAATATATGAAGTAAATGTTGCACACAAAGCATAAATAGTAATTCTATTAATACTAATATTACTAAATTGTAATATGGTATAATGTGAAAATTTTGAACTAAATATTTATTTTAAATGAGGTGTTGCTCATTTTAATTTGTAATATAGTACACAATTTAATTTTTATGTACAATGTGTCCAAAGATAATAATAAGTTAATAATATATATATTGTTATCATTTTTTTATTTTAATAAATAAATATTGTTATCATCTTACTACTACTCTATATTTTTTTCCCTAATACTCTACAAATTATTATGTAGATAATATATTAACTTATGTTTCTGTAATCCAAATATATATGTGAATTTTCCAACAAAATAAACTTTTTTATATATATATTTTTTAATAATTATAAAAGATTAAGAAACATAACGAAAGAAGGAATTAGTACTTAGTTCAATATCCCAAATAATTAACCAATTAGAAATCACAAAAAATACAAATAACAATAACAATATATGGTAGTGCTAAAAGGAAAACTATTTAGATCATTTAGAAAAATCTTCTACAAACTCAAACAAAAGTACTGAAAAAGATCGAACAATACATCATCACACTCACAGTTTTTGAATCACAGCTTTCCGAGATTAGTTAGCTTCAACCTTTCAGTCTCTGTTACAGATGACTGAAGTCGGAGTTTGTGTTGTCAAATGCATCATATACCTGCAGAAGTTTTTTCATCCCCCTTTCACGTTATATACTTGCAAGTATAAATGCATCATATACTTGCAGAAGTGTTTCTTGTACGTCTCTATCTCTTTCCATATCTGAAGATTTTGTTCTTCAAAAAGATCCAGTAATTCTATTTTTTTCAGCAAGCACGCGACCCTTTCATATTCTTCTTCAATCTCTATATATGCCTTGGCCAACGCAACATTCTTTTGTTCTAGCTGGCTGATAATTCAACAGAGAATAGCTTTATTTAGCTTTATTCTTCTCTTTTCTCATCCTTGATTTGTTCATCCTCGCCATTTGCAAGCCGAGACTGAGCCTCATAGAAAGTTCTATTTCGCACTAAAAGCTTAACCGAGTCTCTTCATATTGCAAGTCTCATTTTAGTTGTAGAAGTATGACAGTTTCCAAGTTCCAACTCAACCTTTGTGCTACCTCCTTGCTTTGCAACTACAACTTATAATCATCGATCTCTTCAACTTATAATAAGATAATACCCGCAATTATCCAACTGAGAGGGTCTGTGAATATAGAAGTACACTGCTGATCCTCATGACCAAGATTCTTGTTGTGAATACCTCTGTTCATGTTTGCAAACATGGCATCAAACTCTACATCAGCTTCACGTGGAGTATGATGCCAGCACTTGCTCTAGCAACAACATAACTCTTCTGCATTTAGTACCATTACTCTCATTCGATATCCCCTTATCAGCACCAACTTTTTCCGCTTCTTCTATAAATTGAATATATTTTTGCAACGACCAAGACAAAGATGATAGATATCATACATACTCAGGACGCATCGTAGCTGTCAAAATGTTTAAGAAGTATGAGTACCTTCAGCTGTTTCTGATCCAGATAAGAATCCCATAAACTCTCTGCAAGCTCTCACAGTCTTTGCTACCCCCTCCACTATAGTGCTTAGCTAAGCTGATGAGGCCTGAGAAAAATATATTGGTCAGAATAAGAAATACCATCATAATTGATGGATATCTGGAAACGAAACTTAGAGTTGCAATTAGTTTCTCATAGAAACATGTATTGCTTGCTTCTAAAACGTGAAAAATCATTTATAAAAACTATATATATATACATATATCAAAATAAATAACTAACCAAAAATCTCCATTATGATCCATGCCTTGGTAATAGGAACTGACTGATTGAATCACATCCTATCTGCGTTTCACAAGGAAAGATCAATTTGCATATATAAGACACTATCACATTGCAATATCAAATAATTTGTCTGAGATTTTACCCTTGCATAGATCCGGTGTGGCTCCACCAGCGGCCATTGCTGAAGATGAGAAGATCAGGGTCGTGCCAGTCGCATTGCCATAGATCTTGTACCGTTTCAACACTCGCTTGACTTGAAGATCATCTATATCAACCAGGAAGGGAGCTTTGTAAATCGACATCGTTATCCCATAATCCAACATCAATAATAACAATTTCTTATAGAACCTGATAAGGAAATGTGAGACATGGAAGAAGAAGAAAACAAGGAAGGGTTAGCAAGAATCTGAAAGTGGAGAGAAGGAGACCTCTGGTCATTCGAGTCCGAGTTGACGGTGCAAATGAAATGATGAGGCAGATCATTGACTCCCATCGATTCTTCCCTAATAAATCACCCGCAAGCATTATGGTTTTGCCATTCATTTTCAACAGAAACTCATCACCATTGAACCTAATCATCATTTCGTTAACAATTTTCCAACACATAAGCCAAAATCTACATTTTGAAAAGCAAAAATCAAACATTTTCAACGATAAAAGCTCTCAATAGGCTACTGTTTAGAATCTGATTTTTACATGAGCTCCCAAGCAATGAAAAGAACCTGAGAATCCTTTCAGATGGTAAAAAGTCGTCATGGACCCACAAGGAAGAGAGAGCACGTGCTTCTATTCCCTTGGAAAGAAGATGGTCTGCTTGAGTTGTATTGGTTGCTGCTGCTTCCATGGCGTCTCTTCTTCAAGCTAAGTATAATGGCTTCGTAGATGGAGCATAATTCTGCTTCATTAAACCACCAGAGACAATACTTCCACTCACAACTCTTTAACTATTCTTCCAGAAACATGTTATTGTCAGCTCTTCTCGCCATGTTACTACGACTAATTCAGTAGATTCTCATCAAATATAAACCCTAAAACACGATAGGAATTGATTCAGACCTGAAAACCCAGAAAAATCGTCCTTGAGATTAACGGTGACGAACGAAATTCAACAAAATTCATCAAACTAATCCTTCGCAATATGCATACCACAAGGTCGAACATGAGCTTCAATTATCAACAAATTCCACCAAATTCTATCGATTATTAGTGCGCTCCAGCAGAAACAATAACAAAACTGCGATTTCGAGAGACGAAAACCGATAACTTATAAACAAAATTTACAGAGCAAACAATTAGGGTTTCTCACAACCGATAATATCTCATGGGCTTTGGCCCATATCAAAATTTTGACAATATCATTAGACGATTTTTATGTTCAAATTTCATCAAGGTAATACGATAGATTATTCCAACTTACGAGCAATTTTCGATTCTCTAATAATATAATAGATTTTATTAATTTCATACTTTATGAATCTTATATATAGGATCTATAGTTTATATTTTTTCGATTTATAGTTTCCGTTTCTTTTTTTATTAATTTATTTTATTTGAAACTTTTAACCGCAAATTATATGTTTTAGTTATCTTTAGTTGTTTTCAAAATTTAATATTTATAATTTAAATACTTTTAAAAATGGAAAAATAACAAAACCAATTTTTTGTATCTCCGGTTTGGATTCTTGAACCGTTTTAATTATTATTAAGCTGAAACAAAACAAAACCAACTCTAAAATATGGAAGTAAGAAAAATGTTTGATTTTTGAATTATCTAAATAACTAGGAACGAACCCGCGCTGTGCAGTGCAGATAGATATTCTTTTGGCCTTTTGTTTTACATGTTTTCTGATGTAGGGTTAAACGATTTTTCATTACAGTAAATATGTTTTTATGAATTATAGTTGGTATTATGTTTTGTGAGGACGTAATCATTTTAATAATTTGGTCGTTTATGTTATATTTGCAAATCATATATTCCGTGTAAGTTTACGAAACATTTACATATTTGCTTAGGTCCGATTTTAACTTGGTTAAAATTGTGTTAGTGTGTGATTAAAATAGAAGTAAGATAGAAGCCGAACCACAATTTATATTTGGTAGATTAAATCTCAAGATTATTGAAAAATCTTGATGAACAAGTAAATGGATCAATAACTATTAAATATCTAAATAAGTGCGGATGAGCAATTGTTGTTCATAAAGATAAACCAAAACACACAAAAAATGAATAATGTACTTGAAGATTATCCAAACTAAAAGTACCAACAATATAATTATACTCAAATAGAGACGAACTCTCTTGAATATATAGAAAATAGTATGAAATTAAGAGAAACCAAACGAAAGGTTATAGCACACATAATGCATATGTTTGTTAACAAACCAGTTGTTATCTTCCATCTTTACAAACGAAAGGAAGTAAATTTCATTATCTTCATTCAAACATAAACCAAACGGAATTAAAAAAAATACAAATAAAGAACAAGCTATTGTCTTATCAAAACAATAGTTGCTGCTCTGAATTTGATCACGAGTACGAATTGCTTTTGAATTGAACAACACGTTTGAAAGATCGATGAATCAAGAATAGAGCTGTCAAATGGTTCGTCCGTATTCAATTGGGCTTGTCCAGACGGACCATTTATTTTTATGGGCTATAATTGATCAGTCCGTTACGGCAATGGTCCAAAACACAACCAAGCCCAATAAAGATCATGTCCATATGGACATGTCCACGGACAGTCCAATTTAACATGATTTAAAAAATTTCCAAAAATATAAATTAAACATAAAAATATATGATTATTAATAAAAATTACAAACACAAATAAATGTTTGTTATCCCGCCCAAAACATGATTCCACGTTATCCCACCAAAAATGCGATTCCGCGTTATCCCGTCCAAAACGCGATTCCGTATTTTTCCGCCAAAAACGTGATTCCGTATTTTTCCGCCAAAAACGCGATTCCGCGTTTTCTCGCCAAAAATGCGGTTCCGCGTTTTTTCGCCAAAAACCCGATTCTGCGTTTTTCCGCCAAAAACCCGATTCCGCGTTTTTCCGCCAAAAACCCGATTTCGCGTTTTCCCGCCAAAAACCCGATTTCGCGTTTTTCCGCCAAAAATGCGATTCCGCGTTTTTCCGCCAAAAATGCGATTCCGCGTTTTCCCGCCAATAAAGCGATTCCGTGTTTTCCCGCCAACAGATTGATTCCGCATTTTCCCGCCAAAAATGCGATTCCGCGTTTTCCCGACAAAAACGTAATTTCAAGTTTTTCCGACAAAAACATGATTTCGTGTTTTCCCGCCAAAAACGCGATTCCGAATTATCCACCAAATTTCGCCAAAAATCGCGTTTTCTCGATTCTACGTTTTTCCGCCAAAAACACAAAATCGCGTTTCCGTGTTTTTCTGCCAAAAACGCAATTACACATTTTTCCATCAAAAACATAATTATGCATTTTTCCGTCAAAAAAGCAAAAAACACATTTTCGTTTTTCGCCAAAAAATAAAACTCGAGAAGATGTTAAATTTCCCCCAAATTTATTAAACCCTAATTTTTTTAAGTATTTGGACTACCCATTGTCCGTGCGGTCTTATAGCCCATTTTGACCGCGGACAAAATTGGTCTTTAGTCCATTTAGACCATAATCTATTTGGGCCTGACTATGATCCGTCCATATTGATTTGGACTGGGCTAGCCCACGGACAATATGACCAATTGACAGCTATAAATTCAAGAACGACACGTTTACATGAGTTCTTTGAGATCAATTTGATCTCAAATACGTTTCAACAGAGATGGTATCTTCATTATCAAGAAATTTTTTGAGTTACGGAATAGAGAGAACTTAAAAAAAAAAGAACAATGCAAACGAAGAAGAAGATGATCCAAAAGGAGATTCGAGTTCAACAAATCTTAGTCTACCTGTTATTCAGTTGAAACGAAAAAACAACGACGGTTTCACCCAACTCCGTGATTGATTATAATGTTTCTAAACTTGAACATTCTGAATGAAGCAGAATCTTTTCTCATTCCAAAAACCTCTCTTGTCCTTAGAGTCTTCCATTTAGGCTCATAAACTCGAACCAACACCCACAACCACCAAAATCGAATTTATTTTTATTTTTATTTTTAAATGGTTCAAATTGGTATTACCAAAATCTATATGGAAAACCGTGGCTAAATTGATTGTTTCTTGATTAACAATAATAAAACAAAACAAGTAAAGGGTGGGGTCTGGAAGCTGCAAATCGCATGAAACTTTTTATTGCTTCGCCTCCAATCGAATAGCGTCTCGATCAACACTTGCGGTTTCTCAATCCCCAAATCTCTCTCTGATTTTTCACATTTTTCCCCTGTTCGATCCAAACAAATCATTTTGCCCAGAAGAAAATCCGAGAAAATGGGGGTGGCTCAGGCGATGGAAGCTCTTACCGAGCGATCAGGTCTGATGAAAGAGTCTCTACAGAAAAGCCAGACCATCACCGATAACATGGTCGGAATCCTCGGCTCTTTCGACCACCGTCTCTCCGCTCTTGAGACCGCCATGCGACCCACTCAGGTCCCTTACCTCCTCCCCTCTGTTTTGTTTTTACATTTTTTGGGTTTGTAGGATTTGAGATCTATCTTTGTTTTTTTCTTTTGTTTGTAATCGAATTCAGATTCTGGATTAGGAGAGAAAGTCGCCGGCTTCTTCTTCTGATTTGGCTAATTTCACTTGAATTTTGTTGATTATGCGTGTGGATTGTTCTTGTGTAGATAAGAACACATTCTATAAGAAGAGCTCATGAGAACATCGACAAGGCATTGAAAGCAGCTGAGGTTATATTGGATCAATTTGATCTCACTAGAAAGGTTTGTTCTTCTCTGACACTCCCCATGCACACTTCTCCTGTCTTTGCTTGTCTTTCAAGTAATCATTCTTTTCCCTGTAGCTGTTTTTTAGTCTGGTAAGGGGTCTCAAGGTGTTTGATGTAAACAATTTTCTCTTCTTGTGCTCATCTGAAACATTAGTGGAGAATGCATCCTGTAAACAAAGTAGTAAATGTCTGCTTTCTCATGTTGTGAAAACTAAATTCTTCTGTTAGGACTCAATCCAATTTGATATAAAGTAATCTGCAATAAGCTTGAGATTATCTCTAACTTGATTAGTCCATGTTAAGGGTTTCGCATCTCTGGGAAGCTTTTTCCTCTAGGTATGGTTAATCTAGCTTGACTTTACCACAAGATGTACAATTTGTTAGTTAATTTCCAAGCTTTTCTTTGGCTAGAAAGTCACGTTGTGACAGATTTGTCTCCAAACTATGTTCTTGGTAAGAAGGAGAGGTTTGTCTTCTGTGACAGAATTAATGATTAAGCTGAATGAAGATTGATCAATTTTTGTTTATCAGGCGGAAGCTAAAATATTGAGAGGGCCACACGAGGATCTCGAAAGCTATCTGGAAGCAATTGATCAATTGAGAGGCACTATCAAATTTTTCAGCAACAACAAGATGTTTAAGAGTGCCACTGGAGTTATTAGTCATGCTCACGGTTTGCTCTCTAAAGCTCTATCAAAGCTAGAGGACGAGTTCAGACAGATACTGCAAAACTACAGGTTTGCCTTTGGATATACAGATTTACTTGTGCCTAATTGAAGCAAATTCGCTTGCTCGTGCGCGGATTGTCTCTAACACTTGATTTTTCCTTTCAAAATTTTAGCAAACCTATGGAGCCTGATCGCCTATTCGAATGTCTTCCAAGCAATCTTCGACCATCATCAGAAGGTGAAGGTGGTGGCGGCAAAAGTCATGATCCACATCAAAAGAGCTTAGAAAACGCTATTTTTACAGTCCCAACAGTCATTCCCCCGAGGGTTCTGCCTTTGCTTCATGATTTGGCTCAACAAATGGTTCAAGCTGGTCATCAGCAACAACTTTTCAAAACATACAGGTCCAACTTCTGCTTAATTTGTAACTTCTCTTCTTACATTTTTGTCAACTACAATGGCTATATTATCTTTAAAAACACCAATCAAAAGTTCTGCATCCACTGATATCAACACTTCGAAGCTCCTTTCACAGTTTGATGCCATCGATCGGATAAAATACTCTGCTAGAGTTGATAGACAAAGATCATTCAAATGGATTTGGTACTATGTAAATAAGCTATTTGCTGCTTTTAAGGCTAGCTCCTTAGCGGTATCATGAGTTTTCTCTTTGCAAAGATCTTACCATCGCTTCCTAGCATTCTTTGTACGTGGTTTATGTAATCATCCATACTACTTTCTGTAATTTTATTAGGGATACACGTGCGGCAGTGTTGGAGCAGAGCCTTAAGAAATTAGGTGTGGAGAGGCTTAGCAAAGATGATGTTCAGAGAATGCAATGGGAGGTCTTAGAGGCCAAGATTGGGAATTGGATCCATTACATGCGAATCTCTGTACAAAAATCTCTTTCGAAAAAACAATAGCACCTTATAGATCGTTAGCTACTTGTTCCTCCATTTACACGGCAATTGCTTTTCTTGCCTTGAGACAGGTGAAATTGTTATTTGCTGCTGAAAAGAAAATCTGCGACCAAATACTCGATGGCGTTGAGTCGCTCAGGGATCAATGTTTTGCTGAAGTCACTGCAAATAGTGTAGCTGTGCTGCTTAGTTTCGGGGAGGCTATTGCTAAAAGCAAGAGATCACCGGAAAAACTGTTTGTTCTGTTAGATATGTATGAAATAATGAGAGAGCTTCAGCCCGAGGTAACGTTTACTGTCTCACACCATCACACATTTTGTCAATATGTGTATGAGTGTACCTAATTGCCTTTCATTTATAGATTGAGTTGGTCTTTGGAAGCAAACCTTGTACCGAGATGAAAGAGTCTGCGCTGAATCTGACAAAGCGGTTAGCTCAGACAGCGCAAGAAACTTTTGCTGATTTCGAAGAAGCCGTTGAAAAGGATGCTACTAAAACTGCGGTTATGGATGGAACCGTACATCCGCTTACTAGCTACGTTATAAACTACGTCAAGTTCTTGTTCGAGTAAGTAACTCTCCATAATAGCCAAAGGAATTCTTATCTTGTTGGATATTTCAGTGATTTTTGGAATTCCGAAACAGTTATCAATCGACGTTGAGGCTACTTTTTCAAGAGTTTGACAGTAAAGATCCCGATTCCGAGCTGGGAGCCGTAACAACGAGGATCATGCATGCTTTACAGAACAATCTGGATGGTAAATCAAAGCAGTACAAAGATGCAGCATTGACTCAATTATTCTTAATGAACAATGTTCACTACATAGTGAGATCTGTGAGAAGGTTGTGTCCTGCTTTTCGGCTCAAGCTCTCTCTTAAACAGAACCAAGGCCTAAACATAATCCTGAATTAGACTTACGTTTTCACAGGTCAGAAGCAAAGGATTTGTTGGGTGACGATTGGGTTCAAATACATCGAAGAATCGTACAACAACACGCAAATCAGTACAAGAGAGTTTCATGGGCGAAGGTTTACTGAATCTTTTCATTTTATGCTCTAAAATTCCTAAAGAGTATTTTGTTTCTGATTAGCCATTTCTTCTGCAGATTTTGCAGTGTCTCACGGTTCAGTCGAGCGGGAGTGGTCCGATAGAGAACTCAAATATATCAAGAGCATCAGTGAAAGACAGATTCAAGACTTTCAATTCTCAGTTCGAAGAGCTTCACCAAAGACAATGTCAATGGACAGTTCCGGACAGCGAATTGCGTGAATCTCTCAGGCTTGCTGTTGCGGAGGTTCTTTTACCTGCCTTCAGATCGTTTCTCAAACGTTTCGGGTACATTCAATCGAAAACACTTCTGAACAGATTTGGTTAATATTAGTTTGTGTGGTTTCTTCTTGTTCATCAAGTAAGTTATAAAAATGTTGTTTCTTTCGTATGTGTTATGTCTCAGGCCGATGATAGAGAGTGGTAAAAACCCACAGAAGTACATAAGATTCACTCCTGAAGATCTTGAGCGAATGCTTAACGAATTCTTCGAAGGCAAGACTTGGAGTGAGCCCAAAAGATGAAAATGTATTAATGTTTGTTTCCATTTTGTTGTACATTCTCTTTTGGTTTTTACAACATTATTATTTATAAGTTCTTCTCTATCTCTTTATTTTCAAAGGTATTTATTCTTTTAGTTTTATTTTTCTGTTAACTACTTCGCTACACCCCTTCTATATTAGCAGTCCCAATCTATTTCCCTCCAAACTACTTATCTCATCATAAAATCCCCCAAACTTATATATTTTTAGTAGTCACTAACCAACCTAAACTATTTTATTCGATTCAATTCCACATATGCAATTAAAAAATGGTAATCGCGGTTTAATTACTCGAAATCGCGTTTAATAAACATATGGCCCGATTGAAACTCATATCCGACCCAACCCGACATTAAACTAAATAACCTGACCCACTATAGAAAGATACTAAACCACTATAAGAAAATAAGACAAAATCCGACGGATTTGTGCCGTCGAAAAATTTCTGACGGGTTTTCGACAAATCAAAAACGGTCGAAAATCCGTAGGATATCGGTCAGAGTTTCCAACGGAATTCATGCGATCGGTAATCCGTCGGAAAATTCCTACGGATTTCCGACGGTTTCAGAACTTACAAAAAAGAAACCACTTTCTGTCGGAAATTCGTCTGTACATTTTCCTACGATTTTTCGACGGTTTTAGGGTTTTGAAAAAAAACAAATTCAGTTGGTAATAGATCCGTATAGAAAGTGTGAACAAAGATAAAGTGATATCTAAAAAGTTTTAAAAGTCATTAATGCACTTTTTCATGTTTAAAAAATAGTTTGTACTCTAGACGTTTAATCGGATAGTTTTCTATAAGTTTCATATATGTTTAGTACATTAATATGTTTAATTTGCGGAAGTTGTATGATTTTGTAAATTTGTGTATGAATTCAAAGTATGACATGCTGTATATAGTTGTTAGGATCTGAAATACATTTTTAGCCAATTAACAAAACCCGAAACCCTAAAATGAGAATATTCCGTCGGAAATCCGTCAGAAAAATCGACGGATTTCCGACAGAATTGGATTTTCCCTTTTGCTGCCACTTTTTTGGACACGCGCCAAAAAATTTCGGGTGAAATTTTTTTAAAAAACCTACGGATTCGGCCGTCGGTTTCTATAAAAAATATAACCATGTATTTCTTATCTCCTCATTGCCCAAACTCTTCTTCTTCTTCCTCTCCAATTCTCTCTGCGATTTCTTCTTCCTTCTCTCCGATTCCGGCGGTGTTTCTCTCGTTCTTTCATCTCCAATCCATTCATCTCACCATTTAAGTCTTCTTTCATCTTTCCTAATGATTCTCACATCTTTTATGTATGGATTTTGTTAGTTTTAGGGATTATTTATGGAATTAGGTGGTTAGTTTTATGGAATTGTGAATGAAATTTTCGGTTTTAAGATGTTAGAATCCATTGGATTAGCTTGTGAATTAGTTTTGTATGATTATTATATTTTTAGGATTAAGTTTTGTAATTAGTTTTTTGATATAAAACTTTTGCCTATGTATATAAAACATTTTTTAAAATGTTTTATAAATTGAAAACGTTTTATTTAATCATTTTTTATATAAAGTTGTTATAATTTTTTTTTCCATCGCTGTTTTTTTTTTAAATGAGATCTCTAAACCTCCATTGTTTCGAAAACCTAGTCGAATTGCTTTTCAAAATCCGGCGGATTTGCTTATTAATCGCCGGTTTTTGTTAAATCGCGGTCAACACGGTGAAAACTCGGTTTTCCGTCTAATGCCTCCGATCAGCCCCATCTCACCACGGTGACCCACCGCCGACCGGCTTCTCAACCGCCGAATCGCCAACTCGGCCGAGTTTTCAAACAAGGGATAATATACATTCAAAAATTCCATATTACAGAAAATTTAAAAAATGCTACTTTTGATGTGTCTATTTTTTTTAAATGCTTACATGAGTTGTTCATTTTAAAAATGCTACTCATTAGATGTAAACTAAATAAATTATCCTTATTTAAGGAGAGACAAGTTTATAGAATTTTATAGGGATTAAAGTTTAGGGATTTCTGAATCTTAAAAAGAGTTTTGACCTCTAACAAATTCTAAATCCTAAAAACTAAATCTAAAATAGTTAACTTAAACCTAAAATATATTTTGAGTAAATGGTATTTTCTCCGTTTCACAAAGAGTATGTTCTACAATTTTTTACACATATTCAGAAAACTATTAAAATTTCTACTATACCCCTTATTACTACACTAAACAAATTTTTCTTTCAAATTAATACACTAAAATAATAGGGTTAAAAATGGAATTTTATTATAAATTATGCATTGAAAATACAAAACGACACTCTTTGTAAAACAGAAATAAAGTCTTAAAACGACATTCTTTGTGAAACGGAGGGAGTATAATTTTAGGAGTAGTTTTGAAAAGATTTTATAAGAGTAGATTTTTGAAAAAAAGTATCTCAAAAGAGGCATTTTTCAAAAATTCCTTATTATTTTGTATAGGATCTTAATGGTAAATTGCGGAATCTGGCTAAATTGCAGAATCTGGCTAAATTTCTGGTGATTTCTTGCGGAATCTGGCGGAATAACTTTGAATGTAAATGGTAACAGCTGAATATGGCAGAATGTGGCGGAATTTTTGAAAAATAATTAATTAATCAAACTTATGAAAATATTAATTAAACAATGTTTTGTCGAAATTAAATATTTATGTTTATAAATATATTAAATTTTACAAAAAAATAAAATAATTTACCGAATTATCTCCTAAACCTAACTTATTTCATCAATATTTTCGTTTTTATGTATTTTAACAATTTACAAGTATTTTTTTTATTATTTACCACTATAATTAATAAAAACTTTCAAAATTTTATTTATTTATGATATTAACAATTTATTAAACAAATAAAATAAATTTTTAAATTTTTAAATTAAAACATTTAAACTCAAAAACATTACAAATTAAAAATACATTATACACCCATACGTAAAAAAACACACACTTGACATTTGTTATCTATGTTATCCATTTGTTATTATTTTTCCAATACAAGAAGCATTGTTTTTGTTCGCTCCCCAAAACAAGCATACATAGAGACGAAAATGTGGAATCAATTATAAGAATACTATAATGTGCATTTTGTAAATTAACTTCATCATATTAATTAAAAAAAAATATGCATAAAAAATAAGTAACTACAAAAAATTGCTGAATTGAACGGTATTCCACATAATTCATCCACATTCCTCTAAAAGCAATTTCAATTCCACAAGTGCTATGTTACTATCTAGGACGATAGATACCAAGTAGTGCGATTTAATAAAAGAAAAATGAAACAAACTGAAATTTGTTATCGTAGTTGGTTTATAAAAAAACTAGCACACATGACCAGAATTTGTTCTTTGAAGGTCCTTGGACATGGCCGATGGTATTCCGTAACGTTCTATGATCAACGAAGTTGCTTCTTTTGCAGATTTATTGTTCAAGAAAATAACTTTTTCGTATTCTAAGTCCAACCTCAATTCCTCGGTGCAACATTTATCTATGAGCTCACTTAGATGCTTCAAATTCACCACTTCCACTCCGTTCACTTTCTTCACCTGTTTACACCACAAATGTTACATTTTTTAAGCCAAAAAATAATCGGCTAGGATTCAGTCAATTTGTTCCATTATTAGTATCAAGCTTTGTCGAACTCATGGTTGTTCCATTATTAGTATCAAGCTTTGTCGAACTCATGGTATTTGGAAAAACCTTCAATTGAAAAAAGGCAATATAAATGACTCACCACAAAATTTATGAACTCATGGTATTCTGAGTCGATGTTATCCAATAACACCTACAAAAAAATAAAAATAAAAAATAAAAATAAAAATATATATAATTCTGCGTATATTAGAAACTCAAAATACTAGCGCACAAAAGACCATGTTAGCTGAAGTTTTTCTCAATCTTTCGGGTGATCACCCCAATCTTTCTAACAACTCAAGAACCAAACTTACGAATTAATTTTTTTTTTTTTTACAAGTAGAATATTTCATGTTTAAAATGATTAGGTGAAAAGAAACACAAACCTGAGAAATCATAACAATCTGTTCACCAGTTTTTTTAGCCTTCCTTTCTAATATACAACGACATGCGGAGCTCGAATCATGTTCGTAGTACGGCTTCGAGAAAGGCACAAAGACAAAACCGGCAAGTATGTAATAACTTGGCAGAAAATTATCCGTAACCAGGGACTGCTTCTGCATAAAGAAGATACACGTAGAAAACGTTTTTATGATTGTCCATTTAAATTAAAGGTGAACCAACAAGGGAAAAGGAACATGAGGGGCAATGATTTATTAATTTAATTACCTTTAAACAAGTCACTAAATGACAAATGAGTAATAACAAAATGTGTAAATGACTTACGGAGTTTAAACTGACACAGAATTCATGTTCTCTGCCATCTCTCAAAATTTTAACTAAAGCTGTATCACCTGGTTTCTTCGTAGAAACTAAATGGTTGAAATTTATACGTTCTTTTTCCCGAAAAGGAACTCCATGAAGAAAATATAAATTAAATTCATCCAACACATGTAGAAGATTCACCAATAGTTTATATATATATAGCTATTTTACCTGTTTCATCATTTCCTATAGGTACACCATCAATAGCAAGAATGACATCGTGTTCTTTCAGAACTTTGGAAGCATATGACAGTGGATGTATTTCGTTTATAAGAATTCCTGTCATTCCATGACTCATCTTAAAATGTCTACGTATTTGAGCATCATTCATGCCCTGACACGATATATCCAACGAACCGAAACCAATGTATTGACCGCTGTCTCCAACTCCATTTAAAAATTGCTTAATTACTGGAGTTGGGATTATGTACCTGTCCGTGTAGGGACTACAACAAAAACAAAACAAAAAACTAGTTAAACCTTTTGTTTGCAATCACAATAACGAATGACACTGTTTCCCATTACTACCAGATAATCCAACATTTATAGTTTCAACTCACCGTGGATATTGACAATATGAACCAACGAAATTGTTTCCGATATACACCGGACCACCATTAGTTTCCCTCGCAGGATGCGCATCTATGTGTATGGTCAGTAGTTTGGTGGAGCTGTGAACATATTCTTTATATTCAACCCTCGATACAGTACCTTTTGCAACCGAAATGGTGTCACCATCTGCAATTGAGCACATGACACATTTCATTAGTCATTGTTATAAGTATTCCTCAAACATTTCACTAAAATCTTTAGGTGAAACATGAAACACTTTTTCTTGCCACTATATCTATCTATATTTGTATATATAATTTGAAAGCATTGTTACCATAACCAATAAGGGAGACAGTATCCCCGGTAAAGGGTATATCGTCTCCGAGCTCCAAAGGATTCATATCCTCCCAAAACTCTTCACTATCAATTACTAAGATGGCCAAATCACATTCAGGCCCAACCACTTCAACATTTGCTTTGTACATGGTGGATGAACCTTGCTTTCTCACTTCAACGCATGAATGGTTATCCACAAGATGAGCGTTCGTAAGAATCCTCCTTCTGGATATTACGAATCCTATGTAAATTCCAAAAACTGTTACTACATGTGAAGGAAATCACGCAGGGGAGAAAAGATATTATATGTTTTATGGATACCAGAGCCAGTAAATCGTTTTTCATCACTATTCCGCCAAGGTTGAAGAAGGCTTGGCTTGGTAGAGATGGAGAAGATATTCACCACCGAATTTATGGCCGCATCAATAGCAGACGAACTCTTCGTTTCTTGTGGTGAAGAAGAAGAGCAATGACATATCGAAGAATGAAAAGACAGAACACGGGAAACTCTGCCGGAATTTGCAGTCCTTACGGCTAAGGTTGTTGGCAGTAAATTGTTCGAGGAACAGAGACGAAAGGAAGGAGAAGAGAGGTCTCGAGGAAACGGCGTGCTCGACGTGTTGCAGAACCTGGTCACGGTGGGAACAAATTTTACAGACGGGAACAACATTTAGAGCGGCTAGGGTTTCGATGGGTTGGTTAACAATAGAATAAAACAGGGCTTCACGATGAAGAATATTTAGGTTAAAACCCAAAAAAGAAAGAATATTTAGGTTAAAACCCAAAAAAGAAAAAATATTTAGGTTATTTGGTGAGCGAAGTTCCCAAATGACCTTACGACCGAAAAAAAAATCTCAAATGACCTCCATTAATCTAGATAACCATTCCCATTATAATAAACTGAAGTTTCAATTCTACCCATTCTAAAATATTGTAATTAATTATAATCATTGAAAAAAATTAAAAAAATAAAAATAAAATCACAATCTGTCGCTCATTCTCACGGACGAACTCATCGATCTCTTATGAAGCTTCAACTTTCCAGGTATTTTTTGCTTGTATTTCTTCTACAACTCTTGTATTTGCTGTAGCTGAAACTTCAATTATATGGTTTCGATTTGTGATTTCAATTTAGGGATTTTAGTGTGTAGATTTACTTTTTGTATGTTTTATTGAATCCTTGAATAACCCAAGCCTATATGCACTGGAAAACTTGTTTTCTCAATCTAATAGAATCTAACATTGATAATCTATGGATTCTAGAGGTTGAATCGTTATTGAAGCAATCTGAATCGTAGGTAGTACACTACAAGAAAACAAGGCAAAACTGACGAGCAAATCCGTCGGATATCCGTCGGAAACAGCCATTTCCGACGGAAAATCAACGCGTGAAAGCCGTCGGATCCGTATGGTCGGAAAAAAAAAATCCGTCGGTTTTCCGTCGGAAATTCCGACGGATTACCGACGCTAGTTTTCCGTAGGAAATTCCGACGGATTATCGACGCTAGTTTTCCGTAAGGAATTCCGACGGATTTCCGACGGCCTCGCAAAAATATATATTAATAAAACTATTATTTAAATATATTTTAAAAATAAATATTAAAAATAAAATTTAATTAAAATGATAAAATTTATTTATAATAATAAAATTAAAATTAAAATTTGTCTAAAACATAAATGAAATTTAGTTTTGAAAATATGAAAAATAAAATGCATTTAAAATAATCAAATGTCTAAAATTATACTCCCGGGTGGGCCGCCTCGAGAAACGCCTTCATCCGCGCCAAACTTTTTTGGGATTCTTCATTTTCCTTTTCCTTCTTCTCTCGGTCCGCCGGCTCCTCGTTGGATCGCTCGATCAACTTCTCGATTTCATCCACAAGATGCGCAGAGCCGTAAGACGAAGAAGAGGACGTCGCTTCGTCTCGATCTGGAAGTCGACCAAACCCGAACTTACGATCCTTTTTTGTTGGAAGAGAAAGAGTTATTAGTTTTGAAAAACTTAGAAATTG
This sequence comes from Pseudoturritis turrita, assembly GCA_900406555.1. Lineage (NCBI taxonomy): Eukaryota > Viridiplantae > Streptophyta > Magnoliopsida > Brassicales > Brassicaceae > Pseudoturritis > Pseudoturritis turrita. Next base: position 27,095 of record OVBL01000568.1, read on the forward strand.
TGACATCCGGGTTGTTGGACAAATCCTCCAGCGACAACTGGCGTCGATTAGCGTTTAATGAAACCTAAAAAAAATATAAACATTAGTAAAAATAATTTAATTAAAAAAATGAAATTAAAAAATATATATAAAAGTTACTAACGTTTGTAAAACAAAACTTTAAAAAGCTATTATAAAAAAAATTTATATAAACTTTTAATATAAAATATTTTTATTAAAAAAAAAATAACAAAAGGTTTTTTTTTCTTAAAAGCCTTTTATATAAAGTTTGTATTTTCATAAAAAAATGATTTATATAAAAAGTTTTGAAACTGTATTTTTAAAACATATGTTTAAAATATCTTTGTATTTAAAATAAATACAAAAAAATATTTTTGTATTTAAAAACCTATGTTTTGTACGCACAATTAAATAAAACGTTTTAAAAAAATAATAACAATTTTATATAAAAAATGATTAAATAAAACGTTTTAAATTTATAAAACATTAAAAAAAATGTTTTATATACATAAGCAAAAGTTTTATATCAAAAAACTAATTACAAAACTTAATTCTAAAAATATAAAAATCATACAAAACTAATTTACAAACTAATCCAATGGATTCTAACATCTTAAAACCGAAAATTTCATTCACAAATCCATAAAACTAACCACCTAATTCCATAAATAATCCCTAAAACTAACAAAATCCATACATAAAAGATGTGAGCATTAGGAAAGATGAAGGAAGACTTAAATGATGAGATGAATGGATTGGAGATGAAAGAATGAGAGAAACGCCACCGGAATTGGAGAGAAGGAAGAAGAAATCGCAGAGAGAATTGGAGAGGAAGAAGAAGAAGAGTTTGGGCAAGAAGGAGATAAGAAATACGTGGTTATATTTTTTTATCGAAAACCGACGGCCGAATCCGTCGATTTTCGGTCGGTTTTTTAAAAATATTTCACCCGAAATTTTTTGGCAAAATTTTTTGGCGCGTGTCCAAAAAAATGGCGGCAAAAGGGGAAATCCAATTCCGTCGGAAATCCGTCGGTTTTTCCGACAGATTTCCGACGGAATATTCTCATTTTAGGGTTTCGAGTTTTGTTAATTGGCTAAAAATGTGTTTCAGATCCTGACAACTATATACAGCATGTCATACTTTGAATTCATTCACAAATTTACAAAATCATACAACTTCCGCAAATTAAACATATTACTGTACTAAACATATATGAAACTTATAGAAAACTATCCGATTAAACGTCTAGAGTAAAAACTATTTTGTAAACATGAAAAAGTGCATTAATGACTTTTAAAATATTTTTTGATATCACTTTATCTTTGTTCACACTTTTTATACTGATCTATAACGTAAATCATCAAATTTATTACCCTAAACCCCAAATCCGTCGGTAATCCGTTGGAATTTCCGACGGATTTCCGACGGATTACCAACTGAATTTTTTTTTTCTAAACCCTAAAACCGTCAGAAATCCGTAGGAATTTTCCGACGGATTACCGACGGAAAGTGTTTTTTAAAAAAAAAAACTGAAACCGTCAGAAATCCGTAGGAATTTTCCGACGGATTACCGACGAAAAGTGTTTTTAAAAAAAAAAAACTTAAACCGTCGGAAATCCGTAGGAATTTTCCGACGGATTACCAATCGCATGAATTCCGTCGGAAAATCTGACCGATATCCTACGGATTTTCGACCGTTTTTGATTTGTCGAAAATCCGTCGGAAACCCGTCAAAAATTTTCCGACGGTATAAATCCGTCGGAAAATCCGTCGGATTTTTTCTTGTTTTCTTGTAGTGGTAGTTACAGGTGGTCCAACTGGTATGAGTGGAACAACTAGTATAATTAGGAAAACTGGTATAACCGGGACAACTATCATATACTAATGTCATTTTTTCTATTTCAGAGGAAAATGAAAAATAGTCGCTGCACAGTCATGCATTTTGACTATAGAGGATATTATTCAAAGAACGGAGATGACGTAGAATGGGATCCAAAAGAAGATCACATTTATACTTTAGTGATGAAGGGATCTTTGGAGGAGTTCACTTATTGTGGGTTAGTAGATAGAATATGTCGGAAGATTATGGTAGATAAAAGTACGACAAGGCTGAAGTTAAGTTACATACCATTGCAAGAGATTCGTAAGAGGCACACATATATCTTGGATGAGAAAGATTTGTTAGGATATTTAATGGAAGGGGACAAAAATCATCATAGAGATGTTTTGCATGTGGAGGTCATCGAAGGTGTCTTAGAAAACCAGAGTTGTGAGCAAATTCTAAGAGAGGAAATTCCAAGAGAAGATTTAAGAAGTGGAAATTATGTAAGGATTGGCGAGATTGCATGTGAAGCTAGAGTTATTGATGATATGGAGGCTCTTAATAGAGAAGTTGAACCGTTGGAACATGATTTGATGTTGGATAATGTTCCTCATATCTCAGATGGCGAAAATGATCAATGTGAAGAAGTTGGTAATGTGGATAACAATGGTTTGTTTGTCGATATACAAGCAAATAAGGTTGTAAATCTTGAAAACTTATGATTTTGAGTTATGCAAATCATAAGAATTATGCATTTGTATCGTGGGATTCGGAACGTCATGCAACCGTCACACTACGGGGCATTTTCAGAATTAAGGAAAGAGCATCTCGCCTCTGCAAATCCGTTCTTTTCCAAATTCTTGTATCGGTATTTTTATTGTATTATCGATTTATTTTATGCAATTTCTTCACAAGTATTCAGTTTGCCCATATTGTAGAAATCGCGTTCCTACAATTGTTGGGGAGAAATTTTCCGCTATTTCCTAAAAAGAATAGGCTCAGTCCAGCGGTTCCAGAGAGACCTGCATTGCCTACAAATGCACTGGTGCCATTTCAAGCTGATTGTCAGACTGATCAAGAGATTCAAGTTTAGCTAACATCAAAACTTGTAGATGAGATTTTTCGTGTTGTTGCTGAGATCTAAAGCAATTTCAAGACCTTGTAGCTCCCCAATCTCAACAGGGATTTCACCGGTTAAGGTCGATAACCAAAGCTCGTAAAGCATTCTTAGCTTGCCAATGGATTGAGGAAGTTGACCTGAAATCTGATTCTTGTCAAGGTTATATATATTGAGAGCTTCCAAGTTTCTCATCTCTTGTGCGATCAATTCGTTTTAGTGAATTGCCATCAAGAAACAGTACAAGAAGCTAGGTTAAAGACAACTCGGTGATGTTCCCAAATGTCCAAGGGGTTCTTCCTGTAAATTGGTTCGTCCCCAAATTTAAACGATCAAGATTCTTGTGAGATTCTTCAAGTTGATAAGTGAATTTGGAAGGCTCTCAGGGTTCAAATACATCGAAGAGATTTGGAGTGCATGATAAGCACAAGAGATGAAAAAAATTACTAATGTGTGTTTCCATTACATTCTCTATTGGCTTTTGCAACATTATTATTGATGAGTTCTTCTATATCTTTCTATGTATATATCTTAACAGATCGTAGCAAGAAGAAAAAACAAATCCGTCGACAGCAGGGTTCGAACCTGTGCGGGCGAAGCCCAACAGATTTCAAGTCTGTCTCCTTAACACTGGACATATCAACTGTTTGGTAAAATTTCAGCACTGAAAGAAATATATATATTTTTATTTTTTCAGCGAAAGTATGCAGCTAATACACGAGAAACTACATGGTTTTAAACTTCTCTCTCAAGCGAAAGTATAAAAACCCATGTCAATTTAAAATGTAAATAAAAGAATGATAAAAAAATAGTCAAGAGGAAGAAGAATGAATGAAACCAAGAAAGTTACACATAACATGGAGAAATTCTTTGAATTACGACGATGAAGCACTTATGGATATATGATGAAAAATCAGGCAGATATGAATCTAGAGAGCTCGACTTTTGATGATGTCGAGACTCATCTCACTCGGGTCCGTGGCTTGCAACTCCACCTGAATCCCATCCAATTCTCTTTTGAACCTGTCCTTTGAGCTCGCATACACCATCTTCATCCTCACCCTCGATGAATCCGGTGACCTACCATCAGGATATATGCATCATCCATAATCCATCATTTATACATATTTTATAACATGAGACCAAGGCATGTAACTTAGTGGTTTGTGCTAGCTTTACCACATGGGTTTAAATCCGCATAATAATGCATGTTGTTGACAAAAATAAATCTATGAGGATATTGTATTACCATGCTATGAAGAAGATCTTGCTCTTCTGGCAATTCTCGGCAGTGGTGAAGTCGAAGTCATAGACAGCATAACGACATTCATTGGCCGGTAGGGAATTGGAGAAATCGTCGTAGTTCTCCTCGGGACTTCCCAGCTTTTCCACCACCACCTGTTGTCCGTCTATCCTGAATATTATGAACCTATAGTTTCTTTTCGCCTTTAGCTCCAAAAATTTCAACTTACACTCGTCTTCCACCGCCATTCCCGACGCCGCGTTCGCCTTTTTATAGCATATATATTATAAGTTAAGGTAGAAACATAAAAAAAAAACCACATTACATATAGCCTATGAATATTCACGGATAAGTCATTATTCAAGATAATGACTCAATGCATAACAAGAGACAATGTTCAAACATCTACATCATAACTTCATTACAAAGAGAAAGAAGAAAAAGAGAATGAGAGAACACACCATTGCGTTTGGTTGATGAAGGTAACTCTAAGACAACAATGATAAATTAGAGAGATGGGACTTCTTGTTTTTTTTTGTTTTTTTGTCCTCTTTTGGGGGAGGAGAGGTGAACAATGAAGAAAAAGGGAAATGAAAAATTTGGGGGAAGAAGAAATTCTTAATTTGATTTGAAGAGGCCAAATCGAGACTAACTCGGACAACCATTAATGCCTTTCTTTCTTTTAACATCAAACCACACCTTTTTTTCCTCTCTATCCTTTAAATTCGCCTAACCATCCTTTCTTTCCGGACAATTTTTCCTTTCTAATTTTAGCATATGTACACATCCTTATCCATCCATATACAGACACATATTGGGGGGCTATGTCTTGCATTTGGTTTAGAGTTTAGTCGTGCGGTTTGATTTATTTGGTTTGTTCGGTTAGAAAATATCTGAAACAGAATTGACTTGTGTGGTTCCATTACATAACATTGTTCTGAATCTCAAATAGCAACATGTCCTTGCAAGACTCTAGAGGCATAGAGAACCCAAAAAAAAAACAAATCTTTCCTACAAAATTGACGACCCTTTTAGATCCTCTTGTATCATCCCATGAAATTGACAACCTTTGGGCCTTGTTTCTTTTCCAGGTTCTTCACCTTGATGCTCTTCTGATCTGAATCATCAAGTGTAGTAGCATCAGAGGTCTTTGATCTTCTTGCTGCTTTTAGGCTCTTTCAGTGAAATCGTCCTCAAGATCGTCGCCGCTAAACTTAGTGATTTTCCCTCTTGGTGTAGCATCAAATCCTGTCATTTCAAACGGGGATAAAGTTACGGTCTTATAAGATAAAAGAGATTGTATTTACTGTCCCGAATCACTTGACAGGCGGTTCAAATGAAAGAGAAACTAGTTGACTAGGATCACGAATTAGAAGCTCAAGAATTGAAAGGTTACTTGAACTCTTTGGTTGGGCTGAATCTCGGTTGAATTTATCGGGGCAGTCTTTGACGAGATGCGCCACACTCCCACACACTTTACAACACCCGCCCTGCAAAAGAAAACCCATCAAATTTATTGTTGAACATGTCGATACTCATTCTGTATGAGGAAAAGAAAAGGATCAAAACAAGATTTGAGCATTGTACCATTGGGTAGACTCCATGCTTATTTTGAGGGCAGTTCTTGCTTATGTGCCCATGTCCCTTGCATATGAAACAGCTTGCAAATTTGGTTCCTCCTAGAAACGTATCAAAAGAGCAACCAAATCTAATCTATGAGTTTTCAAACACAACAAACGAATATAGAAGAACGCCAAACACTTTACGAGCTAGTACTGTTCTCTGAATAACATAAACTCACTACAGAACTTCTGTCAGATAAGTGTATTGCGAGGTAAAATCAACAATTCTTCTTGCTATGTTTCTTCAAATCTTCTAATAGGAAAGAAGATAATCTTCCGGATCCGGACTAACATATAGTAGCTAACCAGAGAAGATAAACAAAGAGACATACCATCTTCCAAAGGATAAGGGCAGTGGGAAAGTGAATGGCCAGTATCACCACAGTTGTAACACAGCTTCTTCTCGAAGCTCTCATCGTTCTTGTCTGGGCAGTTTTTGAGACTATGCCCTCTCCTTCGACATTGCAAGCATATCTACAAGCAATAGAACAAACATTAACAACCGATACTATTCGCTTTCCCGCAACCACCAAATGAAGTGATCATCAAAGTAATAACATTCAGTTTCTTGGCCGCGGAGCCAAACCACCAAGAGAGGTACAAAGAATACAAAAACACACAATTTTGTCTGAGAAACAACAAAATCAGATCTTCAACTCAATTAAACCATTGATTGATTCTAACAAGAGCTGCCAAAACCTACTCACCAACATTCATCCTTGTATAGCTTCTAGCAAAACCCTATAAGAAGGCTAGATTTCTATCGGAGAGAATTCTAAACCCAAATTGAACAAAAACCCTAATCCTGAGCCAACGATTAAAGAAGAAAACAAGAGTTAGAAAACCCAGAAGAGAGCAAGCAAACCTTGTTCCTCTCCCACTCAGACTTGTCAGGGCAGAGTTTAGCAACATGGGTTTTGGACTTGCAGATATAACAACCTTCCCCAGGTTTCATACCAGGAACTCGGAGAGGATGCCTCGTCGATGAGCCTTTTATCATGGGTCTATCAGTGGAAGATCCAGGTTTCTTACGCTTGAACAAGCTCTTCTTTTTCTTCTTCTTATTGGGGTCCTTTGGCGGCGTCGGTTCTGGTTTTGGAAACTGCTCTGGGTGAGCTTCCTTGTATCGCTTTCGCGCAAGTCTCTGCCTTTGGCTCACCATTGTCGACTACTGTCTGCAGAGAGAGGGAGACGATTGATTCCACCGGCGGCGATAGAGGCAGTGAAGACGAAGAAAGACGCAAAAGCTTCTAGCGAGGCTTGTTCGTTGAGAGACGCAGGATGTTGTGTTGTTTGGAGCAGGCTTGGCCCACTCGTAAATAGGCCCAAATCTTCTTAAACCTAAGAAATCTTTCAGGCCTTTTAGATTTTTAACGCGATTGTGTTTGACGCATTTAAAGAGCGTTTCGTTTCGATGTTGCCACTTGCCAGCGACAAATCATATTTGTTTCGTTATTAGATCAAATCATATTTGTTTCTTTTAGGTCTTTTAGATTTTTAACGCGATTGCGTTTGTCGCATTTAAAGAGCCTTTCGTTTCGATGTTGTCAGCGACAAATCATATTAGATCAAATAATATTTGTCGTTACTTCCGTAGTTTCTGATTTAGTAATAATATCTTTGGCGATAGGTTTCCACAATTAGCCATCAACAAAATTTAAACAAAATTTCCTCTTTTAGCTTTTGAAATTTCCAATTAGTGCATGCCTCTATCGTTAACATGATTTCATTCTTGGAATATGACAATGTCGTAGAAATATCAACAACAACAAAACAAACACAATTTTATCGTCCAGTCAACGAACAAACCTTTTAACGATGCGGAACACATTTATTTTGCTATCTTCATTTGTTATACACTTAGGAATGTTCTAGAGTCGGATACCTCTAGGTACTTTGGATCTCTCAGAAGTCGGAAATCAATAACGTTTGGAATTTATGTATTGTATTAATGATTCGATGCCTCCAAAATTATGAGGTTATATGTATATTTTATACAACATAACTGCCGGTTTCCTCAAAACCTAGAAGGTTTCCTATTCTCTAGTGAATTCATTTTTCTAATCGTTATCTTTTTTTTCTTTTCGGAATCTTCAGGTCGGCGGATTCTTATGGGATTGAACCGAATTTACAGATCCTTTTGTTGTTATGGGCCGAACTCGCCAAAAGAAGTTTCTCGACCCATCTCTCCTCGGTTCATCAGTTCTCTCGGGTCAAGTTTGCGGGTCGGTTCGGATCCGGTTCGGATTCTTAAGATAGGTGTTCAACCCGGCTCCATCACAGAGGAATCGGCAAAGTGGGAGAAATATATACAAGAAGCAAAATAATGTCGTTGGTGCAAGGCAAATGCATCAGAACATCTTTCCCTTGTGTTCACGTAAGCATTGCAAAAATTATTCCGGTGTATGCATGTTTCCCTAACCACGGTATCAAAACTAGGGATGTGCATGCAGTGCCGTGCCAAGACTTTTCGAGGCTTGAGGCGAGTTAAAAAATGGGGCCTTTTCAATATTTTTTTTTTAACCGTAGTTCTAAAAAATATAAGTAATTAAAAGCAAAACAATGATAAATATAGTCTAAAACCAACAAAAAAAATCTAAAACATTAACAAAAAAAAATCTATTGCATAATTTTTTATAATAAAACTGGAAAACGTTTCCTAAAGGAAGGATATTGAGTTTCGAACTCACGTGGAGACATTATAGTAGCCTAATTAAAAAATTTATAACCACTACACTATGGTTAATATTTGTAAATTTAGGATCCCAAAATATATATATTATTTGGGGGCCTGAGGCAAATGCCTCTTTTCTAAGCTCATAGGCACGACCTTGTGTGCATGCTATTCGGCTCCTGGGTACGAGTATTAGAAAACTTAGTGTTTAGATACTCATCTCGGATCCAATATACATACATAACTTTTTTTTATAAATATATATTTTGTTTTTTTGGATAAATCAATTATCCGTTCGATCAATAAACTCAAAACATATTTTATTGGATCATATAATGAGATATTACTAGTATAGCTCCACCACCAGAGCGCACAATTTTCACAATCTTATCCCTCGCGGTATGTTTTATGAAATATATAAGCAAGCATTAAACGATGTAATAAAACCATCGATCAAAACATAAGATTCTTAATTATTCTCTTCGACATCTCATGACATCATGTTCTCTCGATATTCGGTTGCCTTAGTTAATACGGTGAAGGTGCCTCCGCGTAAGGCATGTGGCTCATTGAACTAGCTGGCTCTGGTGCCATCTCGCCCAACCTTACAGGTCCCACAGGTCCAAGAGTGTCCATTGCAATTCCCGAGCTCCTAATTTCCGACATTGCTCTTCTTGATTTCCCTTCTTGTGTTTCACATAGCTTTGGCAAAAACACTCCTATTGTAAAACCAGACAAATAAATCAAACCGAGAAATGAGTAATTTGAACCGAACCGATCTTACAACACCGTACCTTCGCCAGCAGCAAGGTTGAAGAAGAGATCGACGACGTTAGGGCACTGGTTTAAGCATTTACCCGAGCAAAGTTTCTGGGTAAACCGTGATTCCAACAATGCGTCTGAAGATATACCCAAAGATTTCCGGTCTAGACCACATGAGTTAATGCACTCGTCTGATTCAATAATGTTGGTGACCTTGTCCGCTTCTATCTCCGATGATCGACACGTGTACACCTCGATCCCACTCCTCCTCATGCTCTTCTCCAAAACGCAGCGTTTTCCGGTCGACGAGACCGCGAAGGCGCACGTATCTTTGTCCAGATTCTCGCACTTGACTTCGTGTCCTACAAAATTAATTCCAATGGTACTTCATATATGTATATGCACTAACAATAATATACCTCTTGTAAGTGATCTATATATAAACGTTTTCCTCCAAAAAAATCTTAATGTTTTCCTCGAAATAACAAAATGTCTTAGTTAAGCTCAAAATAGAATATAGAAAAAAACAAATACATATGGCTTTAACAAATATAACAATTCGACTTAAAGATGTTGTATGACAGTATTATATCTTGTTTGTACTTGTAGATAACTTCGATATACAAGTGGGAAATATTTCAGTGATTGATATTTTGCAAAGAAATTTACCAAGCGTCGTTTGCAAATAGATGGCAAAGAGAAGCATAGAAGTAACAAAGACCGTCTTCAAAGCCATAGCCATGTTGTGAAGTGAAGAAACAAAAGAAATGCTGAGAGAAAATTTGCCTATCGAATAAGAGGTTTCTTTGGGTATGGTTATAGGTGTTGGAGCAATAGCCTATTTATAGAAGGGTGATAAATAAATAAATCAATTTACAATCTTAGAAAGCTTCCTTAATTTCAAAGAGTAACGACAATACTGTTGACAAATGAAACACCAAGTAGAGTTTTCGTGGAAGGTCACTGAAAGTCGTAGTTATATTAGTTACGCAAAACACTTGTCAAGTTTTGACAAAAAAGCACTTGTCTATTTGATTCAATAATAAAACAATGTGTATCTTTCTGATTCTACACGTTGAACTTAAGTGTCTATGCATATGTCTATTAGACTAATCAAGATCTTAATTTGACCATATTTTGAAAGGATGATTTATCTTAAACGCTGTATTATTAACGATTGGGTTCAAATACTAAAAAAAATTATTGGTCAAATTCCGAAAATTTCAAGATTTATCAAAATAAAAAGAATTTTTAAATAATTTCATATTAAAATATCATTTTGCAGTTATTTTTGTTCAAAAAATATTGGCAATTAACATGATAATTTATTTGCAACTATTGTATTTGATGTAGTTTGATCCCGGTGATTATTGATGTAAATTTCCTTATCCAGTATAATGGATTGTGATATAAAATTTGAATATCGACAAACTAAACTAAAATGTATCTAAAGCTAATCTAAATAATATCATATAATTTTTAAATGTAGAAATCACCGTCAAAATCGACTATGTTGGGTAGTTTTACACCTCCAATAAAAAGTTACCACGTCAGATAGGAGACATGGACCTCATGTTCCGGAGCAAATTAGGTATGCTCCCGGGTGTCTGTGACAGAGTAGGCTTGCTCCGGAGCATGTCTAGCAAGTTAGGTCGGCACTAACTTCACCTGCCACCGTCCGAAAACAGTGTCAACCACCCTATGAAAAGCATGAGCGATGTGATTAGATATGAAGTCTCAACCGAGCTAGAGGCCAAGGTAAGCATAATTCTTCTATATATACCAAGAGAGGCTGAGACGTCCCAAGATCCAAAAGAGGATCCGAAGACAGAGAAGTCGGGAGATTAAGGAGAAATAAGCAACATACTAGAGGAGATCATTTCGAGAATCCCCTGGAAATCCTACTCTTCGGGAGAGAGTTCCAACTCCACTCTCCCTAGGAGCCCTTCTTCCTTCTCTTCCCGCTCACTCTACTAACAGCAGACGGTGGTTATGATCTTCGGACGTGACACCAAACGAAACCCATGTCTACTTCCCGATTAAACTCATTCTCTAATGGATGCCTGACTTTGGCGTTGGATAATCTTCGGGAGGGAACCCCTTTTCGTTCTCTCGGATACCTTCCTGACCATGTTACTTGTGCAAGTACAATCAAGTCTTGGACGGTCATTATGGCTGTCTCTCGGAGAAAATATCTATGAGAGACGCGTTGCATCCCAAGGTCTTTTGCATAAGATCTACGACCCCTGTACGGAGGATCCGAAATCTGGTCCAACAATTGGTGTTAGAAGTAGGGGGAAGAACAAACGTTTTGCCAAAAGAAGATACCCTAGGAAGAAGAATGAGAGATTCTCGGGGGCAAGATGAAAGATATTATCACCTACGTAATGGACGAATGGCCAACCCCCCCCCCCCCACCCGGGTAGAACGAGGATAATCATCCTAGAAGCAGTCCTCTCTGCCCTTGGAGGCATTTAGCCGATCAAATCCAACCCCACGTAAGTCACAAAAGGCAGGTGGCGGTCAGCCGCAGAGAGCCAGCCCCGACAGATGACATGTCCCCGCAAAACTCCTCCCATGCCCATGGATCAATGCTTGAAAAGGGGCCGCATCAAGGAGCCCACACTACCTCGCACTCCCGGAGTGGTACTATCCCGGAAATGCAAGGTTGGAGCAAGAAAATCCCGTGAAAGTACCAAGTAACAGCGTGATCTGACTCGCCTTGGTCAAAAATCCCGACAGCCCTGAGAGGGAGGTCGGGCAGGGCGCATCCCAAAAGTGGCCAGATGTGTGTCTAAGAAAGGACCGACAAGAAACACGCAAAAAGTATGTCATAGTATAAAGTAGATAAAGACACATGATATAAACATGAAAAGAAATCATATATTATTATAAAGAATGTTCCCTTACAAGAAGCCTAGTACAACGGACACCCAAAAGCGGATACAAAGATGACACACACGGCTCGGGAATTGACGATGTGGTTAAAAAGTACAAAAGACGGAGAGGCAAATATTGAACTACAAGGGCAACGCAAGAAAATGCTAGAAGATGGCCGTTGTACCTAGAAGAATATTCCCCCTCTTCCAGGGTCATCTCCTACCCCAAGGAGATGGTTGCCAGACTGGAAGTTCATTGTTCCCCATAGACGATGGTTACCCAGCGAGGCCGTTGCCACCTCCATGTACGCTCCCGAAACCTATTGAGTTCTAGGTTACGGATACGACCTTGCATCCCGAGATGTTTTGTCTGGAGCTCGTCATTCGCACCCTGGAGATCTGCCACCAGCCGAGCGTTCTCCGCCGGGTTGTCCATGAAGTCGCACATGAGGCTGAATCGTTCATCTTCATCGTTAACAACAGGTTCGGGGGCACCGATGTGATGAACCCCCGCATCCATCTTGACCGCACGGTTAAACATGACTACCATCCTACCTTTGAGCGGCCGTATCTCGGATTGGAGAAAATCGACTTGGCCCCGCTCCGCCTCCAGGCAGCCTTGGAGATACGCTATCTCGGAGCGCATCCCAACCTCTGAGATAAACCTTCCACTCGTAGAAGTATCACTGATGCGCCGACTGATATACCTTAGATTTTACCAGCTTTTACTATGTTTTTAATAAAATAACTATTTTGTTTTGGTATTTTATTGCTTCTTTTAGAGTTTTTTGTAGTTTTTCAGAGTCTTTTCAGAATATTAGAATAGTTTGGGCTAAAAATGATGCAAAACAAACATTTTGAAGGTTGACAGATTCGGATCACAAATTCTTCTTATCATATGGAGACCTTTCCACCATTGGATCAAGATAAAATTTTACTAAAAGATATTTGGGAATGTTAGCTTTCATTTATATATCAGATCGTGCAAATCCAATGGTCGAATCCCAAGATATGATTAAATTAATGAAGACTAGTCATCTTGGGTTTGAACTAATGCAAGCAGAGGAATGAAGCCACAATCGATCGATTGCCTCCTGGCTAATTGATCGATTGCACATCTAAAAAAACTCACTTCTTTTGAAATCAGATTGAATCAAACGATCCCCATAAGGGTAACCAGAGTCAATCGAACGATCCTTTTTAGGGTAATCGATCGATTGCCCCACCTAAAAATAAAAAAAATTCATGTTTATCCGATATCTTCCTAAATCTTCAAGGAAATGTACTCTAGTCGACATATATCACTATAAAAACACACAGAGGCCACGAAAATCATTAGGTTTTGACAGCGACCAAAGTTCTTCATCACCAAAAACTATTTTAGTTTCTTTTGTTATTTTATGATTTTTGTTCAATAAGGGGAAAATCTCGCCTCTTTGTATCTCCATAGAGAATTTTTCTAAACCCTTTACTTAACTTAATGAATATATTTTCTATTGCTTTTGCTTTGGTTTGCATATCATGTGTGAGTAGATCTATCAAATCAAGGGGTTTTCATGGTTCAATAGATAGAATTTAGGAATAGAGTGGTGATCATGATAAGTTAGAGTAATTCTTCATCTAGATATCTCCATTAATGCATGTTTATTTACTGATAATTTAAAACTTCATATTAGAATGACTTTAGTTTGCACATCACTTGGGTTGCTGTTAAGATCTGATGTTTGATGGGCCTATCGCTTTAACCTACGATAGTTGAGTTATTGAATTATGTGAACAATTGAACCTGAATATTAATGCATGTTTACCTATGTTATGGACTGCGAAAGTTGATTAACAGGATAGTTAGACATAAATGATTATCGCCATGAAAGTGGGTTAGTCATAAAATAGTGATTCGAGTTCTAGAACGAAAGAAAAATGATGTCAAATGCCTCTAGGAATAGTTTTTGAATAATTTGACTCATGAATCCCTGTGAATGCCCAATGTTTTAATATATTGCTTTACAAGACTTTCAATTTCCTGGTTTCTAATATTTTGCTCGATTCAAAATTCCCTTTTATTGCTTACTTAGCATAACTTTTAATTCAAGATCATTATTTTACACTCTTGTTTCCTTGGATTCGATCCTTAAGTACTGCAATTGATCACTGTGCACTTGCACCTAGATCATTGTTTCCTAAGGTAAAACATGACACAAGTCATCGGCCGGCACATATCAGAGTTGTGCATCGTAGGCGCGCGGCCTCTTCGATCGCTCGTTCCTCCTGAGATCGAGACCACGCAAAGGAATCCCGAGATACGCCGCCGAGTTTATCGCTTGTGCCAGGATGCCTATGGTGCATTCGGCCACCGGATGACGATCCCCCAGCGGAAGATATAGATCAACGTCAGGAACATGACCCTTAGTTCCCCAGGACCAATAGCTCCCAAGTCGGAGAGGAAAACATCACAAGGGTCTGCCTCCGAAGGGAAAGGAGGCCTGCTCCCGGATGTCTGTGACAGAGTGACCTGCTCTGGGGCATGCCTGATAAGTTAGGTCGGCACTAGCTTCACATGCTGACGTTCAGAAACAGTGCCTACGAGAAGCATGGGAAACGTGACTAGACATGGAGTATCGACCGAGCTAGAGGCCAAGGTAAGCATAATTCTTCTATAAATTCCAAGAGAGGTCGAGAGGCCCATGTTAGTAAAAGAGGATCCAAAGACAGAGAAGTCGGGAGACTAAGGAGAAATAAGCAACATACTAGTGGAGATCCCTTCGGGAACCCCCTGAAGATCCTACTCCTCGGAAGAGAGTTCCAGTCCTACTCTCCCTAGGAGCCCTTCTTCCTTCTCTTTCCGCTCACTCCACAAACAGCACACAATGGCCATGATCTTTGGACGTGACACCAAACGAAACCAATACCTACTTTCCGATTAAACTCACTCTCTAGTGGATGTCTGACTTGGGCGTCAGAGAATCTCCGGGAGGAAACCCCTTTTTCGTCTTCCTGAAGATCTTCTTAACCATGTTACTTGTGCATGTACAATCGCGTCCTAAACAGTCAGTATGGCCGTCTCTTGGGGACAATATCTGTGAGAGACGCGTCTCTCATCCCCCAAGAGGATTTAGTGCTCCCATGGCTATTCCGAGAAAACACTCTAAAATCTATCGCATGAAATCTATGACTCATTACAAAGAACTCGAAATTCGACCCGAACAGACTCAAAACATATAAATTTTTTTATAATTTTTCGCTCTCAAACTTGAAAAATGAAATTTGATTTTTTGACAAAAAGAAAAACTAAAATAAACGAAACATAACGTTGCCGAAAATAAAAGATTACGTTTGGATATCTTTTTCAAAAATAAATTTGAAAAAGGTAATCGAAATTTCTATTTTCATCTCAACAGAAAAGAAAAGTACATAACGTGAAAAATTAGCTCGACATATATATATATATAATTCCGTTATCAGTGGCGAAGATTATGCAAGTCAAAGTCGAGATGTGAAACCTTTGACTCACTTTTCCTAAAATCTGGCATGGAACCTTCTCCTTAGGGTCATAATTTTAGTGGAAGGTTGGCTTGAGTCAGTCAAGCCGCTTGACATATATTATTCCGTGAACGTGTTTACTCGGTATAAGTATTGTTCACCTTCTTTATTTTTATTTTTATTTATTTTTGAAACTTTTACAATTTTTTTTATAACTTTCACAATTTTTTAAAAACTTTTACGTTTTTGTAAAAACATTTACGTGTAATCTTGTAAAAATATCATTCATCTTCTTCTACCCTTGATTGTGAACTCTAAACCATAATTCAAACATCCTAAATCTTAATCGTTATCTGAAATCTCTTCGAAACTCTAATCCTAACCTAGTAAACCTAATTCACGTTTACCATTGTCTGATATTAACTTCCCTCCCTCTCTTTCTTTCTCTCATTTCTCGTACGTGAATATATCTTTCAACCACCATAACATTGAACAATTTTAATAACAATCGTCATTAAATGTGTGATAATAACTTTTTGTAATTATGTTTTTGTACCATATTTGGTTACATGTTCTTTTTGTTTTAGTTATACCTACTTAAGTTTTTAGTTACGGAGTTCCATTTCACATCATTAATCTGTTAATTAAGTATATAATATAGATGGTGAATCACCCATTTTTTAGCGTTTTTATTAACCAAGATGAAGCAAGGAAATCATTTACTGCCTTCCAGTTCAGCTCTTTCTCTTTGAAACAAACTATCTAATCAAGCAGGAATACCTTTAGTGACATAGTATTGGAACCTGCCATCTTTGATCATGTTTCTAACAGTATCATAGGCTCTCTTATTTTTTGAAGAAATGCTCCAAATCGACCTCCTAGTCATTCGATCCTGATAATTGCTCCAACAACATATGAGTTTGGAGTTGTTGAAATTGTAATTTCCAAAACAACGGTCTTATTTGCTTTGAATCAACATGTCATTTCCGGTTCCACCCTAAGTGTATCTATTACCACTATTTCTTAGTGTTTTCATGCCACAATTTTCCAACATGTCATGAAAATTAAGGCCGAAAAGAGGCTGCATTCCGTGCCAGACCGCAAAAAGAACATATATTGCATCACAACTCTATCAGAAAAGACCTAAACCGTCACGGTGCCACTTCTATCAATCATGTCTCCAGTATATATATTATCGTAACCAATCCAAACCTTGCATATCTAAAACAAACTCTTTCGAATTCTTGGTTTTCATTATTTGAAAAATGCTTTTGTTGCATTTCCTTCAGACATCGAATTGTCAAAATATGATAAATCATCACTTATAAAATATCTAACCAAGAAAAAAATATGCGAAAAACGTATTTTTTAATGAAAAAAAAAGAAGAAAAGGGTCTTTCTCCGTAAATGACGGCAGAGGTATGTGGAGATTGCCAAACTTTGTAATATGCTTGTTCGACAGTGAAACTTTTACGCAAGGACGGTCACGAGTCATCCTTGTTAATTAGATATTTATATATACGAAGAATAGATCCAAATTTCAGTTGTTCGGTAATATTTTACTAGACGTTAAATCACCTGGAATATGGTTCCACAAACCGAACCAGTTCCAAAAGCGACTTTGTCTGTTTTGAGGTTCTATGATTGTGTTAGAGACCATGTATAACACCTATTCTAAAAAAATTGAAATTCTATATAAAAAATAAAAATGGAACTTTCTTAAACAGATCAAATATCAAATAATTATTATGTCAAACAAATTTTGTTTATCAAATAATTATGTGTAATACACAAATTATTTACCAGACGTATAATTTTTTGGAAGTTTTTAATGACATTTAAAAAATTTGGACTTCTATAAGTGAAATATGCTCAAATTTTTTAGGGCCATACAATATATGATTTCTGCAGACTATTTTAAGGATATTGTTTTTCCAACTATTTTCCGAATTTATGAGAAGTATTTAGAAGTAATTTTTTTTTTCTTTACGTAGATCCCTTAAAATTGGAGCACAGATGTTTTATATGGGTCCTTGGCAGAACATTTCTCTAGGGCCAACCTTAATTAATAAAATATGTACCACATTGATCAATGAAATTGTTTTATTTCCATATTGTAGATAGCCACTTACTCAACTATCAATCAGGACTGTAGCATCATTGTGTTACGAACCTACATGTTCAACTCATAATCCAGTTATTTGTTCCAGAGACACCGCAAGTCCAATTTTTTCCAATAAGTTCACAAATAACTTAAGTTAAAAAAAGTTTCCATAATAACAACCTCTACTATAAAACCAAAAAAAAAAAAAAAACCGCTAATGAATCCGGGAACTTTTTTTTTTTTTTCATCATGAATTTTTAGAGATTTCTTACTTAAAATTCCTTACTAAAATTAAACTCTTATTTTCCATTTGTTTCTTCACGTTTTTTGACTATATTCAAATATAACCGCAAACACTAAAAAAAAAAAAGATTTGGTATTTTAAAAATGGTTAATTTACAAAATGGTAAGAGCATTTTTTATTTAGTTAAATGAAAATTTGTTAAATTTTTTAGCAAATATGATTTTATTGGTAGTAATTTTGAAAATATTCCAATTTATAGTTATGCCTAGATGATGATAACATTGATTAACATGTTTATACTGGAAGTGTCGAAAGTCTACTTGGTAAATTAGATGAACATAGATTAAAAAACATGTTAATGAAATTTACGCATCCCGAAATATTTAAATGCAAAACTTGTTTTATGCCATTTGATTTAGTATAGTAAAAATTCACCTATACAATGTTTTTAAATATTATAATTTTCGTTACTAGTGCAATTCTTTTTCATTTTGTAATCAAGAAGTTTTGATTTAGACCTATAATCTTTTTAGGCCAGGAACCAGAACAAATTAAATTGTTTTCTTTATGATCGAATTTCATTTTGGGTGTCCCATTGCAATTTTTTTAAAACTTACAAGTGACTATTCATTTCTGTAAACGATGATAAATTTTTTTTGTTACGTGTCACTTTAGAATTAGGAGATTAATAATATATTTTGGTTCTTTTGTACACTTGTGAACTTCCATGTTTCCTGACAAAAATGAAAACTTCCATGTTCATCTGCTTCTTTATTATATAAACAGTCCTATATGTTTAATGTGGTTACTGGTTAGTGGTTTACTAAAGTCTCACGATAATTAATTTTGCAATCTATCGTGTCGTTTCACCAATGATACAAAACTCTCTTTAAAAAAAAAACTGACCAATGATACCCATGAACAGTCCTAATAACTTAGAGGCATATAGCAATTTTAATAAACGTGGCCTTAATTTTTATTTGGTAAAGCTTAACTTTTGTCGACAAGTACATTCTAGTTTTTTTTAATCTAAGAATCACAATTTTTTTGTAAAAAGAATTTTTTTTAACTTTTTTTTTTCTACAATTCATATATGCATATTCCCGAGTTTTAAATTGAAGGTGGGACGAACCCACATGTTCGGTAGGAGTCCATGTTGTGAATAAACAGAAAAATGAGGACCTTTAGACTTAGAGAAATGATGACGAAAAAAAAAGACTTAGAGAAAAATGTTTTTTAATTAACTCCTTAAGCAATTACTTAATGTTTCAATTTATACAACAAATGCTCTAGGATTTTTCCTGAATCGTATGACATTTGTCGCTCATCTAGTCACACTCTAAATGAAGCCATATCTCTAGGCTTCATTCGTCATCTAATCCCTGAAAAACTCTAGATAGCGGTTATTTCGTTGTAGTTTGAGGTAATTATAACTAATGCTTGTTCCTAAACAAATATTTTTTCTTCCATCATTCGTAGAACTGTCTTGATTCGAATTGGTTAAAATACTCCCAAACAGTTTAGCGCTAGAAGGAGGGGAGAAGTTTTAACTATGTTAGACATAACGAGCGAAGAAGATAACAGCGATGTTCCTGCAAAAGGTAACACCCTTCCCGATCCCGCTGCTCAACTGGAGGCTCTCAACTCCCGGATGACGAAGAATGAAACAAGACTAGCCCAACTCAAAGCAAAGAACGCTTTCTTGAGAGCTGAGAACGCTTCTATGATCACCGAAGACATAGGCATTAACATCGACGTCATTAACAGATTTTGAGCGCATGTCAATCCAATGCAAATGTTAGACGGAACCCCACATGTAACAGACAATAGGTCGGTGCTACAAAATGAGACGGACATACCTGTAGATACATGTGCAGCTAGAACACCCATCACTCGATCGTTGAACCCACCTCATGAGGCAGTGGCAAACCGATCAAAAGACGACTCATACATAGAGTCAATGGTTTACAAGCATTTGGAAGCCATGGAAGTGTTGATTAAGCGACTTCTAGAAGTGGCTCCTTCGATTACCAAGAGCGCTCATAACTGTTATGCAGATACTCACGGACGTGATCGCACTCGTTGAAATGCCAAAGAAATTTACATTCCCTTCGAGGAAGATGTATGATGAGATGACTGACCCTGGCAATCATATAGCAGAGTGCAAACAACGAATGTTCACTACAACGATTGAAAGAGAATATCTCGAAACTAACATGTGCAAAGGATTTTGCTCAATAGAATCTTTTGCATCCCTGACAGACCGCTTCGTGGAACAGTTTGCAAGCAGCATGAATCTGGAAAAAATAGCTGACAATCTGTACGAGCTGAGACAGAAGAAAGGTGAGTCATTGCGCAAGTATGTGTGACGTTTCAACAAGGAGAAGGTGTCCATCCCAAGCTGTGTCACGTCTACTGTCATCTCGACATTTAAAAGAAGTCTGCTTTTAGATGGTGACATGTACAAAGAGCTGACGAAGTATCAGTGCAGAACTATGGAATATGTGCTTTCTAGAACATGGGCATATATAAAGTGGAAAGAAGACCCAACCTACCGTCATCGTCACTCCTAGCGATTTGATTCGCGCGTAGGCATGAAAAAAATCCAGAGACGACAAGCCTTACCACATACCATGTAGTGAAAATACCAGCAGTAGAAGAGACTACAGAGGCATTCATCGACCATTCAACAAAAATTGAAAGTGAGAAGCGCTCAGCCTCAACGTGGCTAGACATCAATAACAAGTTAATTTCTCATGCATAACTAATTGGTGCATTAAAA
The DNA here is from genome assembly GCA_900406555.1 of Pseudoturritis turrita. Taxonomy (NCBI): domain Eukaryota; kingdom Viridiplantae; phylum Streptophyta; class Magnoliopsida; order Brassicales; family Brassicaceae; genus Pseudoturritis; species Pseudoturritis turrita. The sequence goes on from OVBL01000568.1 coordinate 47,825, forward strand.
CAGATGGGTGGAGTAGTATGATTGCCTCAGAAAATGAGGACACCATATAAGAAGCGTGACACCTCAAAGTGGTGCGAATTTCACTACGATCATGGCCATCGAACAGAAGATTGCATTACACTAAGAATGGAAGTAAATGAGCTAGATCACTTAAGAGAGGTTTTGTCTGACAGAGCTCTAAACCGCTTTAACGATAAGAGCAACGAGACAACGTTAGTCAAAGCCGTTTCTGTTTCACCTCCAAAGCATAATCAAATCATACACACCATCTCAAGAGGTTCAGAATTTAGTGGAATTAACACATTCAACTGCTTAAAAAAAAACAAGAACTGCTAGAAATCGTCAAACCAACGACAAAGTCAAAAGTAAGGCTACACCATAATGAACAATAAGCTTCACATCAGACAAACGTGTAGACCTAGCTCCGCATCATTATGCATTATTCATATCCATGATGATTGCTAACTGCTGCTTGATGAAAAGGATACTAGTCGATAATGGAAATTCAATGAATATTCTCTTCGTGCAAGCATATAAAGGATGGGGCCTGAACGAAGATGGCTTAACACAAAAACGTTAATGTGGCAAAAACGAAGGAAGTTTGCTCCTAAAGGTGACTTAATCATCAACACAGAAGTTCAATCTGTTAGATGCATGATTCATAAGAGAAGTGTGTTATCAAGAATGGCTAGTTAATGTGGTGGTAGTTCTGAAAAAGAACGGGAAGTGGAGAGTATGCATTGATTTCACTAACCTCAATAAAGCATATTTGAAATACCCTTTTCTCACTACCTCACATCGACAAGATGGTGGATGTGACAACAGGTCACCAGTTGATGAGCTTTATGGATGCTTTCAGCGGCTACAATCAGATCCTATGTGTCCAAGGGACCTAGAGAACCCATCTTTCATGACCTCATGAGGCATATACTGCTATAAAGCGATGCCTTTCGGTTTGAAGAACGCTGGTTCTACTTACCAAAGACTGGTGAACATGATGTTTGCTTATCAAATTGGGCACACGATTGTAGTCTACATATATGACATGTTGGTAAAGTCCCTAGTAACAGAAGATCACATTATGCACCTGCAACAAGTTTTCACTACTCTACGAAGGTGTAACATGAAGCTTAACTCTTCTAAATGTTGGCAAGTTCATTGGTTACATTTTCACTCATCGAAGAATCAAGGCTTACAGGGATGATGGCTACATTAAGCAGATTCATCTCAAGACTTTAAGACATATCTCACGCTTTCTACTCCGCTCTAAGAAAATCAAAAGACTTTGTGTAGAATAATAAGTGCCAAAAAGCGTTAAAGGAGTTCAAATAATACTTAACGTCACCCCCCCCACCCCCCCCACGCCCCCCCCCCCACCCCTTTATGAAAACCCAAAGATGGTGAAGTGCTACTACTTTACTTAGTGGTATCAAAGCATGTCGTTTGTGCGATATAAATTTGAGAATGGAAAAAGAGACAATATATGGTGTACTACGTTAGTAAGACACTCTTGGATACAAAAAAGGTATAATCGTTTAGAGAAACTTGTTCTAACACTGATAATAGCTGCCAAAAAATTGTGACCATACTTATAAGCGTATCATATCGTGTTGGTTAGCTCAGCTCTCACAAAAGCAGTTCTGCATAAGCCAAAAGTATCATGAAGATTGACACAATAGATAGTTAAACTAGGCGAGTATGATGTAATACATAGACTCACTACCGCCATTAAGTCTCACGTACTCACAGACTTCGAGGCGGAGTTCACACTAACCATGATTCTTGAAGTGGAATAAAAGGACAAACTTTACAAGAGGGTACTTGCAAAAAAAATTGGAAGTTATACATCGACGGGTCTAGCAATATACGAGATATTGGTCTGGGTATGGTCTTTACATCTCTGTTAGGTGAACTAGCATCAAGAACAGTTTGATGCAACTTTTGAGCTACGAACAACGAAGATGAGTATAAAGCATTGATAGCAGAGTTAACACTAACACTCGATCAAGGAGCTCAAAATTTGGATGTGTTCAGTGACTCGCAAGTTATAGTTAACCAAATACAAGGAGATTATCAAGCTCGATATCCAAAAATGACGCAATATCTCAATACCACGAAGAAGTTGCTGAAAATTTTGAAAGTTGTAAGATTTTACAAATCCCAAGGGAAGAAAATAGTCATGCACACGCTTTAGCTAATCTTTGGTCAGATCTTAAAACTAAAGATCATTTCATCGTCCCGTTATTAGTCTTACTGTGGCCGGCCACAATGAGAGATCTGCTAGATTATGAAGTTGCAACCCTAGAAGATAATCCGAACTGGATGATACATATCATCATCTACCTACGAGATAACATGCTACATGTTAACTGCAGCGAATGTAGGAAAATCAAACAGCAGGATGCACGCTATTGCCTAGTGCAAAACCTGCTTTACCACATATATTTCTTTGTTCCATTCTTAAAGTGTATAACACATGAGGACGCAAGAATGGTGCTTATGGAGTTCGTGAAGGAGAATGTCGATCTCATTCAGGAGTACTGAACTTGGTGCTACAAGCTATAAGAGCATGATGCTACTAGCTAACTATGAACGATGATCCGATGAGGTTTATCCGATCCGCCATTGTAATAAGTATCAAAGACATGCTCTGATTCCTAAGTTACCACAGAGAACCTAAAAATCATTAGTTCACCATTGCCTTTCATGAAATGGGGAATGGACATAGTGGGTAAATTTTTAGTAGTTACTGAATACTTCTCCAAATTGGTAGAAGCACAAGCTTTCAGCCAAGTCACAGACACATAAGTTCGAAGTTTTATATGGAAGAATGTCACTTGCAAGTTCGGCGTTCCACACGAGATTGTCACTGACAATGGCACTCAATTCACAAGAGAATTTTGTGATAATTGGGAAATAAAGCTCAGTTTTTCGATGCCAAAAAAATAGCAGTCAAACAAGCAAGCGGAGTTCATGAACAAGACCGTAGTAAAAATGTTAAAAGAATCAACTGGAAAGTGCCAAAGGGAGATGGGTAGAAGAGCTTCATGACGTGTTGTGGGCTTGTCGCACCACAACCAAGTCATCGACTGGAGAGACACCATTTTTGCTGGTGTACGGAATAAAAACAGTAGTACCTGTAAAAATCAACATAAAACCACGTGAACCGAGAATCCTCTATATCAAGATATCGAGGAGCTGATGAATCTAGATCTCGGTCTATTAGACGAGAAAAGAGAAGCCGCCATAATCCAAAATTAATACTACCAACAGGAAGTCGCAAGAAGTTACAATAAATGAGTACGAACCAAAACTTTCCAATTAGGGGAGTGGGTACTCAGGCGCACCTTGCAGAACACTCGATTTTCTCTAGAAATTTAATAGCTTTTAACTCGCTTTCACCAGTTGTTTTTCATATCGTCCAAATTGAAGTATAATCATTTCAATAAATAATCACTTTTTATACACATATGTCTCAAGAAGATCACTGCCATGACCACGGTCACTACCGACTATGTTGGAAGGCAATGCAAAAAATGCGACAACAGTCGCCTATCAAACTAATCATAAGGCACTACCTCCAAAAAGTATGTGACAAAAGTCACTTTTGAACTGATCGGGAGGCACTGCTCATTGCTTCCAAGAAGCACCGCTTTCAAAGAGGAATTTTGTGTAGATAATATATGCTAAACAGACCAAATGCATAGCCTTTTTAGTACAATATGTGTAAACTATGGCACTCATCGAAATACATTAACGGTGACCGCTGTCAATGCTAGTTAAGCAGAAGTCAACATCTCATGAAACATAATTAACCGTTGTCAACACATAATAAACCTACCGTAAAATAGTATTGTTGACAGCTACGGCTAACACAACATAGAGATAAAACAATTATATAATAGTACTGACGACATTCATTACTATTGAGACAAAAAACTGACAGCTAAATTATAGTCCATACGACAGTAGTTACTGCATGAGTTCGAGACGTAGCTGTCAACATTCATAATTAGTGATTGCTCCGCTCGAATGTCTTATTATGATAGCTAAAGTATAGTCCATACGATAGTAATAACTGCATGAGTTCGAGACGCGAATTTTTTATTTAAAACAAAAGGAGAGCATGATATGCTCAGAGTTTAAAACCCTAAAATAAAACTGCAAGTGCACATGATAGTACATAGTGATCGATTCACATGAGATTGAGAGGATGCACTATATATCTAATTAGAGTAGAATAGAGTTATGACAAAAATAGAAAAAGGATTGGTTGTCACGAAAATCAAAATTGAAAGCAAATAAAAGTAAGTAAAAATCATATAGGAAGTCAATAAGACACACGATTGGGTGTTCATGGAATTCTCCAGGGATCATGGATTATTTCGTTCAAAGAATTTAGCAATAATAAATCAAATAGATAAGTTTTAGAATTCAAATCACTAATATATAATTGACCTACTCTCGCAGCGCCGATTACATATATATAAACAATCTATTTAGTGAACTCTCGCAACTAATTAAGCATATAAACATGCAATAATCGTTCATGTTCGATTATATTATTCACAATTACTCTATAAGTTAACTATTGCAACTTATAGAGTCATGTTCGTCTAAGCTAGCTCAGGAGATAAATCGGCATTTTTGGTAGATTAATCAACCTAACAATAATTTTGGAGTGGCCAACAAAGCAATATGCAATAAGATCAAGCAAAGAAAGAAGAATTTTCTAGAAGAGATATATCCTAAATCCAGCAACCTAAACTACTAAATCCATGAATTCTCCTATGAAAATTTTTAAATCCAACAAGAAAAATACTTAGACATGGTTAGAGAAACCATAGCAAAAGCATAAAAGAATTGCATAGAATAAGAATTAAAGTTTAGAAATCTCTCGATAAAGTATAAAGAGGACGAGATCTTCTCCCTCAAATAATAAGAAATAATAAAATATAAAAGAATCGTGTAAATTTTGTGGGTGAGATGATTATGAGAGTGGTTATAATGGATTATGTCGTGGATGCCCTCAAAATACAAAGAAGATTTGTATATATAGGAATTGAGAAATTTCTAGGCCTTTTAAATTTTCTTTTTGGTTTATGAATGTTTGGAGATGTCTTGGACTTGGAATTAGAAATTTGAGAAGTTAAGAGGCATGGGCTGAAATTAGGGAAGAGTTTAGACTCGTGATCATGTCTTAGACTCGCATTCTTGGTGATCCAATGGCTGAACTCGTGGCTTGAAGTTTGTTTGGACAGGTTCTACGAAAACCGGCATAACACTTCAGTGGCTGATCCAGTTGACTTGAAATCATCTTTGTATAAAAGCTAACTCTCGTGGCTATCTTGTGTTGAAATTTCAGCTCGATACAGTAAGTTTAAAATTTTCAACGAATCCCAAATTTTGATGCTTTGGATCTGTCCAGAAACTAGATTTGTTTCCTTTTGTCCTTTTTGGTCCAAATTGTGTTAATAACCCGTAAAGACACTAGAATCTACAAAACACTAAAACACCCTTAAAAAGTAAAAACTAATATAAATATTAAATAAAAACCTTAAAACCATAGCTCAAAATAGTAAAAACAAGAGTATATCAACTCACCCATACTTAGACTTTTGTTTGTCTTCAAACAAATCAAAAATCAAAGTATAGAAAATATGTTTGAAAACGTAGAACAAACCATTAATCTTGTAAGCCAGATAGAACAACATGAACATTAGAGATCAGTTCCATGTACTTCACCGTAAGCTTAGCAATCATCCCCATTCTGACCCACAATCCATTAGAGTTATCCGAAATCTCCATTTTTGACCCTTTTATATTAAAAGTGTGTGGTCTCGCCAAGGGAGTATCGATCAAAGAACATTGGACTCTTACCTTCTCAAGTACATGATCACTAAGACAATCTTACTTCTGGTTTCTTTCCTCTCCATTTTCTCACTTCCATGGTCAAATTCCTCCTTACTTTTTAGGGTATCATTTTATTTTTTTCTTTTGACTTATTTCCTTCATATTTTTACGGGATTTTTTCTTTGGACATGCTTCCATGACACGTGGGAGTTGATGAGATTAAGCATTAAACTCCATGTTCACTTCTTTGCTACCTATATTAGTTTTTCTTCTTTTTGTTTGAAGGAAAGAGAGAGGGAAACCTTACTCACACAGACTTGTCTTTTCATGCTTTGAAAGAGGAGTCACGCTCGATGTATGCCAAGCCCCAAGATGAGAAAATTAGATTCATTAGGTGTGAAGTTAGCGTTAGATCTTTCGAATACCTCAGAGAGATATGAACGACATTAGTATATTGATCCACTTTACAGGTTTTCCATTTAGTGATACACGGGTGTTGGTAAGTTACTACCACTGCGAGAACAATGTGATGGATGAGCTTGATGGTAGAACATGTTGTAATCTTCCATCTGAGTTATAAAACACAAAAAAAAAAAATCAAAAATTAAAAAGCATTAAAGAAAAGTCGTAGACTAAATTCTAGTTTTAAACTTGTAAACAACAAATCAATCTCCGGCAACGGCGGCAAAAATTTGATGTGCTCGGGTTTTAAAACCCTGAAATAAAACTGCAAGTGCACATGCTATCGCAGTAGTACTTAGAGTTCGATCCAAAAGATATTGAGAGGATGCACTAAAAATCTAATTAGAGTAGAATATAGCTAATACAAAAATATAAAAAGGATTGGTTGTCACGAAAATCAGAACTGAAAGCAAGTAAAAATCGTATAGGAAATCAATAAGACACACGCGATGGGTGTTTAGAGAATTCTCCAGGGGTTATGGATTGTTACGTTCATGCTCATCTAAGTTAGTCGAGGAGATAAATCAGCACTAGGAAAATATAAAAGAGTCCTGTAAATTTTTTGGGTGAGGTGATTATGAGAGTGGTTCTGGTGGAATATGTCGTGGATGCCCTCAAAATTACAAAGAATATTTGTATATATAGGAATTGAGAAGTTTCTAGGTCTTTTGAACTTTTCTTTTTGGTTTAGGAATGTTTGGACATGTCTTGGATTTGAAATTAGGAATTTGAGAAGTTAAGAGGCATGGGCTGAAGTTAGGGAAGAGTTTACACTCGTGATCATGGCTCAGGCTCGCAGTCTTGGTGATCCAATGGCTTGAAGTCTCCTTGGACAGGTTCTGTGAATATCAGCATAACTCTTCAACTGCTGATCCAAATGACTTGAAATCACCTTTATATGAAAGCTAACTCTCGTTGCTATCTTGTGTAGTATTTTCAGCTTAATACATTAAGTTTAAATCTTTCAACGAATCTCAAACTTCTAATGCTTTGGATCTGTCTGAAAACTAGATTTGTTGTAATTTTACCATTTTTGGTCCAAATTGTATTAATAATCTGTAAAGACATAGAATCTCCAAAAATACTAAAATACTAAAACCTAATATTAAATAAAACTTTTTAAATCATAGATAAAAACAGTAAAAACCAGAGTATATCAGAGCATGATAGTAGCAACAATTACAACATACCAAATTACAACATACCAAGTTAAAAAGGTATCTAAGATGGAGAAAAATTGGCAAGTGACTATGATAACTAGCCGACAAAACATAGACATTTAAAAGGCTAAGTATACATGATTATGAGGCTAGTAAATAAAAGTTGTTCAAATTTGATATAAACATAGTACTCCTAGTAGTATTTTGGCGATCTCTACGCCTTTCGAGAAGCAATCCACAAAGTACGTAGCAATTTTTCTACATGGCCAGTCCTCAAAATACATAGCATAACTTAATGAGTTTCGAGAATAGGTTCAAAGGCTTAGTCGAACTAACAAAAACACGTACCAAATATCATATGGAAACAATCACTAATCAACAGTGGGGACATCGGTATTATCCCCAAAGTATATGAATGTTTCTGAAGAAATAAGCAGCGATTTCCAGTCAATCTCAGCCTCCTTGATTACTAACTCCTTGTAATGCTTTCCTGCCTCCCTGGCATTCCAATGAACGACTCTACCTCTCTTAAACTCTTGAACCCTTATCCACCGACATTGAATGGTTGTAGCAGGCACCGCCATGTTCATCCTCTATTGCTGGAGAATTGCCTCTCGCTGGAAATATTCCATGCTCACTATCTTCAGCTCAAGCTGTTTTGTAAGGCTAGAAACATGTTTCTTCAACAATTCATTTTCAGCATCCTTGGCAGCAATAGTAGAATCACGGTTTGTTATCTCCAAGTCATAATCTTGCTTCAGTTGAGCATTAGCTCTACGCTTGTGGCGTAGCTCCCGTGCAAAGCATGAAGCTCAATCTTGATGTGGTTGCACATCACCTAGTTACAAGAAAAGTTAGAATTTAAACACATGCAAAGACACATTGATGTGTGTCAGGTTTTACCTTATGACACAATGATCTTGCTGCAAGTGCATATCGATCAATAATAGTATTGAATGATCGAATCCACTAAAGACTGAAAGGCTACGCTATAAGTTTATGGGAAAAGAGTTAAGCAAGGACAAAATAAGAGGATTGGTTTTTGATTGTTTTCTAAAACTAAGATGCAAATAATTAAATAACGGTAATAAATCAATTGAAACAAACGTTGGGCATCAAAAAATTATCCAGGATTCATGGATTAAGCTATTCAGGTGATAGGCAGGTAGATCTAGTGTCGTATTCAAAGCAAGTCGTGAATTAATCATCATATTCTCATATCAATGATCAAACATGTCTAATAACCTAATTCACTCAACAGTCACGAAGGTAAAAAGGCAAGCATGCCGCATAAATTGATATTTATCTTATCTAGTACTAGTTCAGATTGATTTAATCAAGTTGTCAATAAGAAGAGATCAAATATATAGCAGATCAAAAAGTTGTCAGTTTAACTGATCATGTATTAAGCATAGATGAGTTCTAAATCCATGTAATCCTAATCAATTCTTATATGTCAAGCCATGAAATCCCCTTTGAAAACCCTTAAACCCAACAATCAAATTACTCAATCATGATTAAAGAAACCATAGCAAAAGCAATCAATAAACTCATAATCATTAAGAACAGTAGCAAATGGTTCAAAAAACTTCTCTATGGAGATACAAAGAGGTGAGATCTTCTCCATTATCGAACAAAATTAAAAAAAAAAAGAGCAAAAGAAACTTTAAGAATTTTTGGTGATGAAGAGCTTTGGTGGCTATGAGAGCATACTAATTTTCTTGGCCTTTCTGATGCTTTTAAAGGTGGTGGAAGTCGGTTAGGGCATATCCCAATAAATTTAGGAGATAATCTTCAAAAATATGGAAATTTGCCTTTTTTAGGGACCCCTATCGATCGATCACCTCCCTGCGATCAATGGATCGATCACCTCCCTGCGATCGATCGATCGAACATCCGCAGTTTTCATATTATGCGCCTGCTTCAGATTCGAGACTGCACGACCTGTCTTCAGTTGTGAGATCGCACCATTGTATTTGCACGATCTGATATGAAAATAGAAGCAAACACTCCCATATATCTTTTGGTAAAATTTCAGCTTGATCCAACGGTGGGAAGGTCTCCATCTGGTTCGAAACATTTGATGCTTAGAATCTGTCCAATCTCCAAAATAGTTGTTTTGCATCCTTTTTGGTCCAATTTGCTCTATTTTTTGTAAAGACTATAAAAACTACAAAAATACTAAAAACACCAATAAAAATGCCAAAACCAAATAGTTTCTTTGTTAAAAACATATTGAAAACATAGTAAAAAGCAGTAAAATCTAAGATATATCAACTTCCTCAGACTTAAACCTTTGTTTGTCCTCAAACAAACAACAGCTCAAGTTTAGAAAAGAGGTTTAAAATCACGGTAACTCACGTATCTTTGAGATCATAGCTTTGATTCCTTAACATGTGATCCACATGCAAACAAAGTTAGTTCAGAATATTCTCCTCTTATCCCACCATGACCCTCGCAAGCCTTGTCCATACTCTAAATCCCGAGCCTGCAAAAACCTTAACTTCACATCATTTTACTCTCTACATTTATTAAGTATTTCGTGAGCTTTCTCTATAAAGGATGTCATTCAAGGAAGACGGCGCTAGGAGTGAAAGAGGCATTTAGTGGTGGAGTTAAAAGTGTTTAGGGATTACCAGACGCTCCAGAGGATGCAAGATATTATGCAAAACCGCAAGAGAGAACGGACCTGTTTATCACACAGTTTTACAATCACTAGATGCCTAACTCCCCCAGACTTAGTTTTTTCTCCAGGAGTCACTGGAAATCAATGTAAATCACTGCAAATACTCCACATCTCTCTCAATTGATCCATGATGTTTTCTGAGATTTTTATTGGCCTTTAGACTCCTATTATTGATCAATTTCCTTTCCCTTTTTGCTTTTCACATTTTTTTTTCGAAAGAGGGAAATTGATCTGTTTGAAACATGGAGTCTCAAAGGCACGAAAATTACCATGACATCTGCAAATCCCAGGAAAGAATCAAGCTCTCGAATTACAATCAATGTACTCCACCAAGTATCATCAATCCCTGCATCTACAGTGACTATAAAACTGTGACGATCCTCTTTCTCTCGAACGTTTTTACGCACATTTGCACATATGACAATGAAGACAAGAATGCGTGAGGTATGAAAAGAGGTAAGGGTTTAAGGTGGGGTACCAACTATAAATGAGCTGGCCATTCGGGATCAATAGAAAGTGGTGAAAAGGAATAAGAAGTCCTGAATGTTTGGTTCATTTCCGTGATCTAACACATTTAAAGAGAAAAATTAAGTCAGGTTAGAAATCAATATAATATAGTCAAAATTAGATTCATCAAGATAAATACAAACTAATAGTTTCTGAATCGTCTGTCTGAATAACTCTGCTGCAATGGTCACTCCGTCTCAAAATCAAAGCATATGTTCCTAGAAAATGTCATAATTCCCTACAAGTTTAACTCAATAAAATAATTTGTCCTAAAAAAAATTAAATTACTTGATAAAAACCAAAAACAAACCAAAAATAAACCCAAAAAGAAAGCAAACATCGTCAGATAACGAGGAACCCTCCCATAGACATAAATCGCACCGTCCCGGTTGTGAATTTAAATCGAAAAAAGTCATAATCAAATGAAATAATATTGAAAAGGATGGATAGAAGATGATACCTCGAGGATCGTCAGAGATTGCATTCCAAGGTGACACAAAAAGAAATTTATTTTCGGAATCAGAAAATTCTAATTGAATACCTGTAGAGGCGATCGATCGATCGGTGATGATTTGTAGCCTCTGAATTTTTATAAATGGGTGATCGATCGATTGGGGGTACCCTGATCGATCCATCGAGATGGTCTGATCGATCGATCGCAGCTGGCAGTCTTCACTTCGATCATTCGTTTCTGAAACACTAGATTAAACTTGTTAAAAACCAAAGAAATGAACTAAAATTAGACACTTACTAGTGGGTTGCCTCCCACTAAGCGCTTCTATTTAAAGTCGTTTAGCTCGACTTTGTTGCCATTTTCTAGGCGTGAAGATGAGTGTTGTTCAATGATGGATCAGGAGGTTCATGTTTGATGTCCAACTTGTTCATGTCCTTGTCCCTCGGCACTTCATTCTTTCCTATGTCTCAATTGTTGACTTGAAAAACACCTTTGAGAAATATTAATATGTTGTCCAACTTCTCTTTGATAGATTCTTCATCTTTTGGCTCTGGAGGGGTGATGGTTCTGAACTTGGAGTAAGATCTTTTGCGCTTTGCCCTTGCCTTCATAGGGTTTCCATAATGCCTTACATGAGTCAAGGTCGAGTGTTGATCACATGGGACCTTCTTTCTCTTAGCCTTTGGCGGCTTGATGTCTTCTTTTGGTGGTGCGATGGGAGCAGCTTTCTCAAAGATGTTTCGAACCTTTCGCTTGCTGCTTCCTGGGTCAAAACTCTACTTCACCGCTTCATTCAGAGTCATACAAGATATCTCTTTGATAGGAACAAGAGGGTAGAAAAATATCTTCTTAATTGTTGTAATTTAAAGTTAGTGTATTTTTTAGACCAAAGAAAAGTTAGTATATTATAAATTTATAGAGTTTTTATAAAAAAAAAATTCAAAAATAATAATAACTAAATGAAACCATTTTCTTACAAAATAACATTATTTTGTTGAATAGAATTTATGTGGTTTTTATAACATTTGTTTTAGTACATACATATACAAGACGCAAGAAGGGATGTCAGCAAATGATTTGTTGCGTCAGCACTGATGATTTAAGTTTGTCAATCAATCCAAACGAGTAACATGTTGGTTAAGTCATGATAGCGACCAATAGATCCAAACGAGTAACATGTTGGTTAAGTCATGATAGCGACCAATAGACACAAGGATCAAATGCTATATATGCGGAAGGATCATTGTATATTGGGAATAAATGGTGACATATGATTGTTTTTCTTCTCTTTAAAATGGAGACAAATGATTACCTATGCGCTATGTATTGAACTGTGGAATCTAGTATTTTCGTGACGCTATGAAAATCGTATGACATGTATTTAGATAATTAAGGGTTTCTATTTAGGGGGTTTTGCTAAAAATGACTCAAAATTTCATTTTAAATAAAAATGTACACCTTTTATCTCATGTTTGGCAAAAGTAACCCAAATGGGTAGTGAAATTACAACTACACCCCTTATGACCAAACAAAAAAACTGAGCACACAATTACTGTTTTAACATTCGAGAAGTCTGCAACGTAATAGAGAAGTCTGCTCTGTAAACTTCAGTTAGAAGTCGAACTCGTAGACTACACAGGAAGTCTAATCTGCACTTTGTAGACTTCAAAAGAAGTATACTACATAATTACATATAATATTTAAATTTATAAATTAACAAAAATTAATTTGATTAAAATTTTTTATTCATAATCAAAATATAAACAATTGTGAAATATAAAAATGAAAATTTCATAAAATTGAATCAAATTAAACCAACAAAGAAAAATTATATTATAAATGAAATACATGCTAATAATGAAATAATACTAAAAGAAGACATGAGATATCAAATAAACTTGTCCATAACCATATGTTTAGATATTGATGTGGTAACATGTTGGTAGTTATTGTTGTTTGATATTTATAAGTTTCATGAGTTTATGGTAGTAATGGTCTAGGTTTAGGGATTCGTATTTATGGTTTAGGGTTTAGAGTAAACAACTTTGTAGAGATTATAGTGTGGGATTTGATTTTCAAAGTTGAGTTAACTATAAGATGATGTTAAATTTTGAGTTATGTATGTGATTTTGCGTATGTCTCCGAGTTACGAGTCGAAATATGGGTAATGGTTTGATATTATAAGTTGGAAACATGTTTTCACATTTAGGGTTAGATTGGGTTTATAAATTTTTTTTTTAAAATGTTAAATTTGCATAAAAGTGTTAAATTATGAATATATTAAACTTTTTTGAATGTTTGATATAAGTTTTTATTTAGGATTTTAAATAATCCATTGAAAATATTCGATTTAGGTTTTTGGGTAGCAGACTTCGGGTGAAGTCTGTTCCAATTTAGAGACTTCAGGTGAAGTCTACATAGCGTTTAGGATTTCAGGGAGAGTTTAGGATTTAGCAGACTTCAAACGAAGTCTGCTAAACCGAAAATTATTAACCTAACCGGATATTTTTACCTCCTTATATAAAAGAAAAAGGTAACCCTAATTTTGTTAAAAAAAAACTTGAACCCTCTCTCTCTCTCAAACGGCGACTATCTCTCTTCCAGATCTGTAAGCGACACCATGCCATTAGGATTCTTCTTCTTTATCCTTTTGTCTCTGTTTGCTTCTTCTTCTTCTCTTTCGCTGCCGACGATAGCCAAGGCGAAGAAATTTCTAAAGAAGCACATGAAGAAGATTTCGGCTGCGGCTGATTTGTCATCATAGCAAGCTCCTCCTCCACCACCTCCTTCTCTTGAAGTATTATCCTCCGAGGTACGGTCGCTTCCAGCTTCATCTCCTTCTTTCTTATGATCTCTTGTTTTCCCTTTTTGATTTCTGGGTATTGCGTCGTAGTAGGCGTCTTTCTCCGTTGATTTCATGGTGGATAAAGTGACTTGAGAAAGAATCACAAACTGAAAACTTATCCTTTTCTGAAAAACGGGTTCTCGAGGTAGGCTATGTGTTTTCATTTTTCACCCTTAATTATCAAACAATAGATTGCTTTGAATCCTTTTGAACAGAAGAGATATCACTTGTGCTTCACATCACTTACGCGTCATTGAATCTCTATGGTTTCAGCTTGGATGTGGTCATGCACTCCCGAGAATCTATGCGCTTCTCAAAGTAAGTTGATGTTTCTGAGCTCTATTATATTATCTAGCCAAAACCATATTCGTAGATCTTTGATTATGTGTCTCTTTACAATGGATTAATTATTGTTGTTTGTTTTTTTTGTAAATGTTTCTTCCTTTTTTGTGGAAAATGAAGGTGATGGTAGAATTATAGAAATTGTTCGATTGTTAGTGCTTGACTTATTTTTTTTTTGACAAATGTATGACAGGTTTTCAAGATAAAGCAACGTGGTTTCTCACAAAAAGTAATATTTTTATCAAGATTTGGCTGGTTTTGGTCTACGATTTTTGTTAAATTGAGATTTTTAGATGTTTTTTCTGTTGAAATTGTATAAAGCTGTTTCAAATTATTGGGGCTATATGTGACGCCTTTTGATTTTCTTTGGGTCATTGGGTAGGGGCTTAGATACCAATTTGACTTTTTTATCTATTAAATTAGAGCATATTTTCTTTGAATCTAGGTCTTTGATGGATGCAATGAAAAAACTGATATCGGTATGCTCATGATTTAATATAGGATTAAGTCTTTTTCATGAGCATCTAAGCAATTCTGTATTTTCGTTATTAGTTTATCACAAAAAATTGTTTCTTAATGTTTCTAGATTCATGACAATGTTCAGCTTGTTTTGTAGATGATGTTGTATGTCTTAATGGTCTTTAAACTCCCACCAGTGGAACCACCACCAGAGAGATCATTTTGGGAAAAATATGTGAGTAATACAATAAAGATCTTTTGATGATTCCTTGTGTTTTAGGTCTTGATGTAAATTTCGTATGATATTCAGGTGGATGTACTTGATACCGCTGAGACTCGTAGTGATGAACGTCGTGACAAATGCATCAAACGTGGAGGAACAATAAACAGGTGGACAGGCAAGAGGCTCACAAGTGCAGCAATCTGTGACGATATGATTTTGGAGAACCATCTTTCGTATATTCAAATGAATGTACGAAAAAAGTCTAATTCCATGATTCTTGGTAACTTAGAGCTTTTTCTTATTTGAGTTTTGTTTTGTTTGAAGATGATGATTTCAGGGATCTTGTAGACCAAGTTCCACAAGGTTCGGGTTCATGAATTTTTTTACTGAACAAGGTGGAAGGCGCGATCGAATCTCGAGGGTTCCACGTTAGAGGGAACAAGAAAGAAGAAGATGAGGCAGACGAAATCAAAACCAAGGAGATGGAGAAAGGATCCTTGCCAAAGTCGAATCCACAACAAAGCCTTTTATACAAAACATTGGTTATTTGTTGTTCCTTGTTTTGTTGGTTTGTACCATAGCTCTGTAATCCTTTTTGTTTATTGTTAAATTGGATTGGTGTGTGAATGTCTGTTTCGCTTGTATCCTTAATGACATCTCTCTTGAAGAAGTGGCAAAATGTATATAATGAGTCCCACTGTTTTCTCTTTTTTACTCTTTTCTTTTCATCACTATCTTATATTATTATTGTATATGGCCTTGTAGGTGAGTTGAAGAGTATACCAAGAGTAATATCATCCAACATGCTAGGAACTAGTGCAAGTTTGTCTCCGTACGAGCATGAAATCGATGTCTGTTGCAGCTATGTCGTGTAGGTGTAATAATATTTTTAGGAAGATTCCTCATACTCTCTCTCTAATCTATATCTTCTTCTCCTCTTTGAAAAAAAAAACAGCTTTGTACATTTTGATCAATTTCTCGATTTGATGTACTCTAAATATCTACCTTTCATTAAAAATTTATAATACTTATTGTTTTGTTATATTATAATACATGTTTCCTTCCGAAGATAATCGTTGTTTAACATTTTCTTATCCAAAATAAAATTGTAGAGAGTAAAATACAATAATATGGCTTCCAGATATAACTCTAGATGAACCAAATCCAACTTGAACCTAAAATACATACAACGCCTTGTACTTCCAAAATGGTGAGCAAATTTTACAACTTCCATCAAGGAAATGTGAAGTAGGCTACAAACAAAGTCTACTCCGAATTTGAGGCGCAGACTTCATCTGAAGTCTACACAAATGATCTAAATGACTAATAAAATAAGAAAATTAATTCTCTCATAATTATAACACATAAACATGACAAACTCATACATAAGCAAAAACAATAATTAACACATATTTGAGAACAAGAAAATCTAAAAAATCATTATAAATAGGATATAAATGCATTTTTAATAAAATTTAAAATATAGACTACAAACGAAGTCTGCTCCAGTTTTAACACGCAGACTTCATCCGAAGTCTACACATATGAGCTAAAGGCTAATCAAACAAGAAAGTTGATTTCTCCCATTAATATTTCACATAAACATGTCAAACTCATACAAAAGCAAAAACAATAACTAATACACATGTCAAAATAAGAAAATCGAAAAATGTTAATTATAAATAAGATATAAATCGATTTTTAATAAAATTTAAAACACAGACTTCTCCAGAAGTCTCCAGAGCAGACTTAGTTTGAAGTCTACGGAGCAGACTTCTGGAGAAGTCTGTATCTTTGGGTTACTTTTGCAATTAAGGCATATCACGGAGTAGACTTCACCCGAAGTCTATAGAGTTTGCAGACTTCGGGTGAAGTCTCCTCAGTAAAAAGCAGGTTAGTTTTGCATTTGACCAGAAGTTTGACTTTATAAGAGCAGACTTCACCCGAAGTCTGCGAATTAATGTTTTTCCTGGTCAATTGTTCGAAATTTTAGTCAAATGCAAAACTAACCCCTCCGTACAGAGTAGACTTCACACGAAGTCTGCTATAAAAAAGTCAAAGTTTCAGTCAAATGCAAAATTGACCTCGATTTTTTACAGAGTAGACTTCACGAGAAGTCTGGTTTGAGCAGACTTCATGTGAAGTCTGCTATGTAAAGTCAAAGTTTTGGTCAAATGCAAAACTAACCTCACTTTTACGTAGACTTCATATGAAGTCTGCACTAGTTTTTTTTGTTTCCAAAGGAGAACGCACAGACTTCAGGTGAAGTCTCCTTCAGATATTTTCAAAAATGGTCAATTGCAAATCTAACCTCTCTGTTGACTAGCAGACTTCAGGTGAAGTCTGCTATCGCGAAACATATCTGAAATTAGCGAAAATCAAGTGATGTTACCTTTTTCCGCCGTTTGAGCTTGTTTTTAGTTTTGTCGAGCACCTGAAACTTCGAATCTCACTGGTAACAAAGAAGCCCAGCCGTTTTAGATGCAAGAACCACAAGAAAACATGAGGTTATGAGAGAAAAAAATTTAGAACGAAAATTAGAGAGGTTTTTGGATGAAATTGGAGAGGAAATGGAAGATGAAGAGGTTATGAGCACAAACATTGAGCATTTAGAGCTCAACAATCGGTTGGGGAAGCATTTAGAGCTTGATTTTGGTCATGGTGGTTGGAAAAATTGATGAAAATGGCATTTTCGTAAATAAGTTGATCTGTTATGGTTTTTGTGTCTTTTTTTTAGTTTCCGAATTTTAAAAAAAAAAAATTGAAATATAATGGCATTTTGATGAATAAGTGTGGAGGCTAGGGATTTTTTTGTGAGAAAGTAGCAAAATATGAAGAGAGGAAAAAAGTGGGTTATGTTTGGGATTGACCACAAATTGTGGATTATTTTTGAAACAACCCCTTCTATTTAAGGGTATTTTAGATATTTAAGTTTTGTATTTATTTTTCCTAAATATTTATTTTTAAAACTGAATTAGTTTGTTGCAGAAAAAATAAGTTACAAAATTTTAAAATTAGTTTAATATGATTAGTTGTCAAGTGGAAAATTATCATCCGATTATGCCATAATCCATAAGACTACTCATCCCGTGTTGTGACCGAAGCCGCCAACTTTGTGCTGCGAAAATAGAAAATTTCACCCGTCTTTCGCTTACCTACTCCAGTCGATATTTTAAAAATTATACGACATATATAATTAATGGCTTTATTTAAGAGTATTTTGGGTATATAAACTCTGTATTTTTTTTTGTCAAAAGATTTATTTTCCTTATTTATTTTTAACGTCGAATACGGTTGTTGCCAAACAAAAAGAACGAAGAAATAAATTTTCGATTTAGTTGAACATGATTAGTCTCCAAGTAGAAGATTATTTAGTTTTATAGTCTAATCTCTTGGTGACACTGTGAAAATCCTATGATAGGTCTCACGTTGACGAACTTGTATATATTCATATAATTAAGGTTTTTAATTAAGGTTATCTCATATCCTATATGTATGTATTTTTTTACTCTAGAATTTCTTTTTCTAAGCGGTGAATTCATTTGTTACGGTACGAAAAAAGAGTAAAAGTTGTAAACGAACTTCCAATTTGATCATAGTGAAATAAGCAGCGATGAATGTAGCTTTCATACTGAATTTGTTATTGTGTGTGTATCGTTAATTTTTTCTTGTTTGAGTTGTTTCCTAAAAATAGGATTCGATATCCAAATTCTAACACTTTTCGGTCATTTTTTAAAGAAAACTAATAAAATTGATTTTTGAAAATGATTGCAAAAAAATTACACGACATTCTATATTTAAAAGATTTCTATCTATGAAATCTGATAAGAGACATTCTTATAATCAATTCAATAGATAGCAAGAAAATGTAATCACGTGCATAATCGAATAGCACGATATCTTTATGAGTTGAATCATTCATTCCACCATGTTTAATAAAATGTAATGAGATGGACACTCAGTATTCTCGCTAAGTCGCTATGACAATGTAATATCATCTTCAATATAATACTATGTAACATTTTCATTGTAATACAAAACAGAAGTTATAAGAAGAATTGGAAGTGTGACACAATCACACAGATTTTTTAATGAAGTTGTTATATTAAAACTGGTGTAAAGAAAACTATAGAAGCAACCCAAAGGACTGTAGAGAAATTCATGCATAATCTTCCTTTTGCGGTAAAATATAAGATATATCAACTTCCTTAGACTTAAATATTTGTTTGTCCTCAAACAAATAATAGCCCAAGTTCAGAAAAGAGGTTTAAAATCACAGAAACTCACGTATCCTTGAGATCATAGCTTTGATTCCTTAACATGTGATCCACATGCAAACAAAGTTAGTTCAGATTATTCTCCTCTTATCCCACCATGACCCTCGCAAACCTTGTCCATACTTTAAATCCCGAGCCTGCAAAAACCTTAACTTCACATCATTTTACTCTCTACATTTATTAAGTATTTCGTGAGCTTTCTCTATAAAGGATTTCATTCAAGGTAGACGGCGCTAGGAGTTAAAGAGGCATTTAGCGGTGGAGTTAAAAGTGTTTAGGGATTACCAGACGCTCCAGAGGATGCAAGATATTATGCAAAACCGTAAGAGAGAACAGACTTGTTGATGCCACAGTTTTACAATCACTAGATGCCTAACTCCCCTAGACTTAGATTTTTCTCCAGGAGTCACTGGAATGCAATGTAAATCACTGCAAATACTCCACATCTCTCTCAATTGATCCATGATGTTTCCTGAGATTTTTAATGGCCTTGAGACTCCTATTATTGATCAATTTCCTTTCCCTTTTTGCTTTTCACGTTTTTTTTTTCGAAAGAGAGAAATTGATCTGTTTGAAATATGGAGTCTCAAAGGCACGAAAATTACCATGACATATGCAAATCCCAAGAAAGAACCAAGCTCTCGAATTACAATCAATATACTTCACCAAGTATCATCAATCCCTGCATCTACAGTGACTGTAAAGCTGTGACGATCCTCTTTCTCTCGAACGTTTTTACGCACATTTGTACATATGACAATGAAGACAAGAATGCGTGAGGTATGAAAAGAGGTAAGGGCTTAAGGTGGGGTACCAACTATAAATGAGCTGGCCATTCGGGATCAATAGAGAGTGGCGAAAAGGAATAAGAAGTCATGAATGTTTGGTTCGTTTCCGTGATCTAACCTTTAAAGAGAAAAATTAAGTCAGGTTAGAAATCAATATAATATAGTCAATTAGATTCATCAATATAAATGAAAACTGATATTTTCTGGAGAGAATCCAGTTATGGGGTTTCTGAATCATCTGTCTGAATAACTCTGCTGCAATGGTCACTGAGTCTCAAAATCAAAGCATATGTTCCTTAAAAGGTCATAATTCCCTACAAGTTTAACTCAATAAAACAATTTGTCCTAAAAAAATTTAAATTACTTGATAAAAACAAAAAACAAACCAAAAATAAACCAAAAAAAAAAGCAAACATCATCAGATAACGAGGAACCCTCCCATAGACATAAATCGCACCGTCGCGGTGTGAATTTAAATCGAAAAAGTCATAATCAAATTAAATAATATTGAAAAGGATGGATAGAAGATGATACACCGAGGATCGTCAGAGATTGCATTCCAAGGTGACACAAAAAGAAATTTTTTTTCGGAATCAGAAAAATTCGAATCGAATACCTGTAGAGGCGATCGATCGATCAGTGATGATTTGTAGCCTCTAAATTTTTATAAATGGTTGATCGATCGATTGGGGGTACCCTGATCGATCCATCGAGATGGTCTGATCGATCGATCGCAGCTAGCAGTCTTCACTTCGATCATTCGTTTCTGAAACACTAGATTAAACTTGTTAAAAACCAAAGAAATGAACTAAAATTAGACATTTACTAGTGGGTTGCCTCCCACTAAGCGCTTCTATTTAAAGTCGTTTAGCTCGACTTTGTTGCCATTTTCTAGGCGTGAAGATGAGTGTTGTTCAATGATGGATCAGGAGGTTCATGTTTGATGTCCAACTTGTTCATGTCCTTGTCCCTCGGCACTTCATTCTTTCCTATGTCTCAATTGTTGACTTGAAAAACACCTTTGAGAAATATTAATATGTTGTCCAACTTCTCTTTGATAGATTCTTCATCTTTTGGCTCTGGAGGGGTGATGGTTCTGAACTTGGAGTAAGATCTTTTGTGCTTTGCCCTTGCCTTCATAGGGTTTCCATAATGCCTTACATGAGTCAAGGTCGAGTGTTGATCACATGGGACCTTCTTTCTCTTAGCCTTTGGCGGCTTGATGTCTTCTTTTGGTGGTGCGATGGGAGCAGCTTTCTCAAAGATGTTTCGAACCTTTCGCTTGCTGCTTCCTGGGTCAAAACTCTACTTCACCGCTTCATTCAGAGTCATACAAGATATCTCTTTGATAGGAACAAGAGGGTAGAAAAATATCTTCTTAATTGTTGTAATTTAAAGTTAGTGTATTTTTTAGACCAAAGAAAAGTTAGTATATTATAAATTTATAGAGTTTTTATAAAAAAAAAGTTCAAAAATAATAATAACTAAATGAAACCATTTTCTTACAAAATAACACTATTTTGTTGAATAGAATTTATGTGGTTTTTATAACATTTGTTTTAGTACATACATATACAAGACGCAAGAAGGGATGTCAGCAAATGATTTGTTGCGTCAGCACTGATGATTTAAGTTTGTCAATCAATCCAAACGAGTAACATGTTGGTTAAGTCATGATAGCGACCAATAGATCCAAACGAGTAACATGTTGGTTAAGTCATGATAGCGACCAATAGACACAAGGATCAAATGCTATATATGCGGAAGGATCATTGTATATTGGGAATAAATGGTTACATATGATTGTTTTTCTTCTCTTTAAAATGGAGACAAATGATTACCTATGCGCTATGTATTGAACTGTGGAATCTAGTATTTTCGTGACGCTATGAAAACCGTATCAGATGTATTTAAATAATTAAGGGTTTCTATTTAAGGGTATTTTAGATATTTAAGCTTTGTATTTATTTTTCCTAAGTATTTATTTTTAAAACTGAATTTGTTTGTTGCAGAGAAAATAAGTTACAAATTTTTGAAATTAGTTTAATATGATTAGTTGTCAAGTGGAAAATTATCATCCGATTATGCCACAATCCATAAGACTACTCATCGCGTGTTGTGACCGAAGCAACCAACTTTGTGCTGCGAAAATAGAAAATTTCACCCGTCTTCGCTTACCTACTCCAATCGATATTTTAAAAATTATACGACATATTTCACATTTCGACATTTATAATTAATGATTTTATTTAAGACTATTTTGGGTATATAAGCTTTGTATTTTTTTTTGTCAAAAGATTTATTTTCTTTATTTATTTTTAACGTCGAATACGTTTGTTGCCTAACAAAAAAAAACGAAGAAATAAATTTTCGATTTAGTTGAACATGATTAGTTTCCAAGTGGAAGATTATTTAGTTTTATAGTCTAATCTTTCGGTGACGCTTTGAAAATTCTATGATAGGTCTCACGTTGACGAACTTGTATATATTCATATAATTAAGGGTTTTAATTAAGGTTATCTCATATCCTATATGTTTGTATTTGTTTGTTCTAGAATTTTTTTTCTAAGCGGCCAATTCATTTGTTACGGAGCAAAAAAAGAGTAAAAGTTGTAAACGAATTTCCAATTTGATCATAGTGAAATAAGCAGCGATGAAAAGTAATGTAGCTTTCATACTGACTTTGTTATTGTGTGTGTATTGTTAAATTTTTCTTGCTTGAATTGTTTCCTAAAAATAGGATTCGATATCCAAATTCTAACACTTTCCGATCATTTTTGAGAGAAAACTAATAAAATTGATTTTTTGAGAATGATTGCAAAAAAATTACACGACATTCTATATTTAAAAGATTTCTATCTATGAAATCTGATAAGAGACATTCTTATAATCAATTCAATAGATAGCAAGAAAATGTAATCACGTGGATAATCAAATAGCACGATATCCTTATGAGTTGAATCATTCATTCCACCATTTTTGATAAAATTTAATGAGATGGACACTCAGTATTCTCGCTAAGTCGCTATGACAATGTAATATCATCTTCAATATAATACTATGTAACATTTTCATTGTAATACAAAACAGAAGTTATAAGAAGAATGGAAGTGTGACACAATCACAGATTTTTTAATGAAGTTGTTATATTAAAACTGGTTTAAAGAAAACTATAGAAGTAACCCAAAGGACTGTAAAGAAAATTATAATTTACATTTTGGTATTCGACCCAAAAAAATGTATGAACCACACGATCTTGATTTTTTTAGCTCTGAAAAAAACCACATAAATACGATATAATTGATTTTGCTTCCATGTATTTTATTCTTTTTTTTTGCATGGGACCAATTAGATAGGTTTAACCATTTTGTTAATTATTCTCAAAAATCTAAAAGTTTAATTTTTAAATGATATTTACATTCTTACCAACAAAAAAAAAATACAAAAACATTCTCTATTTAATCGCAAGCTCAGTTCCAAAACTCATAAATCAATTAATTTATTTTTATTTATTCTGATTTTACAAGTATTAAATACATTTAAGGGAAATTTGCTAAAAAAAAAAAATTCTCTCTGTTTTTGATAATTATATTTTTTTATAGTTAGCCTAATTTAATTAAAAATAATAATCTTAACCCTAACTAAATCTAAAATATCTAATAAATTTCTAGTATTCTCGACATTTTTTTCCTTTTACATTTTCCTTTTAACGCTTGCTTCTTCTTTTTAAGTATACCCCTTCACGTTAATGGATCTTCTCCTTTCATGCATCTCTTGATCTTACAAGATAGGTGAGATAGGTTTGCGTTATATAATCGATTATTTTGTTATAAGAGAGAATTAGAAGAATAACCTTAATTAGAAAGATTTGTGAAACTGATTTTCTCTGTCGTGATCATATTACGTTCATAACCTCCATCGTGATCTACAAAGTAAATGCATGTAAAATCTTGCACATGAAACTGTAGCATTCTCTCTTACATAATTCTTAATTTTTTTGTATGAACTTTTATGAACTGGCTAAAATTTACGAAAAGCCAGGGGAGCGATCTATCTTACAAACTTTAGTAGTCGACATAAAGGAATTTCGTGCGAGAAATGCAAGTTTTAGGATTTTACTTGGCGACATAAAGATGTGTAAGAACCGAAAAAAATCGGATTAAAAAAATGTGAATTAAGATAAGAGATCAAACGATTAAATGAAAACGATTTTAGAGAAAAACACAGATCCGAGATATGATCTCTATCCTTAATTCATAAAATCTTCCGCAGTGTGGCCGTTCTGTGAGATTCTGAATTCCAGGATACAAATATGTGAGATTATAGTCGCGTCACTCGACTATAGAATCTACGAACCAAGAACTACGCTATACTTTCGAGACACTTACTGAGAAAAGAGTGAGAGAGATTGCTAGAGTTTTTTTTCTGTATGTTTAAGAATGGGTGAGTGAAGAATGAGAAGAGGTGAGGCTTGTATATATAGCCAAGAGAGAGAGGTGACATGCTTCGTCTCAATAAATGAGAAGCGAAGATCGTGGGCAGTAAATGCAAGGCGTGATATCAGGACGTGGAGCACAAGATACGGAGCCGTTACGAAACTGAAGAAATGAGAACCGTTTTGAATATTTTGTATTCAAAAACTTGTTGACTTTTTGACCAAAAAATATCTGATCATCTTAGTGTTCTAAATGCCAAATATAAAGTCCACGAGCCCACGATCGAGAGTATAAGCGAAAAATCACTGTGTCTGAGATGGTAGCACTTTTCATCTTTGAACCACTAATTGTTAATATCTATCGGAATTACTCGGCCATATGGTGAACATGATATCTTGAACCATCCGGATTTTTATGTAAACCTAGACAACAGCCATAACCCAGATTCATTTTCTCGTAGAACTTAGTTCTATATTGTGTTCATTGTGGCCTTGAGCATGCATGGTATCATGAGTGAATTCAGAGAATATAGCCTTTCGTTTATTCTCCTAGAAACGGCATTTTTCTCACTCACTAGGTGATATGTCATTAGACTTTGTTTTATGAAGTATCATGTAATACTCCACGAATATATCAAAGCTATGGTGAATATCATTAAGAGCAACGCTTATCTTTTTTTTATACAGAAAGCACTGTATATCATCTTAGGAACTGGGTAATTTTCAGTGCTTGTAAGTAGAGTTAGTTTGAATTAGTTGTCCCTTTGAACCTACATCTTGGGATCTCCAGTCACGTAGGTGGGGTTTCCATCAAAACTTTCTCTTAATTAATAGACTTTAAACCCATTCCTTTCGATGATTTAACCACTTGATCTCATGGCAAGCTTTTAGTAAACATATCAGCAAGGTTATCTACCGATTTGATATAGTCTACTGTGATTACACCAGTTGAGATCAAATGTCTAATGGTTTTATGTCGTCGTTTGATATGACGCGATTTACCATTATAAAGAGTATTCAGTGCACATGCGATAGCCGATTGACTATCACAGTGTACACGTAATGTCGGGACTTGTTTCTCCCACATTGGGATATCTTTCAAGAAATTTCGAAGTCATTCTGCTTTTTCTGCAGCTTTGTCTAACGTTCTAAATTCAGATTCCATGATTGATCTAGCCAACAGAGTTTGAAAGTGATGTTATTTCTTTTTCATAGCACAATTATACGATTTCTATCTAGAGAACTGAAACTAAAGCTGAAATTTTTGCTCGTTTTACAATCACGTTATCGAACTCCTAGAATCTTGGTAGGCCAAAACCAAAGCTCAAAAATCAGGGCTCCTAGGATTCATGTGTATGTTATCACTTTCATTGATAACAATGAGACTAAAACATCACTTTTATTGATTCGTTGTAGAGATCTGGAAGTAGTTCCACCACTTTAGACTAAAACATCACTTTCATTTAACAAAGGTGGAAATTAATTTATAATAATTGCAATTTTTTAGTAACGTGACGCACGTGGCCAAACGTAGAATGTGACTACGTATACGTAATAAGTTATAGACTATACGAACTCAAAACGATTAAAAAGATGTTATAACTTTGGTTATGGTATAACTAAATAGGTTATAAGTTATGTGTGCTTTTATTGTAGCTTATAGAGTTTGACTTGTATCCGAATTTGAAGAGAATTAAATAACGATAAATTCGCCAACCACTCTCGCCAACTACTCTTGATTCTCGAAGTGGTGAAGAAGCACCGAATTAGAAAGTTACATCATTGCCCTCCATGATATATATTCACACGAGATAAATAGTTTTCTTCATGCGAAGTAACCGTATCAGTACTGTTTTGGAAGTATTGGAAATTGGGGGTATATGTAACGCGTGATGCAATTCCAAAACTTGATCATTTTGATTTTGTATGTGTTTTTTAAAAAAAAAATACATGTGTTATATAATGCCGAATTTTATAATACACGACACATATATCGTTGGTCTATTCGTTAAGGTTTTGAAAATTTTCATGATAATTTAATTTAAAATTTTAAAATATATTTTATTAAATCAAATATGTTTTTGTATGTTTCTGATGGATTAGTTAATTATATATATATTAGACTATGATTCGTGTGATACGCAATATTTTATTAGTAATTAAATTTATATATGATAAAAAAAGCAAAGTAAAATACAAGTCGTCTATAACTGATTAAATTTAATAATAATAAACTTTATAAAAATGTAAGAAGTATATGTTAAATTTTGTTGATGTAAATATTTAGATTCTTATTGGTAATCCTCACAGTTGTTTTCTAATTAGAAATTTTTGTCAAAATCCGGATTTCAACTATACGCATTTCATCTCATAATACAACCAACCACTTCTTCCATCATATTAAAATCATATTCTACTCCATGCACACAATGTCAATAAGTAAAAGTCAACAAATTTTATATCAAAATAATATATACATCATATGAAATCTACGTCTATATATATTATTAGTATTAAATAAATAGTAAAAGAAAATTTAACAAAACATCAGAGAAAAAAAATATTAACAAAAAATATATGAAAAATTATTTTTAAATTAATTTTTTGATACAAATTCAAATTTTACAACTTAGTCAAGTTTACATTTTATTTTATAACCAAAAAGTTACATTTTATTTCATTTGTAGTCAAAAATTTCTTCAAATTTCGTATAAAAAAATTTAGTCAAACTTAACTATTTTAGTTTTTTGAATTATTACTTCTTTTTAATTTTCCAATAATATTTCTTATTTTATTTACAATTTTTTTTTAGTTACAAAAGAAAAATTGATGTTAACAATGACACGAGTCACAATCTGAATTAATAACGACAAATGTCGCGATCTGATAAGTTATCATTTTGCCTACGTGTCGCATTTATGTTAAACACATTCAATTTTATATAATAAAATAATAATTTTCTTACCATATTTATATTAACAATGACACGTCTAGTTTTATATTAACAATGGCACTTCCAGTTATATTAACAATTGTTTCAGGGATTTTTGGTCCTCTTGAACAACCACTGGAGGGACAAGCTCCTGCACAATAAACAAATACGTGAAGGCCGAAAAAACATGATTGGAGGGATGTTTTCCGATGGTTCTTCGATGCTCAAATCAGAAAAAAGCAAAAAAAAAAAAAAAAAAGAAGCGACCACGGGGTGAATGTAGAGAGTTATGAAAAGAGTCGGAAAACGAAAGGAAATAAAGGAAAAAAAGTGACACTGGGCCAAGCAAGGGATGGTCTACAGCGTAGCAAAACGTATAAGTGGAGAAATTTAGGGGTGAGACAGAGGAAAAATAAATTGTTTTAGTGAAGAGGAAGGTCGAACGATGACCGGAGAAAAGAACCCGAGATGGGCTGGAAAATGACCTAGAATGGTCGGAAGAGACTAACTTCCGTGAGGAATGGGCCTTCGTCTCGAGAGAAAAAGTGGGTTCAGAGTTTTTTGTGTAAAGATTGAGTTAGTTTATGTGAAGGATAAGAAAGATATTAATAGAGTTTAACCTGTCCAGGTTAGGATATTGGGCTCGCGTCCATAGTTGGGTCAGGTTTGGGTTTGCTGGTTAGACCCAGTACGATGCACTCGAGTGCTTTTCACCTACCATCTTTATCTTCAAGTCCCAACTGTCCGATAATACGGCTCTGTAGCGCGGAGTTCTACCTTTATCGTACTGGTTGCAGTGCCTAATGCGGCGGGTCTACCGATGGAGTGCTCCTTGGAATCAGCTTTGCATGTTTTAATCATTCCGTGGAGCATAAACCACTTGCTTTTACCCTAGACATGCATAAGGTGAAAATGTTTTTACTCTTTTTACCAAAGACTTGATTTAAAACTATTTGAAAGAGTTTGTAATTCGCTCTTAAGAAAAAGAGTTCATACCTAGGCTGAGTTCCTGATACCGGAACTCGGGCACCGCATGTTGCTTCCCGTAGATTGTAGCTACATGTACGTCTGATCAAAAGTTTACATTTTATTTCATTTGTAGTCAAAAAAAATTTCAAATTTCGTATAGAAAAATTTAGTCAAACTTACCTATTTTAGTTTTTTTGAATTATTATTTCTTTTTAATTTTCCAATAATATTTCTTATTTTATTTAAAATTTCTTTTTAGTTACAAAAGAAAAATTTATGTTAACAATGATACGAGTCACAATCTGAATTAATAACGACAAATGTCACGATCTGATAAGTTATCATTTTGCCTACGTGTCGCGTTCATGTTAAACACATTCAATTTTATATAATTAAATAATAATTTTCTTACTATATTTATATTAACAATGACACGTCCAGTTATATTAACAATTGTTTCGGGGATTTTTTTGTCCTCTTGAACAACCACTGGAGGGACAAGCTCATGCACAATCAAGAAATACGTGAAGGCCGAAAAAACATGATTGGGGGGGGTGTTTTCCGATGGTTCTTCGACGCTCAAATCAGAAAAAAAAGCAAAAAAAAAAAAAGAAGAGAAGCGACCACGGGGTGAATGTGGAGAGTTATGAAAAGAGTCGGAAAACGAAAGGAAATAAAGGAAAAAAGTGACACTGGGCCAAGCAAGGGATGGTTTACAGCGCAGCAAAATGTATAAGTGGAGAAATTTGGGGGTGAGACAGAGGAAAAACAAATTGTTTTAGTGAAGAGGAAGGTCGAACGATGACCGGAGAAAAGAACCCGAGATGGGCTGGAAAATGACCTAGAATGGTCGGAAGAGACTAAGTTCCGAGAGGAATGGGCCTTAGTCTCGAGAGAAAAAGTGGGTTCAGAGTTTTTTGTGTAAAGATTGAGTTAGGTTTATGTGAAGGATAAGAGGGATATTAATAGAGTTTAACCTGTCCAGGTTAGGATATTGGGCTCGCGTCCATAGTTGGGTCAGGTTTGGGTTTACTGGTTTGACCCAGTACGATGCACTCGAGTGCTTTTCACCTACCATCTTTGTCTTCAAGTGCCAGCTGTCCAATAATACGGCTCTGCAGCGCGGAGTTCTACCTTTATCGTACTGGTTGCAGCGCCTAATGCGGCGGGTCTACCGATGGGGTGCTCTTTGGAATCAGCTTTGCCTGCTTTAATCATTCTGTGGAGCAGAAATCACTTGCTTTTACCCTACACATGCATAAGGTGAAATTTTTTTTACTCTTTTGACCAAAGATTTGATTTAAAAATATTTGAAAGAGTTTGTAATTCGCTCTTAAGAAAAAGAGTTCATACCTAGGCTGAGTTCCTGATACGGGAACTCGGGCACCGCATGTTGCTTCCCATGGATTGTAGCTACATGTACGTATGATCAAAAAGTTACATTTTATTTCATTTGTAGTCAAAAAAAATTTCAAATTTCGTATAGAAAAATTTAGTCAAACTTACCTATTTTAGTTTTTTTGAATTATTATTTCTTTTTAATTTTCCAATAATATTTCTTATTTTATTTAAAAAAAAATTTTAGTTACAAAAGAAAAATTTATGTTAACAACGACACGAGTCACAATCTGAATTAATATCGACAAATATCGCGATCTGATAAGTTATCATTTTGCCTACGTGTCGCGTTCATGTTAAACACATTCAATTTTATATAATAAAATAATAATTTTCTTACCATATTTATATTAACAATGACAGGTCGAGTTATATTAACAATTGTTTCGGAGATTTTTGGTCCTCTTGAACAACCACTGGAGGGACAAGCTCCTGCACAATCAACAAATACGTGAAGGCCAAAAAAACATGATTGGGGGGGGGGGGGTTCCGATGGTTCTTCGACGCTCAAATCAGTAAAAAGCAAAAAAAAAACAAAAAAGAAGAGAAGCGACCACGGGGTGAATGTGAAGAGTTATGAAAAGAGTCGGAAAACGAAAAGAAAAAAAGTGACACTGGACCAAGCAAGGGATGATCTACAGCGTAGCAAAACGTATAAGTGGAGAAATTTGGGAGTGAGACAGAGGAAAAACAAATTGTTTAGTGAAGAGGAAGGTCGAACGATGACCGGAGAAAAGAACCCGAGATGGGCTGGAAAATGACCTAGAATGGTCGGAAGAGACTAAGTTCCGAGAGGAATGGGCCTTAGTCTCGAGAGAAAAAGTGGGTTCAGAGTTTTTTGTGTAAAGATTGAGTTAGGTTTATGTGAAGGATAAGAAGGATATTAATAGAGTTTAACCTGTCGATGTTAGGATATTGGGCTCGCGTCCATAGTTGGGTCAGGTTTGGGTTTACTGGTTTGACCCAGTACGATGCACTCGAGTGCTTTTCACCTACCATCTTTGTCTTCAAGTGCCAGCTGTCCGATAATACGGCTCTGCAGCGCGGAGTTCTACCTTTATTGTACTGGTTGCAGTGCCTAATACGGCGGGTCTATCGATGGGGTGCTCCTTGGAATCAGCTTTGCCTGCTTTATTCATTCCGTGGAGCAGAAACCACTTGTTTTTACCCTAAACATGCATAAGGTGAATTTTTTTTTACTCTTTTGACCAAAGACTTGATTTAAAACTATTTGAAAGAGTTTGTAATTCGCTCTTAAGAAAAAGAGTTCATACCTAGGCTGAGTTCCTGATACTGGAATTCGGGCACCGCATGTTGCTTTCCGTGGATTGCAGCTACATGTACGTCTGATCACTCGGTTTCTAATCCAGATCATCCCTGGTAGTGTGGCCACACCACCCAGAACAGAGATCGGTTACAGGTGGCCTTATCCATCAAGTTACTTAGGCCATTGTAGATTCAAACCCAAATACCTCTAGGACTTGCCCGATAGGCTAATAATACAAATGGCGCTAAGAGATTTGCCTAAATTAATTACATGTGGGGTTAAGGTATTCGCCTAAACTAAAGGGGATTATTTATCACAAACAATTCCCCCCCCCTCCCCCGTTGCTCGAGTAAGAGTATTGAACTCTAGCAACGGATGAGCATTCTTTAAAGGGATATTTAACCTCCCAAGGACCGAACACCTAAATGAATTTTGAATCACCAACATGATCTCCTACCTTTGCTACTTGAAACATCAAGCATGATTAAATTGAACCGATCCCGGAAGACTGGGAGTTGTGAAAACCTCTGTGGAGGCCAGAGCCTGAGTCCGGAGACCTAAAGGGCACAAAATCCCCCATGGAGGTCAGAGTCTGAGTCCGAAGACCTGAGGGCATGAGAACCATAATGGAGGGCGGAGCCTGAGTCTGAAGACCTGGAAAGGCTTGAGATCCCCCTTGGAGGTCGCGATGACCTGGTCCGGAGACCTGAAAGGGTATGAGAACTTCCTCGAAGGTCGCGATGACCTGAGTCCGGAGACCTGGGAAGGCATGAGGTCCTCTTCGAAGGCCAAGTGCATTAGTCAATCGACCTGCCCCCTCGGAGACTACTAGACCATAATCAAGTATTCTGGAGGGTAATGTCGAGGGACAGAATCCTGCTCTCGGGGTCCTGATCGTAACGAGGTGTTACCTCGAACGGAGCACTACGAGAGACTGGATCGTTTCCCCAAAAAAAAAATTTCTCCACACGTTTGGGCCCTAGGCCTCTTTTAGATGGGTTATCGGCTTCTTTTTAAGATTAATCTTTTTCTTTTCATTGTAGCAAAAAAATATTCTACGTTTTTTTATTTTCCCCAAAAGACGTTTGGGCTTCAGCTTTTTCATAGCACAATTATACAATTTCTATCTAGAGAACTGAAACTAAAGCTGAAATTTTTGCTCGTTTTACAATCACGTTATCGAACTCCTAGAATCTTGGTAGGCCAAAACCAAAGCTCAAAAATCAGGGCTCCTAGGATTCATGTGTATGTTATCACTTTCATTGATAACAATGAGACTAAAACATCACTTTTATTGATTCGTTGTAGAGATCTGGAAGTAGTTCCACCACTTTAGACTAAAACATCACTTTCATTTAACAAAGGTGGAAATTAATTTATAATAATTGCAATTTTTTAGTAACGTGACGCACGTGGCCAAACGTAGAATGTGACTACGTATACGTAATAAGTTATAGACTATACGAACTCAAAACGATTAAAAAGATGTTATAACTTTGGTTATGGTATAACTAAATAGGTTATAAGTTATGTGTGCTTTTATTGTAGCTTATAGAGTTTGACTTGTATCCGAATTTGAAGAGAATTAAATAACGATAAATTCGCCAACCACTCTCGCCAACTACTCTTGATTCTCGAAGTGGTGAAGAAGCACCGAATTAGAAAGTTACATCATTGCCCTCCATGATATATATTCACACGAGATAAATAGTTTTCTTCATGCGAAGTAACCGTATCAGTACTGTTTTGGAAGTATTGGAAATTGGGGGTATATGTAACGCGTGATGCAATTCCAAAACTTGATCATTTTGATTTTGTATGTGTTTTTAAAAAAAAAAATACATGTGTTATATAATGCCGAATTTTATAATACACGACACATATATCGTTGGTCTATTCGTTAAGGTTTTGAAAATTTTCATGATAATTTAATTTAAAATTTTAAAATATATTTTATTAAATCAAATATGTTTTTGTATGTTTCTGATGGATTAGTTAATTATATATATATTAGACTAGGATTCGTGTGATACGCAATATTTTATTAGTAATTAAATTTATATATGATAAAAAAAGCAAAGTAAAATACAAGTCGTCTATAACTGATTAAATTTAATAATAATAAACTTTATAAAAATGTAAGAAGTATATGTTAAATTTTGTTGATGTAAATATTTAGATTCTTATTGGTAATCCTTACAGTTGTTTTCTAATTAGAAATTTTTGTCAAAATCCGGATTTCAACTATACGCATTTCATCTCATAATACAACCAACCACTTCTTCCATCATATTAAAATCATATTCTACTCCACGCACACAATGTCAATAAGTAAAAGTCAACAAATTTTATATCAAAATAATATATACATCATATGAAATCTACGTCTATATATATTATTAGTATTAAATAAATAGTAAAAGAAAATTTAACAAAACATCAGAGAAAAAAAATATTAACAAAAAATATATGAAAAATTATTTTTAAATTAATTTTTTGATACAAATTCAAATTTTACAACTTAGTCAAGTTTACATTTTATTTTATAACCAAAAAGTTACATTTTATTTCATTTGTAGTCAAAAATTTCTTCAAATTTCGTATAGAAAAATTTAGTCAAACTTCACTATTTTAGTTTTTTTGAATTATTACTTCTTTTTAATTTTTCAATAATATTTCTTATTTTATTTACAATTTCTTTTTAGTTACAAAAGAAAAATTGATGTTAACAATGACACGAGTCACAATCTGAATTAATAACGATAAATGTCGCGATCTGATAAGTTATCATTTTGCCTACGTGTCGCATTCATGTTAAACACATTCAATTTTATATAATAAAATAATAATTTTCTTACCATATTTATATTAACAATGACACGTCTAGTTTTATATTAACAATGGCACTTCCAGTTATATTAACAATTGTTTCAGAGATTTTTGGTTCTCTTGAACAACCACTGGAGGAACAAGCTCCTGCACAATCAACAAATACGTGAAGGCCGGAAAAACATGATTGGGGGGTGTTTTCGGATGGTTTTCCGATGCTCAAATTAGAAAAAAGCAAAAAAGAAGAGAAGAGAAGCGACCACGGGGTGAATATGGAGAGTTATGAAAAGAGTCGAAAAACGAAAGGAAATAAAGGAAAAAAGTGACACTGGGCCAAGTATGGGATGGTCCACAGCGTAGCAAAAAGTATGAGTGGAGAAATTTGGGGGTGAGACAGAGGAAAAACAAAGTGTTTTTGTGAAGAGGAAGGTCGAACAATGATCGGAGAAAAGAACCCAAGATGAGCTGGAGAAATGACCTAGAATGGTCGGAAGAGACTAAGTTCCGAGAGGAATGGACCTTAGTCTAGAGATAAAAAGTGGACTCAGAGTTTTTTGTGTAAATATTGAGTTAGGTATATGTGAAGGATAAGAAGTATATTATTAAAGTTTAACCTGTCCAAGTTAGGATATCGGGCTCGCGTCCATAGTTGGGTCAGGGTTGTTTGCTGGTTTGACCCAAGACAATGCACTCGAGTGTTTTTCACCTACCATATTTGTCTTCAAGTGCCAGCTGTCCGAAAATACGGCTCTGCAGCGCGGAGTTCTACCATTATCGTACTGGTTGCAGTGCCTAATGTGGCGGGTTTACCAATAGGGTGCTCCTTGGAATCAGCTTTGCCTGCTTTAATCGTTCCATGGAGCATAAACCACTTGCTTTTACCCTAGACATAAGGTGAAATTTTTTTCTCTTTTGACCAAAGACTTGATTTAAAAATATTTGAAAGATATTTGAAAGAGTTTATAATTCACTCCTAAGAAAAAGAGTTCATACCTAGGCCGAGTTCCTGATACGGAAACTAAATACATGTGGCGTTAAGAGATTCGCCTAAACTAAAGGGGATTATTTATCACCAACAATTCCCCCCCCCCTGCCCCGTTGCTCGAGTACGAGTGTCGGACTCTAGCAACGGGTGAGCATTCTTTAGAGGGATATTTAACATCCCAAGGACCGAACACCTAAATGGAGTTTGAATCACGAACATGATCTCCTGACTTTGCTACTTGAAACATTAAGCATGATTAAATTGAAACGAACCCGGAAGCCTGGGAGCTGTGAAAACCTCTGTGGAGGCCAGAGCCTGAGTTCGGAAACCTAAAGGGCACGAAATCCCCATGGAGGTCAGAGTCTGAGTCCGAAGACCTGAGGGCATGAGAACCATAATGGAGGTCGGAGCCTGAGTCCGGAGACATGTGAAGGCTCGAGATCCCCCTTGGAGGTCGCGATGACCTGGTCCAGAGACCTGAAATAAAGTATGAAAACTTCCTCGAAGGTCGCGATGACCTGAGTCCGGAGACCTGGGAAGTCATGAGGTCCTCTTCGACGGCCAAGTGCATTAGTCAATCGACCTGCCCCCTCGGAGACTACTGGACCATAATCAAGTATTCTGGAGGGTAATGTCGAGGGACAGAATCCTGCTCTCGGGGTCCTAATCATAACGAGGCGTTACCTTGAACGGAGCACTACGAGAGACTGGATCGTTTCCCCAAAACACTTTTTTCTCCACACGTTTGGGCCCTAGGCCTCTTTTAGATGGGTTATCGGCTTCTTTTTAAGATTAATCTTTTTCTTTTAATTGTAGCAAAAAAATATTCTACTTTTTTTTATTTTCCCCAAAAGACGTTTGGGCTTCAGCTTTTTATCCTATTTAAAGCGTAAGCTGCTTGCCGATATGACTTCATCGTCTCTATCTCTGACTTCGCAAAATGGATGTCATCATTGCAGATTCCTTATTTCTCGTGTAGGGTTGTACGATGATCAACATGTGGACGGTGGATCCAACTCTTCTTACCCACGCTTCCGTTGGCAATACCGATTCAGTTTCTTCTCCTCGCAAATATATATTCGCGATCTCTCTCGCTCTTTTCACTTCATCTAGAAATCGTCTCTTCTTCCCTTTCAACGACTCTTTCTCATTTTCTTCTCTGCTTTAGCAAATCTTTCATCTTCTCTATTTTGCTTTATCAAATCTTCTTTCTTCCCTTCTTTGCTTCAGCAAAAAAAAATTTCTTCTCTTCTTCTCTATTTTCTAGTTGATCTCCGCCGGATCTTCGGGAACCTTTTCTCTTTTCTTGTTTAGTCTTTATTGTATCTTCTTCTTCGATCACGCCTTTTAACCCGTCATCTTCGCCGTCGTCCCATGTTTCTTCTTTTGCTTCCCGATCACCGGAAAGCAGCATTGTTGCAGTTCACGGGGCGTGTGTTCTTCATGCTCTCTGGTACCAAATTGTGTACTCTTATCAGGACATGGATCTTCGATCTCCTCAGAGTGGCTACACGATGATTTACATGTCAAGTTTCCTCACCGGCTTCCGTTCCAGCCTGTTGTGGCTGATGATGGAGTACTGCGAATTGGTCCAGTCGACTCTCGGGCAATTGGATCTTCACGCTTGGGACATGATTTACTCCTTTCAGGTTCTTTCCTATCTCTCAAGCATTCTAAGTTCTGCGGAGATGATTGTCAGGTCCTTCGACACTCGGTCGCTATAAAGAGGGTCTCGCAGGTTTGATTTGGTTCGCCGCCCTGGTCGTGGCCTCTGTACTATGGGCTCTCTGCCCATTCATTTAGTGCCCCTAAGGGTAGGGACCACTTCATATTCCTTCTCCACGAAGGTCTGGCCCAACTTCCCACCGACTGGTATCCGGCAGGTAATGAGACTTGGATCCTGATGACTTCTTTTTGGATATATATCCGTCTTTCTTTGACATTCCTTGCACACGCTTTGCTGGTATCCCTCTTCAGGATATGTCTCCCTATCCCGACTTCCCGGAGGATTTATATCGGCTTCATGTTGCCTTCTGTGAGCCTTTTTTCCTACTGCGCAAAGAGGTAGTGGAGAGTTGCTCCCTCGATGCATCCTCTGAACGCCTGTTTATGCACTCTGGTAAGTCTTATTTTGCAATGTTTGCTTCTTTTCCGCGTTCTCTACCTTCTGTAATGTCCCTCCGACCATTGTTTCTCCCTTATTTCCATAGAGTCGGTTAATACTCGGGCCGCCTTTTGGATTGGCTTAAATCTGGTTGAGCACGCTCCACCGCTGCCTGATATAACGAGACCTAGGGCATTTATTTCTGGCAATCTGCTACCCATTTGGCCAGGTTACTGGCTCCGGAACATGAACGGAAACATGAACGGGATTTTTCTAGGCTGCAGGTTGAGGAGTTGAGGAGGAGACTGCGTGCAGAGGACCCTGCTGTAGCTGATGTCGATGCTCTCGGAGACACTACTGGGTCGATCGGGGGCCTTTCGGAGTTACCGGAAGCTCGAGGGGACAAAAGCGGGCTCGATCTCCCAACCCTTCTTAGTTTTATTATTTTTTTATTTTTTTTAAGTCTTATGTACCCCTGGGAGTGAGTTCCCTTTCTTCTCTTTTATGAATATTATTTGTGTCTCCTTCCTTTGTCTTGCGGTCTGTTTTGCCTTTATTTGCCCTTATTTTTGAATGTCTCACTCTGTGTTCGATATAGTCCCCCCATTTTTTTATTAAGGCTTCGCCGCTCCATTTTTCGCCTCATCAATTCTCCTCTTCTTCTCGAAGCTAGGAGCACTATCTTTCTTTTGGTGGGACCGCTACGCATGTGACAAAGTTGATCCGCCTGTTTCTTATCTGGTTGTCAGGGAGAAGTCGACCCACTGTCTCGCCCCGGCCTTGGTGACCGGTAGGAGCACATGGTGGTGGCGTACATCCTCTTCCTCCACGTTTTTGCTAAGCATCTTTCCTCGGCAGGCTTAATCACAAAATTCTCAAACCCTGTTTTCGGTGACGGTCGTGATATTTGGCTCTATCTTTCGACGAGTTTTGGCCGCTTGCTCTCGAGTTTTGAGGGAGTCTCTTCCTCCGGCTCTCAATTCTTTGCAAGAGGCTCTCTCTTCTTTCCGGTCAGTTTGTTGCCGCTTTGCTTTGGTCTGTTCCTCTTTCTTTGGCAAGGAGGTTTCTGCCTTTCTTTTTCCTCCTTTTGTAGCGACCTCAGCTTGGACCTTTGCCACCATTTTCATCCTGGCATTTTTTGGTTTACTTTTTCTTTTGTCGTCGGGATTCTTTTCTCTGTGTCACTCGTAGGATGGATGGAAGGGGTCATAGGGTTTCTCAGAGGCGCTCCACTGATGACCGTCTCCTTCGCTAGGTGATGGCATCCCACCTCCTACCGCGTCGGGATCATCGACTCAAACTCAGTGTTAGAATGAGTGTAGCCTTCTCCAACTGAATACCTGGAGGAGGCATTCCTGTTGGATAGGTGTCTTCCTTTAGCCGGACATTCGTGTGTGCCTTGCTTTCTCCCCGCTTTTTCGGTGAAGTGACTTGGAGAGCTGTCAGCAAATTTTTGTTTCTTCTCTTCTTCTCTATTTTCTAGTTGATCTCCACCGGATCTTCGGGAACCTTTTCTCTTTTCTTGTTTAGTCTTTATTGTATCTTCTTTTTTTATCACATCTTTTAACCCGTCATCTCTGCCGTCGTCTCATGTTTCTTCTTCTGCTTCCCGATCACCGGAAAGCAGCATTGCCGTAGTTCACGGGGCGTGTGTTCTTCATGCTCTCTGGTACCAAATTGTGTACTCTTCTCAGGACGTGGATCTTCGATCTCCTCAGAGTGGCTACACGATGATTTACATGTCAAGTTTCCTGGCCGGCTTCCGTTCCAGCCTGTTGTGGCAGATGATGGAGTACTGCGAATTGGTCCAGTCGACTCTCGGGCAATTGGATCTTCACGCTTGGGGCATGATTTACTCCTTTCAGTTTCTTTCCGATCTCTCAAGCATTCTAAGTTCTGCGGAGATGATTGTCAGGGCCTTCGACACTCGGTCGCTATAAAGAGGGTCTCGCATGTTTGATTTGGTTCGCCGCCCTGGTCGTGGCCTCTGTACTCTGGGCTCTCTGCCCATTCATCTAGTGCCCCTACGGGTAGGGACCACTTCATATTCCTTCTCCACGAAGGTCTGGCCCGACTTTCCACCGACTGGTATCCGGCAGGTAATGAGACTTGGATCCTGATGACTTCTTTTTGGATATATATCCGTCTTTCTTTGACATTCCCTGCACACGCTTCGCAGGTATCCCTATTCAAGATAGGTCTCCCTATCCCGACTTCCCGGAGGATTTATATCGGCTTCATGTTGCCTTCTGTGAGCCTTCTTTCCTACTGCGCAAAGAGGTAGTGGAGAGTTGCTCCCTCAATGCATCGT
Source organism: Pseudoturritis turrita (assembly GCA_900406555.1). Taxonomy (NCBI): domain Eukaryota; kingdom Viridiplantae; phylum Streptophyta; class Magnoliopsida; order Brassicales; family Brassicaceae; genus Pseudoturritis; species Pseudoturritis turrita. The sequence goes on from OVBL01000568.1 coordinate 87,111, forward strand.
CTGAACGCATGTTTATGCAGTCTAGTAAGTCTTATTTTGCAATGTTTGCTTCTTTTCCGCGTTCGCTACCTTCTGTAATGCCCCCCGGACCGTTGTTTCTCCCTTATTTGCCTTAGAATCGGTTAACACTCGGGCCGCCTTTTGGATTGGCTTAAATCTGGTTGAGCACGCTCCACCGCTGCCTGGTATAACGAGACCTAGGGTGTTTATTTCTGGCAATTTGCTACCCGTTTGGCCAGGTTACCGGGCTCTGGAACATGAACGGGATTTTTCTAGGGTGCAGGTTGAGGAGTTGAGGAGGAGACTGCATGCAGAGGACCCTGCTGTAGCAGATGTCGATGCTCCCGTAGACACTGCTAGGTCGATCGGAGGCCTTCTGGCGTTACCGGAAGTTCGAGGGGACAAAAGCGGGCTCGCTCTCCCAATCCTTCTTAGTTTTATGTTTTTTTATTTTTTTAAATTCTTCTGTACCCCTGGGAGTGAGTTCCCTTTCTTCTCTTTAATGAATAGTATTTGCGTCTCCTTCCTTTGTCTTGCGGTCTGTTTTGCTTTATTTGCCCTTATTTTTGAATGTCTTGCTCTGTGTTCGATATAGTCGCACCATTTTTTGATTAAGGCTTCGCCCCTCCATTTTTCGCCTCATCAGTTCTCCTCTTCTTCTCGAAGCTGGGAGTGCTACCTTTCTTTTGGTGGGGACTGCTACGCATGTGACAAAGTTAGTCTGCCTGCTTCTTATCTGGTTGTCAGGGAGAAGTCGACCCACTGTCTCGCCCCGGTCTTGGTGACCGGTAGAAGCACATGGTGGTGGCGTACATCCTCTTCCTCCACATTTTTGCTAAGCGTCTTTCCTCGGCAGGCTTAGTCACAAAATTCCCAAACCCTGTTTCCGGCAACGGTTGTGATATTTGGCTCTGTCTTTCGACAAGCTTTGGCCGCTTGCTCCCGAGTTTTGAGGGAGTCTCTTCCTCCGGCTCTCAATTCTTTGCAAGAGACTCTCTCTTCTTTCCGGTCAGTTTATTGCCGGTTTGCCTTGGTATGTTCCTCTTTCTTTAGCAGGGAGGTTTCTGCCTTTCTTTTTCCTCCTTTTGTAGCGACCTCAGCTTGGACCTTTGCCACCATTTTCATCCCGGCGTTTTTCGGTTTACTTTTTCTTTTGTCGTCGGGATTCTTTTCTCCGTGCCACTCGTAGGATGGATGAAAGGGGTCATAGGGTTCCTCAGAGGCACTCCACTTATGACAGTATCCTTCGCTAGGTGACGGCATCCCACCTCCTAGCCGCGTCGGGTTCATCGACTCAAACTCAGTGTTAGTATGAGTGGAGCCTTCTCCGACTGAATACCTGGAGGATGCATTCCTGTTGGACAGGTGTCTTCCTTTAGCCGGACATTCGTGTGTGCCTTGCTGTCTCCCCGCTTTTCCGTCCAAGTCACTTGGAGAGCTGTCAGGAAGGTTTCGTTGTTCGGGCCACTCCTCCATATATTCCTTTTCACCGCCATTGCTTATACCATATCTTTCAGCTATTCTCACAAGTGGCGGTTCCCGAGCAGTGTTTGGTGGAGATCGTTTGGGAGAGACGAGTGTGATTGGGGATGCATGGCCATTGGGTTCCGACAAACACCACTATGTTCCTGAGTCGCTGTTACTCCTGGCGGCGTGTGATACCCCCATGTGTTATCCATGAGTTATTGTCATGAATCTCAGGATGGATCTGAAGTTTCGGTAAGTGCCTTAGTGTGTTTGTTGGTTTGATTAACGGAGTAATTATCCCCCCCTTCCTTCTAGCGCCAAATTGTTTCGGGAATTTTTGGTCTTCTTAAATAATTACTGGAGAAGCTCATGTGCAATCAACAAACAATTGGGGGTGTTAATTCTCCGACGCTCAAGTCAGAAAAGAGCAAAAAATAAGAGTATAGAAGCAACCACGGGGTGAACGTGGAGAACTATGAAAAGAGTCGGAAAATGAAAGGAAATAGAGGAAAAAGGTGAAACTAGACCGAGCAAGGGATGGTCCACAGTGTGTCAGAACATATGAGTGGAGAAATTTAGAGGCGAGACAGAGGAAAAACATAGTGTTTTAGTGAAGAGGAAGGTCAAAGGATGACAGGAGAAAAGATCCTGAGATGGGCCGGAGAAATGACCTAGAATGGTCGGAAGAGACTAAGTTCCGAGAGGAATGGACCTTAGTCTCGAGAGAAAAGAGTGGGCTCAGAGGTTTTTGTGTGATGATTGAGTTAGGTTTATGTATAGGATAAGAAGGATATTTATAGAGTTTTACCTGCCCGGACTAGGAAACCGGGCTCCGCGTCCAAAGTTGGGTCGGATTTGGGATTGCTAGTTTGACCTGGTATGATGCACTCGAGTGCTTTTCACCTACCACCTTTGTCTTAAAGTGCCAAATGTCGGAAAATACGGCTCTGCAATGCTGAGCTCTGCCTTTATCGTACTGGTTGCAACGCCGAATGCGGCGGGTCTACTATGTGGTGCTCCTCGGAATCAGTTTTGCCTGCTTTAATCGTTCTGTGGATCAGAAACCACTTGCTTTTACCCTAGTCATGCATAAGGCGAAAGTATTTTTACTCTTTTGACCAAAGACTTGATTTAAAAATATTTGAAAGAGTTTGTAATTAGAGCCTAAGAAAGAGAGTTCATACCTAGCCTGAATTCCTGATACGGGAACTCAGGCACCGCGCGTTGCTTCCCATGGATTGTAGCTACATATATGTCTGACCACTCGGTTTCCAACCCAAATCATCACTGGTAGTGTGGCCATACCACCCGGGACGGGGATCGGTTACATGTGGCCTTATCCATCAAGTTACTTTGACCATTGTAGAGTCAGGCTCAAATACATTTAGGACTGGCCCGATAAGCTAACTACACAAATAGCACTAAGAGATTCGCCTAACCTAAATACATGAGGAGCTAAATACATGTGGCGCTAAGAGATTCGTCTAAGGTAAAGGAGATTATTTTATCCCCAACAACAATGATAAGTCCAATTTTACAAAATATATTTTTAAATTAAAAGTTATAGGGAAATTGAAATTTTATATCTTAGTCAAATTTACATTTTATATTTTAACCAAAAAAGTTACATTTTATTTCGTTTTTTAATGAAACTTTCTTCAAATCATGTATAGCAAATTTTAGTCAAGTTTTCCTATTTTTTAACCTTTTCGAATAAATATTTCCTTTTAATTCTCCAATAGTATATCTTATTTTATTTAAAATTTCCTTTTATATATGGGAAAAAAAAAATATTAACAATGACACATGTAGCGATCTGATGAATTATAATTTTGCTTATGCATCGCACTCATATTGAACGCGTCAGTTTTATATAATAAAAATATATATTCATAAAAGATGTTTTAATATATCAAAAAAATTAGAAATATATTATATGGTACATCTACTATATAGTTAAATATATTTTATCTTACAAATATTTATTAGCATAATACTTGATTTTGATTTTAAAAAATTGGTATAAATTGAATACGTCTGAGACTTTCAAATTTATTTGTCAAAATGACAAAAATTTATTTGATCAATAAGATAATACGTAAAAATTTAGAACTTCAATCGAACCAAAAAAATGCATTAGTATGTAAAAATCTTTAAAAATTAAAAAAAAATCAAAAAAATGTGAAAAGTAATGGTTTTCAAAATTCAAGCATGATTTTTGTTTTCAATTCTTTTGGTATGAATTATTTGGATTTTACCAATATTAACAACTTGTATGAATGGTTGATAGTTTTATAAACTTCAAAAGTTGGATTGATAGCAACCGGAACAATGATTGTTGTATCTTTTTATGAGAAAAATTCTCAAAACTTTTAGATATATTAATTTTTTTAACGATAATTATATCGTGTTTTCCTGTGAAAATTAAAATGTTATATTTATAAATTTATAAAAATATAACCAAAATCTCAGAGTTAAATAAAACAAGCATTAAAAGATATTAAAAATATAATGGTAGCATCAATCGTATTGTCAAATACAATGGGGATACATTTCTATTTCTATGACATATAAATACACATTAATATAATTTTAATAATATAAATTTAAATTAACATCATTTAAAAATGACTAGTATTTAATGTTATATAGTATTTTCTAAAACATTAAAATATTATGTTTAGTTTGGCTTAAATTTGTAATACATGTATTACTCTGGGTTTGTGTTATAAAAGTAATGAGAATATTGAGAGATTTCCACCATGGCATATAATTTTAGTTGAAATATTTTGATTGGTTATATTAAATGGCGTGTCCCTTAAAACGCTCTTTGGATGACACGTAGGATTTTTGCATTTATTTTTTCTCTGTCTTCTCAATTAATATATAAAGGATGTCGTTTGTAAGTGTAAGTGGGGTTAGATAAAGTGCAGAAAAATAAACGAGACACGAAAATTTTAACGAAGCTCGGTTTTCCCTACTCTTCGGAACTAAATCAAGAAAGCAAATATAACCAATTCGCAAACGCGTAAACCAAACACAACCCATAAACCTAGATTTTAACCTTGGGAAATCTCCGCAACACCGACACACACGGACGGTAACACCAACACAAACAATGCTCTTAATCAGCTCAAGCACAATCAAAGAAACGCTCCAAAGACACAACACCCCAATGACAACGACGAACGTCTTATTAAGCTCTCAAAAACAATGACTCTCTGTTTTTTTAATTTTTCTCGTAGTATCTTCCATAAACGTGGTTGATCCTTCTTTTATAACCAATCATAACACACTTTTCCTTTTCCTAACCCACGACACTTTTCCTCTTTTTTTAAGTTTTCTTTTCTCTTTTAAACTTTAATCAACTTTTTCCTTTTTCTTCAAGACTTCCAAAAACTTAACTCTAACATTCTTCCCTTTTTTACTATGTTTATGAACTCAATAGCTCTAACTCCAATTCAAAACACATGAACATGAACAACATTCTCATTCTCCCTCGGCTTGAATCACAACATGGTTAAAAACTAATTGAAAAACCGTCCTCGTTCTGTAAAACGACGTTGATAGCCCATTGCACCATCTTCATAAAGATCATATTCTTAACCCAAATCTTTTTTAATCTTAAACCTTCATGACTGGCCCACCGAATAAATCTGAAACAATTACGTTAAATATGTCCTTGAATTCCACAATGATAACATTTTGGAACAAAAAATCTCAAATCATAAGTTTGCTCCATTTGATTTCTCTTCCTCAATAATCTGAAACACCTTGGTCTAATATGTCCAGCAACTCCACAATGATGACAAATAAATCGAAAAGTTCGTCAGGGTTCACTCTGCAATTCTAGATTTTTCATTGCAAGTCTTTGTGATACTTTTAGTTTTTGTAGCAGTTGCAGTTTCTGTTTCAATTTTTCCACCATAAACAAAAACATAATCAGATTTTGAAGATTTCTCTTTAAATCCAAGACCATGTCGATTCATATCAGATTTTCTAATATTCAGAAGATGGTCCAACTGATTTGTTCCATTATTAAGCATCCTTATGTTCGTTTGAGTTTCTTCAAGTTGAACTCTAATTTGTGTTGTTTCTTCTTCTTTCTTTGTTGCATGTTTTTGTGTTTCAACAACTTTAGCCTCTAACTTGAGTTTCTTAGTCAGCAATAAATTTTACGTGACCACTTTAAGCCAATGTTCATACAGCATCTTGTAATTCTTAAATTTCTTCATCATCGACACTTTCAACATCGTTGTCACTTTCATTGTTTTCACTTTCTGTTGCAGATCATGTAGGAGAATTAGACACTAAAGTTGTAAATGACACAAAATTCTTCAGATTTTGCTCACCACCTTAATCAGTTTCAAAATCACTTGGTGCTACTAATTGCCTTCTTCTTTTGCTTATGTAGATTTACACATTCATAACGAATATGTCCAAAACCTTTCCACTCAAAATATTGTATGTTTTTCGATGAATTGCATAACTCTTTATTTTTTCCATTCTCCTTCTTTTTCTCTTTTGCTTCAGAAATTTAGCAAATTGTCTTGATAGCATAGCCATTAAATCTTTAGAAGATGATACATTTAACGCAACTCCAATATCATCATCCTTTTTCTTCCCTTTGTCCTCATACAATCTGCTCAACTCAAAATCCTGAAGAATCTCATCAAACTCATTGAAAGGCATCTCATCAAAATTATGAGTTTTTTCAACTGCAGAAAACACAAATTTTGAAGGCAACGATCTCTTCAATTTCTTCACTAGATTTCTATCCTTGAACTATTTTCCAAGAGAAAAATACTCATTGGATATGTCACACAACTTTGCACTAAACTCAGCCACAGTTTGCCATTCATCCATCCTCAGATTCTCAAACTTTGATGCCAACATGTCTAGTTTAGTTCTTTTAACGCTGATAGTACCCTTAAACATGTTCTCCAATGTCTTCCACGCTTTCTGGGCTAATGCATATTGAGAAATCAACTTAAAGTGACTTGCATCAATAGCATTATAAATCGCAGTCTTGGCCTTAGAATTGCAGCATGGTTGCCTTTTGTCTCTGGAATTCATTTATCTCTTGGCTTAGGAACCTCATCTCTTTTATGATCAATCATCATAGGATGATCCCAAACAATCTCAATTGAATCCAACAATCTTCATCAAGACCACTGATAAAAGCCTGCATACGGACTTTTCAATATCCATAATTTGACGAATCAAGCCATGGTGGTATTTTCATAGATGTACTTTCTGGATATGACTCCATCAGTCTCAGTTTCAAACTCGATCTTAACTTCCTCACTCTTGATCAATTCGAAACAAGACTAAATCTCTACCGGGAATCCGCTCTGATACCACTTGTAAGTGCAAATGAGGTAAGATAAAGTGCAGAAAAATAAACGAGACACAAAAAATTTAACGAGGTTCGGTCCCTACTCTTCGGAACCAAGTGCAGAAATCGAATTCACTAGAACAAGAAAGAAAATACAACCAATTTGCAAACGTGTAAATCAAGCAGAACCCTTTTGATTTACCGCTTCGTTCTATAACGTGAACTTTTCAGTATAAACTAATTATGAACTAAACTTTCCCTGAGCATAGACTTTAATCTTGCAAAATATTCGCAACACCGACACACACGGACAGAAACACCAACATAAACAATGCTCTTAATCAGCTCAAGCACAATCAAAGAAACGCTCCAAAAACACAACACACCAATGACAACGACGAACGTCTTATTAAGCTTTGAAAAACAATGACTCTCTGTTTCTTAATTTGTCTCATTGTGTATTCCATAACCATGGCTGCTCCTTTTTTTATAACCAATCATAACACGCTTTTCATTTTCCTAACCCACGACATTTTTCCTCTTTTTTTAAACTTCATTTTCTCTTTCAAACTTCAATCCACTTTTTTCTTTTTCTCCAAGACTTTCAAAAACTTAACTCTAACATTAAATGAGACACGAAATTTTTAATGAGGTTTGGTTTTCCCTATTCCCTGAGACCAAGTCCATAAATCGAATTCATTAAAATAAGAAAACAAATACAACCAATTCGCAAACGCGTAACCAAACACAATCCTTTTGATTTACCGCTTCATTCTATAACGTGAACTCTTCAAGATAAACTAATCATGCATTAAACTCTCCTTGAGCCTAGACTTTAACTTTGCGAAATTTCCGCAACACTAACACACACTGACGGCAAGACCAACAAAAAAACGCTCTTAATCAGCTCAAGCACAATCAAAGAAACGCTCCAAAAACACAACACACCAATGACAACAACGAACGTCTTATTAAGCTCTCAAAAACAATGACTCTATGTTTCTTAATTTTTTTCGTTGTGTCTTCCATAAATGTGGTTGCTCTTTCTTTTATAACTAATCATAAAACATTTTTCATTTTCCTAACCCATGACATTTTTCCTTTTTTAAACTTCAATAAACTTTTTCTTTTTTCTTCGAGACCTCAAAAAACTTAACTCTAACATCATTTTTCTATCATTATTTTATAATATATGAGGGATATACTATATGCAATACTTTTTCACGTCTAAATAAAAACAATCATTATATTTTCTATTTAGGAGGATTAAGGCAGCGTATATTTTTTTTTTTTGATAATCAAGGCCCTTGATTCAAGGGGATTAGGAAGACTAATACAGCGTATGATTGAAATAATTTTTTGACATATAATTAGGATAATTATTGAATATTTATATTTTACCTATATTTAATTTAAAGCTTACCAATTTTCTTTTATAAGGGTTTTATGGTTTTCGTGCTTTTCATCAATAGGTAGTTTAGGTCTAAAGTTATATTTAGTTATTTTGGGATTTAATAAACGAGTTTTTAGAAAATATATTGCGAAAAATATCCTATGTTCATACCACTCACTCTTTTGATCGTGACAGTTACCTTTTTCTAGGTATGGTTTTCCAAGCCACCATATATTATATTTGGAGGAAAAGAAATCAGCGTCATCACACGGGCCGCAGCCACTCGACGACACACGTAGTCAGTGCCGTGCCCAGATTTCTTGAGGCTTGAGGCCAATTTGAATAATGAGGCCTCCAATTTGAATAATGAGGGGCTTTCGATATATTTTTTTAATAATAAAACCGGAAAAAAAACAATGTTTAAAGTAAATAAGATGGGTTTCGAACCAAGGAGGTGGGAAAGCTCATTAAAGTAGTTATTACCACTACATTATGAGTAATATTTGTAAATTTGGGGCCCCTAAATGTATATATTATGTGGAGGCCTGAGGCAAATGCCTTTTTTTAACCTTATAGGCACGGCCTTGCACGTAGTCCATACTATCGATAAAACAGTCTGACACATAGTCACATCCCTCCGTGCCAAGGCCTATCTTCATTACGAATCTCTGCTCCGGCGGTGGTTCCAAACAAGAGAGACTCAGTAAATGGAGAAGTTTGTCACTATTACGTGATTTTTCTTAATGATGTTGTTCCAATTGTTTCAATTCAAAAGTTGTACATAAATTTCTCTTTTTGTTGTTGATAAATAAATTTAACATTTCAAAAAAAAAAAGTATCTTCTGTTTTTTATTTCGATAGATTTATCATAATTCCAATGAATTCAGAGGGTTTAGTGATTCAAACTCTATTAAACGATTTACTTTTCGTTATAGTTACTTCCACTACGTCAACAAACTAAATTACTTAATAATAGTTTCTAATTACAAACCAAACCCCTAAAAAATGAGAAATTGATAAAAGTTTTCCAAAATTAGGATTGTTAAATTTCTATTTGCACACAACAATGTTACAAAAATAATGTGGAGGTGGCTTAGTGATAAAAGAGTTCTAGGAAAAGAGTAAACTCTTCTAACTTGAGTTTGATTTTCCTGAAAATATTTTCACCTCCATTTGGCCAGTCGAAATGGTGCAACATTTTAGGTCCATTAAAAAATCATGTGAGTGGGCTACTCGATAATTACACTTATCCTAAAAATTAGTCGGATAATAAAAATTTGGCTCACGCTGATTATTAAAAAAAAAACAATGTTACAAAAATAGTAATGGACTATTATTGATGGCTGGTGGACCCATAAACATAGACACGCTTCAAGAACCCAAACAAACAACTAAGTACATAACGACAATTTATGTCACATGATTGTCGCTGATTGAAATTGATCGCTAGTCTGTTAATTAGAGTTAACTAGATATTAAGTGTTAGTCTGATAGGGGTGGAATTGTTATCCGAGATTCGAAATCTAATCTAGAATTCGTTTCGATCTGTTCCGAAAATTAGGATATATGGGACATTCGAATCCGGATAAAGATAGTAAAATCTCGTATCCGTGAAAAACGGATCCGGATCCGGATAGTAAAATTTCAAGGTCCGCATATTCAGATTCGGACGCATTAAATATATTAAAAAAAAAATTTATATACATTATGTTATTTATATAAGTATATATTGATTTTAGTTCTTTTCTAATATATCATATTTATTTTGAAAACTATTATTCAAAATTTTAATTTAAAAATTTATTTTAAAAAATTTAGTATTTTAATTATTTTATTATTATTTTTGGATTCGGATCCGTCCCACCCCTATCTGATAAATAACTAGATTATCATATAGAATGTTTAGTCGGATAAATAGTTTATACAACTTTGAAAGATTACATTTTTTGTTGAAATTACATCTAGTATAAATTATCAAATAATAAAAAATATCAAAAATATATATATAACTAGATTATGACCCGCGTATATGCGGTTTATAATTTAATATTTATAACATGTTGAAGAAAAAAAAATCAAAAACAAAAAAAGTGAAAACAAAAGGGAAAGTTTTTAAAATATCAATTTTGGTGTGTCAATTTTCAAAAATGTCACTTATTATGAATTTTTAAATTCACTCTAAACCTTAAAAAAAGTTTTGACCCTAACAAACTCTAAAGCCTAAAAACTAAAGCCTAACATAAAATAGTTAACCCAAAATCCAAATCTTTTTAAAATCTCTCTCTCTCTCAAATTTTGTCAATATATTTTTTGCTCATAAAGAAGTTCATCTGTCCATCGTAGGGCCATATTTTGTTTACTCACAAAGCTATTAATGTCTAAGTCAGGTTGTAACTAAATGAAACTAATAATAAAAAAATGCTCTTACTTTTTTTCAAAAAAAAGATGTCGTAGGCCGATGCTTCTTTTCTTCTTACTGAAGCACGGCACTGCCTTAAGGTAGATTTGAAAAGTTTCAGAGTAGAATATGGTATATTCAACTTTTCTATTTTACTATATTTTTACATTTTTTATTTATATTTACTAATTTAAATGCTAAAATTTTCTTTTAAAATATTTACTAGTTTTATTTTCAATTTTATTTTAAAATTTTATTTTTTTCTTTTTTATGATCTAATTAATTAACATATAGAAATTTGATATATTATTATATTAACAGATATCATAATATACATTTATTAATTTAAATGCTTAAATTTCCATATTTAAAATATTTACTAATTTTATTTTCAATTAATCATTTAAGATTTTATATTTACTTTTTATGATGTAACTAATTAATAAAATAAAATTTTATACTACTATAATGACACGTGTCACAATTTAAATCATCAATTACACATGTCGCGATCTAGTGAGTTATAATTTTACCTACATGTCGCGCTCAAGTCGAATGCGTTCAGTTTTATATAATAAGATAAAGAAAACACACATACACACAAATAAAACACTATAAATTAATAATATTTTTAAATTGTCCCATAAATTAATAATATTGTTGGGATCATAACTTTTTATACTATTTTATAAAGATATCAATTAATTAACAAATAATATTTGTGTAATTCGTTGAAGTTAACTTTTGATTATACTAATACTTTTATTTTACTTATTATGAATCGAATATTTTATAATTTTTATATTTTATTTTAAATTTTAATATATATTTCATTATTGTTTTAAAATTTAAAATTTTATTTTAATTATTATGAACAAAATATTTTATAATTCAGATTTTATTTTAAATTTAATTTATATTTTATTATTTTCAATTTCAAATTTAAACTTTCAATTTTAAACTAATATATATAATTTAAACTATCTAGAGGGTTTTGTAATTCAATTAGGTTTCAGAGACAAATAGGTCTCTTGGATAAAGTAGTGCGTCAGATCGGTTTTTTTTCAAGTGCTAATTAATGGTCAACTGCAGGATCATACTGAATGAAGGAGAGGTTTACGACAAAAAATCTGTTATCCTTTTATTTATTCATCTTCTGTATAAAAGTGTTAATTGCTAATTTTCGAAGACGGGAACAAGATAAGGTTCTATCGAGGTTAAAGATAGCACGTCGAAGTCCTACGATTTCATATCATCTTTTTGCAGATGACAACATATTTTCTACAAAGCAGAAGAAAATGAATGTCGAGTGCGTAGTTTTAAAAAAATGAGTCTTAACTCACAGACCCCCTCAATCCACACATAAAAATAATCATAGCATGCAGGACGCCTTACACGGGGCCGACCAAGCATTAAACACACTCGTACAGAGAGAAGCGCTCGTTTAGGTTATGCCAGGGATGCCTCTTCAGCATACTTAACATATTCGCATGAGTCATCTAGTTATGTCAAGAATATAAACTACACATACCATCCACCAAAAGCATTGTACATTCGGTCGCCAATGCCCTACGACTAGTGCGACATGACCAAGCCATTAAAAAATCGGTCCCATACTTGGTCAGATAGTTTCCTATAAACACTTCTCCGCTGTTTCTAGTGCGAAGGGATGGCCACCAACAATGATGGGGATCTTCTGCCTATCGACAATCTACGATCTCACACATATCATCTTCATATGCATTATGGTCTTATGTTAGAGATTTTGTCTCTAATATGTTCATTCCTACAAGAAATCTTTTATCATAAACCAGTTCACATAATCATATATGCCTCCTAAAGATATTTAACATCCCTCTGGAAATATCATCTTTGTAATTTGAACAACCCTTATATGCTCGTTAAACGCATTGATTGAGCCATGGTTCACTCAATGACATGGCTTATTTCTTTTTGATTCTATGCTACTTAGCCGGTTACGGTCTTATATATGATTTGATTATCAAAGAGTCTTCAAAAAGATAAATATCTCTATTCCGTCAATGAGCTAACTTGACCATGCTGTTGTCCCGTGATTATCAATTGTAACATCCCAGTTTATGCGGGGATATAACATCATTGACCTGCATGAAGTATACAACTAAGAAGCAGGGCTAAACCAAGCAAGAGATGACATTTAGTTCATTCCCACCAATCGAGTTGTTTATCCATGTTCACCAAACGTGCAACAACGACCACGGTCTCTTATGAATAACCCCTCACGAATCAACTGTCTGGTGGATCTCAAAATTTTGTTTCAAACAGTTTGGCACTAAAAATATAAATGTTTTATAACTCATTTATAAAAGTGGTTCGGCGAAAAAGCCCATCCAACTAACTTCGATAGTCTTCGTAGAAGCAACTGAAGTCTACTGAAGGATCGCACCCCAACTTGACATAAAAGTCTTCATAAGCCGATCTTGACAGTCTTCATAAAAGTAATCGGGTCATGCCAATGAATATATTTATCTTATAAATATAAGTCTAAGAAAGACAACAAAAAATTCTAAGACAAAAATTACGCAGAACAGTGACGTGAGTTAAAAGAAGCAATAAATAGAAAATACTTGTGGATCTAAGAAAAATATGATTATAGTCATCAAATACATTGTGGCTACTATTGTAACGGAAAAAATTCTTTTCATTAATCTAGTAGCTCGAACCCATCAGGGTAATTACGCCATTAGGTGATACCTTTCGGTGATGTCTTTGTCCACAAAAAATGTGTGTACAGCCGTCTGAGCACAAAGCCTAAATTACTAATGTGACAAAATTCATCTTGACTCAGTCTTCAAAAATACATACATAGTTAGAGGTAGTTCGCCCATGCGATAGACACCATAAGGCACAATCACAAGAGAAGTTACTCATGCTCACGATGACAACTTATTTAGGTGAATGAAGTTATTTTGGTGGAAATTAAGTAAATAACTTTTTGATGAAGGTAAACGGATAAAAATCATAATATCTTGAATAATTTAGATAGTACTACATGCACTTCTAGTACATTTTTCACATATCTAAAAAATCGATGATATTACATTATTACACTTTGTGTAGATCAAGGCATTCTAGGAAAAGTCTGTCAACCCAACCTGTCTCAGTAAAAGGTCATCATAATGATAATATCGGTTTATTGTTACAACCTTTTATTTATTTTGGAAAAAAATACAAACATGCAAAACAATTAATTTAAATATAATTTTACACAACGGTTTTTATATCTCTTAACCGCATAGTAAAAAACAGAATAAAAGCCTTTTGTTAATATTTTGTAAAGCATATATGGCTTATATCCAAAATGTAATCATAATCGTAAAAGATATTGAAGAACACTCGAGTTTAACAATGAGCATATTCAAAACTTTTTTATTCTACCTATGCCTTCCTCGAGAGAAAATGTACTGCCCCAACCGACACTGTCTATGGACCCCACACCCTCTCTCTTGTCAAGTGGATCCCACCCTTGTTCGACGGTCAGTGTGTTAGTCCGAGAACTTTGAAAGACTAGTTTACTGACATTGCAAATCACCACGAGATCTTTTCCGTGTTTTGTCCTCTCAAAATGTACTAGAAATGACTTCCCAGTAGGTCATCCATCATGTAATCGTTCCAGCTAAAGCACGCTAAACTTTGGAGTTCTGTTAGGATGAGTTAAGAAAAAGATAAGTGCAGTTTGGTAACATAGGTAGTCAAATCAATTCTCTTAAGACACTCTGCATGCACCACGATTCTCCAGAAATCAGAGTGTTACAATCACCTCCACTTACAGATCGCAACATCTTTGTTGTGTACCAAGATCGTCACCCCTTATGGTGTGAGCCCACATGACTCCACACTCGTTTGAGTTCGGCTCTGATACCACTTGTAATGCTTTGATCGCCACTGACTGTGGGCCCCATGCCTTCTCTCTACCCGTTGTCTCCACCCTTGTTCAACGGCCGGTGTGCTACTCCGGGAGGCTCGAAAGACTTGTTTACTGACCCTGCAAATCACCACGAGATCTTTCTCCGTGTTTTTTCCTCCCTCATATGGTACTGGAAATTACTTCATGGTAAGTCACCCATCCTGAAATTGCTCAAACTCAAGCACACTTAACTATGGAGTTCTGTCAAGATGAGTTACGAAAAATATAAGTGCACTTTGGTGACAGGTAGCCAAATCAATTCTCTTAAACCTCTCTGCATGCACCATGGTTTTCTAGAAATCGAAGTGTTACAATCACCCCACTCACAGATCGTAATGTCCTCGTTGTGTACCAAGATCGTCACCACCCTCGATGGTGTGAGCCCACATGACTCCACACTCGTCTGGGTTCGGCTCTGATATCACTTGTAACGCCCCAACCGCCACAGTCTGTGGGCCATAAGCCCTCTCTTGTCCCATGGGCCCCACCCTCGTATGACGGCCGATGCGTTATTCTGGGAGGCTCGAAATACTTTTTTACTTACGCTGCAAATCACCACGAGATCTTTTCCCGTGTTCTTTTCTCACTCACACGATACTGGAAATGACTTCCTAGTAGGTCACCCATTTTGAAATCGCTCCAATTAAAGCACGTTTAACTCTGGAGTTCTGTTAGGATGAATTACGGAAAAGATAAGTGCACTTTGGTGACATTGGTAGCCAAATCAATTCTCTTAAACCTCTCCGCATGCACCACGATTTTCCAGAAATCGGAGTGTTACAAAAAATCAATCAATTGGAAGAGTGTTGGTTTAACACAAGACTCACTCAATAAATGTTATTTTTGAGTTCCTCTCTGTACTGAGAAATTTTAATGATTCATTGTGTTCCACTTATTTAGAGAGTAAATGACAGGATTGGTACCTAGTCTGCTAAATCTTTATTCTTCGCTGGTAGACTTCAATTGCTCAATTATGTTATTGCTAGCATTAAAAAATTATGGTGTAACACTTTCTAAGTACCTAAAGCATATGTATCACCACTCAACTCCCTTTGCAATGCTTATCTTTAGAAAGCCACGACATATGGAAATCATTCTTCAAGAGTATCATGGGACTCAATTACTTACTCAAAAGAGGAGTAAGGGATTAGGGTTGAGATATCTTCTCTCCTAGAACACAGCTTGCTCCCTTAAACTCATCTAGTTGTTCTTCTTTCATTCAGTTTCAGTTTGGATCTCCTGATTTAGTAAAGAAATGCTTTCTGGAAAAACCGCTAACTTCCAGTTAATCACGGTTAAACAGAGATACTCATTCATCACAGCACCAGCAATGCCGGGTCGTACTAAAAAAAATATATATCCCTCAACTAAGAAATTAGCAATCTCTCTATTTCCACTCTGCAAAATCTAACTGGTTAAAGAGTTCCTCACACTTTTTTTCTCTTGGCATGGAAAGCCACCATCTACTCCATTTGGATGAAACATAACTTGAGACTTCATCGACACACAGTTGAGTTTAGATCGACATACTCCCTATGATCTCAAATCGATAGCTTGATAAGAAAGAGAGCCTCCAGTTTTTGCCAAAACCAGTCAATCTCTCCACATAACTTTTTTAACTATGGTTTGAAGGATCATTTTATTATAAATATATCTTCCATCATTTCCTCCCTTGTTCTTTAGAGCTTCATCCGCCTGACTAGTTTTCACTATTTTTCTCCTCGCGACATCATTATATGATTGTTACAAAATTTATTTTACCCCATCAGTTATTTTCTTACTTTAGTTTGATTCTTTTAACAAGCAGCTTGAGCATGTATTAGGATAGAAATTAGAACAAAACACTCAGCTAGGTATTGTATTTTTTTTCTTATGCATTTAAATAAATAAAAATTTGTAAAAATAAAAATATTATATAAATAGAAAAAGGTGTATTTGTGGATTGAACAGTTAAATTGAAATAGAACAAAATATGTAAATTGGTGAAGTAATTATTAAAAAAAAGTGTATTTGTGGATTAAACAGTTTTTAAAAAAATATTTGGAATTTGGACAATTTACTATTTATAATTGGAAAAGAGACCACTTTTGGAAAAGAAAATAAAGGGCTTCCATCTTCGTCTTCATGAAATTGATTTGCCTTCCATTTTCTTGATCGAGAGAGAACTTGAGAGAGAGAGAGAGAGAGAGAGTATATGGGAAGGTATACAGCATGATGTACGCACTGGTATATAGTGTACGCGCTGGGTGACGGAACGGTTTATAGCACGGTGTATACGCATGTATACGATATACGCATCCATGTACGGTATACGGCATGGTGTCACCGTTGCAGGTATACAATATGAATATATGCACATGTATATGGTATACAGTATGGTATATGCATATGTATACGGTATACACACATGTATACGGTATGCACGGCTGCAAACGGTGTATGATCCTTCCTCCATCGCAATTGTCGCCACTGGTGGCCGCCACCCCTTGTTTCTCATTTTTATATTCTTTTTCACTGCTGAAAATCACTAACCAGATTTACTACATTCTAAAGAAAACAAAAAATAGATCTAGAAACGGAAAGAAATTCAAGATTTGACTTGAAAGGGGAGATTACAAGAATACTTGCAGCACAAAAGGGTATATAATAAAGTAATGTGTGATTTGGTAGTTTAGAAGCGTACCCTTCGTAGTAATTTTCGTCTCCTCTATTACACAACTCGTTGTATTACACACAGTGCTGTCAACGGTGATTGTGGTTCATTATACTAATTACATAAAGTAAGTTGTCTTCTTTTTTTAAATATTTTTATATACCCAAAAAGAAAAAAAGAAAAAAAAAAGATAGTAAGTTGTCTATATGCCAAATTATTCAATTTGAAACGGTTTACCAATTTGAAACGGTTTACCAAAATTTCTCTAGAAAAAACTATAGTTATGTAGATAACCATGTAATTTATATGTTAGGATCTCACATATATTTAACACAAAAATGACGAAAATGCATTTCAAACACACATTTTCTCTCTCTTTCTATCTTTTATGTGCGGTATTAAAATGTTTTTCCTCATTCTTATTTTTTTGCTTTAATACCTTCGTATAAATTAATTCAATTTTGCAATTTCACTCAAATAAATAGGTAAAATCTGGGGAAAAAAATTGCATGATTTAAATTTTTAAAAACAAACAAAAAAAATTACTCGTGAAATGAGTATATAATTCTAAATAAAAACGTCTTGTTTCACCACTTATTGTACTATTGGCGTGATATGGCATTGGTACGGATATGTGAGATCAGACTCTAATGGTAGACGAACAACTGGAATTTTTTATACAAACCAAAAAATAAAAAAAAGTTCTTTGTTGGAAAAAAAAAAGGCTGTTTAAAAAGGACCTTATTGTTTATTTGTCAGATTTTGTGTTCTTGGCACAAGTCGTAACAGCTTTACGCGTGTGATTAAAAAATCATTCGTAGTTCATACGCGAAACGTTTGACTATTGCTCTCTTCTCTCTTTACTTTAAACTTATATTTTATAATATTTGTATTTTCTAATTAATTAATAGGTTCACTATGAAACTTATATTTTATTTTGTATGTTCTAATTCATTAATAGCTTACCTAGTAAACTAATATTCATTATGATATAACGCACATGTGCCCACTTAAAAAAACTGAAACTCCAAAAATTGGAAAAAGACACAAAAAAAAAACGAAGCTGTCTTGCTGATAAAGAGTTTGTACCTGTCCACGCCAGATATTTCAATGCTATGTGGTTTAAATAACAGATTGTAAATTGATGAATGGTTCGATGTATTTTGGGCTAACCGATTGAAGCCTAAGGGTTTCACATTGAACTGTTAGAGCATTTAGGGAGTCTTTGTCATTATTACAATTAGGTAGTGAAAGTGATCGTTTTCCCATATTGGGTCCAAAAGTAGAGGATTTCACATGTACAATCTTTACTTGATTGTGACTCAACGCGTCATTTTTATATTGTGCTTAGAACTAGAAACCAAGTGATTCTACTTTTCATAAACCGATTGAAAATCTTATTGCAAGATTTCAAACAAAAAAAAAAAAATTTATATATATATATATATACTTTCACATATTGGCGTACGTTTTTGTTAAATTGATATGTTTGTGGTGAAATTTTTTGTTTTAGAATATATGATTAAATAATGATATGTTGGAAGTTATTTGCAAAAATCATGCGATAATAAAATCGTAAATAAATCAGATTTTATGTGTAATTTAAATAAATACCACAAATTTACGCGTGTTTTAAATAAATAGCACGGTATTTATTTTTACATGAGGGTTTTTGTCAAAAATCATGTGCAAAATCACATTTAACTTATTTACAATTTTGCCACCACGTCATTTTTACAAATAAAGCTCTACCATATGGTTAATTAGCAACTTCTTCATTTTTCTAGTTATACTATTTAATTCGTGTAACTGTGTGTTATTAAGGCAAAACAAAACATAACTTGGTGTTTTTATCTTAATACTGAAAAATGTATTTTACTAATTCGATCTTTTTCTTAAAACAAAAATTGTAGATCTCCCACTTTTACTAAGGGATACTAAAAAGGAATTATTTTTGGTACTTGTCCATAAAAATGCGTCAATATTATGTTTTGATCCATTAAAAACTTGTACGTCAAAACCCTGTAGCACCTAAAATCGTTTCCTGTAAATACATGTACAAAATGTACTAGTTTAGTTCGTGTAGTAGACTAAATACAAATGCTTAGTTAATATAAAACAATGTATTTACCAATTTTAGATTGTATTTACCAATTTTTAGGCGTTAGGTTTTGATGCACATAATAAACCAAAAATATTATGGACAACTTTTGATGAATAAAAACAAAACAAAAGTACATATTTCTAGTGGAGTCAATTTGGTAAATGACAAGAAATGAAGAAATATTTAGGTAATATTCATTTGATATTTGTATACATGGATAAATTAATATTTAACGCACTACGTAATCATATAGAGTTCCAAAAATAATATATTATACATATGTTGCTATGGCGGAAATATAAATATATTCGATAAACTAGATGTATACATAGATAACAACATTATACATGAAAAAATCACGCATTCTGCAACATTTAAAATATATAAGTAAACCGTATAAAAACTCCATTTGATAAATTATATCCACATGAAAAAACAACACACTTTGAAAAAAAAAATCATTATTCCTATAATAAGGACTGGGTAAAACTATCTAAAATGCTAAAAAAAAACTTGGACAATAAAATATCCTGTAATTTACTTAATTGCTCTCCCAAACATTATTACTGGGTGCAATTACTAATATTACTTTGTAAAAGTGATACTTATGAAAAAAAATTAAAATTAAAATTAAAGAGGTAAAATGAGTAAATTTTTCAAAAGAAAAACAAAACGTGTAATTAACTAAATGGAAGAAGCTAGCGTTTTACTAAAACAAATTAGCTAGTTAGCATTTTAGTTTAAAATGTAGTAACCAGTTATAAAAAAGTCATTTATCCTTTGAGAAACAAAAATAATAATTAAATTATCAAAAAAAGACAAAAATAATAATTTATCAGTTGACAAAAAATACAAGTTTTGTGTTTAGCCTTTTGCCTTTAAGAAGAATTAAAATGCAACACCGTTATATTCACATCACTTTCAGTCATTCAAAAAGCAGCCAGAGAAACTAGACGACAACAACAACAAAAAACTCTACAAAACACTATAGCGAAAAGGAAAAAGACAAGGAGGCTAAATGCCGATAATGTTTGACCAGAAAATGGTAAAGAAACGTTATGTAACATATAATATAAAATAAAATCCAAAAATAAGAATAAATAAGAAGAGAGAAGATGGTTTCGTTGGTCAAATTCTGACATTCTTCTGGACCCGAACCTATAAAACATCTATAAATACCTCATTTGGTTAATTCCCATGTTTCACCTGCAAACATTCTGAATACAATAGCCAATATTGCACCAAAAAATCACTTTCTCATATACAATTCTTCACAATAATACACACACACACACATATCAATATCTGTTCTTGCGTATTTGGAGAGATATTCGAGATGGAGTTTCTTGACGTTACTCGAGTTTGGTACATGTTCTTCAACGCTTTCGTCGTAATTCTTTCCCTTATGTTCTTGAAGCTCTTTCTGCGTTGTTGGATATTGCCGGTTCGAGCTCAAAAAAAGCTTAGAGAAAACGGATTTGTCGGTCCACCTCCTAGTTTTCCATTAGGAAACCTTAATGATATGAAGAAGCTAAAAAAGGCATTGGTAATGGTGGAGAAGAGCAAATCTTCCACCAAAATCAACCATGACATACATTCCATTGCACTTCCACATTTCGCTCGGTGGCAACAACAATACGGTAACTAATAACAATCAATTATCGTATTTAAGTTCCGAACATTTGGACCATATTTTCTCTTAGATCATGTATCATTCTTTGATAATATTTGTAACCGTTTCACAAATCTTGTATCATTTCTTACTAACCTGATCTCAAACTCGGGCCGGGAGATCTGAAACATCATCTCGGTTTAGTACCAACATTTTGATGTACATATTTATATATGTAAACATTAGCATTGATTATTGGTTATTTGTTATGTACATGCAGGGAAAGTGTTTGTGTACTGGCTAGGGATAGAGCCGTTCGTATATGTGGCGGATCCTGAATTCTTGAGTGTTATGTCGAAAGGTGTATTGGGTAAGAGTTGGGGAAAACCAAATGTTTTCAAGAAAGACAGAGAGCCAATGTTTGGTACTGGTTTGGTTATGGTCGAAGGCGATGATTGGACCCGCCATCGCCACATCATCACTCCTGCATTTTCCCCTCTTAATCTTAAGGTATATACATGCACTTACAAAATAAACTCTTTTTATCAACTTGTTTACATTTGGTAACTGGTAAGAGTCCAAAATGTAGAAAATTAATATGGTGACTAATCTAGTTCAACAATTTAGACTTTATAGTTTTTTTCTCAAAAAGCATGAGCCACCACTTTTTTCATGACATGGAATTTTCAAGGTCTTATGGTGTTGAAAAGACTAGATAGATATTAGACTCATTCAAATCAAAGATTCATATATACTAGAATTTTTTTTCTTTTTCTCGTTACTTTTATTTGATGGTCTTACATAATATATAGGTTATGGCAAACATGATGGTGGAATCAACCTCCAACATGTTGGACCGATGGGGCACAAAAATAAACTCGGGCAATTCCGAATTCGACATGGAGAGCGAGATCATAGGAACAGCAGGTGAAATCATCGCCAAGACAAGCTTCGGAGTCACGGGAGAAAACGGAACTCAAGTCCTCAAAAACCTAAGAGCCGTGCAATTTGCTCTCTTCAACTCAAATCGCTTCGTAGGCGTACCATTTAGCAACATTTTGGGTTTTAAGCAAAACCTTAAAGCGAGAGAGTTAGGCCGAGAGATTGACAGTCTCCTTTTGTCGATCATAAAAGAGCGGAAAAGATCTTTCGTTGAAGGAGACGACCACCATGATCTTCTCGGAATGTTGCTTAAGGCCGATAAAGATAAGTTAACAGCGAGGGAGCTCGTGGACGAATGTAAAACGTTCTTTTTTGCTGGCCACGAGACGACGGCTTTAGTACTGACGTGGACTTTCATGCTTCTTGCGATCCATCCCGAGTGGCAAGACACGATCAGAGAAGAGATCAGACAAGTCATCGGAGATTCCGAGATTGAATATAACAAACTTGCCGGACTAAAGAAGGTACGTTACCAAACATAGTACACAACAATCCACGTGGTTAATTATATGCATGCATTCATTTTATCATTATATATTTCGACGCGTTTACAAAACAGTGCATAAATTTGGCATGTTTTTTTTATCAACAAATTTGGCATGTTCACATTTTCTTAGAAATTAACTAACGAATGCACGTAAAAACTTGGAATTTTAAACTTAATTATGTGGTCAAAGTCAACGCGCTCACATACAAGTCAAAATGTGTGAGACGTACCTGACCAAAGCGTAGAGGCGCGTCAACGACTGCGCTGACGTAATGGCGCGCCACGTAATCTCCAGCCACGTGGCAGTATCCATTCAATAATGCATATTCTATTTGTTTTTATCCATGAGTAAAACGTTATGACACGCATATCATGATTAGTTATACTTTAATTAAATCACATACATCTTGGATATTTTATATCAACGAAATTAAGATTTCCCGATCATTTTACGCAGATGAGTTGGGTGATGAGCGAGGTTCTCCGGCTATATCCGCCGGCACCGAACGCACAACGGCAAGCACGGAGAGACATTGAAGTGAACGGCCGAGTGATTCCGAACGGAGCAAACATTTGGATCGACGTGGTGGCAATGCACCACGACGCCGAGTTGTGGGGAGACGACGTCAACGAGTTTAAGCCGGAGAGGTTCGACGGCAATTTGTACGGTGGTTGTAAGAATAAAATGGGTTTTATGCCGTTTGGATTCGGAGGGAGAATGTGTATCGGTCGTAACTTGACCGCCATGGAGTATAAGATTGTCTTGTCGTCGGTTTTGTCCCGGTTCGAGATCTCGGTTTCTCCCGGTTATCGACATTCGCCTACGCATATGCTCTCTCTTAGACCCGGTTACGGTTTGCCCCTAATTGTACGACCACTGTAGTTTTGCGTTAACGCACAAATTTCAAGAAGATTTTTACTAATATTTTTTTTTAGTTTAGATCAAAATTAAAGATCTAGACTTTAGTATATAGTACACATGTGTTTTGTCATTTAAATTCGAGTATCATAATTTTTTTCTTGGATATGTTTCGTTGTTAAATTTATGTAATTTCACCGTTTAATGGAATAATCTATTTTTCTTTATTTAAATAAACCTAAAAGAAAATGTGTGGAGAAGAGGAAGAGACTATTAATCATGCATTATTCTAATGTCCGTTGTGGTATAAATTTAGATTTTATTAACGATACAAGCAGACAGAGTTATATTTCCGACTAGTTCTGTGTACTCTAATTTATAGACTTTTCTTTTGTGAAATCCGATTAAGAACTATCTTTGGAGTTCAGTATGGAGTTATGGTTTGTTTCTGTGGATCATGTGATTTATTTGGATAGCGAAAAAAAAAATCAAGGAGCAGAGTCGGATCCTCTGAGTATATTACATCATGCTATGCGTGAGTATTTGGTGTGGGAGGAAGTGCAAGCGGAGCTGGCCCTAAATAGAAGCTGGTCAAGCGTGCTTGGGCCCCTCCTGTATTTATTAATTTTAGGGACCAATATTTATTCAAAAGCGCTAGTAGCTCTACTGATTTTGGTGAGTATGTATACGGATTAGAACATGTGTTCGAATCTTTTAAAAGCTTTTTGACTATTTTTAAGAATCAACTATTAATGGCCCAAAAATAATTAGTTTGTTTGGGAGCCCGAAATCTTCAGGGCCGGCTCTAAGTGCAAGAAGTTAGATATCATCAAATAGAGGTACATGAATATGGGATCAACAAGTATCGGTTATAAGGTGTTAAGTAGATGGATCGTGGAGAAATACAGATCTAACCTCCGGTTTGGGATGGATATACATAAAAGGGGAGTACATTTTATATTTAGGAGTTCGAGGTCTTAGATGGAGTCTATCGCTTTTGCATTCAGAGATGAAAACATTATTGTGGGCAATGTCAACCATCCTTAAGAGATAAATACCATGTCATACTTTCGAGACAAATTACTCATAACTAGTTAATATCACTAGGTTCCCTGAATATTAGCCCACCTTCTTCAACATTTTAGACGAGTTTGGAGTGTTTCGAGATAGGCTCCCCAGATTCTTCATGTCTTTAATCCCTCAATCTCTCAATACAAAGGCAGATTGTTTAGCCCGTTTTCTCATTTTAGATTGTCAGAGTTTTCTTATATAAACAATTCTCCTCTATATTGGATAACAAGCCAAAGAGCTCGAGTCTAATTTTATCATGTGGTTGTTAAAAATAAAAATAAAAATAAATTTGTGTATTCAAATCTAAATATCTTTTCTTTTTTATCGAAAAAATCTAAATATTTGTTCTAATCTTGTTTTTCATTCGTATATTTTGGAAGAGGTGTTCAATCCAAATTTTGGTTTAATTTTAGTTTAGATTTTAATTTATGAATTTTTTGTTTATAAATAATATGTCCTCCATTTCAAAATGTTTTAGCTAAAAATGCGAAGATTAAGAAAAAATTTTCTAAAAAAAACATTTAATATTTAATTTAAAACAAACAAACAATTATTAAAAAAAATTGCAGAGTACACATAGTCACAAAGCATCAAATCTATCTATACTATAAAAGATGGATAACTCTCTCCATATATATATATATATGACATGTCATCAATTTAAATCGTTAAGAGAACGACACATGTCTTCCCAAAATTAGATGGATAACTCTCTCCATATATATATGACACATCATCAATTTAAATCGTTAAGAGAATAACACATGTCCTTCCAAAATTTATTACACACGACCATTAAACCTTTAGACGTTTCAGCGTACCATCTCAACTTCATTTTCTTATCTTAGGGTTTAAATTACCGACGGCCAGTATGGTGGATCATATGACCTTCCACGCATATATTGCACGGGGCCGATCGATTCGACCTCCCTTCCTCTTGTTGTTGTCTTTTTAATTTGGAGCAAAATCGGTGTGGCCAAGGCCAAGGGTTCTTCACAGATACTGGATGGATTAGCTATTTTCTCCATCGTATTTTGTTCTTAATCATCGATGTAGATCTTCTTCTCAACCGAGGTAAAGTGAGAATGCGGAACCGAATTTTATCGTGAATTTCCGGTTCTGCTTATATAATATGAACATAACTGTAATTTCTTGATTTAGAAATCAGGGATTTCAATCACTTACTGGATATTTGAGTTCTTTGAGTTCAACTTTGATAAGAAAAAAATCGGTTCTTTCAGTTGCCAACTACAATAGGTACGTTTGTTTGATTGCTTTCTTTGATTCTCCCTAATTTGGCCTCGACAAGGGAGTGTCATGTGGTTAATTGGTGATTCTAGGATTTTTGTTTTGGTTATAATATTTTCTTTTACCTTTGATTTTCTTGTTACGTTTCGCTGGAAAAATTAGGTATTCATATTTTTAATTTAGGTTTTCTTTTCCCCCTTCTACTTATTATTCTTGGGAAGCTTTAATCAAATATGCATGAAGTCGTGTAAATCCAATTCCTTATTCTACTTCTAAGAGTGGGCCTGTTCGTTTGACTATCGCAGGAACCTGCGGTTGCGTCAAGCGGCCAAACGATGTTCGTTTACCTGACGCAAACTCTTGCGACCAAACGCTGCGGCCAGTCACAGCGTCAGCGTCTGAAATTTTTGATCGCTGAAAAAATTCAACGTTACGACTGGAACTGTTGCGACCAGACGCTATAGCTGCCAAACGAACAACAATCGCAGCGTCTGGTCACAGGTTTCAGCCGCAGTCGCAGGCGGCAGGCAAATGAACAGGCCCAGTATCTCCAATCCATTACTCCGTTTTATCCATTACTCCATTTTTTACTCTACAATGGAGTAGTTCTAAAAGGGAGTTGGATTTAACTCCAACCACACTCCATTTTGGAGTAGAAAATAGAGTGATGAATAAAAAAATAGAGTAATGAATAGAATTACTCCAATATGGAGTAAACCTATTTTTACTACAGTTTGGAGTTAGAAATTAAGTAGAGTTGGAGAGAATTTTACTCCAAACTCTATTTTAAAGTGAAAAATAGAGTGGGATTAGAGATGTTCTAACAGACGAAACTTAAAAACTTAGTGGGTAAGATGAAACTCTTGAAAACGATTCCCATATATAAACCCACTATAACTCGTCTGATTTTTTTCCCAAAATTCATTTCTCTTGTCTCTCTTTGTCGTCATTTAAGATTAGTGATTTGCCTTATGCCAATATGATTGGACCCGAGTTCTGATATAATAATGTTGTTTTCTTATAAATTGTGTTGTTCCTGCTAATAAATATTAGTTTATGATCAGAGTGGAGACATCAATAGAATCAAAAATGATACATCTAGAAAACGGAATTCAAGAAATAGACGTGATGGTACAATTGTCGCTTATAGCATATATGGAAAGAATACAATGAGACTGTAGAAGAAGCTTCTTACAAGAGACCATAGGGACCCGGATAAGGGTCGAAAGGGGTTGTATGAAAGGCAAAGGAGGACCAAAGAGTGGTCGATGTAGTTTCAGAGAGTTAGGCAAAGGATTTGGGGTAAATGGTGGCTAAGATTAGAGAGCCAAATCGATGCAGTAGGTTATGGTTTACCACTTTCCTAACCATTGGAGAAGCTGCCTCTGCTTATGATGAGGCGGCTAAAGCTATGTATCATCTTTAGACCTATCATAATTTTCCTCGGTCTTATGTCACGAGTAGCTCAAGTTAGTCTGAGTTGTGAACGGTTAAGAACATAATGGCTTCTAGGGGTGGTGTTCATGTTTACAGAGAGGCTACTCAGAAGACCAAACACGCTAATCTCTAGAGGTTAGTGTATAAGATGTTTTGTGTGCAAAAGTTGAGGGACTGATTGGTGGGGCAATGGTACTTATCTTTAACAGCAAAAGCAAATGAACTCAGGAAAGCATAAGCCCATACTCTATCCATGTAAAGGTTTCCGATAAATCTTAATATTAAATATATAATTTGAAAAAAAATTTCTTGATGGCTACTCACTTTCTCTTAGATTTTTCTTTTTGTTGTAATTTTCCATCCTCTGGTTTCCACGGCATGAACGCGCGGAGCTAGAGTGTTTGGAGAAGCTCATGAGAAGGGGAAGATCCAAAACAGTGGTTGACTGGACCGACTTATGTTCAAATGATCTAGGACCAAGAAATCTCCAGACATGGAAACTCACATTTGCACTTGGTCATCAGTTTCTGCAGTTTTTAAAATCGAGTTGTATTTCATGTCCATTCTTTAGTGTAGATGGATAAGTCTGTCCCTATAGAGTTCAACAAATGCAATTTTTAATGTACATGTTTTTTTACTCAAAATTCTCTTCTTTTGTTATCTCCCGTGTGTTCTTAAATGAAGTGAAATTGTCGTATTTTCGGGGTTTAAAGAGGACTAAAGAAATTGAGTTCAAATTATATCTATCCAAACCAGCATGTTATGGTTCCTCTGGTTTTTCCGTACAAATAGAGATTATCACATAAATTCTAAAGACTCGGAATTTGAAGGTTTTGCCTCTTTTCCTAAATTTCAATCTGTAATTGATTTCAACAGGTACAAACATATTTTTTAGAATGAAAAGATTAGCTAGAGGAATATGTAATAACATTTACCTATAAAGAAACTTGCGCATAGCGCGAATACTCATCTAGTTAATGTAAAAAAATTGGGTCGACGATCTATTTTCCCACGAGAACTATCGTATAACTATATATGCAGTTCAAACTAAGACCTCTTAATATATGTTCCCGAAAATAAAGTTCAAAACATTTATCTCCCCGAAAAAAAGTTCGAAACCTAAATCTCCCCGAAATAATTCAAAACCTCAGAATCCACAGACGTTGGTTTTAATCGGTTTATTGTATACCAAACCTATGTTAACCACCTAATAATGTTACTGGACCGAATTAAACCCATAAGAGGAGATATGAAGCTAGTGGGATCGAAACTTGATCAGCTCACGATGATGTCAAATGGAGATTCGCAGAGCATAAGTGGTGAATCGAGCATGGCGATAGAGTTTCGTAGAGCAGTGTTGATTTGCGACCATGGATTTCATGGATGGAGAATTAATTTGCTGGGTATGATAGTTTTATTGATTTGCAGAATTTAGCGATGGCTCATGGTTTTATTGAAGACAAAGCCATCAACGTTGTGGATATTTCAGAATTGGGAAGAGATGAATGATGCGTTGTGGATGAGGTTTGGTTAATCTTATGACCCAAAGAGGATCGCGTTGCGCGACAAGCATGGTCGAGAATTGGAGCAATGTTTAGAACTTCTGCAAAATCATCATCCATGGCAGAAGCAGAGAGATTCTACGATGATACATCAGCCAGAGAAATTATCGAGCTTGGAGAGGGAAATCGATTTCTGATACATCAATGAAGCCACATGAACCAATTCCATTGATGAAATCGTTTCAAGAAAAGAAGGGAGAATCTATGGATCCAATCGTTCTACGCAACAGAAATGATTGACACAACATCATCGCTTTGAGAGGAGACTCAAGTGATTCAAGACACAACGGCAAATTGGGAGACGAAATTGTTTCTGGAGACTGATTCGATTCAGGAGGTAGGTACGAAGCCAACGGTAAACACATACATAGCTCAAGCTTCTGCTGAAATTATTAGGGCTCTTAGAATTTCAAAATTTTGATTTGGGGATTTTAGGTCGACGATGATTGGGAATGAAGCACAGATCTGGTTGACTTGGTTCGAGAAGATGTAGTCATCATTGTTTCTTTTCTTTGAAAGACAAAATTGAAAAACTTTCAAAAGGAAGAAGACGAAGCTTTGATTTCTTCTTCCTTAGTCCATCGGGTTTTTTATTTGGGTATACGGGTCGGGTTTTAGTTCAAATTCGATTTACTATCAGATTCCATGGTTTTGTATCGGTTTTGGATCTTAAACCATTCAAACCGATTGAAATTGACATTTGTGGGTTTATAGATATCGAACTTCTATTTCGGGGAGATATATGTTTCGAACTTATTTTCGGGGACATATATAAAGAGGTCTTAGTTTGGGCTTCATATGTATTTATACGATAGTTTTCGTGGGGAAATAAATACTATGAAACGGAGGAAGAAGTAGTATTTAAAGTAAATTTTAATATATTATAGATGATTTAATACTATTTTGAATTTAAATTATAGTCAAATATATTTTTCATTGTTAACTAGTTCTTAATCTAGTTCATATTTGGATTCAAGATTTCATAAAAGATGGATGGCTAAAAACTAAACTAGAGTGGGTAAATTTTAGAAGGTTTAGGATAATACAAGGACCTCTGTACATAAATTTTATCAAAGGTTTGTGGAGAAAATGGTTGATTTATTCCCCAAATAATTGCAATTGACACTTTTATTCCTCAACTATTGGGGTTACTTATTTATTCCTCAACTATTGGGGTTACATATTTATTCCTCAATTTGTCGTTGACTGTACAAATTAATGATTAAAAAACCGTTAAATATAATTAAAATCTATTTTTGTAGATTTTGTTTTAATTTTCTTTGGCTTTTCTTCCCCAAATCTGGCCATTCCCAATCTTCAACCGTAACCAAAGTTCATCATTCTCATGGAAAGAAACATAAACCTCAAGAACAGCTCTATACACATTCCTAGGGATTTCAAATTCCTTGTACCAATTCATGATTTCAAGCCATAATCCATCTTTTAGCGGAAGATTTCTCGAAATTGGGAGGATCATATCGGCTTGAGGAGAGCTTCGGAGAATCTCAGCGCCGTCAAGCCAAACTCTGAATATTGATCGAATTATCTTCCTTGGCTAGTGGCTTTGAATTCGAGGACGATTTTGGAGAAATCTCTCGGGCAGTGAGAAGGGAGTGTGTAATTGACGAGCAACGGTGGATTTGCATAGGTGTAGCTGAAATCATGGTGGAGAATTTGATGCGAGCATTGTGGTTGAGTTGTCGGAAGATCGGGAACTGGAGGTTTTTTGACCTCGAAGTAGCGTAGGTGATGATGTGATGTTTTGGGTCGGAGAAGAGAAGAAGAGAGGAGAAAAATGAGGAGGCTTGGAACGCGATATGGTTTCACGGTGATTGGCGACGGCGGAAAGAGAAATGATGAGGTTTGAAATGCTATTTGGTTTCACGGTGATCGGCGACGGCGAAAAAATAGTGGATGGCGAAGAAGAAGATGAGTGGAGGAAGAGAGGAAGCCATTGATCTTGCTACCAAACCTTTCTAGTCTATGTTTGGTAATCACAAAATCGATAGCTAAATCGATTCTCGGATGCGTATCTAACGCAACAAGAGGAATCCCCAACGATCGTGCATGTTCCTCCATTCGTTTATGGGCAAGGATTTCTGTTCGAGCTTCCTGGTGGAATTCACCTACGTTCACAGTATTTGTAATCGGTTTATAAGTGGTTTGAGCTTTTAATTTGAGAAAAAACAGCCAAAAAATATTAAAACAAAACCTACAAAATAGATTTTAATTATACTTAATGGTTTCTGTTAAGTGTTAAACGTTAACTATTTTTAATTTTTAATTTATACAGTCAATGATAGATTGAAAAATAAATATGTAATTTCAATAGTTGAAGAAAATGACAAATTAAGAAACAAATATGTAATTCCAATAGTTGGAGGTAAAAATGTCAATTGGAATTAGTTTGGAAATAAATAGACATTTTCCCAAGGTTTGTGTCACTTTTCTTGTCTCGTTTTTGAAGCAACGGACCAAAAGAAAAGAGTGAAATGTAAGTAATCGTCTTGGAAAATCAGTTGATGCGATTTTCGAACTATGGCGTGGACGATGGCGACATGGACGCCGAGCTCTCTCCAGCTCAGGCTTGCCCTAAATTATGGGAGCTTCAGAGCTCCGGCGAGAGCAAAGCTGGGGAAGCTCAGTCGTCGTGTTCGAATGTCATGCGTTGCGCAGAATGCAGAATCGGATCGTGATTTGGGGGAGAGGAACGGGTCGGATCATTTCAGTGGGTGGTCCGATTTGGGAGACGATGAGAAGACTGCTGATTCTCGCGGTGGCGATTGGTTTAAAGGTACGGACTTTTCTGATTGTGACCTTGTTCTGGGTTTCTCGGGGAAAGTGATGGTTACTTGGTAGATTTGTATTCGAATTTGTTGCATTTCCTAATTACTCTTGAGGATTGTCGCTAATATCATGCTTTTTCTATGCAATACGAAAATGAATTGTGTGATTAGCTGCTAAATTTGTTGTAAATAAGCCGAACTCAACTCGGCAAATTTGCTGTCTCTTATGGATTTTGATTTCCAGTTTCCAAGTAATCTAATTCCTAGTTTGGATTGATGAATTTCTTAAAGGAATTTCATTTCAGGAACCCTGCTATGCGGAGTGTTTGGAATGGTTCTTGTCGCTGGGCTAACTTTCGCGGCTCTTTCTCTTAAGCGAAATGTATTAAGTATGCACTTCAAATTTCATTCAGTGTGATTAGCCATCAAATTGATCCAACAAATGAAGCGTACAAATTTTGGTGAACATTTAGGACCAAAAGTAAAAGTGATGGTGACCATGGTTGCTGAAAGTTCAAGTGAAGATTCAAATGATCAAATCAGCACGGCTGGGCATAAGGGAAATAATGCGACGGATCAAGATAACCATGGGAGCTATAGAGGTATGGACCGAAAGCTTTGAACTTCTTTTCATCTTTAGATATTCGACATATCAAGTTTGATAGATCGTACAACCAATAGTGGCGATATGAGCCTAGGTTATTGCGTATACATCTCAGCTGTCTTGGAATTCCATTTATTGAGTTATTTGGTCGAGATTCTAGAGCAACTTCCTATACGTCATCTGTGCTTTCTCACTTTCTTCACTATCTCAGCTCTCAATGTGCTTGCATGTTTAACAAGCGTTCCCTATTCTGGATGTTAGTTTAGATTCTCCAGTTTTATCTCGGGATGACATAGATGTTGAGTCAAAAGCTGTGTCCACAAGCAAAGAAAATCACGAGGCGAACAAAGCATCAGAAAGCCCAGCCAAGAGATACACATCACCGGCAGAGTTTGATAGAGTAGATACACATACCTCTCAAATCACAAATAAAAAACAGAAAACCCGCTCTCATACAGGAATACCTGCTCCTTCCACAGTTCCACAAGCAAATCCCTTAAAGCCTATCTTCCCAACGGTTGTGGACCCATTTCACAGTCAAATGTTTGCCGCTTTACAAGCTTTAAAGGTACTGCTTTAAATTTCAGGTTAAATCAAACTAACTAGCAATGTAACAATTTTATGATGTGTTAAGAACTGACTGCATATATTAAAACATTTAATTTTCAGGTAATTGAATCTGATGCTCTGCCTTATGATTTATGCACACGCCGTGAATTCGCTCGCTGGGTGGTTTCTGCAAGCAATGCTCTATCGAGGTAACTATGAATTTCTCTCCTATCTTGAACCATTGTGAAATATTTCACCGCCTCACATCGTGAACATACCTTAATCGGTTACAGGAACTCAGCATCAAAAGTATATCCTGCCATGTACATTGAGAATGTTACTGAACTTGCATTTGATGATATCACACCTGAAGATCCTGATTTTCCATTCATTCAAGGTGATCACTGGAGTTTCTTTTTACATTCAGTGTGAAGTTATGTTTAATCTGTTTTCTTCATTTTTCATTGGATAGTATAGGTTTGGCAGAGGCAGGGCTTATCTCAAGCAAACTCTCTAACCACAACATGCCTTCCGCTGAAATCAGTCGGTTTACTTTCTCCCCAGAAAGGTAGACGTGTTATTCATTTTCATTCAAGCATATAAGCTATAAAAAAACAACATGGCTTTTGCTCTGTGATATCCACTCTTCTTATATCTCTTTTTTCTCCAGTCCTCTTTCACGTCAGGATCTTTTGAGCTGGAAGATGGCTTTGGAATTCCGACAGCTCCCAGAACCTGATAGCAAGGTTCTTTGTCTATTCCTTTCTTTCGTCTTTGCCACATTTAGTCATTAGAGCATCGTAAGCCTTACACAACTCATTTTCCTTTTTCAGAAGTTATACCAACTTTCTGGTTTTCTTGACATTGATAAAATCAACCCAGAAGCATGGCCTGCCCTTATAGCTGACTTATCTGCTGGAGAACACGGAATAACAGCACTTGCTTTTGGTGAGTGAGATTCTTGCTTCTTAAGTAATCATATCATTAAGAGTTTCACAACCAAGTTTAGTTTTTGAACGGCATGTGTCCCTCTAGGGTGTACCAGATTGTTTCAGCCGTCTAAAGCAGTTACAAAAGCCCAAACAGCTGTTTCTCTTGCAATTGGCGAAGCTTTTGAAGTAGTCGGTGAGGAGCTAGCTCGTATCGAAGCAGAGGCTATGGCTGAAAATGTGGTTTCCGCTCATAACGCGCTGGTTGCTCAGGTCGAGAAGGATATTAATGCTAGCTTTGAGAAAAATCTTTTAAGAGAAAAAGAAATAGTAAATACAGTGGAGAAACTGGCTGAAGAAGCCAAGTCAGAGATGGCGAGAATTAAAGTTGAGAAAGAAGAGGAGACTCTTGCATTGGAGAAAGAACGCACATCAATTGAAACAGAAATGGAGGCTCTTGCAAGGTTACGAAATGAGCTTGAGGAACAACTTCAAAGCCTTGTGAATAACAAGGCAGAGATGTCGTACGAGAAGGAGAGGTTTGATAGACTTCTAAAGCAAGTGGAGGAAGAGAACCAAGAGATACTCCGGTTGCAAAACGAGCTTGAAGTTGAAAGGAACGCTTTATCCATAGCCAGGTATAGATAATATCATCTTAAATGTTCTTCTTTCTTTGCCCAGCAAAATCAAATGAGCACGAATAGAGCTTACCTCGAGAAATAAAACTTACACAGTGGGATAAAAGCAAAAGAGAATTGGACTGTACTTTTTGCTCTCTAGATAGGGACAGAAGAAATTTCTGAATTGTTTGATAACTTAGACTCTTTACATTGATTAGTGAAATTCAGAAGTTGTTACATTGAGAATGTGACAAATCAAACTTAGATAGTTCTATTCTTCGTATCATTTACGGGTTTGAGTTTTGTTTTGCAGGGATTGGGCTGAGGATGAAGCGAGAAGAGCAAGAGCACAAGCAAAAGTGCTAGAAGAAGCTAGAGGACGTTGGGAGAAGTATGGCCTAAAAGTGATAGTTGACAGTGACCTCCATGAACAGACAACGACCGAGTCTACTTGGCTGAACGCGGGAAAGCCATATTCCGTCGAAGGAACCATGAAAAGAGCCAGAAATCTGATTGCTAAGCTCAAGAAGATGGCGAAAGATGTAGGAAAGAAATCCAGAGAAGTAATCTACTTGATCATAGAGAAGATAAGTATTTTGATCTCAACCTTGAAAGAACAAGTTCAAGGAATGGAGAACAAAGCCAAAGACCTAAAAATGAAAACCAAGTCAAAAGCAGAAGAAGTGAGGAAACAAACGAGCTTGAGGATTGATGAGATCAGAAATATCTCTGTGATGAAGGTTAAGAGGACTGTGGAAGAAGCTCGGCGGGCTGCTGAAGAGATTAGGGACAAAGTTGGGGAACTAGGCCAGAAATTCAGGTCGAAGTAGGTTTGCTGTTTGGTTTGCGTTCCAGATTTTTCGACGAAGAAGCACGAAAATGGAAGTCTTTTGTACTTGGGTGTTGGGAGATTGTGAAGAAAGAATTCTCGGAAGGCAATCTATCCGAACAAATTTCGTCCGACATTAACATATATATCCCAAATTTGAGGCATCCACCACATACACATTGGTCAAGTTTTAACTCTAAAATCTCCTAAAAGTTTTAACTCTGTGTTTGATATTCATTCATGTGTTTGATTTTTGGATCAAAGTATAGTCTTTGTTTTTGCTTAAATATACCAAAAAGTGCACAACTTAGAAGGAGATTTAAGAAGACATAAGAAATGCATGCTTCTTCTTTCTTTTCTTTTTTTCCACATAAAAAATTGATTTTCTATTTCACCACCCTTATCCCTCAAATAGCTATTTTTGATTTTATCCTTCAAACATAGATATATATATGAATTCTTCTTTCAATTTAAGAAATAATTACCTCTTTAATCAGTTTAAAAAATAATTGTGCGGACAATAGACAACAAAAAACTCCGGTTCTGCCAATCTTCCACGTCTCCAAAACCTCTTCCATTCAAATCTCTTTCCGTCCGCCACGTGTCCACTTCTTCACTCTCTTTTATCTTCCTCTCCAGTCTCCACCCAAAACTTTCTTCTCACCACATTTTCCCGAGAAAAAAACACAAACCAATCTTCTCTCAAGAAAAACCCTTAACACGAAAGCCAAAAACGATGTCTGGAGGTGTCGGTCCGACTTACAACGACATAGCCTTACCAAAAGAAGAAGAACATCACGCCGCCCAAACCTCAACAGTTGCCGCAAAAACCGCCGGATTCTTCTCGTTCCGACAACTAAACATCCTCGCAGTAATCGTTGTCCTCTCCGCAAGCGGTCTCGTCACAATCCAAGATTTTATATTCACACTCCTCACGCTTGTCTACTTCTTCTTCCTCTCCAAATTAATTTTTCCTCCACATCAGAATCCGAGCCGCGACGCTCCTCTCACAAGCTCCACCAACAAGATTTTCCGTCTCTATGTAGCGTCGGCTGGGATCGTCGGACTTCTGATTCCGATCTGCTACATCTTCGAAGGAATCGTCGAGGACGATAAGAGCGGTGTGAGCGCCGCCGCACCGCACGTGTTTCTCCTGGCGAGTCAGGTGTTCATGGAGGGATTAGCCGCCACGTGTGGCTTCTCTGCTCCGGCTCGGATCCTCGTGCCGATCGTCTACAACGCGAGGAGGATCCTCTCGCTCGTGGAGTGGCTTATGAGCGAGTTCTCAAGGGGATCGACGGAGTATGGGACGGGGACGGTTTCAGCGAGGCGGATTTACGCCGGAAAAGTTTTGGCGGTGGTGAATTTAGGGGTTTGGTCGTTTAATCTCTTTGGTGTTTTGATTCCGGTTTATCTCCCCAGAGCTTTCAAGAGATATTACGGTTCCAAGACGGAGAATTAAACCCGGTTTAGTTCCTTCCCAGCTTTTGTCGTTTTTCTTCTCCTTTTGGTTTAGTCGGTCCGGTTTTGTCTTAGGATTAATCGTGAATCTGGTTATGTTTGTTTTCTCTATGTAAATTTTCTTCGATGGAGTCGGTAGTCAGTAGCATCAGGGTTTTATTACATTTCTTAAGATATAAACAAAATATCTTTTTCAAGATAAAAGAACAAAAATGAAAAAGATAGAAGATAACTTTTTCAAGATAAATTCGGTTACCATCCGATTCGCACATTTTACTGTCAAATATCTGTGTGAATTGCTAATAAAAGGAAGGAAAACAAAAATTATTCATTAACATATATATTACCCTTGTGTCAATCAATGTAACGGTGTAACAAGAATCGATGCAGGAGTTGATCCAAGAATATTCCAAGTTCCTAACTACATCAGTACAGAGGTTGTTCCGTAAACCAAAGCTAGCTTACTTATTCAGTGTGTATAAGTTGTTAGACCCCAATCACTTACCATCCCACTGACTCATGATCAAGTTTGTTTTAGGGTTTTTTATTCTCTCTTTGGTAATGAAGAAGGAAGACGTTCTTTTCAATTTGTTAGCTTACTCCAGATCGTAACCCCGGGAAGAAACTCCAGCTGTTTCCTGCGACTTTCTCGATATTCTCTTCTTTTGTGTTGTCGAATTTGAATTCTTTGCTGGATCCAATCGAAGAGGAACTAAGCTTATGAATTCTCTGCTGTTCAGTCTCTCTATCTCCCGACCCTTTCTCTACGACTCTGTTTCTGCTTCTGTCTGTTGATGAACTCACGTCTCTCTCAATCCGGTCGTTGTTGTTCATTCTGTCATGTGATCGATTTAGCTTGCTTGCAAGACAACGTGCTACGTCTTCTCCTGTTAACTCAAACGAGACTCTGTGATCCGCCACAATGACTTCAGACCCATGATCCGAATTGGCCAGAGACGCGACCTCTGAGATCTGATTCTTCAGAGGCCATGTCGTGTTGTTGGGTGTTAGGTTTCCAGAAACCATCCCTGGACCATTTGGGGTCAGAGCGCCTGAACCCACCCCTGAACCGTGCCCAACAGGCGTGATCGATCCAGAACCAAACCTCGATCCCCATTTACGGGCTGTGAAGTGCTCAAAACCCAGGAACTTTGGAGGCTCGCCTATTCGAAACTCAACCATGGGGCATTTACCTGGGTAAGGAGAAGATGTGCCGGAGTTTGAAATCACCGACCCAGGGGAGATTAGATTACCACCACCAGGACTACCCGGACACACCTGATTAGACCGAAACTCATAGTGTGACGATGAGAACTTTTGATTCATCCCGCTGCTATTCCTCCGAGTTAGCTCCAACGAAGATGTAAGCAACTGAGCAAAAGGCACTTCAGGGGAAGAAGGTGTAGTTATGTGGACTGATGATTCCGGGGGTGGAGTGTATGGTGCAGTGGATGGTTCGGTTATAAAGGCAGAGAATACCGGGGGAGTGACGGGTTGAGTTTCATTAGCATATGGTCCAACGGCAAAGACAGATTGAGGTTCCTTAGGGGAGAATGTATTGCTGGTAAGGGAAAGCTGACCAACAGGCGAATGAGACACCGATGAAGGATCTGATTGAAGAAATGAAGCTGGAGATGAAGGAGGAGCTATAAAAGGAAGAACAATTGAAGTTGAAGTGGCTGAGTTTTGAACTGAAACCACCGGAAGTCCAGATGCACCCGGTTCAGGTGCGAGCACAGCATTCCCAATCCGTTTGTTGTTCTTTTGAGATCCAAAACAGGAGTTTAAGCTCAAACAGCTTCCCCACCTTCTCCTCTATACAGTCAAACACATGTAAATTAGATTCCGTGAGCTACAGAATCGAAATAAACACAATCTTGATCCCCTTTCTAGAGACATACTGTTTCACCAAAACTTCTCCCAAATAAAGTGAGATAAGTAAAAAGAACACATGATCTTTTTTAGTTTCCAATAATTACCGAAAACATTGTAGCTACGCTTTTGGAGAAATTTTACTATGAGTGGAAATTACCAAACATGAACTGAAAATACAAATGCTTTTAACCTTTTAATCATGAATGCTAATATGACTTGTAAAGCCAATCCGCAATAGATTGAAAAAGCAAACATATATTCCTTTATCAAGCAAACAAGTCGTCTTTTTACCTTTTATGAGACCAAATGTTAATCCAGAATAAAAATAATAAGCAAGAGATAACCATCAAAGTCGCCAAATCAAGAAAAAGTCGCACGAACTAAGATCACCGATTGCATAAATCTTAGCTCTGATCTACCAATCGTAACAAAAAAAAAAAAAAAAACATGGAACGAAATTAGAAAGTTGGATCATAATTAAGCAATATGAATGATTTGGAGCTGAAATGTAAAAAAAAATCTCGAAATCTCTAGAGCTTAAATCACTTTCCGTTTAAATCAAAACACCAAAATCCCCAAATTGACACTAAACACAGATCACTTTTCACAGCAATCAAACATAAGCTACAAATCTCGGAATCACGATCCACAATCGGAAAAAAGCAATAAACAATAGTGATCTGTAACCAGAAGAAAAAACACATTTCAACCTCTAACCCAAAAAAAAAAAAAAAAGCTCGTCGTACCTGTACAGAAGACGGCTGTACACGGGACTCGGCGGTGACGATGGCGGTAGCGGCGGCGTTAACAGTCTCAACGCTATTATTGACGTTCCTCATCTTCGAGTCAGATTCACCGACAATAACATCCAGATTCGCTACTTGGATCTCTAAAATGAAGCGAAGAAATAAGAAAATAAATAAAATAAAAAGCAAGGGTTGTATTATGATGGATGAGATGGATGGAGATGGAGCCTCTCTCTCTCTTCACTATTCTCTCTCTCTCTCTCCTCGGGTCCCACTCTCTCTCCGGTCGTTATCTTGTCCAGCTTTCATTCAATTTCCCACGAGCTATTGCCACGTCATCACTATGTAGACGCTTCCGTCAAAAAATTTCTTTTCTTTTTTTTTAAGTAAAATGGTTTACCGTTATTATCATGATTTGGGAGGGTAAATAACGGTTTGATAGCTAGAAATAACATGAATTTTATCGAGTAAACTCTTGTTTAGATTTCTTAACCAAATAAAGGGGTTTGGTCACATGAGTAACGCATATTATATGAGAGGGTCTCAACTCCAAACGACGCGAAATGACTATTTCGATCAATTTTTGTTTTTATCCTCGTTTCCGTATAAACAAATTATTATTGACATTTTGTTGATAAGTTTTTTGTTTCTACACAAGTTAGGAATTGTGGAACGGTGCGGTTTAACCGCTTGTTTTGCACTTTATCATTTTTTTTTTTGTCGTGCACTTTATCATATTTACACGCAAAAATGTAATTTATGTGTAGAGTTTTTTTTACGTGCGGTTCAATTTGTTTTTGTTATGTTTTCATGAAACGCATACCAACATCCAAAATACGACGGTTTAGATATGATTCACTTTTTAATTAAAAAAATTGAGTATTCGAACTATTACAAATATTATATATTTCAAGCATTCAAACTATTACACAAATAAATAGTTAAATTAGCTAATTGGTTTATGCGCATTGTACATATTAAGATAGTCATTCAGCTTTTGTTATGTTTTTTTACACTATTCATTCTGCATAATATGTTTGTCTACACGAACTATATGTGTTGCTTCTGTGCCACATAATCCGATGTCACCATTTAAAACCGAAATAACAATATACATTATTGAAAACAACATATGTAAGCTCCAAGGTTTAGAGGTTAAATAACAGAGTTTCAATGTTACACAAAGAGAAAATTGTGTGACACAAAGAGAAAGATACACGTGAAGAATTAAGCAAACAAATGATGACGTGGAACTTCAGTGTGACATAAAGAGGAAGTTACACTGGAAGAATTGAATGAAAGAGAGGATGACGTGGCCCAGTTGGAGTGGAGCACAATAACTTGATTGTGGTTATCAAGTAAAGATCATCAAAGATACATCAAGAAGATTTGGAGAATCTAGATGATGGAAATTGAATATTGACGACTTGTCAAAGTTGTGCAATATATATTGAAAGCTAGACTCGTGGGTAGGGTTAGCCTTTTAGAGAGAATTGATCAAGAAATTAAGAGAGATTTAAGGTTAATGGTGAGTGAACAAAGAGTGTAACACAGTTGTGTCTGTGTGGTAAGCTTTGGGTAGATTATGAATTGGTCAGTGTCGAATCACAGTGTGATGTCGTGTAATTCTGATTAAACAAATCTTGTAAGATTGTTTAAGCGATTTCTAATAAAGCATATCGTATTTACTGAGATTTACACAGTGTTAGATACTGTCTCTGTTGTGTTACACATTGTCTCTGTTGTTCCTGACTTTACATTTGGTATCAGAGAGGGTCACCTACGGTAGATCGCAAATCTATATACATGTGAGATCCTGTGAGGAACATGGAGACAATGAAACTCATAGATATCCAGAAATCGGTTATGTTAGATGAAGGAAACTTTGGACACTGGAAGGCTCGTATGAGACACTTGATCCAAGGAATTAACGAGGATGCATGGACAACGGTTGTCGATGGTTGGGAAAGCCCACGATAGTCTCTAAGGACGGCAAGAAAATACCTAAACCTAAAAATAAGTGGATAGAGGCTGACAAAGCTGCATCTAATTTCAACTCTAAGGCTCTAACTGCCATCTTTGTAGCGATGGATCTAGATCAATTCAAGATACTTCAAGGGAGTGAATCTGCTAAGGAAGCATGGGATACACTGTTGAATCACTTTGAAGGTGACTCAAGTGTTAGACGAACCAGGATTGATCATCTAGCATTAAGATTTGAAAATTTGAGGATGGACAGTGATGAAACCATATCAAGTTTCACCTCTAAACTGAGTTTCGTAGCGAATGAGGCATCAATACTGGGTAAAAATACAAAGAGAAAAAGCTGGTAAAGAAATTTTTGAGGTGTCTACTAGAAAAGTATGCTGCTCACAAAGCAGTCCTGAAGGTAGCAATGAACATGGATAGCATGAAGTTTGATCAGCTAGTTGGGATGCTAAAGGCAGAAGAGATGAAAGTATCAGAAAATTAAGCAAAGTTGGGATAACATTCTCTGCTAATCAAGTAGATGAGAGAGTTCAGAGACTTGAAGATAACATGAGTTTGATGGCACGAAATTTCAGCAAGATGCTTAAACGAGAGTTGAGAGGGGATATAAAAAGGCCATGAACTAATTTCATAGACATGAAAATGACAATCGGGGTTCAGGGGTTATAGGACTAATGGTGATAGATCGAAAAAGAAGAAAGATATGCAATGCCATGAGTGTGAAAGCTTTGGTCACTTCAAAAATGAATGTCCATTAGTTAAAAGGAAGGAACTAAAATGCACAAAATGAAAGGGATTTGGTCACACGAAGGCGGAGTATCCAAGCTTCAGTGACACTAAATCAGAAAATGAACAGGAAGAGGAACTACTATTGAATTTTGTAGCATTGGTGTGTGAAACAAAATCAGAGAAGTGTGACACAAGTCCATAATCAGATTCAGATTCAGAAGCGGATGAAGAGATTGATCCCAAGAAGTAATATCAGATATTGTATGATAGTTGGGTGAAGCTAAGTAATGAGAACCTGCAACTCATCAATGTTAAGGCTATGTTGAAAGTTCAAGTCAACATTCTGGAACTTGAACAACCAACTAGTGATGGAAAAGATAAGAATTCAGCGAAAACAGAAGCACCGGTCTCTGAAGGTGAAGATACCGAACTGTAAAAGGAGTTGGTTGCTGAACTAGAGAAGAATAAGGAGTTAGAAGATAAAATCAACAAGATCTGGGAAGTAGTCACAAAGGAACAGTAAAATAACAAAATCTTGGAGTTGTAGATGAATGACAATTACAGGAAAATAAAGATATTGAATCAAGAGTCTGAAAACCTAGACAAACTCCTTGCAATGGGACAACCACCTAAGACAAATTGGGGATTAGGTACACAAAGAGAAAGTTGTGTAACACAAGAAAAAGGTACATGTGAAGAATTGAGCAAACAGATGATGACGTGGAACTTTGGTGTGACATAAAGAGGAACTTACACCGGAAGAATTGAATAAAAGAGATGATGATGTAGCCCAATTGGAGTGGAGCATCACAACTTGATCGTGGTTATTAATTAAAGATCTTCAAAGATACATCAAGAAGATTTGGAGAATCTAGATGATGGAAAGTGAATATTGATGATTTGTCGAAGTTGTGCAATATATATTGAAGGCTAGACTCGTGGTTAGGGTTAGCTGTTCAGAGAGAATTGATCAAGAAGCTAAGAGAGATTTAGGGTTCTTGGTGAGTGTAACACTGTCGTGTCTGTATGGTAAGCTCTGGGTAGATTAGAAATTGTTCAGTGTCGAATCACAGTGTGATGTCGTGTAATTCTAATTAGACAACTCTTGTAAGATTATATAAACGATTTCTAATAAAGCAAACGGTATTTGTTCTCCAGAGTGTTATATATTGTCTCTATTGTGTCACACACTGTCTCTGTTGTTAGTGACTTTACAACATATTCAATTTTTACTGTAGTAAATCTAAACATAAAATATATTACAAAATATAAAAATTGTGGTTAATTATTAATTAATCGGTCTAGAATTTATCCCAAAAATCATTTTATATGATTCTAAAACTTAACTTTAAAAATAAATGAAAACGATATAAACTTATAAACAATTTAGGTTAATAAAATCAGAATCCTGCTAATATGATATAATATAAAAAAAAATCTTTAGAACTCATTCCCTTATCTAAATGTTTAACAAATTTTTAGTTTTTGATCCTATATCTAAATATTAAAACTTTTTTTTTTTGGGGTAAAATGTTAAATTTTATACCATTTTAGAATTTTTGACAGAATTACAGAGATAGCTAAGAAATCAGAAGACCAAAATCTAGAAAAGCAACAAACTATACAAAACTCTAAATCAAACAATGAAACCAACAAAGAACAAAAAGAGATGGCAATAGAAATGAGACAACCGAGCCTTTGCGTCATCATCACCTAGCACAGCCCTAACCCAATGATTTTCCTCGGAGTTGCCATGAGCAAACACTATGAAAGCCAACCCTCAAAACCTTAGATATGATATCATCTACATCTTCTCCGAGTCCAACCACCGAATAAACCTGCAAAAAAGGAAGCACATAAACTTCGTAGACCACCTCCGGCCTTCACCGTCGACTTAGAAAGAATCAGCAGAATCCAAAGCGTAGCTCAGATCCGAGATCCAGAGAAGTCGCCTCCAACTCTCAGATCTGAGACTTAAGCTAGAGGTCTTTAGTTCCAACTCTTCCGGTAAGACATAAGTTGGAGATGAAATTCCTGATGCGAAACTTCTGCCAAGGTACCACCGCCAAATCTCCATCTAATCCTTCGTGGAATCCAGAGTCCGAAAGAGAGGAAAGGGAAACCCTAACCGCGAAGTCAGATCTGTCGCATGAAGAGAGGCCAGACGGAATCACCGGCGAGAAGCATGGCCAACGAACCATCGCAGATCCGCCTAGATCTAAGATGGTGTACCTACCTTCGTCGGAACTGTTCAACGTCCCTCACTACTAATACCTAGCCGCCGCCGAGTGAAGGAGAAGATCCGAAGCAGAGCCGAAGGAGAGGAGAGGTTTTACCGGAAAAACGATATGTAGCCTAGAGGGAGCCAAACGATGGTGGAGAATGGTGGGTTTGGCGCCGTCCAAAACGCCGCTTCCACGACCCATCGCTGTCGCCAACGGATCTCAGGCTAACCAGATCTGATAACTCATTCTTCTCCAACTGCCGCAGAAGAAGAAGAAGAAACAGGAAAAAAAGTCACGAACCAACAGTGGTCCTCTTACGGCATCAGTGAGGAGCGCCGGTTGCCGGAGAGGCAATCAGAAAAAATTAGGATTGCCTCCAGTCGTTGAGAGAGAAAGAGACATAGAGTAAAAAAATATGAATTGCTTTTTTTTGAATGAATATTTGGATGAATAATAGTTCCAACAAAAAATAAAATAAAATTGGTTTTTTCTAGAATTTGAATAATTTTTTGATATACTGTTATCGTAAACTTATAAGGTTGCCTACTGTTCTTTTTTTCTTGGCATCTGGATTTTATTAAAACATTGAACGGATATACAATCAAAAGGAATAAAGGTAAGGTCAAAGGATACAGAGAACCGCTAGACGAGAAAGAAGAAGAACTAAATCAAACG
This sequence comes from Pseudoturritis turrita, assembly GCA_900406555.1. Lineage (NCBI taxonomy): Eukaryota > Viridiplantae > Streptophyta > Magnoliopsida > Brassicales > Brassicaceae > Pseudoturritis > Pseudoturritis turrita. The sequence continues at coordinate 131,645 of OVBL01000568.1, forward strand.
CCGAACCAAGGAACAGCTACGAAGAAACCAACTTCCCATAGTAATAGAAGAAGCCTACACTGCACCAAAGACCAGCAGCAGCGAGGACGAAGAAGAAAGCAGAACGGAGTAGGCCAAGGCACATACACCACTCCTAAGCAACGAGACTGACAAATCCAAACAATCGACAAACACTAGGCTCAAGGCGAAAACCTTAACCTCCGCCGGGAAAACACCAAAGAAGATCAACAACTCTAACACGCGGACACTCGCAACATAGCCAAAGTCATCTACAGACTGAAAACTAGCCACCTCCTCGCAAGAGCAGAGCTGAAAAACGACACCACTGCTTCGTCTTGATACCAATTCCAACACCTAAGCAGAGGAAAAGGCAGTAGATGCCTCCACAGTGAAATACCATCACAAAAGCGAACCCAAACAACAGGACCTAGCGAGACTCAAACCCCAGAAACCACAACTGTAACAAGGAGAATAGCACGATAAAGGTCAAAATCTAAAACCAAACTAGTGACCCAAAGCTCCAAAAAGACAAAAACCAATAAACCAAAGTGAAAGACGAACCAACACCAAGAACCTAAAGAGCTAAAGCAAACCGAATTAGAAGACACACAAACCAGGGCACACTAAACCAAGCTTCGATTGAAGTAGATGAGATAGATAACCGCAGAACTAAGAGAGAAAGGACGGGGAGGAGAACCCAGAGGAATCACTACCGAAACCGTTACCCAAAACGTCGGGAAGGAGGAGCCATTGCAAGCTGCCGCTACGGAAAAGGAAGAAGGGAAGTGGAGCATGAGCACATCCGGGGAGATTCGTCCTCAAAATCCCAGTCGGAGAGACACAACCCAACACTGAACCACCAAAACCACAGCTACAGAGCTCACCGATCTGGATCCACCAGGATATGCCGCTGGGACCCTAACAGAGGAAGGAAGAAAGCATCGGTGATCTCAACTCTCGAAGCTTTTTACCGTCTTTAAGCAAAACCGCATCGGAGAAGAGGGAGAACCAAAGACCACTACCACCTGCTAGAACCATCGACGAAATCCCGGAGCATCAGCAAAACAACGAAACCCAACGACATAGAACCACAGATCTGAGCCCAAACCACATGGAGAACCAACCGAAGAGGAGCCGAAAACGAAGCGCAAAGGAAGGAGTCACTCTCATGGTGGCAGTGAGATCCACCGGTCACCAGAAAGTAAGATCGAAAATTGTTGTTAGAAACTGCTTAGAGCGAACTATCGAAAAAAAGAGGAAAACGATTGTCTCGAGTTTGGTGAAAAAATTCAGTTTGAACGTTGCCTACTGTCTATATGTAGCTTTTTTCTTTCACTTATTGATTTAAAATAAAGAGATCTGTAAAATGGATGATTGTAGTCAAAGGAAAGAAGAAAATATTGGACCGTGCGAAGAGTTGACCAAGCCGTAAGTATGCATAATATGAATATGATATGGGGACCGATTAATAAGTTAAGGTAATATTATTATAGCCGCTTCATCATTGGAACTCCCATGTGACTCATCTCAATTTTAAGTTACTTTAATTTCATTTTTTTTTTTCATTTTATAACGAGAGTCACTTTTATTTCCTGCCAAGATAATGTAATTTTGATTTGTAATTTTCTTGTCTATTGTTTCTAAGACTATTATATAATAAACATATAATTTTTTATTCATAATAATGCTTTAATAAATAAAATAAAAAGATTTTTTTTAAAAAGGAGAAAGGTCGAGGACAAAAAGAGCGCACGTGCGCACACCATCTTCTGTGATGAGTTGTGGTGTGATGGCTTTTTGAGCAACCCTCGTGCGTGTGTACGACTGCCACTCCTTACCTTTCTTTTCTTACTTTTTCCGTTTTTGTTCCTTTCTACCTTTTTTAACTTGTAAAACGAATTACTTTTTTACTTTTTGGGATATGAACCATATTGAAAAAATCAAACTGAAATTCAACTTTTCTCTTCTCTAGTTAATAGCATATCATGTTGTTAAATCGAATACCAATCCTATGAATCAAACTTTAGAGATGGTCATAATTCGTGTCTCCTCCCGTCTTATCTATTTTTATTTCGAATTTCAATTTTATATGCATTTTCAAATGGAACAAGATTTTAATTTTATATTAGAAACAGAGTGGAACTAGAACAAAAAGTTTCGAAATTGTATTTGAAAAATAAAAAAGTATTAGTTTATATATATATATATATATATATATATATATATATATATATATATAAATTGTTGGGGTGATTTTACACCGACCATTAAAAAACCGCCACATCAGTAAAGTGGCATGAATGCTTCGCCTAACAGTATAACCTATCCCTATTTTCATGTAATGATGGCTAATAGACCTGTCCCAGACAGACGACTGACAAGTTAAGCATACATTTTACATGCCGCCACCCGAAACAGGATCAATCATTACAAAGAAGAAGGTTAAAGATATGATCCAACATGAAGGGTATTGGCCAAAACATAAGCAAAGGTGCGGAAACATCCTCCTATAAAATATGGTGCAAAGACGAAGTGAGAAATGAAGGGGAGATCTGGGATGAAGGGGAGATGTGTGATGAAAGGAGAGAGAGGGATCCACGAATGGGGAAGCCGACCGAAACCTGGACCCGAGTCGAAATACAAAAAGAGTAGGGGAGAGAGAGCAAACTCGAAGGAGAAAGAGTAAACCACCAAGAACTGTAAGAGAGATCCTACCCCTATTATCTCTACCGGGAGAGAGTTCCAACTCCACTCTCCCCAAAGGCTTCCTTACAATTCTCTTATCCTTATCCCGAAATAGCAGACGATGCTCATGATCCTCGGATGTGACATCGAACTAAACCCATTCTCGCCTTTCGATTAAATTCACTTTCGTGCGATGGCCTGACTTGGACGCCGGAGAATCTTCGGGAGGAAAATTCTTTCTCGTCCTCCCGAAGGCCTTTCTAACCGTGTTACGTGTGCAGGTCCTACGTCTTGTTTGCTTGGTCATCAGGTATGGTACCGCGGACTTGTATGATGGAACGATTTGCTTCCTTTCCTCCAGAGGATGGAAATCCTATATGATGCTCTCGAGGCTATTACTAGAAGATATCCCAGATCTAATGCATGAGATTTACGATCCCCCGTATGGAAGATCCGAAATCCGACCCGAACATATATATTTGGGAAATTACCATAAAAACTTCCAACTTTTCATTTTTTCCAACTTAAACATCTAACTTTTTGCGTTTCCAGAACAAACCTCAAACTTTTCAAAAATTTCCAACTTAAGCATCCAACTTTTTGCGTTTCCAGAACAAACCTTCAACTCAATTATTTTTCTAAAATAAACCTCTAAATGACCAAAAATGTATGCGTTCGAAGGTTGGCCAACGGTCAACGACAACTCCGTTAAACACCAATAACGCCCGTTATAGCTCTTGATTATTTTTTGTAAAGTTTATGATCTTGGTTTGTTATCTTTTATTGCTCTCTTTGTATATTATAATAGAAAATATATTATAATCACAACATCCACAATTCGTAGTTTAAATAAAAAGTGACTGTCGTTAATTTTTTAACGGATGTTAAGAGTGTTTAATGGAGTTATTGTTGACCGTTGGTCAATTTTCGATCGCGCACACTTTTGATCACTTAGAAATTTATTTCAGAAAAATGATTGAGTTAGAGATTTGTTTTGGAAACACAAAAAGTTGGATATTTAAATTGGAAAAAAATTAAAAAATTAAAATTTTTTTATGGTAATTTCCCAATATATTTTACCTATTTATTGTTGAACATGGGATTGTGTTTGCTATGTTGCAATCTAGATGTTTTTAGAATTTTGTCAAACAAAAAAGTTAGATTCGTTTTTTTTTTACTTGGATTTGTCAATCTTAATTTTGTCCCTGACATTAAAAAAGATGCGTGATGTACGACAAGTAAAAATTTTCTTCCAAATATTATCAAAAAATATGTAACATTGAAGGAATTAGTGCTAAAGACCATAAAGTATTCTATTCCACCGAGTACTAATAGTGAGAAAGAAATTAGAAAATGTAAGATCTCAAACACTATACTGAAAATGGTATCATTGTCTCGGACGTTGAGTATATGTCTTTCAATGACAAGAGAAGGCATATGTGTTGTTTGAAGGAATGCGAGTCGTATGATTAGCAAATATAAAAACCATTCATGTTGTGGCTAAGTTGAACGTTAAACAAGTTCATATGTTTGAAATTAATATCATCCATTCTTGTAGAAATAACATGTTGATTTTAATGTTTTTCATCAATCTTATATGTTCCTGGCAAGAGGTTCAAAGTCTTCAAAGTCTCATATTTTGGAAAAAATCGATTGAGATCTTATAAGTCAAGAAGCCTAAAATAGAATTTGAACCATGAGTTTTCGAACATTTATACACATTGTCCTCTCAAACTATTTGAAAGTTTTGTGCAATTTTTTTAAACTAAATTTATTTATGATGTGTGAGATTTATTGTAACAAATTCTTGTCACGTTCTGAAAAATCATTTATACTTCACTTTTTTTATTTCTGATACGATTCTTACATTTGATATATATATCTTAACATCTACTTTTTCTTTTTTTTCACTCATTCTCTTTTTCATATTCCACGATAATTTTGTCATATGTTAATAAATTATTAATTATGCAATTAATAAGACAAAATTTAAGCATACATTGAGCAAATATTGATATAACGATTTTTTGCATTAATTATAAAGATTTTCGTTAATATTAATTAACTTATTATCATGATGAATGAAGTTAGTAGTATTAATAATTTATTAACTTATTAGTTATGAGTTAACAGGCCAATCCGCGGGTCATATTTGTGAAAAAACATATGTCGTTGAATGTTCTTATTTGTTAGTTGTTACTTAGTAAGTCAATATTAAAATGTGAAAAAGAAAAAAAAAATGCAAATACGTTCAGCTTCCTCCAAATAACATTATCAAAAAAAAAAATTGGGTTAAAATATTTAATTGAATTGTTCATAAATATTTTTTCAGTAAAGTAAAAGCTTCTATATGTAATTGATAATGATCTCAAGCAAGTGAAGAAAAGTCAAGAGGATATCGCATGCAATGTGAAAATAAAGCATACATCCAAATCAAACTGAAACAAAATTTAACCTAAACTGAAATTTAAAGTTATCAAAATACCAAATTTAAAGTCATTTAATCCAAGCCGAAACAGAAATTTTGACTCAAAGAAAAGCGTATCTCTTTACTTGAAATTCAAATTGAAAATTTAAACTAAAATCCAAAAAACAACAAAAATAGACCAAACATGATTTTTCATGAACTCTCATCTTCGCCATCGACAATGGATTGGAAAAATGGTAATGTATTTTCTTCACCATCAAATTCTTCACCTTCATCGACTGACCAAACGGGCCGGTCCGCATCCAAGTAGTCCAATCCGTAGCGGTCTCAATTTTTTTTCAACCCGTGCGGGCTAGTCCGTCACGGATTGCGGTTTTTAAATTTATGTCCAGATCCGCCCCATCATAGATCTATATGGATCTGGTCCGCAGGTTTAAATCCATATTGACATCTCTAATAAACTCCATGGATTCTAAGCGTGTACGAGCGATTCTTAAGCAAGTTTTCGCGTGTTGAGGATTAGCGTTGTCGGCTAGATTTCTATCAAGACCAAAAAAAAAAAAGGGTGAAAAGCATTTGAAAGCTTCATTCAAAATTTAATCCGATTGATCCACCCGACCCGGCCGATAAAATCTATAAAGATAGCACTTTTCTCTTTATAAAAAAATCCTAAGGCCCAAAAAATGTAACCCAATTAATAATGGGAATTTGATTATATTACCGTTTTGACGGCCCATTTTCCTTGCAAAAGAAAAGAAACAAAATGATATATCTGTGTTGCGACTAATTTCTCATTCAGATTTTCCAAAGGATAATTTAGATTTTTTTTTTTTTTTTAAATCTTTTTCTGTGCCTATTTGTTTTTTCTTGCTAATGGACATTGATTGGTGACGAAGGTGATGAAGTGAGTTATGGCTTAGATTCTTTGAAGCTATACACAAAACTATAATAGAATTTGGAAGCTGCCCATGGCCATGGCCTCACAGATTATAGCTTCTTCTTTTTCGTCACCAACGATTACAAAATCTCACCTTATCTCTTTTCCTTCTCTACAACCTTGCTATAAAGCTTCGAAACCTAATCTCTCCTCATGGTTTTCTCGTTTCTCTCCCTACATTGGTCTAAAGCATCTGGGCATCTCAATCTCGCCGAAATCTTCAAACCCAGGTCCCGTTACCAAATTGATTCCTTCTTTTCTTCTGGGTTTTGTAAATTCTGTTCAATTTGTGAAGTTGGGTTGTTTTTGTACAGAGAAGAAGAGACGATGCAAGGGTATGGTGATTCGTGCGTCTCTGTTTGGCGTTGGAGCACCTGAGGCTTTGGTTATTGGTGTTGTTGCTTTGTTAGTCTTTGGTCCTAAAGGCCTTGCTGAGGTTAGTGTCTTGTGTGTGGTGGTAGATTTCTTGATGATTGATTTGATTTATATCTTTTTAGGGTTTAAGCAACTTGTGAATTGTTACTGTTTAGTTTATATCTTAGGAGAATTGGAGTATTGATAAGGCTAGAGATGGCTGAGCTTCGGCTTAAACGAGTTTGAATGCCTGTGGTCTGTGGATGAAAACCGGAATCTTTCACTATATTCTTAAGTGGGAACAAGTTTCTTTGTTCAATTACGAATTCCACTCGTTCTGCAAGTCCTTTCCCGAGGGTTTGAGTTTTGGAAATGAGAAGAGAAAAGAGCTCCAGATTGCACTGTTTCTTCTCCAGCTAGTCTTTAGCAATTGTTTTGGATCTTTGAAGAAGCCTCCACTTGCTAATTGGTGCAGGTAGCTCGGACTCTTGGAAAAACTCTACGTGCATTTCAGCCCACGATTAGAGAGCTACAGGTTTATTTTTATCTCAAACTTTTAGAAAAAATTAAGGTTGGTTTGCTCTAATGCCAACTACTTGTCATTGCTTCCATGTCTTTTTTTTAAGGATGTTTCAAGAGATTTCAAGAGTACCCTCGAGCGTGAAATTGGCCTCGATGAAATCTCAAGGCCAAACGTGTACGACCCGAACAAAATGAACTCTGGTCCACCTCCCCCACCATCAGTTCCTAGAACTGAAGATCCCATGCCTGCAAGTGACCCCAGTGAGTGGTCTAACTTTAGTATGCAATATGCTAACAGAATAAGAAGAGCGTAAACTACGCATTTGATGACATATGAAAAAGTAGTTTGATTAGTCTATACCACGAGCTGTTTCATGCATTGACTAATCTATAACCAGACTGTTCATGAGTAGGGTCTAGTGAAGCTAAGCTAAAAGGTGATTTCCTTGAAATATGCAGATGATGCTCAATCCCCAAAAGCTTACACAACCGAGGATTACCTCAAGATCACTGAAGAGCAGCTAAAAGCTTCATCACCCGGTGAAAGCCAAACAGAGGATCAAACTCAGACTCAAGAACCGCTACAACCCACCACTGTACAAACACCTACCGGAGAAAGCCAGCCCAATGGTTAGCCTTTCATCTGTTGGACTTAATCCATGAGCTAGTAATGAAGGATCAGCAAATTAAGAACTCTCTCATCATCTTCCAAATTGTCTAAACCGGGTTTGTTGCAGGTATAGCGAGAGAGACAACAGCTGCAACTCCTCCAAGGCAAGATTGAAAGCACCAAAATTTGATTTGTAGTGTTACAAACATAAGCCTCTCTCTATTGGGAGCTTTGGAGCGATTTTTTTGATCTGCCAAAGGAGACGAAGCTATTAGCTCTCAGGACATTCTCACAAAGCATTTTGTGCATCTTGATGGATTGAAAATATCAGAGAATATGACTCTTTTGTGTATTTATGTTCTATTAGTTTCCTTTGTAATGATAATTGGGTTTATTAGGTAATAAATCACTCTTCAATGATTGAACACATTATCAATTCTTAAATTGTTAATTGACAAATTAACATTTTATGAATTAAAAATGATAAATAACCAAACTTTTTGTATTATTTTAGGTTACAATTATTCAAAATATTCACTATTTATTAACAGAATAAACATCCACAAAATATGATGCTTTTCACTATCAGCTCAACAATATTTTTAGATTGTACAACTCAAAAGTGAATTTCGATCGAGGAATAAAACAATGTTAATTAAAATTTAATTCAAATATAGTTTAAAGGAAAAATATTTCTTAAATAATTTAGAATAAAATACATGAATGACATATATCACACTATTTCATATAGAAAAAATTTGGATTTTTTTCAAATTTATTGTGGTTTTTGAAATTCAAAATTTAAAATACAAATTAATTTTTCGCTTAACAAAATAAATTTGTATCAAGATATATAATTTTTGAAAATATTGTAATTTTAAGAATTTTTTTAAAAGTTTTAAATTTTATAATTTTAGAAATTTTAGAATTTTAACAAATTTAATTTGGTTTTTGAAATTTAAAACTGAAACTATAATTAATTTGTTAACTAAAATTTAATTATTATTGTTTAAAAAAATTAGATTTTTTTGGGGAATTATTTCGATTTTCTAAAATTATTTAAAATTTATTATTATTTTTCAATTAAAATATTAAAATTATATTATTAAAAAATAAAAAAATAATAGACATTGATGCCTGTTAATACGAGTTCGTAAACTGAGTAGACGGATAAGACTTGGAGAATTAAACTGGACAAAAAATTTAGTTGTAATTATTTAGGCATTCAAAAAGTTAGTGTATTAAAAAGCTTATCAAAATTTAGTTGATGTATTTTTATGAAATTTTCATTAAACGAATGGTTTGGACAACCAAATCTACGGAATATAATTTACAAACATTCGGCTTTTCAACTCAGACTACAAAGAATTTTCGGGAATCTAAAAAATAAAACACTATATATATTTAATTAACATATTTTCGTAAGTTTTTGACCTTTTTCTATATTCTTTTAAAATATAGAACTAGCAATAACTATTTTGTTAAAATATCCACGCAAAACGGGTGTCTTGATCTAGGTTATATGTGTACGTCAGTAGTTTTACCATATTTAAAGAAAGTCTTGATGATACCTGAAATTGAGAAAAATTATATATAAGGTCCTATTGGTAACACAACCGTATATTTTTTTTTGATGGTACGTAATAGCAATACGAGATAATAGTACAATTAGAAGCAGTATAAATAGAGATAATAGATTATAGTACAATAAAAAAAGTAGTAGTATTATTTTTTGTAATGCTATTTTACTGATTAATTATACAAAAGTAATACAAATTGTACTATCTTATTAAAATGTAACCAATCAAAGCTATAGTAAAATTCATGGAATTTGGAGTAGTGCCTAATAATTTAGTCATTGGGATTTCTCCTCTAGTTTGTTAACTGTGGAACAAGTCATGTCTTCTTTATATATACTACAAGAAAATATGCAGTTTTTCTACTATTATTTTGATCGCAAATTGGTCGCAGATTAGTCGCAAATCGTATTTTGTGTCACGTGGCACAAATCACTCGCAATTTTGCGATGGATTTGCTACGACAGTTTTTTTCGTCGCAACTTAGACACAAACTGGAAGCTATTTGCGATTGATTTGCGACGAAGTTTCTCCAAACAAATTTGCGACCATCTTCGCAAAATCGTAGTAAACGACTCGCATATTTGCGACCACATTATGTAGTCGCAATTTTTACTCGCAAAATTGTCTGTTTTCTTGTAATGATTATCCGAAAAAAAGCCTTGTCTTTTTAATCCATAAAAACTGGAAGATGATCGTCTTTTCATGTCCAGATTACATTACTGATCCTGATATTGATGTTCTGGTTAATGGCTGAAACAAGAACAGCAACGAGACAAAATCTGATAGAATATAGTTTTATATAATTCCAAGATGAAACAATTAACATGATGTTTATGGATCGTTACATATACCAAAAATAAATGGTAATACCTAATTAAGGATTAGAACAAGTTAGAGTTTAAAGATTAAAACCCTAATTTACCACATACAGGAACGATTCAAGCTGTGAACTGGCTAATTAAAGTGGAGCAATTCGATCTCTTCTTCATTAAGAAATTCTCCAATGTCGATCATGTAATCGTCTTCTTCGTTGGTGGTGTTCGCCTGTGGGTTGTCGAGAGGGAAGTCGCTGTTAAGAACGAACACATCGTCGTTATAGAGATTGTCCCAAAAGCTCTTGTCATCATAACCACCGACATTGACCATCGGCTCTGTTTGTGTTTCTTGGGTTAGAGTACTGATCTGTTCGTTGTTATTTTCTTCCTTTGTTTCCCATAAGCCGTCGTTCTCGAAGCAACAAGGTTGATCTGAAGAAGATGAGGCACCTTGGATCACTTCAACGGAGGAGCTAGGGTTTTGATCAACTTGTGATGAAGATCCGTCGTAGATCTCGTCGAGAAAAGATGTGTTAGGGTTTTTAACAAAAGAAGCAAATTGTGAGGAAGACCGAGACGAGGAATTAGGGTTTTGATCCAAGTCATCAGATACAAATTGCGAACCGAACTCGTCGATGGAAAAAATGCTAGGGTTTTGATCGAAATCAGAAACAAATTGTAGTTTTTGTTTCTTCTCAAGACAAGCCAGCAAATCGCTCTTCATTCTCTCAAGACGATCCTCGATGAGGTTTAACTCGGAGAGATCGTCACAAGAATGGTAGAGATCGGGGTCTGATTCCCACAAAAACCCTAGCTTGGATTGGGGGTTAACAATCTTGGGAGGAAGCTTGCCGTTGAGGTAGCAATCTGCGATTTCAGAGGCGGAGGAGTAGCCGGAAAAGGAGTAGACAACATCGGAATTCTCGGCGGGAGAGGTAACGAAGACAGCGATGTTGGCTCCCGAGTGACGGCAGAGATCGGCGGCTTTGGAGAAGACGGTTTTACGGCGTTTATTGCAAGTCACGGATCGTTGTTGTTTCATGACGCGTTTCTCAATTTCGATCTTCCTCTTCGTTCCCATTTTTCAACCGAAACACACAGTCGACGGCTTCAGGTGGTTTCTTACAGAGAGAAAACAGAAAGGTAATAATGGAACCGAAAAAGAGAGAGAGAGTAAATAAAGAGTAGTGCACAAGCAAAATATATATATATTTTAATGAAGAGTATGTCTTGTTTTGATTGCAATTTTTGCTATGTTTTTTATATTCTTTAATAATTAGAATCTCAGAAAGTGGGCCCATGGGCCCATATTTCAACTTCACAGGGATAAGTCTACTCCCAGTGCCAAACAGCAGAAAGAGGAGGAGTTTTTTTTGTTTTGCCTTTGATATGTTCGTGCCTCCGGTCGTTGGCATCTTGGGGTTCGTAATCCCAACTTATGGTGGATTTTGTTTCCGGTCTGAGATTTGCGATTACGGGGTTTGTTTTGGTGATCATTATTGATTTTGTAAAAGTTTCAATTAATTACACTAGTGCACTGCTTAATTACAGTGATTTTGGAATATTAATTCAGTTTTGAAGCACGACGCCCTCTGTTCTTCTGGCCACAGTTTTGTGGAAAAGAGAAAGAACGGCCAATTCATACATCAATAATTGACCACGATTACAGGCCGGATATGAACTGCATACCTGTGCGAATTCATACATCAACTAGCTAAAACATACATTGACAAGTCAACAAGTGTTGAGTCAGCTGCCACATCACCGAGTCATCACCAGTCAGTTGCCACATCACCTGAATCATCACCAGTCAGCTGCCACGTCATCAAAAATATATATAACATAAAAAATAAAAATTACATTTAATTTAAAAATAGTTTTAATCATAAAAAATAAAAATTACAATTAATTTATTTTATATGTAATTAGTTTTTCTTCATTTAAATAGAAATTTACTTTTTCAAAAGTATTTTGTTTGCATCGGTTTCTTGAGACAAGATATACGTGCATCAGAAAAACCCGCTAAAGTCACTCAAAATATCGGAGGTATCCTTTTCGAAGATTTTCGTCGTTCAAATCATATGAGATTCGAGAAATGGTTGAAAGAGAACGTAAATTTGACTTTTTGTAAAAGATAATAGATTTTTGAAATTTTCAGACCTCTATGTATTTGTATAATTTCTCCATGGCAAGCTAGTGATAAGACACGACATGTACATTTTTTTTTTAACTTTTAGCATTTTCTTTTAACCTTGTCTCGAACCTCATATTTCGGTACTTCGAGTGACTATGATATTTCCTTTCTGGTGCACGTACATTTATTCATCAGAAGCCGATGGAAATAGTATATTTTAAGAAAAATAAAATTATATTTAAATCAAGAAAAATAAAATTATATTTAAATAATTTTTATGATTAATAGCATTTCTAAAATAATTTTTGTTGAAAAAACCAAAATCTATGTTGGATAATTAAAATATGTAAGATAGTACCAAATTTAGATAAAAAAACAAAAACTATATAAAAAACATATAATTTTTCTTTGATTTTTTTAAAAAAAATTATAGATTTGTTTTGATGACGTGGCAGCTGACTGGTGATGATTCAGGTGATGTGGCAGATGACTGGTGATGACTCGGTGATGTGGCAGCTGACTCAACACTTGTTGACTTGTCAATGTATGTTTTAACTATTTTATATGAGTTGATGTATGAATTTGCACATATATGCAGTTCATGTCAGGCCTGTAACCGCGGCCAATTGTTGGTGTATGAATTGGCCGTTCTCCCGTGGAAGAGAGGACCGAGAGTCGGAGACTCAGCGCTCAACAGAAACTGGGGCGTGAGTTTATACGCTGCGTTTTGATGCAGCTAGTAGACTTGCGTGCCGTTTAGGGATAAAATCAATGGAAACCATTTTTGTGTAACTAAACCAAATCAAACCGAATAAACCAAAATTTATTAGAATTATATTAATTATATATATATATATAATATTAAATAAACCATTAATTTGTTTTATTTTTATGTTATTGCTTGAGATAAATTTATTTTTTAACGTAGGCGAATCTCTTAACATCACGTGTAACTAGTTTAGACGAATTTTTTAGTGTCATTTTTCTTCATTGGTCCTTTGGGCCGGTTCTAGGGCTATTTAGTATTAAAGCTTACAAAGAAGTCCACTATTAGTGCCTCATGACAAGTTCATAAGCCCATATGTTTAGGGTATCCTTGCAAGCATGAGTATACATATGTTTCTTATGTCATTGTGAATGTTAACTTTGGGAGTTGCCTCTTTGAGCAACTCTCTTCCTTTATCCTTTATTGATCTCAATCTAAAATTATTTTACTCTTGGTGACAACATAAAGTTCCTTCTTCTCTTGTTTTGGATTTACTTACATGGTATCAGAGCCAAACAGTTCATGGGTTTTACTCTTACCACATTCTAGCTTGCAAAGCTCTGTTAGAGTCCCAATCATCTTCTACAGCCTCTGTACTTACATTCAACTGGAGAATCTCGGTCATAACGACAAGATCTTGACTACCTCTGCAATTTCTATTTCTGCTTCAACTGCATTGACCATATATGTTTCTTCCAATGCGGATCCATACTGGAATCTTTTATTTCTTTACGCTGCATACATTTTTAGAGTTTATCTCATCTCTGATATGCTCACAGGAGCTCTTGGGGTTAATCATAACTTCATGGGTCTCTTCTTCAAATACTCGATGTTTATTTTTCGAGACCAGTTCTGGGATAATCCCTTAGGGATTCGGAGCCGCCATTATTTTCTAAAGCTTGAACATTTTCATTAAGCTCCGCTAAAAGGTGCTGATTTGAAGAGAAAGAGAGAGGAAAAATGGGAGAGAGCGGAAGAATGGGCTCTGGAGAAGAAGTAGAATACTAAAACTGCCAAAAAAACTTATGAGAACATGAAGCTTATTAGAAAACCCAGCTGCAAAATCGAAGATTCAGAGGTTCCCTCTTTGGTAACAGGTGCGAAAGGAGTTGAGATGGTCATGGATTTGAGTCGTTTGACTGATTTGGTGACGAAGAAAGGTCTGACAACATTAGCTATCACGCTTCATGGTGTTGCAATTATGTTGAACAAATAAAGGAAAACACTGTCGAGCCAAGCAATCAGTTGATGCCATTAAAGAAGATAGAGGTCTCAAACACTACAAAGAACTGGAAGGCGTCATCAATGATCAGAACAATCGGAGGCAGACTATGAAAGGAATGTAAAGATGAAAGATCTAGAGGAAGAAATGATGGCTGGTTTGATAGGGACGTGACCAAGAATGTAAAAGATAATACTCAGAGAAGTGCTAATAACAAGGAGCAGAAATCATGGACTGAAGTTCAAGCCTCTCCATCACATATAACCACAGTGTAAGGCCACATGTTTTCACTTCTCGCTCCCAAATGGTGTGGCCACACGCGCCATGGGAAAATCGGGTTGAAGACTGAGTGGTCAGACGAACAGGGAGTAAGGAGACGGGGTTTGGTCTTTCATTTTCCAATAGCGTGAATTCTAAATATTCAAACATATTCAATTCCCTCTTTCTTCAGTCAACTAGTTAAAATTATTTACCTTGCGCATGGGATAGGTAAAACAGTTAGTCTCTGCTCCACATAACGATTAAAACAACAAAAGATGATTCCGAGGGACGTCCTCCCAGCATCTGACCCGCCACATCGTACGCTGCACCTCGTACGGCAGTGACAACATCATGAACATCGGAACTAACTTGTTGGCCAGTTGGCAAGTAAAGACAAGGGTGGTAGGTGATAAGTACTCGAGTACTTCGTACAAGTACAAACCGATGGACTCGGATTCGACCCGACTTTGGACGCATAATCCGGTATGCTAGTCCAGACAGAAAAAACTCTATAAATACTCTTCTCTCCAACGAAATAATGAGAGATCTTTTTGGCAACTCTTCTTTTTAAGCATTTTAAACACTCTTTCAAGCACTTCGTTTCTTCTCTCTAAGAGACTCAATCTCATCTCACTTCCGGTCACTTTTCCAACCACCGCTAGTCATTTCCTACTTCAAATACCCATTTTTCTTCACTTTTCCTACCTTAAAAGAGCTCACTAAACTCTCAGACACACCGTGGATCATTTTCTTCAACCCGGTGTTATCATACCTTCTTATTTTCCTTCATTTTTTTTACTTCTTTCTAGACTTTCCACGCCTAAAAACCGTGATCTCTCTCTTCTTATTTGTTTTTCTTTCTGACTTAAGCGTCAAAGAGTCGTCGGAAAACACCCCACCATCGTATTTTTCGGGCCTCAACGTATTTATTGTTTGCGCATAAAACTTGCCCTCTAGTGGTTGGATCTACAGACGAAAAATCATCTAAACAGTTTTTTTTTTAGCAAAATCCAAACCAAAACCAAATGAAAACCAAACCGAACCAAAACAAAAAAAGAATTAAAATAAATTATATGGTTTCACTTTTAATAAGAAAAACATGAAAAGCGAAAAAAAACGAACCGTAATCTGTTTTGTCCATATTCCTAATACATGTTAGAAATAATTTTCGATTATCAAGTTTCATCGATCACAAAGCGACATGTGGACATCAAATAATCCACAAAGGAAACCTTCCGCATCATCCGCAGATAGGAAGTGTGGAAGGAACCAAACCTAATCTAAAAATATCACGCATGCAATTGGAAGCACATTTAATCAAAATGTATTATTAATTGTCTCCGAAGTTATAAAGTTTCTCAATAGCTCTCAAAATACAACAATTGACCCGTTACTATCCATTGCAGAATCCTTCACACTTGAAGAAGACTCAACTCTTTTTGTAGCTTTCTTCGCCTATCCATTTAACAAAAAAATTTATCAAATATATACGTATATATGAGAAGAAAAAAAAATTAGAAAAGGGAAAAAACTTTGCACAACAATTAAAGCTATTTTACCTCTTCATCCCAATTTGTAAAGATGGTGACGAGGGAAAGACATATAACTTGAACAACGAGCGCACATATGATTCCAAGCCAAAGCCCCTTCAAATCAATACATATGACAATTAACGTTTTATTAATACGTTTAACGTTGAGATTAATCAGTAAATTCAAAAAAGAATCTAAAATTTTGGGTTAATTTAATTTACCCGACCACCAACGTGAAAGTGAAAACCAAGTAACAAGCCTGAAGGAACTCCGACAAAATAATAGGATCCAAGATTAATGAATGCTCCAATCTTTTGCCATCCACATCCTCTAGCAACCCCTATTAAACCGGAAATTAAACAAACATAACCAGTGAAAACCGGACTTAACCAAGTTCCTGATATATATAAGGGTTGTTTTCGCCTTTACTTGCAAGCAAAGAAAGAAAAGAAAACCTGAGAGAACGCATTGAAGACTGTCTAGAAAATTGCCTAAGGCGAGAATCGGCATCATCGAGGCTACGTAGGTGACTACTTCCGGTTCACTACTGTAAGCCAATCCCCATATATTCCTTATCAATATCAAAACTGATCCGATCACTATACCTTCTATGATTGCAATGCTCATAACCACACGCACCGCAAGCTTAGCAACTTTCGGATTCCCTGCTCCTAACTCGTTTGATACCCTCGTGCTGCGCAGATTTTAAAAGGATAATTGATGGTCTATAAAATGAGTTTGATATAAGGTTACATGATTTGGTTTATATATGGTTTACCTTGCGGCGCCACTAAGACCAAATGGGATCATCCAGACTGTTCCTGATGTGTTAAGGCTGCAATTATGACCAACAACTGATTAATCTCTTGAATTAGGAAGATAAAACAGTTATTTCTATGTATTGTTCTTACCAGATTGAGAGAACAGCAGTTTCTAGAACCGGGTTTGGAAGAAGTCCTGATAGGAGAACCAGAAGCTCAAAGGACCACATCTCTAAGCTGCGCTCAAACAACATTACATAAAAATCAAGATAGCTAGCATGTAATTCAGTAAATAATTCGTGTATGTATTTTTGCTTACCAGACCATAAGTGCAGACGGAATAGCTAGTCTCATAAAAGGGAGGATATGGCGCAGAGCCTCCTTAGAGAAACCGGTCCAAGTCAGAGCGCAAGAAGGCGATAACTTGACATAACAGAACAAAAGAATGACATTAAGCCAATACGAGATGGAGTTGGCTACAGCAGCTCCTTTAAACCCTAAACCAGATTTGAAAACCAAGACCCAACAGAGGAGAACATGAAGACAAGTGGTGATTCCAGAACAGAAAACCACAGGAAACACATTGTTTTGGGCCTGCAAAAACCTGTTGAGGCATTGAAGGAGACCGTACGCAAAGATGCTTGGGATCATGAATCTTGCGTACGAGCCAGCGAGGGCAGCGATGGATTTGTTTTGTCCGAAGAAGACGAGTAAGTGCTCTGTGTTATACCAAATGATGGAGAGAGGAACAGAGAGTAGTGTAAGAACAAACATTGCTCTTTGCATTTGTATCCCTAACATTCCGTACATCTTCGCTCCGTACGATTGGCCACAAAGTGTATCTAATGCACTTGCTGTTCCCATCTGTTCATGAGGAAAATGGGAATAAAGTGAATCAGTGTAGTTTTCTTGCTTGCTTAACAAGTAAACGGTGAACACAATCTGTAAACTTTCACTTGAATATTCAAATTTGGACCTGTTGACATCATTCACTGTTTCATGTTCGACAGGTAAGTTTCAACTTTCAAGTTTAAGTAGGAAATGAAAACAAACAGATTTAAGTACTCATTTAAGAAGATGTTATTTTGGCGTTTTCACTTTTGTCCGTAAAATGACAAAATGTTATTTTTGTTGTTATTAAATCTCAAAAGGAGTGGCAGAAAAGATGCTTACGCAACTTGGATATTCAAACAAGGTGGCCTGATAACTCCATTATAGGTGAATACTATATAGTTCTTTTTAGAAATATGGTAATATATAGTTTCTTTTAACATACTATGAATGACGTATAAATCATTATTATTTCTCATTTTAGAGATATATTAAAGGTTTAAAAGCTAGAAAAAAAGTTCGAAAGGTGCATAAGAAAAAACAAGGAAACTAATATCACCCATTACCCAATCAAGTTTCAAATTCAGACATTTTATTCCTAATTTCCTATTTATGTTTTTGGTTAATTTATCGAATAACCATATTAAACAAACAAAATAAATGAAGAATATAGCAATGCTTAGTTAGTTTTTAAACAAATAACCAAATTAGTTACAAAATATCTATTGTATCTTTTCTATTTGTAACACATCATCTTCTATTTCATTCAATCTATATTATTTTATTTTATTATGCACATAATAAAATAATCTACCATCACAATTTTTTTTTCTAATTTAATATTATAATATGAATTAATTAAATCTCATGCTCATACCAAAAATATATTTTATTTCAAATCCGACATAGCTTGAATTATAAAAATAAACACACATTTTTAAGATGGTGAGTAATGTTTTAATGAATAACACGTTCTATATAATAACATAGTCATATTATACTATAGTATACTATATAAAGATGTAAAATAGTATAGACTCGACGCGTTTTCACTTAGTTACATATCCATTTTTCAAATAATTTTTGTTCGTTTTAAAAAATTCAAACGATGGTATGTGCGGAAAAATATCTACATTTTTTTCTTTAGGATTACAAATATGAAATAATTTTATTTAAAAAGATTTGTTAGAAAATACTAGGCCTGCAGGTAATAACCGAACCGAAGTTGCCGACTGAACCGAACCGAAATTTTCGGTTTTCGGTTCTGGTTTGGTTACTTTAACTGAACCGATCGACACAATTTTAAAAGTGATTCGGGTTTTGGTTCGGTTCGGTTCGACGAATCCGAACCGATCGGTTTTTCGTTTTTTTAACCGAATTAACCAAAACAAACCACATTTCAAAAATAGTTTTTTTTAATTCCGAACCGAACTAATCAAACTAACCGAAATTACCCGAATTTACCCAAAATTAACCAAATTTACCCGAACTAAATCAATTTAAACCGAATTTACTCGAATGAAATCGATTTAAACCGAATTTAAACTCAAAAATTGAAAACTTCGGTTTATTTCGGCAACAAAAATTAATACCCAAAATAACCGAAACCGAACCGAACCGTTATTTAGTTCGGTCAATTCGGCATAAATATCACAAACCGAATTAACTGGATAACCGATTAAACCAAACCAAAAAACCCGAACTAACCGAATATGCAAAACTAGAAAATACGATGGATGGAAGAATATATTTCTCTAAAGAAAAAGAGAAAAAAAAGAAGGAGACTAGAGAAAGAACTTGTAGCAAATAGGCATTTTTGTTATTATAACGAAAACTTTTTAGATCTTCTATCTAATTAATAATTTTTTTTATGGTTATTTTAGCCAATTTTTTTTATTTTTTATATTTAAAATTAAGATACATATATGTATGCATGTATGTATAGATAGAAAGAGGGAAGTGAAGAAATCTGACGAGGAAGCTGAAACCGGTGACGGAAGCGAAAGAGGTGGCGATGGAGGCGGCGGAGAGAGGAAGAGAGCCAAGATGGCCGACGAACATGACGGAGATGACTTGCAGACAAAACTGAAGAAGACTCACGCCGATTAGTGGTCCTGAAAGCCATAGCTGCTTCTTCACTTCTTCCTTTACACTACTTGTCTCTCCGATCAGAGGCCATGACAATCCATCCTCTTCTCTTTCTCTCTCTTTCCTCATTTTTCTTTTTCTTTGATTGGAGAGAAATAAACAAAGATATGAGTGAGTAACGATCTCTCCCTGTCTTTTTAGGAAATGTGTTTGGTCTTTACTGATGTGTGGTGCGTGTGGGGATTAGTACTTTTCTATTTGATACCTTTTTAAAGGTCAATTATATTGAATGTAGTTATCAATTGGAGTTTTGCCTTCAAAAATATTATTGAATGGCAATCGCATACTAAAGCGGTTTAGACCGTCCTCTTTAACGAGGGTAGGATCCAAAATATTTTTGGTCAAATTCTTCTATTATATTATTTGAGAAGTTTACATTAGAAGTTGTGATTTAGAATTATTAAAATATTTGTGAAGTTTTCTTACTTCGATACTTAGGATTCATTAATGTTTTTACACCAATAGGTATAAAATTCAAGTCCAGGAAAAAGCGATTTATGCAAATTAATTGAGACAAAAATTTCCAGCGTGGTGCAAGTACAGCCGTTCATCATGGTTCAGCATGTTCGTCGTGGTCCCGCATGTCAAGATTAAATTTAAATATATTTTAATTTAGAGTATCATGGAGATGGTGATAGGAATATGTTGACCGAGGTGAGTAGGAAGAATGGTGATGAATTCTATCCCGGAAGTTGGTTTTTCGAGTCATCGTAAATAGTTTTTTACGTCTTTCTTTAGGTTTCCTTTTTTTTTTAAGTTAATTTTTTTCTTGCCATTATTTCATTCTTTAAACCCTTAATGCCTAGAATTAAAATTCTCTATGTTGTAGAACCACTTGTTCTGTAATGTCTTTAAAGTGACTTTGTTTCATAGTCAAATTGGTTGATAGATTTTTTTTACAAGGTTTTGGTATATAAATAGTTTATGAACATTTATATATAAACACATTCTATCCTTCCATAAAAGCATCTCCATTAAAGGTTTCTTACATATCCTACTAACTAATAGCAGCTATGTGTCCACGTCAGCCAAAAAATCTGCACCTAAAAAGTTGCCACATGGCAATTTAAAACACGAAACTCCTTGATTCTCATTAGCCTCTAATTTCCTCATTATTAATCACTCAAACTCGTGGCCCATCAAAAACATAAGGCCCACATTATACTAAGTAAATCCCTCTTCAATGAAACCCAAGACTGAAGCCCAATTCCCCTCTCTTAACCGTCTTCTTGCTCAGATCAGTCACCACGATCCCCCTTCCCAACCCTAGAAAAACAGCGTTACCAAACACTCACGATTCATCTTCCGATTCTTCATAAGCTCGACCACCGTTACCACTTCACCCCTTCGTCATCTTTATTGTACTCTCAGTTATTGCAATTCGATTGCTTTAATGGCCACTACCCACTCCTCCATGACTTTATACTCTGTAGCTTATATCATCAAGCCGTTTGCACAAACCTCTTCCAAGCTACACCTACAGCCAAGCGAATCTAAAAATGGCATCGAAATCTCTCTGCCCTGCGGTCCACCCAAAAAGTTTTGCCACTCTCGGAACAACCGAAGGAGAGTTCTGTAATGAAGAAATCTTATGCCGGCTAATCCACTTCTGGGAAGCTCGGAATTTTAAAAAAGGGAACATACTCATGGGCTTTGAACTTCTCCTAATCGATGCAGAGGTATGTCTATCACAACCTTCGTATATACAAAGACTTCCTTGATACTCTTTTCAATGATATTATGTATTTTAAACTTGGCGACAATATATATTCATGAGAATGAGTGATGCTTTTATAAAGCTTACGAGGTTTTCGATTTCGAAACTACACATGTAATAAAACCGATTTGATTGTGCTTAATTGGTTTCGAATTCAAGGTTTAATCTTAACTGGTTCACTTTGTTTAAAACGTTGAATGAACTGTTGGTTATTTGAATCTTCACCTTCTCTGTGTTTGAGACGTCAAACCTTTCGGTGCTCTGGTGTTTGAATCTTCTTAGCTTTTTTCAAAATTAAAATGATTTATCTATTAAGGCTACTAATTCGTATATACACTTTGCAAACATAACCTCTGTTCCAATCTCAATCATTACAGTGCAACACAATACAAGGATTTATATCTGCAAACCGGCTATTCCGTTACGAGAAAGATTTGAAGGCCAACTCTGTTTACAAGTTGAAGAAGTTCATGATCAGACCATGCAAAACACGTTACAAGATGTCTGACCACAAACACGGCATTTTGTTCACTGACCAGACCACCATGGTTGAGGTCCATGAGGGAGCCGACAATATCGACCACCAGAAGTTCAGACCACACCTTTTCAGTGACTTCTCTGCCATTGCTGACAGAGAGACCGACCTCTTCGGTAAGCAAATCTCTAGGCTACATTTGGGAATAGACACCTAATTTTACAAATAGTTAAGTGTATGATAAATCAACTTGCATATAAACTAATCTAAAGGACCATACATTCTTACGAAGGCATATAATAAATGTATATATTGTCTTCGCCTCTATGACTATTCTACATATACACAAGATGCTTGTGCTGTGTCGTAAAACACCAAAAGTGTGTAATTGTTTACAATCAATAATTGAATTGTCTAACTTTTATGATAACATGTAACCAAATCCTTCCGCATATTGTAGATGTCCTTGGACACATACGCTACGTAAGTGGAGACAACCTCCGAACCCATACACCAGAGAACAACGGAGATGAAGTTCTAGGCAACAGAGCACAAGACAGAGTATTCTTGCACCTACTTATGACAGAGTAATATAGTCGACAACTTTACTTTACCACTCCCAAGCCGAGTTCAATATAGTACCCAATTATCTATTTCTTTGTCCTCCCAAATCAGCGGTCAAACTGTCCGTGTCTATCTCTGGGGAAACATTGCTGAAAAGTTTCGTCAACGGTGGAACAAAAGTTCAGCCTAACCAGTCGCCCTCCTTATCACCACTGTCAACCCAAAGAATTTCCACCTACAGCCTCCACAAGACTTCGCTATACAATTACAATGCAAACTAAATTCATATGTTCACACCATTTGCAGGTGTTGTTACCCTCAGTTCCACATCATCTACACGGCTATTTTTCGACACGGACATTGCTGAAACGAAAGAATTCATGACACGGTAACATCACTGGCCCTTATAATTACGCCCTAATTCTCCATTTTCAGTTATAGATTTTGTGAGTGGTCACATATTTCATGTGGTATTGAATATTGATTGACACTACGAAATTGAACATCTCTGATTCCTCAATATCAATATGGTCTCCTTGGGAAAATAAAGTGTGCTCTCTCTGTCTGCAAAAATGTATCATGATATAGTAAAGATAGAAGTTGTTTGTTTACGAGTTCAAGCTGTAGCTTTTCCCAAAGAAACTTTGATCTATGTGCCAGACTCTGACTCATAAAGTTAAATGCATTTTCCAATTTTACCGTCTGATTCATGGTCTGCAATAGATAGTTGTTATTTTCAAAGCTATCACCACCTTACTTGGCATACTCTTTACATAAAATGTTAGTGCGATTGATTTAAAAATCAAGGCAATGCACACCACAAATTTTTATAAGACATTGTCTCTTTCAGGCATAACAAATTATGGGCATATAGCTCCACACTAAAGTGACCTTTGTGTTCAGTCCATTAATACCAAAACCACCGTCCCATTTTCCTCTTTCATTTCTCAATTAAGACATTCAACTTAATTTTTACCTCCCTTTACTTAGTTTAATATGCATACCTTACTCTCAAATATGCATGAAGCAGGTTAAGCTCAGGAACTGTACCAGCTATCAGCAGCTCCAGCTCTGCTATTACGAAATTAGAGACAGTAACTATAAATGAGCTCCACCAGTTCCTCCAGAATGAAACTCCGCAGGTAACATACCAGTCCAATTTACAACACAACATATTAGATATGGGTTGCTATTAAGCAGATTTCTATTAAATATCATTCCAATATTAATGTTGCGTTAAACAGATTGCCAGCTTCTATTGCTTCGCTACAATTGTCGACATACTTGGCCAATATGGATGGAACTACATCTCCTGTAGTAGCTGCAACACAAAACTTGGAAAAACTGAAATGTCATTGTACTGCACAACTTGCAAGAAGACCAACAACATCGGCCTCCTCAGGTTCTTCCTCACAACCCAATGATAACCACCTTCCTACTTAACGCTATCTACCATTAATCACTGCACAGTAATAAACTCATATCCGTTGAATATTTAGGTACCGTTTTGAGATTACAGTACGTGATGAAAACAAAGATGGTGCAACCTTCGTTATCTTTGACAGCGACGGTATCAACCTTGCTGGAAGAAGAGCTGCCGAGATTCAAAATGAGTCTCATGAGGTATAATTCTGAAACACGATTACTCACCATATTGAATATCCATGACATCACAAAACTATTGTATTTTCTCCGTAGGCTGCCTCCGATAATGATCGTGAAAGAATAAACACCCACGTCCCTCAGTGTCTGAAAAATATCGTCGGCCGCACATGCAAATTCCAGCTGAAGGTGAAACCATACAACTTCGGTGCTTCTCGCCAAACTTTCACTGTGTCCCGCATACTTGACGAATAGGCGGAAACGAAATCAGAAGTACCCAAAAACACCATAGATGATGTCGAGGAGAAGGATGCCACTGCTGAAAAGAAAGACAAGCGTGGGCGTCAAACCACTGACTGTAACAAAGTGGAGGTGAAGATTGATCTGATTGTTGGAGATCCAACGACGACTATAGAGTCAGCATCCTCCAAATCCGTTTACTCAACTGCTAAAAAGGAAAACAAGCGTCCCCGTCTCGAAACCTAAATGCAACCATCTCTCATTCCCGTTTTCAATACTCTGTTTTCTGATTACTTTTCACATCTCATAACCTATGCTGCCTCCATGGTTTTGATGCTCCACGTACCCTCTTTACACTCCATCACATGTTCGTACAATTTCATGTTTGCAGTTTTTGATAATATTAAGAATAATTTGCTTTCGGTTTTAAATAATTTATTGTGTTCCGCTACAGTCTCCAATTAAAGTATTTCTCTGCTAAATGTCATTGATAATGACCCACTTTAAGAGACCTTCGTTCTGGTTAGGCATACCAAAGTTTCTAGACGCTTTTAGCAAGTCTAGGAACATACCATTTCTGGAAAACGTTTCTATCAATTATACCAAACTTTTAAAAATATTGATTTCATATATCTTTCAAATCCTCCTTATACTATTCAAAATTGTCAAACTCATTAACATATATACAATCACGCCCCCATCAAAGCATAAACAAATTGATATCTAATTTAATGCCTTCTTTATATTTAGCAATTACAGGGCAAATTCAAATCATAAGTTTCCCAAATAAAAAAATACTACAGTATTGCACAAATAATACAGAATAAAAAAAAAAGTAACTCCCAAAACAGTATGCCACACTTTAAAACCAAATGATTTACCCCACAGAGAAGACCACAAAAAGTTTCTCAAAACAAATCATCGACCACAAATCTACAATTCTTCCACTCCGGTGTCGTCTTATCAGATTCTCCTCAGTCGTACGAGGACATCAGCGATCCTACAAGTGACTTCCAATCAGGTTAATGACGATGGTTTTCAGCAAATTTATTAACTTATACCTTTTCCAATCCGGATCAGTTTACCACAGATTCAAACTAAACCTACCTCTCCACTTTTTAACTTTGATCAGCCTTGTAGTAGATCATCTTCCTCTTACCAAATCTGATAAAGGTATGAAACTATCTACATTTCTCCGATTCTTGTGTTAGATGATTTTCTATACTCTGAAAATAAAATTAACTTCCACTGTCCCAAGAAAAAGAAACGCAATGCACTATTTTGGCAAACCATTCTTAAGGAATCCTTAGCTTCCACTATTACACGAAAACATGGCCTTTTCAAAAAAACCAACAGCATCCATCAACATCTACTAAAAAGGGTTACGATCACAAATCAAAACATGGAAATTATAACCTCTCCATGGAAATGAGAATGAATTATTTTGCAAATATTCTATACTTCTGTAAAGTTTAAGGCTTCACCTAAATACAATCATTATTCGTATACCGTATATTAAACTCTTAAGAAAAGACAAGTACATTTGTAAACAAAACAACAGTACATTTTAAAAAAAACTTATAAGTTTGACTCATAAGTTTACCACAACAATAAAGGATATACCACCACAATGATTACCAATTACACAAAACCAAATTTATGAAACAGGTGAAACTAAAGTAGTAGAACGAAAACTGAGCTCTATCACCATGTACATATGTGCGCTGCCATCCCTTGCTTAACCAAACATTGGTTGATAGTTTCAACAGAATAAGCTAAAGTGTATGTACATTCAATTATTAACCGACTTTCGTTCGAACGAACAAAGGACATCATTTCATACTGCAGGTATTAAAACCAAAAATGGTAGAAGACCGAAAGCAATCTCATCCTAAGGAAATGGAAGAAGGTAAACGACGAAAGAGGAAACGTCGACATGAAGACACTACTGAAAACATAGGTACCTCTCTCGACCCTATCTCTATATTACATAGTATAGTTGTGCGGCAAACAGCAAAAATTTAACGTCAAAAAGCCTACACAAACCCCACAAATCTCGAAGATGGAGTACAACCGAATTCCACACTCACCTACTATCATTGTAAGTTTCTTATTCCACAGCGACTATACCGGCTAATAAAATATCCCACCGCACATATTGACAACCAAAAAATCTATACGCTAACAAAGCATGTATTTCGCTATTGTAGGTGACTGTACCAAATGCTCCATATACAGTAATGTGCAGTTTGTTCATATTGTTCACAAACTTGACTTCTCAAAACTAAATAATTCTACTCTTTCTTTTGCAGTCCGTTGTAAAAGAGCCCGGTCCATGCGAAAAGCCATAATGCTCTCCAAAAGATGGAAGGTCCGAGCCGTCCAACAAGATAACACAACGACAGCCTCAACCTCAACTACCGAGGAACCTTCACGGGCTGAAAGTAGCACGCACGGAAAACAATTGGGAACAAAACTAAAGGTATATTCTGCCGATCATACATAATTTTAACATTCACAAACTTTCTAAATAAGTGCGACGAACAAATTCATATAATCATGCCTCCCAAACCAAATTAACATACATAATAACTACAGACATTTAAAATACAAAGGCAAAAGAAAATACTAACCATGTCCTTCATACTGATTTAGAAAATGGACTGTAAGCACCCAAAAAATTACAGCCTTATTCTTATATTTTTCGAGGAAAACACATATACGTTCCTATTATCGTCACTTTGCAAGAAATACATTTTCTCTAACTCAAATTTTAGAAAAGAAACGGTAATAAATATATAAACGCACTTTTATTTAATAAATAAATGAATTAGTATTGCGGGAAAAAAAAAACCGTGTAGACTGATGTACAAATACAACAAAGGATAAAATTTAAAATTACGCCCCACATCTGCCACCAAATCGACTATCTCCATATCCTAAACTAACTCAATTCAGCTACAAGTTTTTCGACGTTCCCTAAATCCTCACACATATTTTCAAAATTCCTTCTGCATATTTCACCTAACAAATTTCTCATGCAGGTATGTCCAAGAAAGGAAAAAAAAAACACAAGAACCGACTATCACCTACTACGATTGTAAGTTTATAATAATATTTGAATCTATTGCATTTGCAACACATCATCCGACTAATATATATTTCCGCTAAATCTAATCAAACACGATTTTATTCAATTAGGTGGATGTGAAAGATGCTCTGAATATGGTAATATAACAACCTTATACCCTAAACCACATATATACATTGTCTAATTATCGATTACAAAATACAAAATTTATTTCCAGTAAGGCGTAAAAATGCACAGACAATGAGAAGAGCTATCATCTTATCGAAAAGATTTTCAAAGAAACAAAAAGGCCAGTCTATTTACTTAATTTAAAAGCAAAACCAACCAATCTAATTCCTAAGAATATCAATATATATATATATATATATTTATATCTATATCGATATACTCTTCTAACTACATCTATAAAAATAATAGAATATGCGTCGCCTTCTGCCCAACTGTTATCGAGACAAGAAAAAAACAGCTTAAAGGTATGGAGACATAACCTACCCATTTACAATGACAATCATTTATTAAAAAATACAATTCGTAAAATTGATTTTAGTCTTCCTCCCTATCTACACCAGATGCGATGGCGAAAGAAAACCGTCTCATCTAATGCACCCATTGTAATGCGTTGGTCTGGTATTCAGAGAAAATGGGAACTGATAGAAATGGAACACCTACATTCACGATATGTTGCCAACAAGGTCGTGTCAAACTCCCACAGCTCAGAAAGCCGCCTCCTTTCCTAGAAGCCCTACTCAACAACAGCTCAACATTTCGGATCTTAATACGAATCTACAACTCCATCCTCGCATTCACATCAATTGGAGCAAAAATAGATCATAGTGTCTCATCTGGAAATGGGCCACCAGGTTTTAGAATCCAAGGCCAAAATTACCACCGTATTGGATCCTTGCTTCCCATGCCTGGACAGTTACCAAGATTTCTACAAATGTACATATTCGATACAGAGAATGAAGTCTCCAACCGTATCAACATTATGTCACGTAGAAAATCTACAACGGAACTTCAAGAAGAAATAGTTTTGGGGCTGATTAAGATGTTAGATGAACACAACTGCCTGTGTAAGTTCTTTCGCAAAGCTCGCGATCGATACAAAGCAAATGAAGTTGAAGACCTAACAATAAGATTAGTTGGCCAAAAAAACAAGGGGAAGCTTTATGATATACCAGAAATTAAAGAGGTGGCAGGGCTAATTATCGGAGATCTGACAGCTACTACTGGATATAGAGATGTTGTTCTACAGTTGAAGTCAAACCACTTGCAAGAGATAAAAGACGATCACCCTTTGTTCATGAGTTTATAATATCCATTGTTGTTCCCCTATGGCGAATTTGGATTCCATAATGAAATACCACACGCACTAACCCAAGAAGGCAAAAGGAAGAGGACGTTCATAAGTATACGAGAATATTATGCTTATCAAATCCAAACTAGACTCGCCGAAGGGATGACGATTATTAAGGGAGGACGTTTATTTCACCAGTATGTCGTTGATGCATACACGGCCATCGAGCAAGACAGACTACGATGGGCAAAGAACAATTAAGACCAGTTAAGAGTAGATCTATACAACAACGTGTACGACGCCGTTGGTAAAGGTGACTTAGAAGGCAAAAAACATGGCAAAAGAATCATTTTGCCATCGAGTTTTACAGGCGGACCAAGGTACATGATTCAAAAATATCATGACGCAATGGCAATATGTCGAACATATGGGAATCCAACTTTGTTCATCACAATGACTGCAAACCCAAACTGGAAAGAAATAAAGGATCATCTGGCTACTTATGGGGAGGGATCAGGAAATGAAAGACCTGATATTGAAAGCCGTGTGTTCAAAATGAAACTGGATGAATTGCTAAAAGATCTTGAGAGAGGCACATTCTTCACCCCATCTATTGTCGGTATGTTATCCAACATTTTAACCCAAAAAATGGTATTCCATATTAAAAAAAAAAAACTAATACAATTAATCGTGTTTTTTTAGTGTTGCACACAATAGAGTTCCAAAAGCGAGGTCTCCCCCACGCGCATATTCTTTTATGGCTGGACAAAGCGTCAAAAATACCAGAACCATCCGAGATAAATAAAATCATCTCTGCAGAACTACCTGACAGAACCAAATATCCCCTTGGGTTTGAGCTTATGGAGAAGCACATGATGCATGGCCCATGTGGAATTGACAGACCATCATCACCTTGCATGGATAAAAAAGTTTGCACCAAAAAGTACCCACGCCCATACACAGAGTTCACCACAATTGATCAATCTGGTTATATTGTTTACCGTCGTCGTCCAAACAAAGACAACACCATCATCAAAGGGACGACAAGGTTAGACAATCAATTTGTTATCCCACATAATCTTGACATCTTGAAAAAGTATCAGGCACACATAAATATGGAATGGTGCAACACATCAAATGCTATCAAGTATCTCTTCAAGTATATTACAAAAGGAGTGGATAAAGCAACCATTTTGATTGAAAAAGGTACAACCGATACAACAGACATTGAAGATTCCACGAAAGTGGTAAAGGCAAGGAATGAAATTGAAGAGTATCTTGACTGTCGGTATTTATCTGCATGTGAAGCTATGTGGCGTTTGTTTGCATTCCACATTCACAAAAGAAAGCCATCAGTTCAGAAGCTTATTATTCATCTGCCGGGTCAACAGTCAATCACATACAAAGACACAGACAATCTTGGACGTGTCCTATCTAGATTGGGTATTGACAAAACAATGTTCACCGAATGGATGGAGATGAATAAACACTGTGAAGAAGCGAGGAACCTGACATATGTAGAGTTTCCGTTATACTTTGTCTAGGACAAAGCCAACAAATTCTGGCACAAAAGGCAACGAGGCTTCTCGATTGGCAGAATAGTCAATATTCACCCAACCTCGGGAGAGCTTTACTACCTTAGAATACTACTAAATGTGGTTAGAGGTCCCACGGGTTTTGATGACCTACTCACATTTGGTGGTGAAAAAAAAGAAACCTTCAAAGAAGCATGTTATGCTAGAGGTCTGCTAGGCGATGACAAAGAATGGCATCATGCAATGGATGAAGCAACTAAATGGGCAACTCCATATCAAATACGACATCTGTTCGTTCTTCTACTCATCTATTGCGAGGTGGGAAACCCATCCCGGTTATGGGAACATACCTGGAAGTCACTCTCAGAAGACATCCTCGGTAAAAAATGCAGAGACTTTGGGTTCCAAAACCTAAATTTAAAGGAGGAAGACCTCAAGCAATATACTTTGATTGAGATCGAAATGATATTTCATCAGCATGAAAGGTCACTCACAGAGTTCAAAGATATGCCTAAGCCTGATTTGGCCATTTTACAACAACTTAAGAATAGTTTATGGAGACAAGAGTTACAATACAATGTCAGAGAAGAGGACCAGAAACATGGGGAACTGTTCGGTGCTCTCAACCATGACCAGAAAAAAAATCTACGATGCAGTTCTGGAATCAGTTAACAATAATTTGGGTAAATTATTCTTTCTGTACGGTGCTGGTGGAACTGGAAAAACATTTTTCTACAAGACAATCATCTCCAAATTACGATCAACTGAAAGAATTGTACTACCAGTTGCTTCGTCTGGAATAGCTGCGTTGCTTCTACCTGGTGGAAGGACGGCACATTCAAGGTTCAAAATACCTCTGCATGTTACAGAAGATTCGATTTGCGACATTAAGCCGGGCACAATGCTTTCAGAATTACTTATCAAAACAGATCTAATAATCTGGGATGAAGCTCCAATGTCACATCGACATACTTTTGAGGCACTCGACCGGTCACTTAAAGATCTGATCTCTATAGTAGATTCATCGGCAAGGGAGAAACCCTTTGGAGGAAAGACTGTGCTACTTGGAGGAGATTTCAGGCAAATTCTACCGGTCGTAACACATGGGACACGAGCTGACACAGTACTAGCATCTATAAGCCAGTCATATTTATGGGATGCATGCGAAGTGTTTGTATTACAGAAGAACATGAGGGTAGAAGAGTCAGAAGCGAGCTTCGCACAATGGTTACTAAGTGTTGGCAACGGAACTGCGCCAACATGCAAGGCAATAAATGGACATATTGATGATCCTGGTGAAACCGTGGCTGTTGATAATCGCTTCTTCATGGAGCCGACTGGGAATCCCCTATAACAAATCACAGAGTTAGCATTTGGGCCAAATAATGAACCTATAACGAAGTTCAGCCACTTCACAAAAAGAGCTATCCTAACTCCGTGAAATGAAACGGTTGATGAGATTAATGCGTATATGTTATCTAAAGTTGCCGGAGAAGTAAAGGAATACCTAAGCTCAGACAGCATAGGAAAAGCAGACACAATCGGTGCAGATTATGATTCACTTTACCTTATCGAGTATCTAAACTCCTTAGAATTTCCTGGGCTGCCAAAACATAAGCTCACCCTCAAGGTAGGAGTCCCAATTATGCTCTTGAGGAACATCAATCAAAAGGAAGGTCTGTGCAATGGTACAAGACTAATTGTCACTCAGTTGGGTGAACGGGTTGTGGAGGGACAGATAGTCACAGGCACGCATGCTGGTAAAAATGTTATTCTACCAAGGATAATTCTATCACCACCAGAATCACAACATCCTTTTACACTACGAAGACGTCAATTTCCAATAAGAGTTTGCTACGCCATGACCATTAACAAAAGCCAAGGACAAAGTTTGAAATCAGTTCTCCTATATTTTCCAAAGCCAGTTTTCAGTCATGGCCAACTATATGTAGCTCTTTCAAGAGTTACATCTCCTGGCGGCCTCAAAATCCTCCAAGAAAACGATCAACCAGAAGATGGAGTGAAGAATATTGTCTACAAAGAAATCTATAATGACCTACCTAACTAAAAAGGTAAACCATATGAATTCAACCAAATAAAATAATCGAAACTAATTATCTTATTCTGTGCAGGTCATACTACTCATGAAGTAGACAACATTAGGCGGGAATCACTTCATCAAAAAGTAAGTATTCCGATACAATTACTAGAAATATCCTAATAATTACAAATTATCAACATCATAATTGATAATGAAAATATGCTGGGAAATTGGATCATTGTAGAAATCAACCAAGCAACATATAAGAAGTGAGCCGACACTTCTTCTCCTATCAAATCACCTGATGAAGAGATTACCGGTCATTGTTGCAACCAAGAAATGTTAAATTACTGCGTATTTTCGTTTTAATGCAACTGCTTCACTACCGTTTAAATAATCAGTTTCTTCTCCGATTTTCAAAAATACACTTTACTTCAGTGTTTAATAATACAGTAGAATTGCATTTAAAGTTTTCACGAGGGCACATATTAAATTTTAACCTCCCAATGCGAACAAACATCTTGTGATTGGCATGTATTTTAACTATATATGGTCAACTATGAATAATTTAAATATTGTCCAAATTTACCGCATTCCAATTCTATACAAAATATATATACATGTAATGATAACATATCTTTATAATATCATAACGATTTCTGGAAGATATAAAAAGTTAAATTCTGAGAGATTTACAGAATTGTTCAAACACTACCCTCTCATTAATCTGATAACTAAATAAAATTAATATGAATTTTCTGATTAATCTGAAATCTGGTGGGGAAATAGAAAATTGAGTTAGCTACACGTTGGCGTTAGATTCAACTCATTTCGATTTGTTGTGCAAAAGTTCTGGGCAATTTAGTGAAGACATATTCAAGTGGAAACTGTCATCGGGCACCTCCCATCGGCCAGAACATACCAAAACATCCGGATGGCAGAAACAAGATTTTGTATTTTGCCTGCAATTTTTTAGATCCAACCCAGTTTGTCTCGGATCGACCCGGTTCCCTTTTTCTGTACTATAAATATGATCTTAGGCATAAAAACACCTAAGTTTTGATCTGATTTTTTTCCTTTTTTATATAATTGTTCAAACACTACCCTCTCATTAAACTGATAACTAAATAACATTAATATCAATTTTCTTCAAACAAATCGTAGTTTATAATTTTGATTCCCTGTTAAACAAACTAGACCAAATAACAGATACTCTAACTTGGAGACAAAGCCCAAACCAAAATCAAACGAGCCCAACAAAGACACCCAAATTTTAAAATACTGCATCTCCATCGTCCTCTTCCTCGCCTCAAACAACGAACAATTCCTCTTTCCAAACCTAGAAAAATCAACCACAGTTACCACTATCCTACATTTATTACTGTCCAATCATCTTACGGCCATTACCAAATCCTACCAACGTTACCACGTCGTCTTTTCAATTGTTAACTCACTCATTCTAATTCAATGGTTTTAATCACCACTACCTTCTCATTCATGACCATTGCATTCACATAATACAATCTAAATAAACAACCACACCACGTAGAAAAATCCAGGAGACACACATACGTAAACTGAGGTTATAAATACTCATATATCAATCCCAATAGACCTTAAGAAAAACGGTAAAAAGAGAGAAATCATGGGAGACCCACCCCACCAAATATACTCTTTCTCATATCAAACTCACCTCCCTAATACACATTCACACAATGAAATCCACCTCATAATCAAAAGACCACGCACACAGCAAACTGACATCATTATAAAGATACCATATGGGAGAAACGGCGCGGGACCACCTCTCCAAATGTTGAGAATTAACATCGAAGATCTTCTAACTTACCATCAAATAGACGAGAATGTCGCACGAAGATTGACTACCAACTTTCTCGAGTTCATCAACACCGTTCACACTACAAGTGTAAGTGAAAGAGGAACCACATTTACTTCCTACTTCAAAATTACAGATTACAACTTCCACGCTATAGCTAGGCTAGACACAGATTTTCTCATAGCCGATCTACAAGGTGCCCAAAGACCTCCTACTTCAGAGGAGAAAACAGCCGAATGTCCAATCTGCTTACAAACATTCAACGGAAGAAACGATATCAACAATCTACCGTGCAACCACACATACCACCATGATTGTATTGTCACTTGGCTATATAGAAAGAATAATTGTCCAGTATGTAGGGCAACCTAGCTTCAAGCATATTCATCTACGAATCCTTTGTTTCTTTTTGTTCACAAAAGGCATAATTTACTTTACAAGTTTTCATAAAATTACAAGTTTTATATTCATCCTACATACAAAATAAATCTGTCTCTTTATAGCTCCTTAGTAATTCATGTCTTTCTCATATATAAACTACGACGTATTAGTTCGCTCAAAAATAAAATTGTCAAATATACTTCATATTGGATGCCCTAATATAATGTGGATTTACACAGCAAAAAAAGACATGAAAAAGTAAGAGCGAGAAAGCAAAATTTACACATTAGTTCGACACGTTATTGACCCTTCATCTAAGTTTGATGAACACCAGTGCTCTACGGAGTTCAGGAACTGTTTATAAAAGGTTGTTTTCCCGGCTGATATGAAAAGGTTATAGAGTGTCTTACCCACGTATATTCTTAGTCCATATTCCTTACTTCTTAGTTATCAAATCACTTATTAACAGAGAAGCTTCTCTTCCTTTCACTTCATTTCTCTTCATCTTAACAGATTCCGTTTCCTAAAGTAAAAAAATATGGCTGGTTGGGTGAAATATGGGTTGTCCAGGCTTTTCAATCAGTACGATATATGTCTCCATACATAATATCCTCCAAATTTTCAAAAATCTTTGCTACCTTTCCTTTTCAAAACGAATTATTACCACAATCAACGGCCCATCAAAGAATTAAAATTTAAATTTGAAATTTAATGGATACCTTCTATTTACCAACTACAGCAATAATTCAAATCACAATTTCCCAAAATTACAAGAAAAATTAATACGTTACTCCTACTTAATTGCACAAATATTATGCACTTAAAACAAAACACACCGAAAATATTATACCACAATAAAAAAACAATCTGACTGTCCACAGAGAGAAAGGGCAAAAAAAAACTCAATACATAGCATCGACCAGACATCTAGGCTATCTCCGCCCGGTAAAATCTTATCAGGTTCTCCACTGTCTTACGAGCACTTACAAGTTGCTACACGAGACTACCAACAGGTTAGTGACAATGTTTAAGTAGTGTTACCCACAATATCACACAATACCAACCTCCGAATCTTTATATTGTTCACACCCGTATAGATTTTCTTCATCTTACCACATCATATAAAGGTACAAACGAGGTTCTATAACTAATCTTACAGAAGGTCCGGTAGGTGTTACTTAAACAGGCATGTCTGGTTTAGTTTTACATCTTATTAGCTAGAAGAAGTGTTTGACCAGTCTGAAACCGATGTGATAGTGTAGTGGTTTCAAATTGACATTGAACACAAGAGTTTGAACTCAAAGTTACCAAATCAATTACTCTTAAGATTTGTTATGATAAAGGAATTTTTAAGGTCTATAGTGTTGCTTATTCTTACTTTAGGTTCGTTTATATCACCCTCATATTTAGTGGATTAATACGCTCATTTATTAATATCACCAAATCATCGAAGGATTTTTTTACATTTGAAGCCTCAAAGAATTCTTTCTCCCAAACTTTATTGTTAAAATCAGCGTTGTTTTTTTGGGTATTCGCTGCGCCGAAAACAAGAGTCCTCTACACATTTTACCAGGTACTACGTCTACGTTCACGCCAATGCTTTCTACGGTCTAAATTCCTAATATATAACTGGTATTAATTATAAATGAATTGCTGATTATGGTTTCCTAATCCATTGAATCAAATTAACCCATGACTTCTCACAGGAATGATGACGCAACATACAAGCAGTAGCTATTGGCATCTAACAAAACTAAGTTTGGGATTCTCAAAAAACTCAATCATCGTTCGGATCAATCGCAAATGGGATACACACAACCACACAAACAAAGAAGAAAAAATCAGCACTATACTACTACTCCCAGACACCAATGTAAACAACTACTCCATCCAAACTCTATTACTTACATTATATGAATCTAACAAAAACCATGTTCAAACCAGGGTACAATGATCCAGAGTACAATGCATTCTTCCGTGGCGGAGATACACGAGACAAATTTAAACGAAGGACAAATATATCAAGTTTCACAATTCGTAGTTCTTCCAAACAACTACAACTACAAACTCACTCCTCACCAATATGTCATTCGAATCACAAGAAGAACAACCATTCAGCCACTTAAAAGACGAATTACCGTGCATGCCTACCAAAAACTTCTGGGTTAAAACCTACAACCAACTCCTCCTACTACGAGATACTAGAGCAGAGCTACTGGGTATGTCACCTACAATCTCTATTCATAAGGAACTAACGAAATCACTCACTACTTACCCATAGCTAAAAAAATGGAATTCTTTGAAGATGTGGTCGGCAAAATCCGCATCATACAGGGCACAGACCTCAAAAACCGAGAATCAAAAACAAATGTTATGGTAGGCTTAGAGCTTAAGAGGTACTTAAACAAAATACGTTTCACCAAATTATATAACTAATCCTACGCGGCCGTAACAACGACACTAATCACATCATTGCAGGAACACCATTGTCCGACTATCTCTATGGGGTGCCCAGGCAGCAACTTTCCGACAAATCATATGCACCAAAAACAGGAAACACAAAACTATGTTGGTCACAAGCATCAACCCAAAGGAAAAACAAGGTACATACATCACTAATACATACTTATTTACATATAAAAACACAACTCTTACAAACTAAACAAACACAACAGGAAAACTACGGCTCGAGTCAACAACAGCAACAAGATTTTACTTCGACAAAGCTATAGAAGAGATCAAAAAATACAACAGCATGATTAAAAAAAGGTTGGTGAACAGACTCGGGAACATACCAAACAAGAATTCGCAGTATTCGTAGGAGTCTATTTTTTATGCTCTGTTTTGTATTGAGCTTCATGTGCTCTGTTCCTCTGCGAACCTTTGTTTATTGGAGGCGATTTTTGGTTTGATTATTTTAATACAAAGACTTACAGACTATACAATACCGGTTAGAGATGTAAGTAAACTTATTCAATTTTATTTAACAAATATATATTTAGAAATGAAATGCAAATTAAATATCTGTCGGTTTACATTAAGACTTATAGACTTAGAATATTATTTAATATTATTAATCAATTATTTAAATTAAGACATTGATTTAATGATCCGGGTCAGTTTGGTTTGTCAAAAAACTTAACAGAATGATTGAGTATAGATAAAAGTTGGGTGTGGATCGGTGTGTTTTCGGTTAGGTCGGTTTAAATACTTACAGAAATACATTACAATAATAATCAATACCAGAAATACAATTTTCACATAAAAACAAGTCACGAAGAACACGGCGAAATATAAATACATTTAAAAAATATATACTTAAAAAACCCGGGCGTAGCACGGGATATCTTCTAGTAATAATAAAAATAGTTGAAAAACCAACACAAAAAATTCTGATATATATATATTTTTTACTATTGTAGATATCGTGTGAAAAACTCCCAATGGATATCGTATCATCTTTGCGATTTTAAATCTATGGATATGACAAATATTTCATTCTCCTTTAATATACATAAAATTATTAGCATACTACAATATGAGTAAAAGTAAACACATTACTTATATAATTTTAAAATTATATAACAATGGTTATGAAACCATACATTATAATTTCAAACTAATGGTATATAAATCTAAATGATTAATTTAGTTTATAAATTTTAAATACATTAATGCTCGCACCGGATACGGACGAATCAATTAGTTATTGTTAAATTGAAAGTATATAACTTTGATGAATTTAATGAGTTTCCGTCCGGTTTCATTTATATATTTTAAAAGGTTAATTTTATAAACAAATTTCAGCTTAAGCATTTCTTTTAATCCGATTTGAATTTCTTGGTTACGTTCTTTTTATGGTTTCGGTTATTAGATGACCATATTGGACAATGGTAAATTCCCTAATCGAATTTAACTAATATTTGTTTGGAGCTAAGTGGCGTTGTTATCTTTAGAAGATCTTTGAACATGAAAGCTCAACTTCACCTCCTCGTAAATAGTTGAGATAAAGTCCAATGTGCTATGTTGACCCCAAAAAAAAAAACTATTTATTTTTCGATTTCCAACTAATCCAATTTTTGTTTTTACAAAA
Organism: Pseudoturritis turrita; assembly: GCA_900406555.1. Lineage (NCBI taxonomy): Eukaryota > Viridiplantae > Streptophyta > Magnoliopsida > Brassicales > Brassicaceae > Pseudoturritis > Pseudoturritis turrita. The sequence continues at coordinate 170,104 of OVBL01000568.1, forward strand.
AATAAAGACTAATCATTTATTCATGTGAAACCATAAAAACCTTCATACTCCGTAAACCAAGTCTCGTGGATGTTCTGCCTTCGGTGGAGCTCTTCACCTTTTATCTGTAAAGTTGTCATGCGATAAATTTGTTTAAAGGTTTTTTCTGCATTTACCCGATTCTTGAACATTTGGGTTGTAAGACGGGTCCACTTATCTTTTATATATTAAAGGAGGAACATTGCAAGCTATTTTTGCTGACGTGTCAATTCTACAATTTTTCTTAATCTTTTATTTTTTAATTTATTTAATTCGATTATATTCATTCCCAAACAGAATATAGTACCGTTCTTGCCAAACAAAATTTTAAACTTCCATTTAAACCTTACCAATTAAACTAATTGAATAGTATTTTTAGAAAAAAACATTTTTAATTAATTAAATTCGAATTTGTATATAAAAAAAATTACTACTCTTATAATTACCCTAAACCTATAAAAATAAATTTATATAGAATAAAAAATATTGCAAAAAAATATTAAAATTTTATTTATCGAATTTTTTATATTATGCAACAATATAATAGGTAAAATTATATGTTTGTAAACATATAAACTATTTATGAAATAATTAAAATACTCATTAATTATTATATAATTTATAAGATCTGAAAATTAAAATTTATGAAGTATGAAACTAATTTACATATTATATGGCATATGTTGAATAATTTTTATTTAATTTAATTTAATAATCATGATCAATAATTTATTTTCTCAAAAAATTTTATAATCAATCGAATATACAACCAAAAATAAATAAAAATCGAATATCATTAAATACATCATACTAATTTTTTGACATCTAAATAAAAAATCGAATCTCATTAAATAGCAATATCTCAAAATCTTGGTAACTTCTATAACTAACATTTTTCACGCAATCATTAAAATATTTTACCAAAAATTCAAACTGAAATCTCTTACTAAATATAGCCCACTTAATGATATTTATGTTTAGTGGAAGAAGTAACGTATAATTGGCTTTTAGTCCTTTTGGAATTGATTAGAAAGCGAAAGAATAAATGTGATATTGCAATATGTTTCGATGATAAGAACTTAGTGTAGAGGTCGCCAAAATTTGTTGTTTTGTTAACCAGAAAATCTGATATTGAATACTCATTGTTCTTTCTTCATCTTGATTATCCATTATTTGTATTTCATGTGGTTGAATATGCATAACACACGTGCAATCAAACATGTGAGTTTTTGAAATAGAGTAAAAAAAAATTCGTGAAAGAGAGATGAAGACGAAAGAAGTTAGAAAAAGAAGTTAAGTTGTGAATTTTGAATTATTACAAGATTGTATTCTCATTTTCAACAGATATTGTTTTTTTATGGTCTCTCTATTATAAAATTTTCAAGATTAAGAATCATTATAAAGTAGATCATAATAAATATTTTATATTTTGATGAGACGATTTTAACCTATAAAAATCTCATGTATTTATTTCCCAAGATTTTATACTTTTTGTTTTTCTAAACCTATAAAAGAACCAACAAAAAATATGACAATCGTTCGAGTAAATATTATATTTTCTATCTATCTAAATATCGAATAAAAAATATTTAAATTTATAAATTATTTTCTAAATGTATTTAGCATGTACCACAACACATGAACTCATGAATAGAAAACCATAAAACATCAGATTTATTCATGCGACTAAACTAACATAATCAGTTATACTACAAATCATAGTTAAATTTCTACAAAACTTAGTCAAATTTCACAAATAATATATAAATCATAATTTAAAATTTAAATAAACTATTTTACAAACTTTACTTTTATCCGTGCAAATCACGGGCCTAACCTAGTGTCACTGTAAATTCGAGAAGTCGATCTTTTCTCACTCTCTTTAAACCGACTTGTAACAACATGTACCTTGGGTCTTTAGTAAACCGTAGGCCCAACTTAACCTTTGTAGCTTCTCCATCCTATTATTCAAGCCCAAACATGTAATCCAATCATAAGTGAAATGGTTGGACCAAGAAGTCAGCTAAGTTTACAATTAGTGGTCTAGTGACCAGTTTTCACTTTTTAGTCTCGTTATTTCAGACACAAGCCATGATCGAATCTGGACTTATGTGGAAAAAAAAGCAACATTGTTTTACGTTAGAAAAAAAAAACAAAAAACAAAAATAGTGAGATATATTAATAATATTATCAAACTCTGATTGGAATAGATGTAGTACTGTCAATTCGGATTAATCCGCACCGCGGCGGTTTTTTTTTTTGCGGATTTTGGCGGACTGCGGTACTAAAAATTAAAATCCTAATCCGAACCGCTTAAGGTTTGCGGATATGCGGATCGATCCGCGGACTAATATTTTAATCGGAACGAAAAATCTTTTGTCTTGAGTTGATCTTAGTAGCCATAACTATAACTTAATATCCATAACCATAAATAAAAATCAAGTAGTAATTTGAAGATTATAAGAAAAATTTCATAAGCAAGAGAACTAGAAATGTCAAGTAATGGAGCAGTAACTTCAGAAGCAAGAGAACTAGAGAAAGAGAAATAACTACGATGTTCTTCTTCCACCTGAAAAAAAATTATAACACCATGAGAAAGTTTGCAAAAAACAAATAAAAACATTATCTCAAGTTAATCCTTTTAAAAAATATTTATAACAAGAAACCAACCTTCATTCAAAACCAGATACGAACATTCAATTTAGCGTAGCTTCAACAGGTGGAACATCACCACGAGAAACCTCGCCATCCATATCTATAAAATTAGAAACAAAAAAACACTTATTTATTTACCTTCAAAACGTAGATTCATCTTAAGAATTTATATCACCATCATTACCTTCAAAACCACTCAACCAATTTCGTCCACAAAACAAAGCTTCTACGTTAGATGGTAGGAGACAACTCCTATATTGTTTAAAATTCGACTACCTATGCTAAATGATGATTCTGAAGCAACCGTCGTTATCGGAATACTAAGAACATCACAAGCCATATAAAATAATTCCTGAAAACGACTTGCGTTATCTTTCCAATAATGCAAGACATTCATACTCTCAAATATCATCATATTCAATGGTGCTTCATCCAAGTACACATCCAAAGGCGATTTTCCATTGTCACCAACTTTTTGCGAGTAGAAAGCATAAAAGTCCTGTTACATTAAAAAATCAATCCATAAATCTGAATAGTTTAGAAATATATGTATATTATCTAAAAAGATAAGACAAATAACTAACTATAATAAACAAAGAGTAACAAAGTAAATACAATTAAAATGGAAAAATGAAAACAAACGTCACCACTTACACTATATCCCATTGGTGCATTTCCATCGAAAGTTCTTGCAAGACCTTGTGAAGAACTTGTAGATGCTGTTGTCCTTGAGTTACTCTTATATGAATCAAAGAGCTTATACATTTTGCTGCGAACATGATCCAACTTTTTCTTACAAGTCGATGCATCTAGAGTAGTGAAACAAAATTCTAGAAGTGCAAACTTCATCCTTGGATCCAGAACAGCACCAATAGCAAGAATAGCACTATATTCTTCCCAATATTTATCAAACTTAAGTTGCATAGGTTGAACCATATCTCTAATATCCTTATCTGTAGAAAGTGCATGACGTCGCAAACAACATTCGATATTCCAAATCTGCATAAAATATAAGTTTGATGTGGGATAAGTTGAGCCATAAAACAGTTTGGTAATCTCATCAAATGGCTTCAAGAGTTCACATATCGCTTTTCCTTTTTGCCACTCAATATCTGATGGAAAATATGTATACGAGGCTTCGATCTCATGAAGATTATGTAGAGCATTTCGATGTTTGATGGCTCTCTGGAGGAGGAGGTAATTCTTCCGCATCATCGAGAACATCAAAGTCTTCTTCTAAATTATTGTCTTCTTGTTCAAAATCCATGCTGGAAATTATACAAGGCAACATAAAAGTTATTAAACTAATTGGTGCCTGATGATAAAAATTAAAAGTCAAAGTCAAGTATAGTACAAATCATGATTGAGGGATGGTTCACACATGTATATTAACACAAACAGTACGATTCCCTATTTGTCTATTTACAATTGAAAAAAAAATCAATAAGTTGACAAGTATACGCACTTACACAGACACAAATATAGGAATATATATATACAATGTTCATTCGTGATTCATGTCTATGTATGAAGGGAGTAAATCTTAAAAGTAGATACAGCAAATATGTAAGAGAATTACTTACAAGTTACAAATAGGAACCAACGTTAAAGAAAGAAAAGTGTGGTTGAATCAAAACTTCATAGAAGGCAGAAGAGAGACGAAGGGTTAGTGAAAAATAAAAACTGGAAGTTGCAAAACCCTAGAACTAGAAGTGCAACAGACGTTGCAAAATATATATTTTAATTTTAATTTTTTTTTTAATCCGCGGTAAAGTCCATAAACCGCACGTACCAATCTGCTACAAACCGCGAACCGTGGCGGTCTCAATCCGCCAAACCGCTGATAGAAAAAATGAAGTTCTAGACTGCTTTATTATAGGGCGGACCGGACTACAGTTCGCGGACTTTAGTCCGAATTGACAGCTCTAATTAGATGAACCATCTCAGTAAGGCCCATATATATCTTGACCAAACACGGGTCCAAACTCCAACCCATGGAACCATCTTTACCCCATGTACGTACTTTAAAATTAAGGCGAAGCTAACTTGCAGTACAAAATGTTGAAGGTTTACATAATAGAAGGGCCTAATAATAAATATAAGAAAAATCAGCATAAACCCTAAAAACCCTAAAATCTTTTGTATATAAAAGCAGTCACAAAGGCTTCAACAATCGCCACCACCGCTCATTTCTTTCGTTTTTTTACTTCTCGTCTTTCGTTCAGTCTCCATCGCTCTAGAAAAAATGAGACCTCCCCTTACAGGTAAGAACCCTAAAAGCTCTATCTTTCTTCTTCTTCTGTCTGCCTCCATGTTCGAACTAAAACAGGAGGGTTGTGTCAAATCTGAATTTGTTTCGTTGCGATCTCTGTAGTTTAATTGGTTTTTATTGTTGAATTCGTGACTCTTTTGCGTTTTCTCTGCTTCAATCCAGTTTTAAAACGAAAATGGAGATTTTTAATTACACACTCTTGTTCAGATTTAGTTAATTTGGGTTTATGGGTTTGGTTATATAGCAGGACGTGGTGGCGGTGGATTTAGGGGTGGGCGAGATGGAGGGTTTAGGGGTGGTGGACGAGGTGGAGGCGGCGGGAGAGGGGGTTTTGGAGGCCGTGGAGGAAGTACCATGAGAGGTCGTGGTGGAGGCCGGGGTGACCGAGGCCGTGGTGGTGGACGCGGTGACCGAGGCCGTGGTGGAGGACGTGGAGGAATGAAAGGAGGAAGCAAAGTGATTGTGGAGCCTCACAGACACGCTGGAGTGTTCATTGCTAAGGGCAAAGAGGATGCTCTCGTCACTAAGAATTTGGTTCCTGGTGAAGCCGTTTACAATGAAAAGAGGATCTCTGTTCAGGTATGGTTTGCTCTGCGATGGTTACTTCAAAGTTTGATGAGTATTGATCTTTCCTCTTTGATGGGGATATGCGTTGGAATCGGATATGATTACTTTGTTATTGTTCGTATGTGTCCATGAGAGAGTTGGAATCAGATCATTGTTGTTTTATTATTAATAGTTTTAGCTGTTTGGATTTTGTAGAACGAAGATGGAACTAAAGTTGAATACAGAGTTTGGAACCCTTTCCGCTCTAAGTTAGCTGCTGCAATTCTCGGTGGTGTTGATAACATTTGGATCGTAAGTCTCATCTTTTACAAATCATGAAAATATAAAGTAACAATCTTTTTTTCTCATATTGGAAGTATAAAGACTTGTTTCTTGATTGAATTGTAGAAACCTGGTGCCAAAGTTCTTTACCTTGGTGCTGCTTCTGGAACCACTGTCTCTCATGTCTCTGATCTTGTTGGCCCTGTAAGTGAAAGCCTATTACTAGTCCATGGTGTTTTTCTTCTGCTAATTAGCTCACACCTGTCTTCTCTTTGTGACTTATCTTTGCTCTATTGCTTTATATGTTTGGCAGGAGGGATGTGTTTATGCCGTTGAGTTTTCTCATAGAAGTGGTAGAGATTTGGTGAACATGGCAAAGAAGAGAACTAATGTTATTCCAATCATTGAAGATGCTAGACACCCCGCTAAGTACAGAATGCTTGTGGGCATGGTTGATGTCATATTCTCTGATGTTGCCCAACCAGATCAGGTTTGGTTCTTCCTTATTTCTTACCATGAAAGTTTGAAGACTCCTTTATACAGTTACTTTATAACATTGAAATCGGCAGATGATGATTTACTTGGATTCCCCTTCAGAACATTATGGGTGTTGCAAACTCCAAGTTTCTGATGCTACTTTGATTTTTTTTTAACTTTTTTTTTTTTTTTTTTGTGTGGTCGGCCAAGTCTTATATTTCTCTTCCTTTTACATATTTTCCTTTTAAAAGAAAGCCTTTCAGTTTTTTTACTTTCAGCAAAATCCATGATTCTTCTTCTCAGAACTCTTTTTCTATTCTGCTTAGAATTTGGTTGGTTAAGTTTTTGACATTCCATTTTTGAAGTGATTTTGAAAATTTCTGTGATTGAAGCTTTTAAAGAAGTCATTGTAGTAGCAGTAGTGAGCTTGCAGAGATAGTTCCAAGAAAATCTGCAATGAAACCATAAATGCTTCTCTTGGTTCTTATTTTGGTTTTTCACTGTTTTATGTTTTTTAATTGAATCCCATTTATTTGCCCAACTCTTGAAGGCAAGAATCTTGGCCCTGAATGGCTCATTTTTCCTCAAAACTGGAGGACACTTTGTTATCTCAATCAAGGTCAGTACTTTTATCCTTCCTCTAATTCTCCTCGAAACATCAAATCAAATTTTAGAATGTTCACTTTGCTTGGGTATCTAAATAAACATGTCCTCTTCTGTTCAGGCGAACTGTATTGACTCTACGGTTCCAGCAGAAGCAGTGTTCCAGAGCGAGGTGAAGAAGCTGCAGCTAGAGCAGTTTAGGCCAGCAGAACAGGTAACTCTGGAGCCGTTCGAGCGAGACCATGCCTGTGTTGTTGGCACTTACCGCATGCCCAAGAAACAAAAGGCTGCAGCCACATAGAACGATACTTGGTGCGTGTGGTCAGTAGAATTGTGGACCAGTGTGACCGAACCCTAGCGGGTTTCTTTGGTTTTGGCTTCTTGTTGTATTATGCTAAAGATGGATAATGCTTTTATGTCTTGTGTTTGGATGTTTCATCTTTTGATAACGAAGCAATGATCTAATAGAACATTTTTATATAAAGAAATATGGGTCTTGAAATGCAGTTTTGTGGCCGCTAAGGCAGCGGTAAGTGTTTGATGGCTGAGAGGTGCCATGATTTTGGTAGAAATTGGTCAAAAACTTAAAGGTAGTTGAGAAACTCAGTTTTGTTTTTGTTTTTCAAGTTTACAATAGGTTTGTATATGCTTGAAATCTTTAAGAGGAACCCAAAATATTACACCAAAAGAAAGCAAAAAGATGATGAGTTATTGGAAAAATGTCAAATGCGACTGCATATTAGGGTTGCAGAAGAGGGATACTCGGGAAAGATGAACGGAAAATTATGGTTGTGTCCTTCAGTAAAGAGAAATAAAACGATCAACAAAGAAGAACATGTTGTATTTCGAACTCGAGACTCGAGACATGGTTAAAATAACAACTAGTATGGTTATAAAAAACAAAGAACACTCGACTTTCCAAAATGTATTTGAAAATTGAAAAGGCCCTTAAACAAATTCCAGATTGATTCCCACCTTAGAGAAATTCGTTAACGTTGGATTTATATATTATGCAATCTGATAGTGATTCGATTAGAGAAAAATCCAAGATCATGGAGTCCTTGCATCACAAGCAATCTGATGGTGATTCGATCGGAATGAGTTGCCAATGTATCTATCATTGTTAAGATCCGAATCTAGCATCTTACAAGAAGTCAAAGGCATTATAAAAATACTAAATAGTTAATAAATAAGTGCATTAGATAAATAGAAGCTTCCCAAATTTATCGGAACAGAAATGGAAACATTCCTATTTATATTCCAACTCCAATAAAACCTTCTTAAACCCTAATTAAGAACGTCTCTATAAAAACCAATCACAGAAGCTTCAACATCGCCACCGATCTTCTCTTTTCTTTGCCTTGGCTTTTTTTTTCCTGTCTTTCACAGCTATCTTCGCTTCTCGCTCTATAGCAAAGATGAGACCTCCAGCAAGAGGTGAGAACCCTAAAAGTTTTTTTTTCCTTTCTACTTGTTTCTGTAATCCAGAGCAACTCTGTTCGACCTAAAATATAGGGTTTTGTTTAATCTAAATTCGTTTTATCACAATATCTCAAGCTGAATTGATTGTTACCTAGACTGTGTTGAGTCTTCACTGCTTCAATCCAAGTTTTCTAATTCGTTTATTTTCGGTTTATGTAATATGGTTTATGGTCGGTCAGGACGTGGTGGTGGTGGTGCTTATGGCCGCGGAAGAGGTGAAGGAAGTGCCGTGAGAGGCCGTGGAAGAGGCCCCGGAAGAGACCGTGGAAGAGGACCGAGAGGCCGTGGAGGTGACCGTAAAAGTGGTCCCGGCGGAGTAAGAGAAAAAGGAGGGATTAAGGGAGGAAACAAAGTGATAGTGACTCCTCATAGGCACGAAGGAGTTTTCGTTGCCAAGGCTAAAGAAGATGTTCTTGTCACAAGGAACTTGGTTCCTGGTGAATCCGTTTACAACGAGAAGAGAATCTCTGTTGAGAACCAAGATGGAACTAAGGTTGAATACAGAGTTTGGAACCCTTTTCGATCTAAGATAGCTGCTGCGATTCTCGGTGGTGTTGATAACATTTGGATAGTAAGTCCCATCTTTTTACACATCATCAAAACATCAAGTTGGTTCGAACCTTTTTCTAATAACTTATTTTCTTGAAATTGTAGAAACCTGGTGCTAAAGTTCTCTACCTTGGTGCTGCTTCTGGAACCAGTGTATCACATGTGTCTGATATTGTTGGCTCTGTAAGTGAACCCTAACCTTCTTTATCTGTTTATTTCCTTTGTAATGTTTGCTTATATTTGGTTTTTGATTGGTTCGTAGGACGGATGTGTTTATGCTGTTGAGTTTTCTCCCAGAAGTGGTAGAGATTTGGTGAACATGGCGAAAAAGAGAACTAATGTTGTACCAATCATTGAAGATGCTAGATATCCTTCTAAGTATAGAATGCTTGTGGGCATGGTTGATGTCATATTCTCTGATGTTGCTCAACCCGATCAGGTTTGATCTTACCTCATTTCTGACTAAGAAAGTCAAATCTCCACAAATATATAAGTTCTTGCTTATATTAAAGTTTATTCCAAAATCAGCAGATGATGATCATACTTGGATTCCCATGCAAAGTCCAAGTTTCTGATGCTACAGTTTTCATTAGCAAAAAACTCATTTATTTTTCTTGAATTTTCTTGTCACAAGTCTTACTAAAGAAAATCTCAGTTTCTGATTCTACTTTATAGCTAGAGCATTTTTTGGATAAAGATTCATGCCTAATATATATGCAGGCTAGGATAATAGCTCTCAATGCATCATATTTCCTCAAAGCTGGAGGTCACTATTTGATCTCTATAAAGGTCAGTAACAAAACTTCAACCTTATTGATACAAATCAAAATCATTCTCTTTGTAAGTGTGCATTGTTTGTTTAATTATATAAGTGTTTTTTTTTTTTTTTTGGGCAGGCGAGTTGTATAGACTCAAGAATAGGAGCAGAAGAAGTGTTTCAAAACGAAGTGAAGAAGCTGCAACTGGAAGAGTTGAGACCAGCAGAGCAATTGACTCTTGAGCCTTATGAGCGTGACCATGCTTGTGTTATTGGTGGTTATCGCTTGCCTAGGAAACAAAAAGCTAACACTGCTACTTAAAATTACACGAATCTTATCTCTTTAATCTTTACTTTGTGATCATTATTATGAGATTTTTCAGACACATTTATGAGGCTTTTATTAGGTGTTTTTAGGCTTTTTGTGTTCAGTTTTTTTCTTTGCTAAAATGTGAATATCATTATTAGATGAAGGTGAGTTTTTACAAAAAGTATAATCTAGTTATTGTGCAGCCTTGGCAAAAAGAAAAATAAAAACAAGGATGCACATTTTTAGGTAAAATAACCGTCGTGGTCATCTAAGCCATATGGACATTAAGTCACGGAATTGTCTTCTATGTCTTCGTGATGATATCGTGTTACGAATTTTTCGATCAATACCTTTAGAAATGGTAATCGCCGGGATAGAAATCTGGTTGTGGAGAACATTGTTTCTTTGTTTCCAAAGATGGAAGATTGTTGCCTGGACTGCCAACATCCTAAGAAGAGAGGGGGCAACAGTGGAGCTCATAAAAGTGGAGTTTTGTGTTCAGTTTGTGTTCAGTTTTACTTCTGATCTTCAGAAGTGAAGTTTTGTTGAAACGCAAATACATTCTGAGTTGGATAATATACACTTTATAGTTTTGGTTTGTGGAACTTCCATTTGACGACGTCACATTGAATAATCTTATGATCTGTGATTTGTGATATTAAATGTGATTTAAATTTTATGTCATGACCGAATGTTTCGGATATGACAATAACAGGGTTTAAATTTCTGAAATGATAAGATCAGGGTCGGTTCTAAGGCCAAATGAAACATGGACCAAGGAAAAATCTTTGCCAACTAAATGAACGATAGAATATTATATGGTGACGCATATGAACTAAAATAATATATGTTTAGCTACACCAATAAAAATATAATATATAACGATATACATAAATTATATGATAATACATAGCAACACATCTAAAATAAAATAATATATTTTTAGCTACACCAACAAAAATATAATACATAGTAACATACATATATAAAAACATCATACCAAAAAAAAAAATCCACATTTAAAACAAACCAATTCGCTAAATTGACATATCTTCACGAACACTAGAATAATTTTTTAGCGCACTATTGAAATGATTTCAAATCATTTTCAAATGAAAGCTAGCTCGTTTTAGTCAATGTGTTAAAAAATAAACCGAATGATGAACCATAAGCTTTTTGGGTCACCGGGTCATTGGTCGAATTGGTCAAGTCGGGGAACCAATTAATTAATAATTATTTTGATTTTATGAATAAAATACTTAGTTTTCCAATAAATAAACAGAAAATATGATTGATTAAATAGTAGACATATAAATTTAATAAATTGAATCCTTTTATAAGTTAAAATAAATTTGTAATTACATATATAATATTTTTCACCAAAAACATGAGAAAAATAAAAACAATTGACAAACATGATGAAAAAAAGAAAATAAAAACACACTTAATAGAAAATATAAATATTGAAGTTAGGATTACACTCTGTTGGCTCAACCACTGATTCACAGGTTTTTACCGGTTTAACATAAGTTTATATAAGTAGGGTTTTAAAATTAATCTGAACCAGAGTATCAGTCTGGCCACAATTTAGCCGGTCCGTTTTGAATTTTAAAACATTGATTTTATTTTATATTTTCGTTCTTCTTCGTATTTTTTTTCTTTTTTTATTCAAAACTCTCTCTTAGTGATAAGAAAGATTAAAGTCGTGGCTGAATTTTTTTTAATTAGTTTGTTTTATATGTGAGTTTTTTTGTTTTATTCATATGGTTTTTGTTTGGTTAGAAAATTAAATTTGAATTAAGTTTTGAATTTATTTAATTTAATTCTAATACTAAATAACAATTTTATCGCGGTTAGACAAAAATCGTGGCAAAATTAACATATATGGTTTTCAATATAACTATATAAGTTATATTTATTTGTACATATCACCATACATTATACATTAGTTTGTGTAACTAAAAATATATTATGTTAGTTCAGATGTGTAGCTATGTAATGTCATATAGTTTGTGTATGTCGCCATATATTATACTTTTATTGGTGTAGCTAAATACACATGCATTATTTTAATTCATATGTGTAACCATGTAATGTTCTATAGTTCGTGTAGCTAACACGGATTTTTTTTTAAAGTTAGTATGCAATATATTTGACCCCAAATCGTAAATTTTTTTAATTAAATTGTTTTTGGTCTCATCAAACTCAGAGATAAGATCAATGATTTCTGTTAAAAAAATGTACGCCTGAAATTCGAGAATGATCAAAAACATGTATTGATCCCTAGGGTTTATTGAATCCAATATAACTTTAAGAGTAAAATTTTACTCAAAACTCTTTATTTTTATTTGGTAGTTGTCCCTCAATAAGTCCAGTCTCAACTTTGATTTCCTCTAGTTCCTCTGTTGTTAGACCAACAACAAATAAGCTTGTTTTTTGAATGTTAAGAGCTAATCATGATTGTTCCTCAAACTCTTTCAGGATCATCTGAAGAATTTTCTTAACAGAATCCAGCTTGCCTTCAGTGAAATTCAGTAGGTCATCCGCAAAACAAAAGGGAGTCAACATTGCTTCTTCACATTTATGATGATACCAGTAAGATATTTGGGAGTTTCATTGTGTACAAAAAAGCTAATCTTATTGGATTGTGCTACTCTCCCTGAAGCCATAAAGACAAGATTCAATAAACCCTAGGGATCAATACATGTTTTTGATCATTCTCGAATTTCAGGCGTACATTTTTTTATGGCGTACAAAAAAGCTAACCTTATTGGATTTATTTCTTTTGCTGGTAGACTACAGCTCCTCATACAGTAATAAATGGTCTTACAAGCGTCTGGTCTAGCTCATTTGTCTTGCCAAAAGCCTGCACAGATGAAATAAACAAGTTATGTGGAAAATTTTTATGGAGGAGAAATATAGAGGAAAGATCAAATGTCAGAGTCTCTTGGAAAATAGTCACAAAAAGCAAGAAAAAGGCGGTTTGGGAATAAGGGATTTCTGTCTTTGGAATACAGCTTGTATATTGAAACTGGTATGGCTACTGTTTTTCAACCAAGCTTCAGTATGGTCTAATTGGTATCAAGGAGGTTTTGGAAGGAGATATTGATAGATTTTGGGTCATAAACACGAAGAACAAACACTCTTGGTTGGAAAATCAACTATTGCTACTCGGGGGAACTGTTTACCCATGGATACGAATGAAGATAGGAAATGGTGAGAGATGTTATTATTGATCCACAAACTGGTCACCGTATGGAAGGATAAAAACTTACCTACAAGCAGAGAGTAACACTCGATCAGGCATCAGAAGGGACACCACTCTAGTAGAATTATGGTATTTTGGTTCCTGGAATCTCCCACCGGCTCGATCGAAGAACGAGAAAATGTTCAATCATACATTTCCACTGTCAACCTAGCAAATTGTGAGGATTATCCAGAATGGTGGTCTAACAACAAATTGAAGAAATTTTTTAGCACCGGAGAGATATATGATTTGCTTTGTCTTAAAGGTCCAGAGGTAACCTGGCATAGAGAGGTCTCGTTTTCTAGTGGAATACCTCGTCACAAATTTCTTTGCTGGTTGTGGATGCTTAATCGATGCCCTACCAAAGACAGGATGATTCATTGGGGTCTTCCTGTGGATCCTCTTTGTGTCCTCTGTAATTCTCATCAGGAGAGTCGCTCTCACTTGTTCTTCATCTGCTCATTTAGCTGGAAAATCTGGAATACTTTGGCTTCAAAACGTGGGCTTCAATCACCGAGGAATTGGGATGATCTGGTAATCGCATTAAAACAAGATGTGGGTTCAGTTCCTCATAAGAAAATGCTACGGTTGTCTTGGCAAGCGAGTTTATACCTGATTTGGATGGAGCGCAATAGCAGAATCCATTGATTGGTCTTCAAACCACCCGAATCGATACTAAGAGAGGCTTGTCTTCTTATTAAAAACAGGATCTCCAGTCTTCGTGATTCACAATCGATTATGGCATCGGCGTTGATGCAGCTCTGGCTCTCGAATTAACAACAATCTACTAGTTCTATCACTCGATTCATCTCTTCACTTGGCTCTACATATTTCATTTCTCGAAGCTTCATCAGAGATAGGAAAATTGTCTCGTGGGACTTTACCAACTGGGTTTGTCCTCAAACAAAAAAATGATTCAAGTTATGTTCCTTCTATATGGGTTTTCTATATCTATGGGTTACTTAGCCAATTGGGTCTGAGTGCCATGTAAAACATTTTATTTCTCATGCAATTTCAATAGAAGAACTTTCTCAAAAAAAAAAAAATCTCTTTATTTTTATTTTTTGATATTTTTTTTACATCGGTTTGATATATAGTTATTTATTTTATAATTTTATTTAGTGTGTAAAAATCTTCAAATAACACTTATCTTTCGCCGTTTCTTTCTAATTTCTATAGTTCTCTTTCAAAATCCATTTAGTATTTGTTTCATTGTAAAGATGTTCATTTTTTTATTCCAAGAGTCATTAGTTCAACTGGTAAAATATCTCAGGTAAAGTCTAGAGGTCGTTGATTCGAATGACATTTGGGAGGGGACCATATAAAATGCTTTGGTCCATAACGGGCATAAGTCCGATACTTCTTAGTATTCACAAAAGAAAAAGAAAAAAGATATTCCTTTTTATTTTGTGACGACGATGTTCCATAATGTTATAGAACCCGAAAAATAAAATAGGTTGAACAGAAGAATTCAAATTGTTTAAAATTTTTGAATTCTTTTGTCTTTTCTTCCAGTTATGCCTTTTAATAAAATTTTAAATTATGCAATGAACTTCGTACTCTTAAAAAATAAAAATAAATTTGAAACTAATCATGTCTAAAATAAAAATGAAAATTGTCAGAAGTGGGATTTGAACCCACGCCCTCTTACGAGGACCAGAACTTGAGTCTGGCGCCTTAGACCACTCGGCCACTCTGACTTCTTGATTTACTGCTTAAATAAACTTATAAATATCAGCAGATAACACTAATACACACAACTAGCAAAAAATAGATTTATTTTGTTATATAATCCTTAGTAAATATTGGTTATTGTAATATGTCCCTTTTTAGTTTTATTTATAAATTTTACACTTTACGTATAAAATAAATATATGAGGTGAATTGCTCACTATTTAATAATTATAATATCGTCACTTAAGTATATTAAAATGCTATGTGTGTTGTAGTGACAAGATAAATAAGCATTAAAATATGCCTAGTTAAGGCCCATCAAGCTGAATCCTCGTATACAAAAGATTTCGACCCATACAATATTGAGACAATCTTGGAATACACATTTAATTTTATCTTCTTAAAAAAAAATATTAAAGTCATTCAAAAAAAAAAAAAAAAAAAAAATTATTAAAGCAAGCATAGAAAAATCATATGAGCAAATTTTTAGAAAATTAATAGGAATATCAAATCCACTAATTTTGGTTCAGAAAAATATTTACTATAGGTTTTCTTACGGCATTTACTTTAGTGTTTTGTTTTTCTTTTTGACATCGGCATTTACTTATAAGTGTTATGAGTAGAGTCTTGTTAATAAACAAAAATTGAAACAATAATAAAAAAGTGGTGCCCCACATAGCATAGCCATTAGCTACTATGTTATAGCTTTTGGCTGTAGCACTGAAGAACAAAAAAATGGTTGGAGGCGTGGAAAGAAATGCAAAAATAAAGAAAACAAGAAATTGGAATGAAATGTGTGGATTTCGTGTGGCGACGTTAAACTTCTATCAACTCCGTCATCGAGAAGCGCGTGGCTTCCCTAATTTCATACATAATTTTCTTTAAATTATTATATTCATTTATAACCTTTTCTTTTTGGGTTAACACATGTAACATGTTCACCGATTATTTGTTCTACAAAAAAACTAGCAATTTGGTAAATTTAGAAAGAGAACGAAAACTAACCGTCATAAATTCCAAACCATACCGTTCAAACTGACCAGTCTCCTCGTCTCTTGCTTTCTCATTTTGCAAAAAGAAGAAAATTTAACTTACGAGAAAATATCTTAAACTATTAGTATATATATATTCTCTCTGTTTCAATTTAAATATCGTTAACAAAAAATTTTGTTATAAAATAAGTGCCATTTGATGATTCTAATGTAAATTTTTATGCAAATTTATTTATTTTGTTCCTAATTAAATTAATAAAAACATTAAATACTTAAAATTTTCAACAATCAAATAAATGTATAATTAAACATTTAACTCTTTTTTAATTCGTGTAAAAATTGTTAAAATAACATTTAATTTGAAACAAATGAAATATTTTTTACCTTTTGGAAAACTAAAATTGTCATCATCTTTATTTTTTTTTTTTCTATTTTCATTATATCTTCACGCCAAAATAAAAGGAACACAAAATAAAATTGTTAATGCCATATTTAATTGTTTTCTAATTTCATCGGACTCAAATAATAGTTTATGGTTACTAATTTTAAATAATTTATGATCTTTATCAATTACTATTTTGTTTAAAAACACTTTAAAATTTAGAAGAGATTATTTATTTCTTAACAAGTATTATTAAAATAAATAAATAGACAGCCATAAACTGTAAAATAAATAGACGGAAAGTCCTAAACTTTTCTTGTTAGCAAAATAAATAGACAGCCATAAAATGTAATGAGTTTCATTGAAGAAAACCATTGTTTTCTTAAGTCACTTTACGGCCGAATATATAAACAATTATAACCGGTAATTTCCGGGTAACATAAACAGTAGACCACCAAATAAGGACCTACCTATTCTCTCTTTTTTGCTTTTTAAAAGTTTTACCAAAATGCCCTCACCTGGTCAACTGGCCTTTTGAGTTTCTTTTCGTCTCTCTCTGCGTAATATAGGAGATAATTACTCAAACAATGATTTTTTTTTTAATTATTAAAATAATTTTTTGAAAATAGAGAAATATTTAAAAATAGGTAAAAAATTTGTAAAATTTTTATTTTATTTTTAATAACTAAAATGCCATTGACATTCAAAAGATATATATATATATATATATATTAAAATAATAATAAAAAAATATTAATAATAAAAAATAAAATTTTAATAAAAACTTAAAATCTATTTTTTTTTTTAATAATAAAAATGCGTTTGTGATCAACATTTATAAATGACATTTGCAATGAGCATTTACAATAACCGTTTGCGGCTGGCGTTTGTGACATTCGTTTGCAATTGGCATTTGCATTGGTATCGCGATTGGCGTTTACATTTGAAATCATGGTAGATGTTTTGGACTATTTTAGATATTATGGTATAGTTATTTGCAGTATACAAAAAATACGTTAATATTAGTGGTAGATTTATTTTCTAAATTATGATAGACTTGTATATCGACCGCCGTTTGCGACCGGCGGTTGCGTTAAAAAATTCATTGTATGTAACATACAAATTTACAATGATGTGTAAACATATAAGTCTACCATCATTATATGTAAATATACAAGTCTACCATCATTGTATGTAAGCATACAAGTCTACTATCATTGTATGTAAACATACAAATCTACCATTGTAAATCTACCGCCATAATAACCAATAAATATACCAACTGAAGGTTGTTTTAGTAAACTCAAAATATTGAATAACTCTACCACCTCAATAATAAGTCTACTACTCATTATAAATATGTCATCATTAAAAATAAATCTACAATCCAAAACCCGTATAAATCTATCTCCTATGACAATAAATGTACCACGCAACTTTAATCTACCGTCAAATAAAACAAATCTATCATTCAATTATAAATCTACGAGTTAAATTTACCATTCGACTATTAAGTCTATCACTCAGAAACATCTTTACCATAATTGGCGTTAACTCTACCACTCATATTATAAATCTACCACTCGGAAACATCTCTACCACCAAATAAAAATAAGTCTATGAAAAAAGTCTACCATTATAATATTAAGTCCACCGTTTTAAATTAAGTCTTCTATGCCGGTTATAAGTCTACAATCATGAAACAAATCTACCGTCATTAGAATGGTAGACTTTTTCATTTTTGGTAAACTTATTTTCTCTGATTCTGCATATATGTCAAAATATATATAGTAATTGCAGTTTTGTAAATACGTTTTTTTGTCGTGAAAAGAAAAAATGGTAAAATTGATATAAAATTTTTTTTTAGTAATTATGAAAAATTGGTATTGGTTTAGTAAAATTTTTTTTTCAAAATTGTTTGAGAACTCTTAATATAAACTCTCTCTTCTACTCCCTTACCAAAAAGCACTATTCCATTTCTCTAATAATCATATCACTTAACCATTAATGTTTTAAAATATTTTTCTTTCCTGTAGAAAAAAACAACTCTCAACTCTCAACTCTCAACTCTCAACTCCAAAGTCCAAACCTCCCAAGTTCGAACTTGGGTTAATGGAATAAAAGTTATTGCCATGTGTGGTTTGCTCTTTTGGGTGAGAGACCAAATCTCTACGTGGTTTTTTTTTTATTAAAACTAAAAATTTACATGTTCCATTGTTGCTCGCATATTTAAATTGTAGATATATTTTTCTCTACATATCTTAACCAACCAATATTAACTTAACAATTCCAACTAATAAAGCTGGATCTCCTTTCAAACAGAAAAAAATGGTTGGAACTCCGAATTTTGTGTTATATATATATGGTGGAGAAGAGTCGAGTTAGGCAAGGCAGAAGTAGGACACGTGGTGATCAAACTATGTTAAATTAAGAACCCATTAAAGAAATAAGCTAAAGTAGTCAAGATTTAAAATTTAAAAATTAAGTTGGAAAGTATTTTGGATGATATAGTTGCTAAGCCAATTTTACTCATTAGGTTTTTGCCTTCACGCAACCTACCAAGAAATGTCAAAAACTTTATGTTGCGGTTATATTTTCATGCGAGTAATTAAAAATTATAGGAAAGCTTTAGATAATTGTATTCTTTTAAAACATTATGCAATAGAATTTGCTTTATTACTAGAATGAAAGCTAATGAAGTCTCTTCTCCTTTTTCACATAACAGGCACATATTTAATGTTTTACTGTTCCAACTCTATGAAATTAAAGAATTGATATTAAAAAATGCCGTTGAAATGTTCAAATTAATGAAATTTAAAAGCTTAACGGTGGACGGAAGCAGTGGTTCCATCTCTTGGCTATCCAATCAGCTACCCTGGGTTCAATCCAGCTTTTGTGGAGTTAAGAGTAGGCCAGTGGACTAGACAAAAAAAGAGGTTTAATGACTAGTTTAAAAGTTTATGTTAAATATAAAAAGATTATATTCACTCTCCAACAATACTTTTTTTTTTTTTCATCTGTTGAATTATATTAAAAACTGGAATTACAAGCTGGAGTAATAAACCATTAGTCCAAATAAGGGAGACACAAAACGACCTACTAAATTTCTGGAGTAAACCTAAAACAAGGAGGAAGAAAGACCATGATATAGAAATTGAATCCTCACCACTACAACTTAGACATTGATCCAAAATGCTTCCACGACTTTCCAAAAGAACTTGTAGATGTAGTGGTTGTACCAACAAACAAAAGTTTCATTCAAACCCTGAAGACAGACCTAAAACAAGCTTTACCGGCAAAAACACTATCAGAAAGGAACGCAGCAACGAAGCAGAACAAACCACAGAAACCGCACCAAAGAAACCTCTCCAAAGAACAGCAACCTCGAGAGAACTAGGATCAAGGTAAAAACCTTTACCACTGATTGGGAAAACGTTAAATAAGAACCATATCTCTTACACGCGGACACTCGCAAGCCAAACTCAAACATCTACAGATTAAGAATTGGCCACCTCCTCGCAAGAGAAGAGCTAAGGAACGAGCCCACTGCTTCGTCTTGAAACCAACCACCAAGACTTAGAAAGCCTCAACAGAAGACAAGTAGATGCCTCCACAGCAAACTAGCATCAAAAAGACGAACCCAACCAGAACAATCCTACTCTGACTCTAACCACATAACAAGGCAAGGACCACAAGAGCGGAAGAGGCAAGGACTAACAACTAACCCCACACGGTAAAACCAACCTCCAACGAAGGACTAATTCCTTTTGAACACAAAGCAGGAAGAAAACCAGATAAAAAACCGGAAAAATCAGTAGGAAAAGAAGACGGCCAACTTGCTGAGGCACCACCTTGACTCCACCGGCAAGTCCGATGGACCACCGACGAAACTGGGAGAAGCAAACTAACCTCTCGACAACCAGATCTAAGAACAAGCTCTATTTGTCCGATCCGAGGCTGGCCCGTTTGCTTCAGGCGAAGCTCCTTCGTCTTCATGAGAACCGACACCACCAGACAAAGACCAAGCCCTTGCCGAGAACAAGACAACCACCATCTCTTCCGCTGAATTTTTTAGATTTGGGTTTAGCATCACCGAAAAAGACTGAAAAGAAAGGAACCGAGAACACGAGACCGATGCCGGTGCTAGGGGAGCCACTGACCACCGGTCTCAACGTGAATGGCGATCTCTGAGTTTTTCGTCGGCGGCGGCGTTAGAGTTTTCTTAGAGGATTTTGTTTGTTTGAGAAGCCACTCTCCAACAATACATAATTAGTTATTCAAGATATTTATTTTTTACCGTACCATGTTTTAAAAGTCAATATCAACCTCTATATATTATTAACAAAAAAATATGATTTTTTTTATCAACAAATGTATTATACATATTAAAATTTAAATTGTGACATAATAATACCACTATTACAAATTATTAGACTACACAAAAAATGAATTATATATACAAAATGGATGGATAAACGACATCATATTTGCATTTAACAACATAATCATAATAATTGCATAAAAGACTTAATAAATCTCTCAAACATTATTGAAATATTAAAATCACTAGCATCTCGATTATGTTAATATATGTCAAAATATGGACATCCAATTAAGCATCGCAATTAATTTTGAATTATAGTTTTACATGTAGAGACATATAAACCATGATTTGTGGTTCAACGCTTTTATTAGAAAGTGCATGGACAAACCCCTAACTTTTCCCCAATAAATCATATAAAATTATCCTTATTTCTTAATTATTTCCTTTGAAATTTATATAGGCAGCTTTTGGATTTTCGATAGGGCCAACTAGTTGTTTAAAGTGGCAATTTGCATCTACAAGTTTGGAGGGCCCCTTGTTCTCATAGGCAATTTGAAACCTATTTTACTTGTTTTTTTGTTTATCCATTTTCTTCTGTGTCTGTATATATAAACATATATTGTTAAGACTTTGGCCAAGTTATGGAAGGTATTATACGAATATATTAGTATGAGCTTTATGAAATTCGAGATAACGTATTATACGAATATATTAGTATGAGCTTTATGAAATTCGAGATAACGTATTATACGAATATATTAATAATTAAATACCATATCGCCGGCGATCGTTAATTCTAAAAGGTCGACCTGATTGTTGACCATTAGATCATAAATTTCATGATAATGGCTTTTAAAATTAATTTTGCATTTGGTATAAGGTTAAAAATCTGTATAATAAAAGTGACGAATAATAACATTATCAAGAAATTTAATATAAAAACCGTTCTCTTTTAAAATTATTTTTTGTCCTATAAAAACACGTTCTCTTTTAAGTAAGCTGTTTCGAATTGGGATTAGCTATATCTTATTGCATTTATATAACTCCATTGTTTTCATATACTGTATATATTAATTATGACGCAAGAAAAAAGTTATAATAAAGAAATAGTTTACTTACTAGATGCTCTAAAGTTGCAATGTGACAGTGTTCATGTTTTATTGGAAGAGGTAAAAGAAGGGTACGAAACGGAAACATCGCACTTGCATGTGAAGATCTGGTGCTACTTTGAAACCCAAGTGGCATGTTTTGTTATTTTCTCCTATTTTTGAGGGCTTTATTTTCATTTTTAAACATCGAGGGCTTTATTTTAAAGTTGAAACGATACGCCAAAATTAAAATTCCTAAACATATGTACTAGTATTAGGTGTGTTAAATGTAATTATATTAATTAAAATTTCGTTACTTTTTATGCTAAGTAATTAAACAGCATGGAAACATTAAAACTTGTAAATCAATAGAATTGAAGAAGAACAATAATTTTGTATTATCTTCAATTAATTTATGAATTCGAATATAGCTAAAAATACTTATATTATAAAAGTAACTAAGTGGTAATTTTGATAGTCATTTGGAGTATAGCTATGAGAATAATAGAATAGAATAAGTGTGTGTATATATCAAACCTAGTACTTTTTCAGTTGCGATACTTAAATAATATTATATAAACTAAACTATTAAAAAGTTAAATCTAGAGTTATTATATACGGTATGTATAAAACTGACGATAAGAAAAATAAATCGTAAACTCACAGTTGCTACTTCTGAAATTTGTTTTGAAGAAAATGGATATTTGTAAGAAATATTTTTAGTGAAATAAAAGATTGTAGTTGTTATTAATTGTAAAATATTCTAAAGTATATTTGTTTCCTTAGTTGTAACAATTACTAGTATTACTCAAAACGTAATTTAGAACAGTTAAGGATATTGATCTTGATCTTTTCGGTTCGTCAGAATAGTTGTTAATTTAAACGTAATTTAATAACTCGAATTCAATTGCGCTAACAAAGATATTCTAGAAATTCGTCCGAGTTAAAAAAAAAAAAAAATTTGTTAAAAACTTTCAACGCAAATGCAAGTAAGCAACCGCCACGTGGCGGATAATCTTAGCGAGATTAGCCGGTAATCTTGTTATTTACACACACAAACACAAAAAAAAAAAAAAAAAAAAGAGTAAAGAAGGAAACAGAAGCTATCCCCAAGTATTGGAAATTTTTGAATGACCAAACTCAGTTACACAGAGAGAGTTTATAACGTAACAGACTGTGATCACAATCTAACGCTACAGATCCACGATTAAGAGACACGTGTCGTAATCGTAGCTCAGGTTTCGTAAATGACATGCCAGGGTAGAGAAAACATTCGGTTAGAAAACGGTGAAAAAAAAAAAAAAAACTATGTTGCCGTGGAAACAAGACAGATGCAGGTGTTTAAGGTCGAATCCTCACCGTACGATGTTCTTAAAGGGTAAAAATGTAAATTTAAATATCTGATCGGACGGTTTTAAAGCCCCTTCTTCTTTCCTTTTTTATATTTCGTCACTGTCATATCAAAATGCCACAAGAGAAAGCAACTTCGTTCGTCTTTTCTCTCTCTAGATTTCTCAGAGTATCTCTAATCTCTCTCTCTTCTTTCCGATACTATTTTCATCGAAATTTAAAAACCCGATCTCTTTCTTTCTTTCTGAGCTTTTGAGAGGAGAACAAGAAGAAGAATATAAATTCAATGGCATCTGGGTTCCCCGGCGGCGGTGGTGGGCCGGAGTTCTACGGCGTCGGTGGTAGATCTATGCCTGGAGGTCCTGGAACCGTCATCAACTCCGGTAACAATAATCCTCAGCCGACGTACATGAACCAGATTCCCGGAATTTTCCTCGATCAGATCGGAAACAGAGTCGCCGTCGGCCACGGAATCGCCGTCGGCCACGGAATCGCCGGGAAACGGACTCTTGCAGATTTTCAAGCGGCTCAGCAGCAGCATCAACCGTTTCATAATCAATCAGCTTTAAACGCGTTTCTTCTTAGGTCTGTCAAGCCTAGAACTTTCCAGAATCTCCAGTCTCCGACGACGACGATGATCGATCTCACATCTGTTAATAATGATATGAGCTTTTTTGGTGGTTCGTCTCAGCGTTACGGTTTACCGCTTCTTCCGAATCTCAGGTCTCAGTCCGATTTGGGTCTATTTGGTGGAGTCCGAATGGGATTCGGGTCGGGTAATAATCCGACTTTATCCGGCGTTCCGTGTATTGACCCGGTACAGAACCGGGCTCATGAATCGGAGAACATGTTGAATAGTTTAAGAGAGCTTGAGAAACAGCTTTTAGATGATAATGACGACGAGAGTGATGCACAAGGAGGAGGTGATGATGACGTGTCTGTTGTCACCCATTCAAACAACGATTGGATACATAGCCTCGTGACTCCGAATCCGGTTTCGTCTTCTTCCCCGAGCTCTTCCTCCTCGTCTTCTTCGCCTTCCACAGCTTCGACCACGACCTCGGTCTCTTCGAGGCAAACGGTGATGGAAATCGCGACGGCGATCGCGGAAGGGAAGACGGAGATAGCGTCGGAGATCCTGGCGCGTGTTTCTCAGACGGCGAATCCGAAGAGGAATTCCGAGGAGAAGCTGGTTGGTTTCATGGTCACGGCGCTTCGATCGAGGATTAATCCGGTCGAGAGCCCTGCTCCTCCGGCGACGGAATTGTACGGGAAGGAGCATCTGCTCTCGACTAAATTTCTCTACGAGTTATCTCCTTGTTTCAAGCTCGGTTTCATGGCGGCGAATCTCGCCATTCTCGACGCTTCCGGCAACGACGACGGGCTGCACGTTATCGATTTCGAGATCGGGGAAGGTGGACAGTACGTTAACCTCCTCCACGCGCTCTCCACGCGCCGGAATGGTAAGAATCCTCCGACGGTTAAAATCACCGCCGTGGCGAACAACACCGACGGGTTTGTGGTCGGCGACGGCGGTGAGGAGAGGTTGAAAGCCGTCGGAGAGCTGCTGAGCAAACTCGGTGATCGACTCGGTATCTCCGTGAAGTTCAGCCTGGTGGCGAGTCTAAGACTCGGCGATCTTAGCCGTGAGTCGCTCGGGTGCGATCCGGAGGAGCCTTTGGCCGTGAATTTGGCCTTTAAGTTATATCGTGTTCCGGACGAGAGTGTGTGCACGGAGAATCCGAGAGACGAGCTTCTCCGGCGCGTGAAGGGGCTCAGGCCGCGCGTGGTGACACTGGTGGAACAAGAGATGAATTCTAACACGGCGCCGTTTCTTGGCCGAGTTAGCGAGTCGTGCGCGTGTTACGGTGCATTGCTTGACTCGGTCGAGTCGACCGTTCCAAGTTCTAATTTGGACCGGGCCAAAGTCGAGGAAGGGATTGGTCGGAAGCTAGCGAATGCGGTGGCGTGCGAAGGGATTGATCGGATCGAGCGGTGTGAGGTGTTCGGGAAATGGCGGATGCGGATGAGCATGGCCGGGTTCGAGTTGATGCCACTGAGTGAGAAGATAGCTGAGTCGATGAAGAGTCGACTCAGTAACGGTAACCGAGTCCACCCGGGTTTCACCGTTAAAGAAGATAACGGAGGTGTGTGTTTCGGTTGGATGGGACGGACACTCGCTGTCGCATCCGCTTGGTGTTAACTTCACACTCTTTTTTTTCTCACTTTTATTATTACCATATTATTATTGTTGTTATTAATTTCCGAGATATTCTGATATTACTATCATTGTGATTTTCCATTTCAAAAGTGTATTAATATATATAAAAATGGAGGATCGGAGGAGAAAAAGGAAGGTAGGAATCTTATGTAACAAAGAAAAAAGACTTTTTATATATTTTTATTATTAATAATAATAAAAAAGAGTGAATGGGTTTTAGGGAATTTCTTAAGGTTATTTAATATATTATATTATTGTAAGATCTTGTCAAATATCTTACAATCACCAAGATATTACAGAATTTATGTCCTAAAAAGCTAATATCTGATGAAATTTTGTAACAGAATCTCGCAGGTGCAGCAATAACAACTTGACAGATAATGATTCTTAGACATCATACCTACTAATTATTTACTAGAGCAATAAAGTTTTAATATTATTTTCAGTATTTTCATGGCATTTTAATTTCATACTTGCGCCAATTGCTACTTACTGGATTTAGGGATAAATATCTTGGAATATTTACATGCCAATGAAACTAATTGTGCCGCAAATGAAATTCTTACGTCTTAGAGAGACTTGACTGGTTTAAATACAGCGGATGTGGGAGTTTACGAAAGCGGGCGATAGCGGTTTCTAGCGTTATTAGACAATTTATACGACTGGTAAAGTAGCTAGAAATTGGTATATTTACGGGACATTTATGACTGGTTTACAGCGGATGCGATAGCGAATTTATATAAAACTACCAAAACACACATAATATATAATTTATATAAAAATCAAAAATATATTATTATAAAAAATTAAAATTATATATTTTAAATAAATCATAGAATAATTAAATAAAATTTTTCAAAGATGTTTGGAATATTTTTTATATATACAATAACATTTTTTATAATTATTAAAATTAAAATCGAAATCAAAAATATATTATTATAAAAAATTTAAAAATTATATATTTTAAATAAATTATAGAATAATTAAATAGTATTTTTACAATAACTTTTTTATAATTACAAGTTTATTTTAGTTTAATTAAAATATATATCAAGTGTATATAATTTTATATGATAATATTCGATGTAAAAAGTTAATTTTTTAAAATAACTTTTTTTGTTATAAATTTTAGTTTATTATTTAAGATAATATTTAAAAAAAAAAATATTTTTTCAATCATCCGCAACCGCAAACGCTCGTGGGAAGGAACTTTTGATTTAGAGTGATTTCAAGCGATATTAAGCAGTACAGAACGATATGAAGCGATTTATGTAATTGTTGTCAAACACTACCAACCGCAATCCTCTGTAAATGTAATGTTTGCGGGTGGTAACGGATGAACCAATCGATTTCTTATCAGTAATAAATATACATTTTCTTGGGTTTAAGTATATACAGATTTACATATTTTATGGTATATATGCGTGTGATAATTAATTATGATTGGAGTTGGTCAATCTTAACATGGATGGTTTTAACGTGAGTGAATATGTTGGTGAGAAATATGATAAAACAAAAAAATAAATAAAATTTATAGTGACTTTTATGGCCATGGACCTCATAGTTCAATTATTTATTTACATTCTAATAAAAGTTGGCGTTGGATGGGTCCATTTCCGGTGGCATTCGATGTGTTCTAATTTTATAGTATTTATTTATTTATTGAAATTCTTATAACTATCCATCTTTACGCGAAACTTGTAAACTCCGTGTCCTTGGAATATAATACAATATATGAAATATACAAACTGGTCACTGGAAAAGATAATATTATTATTATTTCGTGCAAGCTGTTTATGGCTAAAAATATGCGTATAATCTTTCGAAACACCTCTCTTCTTATATTAATCTCTTTTACGCAACTAAAACCGTGTGTAGTGTTTGATTGGATTGTTAGTTTTTTTGCCAACAATATCACACAGATAAAAGAGCCAGATTTTCTCCATAGAAGATTTCAGATTACATTTATCTTTATCTTTGAAGATTAAAATTGTGCATGTAGGCAAAAATGTTTTTATCTTGTTTATCTTTGACGAGAAACGATCTAATCTCTATATTCTGAGCACTTTTGCTTGTGCGCGAGAGAGAAGAGTAGTCCAGGGATAAGTTTCGGCGGCGGTGTATAAATTCGCTGCAGTACAAGCTCTAAAATGGTCTAAAGCAATGGTTAGGGTTTAAAAATTTGGAATTAATTTTAGATTTTTCAACTAAAAGGATGAATGACCATTATGAATATTGATTTTACAAATAACACGTAAACAAAAATTCAAACTTGTGAAATTTTTTAAGAACGTGTCAAAATTTCTAAAATTTGTTATATTGTTGGAAACATATTTATATATTACAAAAAAAAAAAATCTATGTATGCTTGAAAAGATGTGTAAAAACAATATATTATGTTATTAATAACAAATTTTAAAAGTTTCAAAAATCTTGTGAAAATTTTCAAAGACATGTGGAAATTTTCTAGAACTTGTTAAATTTGAAAATTGTAAAAGTTTTCGAAATATTTGAGAATCCGATTTTTTTTTTTTTCAAGTTTTTGATAATTTAAACAAGTTTCTACCTTGCATCATTATGAACATGTTATTAACAATACCCACTGACAAAATTTTTTTTTTTTGTCGAGCGTGAACAATACATATTTGTCAATTCAAGCTCTTTTTGTCAATACAATATGAAAATGTTAGTTAAGAAATGAAGCTTGCAAAAAGGTTAATTGAAACAATTTAATTTTTAAAAGAAGTTATTTAGCTAATTGCTCCTAATATTAATATTCATGATGAATAATCCATGGTATGGATATATTTGTCAAAACAACCCACATATCATGAAATAAGAAGAAGGAAAAAACATTCATTAATCTTTAGCTTATATTTAGCTTATAAGAACAACTCCAACTAGACGATATAACATTATAATTGGTGTGTTTTCATCTCCAATGTAATGGAATATTCTACACAAAATTTTAATTTAATATGGTGAGATATTTTTCATAAAACACTAAAAAAATATTATTTTATTTGTATTTTTCATTTAATAATATAATTAAGGGTGAATTTGTCAACTAACCAAAAAAAAATTAATAATTAAAAAAGTAACCATTTTAGGTGACAAAATATTAACCATTAGATTTAGGTTAAATGGTTAGAATTTTAATTATAATTTTTTTTTGGTTATTGAATGCAAATTTCCTATAATATTTAAATTGTTGTTTATCAAATAAAAAATAAATATACCATCAATAATTTTGTATCTTTTCATTTTATTTGTTGTTTTTCATTTTTAATAATATAAAATTGTAATTATAATTAATATGAAATTTTAATTTGCACAAAACATCTAAATTAATACGGAAATTGATTAAGATTAAAAATACATATTAAAGTTCAATTAAAACACTGAAAACATAAAATTACAAAATTAAAATCAAACAGACATAAAAACTAAATGCAACAAGATAATTTTTAAAGATATAATATAAATTTAAACAATAATCTAATACCCGAGAAAATCAATATCAATCATTTTTTTGTTGGCATCGATTGTAATCTTATATTTAATTTACAACTAATCAGTTATAAGAATAATTAGTATTTATCAAACTATTAAAAAATAAAGAAAATCTTAAATTTAATAATATAATAATAAAAAATATTTTCTTAGTGTGAGATTTGGTGTTGTGGTTGGAGATGAAAAAAAATTGGAACACTAAAACACCAAATTTTATGTGATTTCAACATCAAATTTGGTGTTGTGGTTGGAGTTACTCTAAAATTTTTATCATTGGTTTGATAAAAATCTAAAAAAACAATAGTCAACGACACCATTTCTTTTTATATACAAAAGTTCTAGGCTAATGTCCATAGTCTCTCCTCGCCAACCTTTTCCAGGTTCTTATTAATAAAAACCGTAACCCTTCTCAAACAACATTCAAATCTAGAGAAACACGATTTCTCACTTCTTTAGAGAAGCCATGTATATGCCACTGGACCAAAAACTATCTAATTTTCTATTTTATATAACTCCAACTGAGTAAATGAAGTGTTAAATCAGGGGAAAAATGTCAAAAAGTCTGAACTTTCAAATTGTGGACGAAAAAAGCCTCAACTTTCGAAATGTCATTTAAATCTCAAAGTTTTGGTTGACTCGACCATTTCAGGCATGTCGTTAATCTCCCGTTAGCAATACGATTACAGGGTTAACTTCCCGTTAGCAGTCTCCGTTTAGGCAAAACGACAACGTTTCACTCTTTATAAAACGACGTTGTTTAACCCATACAGAGGAAAAAAAAATCCCCAAATTGAAACACAATCCCCAAATCGATTTTGATTTTTAATCCTTAACCCTAGAACTCAAAATACTCAAAATCTCTCCATCTGCTGTCGAATTGTCGAGATGGCGCGGACCTATGGAAGACGCAAGAGTGTTCCAACTCGTCGGTCACCGAGACTGAGGACGGCCACGGTAGACGAAGATGTCGGAACAATCCCAGCAGAACCTGAGGTGGTTCGAATCCCATCAGATGCTGAGGCGGTTCGAATCCCATCGAAGACTGAGGCGTTGGCAATCCCACTAGAACCAAAGGCTGAGGTTGTTCCTCAACCCAAACAAAAACCGAAGAATCAAAAAAGGAAGACGCTAGACGCTGAAGATATTGAAGAAGATCGTGAGGCTGTGAGTGGGGATGATTGTGAGGTTGTTGGCGATGAAGACTGTGATGAGGTTGGGTATGCAGAAGATTGCGAAGGAGGTGTAGTTGTACAGGAAGAAAATTGTGAGGACTTCCAAGCTGAGTTTGGAGTGGATTCGCGAGAAGAGGACAATGGAGGCGAGAGTGATGCAGATAGTGGAGATGATATCTGGGATGATGAGAGGATTCCAGAACCTCTGTCACACAGTGATGACGAAGATGTTCCTGAAGAAGAAGGTGGTGCTCCTCAAGAAGCTGAAGATCGTGAAGAGCTACTGAGGTTGGGGAAAACATTCAATTCCCCAGAAGATTTCAAGATTGCTGTGTTGAGGTATTCTCTAAAAACGAGATATGACATTAAGCTTTATAGGTCACGAAGTTTGAAGATTGGTGTAAAGTGCTCGGACAGTGATGGCAAATATTCATGGAAATGCTACTGCTCGTATGATAAGAAAAAAACATAAGATGCAAGTAAAGGTCTACGAGGATAAGCATTCATGTGCCAGGTCAGGTTACTCGAAGATGTTGAAGCAAGGAGAAATTTCTTGGTTGTTGTAGAAAGGTTGAGAAAGAATCCAAAATTGACCAAACAAGAGATGGTTGAGGAGATAAAGAGTAGGTACAATATGACTGTAACTGAAGACCAATGTGCACAGGCGAAGACAAAGGTTATGAGAGATAGAAAAGCTACTCATGAAGATCATTTTTCACGGATATGGAATTATCAAGCAGAGATCTTCCGAACTAATCCAGGGACTGTATTTGAGATTGAGACTATTCCAGGGCCAACCATTGGAAGCTTACAAAGGTTTTTTCGTATGTTTATTTGTTTTAAGTCACAAAGAGAGTCTTGGAAGCGTACTTGCAGGCCTATCATAGGAATAGATGGTGCGTTTCTTAAATGGGATGTAAAGGGACATCTCTTAGCTGCGACTGGGAGAGATGGAGATAGTAGGATTGTTCCCATTGCTTGGGCTATTGTTAAAATTGAGAATAATGATAACTAGGATTGGTTTGTTAGGCTGCTATCTGCAAAGTTGGAACTTTCATGATGGAAGAAACGTAGCAATCATATCAGACAAACAATCGGTTAGTATCATCATATTTTCAATCATCTAGTGTAATAACTTGATTTCATTTGTTTCAATCATCTAACTGTTTTGTTTCTATCATGCTTTTTCAGGGTTTAGTTAAAGCAATTAAGACTGTCATTCCACAAGCTGAGCATAGACAATGTGCTAGGCACATCATGGACAACTGGAAGAGAAATAGCCATGACATGGAGCTACAACGACTCTTCTGGAAGATTGATACTAGGAGTTACACCGAGGGAGAATTTGCTGGTCATATGCAAGGACTAAAGAATTACAATCCAAGTGCCTATGATTCTCTACTAAAGACTAATCCAAGGACATGGTCTAGAGCTTTCTTCAAAAAAGGAAGCTGCTGCAATGACAACTTAAACAATCTCAGTGAGTTTTTCAATAGAACAATCCGACTAGCAAGGAAGAAACCTTTACTAGACATGTTGGAGGACATTAGAAGGCAGTGTATGGTGCGTAATGAGAAGATGTATGTAATTGCTGGAAGATTGAAGACTAGATTCACAAAGAGAGCCCATGATGAGATAGAGAAGATGATTGTTGGGTCACAGTTTTGTGAAAGATGGATGGCCAGGCACAATAAACATGAGGTACGACTTGGTGATGACACTTTTTCAGTGGATATGATTGAAAACACTTGTGGTTGCAGGAAGTAGCAAATGACTGGTATACCATGTGTTCATGCTGCATCTGTCATAATAGGAAAGAAAAAAAAGTTGAAGACTATGTCAGTGACTGGTACACAACTACAATGTGGCAGCTAACATACAAAGACGGTATTGATCTTGTTCAAAGCATGTTTATGTGGCCAAGAGTGAACAGACTTGGTGTGTTGCCACCTCCATGGAGAAGAGACAATCATGGGAGACCAAAGAATCATGATAGGAGGAAATGAATTTATGAAACTGCAAGTTCCTCATCTAACACCAGGTTATCCAGGGTGCACCGAGTCATGACATGTTCAAATTGCAAGGACGAAGGGCACAATAAACAAGGATGTAAGAATCAAAGAGTTGCAACTCCACCAAAAATACCAAGGGATCGACCAAGAAAAGATCAGATTTGTATCCTCTTTTAAATTTTGGTGTTTTATATCTGTGGAATGATTATTGATAGATTGATTGAAACTAGGAGCCGAGGAATATCTTGTTTGGACAAGGACAACCATCTCAAAGATCACAAAGAGAACCATCTGAGGGTGTTTCACAGTCATCACAATCTCTTTCACAACCATCTCAAGGAGTTTCAGAAGGAGCACCATCTCTTTCACAACCATCTCAAGGAGTTTCACAGGGAGCACCATCTCAAGGAAGATCACAAGGACAAGGATTACAAGGCTAGGGATCATGGTTTGGTGTTTAATTCTCTATTTTGTTGGTGTTTAGCTCGGATCAGAACCTGCAGTTTCTGTTGATGCAATTTCAAATTGTTTTAAAACCTGTACTTTGGCTTGTTTGCTTTGCTCGGATTAGGTGTGTAATGAACATGGTTGGTATTTGTTTTGTTGCACTTGTTTTGTTTCTTTTTTTTTGCCTTGTTTTATCTGCATTTTGAGTACTAATAACATGAAATTTTTACGAAACAAACAAGATGCATTGAAGTTAAATGTTTACAACAAGATGCATTGATGTCAAATGCGACTAACAAGATTACAACTCTACTAATAACCAACCACAAATTTCTTTTCATTTGCCTGACCAAACAAAACAATCACAATGGTGATAAGACATAGCCACACTAAACACACTTTGAAGCACACTTTTAACTTGCGGATTTCTATTTTGCTCACCATTGCTTCTTCCTTCAGTTCGTGTATCATAGCATTTAACTTGTTTGCCTCATATTTGGCTTTGCTAATCTCATTAGCAATGATTGCTACTCTTGGTAAAGCATCTTTGACCTCTTCAAATACAACATCCTCCACCCACTTAAACGCATGACCCTAATGCACAAACAAATGACACATTGTTAACTTACATTGCTTGAAATTTCAACATAAACAACATCCATACTTACATCCCTTTTGCTTGTCCACGAATTCACATCTGGTTTGCTAATACAACGGAAGAACGGTCTTCCTGGGTTCTCTTGCGTCTTAGAGGTGAAGATCGTAACACCTAAGCCACACACACACTTCGACGGCAAACCACGGTCTCCGACGACACCCGATGACACAGAGCTTGAACTCATCAGAATAGTAAGCACATATTCGAAGCACAAAACCGAGGAAAACGAGAGATTTTGGGTATTTTGAGTTCTAGGTTAGGGATTAAAAATCAAAATCGACTTGGGGATTGTGTTTCAATTTGGAGATTTTGTTTCCTCTGTATGGGTTAAACGACGTCGTTTTATAAAGAGTGAAACATTGTCGTTTTGCCTAAACGGAGACTGCTAACGGGAAGTTAACTCTGTAATCGTATTGCTAACGGGAGATTAACGACATGCCTGAAATGGCCGAGTCAACGAAAGTTGACCATTTTATTAAGAAGTCAACCAAAATTTTGAGATTTAAGTGACATTTCGAAAGTTGAGGTTTTTTTTATCCACAATTTAAAAATTCAGACTTTTTTTTAATATTTTCCCGTTAAATAAGTGTATTGTTTTATAATAATATAGAAAAGAAAAAAAAGAGTTTTCAATTATTCATCCGAAATGCCATGAGGTAGCACTCCCGGTCCTATCTTAACTCTGATGTAACCAACTTTCCCCATGACAACATTACATTATACATTCATATGAAATAAACGTAGGCTCAACTTTATATTAATTTTGTTAAGAGAAATTTAATGAAAATTTGAAAATAACTGAAAAGGTTCATTAACTTTCTTTGCTCATCATTTATGACAACTCACACATTTTCACTTCTGAAGTAAGGAGTGAAGTTACAAGAAAAGAAAGTAACAAAAGGATTACACACACTTGCAATAAATGTGAGATGGTGAGAGCCATTTATATATGCATTACATATATGTATACTATGTAGGCCAAGTGCATCTTATATTGGACCACTATAATTTAATATTCATTTATAAGAAAATAAAAATATATATACGAAATATTCTTTATGATTTTGGTGTGCTTCTTTATAAAGTAAATTTCAGAATAAGGAGATAATAACAAATATTTCTTTTTTTTTCAAAGGGATCAAGCAATATAACAGAGAAGGTGGTGGTTTTTCTTTGAGAATATGCCCCTTGTGAAGTTTAGATGCGATGAAGCTGGAGACTATACAAAATGGAATATTAATGAAAATAGTCGAAACGTATTTGAGTTTAGATGTGTGGCAAAAACAAAATATTTGAGTTTAGAATTAATACAACATTAGTTGAGATTTTAAATATTCAATCGTTGAGTTTTAAAAAACTTAATGAATATATTTAAAATATGATCATATAACCTATAACACGATTTTGAAAGGAAAAAAGAAAAAAAAGATCTGTAAAATTAGATAGTAAAAAAAAATTATATTTATTCCATACTATATATATATAGGATCTGCGTGATACGCGAATAAACATATAAAAAAACTATTGATGTTAATATTTAGATTCTGAAATCGATAACTCATGTAATTTTGACATTGAGTATTAGACTAGGACCCACATATATAAAATATATTGGGGATAAAATAATTTTTTTTGGGTTAAGCGAATCACCTGATGTCACGTATCCCACGGTTCGGTAGAGATTCTTAATCCCATTGGTGAAGCTTATCTTTCGGTAAAGGCCCCAGAGGAGTTTGGGTCTGAACCTACAATGGTCCAACGGACAGGTAAGACCACTTGGGCCTAACTCCCACCCCGAGTAACATAGCCCGCTACTCGAAGTGATCAGGGCCCGTAACAGAGTGGCCACACGAGCATGTACCCCTTTTTGGCATCCGGAGACAGAGCACAAAGCCGGAGTTCCCGTATCAGGAACTCGGGTTAGGTATGAAATATCTACCTTAGACGCTAAGTTCAAATTCTTTCGATCTTCTATGTTTGAATTCTTGGTCAAAGGGTAAAACACTTTCACTTTATGTATGCAAGGATAAAAACAAGTGGTCCATACTTGGAGAACGATTAAAGTATAAAAGAGCTGATTCTGAGGGAGCACCCCGGCGTCCGATCCGCCGTGTCAGACGCTGCCAACAGTATGAGGGACCAAGTGCAGCGTAGCAGAGCCGTATGGTCGGCCAAATTGTACAAGAAGACAAAAAGTAGGTGAAAAATACTCGAATGCATCGTACCGGGTCAAACCTGAAAGACCAGACCCGACCCGGCTAAGGACGTGGAGCCCGGTCTGAGCCCGGACAGGTAAAAATCTATAAATACAACTTTATTTCCTTCATAAATCAGATCCGATCTTTTGGCTAAAAATACTTATATTGAGCCAATTTCTCTCGAGACTAAAACTCGTTCCGGTTGTTGAGGACCTATATCTCTGGATCTCTTCCCGGAATTCTTCCCCTTTCCGGTCGTTCTTCGACCGGAACTTCTCCAAATACTTTTTTTCCTTCTCCTACCTCACCATTAAATTTCTTCCACCCAAACGTTCAGACACTCCGCGGACCACTCTTTGTTCGTTCCGGAGTCACCACTTTCTCTCTTTTTTCCTTTTTCAACTTCCTTTCTTTAAGCTCTCCACGTCTCTGTGGTCTCTTTTCTTCTCTCTCTCTTTTGCTCTTTTATGATTTGAACGTCGGAAAATCGTCGGAAAACACCCCCAATCATGTTTTCCGAGGCCTTTACGTACGTATTTGTTGATTGCGCATGAGCGAATCTGTCCAGTGGTTGTTTAAGAGGATTAAAAATCTCCGAAACAAAAGATATATTAAATTATGTAAGTATTTAAATTTTAATTAATAATCCATTATATTTCTATCAATAAAAAGCTTTAAATATTTTAGTGAATTAAAATTCTGTATTTAATTGTTACTATAATGCGTAGATCAAATCCAAGCACATAAAAAAATAAAGAATTATCATTCTTTGTTTAAAGAATTGATGCCAGACACTTATAGTGTTCTTTTAATGCTGATAAAATTTTATATGAAAATGTTATATTACATCAATTAATCCAAGATCAAAAATACCGTCAATGGTATTATGTAAGTATTTTTTTATATATGAATATATAAATAAATAAAAAAATATAATTCCTCAATCATCTCTATATATAAATACTTTGAGCATAAAACATTAAAATGACTTGGATTTTAATGCAAATTCATATAAAATTAGTAAATAATATTTAACTAAGAAATAAATCTAAATCTTAACACAAAATAATAGAGAAACATGGAACCAATACGAAATATAGTTTTTGAAATTATAAAATTTTGATGGAATTTCTCACTTTTTTACAGACTCATGATATCACATATTTTACATGAAAATATATATTCTATTCAAATGATCTAAAACATGTATTAAGTTTTTTTTTATTTAGAAATATTGAAATAAAAATATTTTATTTTTGGAAATAAATTTAACGACATATAAGTTTTCATTTTACTATTTTTTTACATTTACTAATTTATATGTTAAAATTTCTATTTTAAAAATTTTTACTAATTTTATTTTCAAATTTTACTTTATGATTTTTTTATGATCTAATTAATTAGCAAAAATTATATATTATTATATTGACATGTGTCATAATCTATATTTACCAATTTTATATTTAATTACTAATTATTTATTTATTTTAATGTGAGCTAAGGTAAAAACGTTCAATAAATATGACAAATTAGTAATAAAATGGGTCTGAGAAAAAATTAATAAAAAAAAATATAAACAAGTACAAGTATTACTAACAACCAACGTGTACAAAATCAAAAGAATATTTGCACGCATCATTCCCATCATCCCATGTTTCATTTATTATCATCGCCAAAAATTTCTTTTTGCCAAACTAATCTTGGGA
The DNA here is from genome assembly GCA_900406555.1 of Pseudoturritis turrita. Taxonomy (NCBI): domain Eukaryota; kingdom Viridiplantae; phylum Streptophyta; class Magnoliopsida; order Brassicales; family Brassicaceae; genus Pseudoturritis; species Pseudoturritis turrita. The sequence goes on from OVBL01000568.1 coordinate 207,042, forward strand.
GAATTTCATAAATACCACTTTTAAAATATAATTTTATCAAAATACAATAATAAGTTATTAATTTTCAAAAATACCACCAATTAAAGATTTTTTTAACTTTAAAATTTAAAATTCTAAATTTTAAAAAATATTTTGACCCTAACAAATCATAAACCCTAAAAACTAAACCTTAACATAACATAGTTAACCCAAATATAAATGATATTTTGAGTAAATGATATAATATTAGTGGCATTTTTGAAAAGATTTTAGAAATGTGGCATTTTTGAAAAGTGGCATTTCAAAAGTGGTATTTTTTTAAAAATTTCAATAATCTTTGGTATTCTTGTTTAAATCTTTTTTTTTTTTTTTAACTCAACAGTTATTCTTTGATATTCTGAAATATGATCTCTTCAGCCTGTTGTTAAAAATAAAAAAATATATTAAGAATTCCTAGGCATTTGTTTTCTTTTGACACTATTTAGGCGGGATATTCAATTACAGAATTTAATTGAATTTTAAATAAATTAAAATTCTATAAAATTTTAGTGTTATTCAATTATGTATCCTATGAATTCTTTTTAAATTCATGTGTTATTGGATTGTGTATTTGTAGCCATTTTTCAGATTCTATAAAATTCTAATGTTATTCAATTGATTGATTTCCCAATTCCATTAAATGTTAGTGGTATTCAATTTTACAATTCGTTTCATTATATTGTCATTTAGAAAGAATTTAATAGAATTTAAAACAAAAATTGAGAAGAACAAATTCGTGTGATTTTGGTAGAATCCATTTAAAATCCCATAAAAATCTTGACAATACTTTAAAATCTATCATTTATGAATTCATTTAGATTCTTTCAAATTTATTTATTGAATAATACTCAGTTTATTACTTTATACACCATTTAGGTAGCTCTATACATGTATAAATAGAGAAAATACAAAAATAAATAGAGAAAATACAAAAATAAATCGGTACCGGCGAAAACCTATGGATATATTTTTGAAGATAAACAAACATATATTGGGCCTTCAGGTCCATTTAAAGCTTGATGGGCTTATCCACAAATGAGTTTTTCGCAGTCATCGTCATCTCTGGAAGAAGAGAAAAGACTAACCTCTGACCTCAGAGCAACAGCGTAAACACAAAAAGGAGATAAATGGTGGCTTCTCTGAGACTCCCTTCTCTCACCTCCCTCCTCTTTCCCGCCACCACTCGTTATCCGGCAGCTCTTCGGCGAACCGTATGTTTACGGAACAGATCTGCCTCTGGATTCGCGACGGCGCCGAGCGGCACTGCTTCGCCGGAGACAACTAAGTCGGAGGTCAATCGGCTCAGGTCGGACCGTGCCGTTACGCCTCGCTCGCAGGACTTCAATGCGTGGTACCTTGATGTTATTGCCAGTGCTGAACTCGCGGATTATGGTCCTGTTCGTGGCACCATGGTCATTCGTCCCTACGGTTACGCGATCTGGGAAGCCATTCAGGTTTCTTGTGCAAATGAGATCAAATCAATTTTTACTTCCAATTTTCTTCGTCTCGCTTCAATTTCGCTGTCCTGTTAATTTGCAGGAGTATCTAAATGTCAAATTCAAAGAGACTGGCCATAGCAACATGTACTTCCCACAGGTACAGTGAAGTTTAGAAAATGAGCTTTTAAGCTGGTTTAGTTTTGTTTATTCAGTTAAAATTTAGCATAGAGTTAGTATTAGACGGATGGAACACTTGTTCTTGATTGATTACATATTATTTATAATTGATGTTTGTTTCTTGGTGAAGTGTATGTGTTTTTTTTCCGTAAAGCTCAATTCGGAACTAGGTTTCAAGAAGCTTTAAACATTACTAAGCCTCTAGTAAATTGGAAAACTGGAGTCTTGTTCTTTCTAGTCTTAGTGTTTTCATTGGACACTTTAGCCGGTGGTATTTTTTTTACATGGGACAAACTTTGTTTGATGGCGGTTTAGGCATATTTGTTCGTAAAAAATGAAGCTTTCACTCTTAATGAAGGGAATGTATTGGCGTCACTAGTCAAAAGCTGCCATATTTTGCTTCTTGAATGGATAGATACATTCAGGTTGTCTTGTTAATGTTTCCATTGTTGTTCTATGCTTCAGTAATGGTTTGTTCCTTTTTTTTATAGTTTATCCCATACTCATTCATTGAGAAAGAAGCTTCACACGTCGAGGGATTTAGTCCTGAACTAGCACTTGTCACTGTTGGAGGAGGAAAGGAACTTGAAGAGAAGCTCGTGGTAGGCATTTATCCGGAATTCCTATGTTTTTTTTTACCTGAAAGCTAGAGTTTGTGAGAATTCATTACCTACGTTTTGGCTTGATTGTTGCACTCGTTGAGGTTGTGGCAGGTTCGGCCGACCAGTGAAACCATTGTGAATCACATGTTCACCCAATGGATTCAAAGCTATCGTGATCTTCCTCTCATGATCAATCAGGTGTGGACAGACATTCAATGGTTTATTATTCTTATTATAAACCTGCCACTAATTGCTGCTTCTGGTTATGTATCTCCTTGCCGCGGCTTAGTGGGCCAATGTCACTAGATGGGAGATGCGGACAAAACCATTTATTAGGACTCTTGAGTTTCTATGGCAAGAGGGTCATACTGCTCATGCCACTCTTGAGGAGGCAGAAAAGGAGGTTTGTTCTGTATTTGTTGCGGTCAACTGATGCTTGCTTTTTGTGGTACTCTCCTGTGACGAATGTTTAGTGCTGTATTGCAGGCGAAACAGATGATCGAAATCTATACCAGATTTGCTTATGAGCAAACTGCAATACCTGTTATTGCAGGTCGAAAATCAAAATTGGAGACTTTTGCTGGTGCTGACATAACCTATACCATCGAGGCTATGATGGGGGATCGGAAGGCTTTGCAAGCTGGTACCAGCCACAATTTGGGACAGAACTTTTCTCGTGCCTTTGGAACTCAGGTACAGAAGGCTCAGAACTTATCTTAGAAGTATGTCATGCTTGTACTGACATTTGGACTTGTCTGGTTGCCATTGTTTCGTTGCTTTATATGAACATGCCAGTTTATAAAGCATTGTTTCCTACCGTGAAAGAATGTTAAGTGACATATCTGACCATGCCAGTTTGCAGATGAGAATGGAGAAAGGCAACATGTGTGGCAGACATCATGGGCAGTCAGTACACGTTTTATCGGTGGCATTATCATGACTCACGGAGATGACACTGGTCTCATGCTTCCCCCCAAGATAGCTCCAATACAGGTTCATATTCTATTCGTTTTTTGGAGTTTCTTAAGCAGTTTCCTTTGCTTATATCTGAAGTTCCATTCATTAGCTTAGGAGGATCTGTTGTGGGGGAACTAGGAACTGTAGTTTTCCTTAGCAAAAATGATTTTGTTATATACCGGTAACTCGGCTGCAAGTGATGGTTGAGGTTTGCGATTAAATCTTCTCTTTTCTTCTATTGAAGGTAGTAATTGTTCCCATTTGGAAAAAGGACAGCGAGAAAACAGAAGTCCTCAGTGCTGCATCATCAGTGAAAGAAGTTCTCCAAACTGCTGGGGTTAGAGTTAAACTTGATGACACAGAACAGCGAACCCCAGGATGGAAGTTCAATTTTTGGGAAATGAAGGTTCTCATTTCTCTCTTAGAAAAACATTAGAATCATTTTCTAAGGTGTAAAGAATTTCGCAGTAAGATTTCAATGAATTAATTAATATCAGCTCTGATAGTTTCATTCGTTTGGGTTTTGCAGGGAATCCCTCTAAGGATTGAAATTGGTCCACGCGATGTATCAAGTAACTGTGTTGTTGTCTCAAGGAGGAATATACCGGGAAAGGCAGGAAAAGTTTTTGGAATATCAATGGAGGGGTCAACGTTAGTAGCGTATGTAAAAGAGAAGTTGGATGAGATTCAATCATCGCTTCTAGAAAAGGCGGTATCATTCAGGGATAGGTACTCATTTTGTTATCTCCATAAGTTTTGCGGCATTAGCACCACACTCACATTTTGATGTGATTTTCCAGTAACATTGTGGATGTGAACTCGTACGATGAGCTCAAAGATGCAATTTCTTCAGGGAAATGGGCAAGAGGTCCTTGGTCAGCCAGTGACTCAGATGAGCAAAGGGTAAAAGAAGAAACCGGAGCAACCATTCGTTGTTTCCCGTTTGAACAGAGTCAAGGGACCAAAACATGCCTAATGACTGGAAATCCAGCAGAAGAAGTTGCAATCTTTGCCAAGTCTTACTAAGAACAGAGTCCCTCGCTTTCACACATTCCAAATCATATCAAATTGTGTTATTAAAAAAGAGTCCAAAAGTGCTATTAGATTCTGTTTCCGTGGCTATTGGAGTGGAGTGATTGTAGTCCTTTTGGTCGGATCCGTGGGGACCCTCCCTGGTTGTTACTGGTGGTAATACAGAATCAGATGCTACTTTGGTCGGAGATTCTTGGTGGAAAGCCGATGAATCACATCCGTAGGAAGCAAGTTATCTTAAGAGTCTTTTCCGATTCCGAATTATATTTTTGTTTTATTTCACAATTGCAAAGTAACATCTTTGACATTCATTTATTGTTATTGTCTGCGTCTTTGAAAGTTTATGTGAAAAAAAAAGGTCGACGATCTGTATCTCCCCAAGAACTTTCATATATCGTCAGTTCCACACAAAGTATAAGCCTCTCTCTAACGCTACAAACGTTTTAATTTCTCGATCTATATCCCCCAATTTATACTTTTAAATCCAGAACCACACAAGATTTAAATTTCGCGATTTTTACTCAAAATCACGATTAGATTTTAATTTAAACCGGTTTTAATCTCCAATTCGAGTTAAACCGAAATGACGATCCGACCGACCCAAAAAAACAAATGATCCAATTCATAAAATCGATAAAAACAAATGATCCAATTCATAAAAAACAAATGATTCTGGTAAAATCCAAGAACTAAACGTGTACGAGCTAAACGAAGGAGATCGAAACAGTCCAGCAGTTTTAAAACTTGGCAAGAAACCAGAGCTTTGTCTCGGAGATCTCGTCCCATTCACAAACAAACTCTACACCGGAGATTTCCAAAAACGAGTCGGAATCACCGCCGGACTCTGTGTCTTGATCCAACACGTCCCGGAGAAGAACGGTGACCGATTCGAAGCCACTTACAGCTTCTACTTCGGTGACTATGGTCATTTGTCCGTACAAGTACTTTACTTGACTTACGAAGACACGTTCCTCGCCGTAACCGATGGCTCCGGAATCTTCGAAGGTGCGTACGGACAGGTTAAGCTTCGTCAGCTTGTGTATCCGACAAAATTGTTCTACACTTTTTACCTTAAGAGTATTGCTGATTTGCCATTAGAGCTCACCGGAACGAAGGATGTGAAACCGACCCTACCCGAAAATAAATCAAATTCGCAGAGAACTAAAAAATTAGTCTTATTTCCTAATCGGAAAAAAAACTAAAGACACCGCAACGCCTCTTCATGTTGGCTCTTTCCTACTCCGCTTTTCTGTGTTTTCCGTCGTCACTGTCGCGACGCACAATTCGATTCGTTGAATTTTAAGCTAATCCGGTCTCTCTCTCTTTATCTCCTTGACTTTCTCTCTCTAGAGAACATCTTTTCCCCAATTTGGCCGCAGGTTAATATTTGATTTCTCCCTTATATATTCGTCTCTGACAATCGAATTCTTACGTTTCTCGTGTTTCTTTTGTCTTTTTTTTTTGTTCTCACTTACTAATTGGATCAATTGGCTTTTTCATTTTTTTCGATTTGTTTTTTCGGGCCGGGTCGGGTTTTTGTTTTTTTCGGGTCAGATAGTCATTTCGGTTTAACTCGAATTGGAGATTAAAACCGGTTTAAATTAAAATCTAATCGTGATTTTGAGTAAAAATCGCGAAATTTAAATCTTGTGTGGTTCTGGGTTTAAAAGTATAAATTAGGGGGATACGGATCGAAAAAATAAAACGTGTATAGCGTTAGAGAGAGGCTTATACTTTGTGTGGAACTGACGATATATGAAAGTTCTTGGGGGATACAGATCGTCGATCCGAAAAAAAACATTTAAAAAGAAAACAAAAAACTCCTATGTTGTAAAAAATTGCAAAGTTTTTATGGTTATGCCGATTGACAACTTGATTTTTTTATTAATCGTTTTCTGATCAATTAGATCAAAATTACGGTATATTTGTTTTTGGGAAAAATGACATTTTTTATACTTTAGGATGTGAAAATTGTTATAAACTATACTATATTAGTTGGGTACATATATATATATGTAATCACGTGTATTTTGAGAAAGAGTACTTGAGAGTAAGAGTAACTTTCTTTCTTACTTCACTTCTTATTATTGACTAAACAAGTGAACATACATATTTATAGCAAATGATTAAGTCGGCAAAGTTAGTCGGCAAAACTAACTTGTATGCTAAGTAAACAATAAAATACTAAACGGATAATTATTATCCTTATCATTTTCCCTTAATTATCTATTATTATTAACGTATTATTGACTGCTTCGTTAAAAACTTTATCATAAAAAAAATCCAATGTGATAAAAATTATGACAAAAAAAAAGGTATAATCTCCCTGAAAAAGATAGATATAATTTTTTCTTTATAGATTTCGCAGATAACGCATCCCGATATTCTGAATATGCTTTCTGAATGTTGTAGTCGGAAGCGCTTTTGTAAATAGATATGTTGCGTTGTCACTTGAGCGGATGTACTGAATATCAATTTCTTTGTCCTTCTCGAGTTCTTGAGTATAGGAGAAAAATTTCGAAAAAATATGTTTCGTCCTATCGCTTTTGATGTAGCCTTCTTTGATCTGGATAACACATGCAGCATTATCGACATATACAACAATGATGTTCAGGTCATCGACATATACAACAATGATCACAAATTCTGATGAGGATTTCTTAATAAATACACAAGGGCATATCACATTGTTGATGTATCATTTACTCAACAAATATTCACTTAAGCGATTATACCACATGCGTCCAGATTACTTTTATCCATAAAGTGATCGTTGTAATTTGACCGAACATATTTTCTTAGATGCTTCAGGCATCTTTGATCTTTCTGGGATCTATAATCCTTCTGGGATTTTCATGTATACGTCACTATCAAGTGATCCATGTAGATATGCAGTCACAACATCCATAAGGTATATTTCTAGATTTTTAGATGTCGTTAAGCTCATTAAGTGCCTGAATGTGATTGCATCCATGATCGGAGAATATGTCTCTTCATAATCAAGTCCCGGTCTTTGAGAAAAACTTTGTACCACAAGTCGGGCTTTATACCTTGTGACTTCATTTTTCTCATTTCTTTTTTGCACAAAGACCAACTTACACCCGGCTGGCATTACATCTTCAAGTGTAATAACAATAGGTCCAAAGACATCTCTTTTATTAAGGGAGATTAGTTCATTTCTCATGGCCATTTTCCATTTCTCCCGTCAGGCCTATTTTGGCACTATGACACGGACCTTGGGTCTGGATCATCATTTTTCATGACCAATTTCTTCAGATACAGAGAAAAAAATGTCCCATTTGTATCATTTATTGCATTTCTAACCCATAATTTTCCATTTTGGGAGTAATTAATGGAGATCTCATATTTTTATGTATCATGTTCATCTTCTGAACAATTCTCTTCATCTGGTTCTTCTGGAACCTTTTCATATATGTCTTCTGGACATTTTTCTTTATGTGGTTCTTCTAGAACCATCTCATTTTGTTCTCCCATTTTCTTTCTTTTTCGGGGATTCTTATCTTTAGTGCCATTGGCCTCCCCCTCTTTAACTGAACCTTGGGTTCATTTGCTATACTTTCATCAATTTGTTCTTCCGGAAAATAAATTCTTGATGGAGCATTTGCAGTGGATATGTATGACTTTGTTACCCTTTTTGTATCTGTAAATGCAACTGGTAACTGATTTATCATATTTTGTAGGTGTACAATTTTCTGAACTTCCAGTTCGCGTTGTTTTGTAGGGGGATCAAAATATACCAAAGATGGTGTACACCAAGTAATATCTTTGTGAATTTCTTTAATTCCTCCCCCCAATGCTGGAAATTCATCTTCATTGAAATGGCAATCGACAAAACGTGCCGTAAACATATCACCAGTTCTTGGTTCAAGATACCGAATTATACTTGGTGATGTATACCCGATATATATCTCCAATCTCCTTTGTGGCCCCATTTTTGTTCTTTGCGGTGGTGTTATAGGAACATAGACCGCACACCCAAAAACACGGAGATGAGATATATTTGGTTCTTGGCTAGATGTTAATTGTAATGGGGAATGTTTATGATATGCACTTGGTCGTATCTGGACTAATGCCACTGCATGCAATATAGCATGTCCCCATACATAAATTAGGAGCTTTGTTCTCAATATTAATGGTCTTGCAATCAATTGCAACTGTTTAATTAAACTCTCAGCTATGCCATTTTGTGTATGAACATGGGGAACTGGGTGTTCAACATCAATCCCCATTGACATACAATAGTCATTAAAGGCTTGTGAAGTGAATTCACCAGCGTTATCAAGCCTTACTTTCTTTATGGCATAATCAGAAAATTGTGCTCTCAACCTGATTATTTGGGTAATGAATTTTGCGAAAGCCGTAATCCGTGTTGTCAACAGACACACGTGTGACCATTTGCTGGATACGTCAATTAATACCATAAAATATTGAAATGGCCCGCAAGATGGATGGATAGGTCCACATATATCACCATGTATTCTATCTAAGAATACGGGAGATTCATTCCCAACTTTGGCTGGTGATGGCCGAGTTATTAGTTTTCCTTGAGAATATGCATTACATAAAAACTCTCTCAATTGAAATTTTTTTTGGTTTTTCAATGGGTGGCCACTAGAATTTTGCAAAATTTTTCCCATCATGACTGATCCCGGATGTCCTAGTCTTTCATGCCAGACTTTAAATGTACTAGTAAACTTCTGGTTTATTGTAACATATGATTCAGTCATATTTATTTTTGTACAATATAATCCAGAGGGCATCATTGGTAACTTTTCCAATGTCTGCTTCCTCTCTGATGTAATACAAAGACAATCAATGCCATTCTTATTCATGGTCTCTATATGATATCCATTTCTTCATATATCCTTGAAACTTAACAAGTTTCTGTATGAATCGGGAAAATATAATGCATCATTTATCTCAAACTTTGTCCCCTTTGGCAATGAATTTTTTTTTGACTCTTCCGGAGCCATATTAGGACCCGCGTTGATGCGGGTAAATACATTAAAAATTATTTAGATAAATATTTAAATTTTAATTAGTAACCCGCTGAATTTTAAAATATTTTAAAATTTTTATTAGATAAAGCATGATGTGCTCAATGTGAGCGTGATACGTAGGCAAAATCGTAACTCACCAGATCGTGACATGTGTTAATTTTAATTGAGATTTTGACACGTGTCAATATATTAATATAAAAATATAAATTTTCTTTTTTAACATTATTTATTTCTTAAATCAAATTATAGTGTAACTAAAAGAAAATAATAGTCTAAAAAAGAAAATAAGGCATATTAGGACCTGATTTGATGCGCGGATAAATACATTAAAAATTATTTAGATAAATATTTAAATTTTAATTAGTAACCCGCTGAATTTTAATATTTAAATGCATATCTTAAATCAGTAGAGACTAATTTATATTTTAATTCTCATGTCCTAATTCATATAATGCGGATCCAACCGTATATATATATATATAAGCAAAATTCAAATCATATTCTTAATAATAAATTATATTCTTATTCATTATGAATATTTATTAATTATGTGATAAAATCATAAAAATAATTTAAATATTGTAGAGCTAAATCAGAAAAGAGTAAATTTTATGTTAGTAACCTCATAAAAAACCTATAAATAATATTATCAAACATCATATAAGTACCATTCCTCCTCTCATTTACAGGCGGTCTCATGTGTTAATACTTAAAATTAGTTAAGAAAAAGTAAAATTAAAAATTGAAAACTAACAAAATAATTGTCAAGTAACTAACCAAATAGTAAAAAATAAAATAGTAACTAACCAAAACTAATTAAAAAATTAAGATGAATATAAAGTGGACATAAGCCATAGAAAAAAAATAAAAGATACATACATAATAAAAATATCAATTAAAAAAAAACAAAAAGACGAATGATGAACAACAAAAAGATATATAAATTGAAAAATTAAAAACTAAAAAGATAAGAAAATCTGAGTTTAAAAGTTTAAGATATAAAAAACTATATTAAAAAAAAGAAATCGATAAACATACTAATTTTATCAATAAAATTATAGAATATCACAAAGACAATAGAAATATTCGGTCTATGGCGGCATTGGTACTTTCCAATATTAGATAAAATTAGTATGCTTATCGATTTCTGTTTTTTAATATAGTTTTTTATATCTTAAACTTTTAAACTGAGATTTTCTTATCTTTTTTAGTTTTTAATTTTTCAATTTATATATCTTTTTGTTGTTCATCATTCGTCTTTTTGTTTTTTTTTTAATTGATATTTTTATTATGTATGTATCTTTTATTTTTTTTCTATGGCTTATGTCCACTTTATATTCATCTTAATTTTTTAATTAGTTTTGACTATTAGAAATTTTATTTTTTACTATTTGGTTAGTTACTTGACAATTATTTTGTTAGTTTTCAATTTTTAATTTTACTTTTTCTTAACTAATTTTAAGTATTAACACATGTCATCATCTGCTCAATTCTGGTTGTCTTCGCAAGCTAATGTCCTGGTGGAGGACCATTCCTCCCCTCATTTACAGGCGGTCTCAGGTCCTAGATGCTTCATTGATGGATCCTGGAAAGCGGGAGACCGTTTTTCAGGTCTAGGATGGTATTATTTTCAGGAGGACGAAGCAGATGAGTTAATGGGAGCACGGAACCTCCGTCCAAGCTTATCCCCACTCCACACAGAGTTCGAAGCACTACTTTGGGCGATGCATTGTATGATTGACCAGCAGAAGCTGTCTTTAGCCTTTGCAACGGACTGTTCGGAGCTCAGTAACATGGTGACAAACCCGATGGAGTGGCCAGCTTTCGCCGTCTATTTGGAGGAATTAGAACGCTGCAAGGAAGTCTTCTCGTCATTCTCTCTGTACCACATCCTGAGACAAAGCAACACAAAAGCAGATTTGTTAGCTCGAACTGTTCGTACTAAATCGCATGATATTATTTTTGTAAACTCTGAACTACCGGTTTGGGCTTCTGAACCGCGTTAATTTTTATAAAATCTGTTGACAAAAAAAAAAAAACATCATATAAGTACATGATTGATAATTGACTAATTTTATACCATTGATGTCATCATTTATTTTTCATAGAGATCTATACCCGCCAAACCTCATACAATCTTAAGTCTTAAAAGTAAATATAGTATTATTAGCTTTTAACTTATATAAATTTCTATTTTATACAATTTCATTTCTTCTAATATTGGAAAGTACCAATGCCGCCATAGACCGAATATTTCTATTGTCTTTGTGATATTCTATAATTTTATTGATAAAATTAGTATGCTTATCGATTTCTTTTTTTTAATATAGTTTTTAATATCTTAAACTTTTAAACTGAGATTTTCTTATCTTTTTTAGTTTTTAGTTTTTAATTTTTCAATTTATATATCTTTTTGTTGTTCATCATTCGTCTTTTTGTTTTTTTTTTAATTGATATTTTTATTATGTATGTATCTTTTATTTTTTTTCTATGGCTTATGTCCACTTTATATTCATCTTAATTTTTTAATTAGTTTTGACTATTAGAAATTTTATTTTTTACTATTTGGTTAGTTACTTGACAATTATTTTGTTAGTTTTCAATTTTTAATTTTACTTTTTCTTAACTAATTTTAAGTATTAACACATGTCATCATCTGATCAATATTAAACACATGTCGCGATCTGGTGAATTATAATTTTTCTTACGTGTCATGCTTAATTAAAATGAAATAATAATCAAAAGATAAAATAAGACATATTATTAAAAATTAAAAAATAGTAAATAAAATAAAAATTAAAAAGGAAAATAAGACAAATTATTTCCATTTTCTAAAAGTATTAGTGCGACATATGAAAAATTGATATTCATGAGATTACGACATGTGTCAAAATTTTAATTTTGATATAATTTTGATATATTTTTTATAATACTTTTTAATTTATTTACTAATATGTTTTGTTAGTTTTTTTTACTATTTGTTTAATACTAATGACAGATATAGACATAAATTTGATAGAATGCATTATGCATATATTATTTTGATATGAAAATTTTGGGTATTATTGATTGACAAAGAATGCATGGAATAAAAATATGGTTTTAATATGATGGAAGAAGTAGATGAATTGTATTGCGAGATGAAATATGTGGAGTTGAAATACAGTTTGAAACAAAGTTACTAATCAACATCCAAAATAAGTGTGCGAGTAATAATCAAATTCTAAATATTTACATCAACAAAATTTAACATATATTTCTTACACTTTCATAAAATTTATCTTTATTAAATTTAATCGATTCCGAAAACGGATGTTTTACTTTACTTTTTCTCATTTATAAATAAGTTATAATTAAAACCCCGCATATTACGCAGATCCTAATCTAGTATATATTAATAGATGAGACATTCACCAAAAATTGTAAGTGTCAAGCAATGAGCAATTTAAGGGACACAGCATTTAATTTTAACCAATCAAAATATTTCAATTAAAAATATATGTCATGGTGAAAATCTCTACATATTCTCATTAATTTTATAACATAAGCCCATTAATACATGTTTTACAAATTTAAGCCCAACTAAATATAATATTTTAGACTTGCCATATCTATTTTTAATTTTTGTATGATATATTAACAAGTTTTTTATTATTATGAAGATCAATTTAGACGAAAAATGAAGATCAATTTTACACTTAAAAGATATTGAAATAAATAATATTTGCATATTTTTAATCAATTTTACACATAAAATATTAAAACTAATAGCATTAACATATGCTTGATCAAAAGTATTTAACGTTGTTACATTTCTGCACAATATATATCATTTTGTATGTTTATAGCATTACAAGAAAACATGCCGATTTGCGATTCCGCTTTTGGTCGCAAATGGTAATTTGCGAAGCATTTGCGACCAAACAAGAATCGTCGCAACTAGCTCGTCGCAAATAAAAAATCTTCGCAATTGAGTCGCAAAATTCGCGAGGAAAGAAATGTGGTCGCAAATACCTCGCAAAACTTTTGCGACGAATTTGCTTGGAGGGGTGTTTTGCAAGGCATTTGCGACGAGATTTTTTTGTGAGGAGACTGCGACGATATTAATTTTGCGAGGAGATTGCGAGTCCAACGTTTGCAACCTGTTTGCGACTATTGTTTTGCGAGGAGTTTGTGTGTAAATATTTGCTAGGGATTTGTGAGTATTGATTTGCTATGAGTTTGCGAGTAGGCATTAGCTAGGAATTTGCGAGGACCATATTGCGAGGCATTTGCGAGTACAAATTGTGACGAGATTATATGGCAAATAACGTCGCAAATGAGCTGCAAAAATATTTAAATTGGTTTTTTGAAAACCAGTTTTTTTTTTGGTTTTTCGGAAATAAATTTTATAAAAAATAAAATTAGAATTAAAATTTAATTAATATAAAATAAAACCGAGTATTTAGTACAACGAAAATAAAATAAAATAAGATCTGTATATGGTGGTGGAGGATGCTGAACAGGCTGCGTCTCCGGAACAAAATCCGAGATAGGAGGAGTAGATGTAGGAGGTGCTCGATGTCGTGATTGAGATCTGCCACGTTGCGGTACATGTGTACCGTAGGCGGCTAGAAAACCGGTATACTCGTTCCGCGTATCACCCATGTGCAATAAAATATTAAAAAAAAAAATTAATTTCTATATAAAAAATAGATTTACTAATAAATCTAAAATTCCATACTTAAACTAATATTTTCTACTTAAATATCTAAAAACTAAACCAATTTATTCCATACCTAAATTTAATTATAACCATTCTAATGCAAAAATTAAAAATTACAAAGACAAATTTCGGAATTACCTTGAAACTTTGTAGAGAGTGCTAGAGAGATTCTTTGTGAGGATGGAATGAGCAAAGTGGAAGGAGATTTTGGGTCCCTTATATAGAGAATTACCTCGCAATCGCGTCGCAAATCGCACTGGTTTTTCACCCAATCGGATTTACCGCCACGATTTGCGACGCGGTTGCCACGTGGCGTCGCAAATCCCTCGCAAATCTGGTCAAAAATTCAACACACGGCAATAAAAAATGAAAATTTGTTTTACCGCCACGATTTGCGACGCGGTTGCCATGTGGCATCGCAAATCCCTCGCAAATCCAGTCAATTTTTCAACATGCGGCAAAGTAAAAAAATGAATTTTTGTATTACCGCCACGATTTGCGACGCGGTTGCCATGTGGCGTCGCAAATGCCTCACAAATTAGGCCCAAAATTCTATAAATTAATGGTTCAAACATAATGTGGGTCAATTCTATAATTAATTCGACAATCGTTATAAAAGTGATCGATTCATCATGTTCGGCATATATAGTTACATACTTAATTACTCTAGTGGTTCAACCAAAATGTAGATGTTGTCCTAGAAATTAATATATCGACAACGCACGGTATGAACAAAATACATCGTTTTATTCCACTCCATAGAGAAAAAACCGGAAGTGCATCAAATTATGCTAAGTTAAATTTGCGACTAGTTTGCTACACTAATCGCAAACGCCTTGCAAAATTTAAAATTTGGGACTAGGTTGCTATCCTAGTCGCAAACGCCTTGCAAAATATATACTTTTGCTATTCGTTTGCGACTAGTGGAAGCAAACTAGTAGCAAAAAGGGTTTAGAGTTTACTTAGGGTTTAGGGATTCCTCATAGTTTATACACTATAACATGCAAGAAATATATGTGTTGTTCTATAAATTAATGGTTCAAACATAATGTGAGTCAATTCTATAACTGATTTGACAATCGTAATAAAAGTGATCGATTCATCATGTTCGGCATATATAGTTACATACTTAATTACTCTAGTGGTTCAACCAAAATGTAGATGTTGTCCTAGAAATTAATTATATCGACAACGCACGGTATGAAAAAAAAATCGTTTTATTCCACTCCACGGAGCAAGAACCGGAAGTGCATCGAATTATGCTAAGTTAAAATTTGCGACTAGTTTGCTACCCCAATCGCAAACGCCTTGCAAAATATATATTTTTGCTACTCGTTTGCGACTAGTGGAAGCCTAATATACTCGAAAATTAATCGCAAAGTATAGAAAATATTTTTTTGTAGCAAATCACTCGCAATTTTGCAACGGCTTTGCTACGATGGCTCTTTTTGTCGCAAAATAGTCGCAAACTTGAAACTATTTGTGACGATCTTTATCCTAGCAAATTTGTGACTAAATTGCGACCACCTTCACAAAATCGTAGTAAACTACCCGCAAATTTGCGACCACTATATGTAGTCGCAAATTGTCCTCGTAAAATTGCATGTTTTCTTGTAGTGTAGATATTAGAAATCATGTGCTTTATTATACATGTTTAAATATTAAAAATTATATATGTTAAAATCAATTTATCAATCTATTTAATTATTTAATTCCGCGCTTGGCATATGTAAAAATCTAGTAATATATGATTTTCGTACATATATAATTATCTAATCGTTTGATATTAATCAATGTTCGTAGCGTTAATATGGCTATTGTTAGTTTTTTTGTCACAAATGGCTACCGTTATTTAATCTCCGTTTTTTACCAAAAATATTTTTATTGAATTTTTTAATTTTCTTATAAACAATTATATACTTGTTTTAGGCCGATTAATATCTTAATTTATTTGTTAATATTTTTGACCGATTTGATCAAAATCATGGTAAACATTTTTTTTCTTTCTTCATATAATTGATTATTGCTTCTATTTGTCAACCACATTAATTATGTCAAATTTATTTTACATAATTTCTGAAGTTTTAGATTTTTGAAAGTTTTGATGAAGAAAAAAAATCACAAAAACTGCGTATATAGAGTTTAAATAAATATTATTGTATTAATTTTTTTTATTAAATCTAGTATTTTTTTTTGCACTAGATGCTATATTTTCTTTTTACTTATAGACTTTACAGATTTTTACTAGATCTATTAGTCTTAACTTATTGTCTCAATAATCAATGTTTTCTATATATATTTTGAGAGGTATACAAAGTTTTGATGGAGAAAAAGAATTGTCCATGCATGAGATGTGGAAATTTTTTACTTAATATCTCTTTTCAACAAAATCTATATTTTTTTGTCAAAGTTATATTTAATTTTTTTATATATTCAATTTTCTCTTTAAATTTGCATATATCTGGATCTATTCATTAGATTCATAAAAGATACAAGGTGTTTTGATCTTTCAATGCATATATATCATATATGTTACGTATAATTTGTATTTTATTAATCAATATTACTGACTATGATTTTTTTTTGGGGTCAGATATGATGAATTCAGATTTGCTTGTTAAATAACCGAAATACAAGGTACATAATTTTTTCTATACGTTAACCATTTTATTAATGTTATTATTTTATAATTTTTATTTTTAATATCGATACAACGATACTAGTAATAAATGACATAGCGTTAATATTATGAGACATATTTAATATTTCATCGGATTTGATCAAAAAGTCCATAAAATATCCAGTCAATTTATGAGTATTTGTATCATCTTTGTGTCAAATATTTAATGTAGATCTCAAACTATAAAATGTTTGATAGGTAACCGCAACGATACAACGTCTATTGTAAGGATATATTCTGGCTGTTTTCTATGTATAAAATGATAAAGAGACGATAATATTTGGTAAAAAGATACAATACAAAATAAACAATATGCTAATGGTACAAAGTTTTGTATCACCAAAACTTTGTACTGCTTTTATTTTGTAGCGGTGAGAAGGTTGTAGGTACTATTTTGATGTATATCTCTTACTAATTAGAATATAATTGAAGCATCATTTGAAACTGTATAACTATATTTTACGTACAACTATATCTTACTATCTTTAAATATATCATCATCTCTTACTACTTTTTTATAATAAAAAAATATTTTCAGTCTTGTGTCACCAATAAGATCCAAAATTTATAGGTTTTAAGCATATATTATTTTGGATCAAAAATTTATTACTTTAGTAATTTCATTAAATTAGGAAGACTTACAATTGGTAAATAATTTATAACAAAAAAACCGGGAGTCTAAATATAGAAATAAAAAAGTTTTCTGTTTTTTAAAGTGTAATTTCCATAAAATTTGAGATTTTTTTAACATTAGAAAAATAATTATTTTATAAATAATTACTTAATAAAGTATATATATATTTTATTAAAAGCACACGCACGTGGGGATTCAAGTCTAGCCATTAATAAATTTAAGTTTGTTTATTATATATTCATTTATTGCAATTATAACATATCGATACGGTTTTTTATTTTTAGTATAAAACCAATAGGGATTCATAAAAACCAAAAATTTTAGTAAAGAAATTTTTTTAAAAAGATATTTAAAATTTAATTAAGTTATTTTTATCTCCATGAAGATCTTACTTTTTTTTCATGTTGTAAAAACAAACTTTGGGGATAGGATAGAGAAAAACAGAAAGTTTAGGGGGAAACCCAAAAGACCACGTCCTCCACATTAGGAGCCACCAAAAGTTTTCACTTTCACACGAAGCCATGTCTCTGTTTTGACCATTGACTTTTGGAGATTTATTACGCCACTCACTGCATCCAAAATCCAGTTTTTCAATTTAATTTCCTAAAAATAATAACTTTTTCCATGGCAAAATCGCAAAAGAAGGGATAGATTGAGGGTAAAACCGTAAATTTAAGGTGCAGTCGAGGGTATTCTAGGTATAGAGAGGATGATAAATACGTGGTGATAGGGTACATAGCTCTATGTGCTCTTCATCCAAAACAACGAAAGAGAGAAGCCAATAAAGGATAAAATAATCAATTCTCTCTGTGAAGACGACCTAGCTTCGCCGCCTCTCTCACCGGCGATTTCTTTTTTTGCCTGTCTGATTCTCCGGCTACTCCTCTTTTTTTCCGGTGTCGTCGATCTCGTTCTTGTGGCTTCTTATCGCCTTAGACTTAGCCTCTGGTTTTGAATCCGACAAGATTAGAAAGGACGGCCGTTTGATAAAACCGAATCTATACGTTTCCGATTTCGGGCGGATACTGAAATTACGCGGAGGAGTTGATCGGATCTCTGACGAATCGGTGGTGGTGGTGTGTTTCTGTGTTTGAGTGAGGAAAAAGTAGGTGGACACAGGTATATGAAAACCCTAAGTTCTTTGATTACTACTGCTCTTTGTTTTTGGTTGAATGCCTTTCCTCAAGAGAAGGAGATTTGATGTCACCACACGGCTCGCTTCTGGACCTATGCCTTTCTCAATAATGTCGGCTGAGAATAGCTTCGAATCTTCTCTTGGGCATGGCAGATCCCTTAGGGTTTCGTTTCGACCTTCGATTTCTGGGGAGATTCTTCTCCCGTTGGGAAAAATTGATGAGAACGACAATCGATCTCTTTACCCATTCTTCATCACGAGTGTCCTGATGTGGTCATGAACTGGTGGACACGAGTCTAGCCTCTGTTCTACTCCTTTGCCTTCTGATCTGGCTGACTCTTGATTCGTCTGTAAACGACCTTATATGATAGACTTAGGACGCGATGATACCTTGATTTCGATGTGTTTCATGTTGGAAAACGAAACAAGTTTGATGGATCTTGCCTTCTTCTCTCCGATGAAGTTTCCAAAATCTTCCTTTTGACCAAGGGTGTGCCGACGGTTATCTGGAGTCAGATTTTACTGGACTAAAACTGAAATAAATGCTAGTTTGTTTTGCTTTTAATGCCCAAAAAAAAAACGCTTGGTCCGGAGATTTTTTCAGACTTCAAAAACTGTATAGCGCAATCTTGTCTTGAGGTAAAGGCTCATAGAGTCTTTAACTGATTGTTTAGCTATCAAGTTTTGTCTGCAGTCACTCTATTATTCTATTAGACCACCAGGCAATAGCTCTTGGTTATGTTTTTGTCTTGGTTTTTTTATGGTTTGCTAATGAAAGATCATTGCTTGCAGGTGAGGTAACCGTTCATACACTGGGTGAACATCCTACAATTTGGCGTCAAGTGATAAAAGATTTGAGAGAAAATAAAATTCAAAATTCTGTGGAACATACAGTGAATGGGAGTGCGTTGAAGCATGGCAAGCACTGACGGTGTAGAGCTTCCTTGGAAAATGGTGGCTAAAGGTAGCAGAAGTTCGACAAGGCGTAACAAGAAATCAGTTGTGCGAGTTGAGGCAGAAGACAAGAGCTCTGCAGGCACGGTAGCAGGAGAATCAGAGCCTGAAAAGGTTTTTGTCTCTTTTCTCGTGTCTCTCTTACGATTTTTGTTTGCTTTCTTTCCTGATTTTGTAGGGAACTTTATTTTAATATTTGATCCTTTCTATTTATGGCAGCTTGGCGTTTCTGTTATAGGTCAGCATTTCGCTGAAAGAGTAGAGCATGTTCCGATAAAGAAACGGAGATTTATGGTTCGCTCTCCGTCACCTTCAAAAAGGTCGTCTGCTCAACGTGAAGGCTCAGACCATAGGGCGCAGATCAACCATGCTTTGCCTGTTTCAAGACTAAACCCTAAATTAATTGATGGAAGAACGTCAGACGTCCTTGATGAAAAGCCCGATTGCAGTGGTCATGACTTTTCTGGAATCGAGATACTTGCTAATGTTGCTTGCAGTAGTTATGTGAGTAATGATATCGCACAAGCTGTTGAAAGTCTGCCTGCTGAAGAATCCCTTGTTCAGCAGCAAGATGCCTCGACCTTATCAACCCATATTGAAGGTAACGATTCATCAGCTGGAACTGCTGATGTCTCTCGGAAATATGGTGCGGTTGATTCCAGTGATCAGGTTCGGCAAGGCAAGAACGGTATTGTTGCGCCTCAAAAATCTTCGGTTGAATCTTTAGGCAATGATTTGGCTGATGAGCAGAGTGAAGAACACAGCAGAGGGACCTCTGGAGGTATGATAGCTGCGGCTAAAAAAAACAGCATTGCTCTTTCAGATGAATCTTCAACAGAAAGGCCAAAGGCTAATATGGAAGCAGGTGAAAGTAAAAGTCTAGCACCTGAGTGTGGAGGAGCTGTTAAGGTGTCAGAAAAATCACTGGCTGATGACCCCTCTGAAAAGAACAATGAATGCCTTAAAGATGTTAGGTTACACTGGGATTTAAATGTTCCAATGGATGCTTGGGGACAACCTTGTGATGCAGAGGATGAAGCATCTGGAAGAGATGTAGAGGGAGAATTCACAGAGTCTATTGCCCCTAAAGAGAGCGAACCTATTGATGGGAGCAAGGACCATATGGATGGGGTGATTGCAGCAGATGGGCATGCGAATTCTCAATCACCATCTGGGCTTAAGTCTGAGGCAGCCACTCTAAATGGTCAAGAGAGCCAATCTGGTTATGACTCCCAGTTTGAGGATGGAGAGTTGAGGGAACCATACCCCTGGGAAGAAAATGAGGGAGAGATTGAACAGGTGGATTACGGGTCTGAACCAGAGGATGAGAGATTCTATTCTATGGTTGAAAGTAATGACAACAAGATGGAGGATTTTGAGAAGGGAATCTTGGCAGAGACGAATTTTGGACCTGTAAAGTGTGAATCTGGTGATGCACCGAGAATGGGGGTGTCTAATGAAGGAAGTGACATAGAGAAGCATGTTGTGGTTTACATGAATGATTCGCATCTGAAGAAGGGCTCTTCTTCTCCTTCACGCAGTTTCGGGTCAAAACCAATTAAGGAGTTGCCTTCACATGATGCCATCCAGAGGAGAAGGCAAGTTTTGCTTTCCATGACCCCTTTCTTTTTTTTGTTCTGGGTCATTCACTTGTTAATGGTTCTTTATTAACTGAGTAATGGTTACTTGTTTCAGGCCTGATAATTACGAAGAGTTGAGCGCGGGACCAGATAAGTTTGTTGGGAGAGACGACAGATCAGGGATGCGCATGCGTAACAGGAGTCCAGGGAGAGGCTATTTTGGCGGTTGGGATTCCAAACGCCGCTTCTCCCCACCTAATTACAAAGGTGGTTCCTATGGTTTCGGGCGTCCACGGCCTAAAAGCATGGTAGATGATCGAGGTATGATGAACGGCTTTGATCAATCAGGGTCTGGACCAGGACCAGGACCAGATGGTCATGTACGCAGGCAGTTCTCAGATGGTGGATACCGAGGACGGTTTAGAAGGTTCCCAGATGGTGGGGATCGTGATTTTAGGGGGCCGCACGGTGATTCCAACCAATTTCCTGGTCGGATACACAACCGGATGAGGAGAGAGAGAGGTAACTCTCCGGTCTTCAGGAGATTGCATTACCCTCAATCAGAGTCGAGATCAAGAAGCCGTTCTCCAGTCTCGTGGAACGGTCGAAACAGATCTCCTCCTCCGCCTGGTGGGTTCAGAGCGGACGAGAGGATGATGGAGAGAGTGAGGTTGCCTTTCCAGAAACGGTTTCCTGCAGATCAAGAGATGGATTTCATGTCACCTCCAAGAAACAGAATGTCGTCTCCAAGGTTCTTTGAAGGGAGGAACAATGATGCCGGAGAGAACCATAATAGCTTCAGGGAAAGGAAGTTCCGGCCTGGACAGAGATTTGATGTCGGAAATTCTATGAGAAGAGTGAACCCTGACAACAACAACAACCACTTTAGACCATTTATTCGCCACAGAAGATTTGAGGGTGCGGAAGAGAACACTGGTGGGAACAGGTTTGAGATGGCGCAGCAGCGGACTCAACGGTCTGAGGCCATGGAAGATGACGGTGATGATAATCGACGGTTCAGGTTAAACGGAGAAGAGTCGGTGGTGGTGGCCAATAACAACGACGACAACAACAACAAAGAGTCATGATAACATAAGAGACTCTTTTAGGATTGGGATTTCATTTGAATCTCTCTTATGTTAGTTTTGTTTTGTCTTTTTCTTTTTTGGTTTGTTTGTTTGTTATTTCAATAGGTTAAACAGAGCTTATCTTTATAGCAATAATTGAATCTTGATCTAGTAAAACTAGAATGCTCACAAGTGCACCGCCCTCTTAACATTTTCAAAACAAAACGTGACGATCATAAAGAAAATCCACACATTTCTTGACACTTTTAACACATACTTCGTGTATGATTTTAGATCTTATCTTACTTTTGATGTGGGATTCGTGTAACAAAATAAAGTAGGGTTATTTACAAAATTGATCGAAATGTTGGTGTACTAGAGACCCAAAGTTCCAGTGGCGAAAAATGCAGTCCACATTGCTCGTTCGGAGAAATGAGAGGCTTGCTTAACTGCGATCTCATAGTTATCGATCAGATTGGAGAAAATCTTTCCCTCCGGTTGCGAAATTGTGGGAACATAGTTGAA
Organism: Pseudoturritis turrita; assembly: GCA_900406555.1. Taxonomy (NCBI): domain Eukaryota; kingdom Viridiplantae; phylum Streptophyta; class Magnoliopsida; order Brassicales; family Brassicaceae; genus Pseudoturritis; species Pseudoturritis turrita. The sequence goes on from OVBL01000568.1 coordinate 229,568, forward strand.
TGTGGAGGAGCAGAGCTAAGATGCAAAATGGAGGAGTAATTTGGCGGGAAATAATGCGAGGTCGCCGTAAAAGGGTTCCAACATTACTCTGTCGCAGCCTCTGGTGTGGAAGGAGAGAAGAGACAGAGAGAGAGAGAGAGAGAGTAATTGTGGTGGTTTTGAATAGAGAGTCTTTGCTTTTTGTAATATAAGGGTTATGGTCGAATGGAATTGACATTGTGTACTGTCGAAGAAATCAGTGAAGGCGAGATAATTTTTTATAGATTTAAATCTTTCAGTGATTTCGAATCAAATCTGTATGTAACGTTGATGGAATCTAGTCCTGGACGTGTATACTTTACAAAAATGATCATTTTTCTGTTTTTTCATCGAAAAAGGAATTTGATTCCGAGGGCATGTCGATTGCTAGTATATTTAATGCAGTCTCCTAAAAACTAATAAAATATAAATAATAATATAATATTAAATAGATCTCTCAAAATTTAGGAAAAACTGTCTATTTTTTCTTCGGTACTTTTATATAGCACCAGATGTACACAGAGTTGAGGCCTCGTTCTATTTCTCCACCAAAACAAAGTTCTAAATCTATTTATATCCGAATTGAAACTTCGAAATCACAGAACACACAAATGTCGATTTTATCGGTTTAAGACATAAACCGGATACTAAACCACCTAAACTCGGTACCAAACATAACTAAAACCCAACCCGATCCATAAACGACCCGACCCGTAAATGATCCGATCCGTTTTCTTCATCTTCTTTACCCGATTTCATCTTAATTCCATTTCCTAAATCCATCATACTCAATTTCATTCACAAAATTATATCAATAAATCTGAGGCACAATTTGGTATTCTTTTCATCTTAACCTAATTCCATTTCCCAACAAAATGTTTTTCGTCATTAACGAATTCTTCCGGCTCAAAATCATAATCGTCACAACCCCAAATAATTAAAAAACCCTATGAACCATAGAAACTGGTGAGTAGCACCGGCGAAGAACTTACAAGCGAAGATTCCGATTACAAACATAAATCAGAGATAGGATTAGGACACAAACCGAGATTGTCGGAGTTACCCATCACTGGTACGACGGTTAAAGTTACGGTGGAATCGAAGAATGACTCGACGGGGACTCGTTCATGGCGGCTAGCGAGTGAATTAGCCGAGTCGCAGGTGATGCAGACCGTGGCGGCGTCAGCTTTGTAGGTTACGGTGGCGGAAGCTTGTTCGTAGACTTGCAGACCCACACACGCTCGCAAACTTCTCATCTATTGGATCCGGTACGTCGGAGAATCGTTTCCTCCTTTGTTTCTTTTTCTCAGATGAGGAAACCGGGTTTGTTAGATCCAATACGAGTGATTGGTAAACAATCGGTTTTGTTAGATATTTATTTGGTTAAGTCGGTTTTGTTTGGTATTTAATTGGGTAATATTAGATTGGTAAACAGTAAACCGAAACTAATCAGATTTGTGTAGAAATTGAATTCGAACTATGAATTCGGAGGGAAACTGGAATTTAACTTTTATTATGTGGAGAAGCTGGAATTTAACTATCAAATGGTGGAGAAATAGAACGAGGCTTCAACTCTATGCACATTTGGTGCTATATAGAAATACCGAGGAAGAAATAGACCGTTTTCCCCAAAATTTGAGAACACACTAAGCTTTTCATTTGAGAGACTCCATTAGAGAGATACTTATCATTTAACCTATCAATTTTCTTCGACTTCGACTCTTTTTATGTTCTACGTAGAAAGACAACTTTTTTAGCTTTCAACGGAGAATAGTCCAAAAAGTAGCCGAGTACACCGCATATATCTCTCTATTACACTAATATTTTAATATTTGATTTGACTATTTTTTATGATTTGAATAATTTGAAATAATTATTTTTTTTCTAATTACTGTATGTGGTGAGAGTTAAGGATGGGAGCAATCTGGATATTCTGGAATTTCAAAGTATTCGGATATGGGAGTTGGATTCGTGGTAAAACCGGATCCTTGCAAAAGTATCTGGATCCTTGCAATAATATTCGGATCCGGATTCGTTGCTTCCGAAAATCCGGACTTCGGATGTTCGACAAAGAATCAGGATATCAGCGGATATTCGGATCCAGATCCGAAAATAATATTAAAATAACTAAATTAAAATATTAAATTTTTTAAAACAAATTAAAAATTAAAAATTTAAATAATATTTTTCAAAATAAATATAAAATATTAGAAAAAACTAACATCAATTTATATATTTATTAATATAAAAATAACTTAATATATGTAAAAAAAATATGTTTTTAATATATTTAATGCATCCGGATCCTGATCCGGATATCTGAACTTTGAAATTTTATTATTAAGATCTGGATCTATTTTTCACGGATCCGAAATTTTACTATCCTTATCCGGATCCGGACGCTCCGAATATCCTAATTTTCGGAGTGGATCCATATCGAATCTCGGATAATAATTCTACCCTTAGTGAGGGTTGTGAAATAAGTTTATTTTATCAATTTGTATAGTTTGCCAATGAATTGATTTTTTTTTTGAAATTTTGCAAATTTGATATAAGTTTTTGCATAGTTTGCCAATTAGTTTAAAATAATTGTTCTGCATGTGTTGTGTTACTACAAAAAAAGGAGACTATGTTTTTAATTAATGAATTATAGAGATATATTGTACATACTAAGTCTGGGCGTTTTAACCGGAACCGAAAAACTGAATCAAAACGGGCTTAAAAATATCTGAATCAAAAATGATCCGAAAACCTAAAATACCTGAACGGTTCCTATATTTTCAAAGTGCGGGTATCCGAATAGAATCGGAACCGAACCGAAAACCAAACGGGTATCCGAAATACCCGAAACATAAAATAATCTAAAGATATTTCAGTTATGTTCGGTTAGTTCGGATAAATTTTACAATTTGTTTTTGTTATTTTTTCGGTTAGTTTGGGTAATTTCGGAGATATTCGGGTAATTACCCGAAAATTATCCGAAATCACCAAAAAATACCCAAATTACTTGAAAAATACCCGAACATTACCCGAATTACCCAAAAAACCGAACCAAAAATTACCCGACTATGTTCGGTTATTAACCGGTTCTCAGTAAGCCTATCCAAACCGACCCAAAAACAAAAAAAAGGAATCGAAACCGACCCGAAAATCTAAAATATCCGAACGGTTTCTAAATCGCTATACCCGAAATACCCGAAAACCGAAAAACCGAACCGAAATCGACCCAAATAACCGAACGCCCGGGACTAGTACATACATTAGACATAACATGATCATTTTTAGATTTGAAAGTAGTAAATTTTATGATTAGATTTTATATTACGAGTGATTTTAATATTAAATATATGGTTTTTTCTGAATTTTTTTTGACAAATATCTCTTTTGAAATGCAACTTTTCAAAAATACAACTTTTATAAAATCTTTTCAAAAATATCATTAATATTATATCATTTACTCAAAATATTATTGATGTTTGGATTAACTATATTATGTTAGGGTTTAGTTTTTAGGATTTAGGGTTTGTTAGGATTAAGACAATTTTTAAAGTTTAGAATTTTAGGGTTTAGAGTTTAAAAAATTATTAATTTATGATAGTTTAAAAAATATACAAATCATTGTGACATTTTTACAAAATGATATTTCAAAATAGTACTTTTAAAATTCTTCCATTTTTTTTCTTTCTTTCATAAATCCATGAATCATTTTCCTCCGTTTTCATTAATAATGACATATTACATGTGTCACACATATCAAGAAATGTTTTAAATAAACAAATATTTTCATATTCTCTTTAATATACTACTAATTAAATGGTAAAAGTTTAAATTAATTATTTATTAGCTTCTTTAATTTGAAAAAGGTTCGATTTGATTTGAAAACTCACATTAAAAATGTATAATAACGTTTTTTTAAACCAAAAATACCTTTTAATTGAAAAATGTTTTTTTGCCAAGTGGAAGGAAACTTTACCAATAATGCCAAAATACAATTAGGTCTGCCAAGCAAGTAAAACATGTTTCGATAAGCCATCCCACGACGGATTTAAAATTTATGATCCGTTCTGATTTGTTCTGCAAAATTCACAGTATTAAAATATTATACCGCATCCGTCCCGTTTAATTTTCGGATCCCACGAATATTTTAGTTAAAAAAAAATCAATTAATACAATTTTAACTAAAAATTATATTTAATAAAAAAAATTTAAGATTATAAAACATAAATACACAATTAAAAAAAAAACTAAAATTTTGTTAATTCATTATGTATCATATAATATTTCAAAATTCTAGTATTATTATTTAGATAAATAATTAAATTTAATATTTTATAAATTTTAAAAAAGCTCATTGGTAATCCATAAATCCACATAATTTACTAGCAAACCCCGCATTTTAGAGTGTCCCGCCCCACAAAACCCATTTTTTGCGGGATAAAATTTATAGAACCGCACATACCCCACAATGGGGCGGTTGGGATTGGTCCATATTGACAGGTCTAGTTACAACCATTACCATTAGAATTTGAAAATTATATTTCAAAAATTTAACTAAATATGGGGAAAACAAATGACATATTTAATTATATCTAAGAGAATAAATACTATCTCACCAATAGTCGAACGTAATTAGGTAAGAAAATGATTCTATCTGTTTTTCTTTTGACTATAAATTTATAAGGAAATAAAGTTTATGTTTTTTCCATCTTTGACAAGGAGAAGTACATTTTTATGTATGTTGATATTGCTATATATATATATATATATATATATATATACTAGATCAGGACTCGCATGATAAGCGGAGTTTAATAATAATTTTATTTATATATAATATAAAAGTAAAGTACTTATTGTCGGTAACCGATTAAATTTAATAATAATAACTCGCATATGTATATACACTTATACCAAAATATTTGAGCACATAAACACATATATAAAGAATAACATACAAATATATTATTGTATGAACTATTAAAAAATAGAAAACAAAAAATAATTACAAATAATAATAAAGATGCGTTTTATATAAAGTTATGCATGTTCATAATTTTTACTTTTATTTGTAGAATCAACTATCATATTAAATTCAAATTTTCTAGTTTACTTAAATTTACCATTTACCTAATATTTTAAAATGAAATTTTCTTTATTTCTATAAAACGAAAACACAAATTAAAAAAATATTTTATTATATTAAAATGATTGGTCATGTATGATTTGTGATTAATTATCGAATTGAAATTCAATTTTCTATTTTAGTCAAATTTACTATTTATGTAATTATTTTAAATATTTTTTTCAATAGTCTATATGTTATATAGATATTAATGATCACATTTTTTTGCAATTAATCATAAAAATTTAAGTTAAAAATTTATATATCCGTCAAGTTTAGCTTTTATTTTTTAAGAATTTTTTTTTACCTTTTATTTCATTTTCAATGAAATTGTTTCTCAAACCACGCATAGAAAAAAAAACACTTCTTAATACTTTTGGGAGAATTTCAAAAATGCCACTTTTGGTGTGTCAATTTTCAAAAATACCACCATGAGTTGTCCATTTAAAAAAATTTCATTTATTAAGGATTTTTAAACCCTAAACCTTAAAATCCTAAACCCTAAAATCCTAAATCTTAAAAAAGGTTTGGACCCCTAACAAACCCTAAACCCTAAAACTAAACCTAACATAAAATATTTAACCCAAACATAAATGATATAATTTTAGTGGTATTTTTGAAAAGATTTTAGAAGGGTGCCATTTTTGAAAAGTGGCACTTCAAAAGTGGCATTTTTCAAAATTTCTCAATAATTTTAGAACTTGAAAATAATGTCTTTTTGTGCAATATAAAATAATATGTTTTATTTTTCTTTTTATTGTTTTTTATTTATTTATTTTTAGTTGTCTTAATATGTCTTTTTTTTTTTTATCTTAATATTTCTATTTAGGTACACAAAAATTTGATCTAAGAAATAACTAATTTACAGAAAAAAAATTTCTATTTTTACATTATTTCAATTTTTTACGTCACAATCTAAATTAAAATTAACATGTGTTACAATCTGATGAGTTATAATTTCGTCTATGCGTCACGCTCACGTTAAGCATATCATACTTTATATAATAAGATAACTCATAAAAAAGTTAAGAAAATATCATAAAAATGGATATCACCATGAAAATTTTAGTCGCGGTGGAGGAGGATATGGCGCTATGCAAACGGGCGAGCGCAAATGGAGGAACCGTTGCTGCGGCAGTAGGCGGTCGGGTTGATTTTCCGAGACCGTCGCGGTTCAACGGGGTAAGGGATGCTAAGGAAGTTGAGAATTTCCTTTGGCAGATGGAGCAATACTTCGACAATCTCAATCTTGGGGATGAGACTGCGAAGATTAAAGCCGCGACGTCATACTTGACGGACACGGTGATGCTGTGGTGGCGGAGAAAACATGCAGACATCGAGCGGGGAACTTGCCGGATCGAGACTTGGGAGGAGTTCAACAAGGAACTTAAGCGGCAGTTCTACCCGGAGAATGTTGTGTATGAAGCCCGCAAGAAGTTAAGGGAACTTCGACAAAAAGGTACAATTTGCGACTATGTTAAAGAGTTTACCACTCTTATGCTGCAAATTCCTAACATGTCCGATGAGGATCTCGTCTTCTACTTCACCGACGGGCTGCAAAACTGGGCAAAGCAAGAGCTGCAGCGAAGGGGAGTTCAGTCCGTCGATGAAGCTATTACGGTGGCTGAGTCGTTGACTGACTTTCGTACCCAAGGTCCCTCTGAGTCCTTCAAGAGAAAGGAGAAGATCATGACCAAAGGTGGGGGAGAAAGACGAGATAGTGACCGTCTATCCAACTCAAGGCGTTATGAGAAGGGATCAGGACGAGAGAAGTTTGAGGCAAAGAAGAAGACGTTTGTCCCAAAAGGTGGGTGCTTTGTGTGCAAGGGGCCACACCCAATGAGGGAATGTCCGAAGATGGGGTCGTTGTCCGCGATAATGGAGAATCACGAAGGTGAGACCCAAGAGGTGGAGCCGGGCAAGATGGGGTCGTTACAACTCCTTAACGCTCTTAAGGCCGGTCCATCATCTAAACCAATGAGCAAGGGGCTCATGTACGTGGAGGCTCGTGTTAACGGGAAGTCAACCCGAGTTATGGTGGACACGGGGGCCACTCATAACTTCATGGCTGAAGATGAAGCCGTGAGACTTGGGATAAAGTGGACCAAGAGGGAAGGTTGGATGAAGACGGTGAACGCAAAAGCCCAACCCGTCAATGGGGTAGCGCGAGGGATTGAGATGCGACTAGGCAGTTGGAGCGGACCAGTAAACTTCTCGGTCATACCCATGGACGATTTCAAAGTGGTGTTAGGTATGGATTTCATGAGGCAAGTCATGGCAATCCCTCTGCCCGCACTAAGTTCAGTGTGCATCCTCGAGAAAGGATCGCAGTGCATGATTCCAACCATAGAGGAGAAGTCCGAGGGGATAAGGCAACTCTCGGCAATGCAGTTCACTAAAGGGGTGAAGAAGGGTGAACCGACGTTTCTGGCCGTGATAAAGGTGGAAGACGAGTTTGGGAGAGCTGAGCCAATTCCACCGGCTATTGAAACAGTCCTTGAGGAGAATAAGGACGTGATGCCCGCAAAGTTATCGGAAAAGTTACCCCCAAGGAGGGAGGTGGATCATCGGATTGAGTTGGAACTGGGAGCCAAACCGCCAGCAATGGCGCCTTACCGAATGGCTCCATCCGAGCTTGAGGAGTTACGGAAACAACTCGATGAACTCTTATCCACGGGGAAACTAAGGCCATCCAAAGCACCTTATGGCGCACCGGTTTTGTTCCAAAAGAAGCATGATGGGTCATTGCGAATGTGTGTGGACTACCGGGCACTTAATAAGGTAACGATCAAAAACCGCTATCCTATCCCTTTGATCGCGGATCTATTTGATTGGCTTGGAGGAGCAAAGGTGTACACAAAGATGGACTTGCAAAAGGGATATTATCAAGTCCGGATCGCAGAGGGAGATGAACCAAAAACAGCGTGCATTACGCGGTATGGGTCGTTTGAATGGTTGGTTATGCCGTTCGGCCTCACAAATGCCCCAGCCACGTTTTGCACCCTTATGAACCAGATCTTTCAGCCATATTTAGATCGGTTCGTGGTGGCTTACTTAGACGATATCGTCGTCTATAGCAACTCGATGGAGGAACATGTGGAGCACTTGCGGGAAGTTTTTCGAGTTCTCCGCGAAAACGAGTTGTTTGTGAAGAAGGAAAAGTGCACCTTTGCCACCGAGGAAGTTCAATTCTTGGGCCACATCATTGGGCACGGGAAGCTCAAGATGGATGACGCCAAGGTGAAGGCGATTATAGAGTGGGAAGCTCCGACTAAGGTAACAGAGTTACGCTCTTTCCTTGGACTGGTGAACTATTATCGACGGTTCATCGAGGGATATTCAAAGAAGGCGGCATCGCTAACGGACCTTCTTAAGAAGGGGAAGCCATGGGATTGGTCCGAGCATTGCCGGGAGGCCTTTGAGAAGCTGAAAATCGCGGTGCGTCAAGAACCTGTCCTTGTCTTACCAAATTTCAGTTTGCCATTCGAGATACACACCGATGCATCCGACTTTGCTATCGGGGGAGTCTTGATGCAAGAGGGGCATCCGATCGCGTTCGAGAGCCGCAAGCTCAATGATACCGAGAGGCGGTACACGGTGCAAGAAAAAGAAATGACAGCTGTGGTCCATTGTTTGCGGGTATGGAGACACTATCTTCTGGGATCATACTTCACGATCAAGACGGATAACGTGGCGATAAGCTACTTCCAAACCCAGAAGAAGTTGTCCCCGAAACAAGCGTGATGGCAAGACTTCCTGGCCGAGTTCGATTACACATTGGAGTATAAGCCGGGGAAGGCGAATGTTGTAGCCGATGCGCTAAGCCGGAAGGCGGAGCTAGCAGCCATAAGCCAAGTCTAGGGGAACATTTTGGCTCGGATTCGAGAAGGGCTCGAGCGCGATCCTGTTGCTAAGGAGTTGATGAAGTTAGCAGAAGAGGGTAAGGCACATCGATTTTGGGTCGACAATGGCATGCTTTATTCAAAGGGTCGACGACTCTATGTTCCGAAGTGGGAGAGTCTCCGCCGAGACATCATAAGAGAATGCCACGATACTCGGTGGGCAGGCCATCCAGGACAGAAGAGGACGTTGGCCCTAGTTGAAGCGGGGTATTTTTGGCCACGGATGAGGGATGCCGTGGAGCTCTATGTTAAGACATGTCTTGTGTGCCAACAAGACAAGACGGAGAACAAGCAATCCGCGGGTCTATTGGAGCCATTGCCGATACCTGAGCGGCCATGGGACTCGATCTCGCTTGATTTTATTAGCCCGTTACCAAAGTCAGAAGGGTTTGGATCCATCATGGTGATTGTGGATCGATTCTCTAAGTATGGGACGTTTGTGGCTTGCGATCGGGACTGTACCGCGGAGGAGGCAGCGCGGGCGTTCTTCAAGAACGTGGTGAAGCTTTGGGGATTACCTCGGAACATCGTGAGTGATCGGGATCCTCGCTTCACTGGGCGATTGTGGACGGAGTTATTTAAGATGCTTGGGACGGACCTGAGTTTCTCAACGAGTTTTCACCCACAAACAGATGGGCAGACGGAAAGGGTGAATGCCTTGCTTGAGTGTTACCTCCGACACTTCGTAGGTGCAAACCAAAGAGATTGGGCTAAGTTGATGGATATTGCCCAGTTCTCGTACAACTTGCAACGAAGCGAATCGACGGGACGGAGTCCGTTCGAACTCGCAACGGGGTAGCAACCTTTGACCCCGCACACGTTGGCTACGCCTGGGACAGAGGGAAGAAGTCCAGGGGCGTTCATAATGGCCAAGCAATGGGAGGAACACGCCGACTTTGCCCGGGTATGCTTGGAGAAGTCCCGGAAACGAATGAAGAAGTGGGTGGATGCGAAGAGACGGCCTTCAGAATACTCTGTGGGTGACTTAGTCTTTGTGAAGCTCCTTCCCCAACAATTCAAAGCATTCCGGAGTCTACACAAAGGCTTAATCCGAAGATACGAAGGACCGTTCGAGATTGTGGCGAAGGTGGGAAAGGTGTCCTACCGATTGGACTTACCGGATACTCTTAAGATTCATCCGGTCTTCCATGTGAGTATGCTTAAGCCATATCATGGCGACGCAGAGGATCAAGACCGAGGCGTTTCAACTCGGGCACCGCCTATCATGACCAAGTCTTACGATAAAGAGATCGAAAAGGTACTGGCATCCAAGGAAGTGCGGAAACGAGGAGTTCCACGTCAAAATCACTTCCTCATCAAGTGGAAGGGACAGCCAGAGGCAGAGGCAACGTGGGAACCAGAACAAGACTTGTGGCAATTCCGGGAAGACCTCAAGGCGTATACGGCGACGAGGGCGTCACCGAATTAGGTGGGGGAGGATGTCACGGTCCATTTTAGGCCCACGGCCCATTTTAGGCCCAAACGAAATTAGCCCATAAATCTAGAGTTGGTGGGAATGGGTTGGTGGAAATGGGTTGGTGAAGTTGGTGGAAATGGGTTGGTGAAGTTGGTGGGGAGAGTTGGTGAAGTTGGTGGTGAGAGTTGGTGAGAGTTAATCTCCACCGTTAGATCGGTTTAATCTCCACCGTCCGTTTGGGATGTAAAAGTGTATATAAGGGGGTGAGATCCTCATTTGTAAATCATCCAACAATTTATAAAACACAAATATTTCTCTAAACATTTCTCTCTCTAGAGTTCGTGGGTTTATCTCTCTAAGGGTCAAAGTCCGAGTTTGAGTAAGGCTGACTTAGCAACCGCGAGGGGCGGAAAGGTGCTAAGGCCGCACGTATCGATTCGGAAGAAATCAGTCCGTGACAAGAGGCTGCACAATTTTTTATAAAGATCATGGCTATTTTTATGGCATGTGTACTATCGACGCATGTTGTTGTCATGTTCCATATACGTATGCGCCTAAGATGATATAATCTAATCAAATGCATATGTATCAGCTTGAAAAATAACATCAATGTTTCTAATATGTTTTGAATAATACAAAAGATCTAGAGATAAATAAATAAACTTTACCAAATGGAAGTTATTTTGATTAAATCCGAGCAATGGTGTTTTTGAAGTTTAAACAATATCTAGAATTAAATGGAAATACAACTTAATGAATATTGAAATGTAAAATAAATAGGAAAGCTAGTCTAATGTTTTCACGTGCTATACGCGGTCCATTTGGTAAATTTGTTGTATTTCAATAGTTTTATCTAACACAAATTTGCACGTTAAATTAACAATTTTTGTTAGAATAACGGTTTTGTTATGTAACAGAAAATATTTATCTAATACACATATATGCACTTAAATGTTTTTGTCACAATATACACATATATGCACTACTTTAATAAGAAAAATATCAATGTTGATAGAATGGATATGACAGCGTACCTTAATTGTTAATAAAACATGTCATGTCTATACTACGCAATGCTTTTGTTTTTAGCTTATTGTTATTATAGAGTGGAGAAAAACGGCCAATTCATGTCCAAATTATGAGTTTCCATTACGGTACATACTCTTATTTATGGTCTATGAGTATCCAAACTAAAAGTTAGCTAATTTCTACCCCAACTAACATAATAATGATTGAAACATACATTAATTGCCACTCTGTTAGTGAACACGTTAAACGCAATGTTAGTTGCCACATTCGTTGCCACGTCAATAAAATTGAACCAGTTGCCACGTCAATAAAATTAAAAGTCACAAATTTATTAAAAATCTGAAAAAAAATAATCAGAAAAATGATAAATTTTCTTCTATATTTACTTATTTGTATAAATTTGTACAATTCCACAAATCTTAATTATCCGAAAATCATTTTTTTCAAATTTTTGATATTTTAGATACGCTTTAACCAAACGAAAAAGAATTTGCACTTAACTTATTGTACGTGGAATTGTCTTTATGGAAACTAGAATAGGATCCGCACGATGCACGGATTTTTTTGATAAAAAAACAATTATTTGCATTAAACAACAACAAAAATTCGTTGTCTGAGAATATTTTGAGAAAAAGGTAGCCGTATTCATAATTTGAATCCAACTATAAATAAAAAAGTAATTAACATATTTTTATTTCCGAAGATATTGATTTACATCTCTATATTTAAAATTCATTGTCAAAATATATTATAACAACTTAGTGATTGTGATTGTTAGAGCATTTTCAACTCATTATTCCAAAATTTTACTCCAAAATAGAGTAACTCAAAGTTGGAGTTTGGTTTTACTCAATTTTGGAGTAAAAGTGGAATGAAGAGTAAAAAAATGGAGTAATGAATATGATTACTATATATTTGGAGTAATCTTATTTTTTATTCCATTGAGTAAGGTTGGAGAAGATTCTACTCTAAAATAGAATTTGAAATAAAAAATAGTGGGGTTGAAAATGCTCTTACCATAAATTTGGCTTCCGTCTACTTATCCTCTTCCTATTTCGGTCTATAAACTTCCTCCTCATCCTTTTCTACTTCATGTCACCTACTACAACTGCAGAAATCTCCACCCCTATCAAAACAAAAACTACAAAAAATAGAATATGTTTGTAAAACGGTTGAAAATTTATGTCATCTTATTATGGCTAAAATTATAAGAAATATGTTACAAAAAGATGAAAAAGATATCCATACTCTTTGTAACACTCATATAAACTATCGCTTGTTTAACACATATTTTCTAAATTTTCACCATAACCAAGTTTTACTTATACATGTTTTTGGATTTTTTCCCCTCAAAAAAACTTTGAAATTATTTATATATAAAAAAAATAGATACTAAAAAAATTTTAAACCCCAAAAATGACATTTATTGAAATTCTAGAGAAAATAAAATAAATATAAATATAAAAGAATCATAATTAGTAAACATACATGATACATGTACTTACATCAAAATTAGTAGACACATACTTTTACACTTACATCGAACGAATTTTTGTGACCAGCAATAAAATTATTTGGAATTGCAGCCGAGGACAAATCAGCATGCATGCTTATTTATTCATATTTTTCAGTATTTATATATTTCATTGCTTTCTTTTTTAATTTCCATTGGATTTATTATTTGATACATTATTTCCAATTGTAAATTGTAACACAAAAATATGAATATTTTCCAATTCTACATATACTTGATTTTTTTTTCTGACATCATATTCATTAATTCAAAGATAAGTAATATTCAACTAATGATAGCATCTTCCATATCCTTTTATAGTTTTTTTACTTAGCATTTCCTTTTTTTTTTTTGAAATTATATATCTTGTATATATATATATTTTAAATAATACCATAAATTTGTATGTATTTTGTTTTGATTTCCATTGCTTCCTTTTTTTGTTTACTTTAGTTGCTTCACAAATCTACCAAAAAAATTTATATTCATTTAATTTCAATAATATGCATAATTTTCCAATTTTGTTGATATGATACTTAGCTTTATAATCTTTTGTTTTCACTTTTCTTAGAATACTTTTTAGTAGTTGATTTTAAAACTTTAAAAATGTAAATTATTGATATATGTTAAATTTATTAACACATTAGTAAATGTAAATTATTGATATATGTCATTAGTATTAAACAAATAATAAGGAAATTAACAAAAGATATTAGTAAAGAAATTTAAAAGTATTATAAAAAATATATGGAAATTATATCAAAATTAAAATTTTGACACATGTCGTAATCTCATGAATATCAATTTTTTCATATGTCACACTAATACTTTTAGAAATTATAAATAATTTGTTTTATTTTCCTTTTTTAGTCTTTTTGATTTACTATTTTCTTTTAATTTTTCAATAATATGTCTTTTTTTTTTACTATTATTTCATTTTAGTTACACTACAATTAGAAATAATTTGTCTTATTTTTATTTTTTTTAGTATTTTTGATTTACTATTTCATTTTTTTTAATAATAATATGTCTTTTTTTTTCTTAGACTATTATTTCTTTTTAATTACACTACAATTTGATTTAAGAAATAAATAATGTAGAAAAGGAAAATTTATATTTTTATATTAATATATTAACACGTGTCACAATCTCAATTAAAATTAATACATGTCACGATCTAATGAGTTACGATTTTGCCTACGTGTCACACTCATTTTGACGCATCCTGCTTTATATAATTTTTTAATAATATTTCTTATTTATTTTTTTTTACTATTATTTTATTTTAGTTACACTACAATTAGAAATAATTTGTCTTATTTTTCTTTTTTTAGTATTTTTTATTTACTATTTTCTTTTAATGTTTTTTTTAATAATATATCTTATTTTATTTTTTAGACTATTATTTACTTTTAATTACAGTACAATTTGATTTTTAAGAAATAAATAATGTAGATTTTTTTTAATATTTTTATATTAATATATTGACATGTGTCACAATTTCAATTAAAATTAACACATGTCACGATCTAGTGAATTACAATTTTGCCTACGTGTCACGCTTATGTTGAGCGCATCCTGCATTATATAATAAGATTTTAATAATATGTGTTATTATTATTCTTTTTTTTTACTATTATTTCATTTTAGTTATACTATAATTAGAAATAAGTCGTCTTATTTTCCTTTTTTAGTATTTTTGATTTACTATTTCCTTTTAATTTTTTTAATAATATGTCTCTTTTTTTGGACCATTATTTCCTTTTAGTTACTATATAATTTGATTTAAGAAATAAATACTGTAGAAAAGGAAAATTGATATTTTTATATTAATATATTGACACGTGTCACAATCTCAATTAAAATTAACACATGTCACGATCTAGTAAGTTACGATTTTGCCTATGTATCATGCTCATGTTGAGCACATCCTGTTTTATATAATAAGATAAGTTTTACATGTAGGGTTGGGTAAAAAATTAACATAATAGTACCAAAATTCATCAATTTGAAACTTGAACAAAATTTATTTTTATTCAAGCGATTAGAAATAAAGATAACTTCAACTTTCGGCAAAACCTCTAAGTTTGCGCTATTCTCTCAAAAGGCTAAAGCTTGTTTCCTTCTATTCTATCGAGACCTAGTCTCTTCGAGCCACCTTTGGTCATCTTTCCGGCCCATCTCAGGCCATCTTTCCAGTCATTCCCGACCATTTTCTCCACCAAACTCTTTGCTTTTCCTCTGTCTCACCTCAGATTTCTCTACCTAAACGAGCTGATACACGTGGATCATTCCTTGTCCGGCCCGGTGTTACTTCTTTCTCATTTCTTTTTTGTTTTCCGACTTCTTTCCTTGTTCTCCATATCTTACTTCGTGGTCTCTTTCACCCATTTCTTTTGCTCTTTTTGACTCTAGCGTTGTAGAATCCTCGGAAAACACCCCAATTGTGTTTTCCCTGATTTTCACGCATTTCTTAATTGTGCAGGAGACTTGTCTTCTAATTGTTAGACCCACGTATCAAAAAATCCCTAAACAGACGTATATTTAATTATTTATTGAACATGTATGCTATTTCTTTAATGTATTTTGGTCATTGACCGACTAACTCTCCATTTAAAATCATATCACTTCAATATGGGTAGGAAATTTATTCGATATACCAATTTTACATTGAATGTCAGATCTCAAAAATGTGGTTAAGATTGTTAAATGACAAATTATGGTATTAAAGCGGTTTGCTAATTAAGTATTCAAATTGTTACAGTGAGATCCTACTTTGAGGTTAGATAGAACCTCCAAAAGAAGGTAGTATTGTGACACGAACTCCCTTTTAGAGACTCTAACTATAACTACTGGAAAATCAGAATGCAATTCTTTATAAGTTTTATTGATGAGTTAGGAACTCCGCGATTCTTGGCCACAAAGAGTCTGTGCTGGTCAATGCTCATGGAATCAATGCACTAAAAGTATAACTTTTTAGACTGATGAAGAACAAAAGAAATCCGTGAGCAACTCCAAAGCATTGAATGCGATATACAACGAAATCAATGTTAGTCAATTCCGAATGATTTTCTCCTACAAGACAATAAAAGAAATGTGTGAGGCAGTGGAAACCACCTATGAAGGCACATCTAAGGTAAGAAATCTATTCAACACACCAATTTTACATTGAATGTCAGATCATCAATAATATGATTAAAATTGTTAGATGAAAAATTTATGGTATTAAAGCGGTTTACTAATTAAGTTTTCAAGTCTTTACAGTGAGATCCTACTTTGAGACTAAATGGAACCTCCAAAAGAAGGTAGTTCTGTGACCTAACTCCCTTTTCATAGACTTTAACTACAGCTACTGGAAAATCAAAAAGCTCATAAGTTTTATTGATGAGCATGCTAGGAACTCCGCGATTCTTGGCCACAAAGAGTATGTGTTGGTCGATGCTCATGGAATCAATGCACCAAAAGTATAACTTTCTATACTGATGAAGAACACAAGAAATCCGGGAGCAACTCTAAAGCATTGAACGCGATATATAATGAAATATATAAAAATTCAAGATATAAATGTATTTTTATATTAAAAGAGAATACAAATCAACATTGAAATTTATATTCATTTCATGGAGTTTATTTCGACTTATCAAACCAAAATTCTCATCCCTAAATGAAACAAAAATACTTTCTATCGAAAAATTATATTCGATTTTAAGCTAATATAATTTTTTTAATAACCTAAAACCGAAAGAATGCAGCAAACACGTATTATAAATTTTATCTCATTTAAAAATAAATACAAAATAATTTACAAATTTTTATATTCTTTGTTTTTAACACAAATGAATTTTTGTTTTTAATTTAGGGATGAGAATTCTGATTTGACAAGTCCAAATTAATTCGATAAAATGAATATACATTTCAATGTATTCTCTTTTAATATAAAAATACACCTATATCTTGATTCACACAATATTCAAATTTTAAACATATTTTAACAAGTTAAATCTTGTTTAATACATCATAAAATCGAAAAATTATATTCGATTTTAAGCTAATATATAAAAAATTTAATAACCTAAAATTGAAAAAATGCAGTAAACATATATTCTAAATTTTATTTAATTTAAAAGTAAATACAAAATTTGTATATTCTTTGTTTTTAACACAAATGGAATTTATTTTTATTTAATTTAGGGATAAAAATTCTGATTTGATAAGTCGAAATGAATATACATTTCAATGTTGATATGTATTCTTTATTTATATAAAAATACATCTATATCTTGATTTTCTTTAATATAATTCTCGAATTTTGGCGCACGCTAACACAGAATATGAGAATTGTATAATAGAGTAAGAGAAAGAGCAATATGTTCGAATAGAGCCTAATTTTCTTTGATAACGAGTCGGTTTTGCTCAATATATTAATAGAGGTCCATGGTGCATCATGTTGTATGAAAAGATGTATCTCCGGGATTGTAACGTACGGTGAACTTGGATAATGATTGAATCGTGCATGAGAGCACTTTCCTTAAAGAGTATTTCAACCCTTTTCAAGTCTTGGATTACACGAAATCCCTTCTAGGATACGACAATCAAAGTTCTCTCTTGTTCTAGGCTAAGATCCAAGAGAAACAAATAGAGATTTTGTGTTTTGTTTTTGTGTTTTCACCAAAGATTTAATCAATCTTTGGTCTCATGAATCACTCTTCTTACTCTTCTTCTCCCTCTGTTTTTGATGTGGAGAAACAGAGTTTTTATAAAGCCCAACCGTTTCAACGTACGTTTGCAACCGTACGTTTAATAAGTAACCATAAACTCAATAGTTGCAATGGTTAGTAAAGTAACCGTTTTTAACACTTAAATCTCCAACATTTCTCCCCCATTTAAGTGTAATATTTGATTCACAAATCAACAACACATAAGCCAAACTCATGCATAAATAAAAATATCGTAACGATTGAATTAATATATTTAATTGTAATATCTTAGTGTTATTACACATTTCAAATACCCGAGAATTAGGATGTCCAATGGATTGAATCCTTTCAACTCAGTTTGGGCACATGAAGATAATACACACACGAATTCACACACTACTCTAAGTGTTTATCCTTGACACTGGTATAAGCCATGTGTCCTTATCCTTTCATGAGCGTATACAAAGCTAAGTCCAAGCTTCTTGAAGCGGCTACACTTCACACTCGTATAGATAGATCTTTTGGTCACGCACCTGCAAAGTGCACTTTTTCAAAAAATCTATTAAGAAGAAAACTTCAGCCTAACTTTCTCTTGCAGGTCTAAGCACATACCTTGGGATGTTATGAAATTAGTGCTTCAATCTTTAAGTATAGGCTTTCCACATTGAATTCAGCCCCTAATGTCGTATTAGAGGGAAATTGGGTTTCCTATAATTAAAAATTTCAGATGGACTTTAATCCCATCCCTTTAGCCGAGTTTGTCACCAAGTCTCTAGCTAATCCCTTTGTCAAATGATCTGCTAGATTTTGTTGAGACCGAACAAATTCTAGAGTGATCACCCCATGAGTGATCAACTCACGTACCGCGCTATGTCTAACGCCTAGGTGTCGCGACTTACCATTATACACTTGGCTATAGGCCATAGCCAAAGTAGCTTGACTATCACAACGGATAGAAATGGGTGACACCGGTTTCGGACATAATGGAATCTCGGAGACTAAGTTTCTTTGCCACTCCGCCTCTCTCCCCGCAGCCGCTAACACTACAAATTCTGATTCCATAGTCGAACTTGTAATACAAGTTTGTTTCTTGGAAGCCCTTGAAATGGCACCTCCCCCAAGTAAGAACACCCAACCACTTGTAGAAGAATGATCTTCTACGTTGGTGATCCAACTCGCATATGAATATCCTTCTAGGACCGAAGGAAATCCAACATAATATAAACCATAATTTATGGTTCCTTTCAAGTACTTAAGCACACGTCTTAAAGCTTGCCAATGGTGGGTACTCGGGTTACTAGTGTATCTACTTAACCTTCCTACCGCATAAGCTATATCCGGCCTAGTGCTTGTCATGGCATACATTAAGCAACCAATTACTTGAGAATACTCGAGTTCTGACACTGCTTGTCCCGCATTAGGCATAAGCTTCACACTCGCGTCCAAGGGAGTGCTCATTGGAGAACAATTCTCACAATTGAACTTCTTAAGCACTTTCTCAATGTAGTGAGATTGTGTCAAAGATAGTCCGTTACTATTACGTTTGATCCGAATTCCAAGGATCACATCCGCCTCCCCCATGTCTTTCATGGCAAAATTTGATGACAAAAATTCTTTTCTAAGTTCTACTTGTCTGAGATCAGTACCAAAGATCAACATGTCATCAACATATAAGCAAATGATTACTCCATTTCTGGACTCGTCAAATTTGCTATATAAGCACTTATTCGACTGATTTAAATTGAATCCACTTGATAAGACAGCCTCATCAAACCTTTGATGCCACTGTTTTGGTGCTTCCTTTAGCCCATAAAATGATTTTATCAACTTACACACCTTATGCTCATTACCGGACATAACAAATCCCTCGGGTTGTTTCATATACACTTCTTCTTCTAAGACACCATTCAAGAATGCGGTTTTAACATCCATTTGGTGAATCACAAGATTATGAATGGCTGCCAAACCAATTAATAATCTTATAGAAGAGATTCTAACAACCGGAGCATATGTATCGAAATAATTGATACCTTCCCTTTGTCTAAAACCTTGGATAACCAAACGAGCCTTAAACTTGTCGATAGTTCCATCGACTTTCATCTTCTTTTTGAAGATCCATTTGGAACCCAAAGGCTTGCAACCGGGTGGGAGATCCGTCAAGATCCACGTATTATTTCCTATGATAGAGTCCATCTCATCATTTACCGCTTCTTTCCAAAACGTAACATCTTGCGACTTCATGGCCTCATCAAAAGTTCTAGGGTCCTCATCAACAAGATAACAATATGAGTATTGGAAACCAACCTCATCTCTTGACCCTTCAACTAAATAAAGTTGGAAATCGGGACCGAATGATTTTTCAATTCTACCTCGTTTGCTCTTACGAAGCGTTGGTGACTCGTTAGGAGGGACGAACGTATCGTCGCTTTTATTTGTTCCACTTAAACTTGGAACTAAATCATTTGGCCTAGGGATAGATGAGAAACGACTCTCATCGAATATTGCATCTCTTGACTCAATCACGGTGTGAACCGGTATAGAATCATTAGGTTCAATGACATAAAACCTATAAGCCTTGGCATGTAAGACATATCCAATAAATATGCAATCAACACCTCTTTCTCCCAAAGTTTTAATCTTTGGTTGAGGTAGTCTAACGATAGCCCTACAGCCCCAAACTCGAAGGTAGTTCAAGTTTGGTTTCTTTTTGTACCAAAGTTCATATGGGGTAATCTTGTTTCTTTTGTTAGGAACTTTATTTAATAAATAACAAGCCATCAACATGGCTTCACCCCAAAATCTGTCACTCTATCCCGAGTAAGATAACATGGAATTAACCATTTATTTAGGACTCTATTTTTTCTCTCGGACACACCATTTTGTTGTGGTGTATACGGAGCCGTAGTCTCATGTATAATGCCTACAGACTGAAAATATGTAGGATCATAATACTCCCCACCTCTATCGGTGCGTAACTTCTTAATCAAGTCACTGTGTTCTAGTTCAACCTTTATTTTATAGACCTTGAACTTATCTAAGGCCTCATCTTTAGTATGTAATAAATACACATAACAATAACGAGAATAATCATCTATGAACGTGATGAAATATTTCTTGTTCCCTAAAGATGGCGTAGCATGTAAATCACATAGATCACTATGTATAAGTCCAAGCACCCTAGCATTCCTTTCTATGCTCTTAAACGGCTGTCTAACTATCTTAGTCAACATGCATGTTCCACACTTATCTATATTCACGTCAAAAGTCGGAATTAATCCTTCTTTAGACATTTCAATCATACGTTTATAATGTACATGACCTAATCTTGCATGCCATAGAGAAGTATCATTTTTGCTATAACATGCCATATAAATAGAATTGACAACTTTATTAATATTAAGCATAAACATGCCATTACAAAAATATTCAAATCCAACAAAGACACCACACTTAGATAAGACATACTTATCCGACTCATACACTTGTTTGAATCCACGCTTACTTAAAATACTACCGGAGACTAAGTTTTTTCTAATTCCGGGTACATAAATTACATCATTAAGATCAAGAGTTTTCCCGGAACTAAATTCTAACACCACTTTTCCACAACCTAGGATAGGAGCGATTGACTCATTGCCCATATGAAGTACGGACCCATCTTGAACCGGCTCGTATGTTTTGAACCAGCCGTGATCCTTGCAAACGTCTATTGTTGCACCCGAGTCAATCCACCATGTCACCTCATCATCCTGCACATAAAATGCCTCAGCAATTTTCGATACATAATTCACTTTCGAATATGAATCCAAAATAGAAATATGACCTTTATGAGAGGATGGACCTTGATCCTTAGATCCTTTCCCCAAACGGTTATTCTTATCCTTCGCTGCCCGACAATCACGTTTGAAGTGACCCGGCTTGTTACAAATCCAACAAATGCTCTTAAACCTTTTGTTAGATCCATCGTTAGTGTTGTTATTAAAGGGACGTTTCTTCCCCTTATTCTTCATCTTAGAACTCCCTCGTTCCTCTATCATATTGATCATAGAAGTTTCAGCCTCTTTATCTTTGGGTTTTCCTCCCTCTTGCACCCTTAGAGATTCCTCTATGCGCAAATGGCTACCAAGTTGTACAAGAGACAACTCTTCCTTTTTGTGTTTTAACATGCGTCTGAAATCCTTCCATGAAGGCGGTAACTTGTCGATGATGCTCGACATCGAGATGGATTCATCCATCTTCATATTGTGTTGAGCGAATTGGCCTAGGATGTGAAGTAATTCATTGTATTGCTCCATAACCGGCCTTGAATCGGACATCTTGTAATTATTAAAATTACTCACAAGGAACTTCTTACTAGAAGCATCCTCGGCCATGTATTTCGATTCCAACGCATCCCACAATTCCTTTGCAGATTCGACATTTTGGTAGACATCAAAGAGAGGATCGGACATACCGTTGAGAATGTGGCCATGACATATGTAGTCATCGTTCTCCCATTTAAGTTGCTTCCTTGTCTCCTCCACAGACTCGTTCTCGGCATTCTCCGTCACGGTGGGCATTGGCATACTTAGAACGTACACCACATTGAGAGTTGTGAGGAGAAAGTGCATCTTCTTTTGCCATCTTCGAAAATCGACTCCTTCAAACTTATCTAACTTGCCAAACTTTGACGTCATCTCACGCACCGAAATATTAGCCATTGTTCACAAAATACTCTTTAAGAATGTTGTATGAAAAGATATTTCTCCGGGATTGTAACGTACGGTGAACTTGGATAATGATTGAATCATGCACGAGAGCACTTTTCTTAAAGAGTATTTCGACACTTTTCAAGCCTTGGGTTACACGAAATCCCTTCTAGGATACGACAACAAAGTTCTCTCTTGTTCTAGGCTAAGATCCAAGAGAAACAAATAGAGATTTTGTGTTTGTTTTTGTGTTTTTACCAAAGATTTAATCAATCTTTGGTCTCATGAATCACTCTCCTTACTCTTCTTCTCCCTCTGTTTTTGATGTGAAGAAACAAAGTTTTTATAAAGCCCAACCGTTTCAACGTACGTTTGCAACTGTACGTTTAATAAGTAACCATAAACTCAATAGTTGCAATGGTTAGTAAAGTAACCGTTTTTAACACTTAAATCTCCAACACATCAATAAATTGATGTTGAGAATGGCAAGTGGAAACATGGGAATGAAATAGAATATCTATCGAAAACCAGGCTCTGGATAATGATTCATGATTTTGAGCTTGGAAGAAGCGGCGAAGGTTGAGAATATCTTCGATGTGAGTGTTTAAAACCCCTCTATTTTATTTAGCGGATATGTTTATCAGGTTTCTGGATCAATCTATGTCATATTCGAATCTTCTATAACGCAATTTCTAGATGATGAATCTGGATACCTCTAGGTATTTTGGATCTATTAAACAAATTTTAAAAGTTAAAGCAGAGAAGTCGGAAAGCAAGAGAGTTAAGAATTTGTGTATTGTATTAATCATTCGATGCCCAAAGTTTATGAGGTTACATGTATATTTATACAACATAATAGTCGGTTCCATAAAACCTAATCAAAAACTAGAAAATTTATATTCTCTAGTGTTTTGATTTTCTTCGTTGTCATCTTTTCCTTTCTTCTCAAGATTTCTAGGTCGGTGTTGGTGGGCCTGGGCCGAATTTGCAGATCCTTTTGTCGTTATGGGCCGAGCTCGTCAAAGAAGGCTTTCTCGGGTTAAATTTTCGGGTCGGTTTGGATCCGGATCGGGGTTTAAGGTGGGTGCTCTACGCGACTCCATCAATAAGACCCCTAGTTCGTCGATCAAGCCGAAGAGGAAGGTCGGCAGATTTCAAGCAATTTTAACTCGGCATGGATTTCGAATCGACACGCGTTTTTGTTGTTGACACGTGGCACAATTCTGGCCATGCATTTCGATGGGACATCGAAGAGTCCCCTATTTTGAATTTTGAAACGGCAGCTAGGTCTAATGATTATACCTAGTAACCGCTGTCTCTCTATAAATATCCTCTCTGTCGTCTTCCTTCTTCATTTCTTCTTCATCCGAAAGGTAATTTCTCTCTCTATTTCTCTGGGGTTTCTGCTTATTGTTCTTTTATACTTCGATTAGTTTTTTTGGTATCGTATTCTTTCATATTTTTGTAGCTTTAGCTAGTAAACCGGCGTTCTTTAATCCTTTGCGAAGATGTCTCACTCTCATCTTAGTTCGAGAATCGTTCCCAATTCTGGTGAAGCGACTCCCTCCGTTGCTAATTCACCCGCTGGTCCATCTCTGGTTTGCCAGAGATCCAGTTCTTCGGAGAAATCAGATTCTTTGGTGACGCCCCTGCTTCTGAATCGTTGTCGCGTCTCTGATGGCGACGAAGCTACATCCAGGTTCAACACCACTAATATTGTTTCCCATAACCTCACTGATGAGGATTTGGATGAACTCTTCCCTCAGCGTGACCCTGGAGGTCAGGATCTGAAAGACGACCTAGAATATCAAGTCGCCGAAGGAGGTTTAGAAAGCGGGGAGCGCTTAACAAACAATGAGCAGCTCGGTGAGGGAGACGAAGACGAGGTGGATGCAGATGAAGTCGATCATCAAGATGCCGAGGAGTTAGATGATGAGGAAGAGGACGAGGAGGAAGCAGAACCTGCTCCAAAGTCCAAATCCTCGAAGAGGAAAACCGCTAAAGGTGAAAAGGCAACTAAAGCAAAAAAAGGAGCTCGGGCGAAGCTTGGCTATGATAATAGATTCGGGATCTATCCTAACAGATCCACCGCAAAATCACTCGGCGATATGAGGTTAAAACATGGGATGTTTCCCGAGCTCGAATTCAGGGTTCCTACCACGATCGAGGGCCCGTGGATTTGCCCAGAAGGATATATCTGTTTGTACGAGGCATTTTTCTAGTATTGTCTTCTCAGGTTCCCTCTTTCGTTCGTGTTAACCAAGTACTACGCCGATCGTGATGTTGCCTTTACGCAAATCAGCGTAGCAGGCATTTACAATATGGTCGGTCTGATGACCCTAGAGGCTAAGTGCGGTGTTGAAGTCACCGTCGAGGCTTGGGATCAAAGCCTGGTCGCTTTTATATTAGCATGAAGCCGGGGTACAAGCTCATCACCCATTTTAAGAGCAAGGTCCCATGTTGGGAGAAATACTTCTTTATGAAGATCAATGCTGCCTCGGTCTCTGACGTATCAGGGCCTTTTAGGAGGGTTTGAAATCAAACCATGGGTAGATATCTTGATTAGCTTATTGATTTCTTCAATGATTCTGTGGATTTTTTTAACCCTTTTTCTATTTTTTTGTTTTTTTGCAGTACGTCATCCTACCTACGGTTCTTTTCCTACACCGAGCTTCCCTGAGGACGTAAAGAAAATCTGCCTAATCGGAGAATGCATGTGGCCGCAATTTTACCTCTTACAGATCCTACGAAGTCGCGCTTAGATCGGTAAACACTTCTTGTGTTTATATATATATATATATATTTAAATTGTATGATCTTTCTTATACTTAACCAGTTTTCTGCTTGTTCCAGATCGTTGGGGAGCTAACTGTCAGAAAATCAAAATGGGCAGACTCAACAATATTCCCGACTTTGCCTCTAACTTGAGGGAGTCTAGAGATTCTCTGACCAAATAGGGGGCCAGGGATGCTGAACAGGTTGCCATGCGGCACCTGGAAATATTGAGGTACATGCGACCGAGGTCGTTAAGAAAAATGCAGCCGTGGTGGAGGTTGCGTGTATGAAGAAGACAACCGAGGTAGAGACGGTTGAAAAAATAGCGACCGAGGTAGAGGTTGAGAGTGAGAGACGATCTAATAGATCGTCTAACAATAAAGCTGCCGATCTTGAATCTAGGCAGATGGCTCATTTGAACGAAGCCAAAGATAAGGGGAAAGGCATCGCTTACCAAAAAAATTAGAAGAAAGAGAAGGAGGAGGCACACGAGAAGGTGAAGGCCGATTTAGCGGCTGGGAAAGTGCCTCCGTTTCAAATCGGCGGTACGCTTAAGAGTACGCCCATAAATCCACCCGCTGTTCATCGTTTGGGTGAGAGGTGACACCTTCTTCTGATCCTTCGAAGAAGAGGTCGGCAGATGAAGGGGTCTCGTCCGCAAAAAGACACAGATCTGAAGGCCCGACCACCAGTGTCCGTATGACTTCTCGCGGTCCCGGTATTGATATGAGTTGGTCGTATAACTATCGCAATACGATCATCCCTATTACAAGCGATAGCCGATCGGCCGCAGAGCTGCTTTGGAAAGCTGGTCTAGCTCACTTTCTTCCAGAGATCCCGAACCCGGAATGTTCCGAGGAGTATGAGGCTTTGGCCCTCAATCTCGTCCGGATATAGTTTTGTTAATCCTAATTTTTTGTTTCCGAGTAACTTTATTCGTAATTTCCATGTGCTAACGGTTGTTCCCTTCTTCTCCTGTTTCAGACAATGAGCTCTGTGAACTTTCTTGTGAAGTCGCATGAGCAAAAACTCAAATCGCCAAGGAGAGTCACTGCTCAAGATGCCGCGCTGGAGAGTCTGACTTTAAGAAACTCTGAGATTCTAGCGCTAAAAAAATCCTTATCCGAGCATACAAAGAGGGCTTGTCACTATGAGTCAATATCAGTTGAACGTCAAACACAGATTGGCGAGCTCAACGATAGGGTGCTTGCTCTTAAGGACGAGAAAGAACAAGCCGAAGCGGATTCGGCCGCAGCAAAGACTCGTGTTCAGGCTCTTTCTACCGAGAACATGATCTTGAAGAAGGATCTTAAATCCTCTCATGCCTTGGTTGAATCTGAGCGCAAGCGCTTGAGGCTGTCTCGGAGTGAAGCAATGCGAGAAATGGAAATCCGCGTTTGAGCTGAGACCGCTGCTAAGTATGCATCTCGGCTTGAAGTAATCAAGAATTACTTCATTGCCAAAGAGAAGCTCGATCCGGCGGTCATGGAGCTCAGTCAATGCCGGGGGACATTGGCGGGACTGAAGTTTTTTCAGGAGAAACAAGGGGTCGCCGTCCCCGAAAAAGTGCTGAAACAATTTGATGAAAAAGAGGCCAAATTTTTTGCTGCAGCTAAGGCATTGGATGTGGAAGATCTTCGACATGATATCTTTGTCGTCACCCCGCCTCACAGTACTCAAGCTCAGGATGTACAAACTGAGGTCTATGCCGTGTCGACCAATATGGAATGATCGACCTCCGAGCTACTACTGCTGACCCTACCGAGGTGCCGGATGAAGAATCCTAAAGCCGCATGTGGCTTTCATATTTTCATTGTTTATTGTCTTTTTTTTTTTTTGTAAATTTAAGTTTTGAACACAGTTTCCCCTTCGTGGAGTTTTTGTATGGTCATGATGCCTTTTTTGTTTACTCATCGTATTGCGTTTTGCTTATTTTGTCATTTTTCTCCATACTTTATTAACTTGTTTATGCAAGTATGTTGCTCTTCTGCGAACCAATTGTTGCATTAATCGGCTACTGATCATTTTTTGTCTCGTAGGCTTCATAGGTTTGGTTACGCAGATATGTTAGTTCTGAACTTATCTTTGTTTTGATTGCAAGTATGAACTCGGCTTACTCCTCAATATGTTGTTTGATCGTTTTGTTAAAAGCATGAAAGCCAATAGCTCTATTGGTTCGAAAACATCTTCGTAGGGTGTTGATCCCACGATCGAATTTTGACTTATTGTCTTTCTTATGAACAGTTAAGTTTCGGATGTTAAACTCAAGTTAGAGATTAATTTAAAAGAGTTGGCCGAGATCAGTATTTTACAAAAAAACTTATTGCCATGTTTTGACATGGATTTCTGGTGCGAATACTGGTGTCCGGCTTACCCTGTTGGTTGTTCTAAATCGGTCATAAATATGCGATTTATCTCGGCGTTTAGTTATTTAGCCAACTTAGAGGTTTGAATCGTATATTATTTCACCACAGCACTCATGAAAATTTAAACCACATAAGGTTTATAAAATTGGATGTTCTTAGTCGTGCCAAATTTATTTCAGTAGACGACCTGATGGTTTGCGAAAATAATTTATTTTTATTTTTATTAAAATCGCAGCTGTGCCTTCTGAAAGGCTGCCTACGTATCCTCCGAAGAGGAATCAAGCCACTCATATTTTACTTTACAAAAGATGATAAATGAGATCGGACATAGTGAGATGCCGAGATGACCCTTATTATTTTTTTTTTAGGAAGCCGAGGTGACTTTTGAGTGGATTCGGTCCTTCAATAATAGTATCACTTTAAATTCCAGGCGTTCCAGGATCGCGGAACAGCAATTCCATCCATCTCCATTAGCTCGTAAACTCCTGGTTTCACAATTTTCAAGACTAAATAAGGTCCTTCCCATTTTGCGCCGAGCTTGTCTGCCTTTTTAAACTTTTTAAACTCTTGTTCTCATAAACTTTTTAAAGACGAAGTCGCCTTCTTGGAAGAAAGGATTTCGTACTTTCTCGTTGTAGTACTTATATGCTTGATGTTGATAGTTATGCATTCGAA
Source organism: Pseudoturritis turrita (assembly GCA_900406555.1). Taxonomy (NCBI): domain Eukaryota; kingdom Viridiplantae; phylum Streptophyta; class Magnoliopsida; order Brassicales; family Brassicaceae; genus Pseudoturritis; species Pseudoturritis turrita. The sequence goes on from OVBL01000568.1 coordinate 257,770, forward strand.
GTAATGCATGGTCTCGTAATCCTTTCACTTCGTCCAATCCCTTATGTAGTCGATCGTTGTTGAGATCCACATTTTACGTCATCAGCACTTGTCATAGGCTTCCTACATTCGTTTCGGTGGGGGCCATTGCCTCGATGCCATGAGATAAGAAAAATATGTTTGTCCGGTAGGTCGGCGAGGTGATGTTCGGTGCAACCATAGAACTCCATCGAGCTCCTTCGTCAAGACTCCTTTTGCAGCTCCCAGTCTTTTATTTAGTCCGGCAATTATGGTCTTGTTAGTTACTTCGGCCTGCCCATTGCCTTGAGGATAGTAAGGAGTGGATTTACTTAGTCGAATCCTCCACTTGGCACAGAAGTCGTCGAAGACTCGGCAAGTGAGATTAGGCCCGTTGTCAATGACGATCTCGTATGGAAGCCCATGTCGGCAGATAATATATTTCCATATGAATTTTCGTACATCAATTCCTTCGATCTTTGTGTAAGCTTCAACTTCGACCCACTTGGTGAAATAATCAGTCATGATTAAGATGTACTTCTTTTGATGCGAATGTACTAGGGGTCCAACGACATCCATTGCCCAATGCATGAATGGGTAAATGATGGTAGCCGAGGAGAAGTCTTCAGCAGGCACGTGTTTTAGCGGACCGTGGCACTGTCAGGCGTCGCACTTGGCAGCATAGACTTCGCAATATGAGATCATACTTGGCCAGAAAAATCCCAACTTCTTGACTTTGAGTGTAAGTGACTGACCTCCAGAATGATTGCATCCGGCTCCATCATGATTTTTACTCAGAACTTTGAAGACCTCGTTTCCATGAATACATCGTAACAGTACCCTTTATGTACTATGTAATTTGCATTCCGGGCTTTTAACCGACGAGCTGCCCATCTATCTGCCAGAATCTCACCATCGTGGATGTATAGCTTGATCTCATCCCTCCAGTCTTTGTCTGGATTTGTGTCTTCATTCATCGGCTCAGCTACTATCTCTTCTTCATTGTTTTCATCCGGTATATCAGTGATTTGATGCACTCCTTTAGGGAGATCTATGCTTGGCGCAGCTATATTTTCTACCGGAATGATCCGTCACAAATTCGGATCCGAGGTCAAAGCTAATGTGGCCAGCGCATCGGTAGTTGTGTTGTCACCTCGTGGAATCTTTGTGAGCTCAAAAGATTTGAAATCTTTAACAATATCTTAAACCACTTTTAGATATGCATCCATTCGGTCATTCTTTGCCTCGTATTCTCCATTGAATTGGTTAGCGATGAGCTGCGAATCACAGAAGGCTCAGAATTGTTCTGCTTTGATTCCTTTGGCCAGGCGTAGATCGGCTATCAATGCTTCATATTCAGCTTCATTGTTGGAAGCGGTGAAGCCGAGGCGGATTGACTGTTCCAATATTTCTCCAGTTGGAGATTCAAGACATATTCCGACTCTGGAACAATGCCTTGATGAAGCTCCATCTACGTGCAGTGTCCACCATTATTCTTTTGAGAGGTCATTGGTCAATAGCTCGGGTGGTAGCTCGACAAGAAAATCTGCCAACACTTGAGATTTTGCACTAGTTCAGCCTTTGTACTCGATATCGTATTCGCTGAGCTCGGTTGCCCATTTGGTCAGTCGGCCGGATTGACTTGGGCTATGCATAATGGTTCTCAGAGGCTGGTTGGTGAGTACGACAATGAAATGGGATTGGAAATACGGTCGTAACTGTTGAGACGAGATGAGGACGGCAAAAGCGAGCTTCTCCACCGTGGAATACCTCGTCTCGACTCCAATGAGGGTTTTGTTGACATAGAAGATAGGTTTTTGTTCTCCTTGATCTTCGCGCACAAGTACTACGCTGACTGCCGAGCAGGAAAACGTGACATATAGGTAAATAATTTCTCCTTCTTAAGGTTTAGCCAAGATAGGGGGTGTGGAAAGGTATTCTTTGAGCTGCTTGAATGCTTCTTCACATTGGTCGTTCCATTTAAAACTTTTGTTTCGACGGAATAGCTGGTAGAAAGGTAGACTTCTGTCTGTTGACCGAGATATGAATCGATTGAGTGCAGCTATCCTTCATGTAAGTCGCTGGACCTCTTTCTTGTTCTTGGGTGAAGGTGGGTCAAGAACGGCGGCGATCTGCTTTGGGTTGGCCTCGATTCCCCTTTTCGTGGTGATGTACCATAGGAATTCACCGGCAGTGACAGCGAAGGTGCATTTTGCTGGATTTAACTTCATTTGGTATAGATTCAGGGTTTCAAAGCATCTGCTCAAATGGTCAATATGATCCTCGGCACTGGAAGAATTGGCCAGCATGTCATCGATGTAGACTTCTATGGAATGGCCGAGCTGATCGGCAAACATTTTATTGATGAGCCATTGATAAGTTGCTCCTGTATTCTTCAATCCGAAAGGCATTACCTTGTAACAGTAAATTCATTTGTCTATTATGAAGGCTGTCTTTTCGCAGTCATCAGGATGCATAAAGATCTGGTTGTACTTCGAGAATGCATCCATAAGGATCGGAGTTTCTTCCCGGCTGTTGCTTGTACGAGATGATCGATATATGGCAATGGAAAATTATCTTTGGGACAAGCTTTGTTGATATCCGTGAAGTCGACACATACTCTCCATTTTCCAATCTTCTTTTTAACCACTACAGGATTGGCGAGCCATTCTAGATATTTGACATCTGTGATTGATCCTGCACCGAGCATGCGTTCTACCTCGTCATTGACTGCTTTGGCTCGTTCGGGACCCAGCTTCCTTTGTTTATGTTTGATTGGCTTGTACGTCGGGTCAATATTCAATGCATGGTAGATAATCTTGGGGTCGATACCCTTCATGTCCTCGATTGACCAAGCAAAGGTGGAAACCTTCTTTCGAAGAAGTGCGACGAGCTTATCCTTGATTTCCTCTTGTAGTTCGGTTCCAATCCCTACGCATTGTTCAGGTTTTTCCATGTCGATGATAATCTGCATGATCGGATTATCCTTTGGTTTATGTTTACCGAGATCAATCAATTTGTTGGTGATTCGTAGTGCTAGAGCGACTTTGTTTCATATCTTATTCTCGTTGATGACACGTACGAGTTATCCTATAATCGTATATATACCGTTCAGGGTTGAGAATTTGATGCACTGATGATAGGTGGATGATGCCGCCTTCATTACATACATCCATGGTGTTCCTAAGATTGCATTGTAGACTGCGGGTGCGTCGATCACCACGAACTTGATGTATTTAGTCATACCTACCACGTATACCGGGAGCTTGATTGTGTCAATGCTTAAGGTCGTCTCGTTAGTGAATCCCGTCAGAGGTCAATTGCACTATTTGATTTGGTCTTCACTTATTTCCATCTTCTTCAAGATTTTCTTGTAGATTAGATCCACCATGCTCCCCGTGTTGACTAATATCCTCGTTACTTCACAATCGCCGATCATGAGCTCGATCACTAGAAGGTCGTTGTAACACTCCCGATCATTGATTGACCGGGAGCGTCACTGATTTATATTTAGACGTCCGACCTGAGGTTCTCTGAACTAATCCAAAAATCTTAGATCAAACTCTAAATACGCATCCCTATCGGATACAACTCAAGGCTTGCCAGCCCAAGGTATACCAAATAGTTAGTTCGTCCGAACTAAGACTAGTATCACATGAAACCCAATTTTTTTACAAACACACTTTTATACATAATTATACATAGGGTTTTAAACGTGATACAAAACATATATGTTACATGTTTGGCCATGAGCCTAGTGCTCAAAACATTAATGTACATATTAACTGTTAGTTATTTACAAAAAGGCAGAAAACTATCACTGGGGTCCTATCGTTCCTTCTGCACCCACTTGGACTACCCGCTAGTGGTTACCTGCAAAACAAGTAGAGTCATAAGCAACTAATTTGCTTAGTGAGTCAAGGCTCTCCTAAACATACATATAATCACCCAACCAAACCCAAAATAACAATCACACGCAAGCATGCATAACATGAGTAGTAAAAGTATTTTATACATCAACTTTAAATTTTAATACGGCCTTGCGCGTTGACTACTTCCCATCACGTCACACCAGAAGACATCACTCAGCCCGTAGCCACAAAGGCTAAACGACTGATGATACTTCAACATTCCAATGGCCTTATATAAATAAGGAATTGCACCGAAAATCTCCATCGTCATGCAGTACACGACCCAAGGCTGCAATCCCTTCTCTCCGTGTCTTCGTATACTTAGACCAATACTCATTAGTACTAGCTAAGCCATGACTTTTAGAGAAGTATCATACCACGTTCATCACAATTTTATAAAGTTTACGAGAAACTTAAGTTCAAGTAAACTTATATCATATAGCATAATTTTAGACTTAGGTATATTATACCATTTTTTAGTTTTAAACATAATTCACCATTTTAGCTTTAAACGTATTACACAAGTTAGGGCTTTTAAGCAAAACCTAACAAGTGAAATAATTTCAACGTGCAATAACCTCAAATATTATCAAGTAAAACACAACACGCATCACCAAGACTCACCTTAACTTGGTGAATGATCCTGGTTCTGGTCACAAATTATACCCACGGTTTGTTTAACTCGGGCTGGGAATTCTAAACCGAAATAGAATTTTCCACATATTTTTGTCACCTTTTCCAAAACCTAACCGAAACTGAATCCACGATTTTGGGATGGTTCCAGCCATTTATCACAAAACTAAGGTCAGATTCAAGTCCATAATGAAAATCGAGTTGGGCTGGAAGGGTTTCGGATTCAGAGATCTTACCCTAATTTTTCCCAAAACATGCTTGATCGTGGTTCACGACGGTCTGTCTGCCTGGTTCGTATGGACTGTCTACTGGGTCACGACTGACTGATCAGACTGCTGGCTGTAGAATTTTTATGGGTTGTGATTTCGTGTGTCTGGTAATATCAGGTCAAAGATGGGTCTATATATAGACTGAGAAAAATTAGACCAAGCAGGTGAACAAGCTGCCAGTTTTGATTCCACCGATCACTGCCACAGTCGTGACACCTGGCAGTGAAAAGGCTCTGACCAGGCGTGTGGCCAACACACCCAGACGTGTGTGTGACAGACTCAAGTCAACCAGAACACACGCCCACACATGACCCACACAAGCACACATGCTGTTGAGTCATCCAGCTGCTTATCCACGGTTCACGGCAAAACTGTCTGATTCGGTCTGTTTCGACCCAAACTAATTTTTCCTCGACCCAGACTGATTTTTCCTCGACCCAAACTCTCTTTATAAGTCCTTTTTATCATTTCCATGGTTCACTAATTGGTTGAAACAATCCTGTCATATTTCCATCCTATCGGGTCGTAAAAAGCTTACCATGTTCTTGACCAGATTTGTACCACGTGACCCATTTTGAAATTTCTTCGTACCAACTGGACAATTTCTCGACCCAATTAACCTTGGTATTGTTCTAAAGGCTTTCAAAGTCTTTCCTTGATGATTTTGGAGAGATTTTTCCTTGGCTATCCTTATCCCTAATCCGGGGTATTACAGTCGTTGTGACGTAAGTCGATTTCGGTAGTATCCGATTCATCAAAAGTTATTGCAAGACCTTCGCGTACGGCGGCTGGCCATTTTTGTGCTGTGATAGCTTGTCTCTCGTACTCCTGAATCGACCGTACCGAATCATTGCACGCTTCAAGTCCCCCATGATCATATTGATTCGCTTTCGAGATGCAGAATCATTGTTCGCCCCATGTTGATCATCTTGGTTTCTCTTTGGTGGGTTGAGGTCGACATCAGTCTGTCGATGTTCTTCTCTTCATTGATCAATGTTGCGCTTTTTCGTCGCTTTCGTGTGCCGACCTCGACTGTTCATCTCGGTAATCAGACCTGTTGCTCCCACTAGCTTTTCTTAGCTCGACATCACTGGTTTCTTCCTTCTGGTACTTCTTAAGGAGGATATTCTGCAGATGACGGCACTGCGCAGTTGAATGTCCTGATCTCTGATAGAAATTGCAGTACAACTTCTCGGTAACTTATTTGGGATCATCTTCTTGGTTATATTTGTTCCAGGGTTTCTGAGGCTGACTATCGCTAACATAATAGTTTGAACCTTTCTTGCTCTGATCATCTTTCGGGTAATCTTTCTCGTAGTGTTTTGCGGGTTCGTAGTAGTCTTCCTTTTTTCTTGAGGTCGTCGTCCTTGTTGGCGCGTATTTCTTGACAAACTTGGCACGATCTTCTTCGACCTCAATATAATGAGTTGCTCTAGGCATTGCGTCTTCTAAAGTGGATGGCTAGTTGAGGAAGAGGTTTTCGCGAAATTCTGACTCGTACCACAAAGTGTTGCGTAGTGCAGCTATCGCTGCTTCGTCTGCTACTGTGATCTTGGACACCGTAGATTTGAATCGATCCATGAAAGTACGTAGTGACTCTTTGGATCCTTGATAGAGAGACCAGAGGTCGGCGTTGGATGCGCCCTTCTGCATGAACATGGAATAGTGCTTCAGAAATGTTGTGGACAATTGGTTGAAGTTTTTGATGGAGTTTGCTTCCAATTGGGAGAACTAGGTGAGTGCAGCACCGCCGAGGTACTCCACGAAAAGCTGACAGTAATCGGCCTCCTTTTCTCCTGAACCAAAGTGAGCTCGTCCCATAGCGATATAAAAAGCCATGATGTGCTGACTTGGATCTGTCTTCCCTTTGTATATGGCGATCTTAATCTTCGTGGTGTGTCTAACAGGAGTGTTGGCGATTCGCGCCGTAAATGGAGTCTTCTGGGTGTCTTCTAGAACATGTTCAATCTCAGGAGCTGAACTGATAGCTCGGTGCATCTTCGAGGTCATGTTCCTGATGGTATTCTTCATGTCTTCAATCTCCTGATCGCGGACTGGGTCGTCGAGTCGACGGGATGGTGTGGCAAAAGTCACTTGAGAGTTGTGTCCTTGGTTTTCAACCGAGCCAGCGTGGTTGGTGGAATTTGTTCGTGGAACAACGTTCTGTTCAGCCGAATTGAAGACTCTTGATCGGTCGTCCTATCTCTCGAAGGTTGGACTCAGTTTTGGCAAGTGGCTTGTGGATCTTCGAGAGAGGTGATTCTTTCTCTGATTATCCGAGTCTCTGCCTCTTGTTTGTCGAATCTCTCGAGAAGCCTCTTGAGAAGATTTGGGACGTCGAGTTGGTCTTACGTAGCAGTGGCGACGTTGTCTTGAAGGATGACGTTGTCATTGTTCCGGTTGTCTCCGCCGTTATTCCTTCTGTCTTCGTTGGCGTCGTTGATGTCTTTGATTTTGTCATTGTTGTCAACGGGAACCGGAGGTGGTGTTTCCGACATTGTTGTGAAGCTTTCAAACCTTGAGAAAATCTAGAAGGAAGAAGAAAGTTTCCTCAAACGGCGCCAATTGATGAATCTGGATACCTCTAGGTATTTTGGATCTATCAAACAAGTTTTAAAAGCTAAAGCAGAGAAGTCGGAGAGCAAGAGAATTAGGAATTTGTGTATTGTATTAATCATTTGATGCCCCAAGTTTATGAAGTTACATGTATATTTATACAACATAATAGTCGGTTCCGTAAAACCTCATCAAAAACTAAAAAAATTATGTTTTCTAGTGTTTTCCTTTCTTCGTTGTCATCTTTTCGTTTCTTCTCGGGATTTCTAAGTCGGTGGATTTTGGTGGGCCTGGGTCGAATTTGCAGATCCTTTTATCATTATAGGCCGAGCTCGTCAAAAAAGGCTTTCTCGGGTTAAATTTTTGGATCGGTTTGGATCCGGATCAGGTTTTAAGGTGGGTACTCAATCCAACTCCATCACTAGACAAATCCAAGATAACTAATTTTAAATTCAATGTTATCGAATTTTTAAGAATTTAAAAGTTTATATAGTCTAATAATTACCATAATTAGTTTGAGTGTAAAACGAATAGATCAAAAGTCGGAAAAATGCGTTAGAAAAGCATATCTGAAATATTCTAACGAAGTAAAACCTTAATAATATGAAGATTAATAAAAGAACTTGTATAATTATGGGAAAGGGATTCTGATTCTGCCATTCAATCCGAAAAGTCATTTAAGACGACTTCTCGATTATATTTAATCCGAATAAAATATCAAATGCCGTATTATATTATTATTAATTAGGTGGTAGTGGTCTAATCGCAAAATAATTTAGAGAAATGAGTAAATTCTTTCTACCCGAATTCGATTTTCCTCAGAACATTTTTATTTCTATTTGGCCAGTCGAAATGGTACCATACTTTAGACCAATTAAAAAACTCGGTGAGTGGACTATTCAATAGATACACTCACTCTGGAGAATTAAATGGTAGAAACTCGATCACCTCTAATTAAAAAAAGAAAAAATGCCATATTATTTTTCTTCATGTAAAGCTAAGATTATGAAAATAACGTATGGGCATTACCAGCGCAATCTTACATTTTTTGTTTGTCTGTGTTGGCCTTCTTTATTTACTTATTTCTTTTAGCTTTACCTTTACGCAGAGCTATTCATAATTATTTTCTTAGTGGCCATATGTATAATGCATGTCTCCACATGAGCAATACCAATACGACATTAAATTAAAACGATCAAGATTCGATTATTACTACTATAAAGATAACTAAAGTCTACAAACCATCAGAAGCCTACATCTCTGTTTAACCTATTAGGGGGAACATGCAACACACACAAACTCTAAATTTAATAGGTTTTTGCAACCAAAATCAACACAATCAAGATTGGAGAAGAGACTATTCTCTTTGTTAATGAAAGATGCAGAGTCAGAGTCAGAGAGAGAGAGAGAGAGAGAGAGAGAGAGAGCGAAGTCCAATCCATAACTTAGTCATCTTCACATGAACTTGAGCACTTTCACTCCAAATGCAAGCCCAAGGAAAGTTGCAATGGCGATCCCAAATATTCCAGCCAGAATCCCGGGAACAATCAACGAGTTCCATCCCTTTGCCGTCGCCATTCCCGCTGCAGTCGTGGGTCCCCCGACATTAGCATTTGATGCCAAAAGCAGCAACCTTAGCTCAATGTTCAACAGCTTTCCTATGCCCAGTATCACAGCAAGATGTGTCCCAATTTGGACCAATGCAAACAAGAATATGCTCGGCGCTGTGTTTATCACACTCCATATGTTTCCACTCGCACCCACCACAGTGAAGAACACCTGAAAAAAAGTAGTTTTCATACTTTTCAGGAAAGATTGCATTGTTCTTGAAAATGGAGTGTGTAAAACTCTTATTATTATTCTCACACCTGCATCAGAATAAGAGCCATGGCTTCTCCAGATGGAGCAAGACGACCAAACTGGGAGGGAAAAACAGTTGCTAAAACGACAACAACCGCGGTTACAGCTGGTAAGCTACCACCCGCAATCCCAAAATACTTTGTTAGCAAAGCCCCAGCTTTGCATATAGCCAAGGACACAGCAATTCCAGTAGCTATCAATACCACAGGAATTTTGTTTTTAGTTTCAGAACCTTTGTTCATCTCTGCATCTGCCATGGGAGAGCAACATTCAAGTCAAAATTCATAAACTGGATCTATCAACAGAATAGTGCAAAACTGGCCAGAATCGACATGATAAAAGGAATGGAACAGAACACATGGCAATGATTCATTCTTCTAAACGAAACCGTACATCACAGCAATATACAGACTTACCACTACTTGGCGGAGGTAAAGCTTCAGCAGGTATTTTGGAGCCTATAGCAAACAATGATGTGAAATATACAGCGCATATAACATTATCAGCAGCGAGTCCTGCAGCTAATACTGATGGTGTAACTCCAAGAGCATTCGCTATGGCAACGTAGTTAACGGCTGGACAAAACAACAATCAAAATGCAAACTTATAAGCCACTATAAAAAGGAAGGGAAGGAAATTGGCGTTTCAAGAAACTGGAAGATACAATAATTGTGTCTCTCAGATGCAGTCAAAAGACAAATGGATGTTACCTCCACCGATATGCCTTCCCATGAGAGCAGCCGCTATCTTCCAACTATCCGGACCAAGTGATCTCATTGGCACTAGATAGTAAGCCAGAGCTGTACCCACCGTTGTGGCAACTGTTACGAAACCAAAAAAAAAAGCAAATGATCAAGCTTTCTGATAATCCAGAGTAAAAAATCAAGAGCACAAGTATAAGCTTAGTGTGAATTTGAGTGAACTATGCGCCTTTTGCTCCCACAGTACCACCTTTGTACTAGCAAGATACAACAAGAGGAGACGTGAAGTGGTTCCATTTTACCTGATCCAATCACAAAAGCCAAGAGAAGCTTTCCAGTAGACTGAACCACACGGCGCAAATCAGCTCTAAACAACAAGAGAGGAACAGCTAATGGGAGCAGGAAATTCAAGACGACAGCAAAAGCAGGAGCTTCTGAAGAAATGATCCCAAGATTACTAGCTGCAAGCCCAACTAGAGTGCTGACCAACGCACCACTCATCGCGCTACCTACCTTTGTCTTCTCCGACCTACAACATCAAAAGCCAATCAGTCACACCACCTTATGATTTCAAACTCCCGTTGACAAATTCCTTAAACCTCTCTTTACAGATAAAAGCAATACAGGCAAAATCAACTTCACCTAACAATCAAAAATTTTAAAAACACAATTAAAGGGTTTGGTCACAACATATATGTGCTTCTCAAAACTGATCAAGTGATCGAAATGTGCGTCTAAGAATATAACAACATAAGTTTAAATTTTGGATCAAAACTAACGATCGAAGTTTCTACTAGCGCAAGAGAGACAGAGAGAGACAGAGAAAGGTCGAGTGATGATGGCGGCGTTACCAGAGACCCAAAGCCCCAGTGGCGAAGAGCGCAGTCCAAGTTCCCCATTCATCGTTGGGAGAAATGAGAGGCGTGCTCAATTGCGATCTCACAGTCACCGATCCGATCGGAGAGGATACTTCCGGTGACGAACCCGGGGAGAGAAACCTGTGATCGCTGCCGTTACGAGATTGAGACAATGAAGAAGCAGGAGAGAAGCTAAGCCGCGAAGAGACAGCTTTAGCCGAGAATTCAGGAAGATCGCAGCGTGAAACAATGTGCGAACGCCGGCGGATTAATCCCGACGACGGCAACGAGATCCCGGTCACATTTAGGAACGGCAAGCTCGTCGCCATATCGCTTCTGCGTTCTGCTTTACGACGAGAAAGATGGGAAAAGGAAGTGAGAGAGAGAATCGTTACTAAAGAGAGTGAGTGGACTTGTTGACCCCATAGTGCGTCAACTTTCCTCTCTAATAAGTAACAATATCATACTGACCCGAACCGAACCTAAAATCAAAATTGGTTTTCATTAAACCAGCTAAACCGGTTCATATTCTTCCAATTCAATTCGGTTTAAACTTGGGAATTTTCATATCCTTAAAAAAAAACTCAGAAGTGCCAAAAACAAACGGAAACACTGATACAAAAACGTTGAAACTCTTCTCTTTGAAATTCACAGAGACGCAAAGTTGTATTTTCCAAACCGATCCTTATCTCTTTTGTTTCTTGGGATCTCGTTTCTCATCTTCCTCCAAAGCTTTGAGTTTGTTTTTAATGGCAGCTACTTTTTCATCTCGGCTCATCTGTCCTGAGCTGCTTCCACTTACAAACCTCGTTCTGTTTGCTTCTGGTAATAACAATCTTTTGGAGTGATCATGAGATGAATGTTCTTCTAGATGCTTCTCGCTAGCTAGACGAACCACCAAAGGCCTACCACAAGCTAATCTCCCATTCATCTTATCCTTTGCCAATTCAGCTTCCTGTGTACTCACTTTACATGTAGAAATCAGGAGATTGCTCAATCAAAATCAAAAGAAAAGAAAACCAAGAAAGCCAGATTATTAGTTACCTCTTCACGGCTGAATTGAATGAAAGCATAACCACGTGGCTCTCCTTTCTTTGGCCCGCGTGTGTGCCAAAGGAAGTCTTCTGATATGATCTTCCCATATGGAGAAAACATTTTTATCAACGCAGCCCTATCAAGAAGTGAGAATTATAGGGTATTACTCAACAAAGATGTGATCTCTGGAATGGAGGTAATAACAAGTTTTGCTTCACGGCGGTTTTTCTCCTTACTCGTTTATTCTAAGATCCAGGTTTCCAACATATAATCTGCTCTCCTTCTTTTCATCTACAACCCCACCAGTCTCCTGAATCATATATATATGTAAATATATTTACAAGATGATGACACAAAGGAACATAAGACAGAACAGCAAACAATCGATTGTAGTTACCATTTAATTGCAGAAACAAACACACTTGTTCAGCCTTAGAAAACTCTCAAGAACTTAAAGAATGTATTCTGCATCCACCTGCAAATAAGCAACTTCAACATTAGAACAAGACTCTTTTTTTCTTCTTTCCCCTCAAGATTTCGAACAATGCTCAAAGTCCAAGACAGCAATCGAACTATTCTTCTACAACGAGTTGGCGAAAGATTTTAAATAGACACATAAGAATCATACAAGAGAAAGCTCTAGGGAGCAAGATCTGTCTTCAAATTCAAATTAGAGTAACTCTTACCGACACAATCCTAATTCATACTAGTAAATTAAGAGAGACACCAAAAACCCTAATTTCCTCGCGAATTTCGTTGACTTGTAAATTACCTACTTCGATTACGTCTCGACACGCAACCAAACCGCTAGAGAGAATAGAAAGACAACCCAGGAAGTTCAAATCCGATCTCCCAGACTTCAAAGAAAGAATAAACTGCTTTTCACTGTCAAATGGAGGAGTACCAAAATCGAATCTGTGGCTGTAACCACTAACCAGTAACGTATAACCGGTTCGGTTCGGTTCAATTATAAAAAACGACGTCGTGTTTATTTTAACAGTGTATGATCGACTGATTCCCATCTTTTATCCCGTTGATTCTGGCGAGCTCCATTTAAGTCGTCTGCATACGGTTCGGTTAGTTCGGGTTTTTCGATTCGGTTTCATCGGTTTGTTCGGTTTATGATATTTATGCTGATTTGATCCGAACTAAATAACGGTTCGGTTTCGATTACTTCAGATATTAATTTTTGTTGTCGAAATTAACCGAAATTTTCAATTTTTTTGTTTAAATTCGGTTTAAATCGATTTAAATAGGATAAATTCGGTTTATTTCGGATAAATTCGGTTAATTCGGGTAATTTTGGTTTAGAATTTTTTAAAAATATTTTTGAAATTTGGTTGGTTTTGGTTAATTCGGTTATAAAAAACCGAAAAACCGAACCGAAAACCGAATCACTTTTAAAATTGTGTCGATCGGTTCAGTTAAAGTAACCGAACCAGAACCAAAAACCGAAAATTTCGGTTCGGTTCGGGTCGGCAATTTCGGGTCGGTTAGTTTCCGCAGGCCTACGTCTGCATATTGCTAGTATTCGACAATTGTCAACTACAAGTTGGGATAAACCAGACACAAGTCCCGAATTATATATGTTGCTAAAAGCAATTGTCAACTACTATATGAGAAGATCCAGTAAGGTATACAGGCAACTACTATATGAGAAGATCCAGTAAGGTATACAGACTTGGAAAAAAAAAACACAATAAAGGAAAAAAACACTTCCGAGTCCCACTTCCCAAACAACTAAAGAAAGATGAAAGTATTTTAGTGTAAGAGACTAAAATCGATAAGGGTTTTTGCTATGTATAAATAAAAACAAACTTTAGTAGATACAATGGAATAAGGTAATGTCATCCTCTGAACATCCCTTTGAAGACAATTGCTTCCGCATCAGTGTTCTCAGAGATTTGCAGCGACGACACAGCTTGAGCAGCTATCAAATCAGCTGATATTCCCATACTCTTGTTATCCCATCCCCTTGAGAAAGGCTCATACGAAACTGGCCAGTTACTCTCTCTTGGTCTGTTACCGTGAACCGCATAGCTTGAGCAGCGCTGGTGAGGGAAGAATCTGTTTCTTCCACCTGTAAAAGGATTGAATTTGGCAGTATAATCCCATGGCCTGAAACCCGTTTCTTGGTTTACCATGTTCTGATACGAGTCATCACAGTCTTCGCCAAGTAAGACGTGCAGAGCGACAGCCTCTGCAATGGCGGCACCTTCCTCATCCAATCTTCTTTGCTCCTCCAGTTTTTTAAACTTCTTCTTCTCAAGCTCAGCCCTTATAGCTGCAGACGTAGCAATGGATTTCTCCAGACGCATATTTTTCTTCTCTGCTTGTTTGACACGCTCAAGCTCGTCTCTCTCCTGCTTCTTCTTTGCAGCATCTGCTGAGTTTTCTTCATCTGCTACCTCTAGCTGTCCTTCCTTCTTCTTTTGCTTCTTCAGCTCTAGCTCAGCCCGGATAGCTGCAGAAGTAGCAATGGCTTTCTCAAGGCGTCTCTTTTTCTTCTCGGCTTGTTTGATTCTGTCCAGATCATCTTTTACTTGCTTCTTCTTCCCTTTTCTAACAATAGGATGAGCTTGTTTGCGGATCGAGCTACTGTTATCCATGATTGCTAAAGAGTCTCTCCAACGTCTTTGTTTGCCTGGCTTCTGGATACTCCCCAAAGAGTAAAAACTAAAATGTATACATTATTAAATGTTCACTGGCTTCTTCTTAACTCTGATTCTACCAACTGAATAACTGAACCAAACTCACTGTATCAGGGCGTTATGATGTCAATGACTACACCCACTCAGGTATGTAGGTATACCTCATTTTACGGACGATACAATCCCAGACAGAAACAACCGGAGTTAACAGAAGGGAGAGGTTGTAGGAATTTGCAGACTTATCTCTTGGAAGCATTCGTCCTAGTTTCCAACATCCCTTAACTTCGCCCATTTTCTACAAGAAAAACTAGTTGATTAGATTGGGTTGCCAGAGGGAGAAATTTGCCTTAATTCAACAAAATTGACCTATAAACACAACTGCACAAGGGACCTAGAAGAGACTGTTATCCATAATAACTAACACTGGTCGTCAACAAACCAAAGATAAACCAGACAAAATTGAAACCCTAATTCCGAAAGCTAACACCCTTATAACTCTGACTAAATAATTCAATAAACATGGACAGAAAGAGTCAATCTGACTCCATCATATGTCCAATTTCACCAACTTTTATCAGATCTATTCCAGAAACTCATCATCATACACCAAAATCAAACCAAACACGACTCGGTTGAATCGAGTGCATAGGCTTTGAACACCATAAATAAGGATCAATTTAGCGAACACAAATATCATAGGATTAAAATCTCGACTCAAAATTGAATTGATCTATGGAAATTGAAGATTTAACGGAAACAAAAAAGATTAAAAAGGAATCGGATCCAAACCTCGGCAAAATGGCATAGAAGCAGACTTATCGGATAAAAAGAGAGAGAGAGAGAGAGAGAGAGAGAGAGAGAGAGAGAGACCAAAACGCGTACGTAAAGTTCTCTGTTTGGATCCACAGGTAGAGAGAGAGAGAGAGAAGATTTTGGTGCATGAGTTCAAGAGAATATTTATCAGACTTTTTTTTTCAAGTGGAAGTTTTCGATTGGGACTTTGCGACTTGGACGGTGGGTGCTACTTCCTCGGTCTGACCACGTTGCCAATTAAACTTGATTAGACCATGAGTGTGGGACCCACTATCTCACGGTCCAATCCAAAAATTCCCAAACCCTAAAAATCTGTTATGTTTGATCTAATTGTTAAATAAAAATCGTAAACCTAAACTCTCTATATCTCTATTTAAAAGCACAAAAGAGAGGAGAGGGATCTGAGATATTTGATAGCGAAGCTCTGCCGGTTTCGTTCCAGCCATTGTTGCCTCTTAAGCATTCCGAGAAGAGATCGAGTCAGTTTTGAGTTTGAAAACCAGATTGCCGGTGACTCAAAAGGAACTAGATTGTGATCTTAGTACCTATGGAAAGATCTCGGTTTCTAGTTTCTGTAGCAACTTTCGGTTCTGAATTATGAGGTACGATCTGCTCGAAATTTGTATTTCAATATTGAGAAAATCACTGTTTTCTGAAACCGGAAATCCTATTCTCAGATCCAATCATAGAACTTGCGAGCTGATTTTCCGTCGATCCGTACGGATCCAGAAGACCATTAGGATATCATTGGAAAGCCCCGAATCTTAGTTTTCCATAGACACCGAAATTATCTTGATATGAGGTACGCGTAAAAAATTATAGCCGTTTTCGTCTGACTGGTACAATTTGGCCGAACCGAATAAACATGGAAGTTTAATAATGGAATGTTAAATATTATTTCCTAAACGCAGATTTGCAGTAGCACATTCTTCCAGATTCATTCTTCCGTGCCAATCCATACAAAAAAACTAAGGTGAGGGTGGGATCTATTTTACTTTGGTACTAGTTAGCAATATGTGTTTTTACATGCTAAGCTAGGAATGAAATGTTTGATGTTTGCTAGTTGTTTTGTGGTTGTTGGTAATGATTGTTTGATGTGTGGGAATTGTTTGATAAAGTTGTATGGTGCTAGGTAAAGAAAGAATGTTAAAGATTAAAATGAATTGTTTTAGATTGTTAGTATATGATAATTCTGCGGACGATCGCGTATGTAAGCCCGTTGCAGAACTTTGTTTGTTTGGACTACGGACAATCGCGTATGTAAGCCCGTTGTAGTTCCATTAGGCCTTAGAGGGCCAGTGACGGGGATGATCGACCCAAAATGCGAGAAAGGGGTTGGCTCCGCCGTAAGTGAATAAGTAAAGAATGTAGAAAGTTAAGTAAAGAATGTGAAAAGCTAAGTAAAGAATGTGGAAAGTTAAGTAAAAGATGTGAAATGTTTAAGTATGAGATAATGAATGAGTATAAGATTGTGTTGTAGAAATGTTTAGTATGAATGACATGATTGTTAGTAATAAGTTGGGTGATGCATGATCTGTTTCTCGTTTAGTATGTTTGACCGCTTATTGTTTTTCGAGTATTTGAGTTTCTGCGGGTAACATCCTCACTGAGTAATTCTTCCCCGAATTGCTCACCCCTCTTTTTCCCCTTTTCAGTGTGTGCATGTCTATTTCTTGTGTTGCAAGTTAGGACGCGAGACCTAGGAATCAAAGTGACGGGGATGGGTGTTACAATTTGGTATCAGAGCCTAGGTTAGCCAAGCCGATTCTGACCCGAAAGGCTGGTCCTAGGTTAAAAAAAAATGTAGAAAAAAAAAATAATATATATATATATATATGTGTATATATATATATAATATATATATTATATTTTTTTTTTGGGAACGTTCCAAATGGGTTAAGGAAACATTTTGGGAAAGAGGTCATTTTAGTAGTTAGAGTCTCGCGTTAGAATTGTTTGGTCTGTTTGAAAGTCTAGTTAGGTTGAATGAATTAATGCTTTGATAATCTTGTGGGTTTGTTTGGCTAAGGGTTCCTTGGCCAGTTCCTTCGGAAGAGTGTGCCTAGCACTTTGTTTAATTTCGGAGCCACACCTAGCTTGTGAGTTTCGAATTGGCGAGTGTTGGGTTTCCAAGGCGGGTCACCAAGAAGACAAAGAAGAGTGGAGCCGCACGAGTAGTAATTGTGGATCCTTTGAGACTTAGAAGGCATTCGTAGAGCTGCAAGAAGTGAAGCGGCATAGAAGTCTTGTGGAGATGAAGTTGAGGCAGAATGAGGTGTTTTACAGAAAGTAAAAGGGGATGATGTGTGGAAGTTGCAAGTGTGGGTCAAGTAAAGTGAAGTTTAAGGCAAGATTTCGGTATGGGATTGAGCCTTTGTTTAAGAAGTAACACGAGTAAGAGAGTAGTCAAAGTCAGAACGATGTGTGACTGACATGGATGTCGGTAAGAGCCAAGGGTGTGTAGTGAAAGACTGAAAGCCAAAGGACTCGTGACTTAAATACTGGTACAAATATCATGGGGTGAAGCCTAAAAGTCGTCCTAACACCACAATGTGACTATTTTCGAGGACAATGGATGTCCGTAGAAACGAAAGGATGTAGGAAGAAATGTGCTCGAGAAAGCTCAAGAAACTCGCCACTTCAAGCTAGTTAGTAAAGACGGTAAAGGACGCCATGTATACTTGTAGCTCTGCATATTGTTAGGGTGGGTTTCCCGAGTGGAATTTGAGGAAGTATTCACTGTAAGACGCAAGGAGGTGTGAAACCTAATTGGAAAGAAAATCTTAGCGGGGTGTTAGGGAAGCATCACGTCAATCTAAATAGGTGCGAGTTCTTCATAACATAATGCATGGACATGAATTCGGTTGGTATTTATAGAATAATTATACTTACTTTGGCCTCTAACTCAGTTGAGATCCTATGTCTAGTCACGTCGCACATGCTTTGTGTTGGATGGTTGACACTGTTTTCGGATAGTGGTGGGTGAAGTTAGTGCCAACCTAACTTGTCATGCATACCCTGGAGCAGACATACTCTCTCACGAACATCCGGAAGCAGACTTAGTATGCTCCAGAATAGAAGACACATGCTTACTAGTTGACATGGCAGCTCCTTATTGGGGTGTAAAACTACTCCCAATAAATATACATGAATTATTTTCTTCTGATTCTTTTTTTTTTTTGGTCACAAACGCACATTGTTTATTGATCAGTCAAATACAATTGTATCCGTCAACCAATAAGGAACCGATGTGCCAATACTATAGAAAACTGATTTCCTTAAGCGAGCATTCTTAGCAAGTAGATCTGTTTTTTCATTCTTTTCCCTGGGGCAATGCACTAGGGCAAACTCCGGAAAATAAATCCGTAGCTCCTTAAACTCATCCAATTCTGGTTTGAACCGAGGCCATTCTTCCGGGCTTGACACCATGGCGATCAACTCCTTCGAATTCGTAACTCGTAACGAACATCGAACAGTAACATTGTTTCCTCCGGAGACTATCCATATCCCATAGAAGGCTATGCATCTCTGTGTGTAAAGGGGACATACCTCGACGCATACCTCTGAGCCCTAGTAGATCCATAGTACCATCTTGCAGTTGTAGTACCCAACCTATCCCACTCGTGGGTTCAGTACCATCTTTCCAAGAACCATCCATAAAACAAGTGAAAATTGCGGCGGGTAGATTCGGGTGATAAGTTATCCCTTGACTCCACGGTCCATCTCCAACCGGACAGTTTGCTAAAAACCAATATGTTGCCACTTTTTTGGCAATCTCAAGAATCTCTTGTGGGATCCAATCTATGTTTTTGAAAACTTTGTCGTTGCGAACCTTTCATAGGTACCAAATAATCCAAGGGAAAGCTCGTACATTATTCGCTAATTCCACCCGATTTGGAATTCGGGAAAGTAGAAAACAGTTGGAATGTGTCACATAAATTAAAAATTCTTTTTAAATATATAAATATTTTCATATTGAATATACGGCAAAGACTTAAATTAATTATTTATTAACTTTGGGCAAATAACAAACTAAAATTTGATTTAAAAAGCCACATTAAAATGTATGACAACTTTCTTTTTGAAACCAAAAATAACTTTTAACCAACGCATGGGGTATCAACTAATCTTAGTTCTTTACCAATACTTTCGAGTTAAACCCATTAAAATTCGCAAATTATATTTAAAAATTTTAACTAAATATGGGAGAAAAAATTACATATTTTACTATATAAATCAAATACCATCTCATCAATATTTAAACATAATTGGGTAATAAAATAATTCATGTGTTTTTATTTTGACTATAAATCTATAAGGAAATAAATTTAAAGTTTATGTTCTTTTCCATATTTGACAAGGAAAACTACATTTTTGCGTATGTTTGTGTTACTATATAGGCAGTTTAAAGAAAGAAACTCATAAAATTTTCATTAAGAGAATATCATAAAAAATAATTATCACCATGAAAACTTTAGTTGCATTTGTTTTCACCGTCCTTTTCATCATATCGTGTGTTCATTGTCATACAACCACCACTGGTACTCCAGGTATTCGTTTATTCTTATACCCCCTCCCTCCCTCCCTCACTTTATAATTATGGACATGATTTTGTCCTTTTTAATGAATGTATATATTGGTTCAATGGTTTTTATTAATGTATAGATTCTGAAATAGACCAGCAGGATGTTCAATGTTTTTATGGAACAGAAACATGTCGTATTAAAGGGGGCAGAGGCTGCACAATTTTTTGTAAAGATCATGGCTATTTTTATGGCATGTGTACTATCGACGCATGTTGTTGTCATGTTCCATATGCGTATGCGCCTGATATGATATAATCTAATCAAATGCATTTGTACCTGCTTGAAAAATAACATCAATGTTTTTCATATGTTTTGAATAATACAAAATATCTAGAGCGAAATAAATAAAGTTTTTTTTTTTTTAGAATCATAGATAAATAAATTTTACCAATCGAATTTATTTTAATGCAACTTTAATAAATAAAATAATCCATAAAATCTTAAAATAAATACATTATCTTTGATATTTTAAACTTAAAATAAAATAAACGGTTTGAAGTCGGAAAAATCAATAGTTAACTTACGATTAAGATTAATAGTAAAATTAGACAACTTTGCATATAACTATAATATTAAAAGTAAATTATAATTTTGATTTAGGTAATTTTACATCTCTATTAAGTTATTTATTAATATAATGTATGCAAGATTTTTTTTGTTTTATTTGAATCTTTTAGTTATCTAAAGATCAGTTGAAATAACATAACCCAAATTAATATACAGTATTAGATCTAAATGAATTTTTGTATAAATTCATATCCAAATTAATCCGAATTTTTTGGGTTGAATTGGGCTGGGTTGACCAAATTGGCCACCTCTAATTTTATCTAATACAAATTTGAATCGTTGAATTAATATTTTTTTAAAATTAACAAATTTATTATGTAACAGAAACTATTTATTTAATGAATGACACATGTCATGATCTAATGAATTATAATTTTGAGTGCATTCTTTTTTATATAATAAGATAATCAATAAATTTGATCATACGGTGGAGAAAGGTAATACTGATGGAGATGTTGATGGCCTAGAATGCCATTGTGAGAGACCGCATTTCGTCAAACAATCTTGGTAACAAGGTTTATTATAATTGCCACAATTTATAGTTTCTGAAGCAATCAAATCTTGGATCTTGTGTTGGTTTGCTTTCATCAACATTCATCCCATTGCATGCTTGTAAATCACATCCCATCATTATCAATGCCATCATCATCACCTTACAAATATTACCCGCCCTTTTTGTTACAAGTTTTTTTTTTCCAAGACAAAACTATAAGACTAATTAGTCTTTATTAGTTAATAGATATGAGATGTCTGTGTAATAATAATAGAGAGGAAAGGAATTATATATTTACCCTTTGCCTCTATATATAGTATTGTTGGGGTGATTTTACACAACCCAATAAAAAATTGCCACCTCAACAACAAAATAGGAAATGATATTGTTTTGGGACAGAGAAGGCCTGCTCTCGGAAAGTAGTTGAACATATCTCTGACAGACTAAGTCGTTTGTAGAGCCATACCTATCGCCGCCCGAAAAAACTGTCTGCCATCCTACAAAATGAATAGGTAACGTAATGGACAAGAGGCCGGAAAAACTGTATGCCATCCTACAAAATGAATAGGTAACGTAATGGACAAGAGGTCTCAGCCGAGATAGGGGCCAAAGGTACCTAACAATTCTTAATATCCGAGATGGATCCACAAAAAGAGGAGGGGGGGGGGAGGAAGATACGAGAAAAAGAGACAACAAGCTCGTAAGTCGAACTCGATTGGAGAATAATCTTTCGAGAGTATTCTTAGTAACCTGATCTCTAGGAAGAGAGCTATAACCCCACTTTGCCTAGGGAAATTTCTTCCTTCTACTCTTATTCTTCCCAGAAATAACAGACGGCAGCCCCGATCTTCGGACGTGGCACCAAACACAATCTATACTCACTTCCCGAATAAATTTACTATTTAGTGGTAGCCTGACTTGAGCGTCAGAGAGTCTTAAGGAGGGAAACCCCTTCTCGTTCTCCTGAATACTTTTCTGGCAATGTTACTTGTGCATGTTCCATCAGTCCCCCAGATGACCCTACAAACGTCTCCCCAGAGACACCGACCCAGACGAGAGTGTCGCTCATCCTCTAAAGGATGGAACTCATGCCCGGAGCTCTACAACTATTCCTAGATGACATCCAAAGTCTACCGCAAGATACTTAAGACACCATGTACGGAGTATCTGAAATCCGGGCCTAATAATTGGTGCTAAAAGTAGAGGGAGAGGAACAGACGCTCCACCAAAATGAAAGACTCTAGGATAAAAGATGGAAGCCTCCAGCAGACACATCCACCGCTCCCGAGGGCATTATCCCACCACCAGTCGGGGCTTGATTCCTGAGGAGGCTTGCTTTCGAAATGACCGAGCACGCATCTGCCTCATGTTGGAAACGAGGAAAAATTGCAAAAAAGCGAGCCTTCTTCCATTTAGTTTCCAGTCCAGGTGAGCTCGGCAATCCCCACAGCAGGGGCTGATATCCACCAAGGTCCGCATCAGAGAACCCATGTTGTCGGGCGCACACGGCATGATATTACCCTGGGAATACGATGACGAGATTTGAAGCTCCCGGAATGATGCTCGGCAATGGCAGAACCCGACATGTCTCAACCAAGATCCCCGAATGACCAGAGATTATAGTCGGGCAAGCAAGAATCCGAGGCCAGTCAAATGAACGTCTAGTAAAAGACGCGTAAAAACAGTAAAATAAAAAAAATATATATAGTAGATATAGAAAAAGGGACATAAAAGAAACATGAAAATAAATCTTTTATTAATACAAATAAAGTTCCCTTGCGGGACTCTTGTTACAATGGGTTTCCAAAAACGGATACAAAGATGCCACGTGTGGCCCGAAGAGTAGCGACGTGGTTAGAAAATATAAAAAGACAAGAGGACAAATATTGAAACTACAAGACCAAAAACGGAGTGGTACGAAAAATATGAGATGCCTCCTCGACCGCTCTCTCTTCCCGAGAACGGGACCACGCCAAAGCATCCCGAAGGTATGCCACAGAACCGATGGTCTGCGCCAGGGAGCCTATGGTGCATTTAGCAACCTAATGACGGTCTCCCAGCCACATACACATGTCGACGTCAAGAGAGGGACCATGGTTCCCTCTCTCGGGATCAGGATCGGTGGCGCCAAGATCCGAAAGAAGAACTCCATGGGGGTCAGCCATCTCGCAAGGAAAAAAGCGGTGGTTAAGGACCTCCTGAGAGAACATAGCGGCAGGCGGAGAAGGTCTGCCTTTTTCCATTGAATAAGCCATGGGATCGTCCCGGCAAGCATATTTTCGGGCCGCATGACCATCCCAAAAAATGGATTTGCGACGCGCAAAGAAAACGGAGTCAGTCAGCAATGGTTAGATCATGATGCCCGAGCATGCCACCTTCCAAGGACGAGGACACGCCGCCAGCAGATGCCTTTGCCCTTCGACATGTAATGCATGCAGAGAAAGAAGAGGATTCAAAGGAAAAATGCTTCTGAAATGTTATAGAAGTAATCAAGGAACGATATTGATCAAAAAAAAAATGTGAAGATAAAAATTAACGGACCCTAAGGCGTGGGATGCAATTTATAGACTTGTTGAGAATAGCCAGCCGACGTTCAAAACTCTCGGGTCGTAATAAGAACGAGAAAGACGTTCATTGACCAAACACATAAATTCAACGCCTTAAGCAGTTCACCACGAAAAGACGTCTCATTATGGAGCAGGTTCAAAGTTCATTATTAAAAACATGATACGAAGCAACACCATAGACAAATCACTGCATCAAGTAATGAGAACGATTCTCGTCACATGTTTCATCCACGATCGACGAACCATAGCTTACAACGTGAAAAATTAAACTGAGGAATAAATGAGGAATAGTACACGAAGACCAGAGTAATGAGACGAACGCCTAGGGTAACACTAGTCAGATGTCACAGCGGCAGGCAATCATGCTCTCGGAGATCAACCTCAACCAAAGGCAATTATTAGCTATGCGGCAAGGTCCGACTCCCCGAAGACTTACAAAGGGAATTGAGATGGCCAACATGGATGGAATATGAAGCAGATTAGCTTCCCGGTACTCATCAGTGGTAACGCCCCGAGGAAGATGATAATCAGGTATTCTCAAAGGTATGCATTGCATTTTTCTTGCTTGCATCCCATCAAGGTTCATATTTCATTATCGCTTTGGGGTCATTTGTATTTTGCTTGCTTACATCCCTTCGGGATTCTTATTTCATTATCCATTTATGGTTATTTGTATTTTGCTTGCTTGCATCCTCTCGGTTTTTCTGTTTCATTATCCCTTCGGAGTTATTTGCATTTTGCTTGCTTGCATCCCCTCGAGGTTCCCTTTTCGTTAGCCATTCGGGGTCATTTGCATTTTTCTTGCTTGCATCCCCTCAGGATTCCTGTTTTATTATTCCTTTGGGGTAATTTGCATTTTTTGCTCCGGGACACTTCGTGATTGGTTGCAACCAATCACTGGGACTAATCGTTGGGACTTCAGAGGAGGCGTTGCACTGTTGATTTTTTGATCGATTGATGGTCGATCACTGCAACACTTGCACCAAAATCATTCTTCCTTAACTCTCTTTTGCTCCAATCTTCAAGCCAAGTTTCCATTAATGACTCATAGCTCCAATTCGACCAGTAAAGATCCAAAAATGACTCCAAATACACCAAACTCTAACATATGACTTCTAAAGATCAAGAACACAAAAATCAAACTAAAATGCAAGCAAAAGATCATTAAATGGTGCAAAGCTACATGAAATATCAATGAAAAAAAGAGGCTATAAGGGGGTAGAAACCAATAATATCACTTACTCATATCCCGCAAGGGCTAGCTTGTCTCTGCACATATTTCATTACTAACATCTAACTCAAAACCTTTCCAGCACGTCCATCTCGGACGTTATCTCTAAAGTGGTCGCATTTCTCGTGGATTCTACGCCAATAGCCTCTTGCCGGCTTAACCTCCGGGGTATCCAATTTTGCACACTTCGAAAGGACTTGCACGTCTGAAAACAACATGGTTTCTCTAGAGATCTAAGGTGTCCTCACTCGAGGACCCTTTCTCGGCCCCATCTAGCCCGCCTCTATGCTCCTCCTTGCAGGGATATCGGGCATAAAAAAACTCTCGCATGCTCCCCCTCCCCCCCCCCCCCAGGGACATTGCAATCATGATTCAACAAAAAAACAGACATCCACCGTGTAAGCACAACACGAAGATTGTACATGCAGTTCGGAGGTCGGGGTAACGCCCTCTGGAAACTCTCTTCTTGCCAAAAGTTGGTAAGCACATGTTGCACAAAAAGTAATCCCCTGTGTTAGTGATATGTGCACAGAGACAATCCTTCTCCCTATCGGGGTACCCAAAAGATCCCCGGGCAGGTGTTTATCGCGTCAAGCGTCTCGACCCTTACGGTCGACAGAACGGAGTCCTACTTACAAGACCAGTGAGAAAGACAGTACGCCCTAACCTACTAAGTGATGAGCAAAGTAGGAACGGTTAATCCCTCCAGGGAGATGACGCATGCGTCAAAGTAATGCATTGTCTCTTGGGAAACTATCAAAGATGCCTCATACGGCAACCGCCATGACTTAGGAACTCCAACACGGATTTCCAAGTAACTTCGGATTGGTGAACTGTTACTTAGGTAACGAGTTGAGTAAGCCGGACCAAACGGGAGTGCACCCCGGCCAAAGACGGTTAAACATCGGCACCGTCGGGAAAATCCCTCAACGGGAATATTCTGTTTGATTTCATGTAAGGCAAAACACTTAACAATTACTTATGTAAGAGCATATAACAACCGTATTCGAATGTGACGAGACTCCACTCCCCGCCTTTTCACCAACGGGAATAAGACGGAGAGTTAGGGGCAATTATTGGGGGTGATTTTACATCACCCAATAAAGAGATGCCACCTCAACAGCAGAGTAGGAAGTGGTACTGTTCTGGGACACCGAGCACGTCTCTGACAGGCTAGGCCGGCTGTAGAGCCATACTTGTCGCCCGGGAAAACCGCCTGTCACCCTATGGAAGGGATATATGACGTGACATAACAAGAGGTCTCGACCGAGCTATGAGCCAAAAGTAAGGGTAATTCTTCTGTAAATACGCGAGATAGATCCTCACAAAGAGGGGAAAGAGGAGAAAAAGAAGGGATTGGCCCAAGGATACAACAAGAGAGAAAGAGAGACAACAAGCTCGTAAGTCGAACTCGACTGGGGGATACTCTCCCGAGAGTATTCTTAGTAACATGATCCCTAGGAAGAGAGCTCCAGCCCCACTTTCCTTAGGAAGATTTCTTCCTTCTACTCTTATTCTTCGTAGAGATAACAAACGGCGGTCCTGATCTTCGGATGTGACCCCAAACTCAATCCATACTCACTTTCCGAATAAACTTATTCTTCAATGATAGCCTGACTTGGGCATCAGAGAGTTTTCAGGAGAAAAACTCCTTCTCGTTTTCCCGAAGACCTTCCTGACAATGTTACTTATGCAGGTTTCGTCATACTTCTCGTCGCTAATCCTCCCCAAGTACGGAACTCCTACCCAGACCTCTACAACTATTCCTAGATGACATCTGATGTCTGCCGCAAGAAACTCTAAACATTATGTACGAAAGGATGACCCGAAATCCGGCCCGGACAAATACATTTTTTATTTATGGTTTTTTGGTTATTTTTATCCGCATGTCATGGTTTGACTTAAATAAAAAAAATTAAAATTTACGTTTAATTTGAATGAAATTAAATTTGATCACTATTGTTTAAATCGCATTCTCTTTGTTTTTTCTATCATTTAGTGATTGAGAAATATGAAATTTTACGAGACGTAGATTACTTTTTCAACTAATTAATTTTGATTTATTTATTTTTATAGAAAAAACTAAATTATTTACTGATTAAATTTAGTTTTTATATAATTTAGAAATTTGTATTAATGTTGTTATTGTATCACCATCCGATTCAAATTCACACATAATGCGTAATGCGTATTGTTGGAAAGAAAATCATACTCCATAAAATCTATTAATATTTCGTAAACTCAACTCGGATGTTGTTAAGTATATGTTGATAAGTGGTCTTGATTACATAATTAGGTCTAGTGGGCGGGTTTTTATTTCTCAATAATAATTAGGTCTAGTGTACGATTTTTTTATTCAAGTCGCTTTGACATGCGGCTAGGCCTTAGCTGTGCACGTTTCATTTTAGAATTGATATCGATTCGAGTTTGATTCAAATTGGGTTAAATTCTTTTGTGAGAAACTTACACACTAAAGAAAATTCACCTCAATTTGTTTATGCTCTGATGAGGTTGTATTTTGGTTCGATTGAAAAACAAAAAGACTTATTGGATTACGTCTGTTAAAATATGTTCTGGTTTAAGTTTGATTTGAGGAAAAGTCTACCAAGCTAATACCAAATTAGTCTGGTTTAATTTGACTTGGCTTGATTCGGATTAGTTTTGTTTTGTGTTCAGTTCACATAACAAGCGAGGCTTGTTAAATGTAGATATTTTTTTTATAGCAATTAATTGTTAATCATACGGCTCATATATATCGCTTCCATTCGTAGGTGTTCTTATAATTCTTAATTTTTGTGGATGGAGTGAACACAAAACCGTACCATTCCTCCACGTATAACATCTCATATATAAATATTTAAAACTTTATGGCTTTTAATAATAGTAATATATCAGTGCATTACAACTGCATTACATATTATACCACCTCTCGTGTAATCAATCAGTAAAACAGCGTTACAAAATATAATATTACTAGTTTTTTTACTATCATTTTTTTTATCACTATTTGTACTGTTTCTAACTGTATTATCATTTTGTACTGTTACTTTATATCATCAAAAAATCGGTACTATCTAGTGTTATTAATCGGATCCATAAAATTTAGGATTTAGGATTTAATTATCTAATTGTTGGCAAAAGAAAAAAAGGTCTTGAGGTACCACTCACTCAAAGCCTACCGAACTTCCAAATTATGTAATTTAATAGATTGTTCTTAGTATGGCAAAGGAAAAAGTAGTTATCATAGACTTTTATCCCCTCTTTAATGTCATTATCTTATAATGCTTCAACGCGATCATTTCATATATAAACTATTATAATCACGGTTTTTCACTTTTCAGTTTATACACTTTTTCTCTAAATTAATATATAAACTATTAATTACGTAGAAAAAAGTGTATAACTGAAAAGTGAAAAATGTGAATTATAATGTTTTTAATCACAATAGAAGATTGAATTAATTCAAGAGGCGGATATGATCGGATGAATTGGAGTAAGCATGGCCAAAATCAAATCGTAATTGTATTTTGGACCGTAACCGTACTATTTTTCAACCGTAACCATACCATAACCATATAAAACGGTTGAAAATCGTAACCGTTAACCGTAAAAATCTATTAGTTATGGTTAAAAAAATTGTTAACCATAACCGTTTATTAACTTCAACCGTATCAAAACCGTTGGTTAACCATACGGTTAAAACCGTAAATTTATAACCGTAACCGTTTTTAAAATAAAATTAACTCTTCTAATAATGAATTATGTATAATCAATATTTACCAAGTCCAAGTCTAAAAATATTTAAAACAAATAAAAATTATATATTATTTTTAATCACAGTGATCAATAAATATATATATATATATATATATATATTATAGGTCTATATTATAACTAATATTCAAAAACAACAAATTTATAATAAAAAAATAAGATTAAAAGAGAAAAAGTAGAATAACTTTGAGATGTTGTTACACGTTTACACCACGAACACAAAGTCAGAAGTATATTGAAAAATTATCTCGGCATCTAACTAATTGGATGATCGTGTTAATGAGTTGAGATACATAACTTTTCAGAATTTATAATTAAATTTAAAATAAAATATGGTCATTACTTAAAACCAAAAATTAGAACAAAAATAAAATAAATAATTTTGTTTGTAAAGATTAAAACTCAAAAATCATATTAGCTTAATAAAAATCATAGTAATCTTCATTTATTTTTCATTGTTCCATTTAAAGAAAATACATAATTACTTAATTATATTTTAAAATTTTTTTAACCGTATCAAGTAACCGTAACCATATCTAACCATAACCATATTAACCGGAATCGTAGTTAACCGTAACTGTTTTAACCGTATATTAAATGGTTATGGTTAAGGTTAAACAAAATTTATAACTGTTGGTTAAATAACCTCAACCGTAACCGTGGTCATGCCTAAATTGGAGGCCGGCAAACATTTTGGACACTGATGAACAAAAGAAGGATGATGAATTATGTATTTAAATATATGAATGTCTTTAGGTATTGT
Source organism: Pseudoturritis turrita (assembly GCA_900406555.1). Taxonomy (NCBI): domain Eukaryota; kingdom Viridiplantae; phylum Streptophyta; class Magnoliopsida; order Brassicales; family Brassicaceae; genus Pseudoturritis; species Pseudoturritis turrita. The sequence goes on from OVBL01000568.1 coordinate 287,034, forward strand.
AGATATATGTGTTCGTGAATGTATGAGAAAGATAGGAATTTCAACTTATCCCTTCTACTGGATGAAATAAAAATATATTTATATAGGATATATGTGTCGGGTTTGTAGACCGGATTATCAGGCAATTAGATCAGGTTTTTCTAGCCGTAGAATCGTAAATAACTGACTATTATGTGTTTTTAGCGGATGAGATATGACATTATGTAGCTTCTATGATGCCACAAATCTATCGGGATAGCATATGCATAGCATGATTGAAAGACGAATGTGTTTGATGTTTGTTCAGCTCCGTGTGAAACGTGTTACATGCTACGAATGTAACGTCTGGTGAAAGTGATGATGGACTCCTAGGTTCTGATAGAAGTGATACACATCTTTTGAGTTCGTTTGGAAGACGGCGTGGTACACTCGCCTCCGGAATGCTTTTGCCGGCTCGATGTAGAGAAATGCCCTTTTTAGCATTTGTGAGACTTGGTCGCTTGCCAGTTTTGCTTAATATGATTATATTTTACACGACATCCATGTATAGTATGGTCTAATTGAGAATCGGAAAAATCACTCTCCTCTAACAAAAAAAATCGATTATTTTTTACGACTTTATCCCAAAAACAAATTCTACTGACTTTGACCTTGGTAGTTATATTTGAGATATGAGTTTAGTTTTTTGTCACTTGTTAGACCAGATAAAAAAGCTATAAGAACATTCAGCAAAATAAAAGAACCGTAAGAACAGGCTACAAATGGGAAAATTACATCCATAGACAAATTTTTCCAAACTCTTTACATGATAGGCAAATAGTTTGTTTTAGAAAAATTATAGGGGGAGAAACAAAAATAATGACCACTTTACCCATATTAATTGCTCAAATTTCACTCGAAAAGAAGAATAAGCTAACTAACTCTTAACTAGATAGTTATTTAGAAGATCACGTGGGCCAGCCTTTCCTTCCACACAAGTGGATAATAGATGTCGTTTTTTATGTACAGATTTGCTCTGATTCGTGGATTCGAAATGGACTGACTTAGATATTTTTGCGCGGACCTTCGTTCAAAGCATACCCATGGATGACAGTCGTTTGATGATGTACGGAATTAAGATGATCTTGTGGATAAGATTTGAAGATAATTTGTGTGGTTCAAATTTTTTTTACAGGTGTAAAAAAGGAGATGGGGTAGTGATAAAGGCCAACATTTATCCATATTCGTCTGAAACAAGCAACGCTTAGTGTGTGGACACCTATGTATTTACAACAGTGGATTAGCAATGGATAGGTGCTTATGGATAACAAAGGCGTTATGTTCAGGATAAACCAAATATGGATTACAAAAAATGGATAGGTCTGCACATATCTCTCCACATCATTATATATAGGTTATACCATGCCTATCGTGGACTAGTCAGTATGTATACCGTTTAAAGACAACGATAATAGCTTGTACACGATAAGCATGGTGGATAGCTTAACACATGTGTATATTCGAAGATAGAGAACACTGAATGGACAGGTAAATGTGGATATTCTTATTAAGATCTACTAAACAAGTATATACAAATATGGATTACGAAGAATGGATAGGTCTAGCCATGATCGTGGATATCCCAATCTGGCCAACGTAGGCTTTCAAGTTGATGAGGGGTCTATCCAGGTTTATGTGGACAACCAATGCTTTGGTGCGGCCTACCAATGCATATACACATGTGGATTACAAAGAGTGGATATTTCTTTGTGCATAACAATTTAGATGATCTACTGAACATGCATATACTTGTTATGTGGATCATAATGCATGGACAGTTCTGCACATGTCTATCCACGGCGTTATATATTAGATTGTATCCTCGTCGGTCGAAAGACACCGACGCAAATAAACAATAAACGTCACCCAAAAACTCTTCAAATTCATACCGAAAAACGCGTTATCATAGCCAATTGAGTGAATCGACTTTACCTTCCATCCTGAAGCGCGAGATGGTACAGAACGGAGCTTTGCTTGGTCGGAGAAATTGTACAGGACGGAGATTCGCTTCGTCGGAGAGATTGTACATGGCGGAGCTTCGATTGATCGACATCGGAGGAGCAGTTAGGGTTTTTACTAAATCGGTGAAAGTTAAACGATAGAAAGTAAAGTCTCGATTTTTTTATGTTTTTTACAGCTTTTTTTTTTATCTAAGTAAAAGAGGAGATTCATTTAGTTAATAGATTTTAGGGAAATTACTATAAAAAACCTCGAACTTTTCATTTTCTCCAACTTTTTGCGTTTCCAGAAAAAATTTCCAATTTTTCAATTTTTTCCAACGTAAACATCCAACTTTTTGTGTTTCCAGAACAAACTTTCAACTCAATTATTTTTCTGAAATAAACCTCTATGTGACCAAAAATGTATGCGTTCAAAGGTTGACCAACGGTCAACGACAACTCCGTTAAACACCAATAACGCCCGTTATAGCTTTTGATTATTTTTTGTAAAGTTTATGGTCTTAGTTTGTTATCTTTTATTGCTATGTTTGTATATTATAATAGAAAATATATTATAATCACAACATCCACAATTCGTAACTCAATTAAAAAGCGACTTGTCGTTAATTTTCTTTTAACGGATGTTAAGAGTGTTTAGTAGAGTTGTTGTTGACCGTTGGTCAATTTTCGATCGCGCACATTTTGGTTGCTTAGAGGTTTATTTCAGAAAAATAATTGAGTTGGAGGTTTGTTCTGGAAACGCATATAGTTAGATGTTTAAGTTGGAAAAAAAATGAAAAGCTGAAGGATTTTTATGGTAATTTCCTTAGATTTTATTGTAGTAATCTTTTCTATGGGGTATTTTGGTAAAACGAACACAATAATTTGTCTAAGACAAACTATTTGCCTATCATGTAAATAGTTTACAAAAATTTGTCTATGACTGTAATCAACCCGCTACAAATTCAAAAATATTATTTCTATTTTTAAAAGAAGAATCGTAGAACGGTAGAAGTAACAAACATGTATGGGCGGGCATTCATGGTTGGTAACTCAAAACTGATATAACACATCTCATGCGCCCGCGTACCGTATTCAAATTTGTAACTCAAAAGGCTAATTAGCCCCGACTCTTCTTCTACTTCATTTTTCAATGTTTACTAAAACAAATATTATACTAAAACAAATATACGTCATTCATACCAGAATCTTAAAAAGAAAAATGTGAAATTGGGTTTGTAGCAATTAGGAGGTGGAACCCTTGTTGTATAATTTGATTCTCCGGTTTATCTCTTTCTCCAACTCTTCTTTTCCCCCAACTTCTTCAACTTCCTGCACCATTCCCAAAACCCAAGCCCAAACCATACAAACAAACAAACAAAAAATCAATTCACGTGTTAACAAACAAACAAACAAAAAATAACATGCAGTTATCACTTGTAATATCTCTCTTATTTTTAATTTTTAAAAAGGGGTTTGAGATTCTTGCCTTGGGTCCAAGAAACAGGCCATATGGTACACCCTTGAATTTGTCTGTGTGGTGTAGCTGAAAACCATATCATCGTTTAGATAAATATAGTAAATTGCTAGTAATTAATTATGAAAATAAGAACAATTAAGAGCGTTACTAAAATTTAAACCTGGTGAGCGGCGGCGATCTTTCGAAGGTAAGGGACGTTGGCAATGGGGCCCACAGGAAATCTCTTGTGCACAAGTCCATCGTGGACGAACATGTAGGCTATTCCAAACACCGTTATTCCCAGTCCCTGTCCATATAAACCAACCGGTCCGATAAGAGAACCAGCAAACGTGGCTAAACGCTGTTTTTTTTTTTTTTCAAGGGTAAGTTCCTACCAAGTGTAAATTAAAATATACAGAGAGTAATATCTTCTGTGTTAAATTATAGGTTTGGGCATTCAACTTTTCGGTTTTTCAGATTTCAGGTTTTTCGGATTGTGGAAAATAAGGTTCATCCAAAATCATATCTTATTTTAATTTGGTTCATTTTGGAAAAAGTCAATTTGTTTTGGAATCGGTTTCAGTTCGATTTTGGATTAAAATTTACAATAAAGATAAAAGTTATTAGTAAGTTTGATTAATATTATAGGTTTTTAGTATATTTAAATATAATATATATTATATGAATTTGAAATTTGAAATTTAAAATTTGAATTTTAATAGCACCATAGCACTATCATAAATCAATAGACTACATATCTTAGTCATAATTTTTAATAAATTTAATTGCACAAAATTTAGGTTTGATTCGGATCGGTCATCGACATATAAATTAATATACGTATTGAATTATAAATAAAATTTAGTTCAGATGAATTTCGATTTAGATCAGTTTTCGTGTCGACCCTATTAAATTAAATTATAGAAACGTGCTAAGAAAATTACGTAGAGAGAGAACACGTTTAGTGGTTTAATAAAATTTAATTATCCCAATCTTTCATGGTTGGACGGTAGATTTCAGCCAACTCACACTTGGGGCGGTGTAAAAAACCCACATAATTTCATACTTTCGGTTTCGGTGATTTAATTAAAAAATTAATTTATTTTTTTAAAGAGTCAAAGACCAATTACTCTACTAGTGCTCTGCTTTCTCATTTTTTAGTTATTATTTTTCTTTATATGAGTTTTGGATATTGTCGAAGAAAAGAAAGAGAGATAAGGACTTACGGCACCGAAGCAGAGACCAGGAACAAGTCCTTTATTGAAGAATCCATAGTAGAGAAGACTAATCGCAGGAACCGCGTTTATTATAGCGAACACATCGTTTAACTCAAACGCTCCTTCTCTAGGTTTGTGATGAGACTACCCACAAACAAACAAAAACCGGATTAAAAATCACAAAATAAGATTTTTGCTTTTGTAGCAGTAAACCGGAAAATTCCAATTACCTCATGCATGTTCCACAAAGAAGCATGCCAAAGAGCTCTGTGAGCCCATCTTGCCCAAAACTCCATCCCAACCTTCAAATCCAAACAATTTTTTTTTTTGTAGAGAAGAGATTATTACAAAAAAATGTGAAACTAGTAGTCGGAGAAATTGGAACTTACGGCAGCACCAACGGAGAGAGCAAATGTACCGAACATCTCTGATATAGGCACTTCACCTCCCTAATTCGAAACAAAAAAACCGAGTTTCAATTTTTTCTTAAAAAAGTTCCATGCCAACATGTAGTCTTGACATAGGCAAGTGAAACAACCGCTTGGATCTCACCGTTGATTTTTGTGGAAAAAAAATTTCATAAACCGAAAACCATATGAAAAGAAGACAGTTTGAGCATCCAGAAACATTTGACCGGTTCATCCAAAAACATTGACAGGTTCTGCAAGCAAGGTTCGAACTACGGGGTTCAACCTCTTTTGAGAGACCACCAAAGCACCACTAGACTACCTACGTCTAAGTAATTTCGAAATTCGGATGATCTTTATTACCTTCATTTGCCAGGAGAATCGGTAATAGACGGCCATGATTGCCATGGAAGTAATACCGAAGCTCGACATCACAGCAGCGATTAGATATGTGAATCTCTCCGACTTCTTCCTCTCCGCTTTCTGGAGAAGCCGCGATGTCGCTAAGATCTCGGAAGAGCTCGTGCTTTCCGGTATGTCATCCATGGGAGAGCTCTGCTTCCGCTCTTCGACGACGAAGCAAACGGTGAGGATCTTCCGCCTTCTAAAGCCGTTGAATCTGAGAGACGGAGGGAAAACGGCGGCGGAGATAGGGTGGTTGATTCGGGAGTTAGAGGAGGAGAAAGAGCGGTTGAGTGGTTTGAGTGTTACGGCGATTGATGAGAGTCCTGCCGCCATAGAAGGAGCTCGTCGAGGTTTATGAAACTTGAAAGAGAGGGACGGGGAAGCTGTGTCGTTGATGTGTGGTAAAAGGTTACGGAGACAAGAGTTAAATGCAGATAGGCCACAATTTTTTTGTGTTTTCGGTTGTGTTCTTTTTCGTTTTTTCCTTTTCTTTACAAGAGTTAAAAATTAGAATAATACTAGAAAAATTCACATTTTCTTTTCAAATAGTATAAAAAAGGAAAAAAAATGGAGGGCATAAGAAGAGGAGCACATGAACACAAATACAAAAGGGACAAGAAAGGAACGTTCATACAAATGAGTTTGAGGTAAGGAGAGGTGATGGGGGGCCAATTTCTAGGATTCTCCCACCTCATCGACAGCGAAGCATTTCCACTTCTCCTAACTGATTACACGTGGCCTCTCTTCTTCCACCGAATAGACGAGGAGTATCACCATCTTCCACCTGTCGAATTCTTATTGGTTTATCTGTTTCATCAGATTACACACTGTGGTAAATGAGGTAAGCTTCTCGGAGTTTACTCATTCTAAACTAGGGGTAGGCGTACATCGGATATACTTACGTTGTGAATGGTTATAATCAATACGTTCCGGATCATATAAAAGTTGGAACTGATCCCTTTTTTTCACCATTTCGTGTAGTCCGCTGCTGGCCCCAAAAAAAAATATATATACTCCGCATGAACAATAACTTCAGACCAAAAATTGTTTTGTTGGTCTGCTTTATTGTTTACAGCGAAAACCAAACACATTCAAGCGAACTGAATGTGTTTTTTTTTATCCTAATGATTTTTTTCTGATTGGTTGAGATAAATTCACCCCAATAATGCATTTGTATATAAATATCATCACACACATTTGCAAAAATCACAATACTTCTAAATAAAACTACAGACGCAAAAACAAATATTTCTTATCCTTTCAAAAACCATTTTCATCCACAATTTCACAAATCTATAATTTTTGGTAAATGCTTTTTTGTCAGTTTGTATAATTTTTAATGTTGGAAAATAAGCTATTGCTATTTGATTCTTGTTTTATTATTTTTAAAATTTACTGTATCATATCATGGCTCGTTAAACTATTGTTATTTAATTTGTTTTTTATTGCTATTTGAATCTTGTCTTATTTTTTATGTTTTTTTAAATTTACAATATCATGATTTATTAAAATTTATAATCCATGATTCGTGTTCATAAAACGATATAATTAAAGTTCATATATTTTTAGTTGTTGTTAAAATATATGATAGTTAAAAAAAAGCATTTAAAGGACGGATGTTATTATAAGAACTTACTTGATTATAGTTTTGTTCTTTTATATAAACTGGTTTTAAAAATAATATGGAAACGTTTAATAATTACTATTGTTATAAATCATGGCTTTGATATAAAAATGTTTTGGAAATCAAAATTTGAAAATGCTTTAGATTTTCGAGTCCATATAAGATTTTTTTAAATATTTATGTTTTTTTTTTAAATGTGATAAATCTCTTAAAATTATTCTATTATATGATTGTAGGTATATCGTCAAGGGGTCGAAATAGCAATGCAGACATGAAGCTTCCCACATGTAGTCAGGTAAACTTTCTAATTCAGTATATATTTTTTTTTTTTTACGATTAGAAAGATATCAATTATTATTATTATTAGAAACCCTTTATTATTATCCGTAATTTATTTGATTTCAAATTTTGAACATTTTCAGTGTTTGGTAGTTGCTCATTAAAATTGTGTATATTCCATTTACGTTTTTTCAATTGACGTCTCAAATTTTTTTTTATAGTTTAAATTTAGGATATAAATAACAGTAGAGTTGAGTAGTATGTATATACTTTTTTTTCTGAACAATTATATGCGATTTTTTTCCTAAATATTTTTTTTACGAGTATAATAAAATTATTATTTTAATGTTTATTTCAACATTTTCCATTCCTATTCAAATATTTATAAAAAAATATTCGTAGAAAAATATGGATAAGAGGTATACTCTCGAAGAAGAAAAAACGTTGCTTGGATTGTACGATGGAGCGCATCTCTAAATAATTATAAATTTAAAGATTCGGGAGTCGCAAGATGATAATTTATTGTTCATAAATTCAACGGAAAACTTAATGAAAATTTGACATGGCCTATATTGAGACGCAAATTCGATGATTGGAAAAAACAAGATTTGGGTATGTCTCTACAACACAAGACTGGTATCACAGTAGATTCTATCACCGGAAGAATTGATGCTCCTAATGCATGGTGGAAAGATCGTATAATGGTAATTGAGTTTCCATCCATTTAATTATAAACTTATTTAAGTGGTCAATAATATTTTTCTTTTTTATTTACGTTTTTAATTATCTTATTTTTTGTTGTAGAAAAACGACATACAAAAACGTTTTCATCGAAAATCTTCTATGTATTGAAAAATCACGCACGTATGTTTGCCAATCTTGATGTGGGTTCTCAACCTCAACATTCTGTGCGACAAAGAAGAGAACTATTAGTGACCGAGAATGTTGAGAATGTCGAGGATACGGAGGATGCATATGATGAAGATGATATTGATGTAGGAGGGCCCAGTGAAGTGCATTAAACTCAACATGACAATGAAGTGTATCGTGTGAACATCTATGATGATTCGTATCCTCGTTTCAATTCGCACATGAACCCCCACAAGTACCTGAATGTAGAGGGAGAGAAAGTTCAAGAACCGCTCCATATACTTCTGTTGGAGGTGGAGAATATCGAGGAAGTGGATCACGAGGACCTTGTAGGAGACAAAATTTTGAATCAACCATCCAAGAGACGATGTCGACCATGTATTGTACCTATGTTTTGCAGCTATGTTTTGGAAAGATCGAAGTAGTAGATTTTGGTATGTAATTTTTAAAGATATATAGTATTAGTTTTTAAAAATATTATTGAAAAACTAATTAAATAATTTGTTTTTTAGTCCACTTTATTGCATACCATCCACTTTTCACCATTCAAATCATGGTCCACACAATTGCATACCATAGTATGACTTCGTCCGGTGCATACTCTAGTACGAACTACGAAGTATGGCATACTAAAATATTGTACTGATTGGTCAGATCCATTTCGTACTGACCAACCATTCAAAGCTTTAATGTGTATAGTATTTGTGATCCATTCCATTCCATCCATATCAACATTTTAATCTATATTTTCTCTATAATTAATTGGATATCTGATTTTTGGATATCCGTTAAAATTTGGATAACTGATCCGCTTTGCAGAATTTTAAAACTAATTAAAATATATAGAAAAGTCAAAATTCAACAAAAAATTGCAATATTCATGAATTTTTCTTTCTTTCTTAATTTGTAAAAATTAATTACTTTTATCTTCAATTTGATGAATAGAAATTGGGAAAATGGTCATAAAAATCTTCAACTTTTAAATTTCGGCCATTTAAAGCATCAATTCATTGGAAGAGGAGTATTGGAGAGCAAAGAGTAGAGTGCTCTGGTTACAATCTGGTGACAGGAATACAAAAATTTTCCATGAAAAGACCAAGCAAAGGAGGAGCTATAACAGAATCATCTCTCTTCAGGATGATGACGGAACCCTCCAATTCAAGCCAGACGAAATCCAAAAAGTAATTCAAAGGTACTTTTCCACACTGTATAGCTCACACCAAGACTCAATCTCAGCTCACGTGTTGGAAGTGCATTCAATCAACCCGGACAAAGCACCAGGAGCTGATGGTATGAATGCTGGCTTTTTCAGACATCACTGGGACACTATAAAACAAGAGTGGAAGTATTTGGATGTTGTGATGGAAAAGATGGGTTTTTATGCAAAATGGAGAGGTTGGATCATGAGGTGCATAACATCGGTTTCATATTCAGTTCTCCTAAATGGTGTGCCTACATGAAAGATCCTCCCTCATAGAGGAATTAGACAGGGAGACCCTATATCTTCTTATCTATATCTCATTTGCACAGAAGATGATTCTCTTCTCTTCTGTAAAGCAACGGAAGTAGAGTGCCGTAATCTCCTCTCCATCCTGTACCAATATGAAAGAGCCTCAGGGCAGGCAGTGAACTATCGGTAGTCAACCATCACTTTTGGTAAAGGCATTTGGAATATTCAGAAGATTGATCAATTGGTGAAACATGTAGATTCTACTCTGATTCAGAGCATAAGGCCAAGCTTAACCAATAGTCTCAAGAGAGATTTGGGAGATGGCACCCATATTAGCACCTCCAGATGCATCCTGGTTATCGGATCAAGCCAGAGCAGGTGTGGCCTGGTGTCTAGTCAATGATCAACGACAAGTCCTTCAAGGCTCAACTTCTATAACAGCTATCAATTCAGTCCTTGAAGCAGAAGCAGAGGAGTTAAGGATGGCTGTGTTTGAGATGCACAAGTTGGGATACAAAGAAGTGCTCTTTATGGGTGATGCCAAACCCTTGTATGATATTTCTCAATCAGGGTTCACAAGTCAAAGAGGAAAGAGGTGATAAATCTGTTATTACCTATGTAAAAGATATAACCTCACTGGCTTGCTTACATAACTATCAGTTTTCTTATGTTTCTAGAAGAAGGTTGGTGAATGTAGATTACCTTGTTAAGATACGTAGTTCACCTTATGTAATCAAATGGATGTTTATATAATGTTTTCTCTGTTTTAATGGACGACAAAAGAAAAAAGCATCAATTTTGACGTGAACAATTTAAAGCTGGATTTTTTGCTGACTTATAATTTAAATCTCAAATGTTGACTGGACTAATTTAGACGCAACAGAAAATAAAAAAGGAATTAAACATATGTTTAATATCAGAGTTATTTGAAACGACGTGGTTTCTTTTTTTTTAAGTTTGCAAATTTACTCTTTCTATCTGCAAAATGTAGGAGAAATACGTAATAGAATATTCCCGACGCGCCTGTAGCTTCCTTAGGCTCTCTCTCTTACTTCGTCTAGGGGGTAATCGATCTCTTCTTTCTCTTCTCCTCTCTTTCTCTCTCTCCTCGTGAAATCATGAGTATGGAGGCATCGGAGCTACAGGATCTCTCCGACGACGCCGATTACGCTGCATCTCAACAACAAGTTTGCTATTCTGACTCTTCGTTTTTTCCTGCTTTCTGTTTCGCAATTTTTGTACCAAGTCAATCATAATTCCTGTGAATTTGTATTCGTTCTCTTTCGTTTTTTCTCAAATTGAGTCGATCTCCAAGTTAATTTTCTTGGTGGATTGATCGTTTGATTTGTTTCTATGTCTCCTGGTTTTGTCAGGGATCGGCTAGTATGATGCTGTGCGATAGCGAAAAGAGAAGTCCATCTAGTGAACACGAAGGCGCTGAATTGATATATATGAAGGATAATGTTGCAATTCATCCTACACAGTTCGCATCTGAGAGGATTAGTGGTAGATTGAAGTTAACCAAACAAGATTCTGTTCTCTTCCTGGTAATCATTGCAACTCTGTTTCCTTTTTTTTTCAAGTCTTTTATATTAATCTGCTTCAGTTTTATTTGATTTTGTATGAATATGATCCAAGTATTAATGGGACGAATTGATTGCTTGATGAACAGTTTTGTATTCAGTCGCTTACTTGAGAATGTTATGCTTTTTTATTCTTGCATTTGATATATGAGTGGTTTGCTAGTCGTGGATTCCGTACAAGGGTGGTGAAATCTCAAATGCAAAGCTATCAGAGAAAGGTAATCAGGATTCCTTGTACTTAATTAGTATATGTTGGTATTAAAGAAAATGCCTTAACTTTGTTCTTAGTTTCTATATCTTTTCTAGACAGGAGTCTTTATACCATCACTGCAGTTCCATTCACTGAAGTCAGGTCCATCAGGCGACACACTCCTGCTCTCGGATGGCAGTATGTAATTGTTGTGCTGTCTTCTGGTAAGCAAAACCTTAAGCTGTTGAGATATATTTTCTAATGAAACTCTTGAATAATTATTTCGGATGATCAATTGCATCAACAATGTAAAATAAAATGGTTTATATCTCTATTTGGTTTAATAAATGAACACAACTGTAATCGTTTCTCGCACTAATTAAGATATTTGGAACTCAAATCAGCAAAAATAAACTGTAAAAATCTTTGGTCTTCCTAATGGGTTTTGACACTGGTAAACGGGATGTGATTACCTTTCCCCTTTTCTACAAGTTGAATTATCTAGCAACTGTTAATCGTTTAAAATGACCTGCAGGACTTGCATTTCCGCCTCTGTACTTTTACAATGGAGGAGTCAGGGAGTTTCTGGCCATAGTGAAGCAACATGTTTTTCTTGCAAGGTTTGTGTCTGATTTGAGATATTTTTTTGTCCCTGGCATGTATTGATATACTTATTTATGGAAAGTGTGTCTTTATATCTGTTGGGTTACTGTATCAAAGGAGCTTAGGGATGCACAATGTATTGTTACTTTCAGACGGCTTGTTACTTACTCATCGGGGAGACCTGATATGAAAATTTGTGGACGACCAAAGTTTATCATTGTATGGAACTGGATGAGTCGTTGCATAGTTATGCCACAAATAATATAGCCTCACATAATCTTAGCTTTTTATAGGTCGGCAGAAGATGCAAATGTGTTCCTTGTGAATGATTTTCAGAGTCCCTTGCAGGTAATTATATCAAATCATCTTGTGTTGGGTGGAGTGATGATTTTGGCTTTGTCTTATGGGCTAATACATTTTATGATTACATCCGACAGAGAACTCTTTCTTCATTGGAGCTGCCAAGTTCACTGCCTGTTGCAAGTGGACAATCTACATACCCATCAGACAGAGGATCTTCTAATGAAAATCAAGGGAGAACAAGTGCAGGTGTTGATAACAGAATTTCTAGTGTTTCTCAGTATGGATTGAGAAAGCACAAGAGTCACGATCCTACTCGTGATCTTTCAATTCATCTTCTAGAGAAGTTTTCCCTGGTTACTAAGTTTGCTCGAGAAACAACCACTCAGTTGTTTTCTGAAAACAATGGCTTTGGTTCTGTTGACAAGAGATGGAATAACCAACCCGTGCATAGTTATCCTGAAAAGCTGTCAAATATTGCTGAGGAAAAACATCATGAAAGCTCTCATAGTTACCCAGAAACGGAGCTTCTTAATGATGAAGAAATTTCTAATGACATTGATGTCCCTGCTGATCCCTTAGAGGTGAGGATCATTTTTCTTTTTCTTTCTTTTTTGTTATAAGCAATAGCATGTTGGTGGAAGTTATATCCGTATATTGTGAATCTTCCTGTGTGCCGTGATGCACTGTCTAGTTTTTTTCCGTCTTTTGGGTAGATTGTCATCTATCTTAAATGTGCGGGGTGAAAGTTGCACTATCGACTTAATTCCATACATCGTAATTTTTTCCCTTGTCTATGATTCATTCTGGATACCCGATTGACAATCACCATGATAGTGGTATTTTAGTTATCCTACCAGGCATGATTCGATCTACAGAGTGTTTCCATGGGTGAACTTATGCATGCATTTCAGTTGTGCTTGTGTTTTCAGTTATATGGAAACTACCTAGATACTAGTGAGTACTGCCCTTTTTCTTGTTCTTGTTAAAGTTTGTTGGAAACACAGTTCTGAAAGTTCTTTTTCATTCAACGGCAATCAATTTGTAAATTTAGGCTTGGTAAGCATAGATTTAAACGCTCAGCTTTAGTTGATAATCACTACTAATCACTTCTGCAATATATGTGGATGCTTTCTATGCTTCATTAATACCAGGTGTCTGGAACTGATGATTAACTGACCACTCGTAATGGTGCTTACATGAAAATATGGAATTTATGAATTTGTTATAGAATATGCCATATAACTGTTCCTCCTTTGCAGTTTAACAAGTTGAGTTTGGTGTGGGGAAAACCAAGGCAGTCACCAATGGGGCCTAAAGAGGTAAGCTTTTTCGAATTCTGCAATTTTCCAAAGTCCGGAACGTTTAGAGAGGAGATTCTTTTGGGTGCTGTGTTACATTTTTTTTTACTAAATGGTAGAGAAATGATATATCACAAAGCATTGTGGTGAAGTTAAAATATCAACTAAGTATGCACGCATAAATTTTCTATTTTCTTTTCATCTTTGTTTAAATTCAAACCTTTTCTGGGTTCTCAGTTCACAGCATTCTTGGATTCTGAAGGGCGAGTTGTGGAATCAAAAGCTCTTCGAGAGAGAATTTTCTATGGAGGCATCGAGCACCAATTGCGAAGAGAGGTTAACTTTTCTATTTCAGATTTTTAATTAAAAATTTTATATGCAGATTGATTTTCAAACTTAGGACCACCATTATAGGTCTGGCCCTTTCTCTTGGGATATCATGCATATGACTCGACATATGCAGAGAGAGAATATTACCGAGCTGTCAAACTTGAGGAATATGAAAAATTGAAACTGCAGTGGAAGGTTTGTTCATCATCGTATCACATCTTTTCTAGATTCCTTAATTGGCTATGTTGTTCTTTGGCCCGATGTTGTCTGAGCTAGTTAAATAAAATTTAGAGTTGGTTATTTCCCCCATGTTTGATGCACTCTTAACAAGTATTTATTCTTTTTGACAGAGCATCTCTGCTGAACAAGCAAAAAGGTTCACAAAATTTCGGGAGAGGAAGGGGCTGATAGATAAAGATGTGGTAAAAAGAGTTTGAGAATATTGTTTTATGTATGTGGTGTGCCCTATGCATCGAATTCCTATTGAGCGCAATTCCTGGTTTATTTCTTCTTGTGTAGGTAAGAACTGATAGGGCATTTGAATACTATGAAGGGGATGACAATCTGAATGTCAATATCATGCGTGATATTCTGTTGACCTACTCCTTCTACAATTTTGACCTGGGTTACTGCCAGGTACTCTCACCAGTTTTCAAAGTTTAACTCTGAATTACAAGTTAGTCGTGTCCTTACTGTTATGTTTCCATATTTTGTGTCAGTGGCCCCACTTAGTGTATAAGCAGGAATGCTGGACACTCTTCTATTTCTGGATTTTGCTTTGAAATTTCCCACTGTGTGGCTTACCTGGAAAATGTTTTTTTGGTTGTTAGGGAATGAGTGATTATCTGTCTCCTATCTTGTTTGTGATGGAGGATGAATCAGAATCCTTTTGGTGTTTTGTGGCACTTATGGAACGCCTTGGACCCAACTTTAACCGTGACCAGAATGGGATGCATACTCAGCTCTTTGCACTCTCAAAGGTCTATAGTTTACATTTTCAATTTCTTCCTTTCTATCAGCATTCAGCATCAATGTTGGGATCTAAATCTGGAGCCTTTTAATTTTTTCACTGTCCCACAGCTGGTGGAGTTGCTCGATAGCCCACTGCATAATTACTTTAAGCAGAATGACTGCCTGAATTACTTCTTCTGTTTCCGCTGGATCCTGATACAGTTTAAAAGGTTTGTTTCTTCTTTTCTACCTCTTTCTTGTTATTGCTTAGATGTTTCTACCACAGCCTCATTTTGGGCTGGAAAAAAAATAACTGCTGCCCTACCAAAAAATGGGGTATCCGGAGTCTTTGTGCTGGGTAACGGACTATTAATTATTGGTATTTCATGGGCAATGGATATCATTTGTTTCCAGTTATCCAGCTTGCCCATCCTGCAATACCCGGCCCAAAATACCCAAAATACATGGCCCAAAATGACTCAACTAGCTAAATACCCAAGTCGAATCCCTCCAATGTCTGTCCAAAATTCCTGAAATACCCTTTGAATGTGGTTGAAGAGAAACCTCAATACTCTTATTTTACTTTCAAGAAGAAATCTTGTTATTCTAATACTGTGATGTGTTTTTTTTTATTGTGCTGGCGATGTGTCTCAGGGAGTTTGAGTACGAGAAGACAATGCAGCTGTGGGAGGTGTTATGGACCCACTACCTCTCGGAACACCTTCACCTATATGTTTGTGTGGCGATCTTGAAGCGATGCCGCAGCAAGATAATGGGAGAACAGATGGATTTTGACACTCTCTTAAAGTTCATCAATGAGCTGTCTGGGCATATTGACCTCGATTCGACAGTCAGAGATGCCGAAGCACTTTGCATATGTGCTGGTGAAAATGGTGCTGCTAGTATCCCTCCAGGAACTCCTCCTTCTTTGTCCCTTGATGACGGTATCTTATATCCTCAGGACGATGATGTTTTGTAAGTATTACAACTATCTTTTTTTTCAGGACATGTTACCAAAATTTGGATTGCTTTTACGGATAATTATTAAATCAATGGACATATGTTTTTTGTTTTCTTCACTTGTTACTCTGGAGTCGAAAAATAGTTAGGGATAAGTGTTCATCCATATTCCATAGGTATGGTGCTGCAAATAGAATCCTCAATGAATTAGGGCTTATTACAATTTATGATTAATTCTTGTGTAGACTATGTCCCTCAATGTAAATAGTAAAACTAAAGCAATATGATTCGCAAAGTCTATGCAAGAATTGATCCCTCGAGATAAATCAAGTAATGTCCTAAAGCAGAGGAAAGAAATCGGTGAAGGCAAAACATGGGTCAAAGACGAGAGTGTCTGGGTAATGAGAAATGAGAGGCAGGGGAGATCCAATGCGGACGTCATAGCCAAAGCAGTTTGTGTCCTCCATCCAGGTATTGTCCTCTTTTCCTCCTTCTCCTTCTCCATGGCTTCTTCTCACTTCTGTAGACATAACTGGCTTATCGATGAAAGGAGTGGCGCCGATTGATTCAGGTGCATTCCGTTTACTGGAATTGGATTTCTTGTTCAAATGGGTATTCCAGTAGTTCTTGACTTCGTTGTCAGTGCGACCTGGAAGGCGACCAGCGATCAACGACCATCTGATAGAAAACAAAAGAGTGAATTATTTTTGAGAAAGCGATGGATGAGAGGGAAGAATCAGGATTAAAAGAGGGAAAAACCGGTTTCCGAGAAGCTTATGCATGCGGATGATGAGGTCTTGTTCTTGAGGTGACATGCTTCCTCTTTTGATATTTGGTCTTAGATAGTTCTTCCATCTCAACCTACAGCTTTTCCCTCCTCTCTTTAATCCTAAACACACCACGCAGAAAACAAATTCCTATTATTCCCAAAAGTCCAAAACTTATGGTTTTCCAGGAAATGAAACAAACTCGCTATATGTGGGAATTTGGGTTCGCACCGGATCTACGAGAAATGTCTGCCCAGTTTCCTTCTCCATGAGTCTCGATATAGCTTCTCAATATCATGTCTTCTTCAGGTTTCCACAACCCTCTTTTCACGTGAGACTTCCTTTCTTCTTCCCTTTTCTGCTCCATCTTATTCTTTTTCTTTGGCCTCCACAGTTTGCAAGTGAGTGAGGCTGTTTATTATATGCGCTTAAAGTCTCAGAGGTTCCAACTTTAACTCTTACATGTGGGGACTATCTATTAAAATTATTGAAGGGGAAAAGAGTACTTTTCAAACAGTAAAACTACTGTAAAATCGTGCAAACTATAGCTGTAAAAGCTCTAGTTACTTTGTTTTTATCCTCAGTATTTGTCACAAATTATTGGCTTTAGAGCAAACATATAAGCAAGGCAGATCAGAGGTTGAAGATTGCCATCAACCTCGATACCTGCGTAACTCCCATTACCACTTCGTCTCTTTCTCCATCACAGTAATGTTTTATTCCCTTCTCTATTCAAAAATGCCAATACCAACCTCATTTCTTTAACAGTGTGGGGAACATGTGCACTAAAGCTTGGAGTTATAGAAACCACTCTGTACGCCTAATATTCTTTCCTAAACTTCTGTTCAACACACTTACAAAGAAAATTATGTACAACTACAATTTGTGCCTTTGCAATTGTTCAACACTTCTTTCTCGCTCGAAAAGATAAATGACGTGCATTTTGCAAATGCTATGCTCAAAATGGTTGTTCACTTGTCCGGGCGTGCATGATCAAAGAGACAAAGACTAGTGTATAATGGATAACAAATTTATATCCAAACATTCTTAGAACAAATAATCTTCAAGAAATCAAATTTGATCAATTGTTATGCTCTCTTTGTTGAGATGACGCCATTATAAACATTTGATTTTTTTTTTTTTTTTTCAATTGGAAGATCCCATGATGAAGATGCATATACAAGCTTGTTTTAGAGTTTTTTGAAATTTGATGAGATTTTTTAAAATGTTATTTAAGTGGTGTTACAACTAACCAAAATGTTTTAAAACACTGACGTAATGAGGTAACTTCTCAGTTCTCACTATAAACTCGCGACTTAACAGGATCCCAACTACATAACCACAAGTGATTCAAACCATCGCTACACCTACATATATCTTCTAAGTTGGCTGTTTAGCTTGCAATGTTGTTTTTACACTAAGCACTGTCGTTCGATGAGCTTGCCATGCATTTCCGAAGCGGGTTTTAGCTTGATTTGGTAGAGTTTAGGCCATAATTTCCCAGTGACTGCCAAAACAAAAATGAAATGAGATATCAAAAGGTTATGGCTAGGAGATGTGAGTGATCAGACAAAGAGAGCCAAGCGAAGTTACCAAAAAGGCGTTGTTTTTCGCTATCCCATGCTATGCCGTTCAGGACATCAATGCCCTGGGGGCAGAAAGCAAGACATTGTAACCGAGGGTCAAGGTGAGTACAAAAAATGAGATATATTTTCAGGGAAGAAATTGATAAAAATCCTCACCCTAGATCCAGGTTTCAACAATCCTTGCCTGGAAAGGAATAGGATCAGCGCCATTAATACAGTGATTCATGTAAAAAAGGTCACGAACAAGAAACAGAACCTTAATTCGGGAAGCAGTATCCATCCAAGTAGCGACCCATCTTTAGGTGAGATTCTAGCAATACAATCTGACTGCAAGAAGAGGGATCCATATCAGCTTTCAACCATTTTTCATTACAAGAACCCAAATAGCTAAGCAACAGTATCAGGACAATAGCTAAATTGATTTCCATGATGACGTTCTATATCTGCGATCAGGTGAAGTCTTAGATCTGATACCTCAAAGTAGAAAAAAAATGTAACTCGGTGCACCAAGTTTGTTTTCACATTTTGAAACTTCTGCGTTTCATATCAAACTCTACTCACAATAGTGTCATATATGTATTAAAGCTTTCAAGGACGGCTTTTTTTGGATGACAATTATTCATCAAGACATTGTTTGAACAAATGCAGACATCAGTACCTCCCACACATTCGCCCAGACTTCTCCGTTAATATGCTCGAGTTCATTAAGGTTATTTACTTCATGACCATTATATCTCACCGTATGCTTGTCAGTAACTGTAGAGAAGAAAGAGCGTAATATGCCGTCTTTAGTCTCTAGGACATAGCGATATATATGAAATGAAGGGCACATGAATATCATCAGCAAGTTATATGGGCAAAAAGGACAAAGAGCACCACTTAATGCAGTCTAGATGAGATACTTTTTAATGTTCGAGGGTCAATCCGATATAGTGTAGAGGATCCATCACTCCCAAACAAGACTTTCCCATCAGTAGCCAGTCCCCAACCATCTTTCATATGATGTGTAAATTGTTTTACCTACAGTGAGAGTGGAATACTAATTATAATGGACAATGGTGAAATCAGTCCCTCATTGTGGTCACAGATACATTATAATGCAGTGGACACATATAACTTAATCATAACCCAGCAAATAATCTTTAAAACAAATAATAAACTCAGTCACTTGACAAGTATCTGTATCTCCAGTTTACGCCTCGAAGAGCTTTCCTCTTTCGAGAAACAGAATAAACCGAATCCCGTACAAGAAAGCTCGCTACTTAAAGCAGGATTAGACAACTTGTTTCAACGTGATAATTTTCGGTAATTAATAGCTAAGAACCAAAGGTCCAAAGAGAAAAACATGAGAAGTAAAAGAGGAGTACAAACTTTGCTTAAATTGTTGCGGTCATATGTGAAACCCGTGTGTGTCAACCATGTGACCTGAAATAGCCTACAACAATAAAGAATTGGTGGATCAGTACATTAATCAGCGGTTCTGGGTGATTGCCGTCAGTGTTCACTAAAATAACGGGGTCGTAAGTGGGTTTGCTCTTCTTCTCACGATCCTCCGTGATCTGTAATTGCTATAAGAGTTTTGCCAACTCCTTTTCGGGTTCCTTGTAAGTCTTCATCTTCTTTCGCTTGGTTGTGGTGTTTGGGTCGGTGATTGGATTCCTGAGTTTATGTTCGGCTAGAAAACAAATGCGGGACTCTTTCTGGTTCCTCCAAATTGTTGACTCCTCCGGGGGTCTGAAATTTAATGCTGAGATGGTAGGTTAACGGTACGGTTCGCATGGAGTTTATCCAGGAGGTGCCCATAATCACATTGTAGATCACGGGATGATCTGTAACCGAAAACTCCACTATCTTGGTTACTTCTTCAACGCGGACGGGAAACTTGATTGTTCCAAGGGTTATGGTTGTTTCTCCTGAGAATCCGGTTAAAGGCTTTGGAGTGGCCATGATTTTGGATAGGTCGATGTTCATCCTTCTGAGAGTTTCTCGAAAGATTACATCTACGGAGCTTTTCGCGATCGACATCGCAATTGTCCACAATCAATTCTATCACGAGGGGGTCGTTATGTGGTCGGTCAATGCTGGTGGTTTCCCATTCTTTGAAAGAGATTACGTCGTTAGGTAGTTTGGAAGGTGCTGATTAGTTGACACTGGCATCGGCTCGCTGCTGGAACGCTTTGATTGAAGACACGGTGTCTGAACAGTATTGTGATCCTCCCATTATCATGTTTATTCTTCTCCGGGAGCCTGACTGTGTTACCTCGTCATCTCGCCTTCCTCACTTGGGGGGGGGGGGTCACCGTTTTGATTCGCCTGGTTAAGCTGATCTTTCTCGTCTTCTCACTCGAAATCTTTCAGGCTGACAACGTTACCGAGCTCTCTGGCTACTAGTTTCGTCGCAAGTTTTATTTCCCAGGGTTCAGCAGTTTGCGATTGAGTGTCCGTGCATTTGATGATACTCGCAGTAGGCCTTTTCGTCGTATCCCACTTGATAGTTATGGGCTCCTCCGAAATTGGTTCTCTCATGGTGTACGTATCCGGTTCCTTGATTACTCTTTCTGTGAGGTGGTGGGTTCGGAGTTTGGAAAGAACGGTTCGTCGTTTTGGCCACTCCGTATTTCTGAGATAATACCTTCATTTCTTCTTTGTTGACTATGAAATTTGAGGCTCGGTGTAGCGCGTCTTGGGTTGATAGTGGCGCGTTCAAAGCGATTTATTTTCGGAACTCCGATTCATACCACAACGACTTTTTTAATGCGAGCACGGTGGCCTTGTCGCTTACGCCCTCAACCTTTGACATCACTGCTGCTGCTGGAAATCGTCAATGGAGTTCCGCTCGAGTCTGGAAAATCATTGGAGGCCGCACCTTTTAGATGCTCCACAAACAGAAGGCAGAAACCGGCATCTCTTTCCTTTTCCCTAAAATTAGCTCGGCCCATTGCTATGATGAACGCCGTTATGTGCTCCTTTGGGTCGGTGGTCCCTTCGTAAACTGGAACTTTGATCTTTCCTGGGTTGAAGATCCTTGCATTGGTAATCTGAGCTATAAACGGCGTGTTATGTGCTTCTTCTAATACGCGGTCGATCTCCGGAACTTTACTGGTTGCCTTGTGAACTTGGGATCGGACGGCTCTCACCTCGGCAGTTGCACGATCCAAGGACGCTCAGATTTCGTCTAGCTCTTCTCTCTGGGCTCGGCTCATCATTCTCGGCTCGTCAGTGTATTGCGCCTGTTGGACCCATAGGAGATTTTCTTCTTCCTCTGCTAAGTTCCTGGCTCGGTTCAGGTTGACGTCGCCTTCGCTGGTTCGGGCTCCCATTATTGTTGGTGCGAATCCTTCATCGGCGAGACTCTCTGTGCTGTGATCTCCTTCTTCACGCCCATCCTCATCAAGAACGATTGCTGCAGCTGACCCACTGTGGGAGTGTAAATTCACGCCAATTGAATTTGTTGAAAGTTTGTTAAGAAATGAAATTTCTGAGCAAAAACCACCAAAAACACAAACAGAGATCCAAAGATGGTATTTTATTAAGCTGCTTAGAAAGTTTTTTGTATCAGAGCAAAAGTATAGAGTTTTTCTAGGTTAAATTGCGGATCCCTTTTTCTGAGGGTATACATGAGTATATATACAAGGCAGAGTCGGCTAAGTCAATGTCTAAAGAGATAAGGAAGATTTCCTAATTCCTCGGGATTTTCCTTTTTGCAAAGCCGGCTACCACCATGGGCTTTAACCTTGTCGTATCTCTATTATGAGCTTGAATTCATGGGCTCGTTGTCTTGGCCCCTATGATCGTTGGCTCGGCCCAACTTCTTGTCGTCGAGTCTTGGCTTGGGTGACACCATGGTTCACGGCTCGGGTGACACCATGGTTCACATTTTGGGTGACACCATGGTTCACGGTTTGGGTGATACCATGGTTCACGGCTCGGGTGACACCATGGTTCATGGTTTGGATGACACCATGGTTCATGGCTCGGGTGACACCATGGTTCACGATTCGTGTGACACCATGGTTCACGGCTCGGGTGACACCATGGTTCACGGTTCGGATGACACCATGGTTCACGGCTCATGTGACACCATGGTTCACGGTTCGGATGACACCATGGTTCACGGTTCGGGTGGTGATAGGCGACAATCTCAATCCTCTAGTCTTGACCTCGATCAATTTGGCTTGACCCCAATCCACTTTCCAAACATGACCCCGATCCGTTTGTTCCGCTGTGGGTCATTACACCCGATCCGCCTGCTTTGTCACGGATCGGGATTCATGACCCAATATTCTCTATGGGTTGTGACACCCGAACCAACCTCTCCATCCACGGTTAGGGGTACCCGAACCAACTTCTCCATTCACGGTTAGGGGTACCCGAACCAACTTCTCCATTCACGGTTAGGGGTACCCGAACTAACTTCTCCATTCGCGGTTAGGGGTACCCGAACCAACTTCTCCATCCACGGTTAGGGGTACCCGAACCAACCTCTCCATCTACGGTTAGGGGTACCCGAACCAAATTCTACATTCACTACAAGAAAACAAGCGTTGAGCGACTACGGGAAAGGTCACAAAATGGTCGCAAATTCGCAATTTGCGACTAATTGGAGACTAAAACATGTAGTCGCAAAATAAAATAGTCGCAAAGTAGTCGCATATTAGGGACTAAAGTGTGACTATATTAGTTAGTCGTATATAAAAGACTAATTAGAGATGAAAAACAGTAGTCGTAAATTAACGACTAAATACAGATGACATGGACATTGCGACTACTATCAGACCGAATATTGTAGTAGTTAAATGGAGACTAGTTTGTGACTTTTTATGTAGTAGTAGATTTGTGAAATTTTGAAGACGTAGAAAGTAGTGTCTAAAAGGAGACTAATTTGTGACTTTTTTTGTAGTCGTATATTTGTGATATTTTTAAGACGTATTAGATAAAGGCTAAATGGAGACTAATTTGTGACTTGTTATGTAGTCGTATATTTGTGACATTTTAAAGACGATTACGATAGAGGCTAATTAGCAGTTTTGGTTGCAAAATCATAGCAAAGTAGTCACAAATTTTGCAACCTTTTTGCTACCTTATTTCCAAGAAAAATATATACATATTTATGTATTTTATATACTGTTTCGAATTTAAATACCTAAAAGTTAAAAGTATAAAAGTAATACACTAAATAAACCATGTCTTCACCCAAAATAAATTAAACTTACACTAAAAGTAAGTTGAAACACATAATAACTCAAGACATAAGAAATAAGTTATAACAAAATTGATTTAAAGAGTTTATGGCTAGGGGTCGATGGTATGTGTGCTGCCTGGTGCAGAAGGTGGAGAGGTGCCTGGTGCGGGGGCTTGTGAAGTTTCCAAGACTGGTTGTTCAATCATGAAAGCTGCGAGGCGAGGATCATTGGTCTTCAAGAATGTGATCAGCTTCTCCATTTCAGAGATCCGAGATTGAGCTTGTCGTTGCTCTATATCACGTCGAGCATTATCCTCTTCTTGTTGAGCTATCTTACGACGAGCTGTCTGAAGCTGTTCCTGGATCTCAACTAGGTCAGACGCAGCAGAGGTGGAATAACTTTCTTTCCTTTTACCATTGTTAACCAGCTCAATAAGTTGTCCAAGTCTAAATGGGTTCCCCCTCTGATCTGTTTGAGTACACTAAAACAAAAGAAAAGACATTGATAGTCCACCAAAACAGATACAATGCTTA
This sequence comes from Pseudoturritis turrita, assembly GCA_900406555.1. Taxonomy (NCBI): domain Eukaryota; kingdom Viridiplantae; phylum Streptophyta; class Magnoliopsida; order Brassicales; family Brassicaceae; genus Pseudoturritis; species Pseudoturritis turrita. The sequence continues at coordinate 310,990 of OVBL01000568.1, forward strand.
AGAAGAAGCTAAAAAACATAGCCAATATCAGAATGACTGAGAACTAAAATACTTGATGCTCACAGACATGAAGTATTTCAATTTACAGTCCATACAGTTTGAATCACTCAATCCAACAAAAGTATTTCAACCTATGCTAACAATTGATGCTCATAGACACGAAGTATTATTGAAGCTCATAATGAACAGTATACAGGAGAAACATAAACATATGATAAAACAAAATTCAGACACTCATATGCAAAAAAACCAGACAGGAAAACAAACAAAATCCTATGCTACGAAACGAGAAGACAAAGAAAATTACCTTTAGAAAGATGGCATTCTTTTCTTCTATGGTGAGGTTGCATTGAGTAGAATGCTCAGACGAGTTCTCTGAGGTTTCTGGACCTTCGGCAGCCTGTTGATCCATCACATCTGCTATGTTCTTCTCATAGGCCTCAACAATCTATTTGGCTTTGTGATCAACAAAGCTCCCATCCACCCTTGTATGTGTCCTCAGAAACACTTCTCCAAACGAAACAGGACGACCTAATTCCTCCTCCTGTAATCATGCAAAAACATATAAGTGTAGATATGCAGTTTCTAATTAGCAAGGAAGGATAAACAGATTACCATTTCTTGTTGAACTCGCAAGTAGGATTTTTGACCTGATACATGTTTGTGGGCTCCTAGAGCGCCACGATCAGAGTTGCGGGACTGTGAAGCAGTAGAGCTCCTATCCACTGCTTCAGGAGTGTTCCAATGCTGCCACATTTGAGCCCACATCGTAGAACCAATCTAAGGTGGTCTTACACCTCCAGTCTTAGCCTGGCTAACAATGCCTTTTATCCTGTTCTTCGCAATCTTCAAAAAATGGCCTTTCACAATCTCGGTAATCCCGGAATGCCAATTGTACTTCCGCTACAGAATAGAATATTGGTTAGTAGTAATGATACTTAGGCAGTACAACTGAAATATAAAAGAAGCAAAACTCAAAAAAACATACCGCAAAAGTTCTGAAATATCTTTCTTGTATGTGAATTGGTGTAACCTTCCAGCTAAAGTAAGGACCATCGAACTTTCTTCGAAATATTCCAGCAATCACCCGAGTCAATTTCCCTCCATCCCTGGTGAACCTATGCCACAAATATAAACACATGGTTAAGTATCATACATAATGGCCTTAAAGAATCTACTGACCTGGACCTAAACCATGAAGAAGCAGTATCTAAATGAATGAGCTACTGCGTGTATCATGAAAAGAAACCAGAATGATAACACAACAAATGCTTTATCTCTATATCAATTGTTTATGATGCAAACAGAAACAATGATGCAATAATTCATCTTCACAAAGCTACAATCCGGCAAACACATAGAGTGATTTATTTAGCAAAACATGATAGAACTACAATGATGCAAACATTAGCAGACCAATATAGTAAATCAACAAAACATACTAAGGATGATACAACTAAACTTAAGCTTAAGCAGACTCAGACAATGACACTGATACTTTCTCAAACCACACAACTACACTGATACAACTAAGTACACACCTAAGTATTGTAGACCACAAAAATCTAACTGATACTTTCTTTAAGTATCTAAACATATACAAAACAAGACAAAGTAAAACTAAAAAGTACATGAACTTACCATGTCATCTTGACGTTGGGGATTGGATACTCGGATAAGATAGGTAGATGTTCTCGGCCAGGAAGAGCCAACAGATTATCCAACAACTGTTGGTAGTCTTGCGCCTCAGGGTTCGGATCATCAATTGGTAGGTCATCCTCGAAATCATGAACTTCATCTTCCTCGGGAAACTGATCATGAGGAGCTTGTTGATGGGGAATCTGAACTGCCAGATGTTGTGGAGTTGGGATTTGATAAGGAGGAGGTTGTTGCTTTGGAATCTGAAATTGGAGTTGATGAGAGGATTGGGGTTGTGTCGATGGTGGATACTGTGCTGGAAGTACTCTGGATCTTGACACAGAGACTGTGGCCTGAGATGATGTCGGGTTAGATGACTGTGAAGATGCTCCACGATCTCCGCTGGTTCCATCTCCGATGGCTCGAACACCTCCGACTGATGTAGCAGCACCTCCGGCGAGGTTGGGTCGACCACCACCGCTGTTGGGTCGACCACCTCTGGCTGAGGTAACAGGACCACCGGCGAACTCCGTTCGACCTCCACCGCCGTTGGCTGGAGCAGGTTCACCAAGTCCAGAGTTGGATCTACCAACTCCGCCGTTAGATCTACCAGCAGTGCCTCCTTTAACACCTCTCCCTCGAGAGGTTTTCGCTTTTCCACCAGCCATCTGGGTTTGTGTTGGAGAATCGAAACAGAAAGATGAAGGATGAAGAAATCAAAACAGAAAGATGAAGAAATCGAAACAGAAAGATGAAGATTAGAAGATGCAGAGATTATTTGGTCGATTGGAGAGGGATTCGAGATTGAAGGATGAAGAGAAACAGATTAGACAAGAAATCGAAAGAAAATGACTAAGAAATCGAAAGAGAATGATGAAGAAATCGAATTGGCTGTAGAGAGAAAGAGGAACTTTGGGGATCTAATTTTTTTAGGGTTTGCATATAGTAATTGGGGATCTGGTTATTTTACTCGAGTAAAAAACAAAAGAGTCTCAATTTAGTGACAAAATGGTCGCGAAATAAGTTTTGGGGGGAGAAAATTGGCGCCCAAAAGCCCAAAATATTTGGCGAAAAGCCCAAATGTTTTCAAACCCAAATTGGAAAAAACATAAAGGTAGTAGGAAAACAGTCGCAAAAATTACTATAGTAGCAAATTAGTCGCACTTTTGCAACTAATTTGTGACGCAATTCTGTCTGTCACAAACCAATTCCCTAAATCCTAAATATTTAGGGCCAAAAGAGTGAGTTATATGCAATTCCAATCAAATTTTAATGTATGTAATAAGTGTTTACTTATTCAATCATTACAAAATCAAGTTAGTTTTCGAAAACTTTAGACTTCTACATAGATTATATTGAAATCACAAGTATTTATCTAAATACATGTTATGGTCTTTTGCAAAAAAAAGAGTTGAAATTGAAATTTAATGATATTACATGTTATATATGCTAGATTAAGTGTAAAATGTAGTTAACATGTATCTAAATACCTAAAATAAAGCTTTTGATGTCAAATCTTTTGTTTATTTTACAAAAATATCACCGTGAGTTGGTAAACAGTCGCAATCCAGTCACACTTTTATTTAATCGTCGCTAATTAATTGCAAAATTGTGGCTAATTTATGACTATTTTGTGACTGATTGTATAATCGGTGAAAAATTTAGGTAGTGTGCATAGAATCACAGACCTGTTTGTGTTTAGAGACTGTTTTGTGACTTTTTGTCAGTGTCTTATCAAATAGGAGTAGCAAATTAGTCGCAATTTTGGGACTGATTTGCGACTACATTTACTGACTAAAAATAGAGTCGCAAAACAGTCTCACTTTGCGACTCTTTTGTGACTGAGTTTAATAATAGGTGAAAAAACTAAAACCGTGACTCGAACATGGTACATGTTAGTCTTAACTATAGTCTGAGTCGCAAATGAGCTATTGTAACCATTATATTACTTCTATATATATCGTTTCATATTAAATCAAAAATTAAAATTTTAAATATTAACACCACGTTCCGAACCTTAGACCTGTAAGTCTTGCATATGTTGCATTGTCACTAAGCTATAGTCACCATTTGGTTATGTAATACAACAACATATATATATATATATATATATACCGATAATAATCACACCCGAAGTATATATATCGTTTATTAAATCGGAAAATTAAGATTTACGTGTAGATACTGTCATTCGAACATGTGACATGTTTGTCATTTAGTTGTTGCTTTTTCACTAACTTATTTATATATCGATACTTGTACCCAATCCGAAAATAAAATTAAAAAGGTTTTTTAAAAAAAATATTGCCAGAAATATATTACACATTAATTCAAAATCCGATACATAATATTCATATATATTACAAAAATTAAATTAAAATCTCATACATAGTATTCGAATTTCTTCATCTTCCTCTGAAGACGATAAATTACAAAGATATTCATCTTCTGGCTGAGCGTCTTCAATTTCGAAATCAATGTCTTTTACTGGATGATTTCCGTCGACTAAACTATCGACAATTATTTCTTCAACCGTATCCATCATTCCATCATCATCAGTTTGTTGCAAAATGATCAGCTCTTTCTCGTTAACTTTTCCTTGAACACGATTCCTTGGATTAACTTTCAGCACTGTATGCCATAATTTCCGAGGGCGTTTAGTATATGGGTAAGGAAGATAACAAACTTGATCAGCTTGAGACCCTGCCATTAATTAAAATTTAAATTAGAAGTTTATAAATATATATACAATGAGTTAAAACAGGAAAATCATACCTAAAATAAATGGTTCGTAGTTTTGATATTTCTGTGATGTGAGGACGTCAACAATGCCTCCCTCGCTTTTTCGAGTGCCTTTTCCAATCGTAGGGTCAAACCATTCACAGTAGAAAAGTATGATCTTTAAATTAACAAATCCGGGATATTGGAGCTCCATGATAGTTTCTACGGTCCCATAGAAATCATCCTCTTCGGATGCTTCAGAATAATTTTGGCCTCGGACACATACCCCATAATTCATTATTTTTCGCGTCATTCCGTGACTACGCATGTGAAAAAAATATCCTCTTGTAAAATACAGGGGTCTGACTTTATTTTATGAACCTTCCACTATTTCATGAACCCAAGTAGGAAAAATTTCTTCACTTTGCATTGATCTGACCTATAAAGTAGAAAATATGCCAATTGACATAAGAAATTATAATTTAATAATGCACTCGGTGGGAATACATACATATTGGCGGAGCCATTGATGAAAATCTTCATCTCTTTTCGCCGTGACCTCATCATCAGATAGTTCCGGGTATTCGAATCGAATCTGCGCGTCCAACAATCTGTGTTGCAAATAATAAGATCTAATTATGACTAAAGTATCTAAAAATAGATAAAATTAACTTAAATTAATGTAGAAAGCATAGTTACCTTTCAAGTGGCCGAAAATAGTCACAATTCCGCAAAACATATGAATGTGCACACTTATAATCTTTTTCGCTTAACCAAAATTCACTGCATTTGCCACTTGGATGACCTACTTCAGTAAATATATCCGGCACCGGTACAGTATATACGGGTACTTCACCTTCATCATAACGACTTGCCCTGCAAAAGTTATACCAGTGACAAATTGAGGCAAATCATGATAGCAATATTAACATACATATTAAGTAAATTATTACCTTCTTCTGCTAGCTGTAGAAATTTGCGACGCAAAGTAGTGTTCTGAGAAATAAGATATCTCATCATTCATGTACGATTGAACAATTGATCCCGCTGGATATCTCTTGTTCTTCGCTTTCCCTTTCAAATGTTTAAAAAACCTTTCAAAGGGATACATCCACCTATATTGCACAGGACCACCAAGCTCTGCTTCGTATGGCAGGTGGATAGGTAGGTGCTCCATCACATCAAAGAAAGAAGGTGGGAAGATTTTTTTCAAATTACAAAAAATCATGATAATGTTCTCCTTGAGAAGTTGGACGCGGGTTTGATCTAATGATCTACTGCTTATGTCACAAAAAAGGCTCCAATCCCTACAAAAATATCACTAATTAATATACATAAGTTCCAATAATAGAAACACTTTAAACGATTAGATATATATATTTTAATTTATACTTGATAATGCTTGGTGCACGTTACGGGGCAGAAGTTCTGCAAAGACAAATGGAAGCAACCGTTCCATAAATACATAGCAATCGTGACTTTTCATTCCCGAAAACTTTCCACTATTGATGTCTGCACAACTGGCTAAATCTGCTACATAGCCATCTGGAAATTTAACCTCATTCTTGACCCATTGTAGTAAAGATTCTTTTGCTTTTGAAGTCAACCTCCAAATAGGAAATGGAGCTCTCCCACGATCATCGACATGCAAATCTTTCCGAGCACAAAATCTTGCGATATCCAATCTTGACTTAACTGTGTATTTTGATCTGTCTTTAACATTCATAACAGTATACATGATGTTATCGAAAACATTTTTCTCGATATGCATCACATCAAGATTGTGTCTTAGATTGAGATCGGTCCAGTACGGTAGCTCCCAAAATATGCTTTCTTTATGCCAATTATGCCAGTCCCCATAGCCGTCCGGTTTGTTTGTATGTCCATTTCCACCACAATCAGATATTTTAGGTGGTTCGACATGACGTATACGCTCATATAACACTTGTTCACCAGTCAATGATTGAGGCGGGTAGTTGTTCTTTATGTCCTTTCCCTTCAGAAAACTTACTTTATTCTTCCACAGCGGATGATTGATGGGCAAAAACCTTCTGTGACAGTCAAACCAACATGTCTTCCTACCAGCCGGCAATTGAAAAGCATTTGTTTCATCCATACAAATAGGACACGATAGTCTTCCATGTGTCGTCCATCCCGACAACATACCATATGCCGGAAAATTGCTTATCGTCCACAGCAAAATAGTTTTAAGGTTGAAGGTTTGATCTAATGACACATCATACGCCTCAATTCCGTTATTCCATAAATCCTTTAACTCGTTGATCAGTGGTTGGAGGAAGACATCAAGACTGGCTCATGGATGATTTGGTCCCGAATTCAAAACCGTAAGAAACAAATACTCACTTTTCATGCACATATCTGGGGGTAAGTTGTAGGGTGTCATGATCACAGGCCACAAAGAATGGGTTTTTGACATACCAAAAGGATTAAAACCGTCTGTACATAATCCAAGATAAACATTTCGCGTTTTCACTGAAAAACTCGGATGCATTTGATTGAAATTCTTCCACTCTGTCGCATCAGATGGATGACACATTACTCCATCTTCTGACACATGCTCAGCATGCCATCTCATCGATGAAGCAGTCTTATCTGATTGGTACATCCTCTTCAATCTGTCAGTGATAGGTAAATACCACATACGACTCAACGGTATTTTTGTTGGTCCCTCACTAGCCTTATATCTTGGTTTTCCACAAAACCTACAATACTCCAAATCCTCATCTTCTTTCCAGAAGAGCATACAATTATCTACACATACATCAAATGTATGGTACGGTAATCCTAGCTTTCGCATCAATGTTTCTGTCTCATAGTATGAACCGGTTGTCTGATTACCCTCTGGTAAATACTCCGTAAATAATTCGGCCCATGAATCCATGCATGTTACAACCAAATTATGGTCTGCCTTAATGTTCATGAACCGAGAAGCTAATGATAACTTCGAATGACCATCATGACAACCATCATAAAGTGGCGTATTTGCAGCATCTAACATGGCATAGAACCGTTTTGCCTCATGGGTAGGTTCTTCATGAACATGATCATTTCCACTTTGATCATGTTCATGATATTCATTAAATGGCGTAACACCATGAAATGCACCATTTACCATCCCAACATATACATTTCCCCCATCATATACATTTCCCCCATCATAATTTACTGGTTGATTACCACAACTAAAATCAGCATTAGCATAATGACTCGTGCCTTCCCCAACAACATCATAATCTTCACCATGTTCAGACCATACATAATATCCTGGCATAAATCCTCTACTATGCAAATGCTTCGAAACTGTCCTTGCTAGCATTAAAGTGGAATTTTGACATTTAACACAAGGGCAGTAAACTTACCTCCATTGCTTAGAGCTATTGACTGGTTACCTCCATTTTTCATATGGTTTGAAACATATTCAAATCGCACATAATATCAGTTATCCATTTAAAACAATTAATACAAGTTCATCCTTAAGTCAAGTATGGGAACAAGTAGATGGTAATAAAATTAAATCAATTCATCCACCATTAAAAGATTTAAAAATAAATACTTCTAATCGACAAATTATAGCTACACCTTTCAAAACAGGAGCCAATAAAGATGATAAAGACCCGGTAATTTTACACGACATTAAATCAGTATATCAACAAAATAATTACCAAAATATATTATTATATATGATTTCTAAACAAGTAGACAACATAGATAATAAACTAAATACTAATGAAAATAATAAATTGGATCAGTATAACCAAAGTATTCAACATCCCTTTTCATCTATAACTATACCAATCTTTAAACCAATAACTAGACAAGTCAAATTTCCTGAAAATAAAATTTTAAAATCAATTGCAACTAGATTAGACAAACTAGATAAAGGTAAAGGAATTAATAATATATACAAGGATGATAATGAATATATTAAAACATCTATACAATCACAAAGTGATAATCATGAAATTAATCGAATAAAAAATAAAATAATGAAGTCCCATAAACCTTATTATCCACGACATACTCCACCAGATTTATTATTTGAAGAACACCATAAATATTCTAGTAATGTATATAGTGGAGACGGTATATATGAATGGAATATTGATGGATGTTCAGAATATGAAATAATGAATTTAGTTCAAGAAATGGGAATGGCCGCGATAGCATTTAAAGCCAGAGGTCATTCTGATAAACAAGCATGTGTTATGCTAATAACTGGGTTTAATGTAGCATTAAAATATTGGTGAGACAATTCATTAGATACAACTACACAAGATTCCATAATTAATCATGTTGAAATAAAACGAGTAGGAGATGATGATGGTCTTTATGAAGAAATAGAACAACAAAATGCTGTAGAAGTATTAATCCATACTTTAACAATGCATTTTATTGGTAATCCAGATGAAGAATTAGAAAGTAAAAAAATAGTATTAACAAATTTAAGATGTCCGACATTAGGCGATTTTAAATGGTATAAAGATATTTTTATAACAAACATATTCCAGCGAAATGATTGTAATCAACCATTCTGGAAAGAAAGGTTTATCTCAGGATTGCCAGCTTTCTTTGCAGAAAGAGTAATCAATAAACTAAAAGATTATTCCGGAGGACAACCTATCCCTTGGAATACAATTATATATGGTCAATTATTTGCATTTATTAAAAAGGAAAGATTATCATTATGTCAAGAACATAGAGATAAAAAACGCAATGATAAATTTAAATTTAAAGTAACCATGAGTTTATTCTGTGAACAATATGGCTATAATAAACTTAATCCACCATCAAGAGTCAAACGATTAAAATATAGACAAAGAAAATCTAATAATATAAAAAACTATCAAAAATATAAAAATTTTAACAAAAAACCAACCGCTCAATATTATTCAAAGAATAAAAAATTTAAACCAACAAATAAACAAAAAATAGTATGCTGGAATTGTAAAAGACCTAGACATAGGTCCACATAATGCAAAATGAAAAATAAAATAAATGAAATATTCCAAGATCAACCCGATATTCAAGAAAAATTAACTAAATTATTAATATCAGAATCCGAATTATCAGAAGAAACTGATAGAGATTATTCAATAAACGAAATAGGAAATTCAAGCGATTCTTCTATAGAATCGCAAGAATTATCTGATAACATATGCAATTGTAAAATCATCAATGTAATAACTAAATATAGTGATAAATAATTCTTACTAGATATAATAGATAAAATTGATGATCCAAATCAAGAAGGAATATTTAATAAAATTAAAAGATATATTATATCAAGAAAACCAATTATCTACGCCACAACCTTTTAGTTTAAATAAAATATTTGAAAAATATCCAACTCAAAGTTTATTTAAACAAGTAACTACAGGAGAACTACAAAACGAAGTTAAACAAATAAAAAAACAAATTAAAGAATTACAATTGAAAATTAATCAACAAGAACTAAAAAAATTACAAATAAATGCAAGACTATCACTAATCGAATCAAAGAATAATTCTCAAGCATCATCAAGTAATCAAAATTTAGAAAATAATAATGAAATATAATTACAAAATAATGAAGACTACATTCAAATAATTAATAGAATTACTTACCAAAAATGGTATACCAATATTACTTTACATATAGGACATAATTTTAAAATAGATATAATTGCATTGATGGATACTGGAGCAGATTATAACTGCATCCGTGAAGGAATAATACCAACAAAATATTATGAGAAAACAACCGAACGATTAAGTGGCACTAACGGTAGCAACCTAAATGTACAATATAAATTACCGTGTGCAAAAATATGTAATCAAGGATATTGCTTTAAAAATCAATTTATCCTAGTCAAAAACTTAACACAAGAAGTAATATTAGGAACTCCATTTTTTACACAAATATATCCATTTAAGGTAACTGAAATAGGTATAACCTCAAAAGTGGTAGGAACAAAGTTGTTATTTGGATTCTTATCACCAATGAAAACTAAAGAGATTCTAAATCTACAACAAAATACAATTCGTAAAATAATCAATTTAATAAAAGGAAAATAAAATCATATTCAGTATTTACAAGATGAAATAACACATAAAAAAATAGAAGAACAACTTAAAACACCGTATATAATAAGTAAAATAAAATCTATAGAAAATGATCTACTAAATCAAGTATGCTCAGATTTACCAAATGCTTTCTGGGAAAGAAAACAACATATGGTTGAACTGCCATATATAAAAGAATTTAGTGAAAGAAATATACCAACTAAAGCAAGACCTATACAAATGAATAAAAAATTACTAGAACACTGTAAACAAAAAATAAAAGATCTACTAGACAAACAATTAATTAGGCCATCCAAATCCCCTTGGAGTTGTTCGGCCTTTTATGTAAATAATCAAGCCGAAAAAGAACGTGGAGTACCACGGTTAGTAATCAACTATAAACCACTTAACGATGTATTACAATAGATTAGATATCCAATACCCAATAAAAGAGATTTATTAAAACGACTTTATAACGCAAAAATCTATTCAAAATTCGATATGAAAAACGGGTTCTGGAAAATACAAATTGCCGAACACGATAAATATAAAACAGCATTCACAGTTCCATTTGGACATTACGAATGGAATGTAATAGCTTTTGGATTTAAAAATTCACCTTCCGAATTTCAACACATAATGAATGATATATTCAATAATTATTCAAAATTCACCATTGTCTATATCGATGATGTACTTGTATATTCAACATCAATAGATCAACATATTAATCATTTATATACATTTTTAAACATAATTGAAAAGCATGGCTTAGTTATATCAGCCAATAAAATATCTTTATTCCAAACAAAAATAAGATTTCTAGGACATAATATATACCAAGGAACTATTACACCTATCTCAAGATCAATCGAATTTGCTGATAAATTCTCTGATGAATTACGCGAAAAACCACAACTACAAAGGTTTTTGGGATACCTAAACTATGTTTCCGATTTCCTACCAAATCTTAGAAAAACAATACAGCCATTATTCCAACGTCTTCAGAAAAATTCCAAACCCTGGTCTAGTCAACATACCCGACTAGTCCAACAGGTTAAACAAAAGGTCAAATCCCTTTCTTGCCTATCTATACCAAACCCTAAAACTAATATGATAGTAGAAATAGACGCCTCAGAAATAGGTTATGGAGGAATTCTAAAACAAAAAATCCCAGAATCAAGTCAAGAGTCTATAGTTAGATTCCATTCGGGTGTCTGGTTAGGACCACAAAAAATTATTCCACCATCAAAAAAGAAGTTCTTTCTATTGTTAATTGTATTTATAAATTCCAAGATGATTTAATAAATAAAAAAATTTTATTACGCGTTGACTGTAAGTCAGCAAAAGAAATTTTACAAAAAGATGTCAAAAACCTAGTTTCAAAACAAATTTTTGCCAGATGGCAAGCAATTTTACCAGTTTTTTGATTTTGATATTCAATATATTAAAGGAGAGAATAATTCTTTACCGGATTTTCTAACAAGAGAATATTTACAGGGCAAAACAAAAAATATTCAAGATGAGTGACCCAAAAAGTAAGAAACCGATGACAGCATCAGATTACATCAAAAATCAACCTCATCTTCAAGGTAAACCCCTGACTATTCAAAATCCTTTCTCGGCTCTCACCGAATTTCCTCCCTTAACTTACTCAAAGCAGTCACCACTAATGACAAAGGCCAAACCTCTACTACTACCAAAGATTCTTCCCAAAAATCTACCTATTACCTTAAACAACAGAAACAACATCTTATGACAACCCAATTTACCAAACCCATTAACCTCAAAGAACTACATGTCTTTACTAAAAGAGTCTTCTACGACGACAACCTCTATCCAACCGACAACGTTACCAAAAATAGAATCTTCTACGAGTATATTCTAGTAGACTCTAAATCAGTCGAAGTTACCCATTATCCAGACAAAACCAACCCTAACCTCATCTCATATTCAACCTGTAAGATATTACGAATTTGTTCTATTCAAGATCTCGGCCTTATCCACCACCACATTACCAAATCTTTTTCTACGCCTGGCTATCATATCCCAGGCTATTCCTACATAGATTACCAAAATGCCTTTTTCGCACCTTCTACCTTAGATCATATGACCATTCCTGGTTCATTTCTTTCGAGCAAAAATACCCAATAAGCATACCTGGATGGTTCAACGAATGGTGGTACTGGTTCGGACTCTCTGATAACATTTACCCACCAGAAATAATTAAGACCTCCTTCCCTTACTACCTCAAACACGTACCCCCAACAACCAGTCGGTCCTCTAAAGAAAATTGCCTTCCACATCGACATGGGTATCATATGGATTTGTTCATGGCATTTCAACCTCACTATCGCTTTACCCGATATGCCGTACTCTTTAATCCGGGAATACATAATCAAATGGTGGGATAAGTACAACCTCGACCGTTGCTCCTTATCCAACATTCAAAAATACTTCCAAATAGCTCACCAAGCCCACATCACTATTCAAACCATATCCAAATCAATACCCCTTCTGACACCAAGTCAAATTACTCAAAACCAACAGCAACAACCACAAAAGCCAGTCCAAAAAATACAATCAAATACCCAATCTCCAAGCCCAACTTACTCGGCAAGCTTCTCTACCTCCAAAAAATCCACCAAAAAAGACAAACTTAAAAAACATCTCCAAACCCTAAGTCAACAAATAGACTCCTCCGACGATGAAGACATTATGCAATAAGATGATCCGTTTGGTGTCCCATTAGGCCAAGATCTATTCGAAATATGAGAAAGAAAAAAAAAAATAACGCAAAAGTATTGTATGATATTTTTATTTTCGAATAATATATATTCTAGTAGACTCTATCATTATTTTACTACTTTAATATTGTACTGTTTGTATACTACTATTTATATATGTAAAATAACATACAAAGTATATCTATATACAACATACCCATAAAATACCAAGAAACCTTCTAGAAGACAAAGACGTGCGGACAGACAGACGGGACCCACCTAAAGATGTCGGCACCAATCAAAACTTCACAGCAAAAAGGGTTCGACAACCCTGACTCAGCATCAGCCCATCTACACAAAAAGTCAAAGAAACCACCAATCAAGATTAAACACGGAAAAGTACAAACTGTCGGCACCACTAAAAAACAACAAGTATCAAGACCCTCGACGCTTCTCCTCCTCCTATAAATACCCCCTTCCACCAAAGGAGAAGGACACGAGCGATTTTTGCATACAACTCTCTCTAAAAACTCTAAAATTCTCTCAAAGCTTTTTGCATCTTTAAAAGTTTTAAATTTTCAAATTTACTTTGTAATCTTTATATCAAACCTTTGTAATTCAATCTTAAAAAATAAAATCAAGTTTTTACTCGAAGATTAGCGCCTTCTGTCTCTAAGACTTAAGTTTACGCAACTCGAATCCTGTTACACAGGCAACTCTAGACCTTAGTTAATACCCTAAAAAGGTTAATACTTTGTGTCTTGTAGTATCGAGGATTTTTTTCACATCTGGTATCAGATGCTAAACGATCTTCAAAAGTTTTTTTTTTAAAACGTTTCCAACATATTGATGCAATTCGTTGCATAGTTTTCTTTAAAAGTTTTCAAAACAAGGTTTTCGTGAACCCAAACTAATTTAAACCCTCCTAGACGATCCTTACCCTTCTACAGAAATACTATTACTATAGGTGTTCCAGGTAGCAAGACCTGAAAGAGGCAGTAATACCGTTGGCAAACCACATTTGTGTCGACGTAGAATCGGTTAGTATCCTTTTAGTATGAGTTTAAATTTAGAATAAGTCATGGCATCTTCGTTTAGGAAACTTTTTAAACCAAAACATGCATCAACTTCTGCATCGCAAACAACAATTAATTCAAGAGAATTATGTCAAAAATAACATCATTTAATCAAGAAATAACAAAAAATCATCTACCTCACATCAATCCAGAAAACATATATCAAATCGGAACTTTTGATTTTAAAACTGTTTATTCAATAAAAGAACATGAGCAAACTCTATCCCTTCAAAATGAATTTGAAGAAATTAAACTATTATCTTCACTCGCTTTTGAAAAATACAAACAAAAAGGATTCAATTATATCCATTTTGGTTTGATACAAATTGCTATAAAACCTTTATCAAGAACTGGAATAGACTCACCAATACTTATGTTATTAAGAGATAAAACTTTGTTAAAGTTTGAAGATTCGCTCCTTGGAGTGGTCCAATCTAATTTATGCAATGGAGCAATTTATTTTAATTGCGCTCCCAATTTTCAGGTAAGTCAACATGATCCAACTGTACTTAATACTTTAGTATTAAATATTCATTTACCAGAAATTAAATTTCAAAATGACTGACATGGATATTTGCTACTCTACCGAATTTATTTTAAACAATCAACTTCTGAATTTAACCCAAGATGTTTATTACAAGACGATAAACGAGAAACAACTATTTTAGCTGTTCATAGTAAAGATACCCCAACAGCTACATATACACCTAAATAATTACAATGGAATGAAATAACTATTCCCGATCAGTGGAAAATTGAAATTACTCAACCCCCTAGAAAATTTGAACAAAAACATATTTCAAGGGTAATCGAAAAAAGGGATGAGAAAATATTATTACAATTCGGATCACACAGAGAACCACTTCCACCTAGAATTAGTTCATATCATTCAAGAGCTTCCTTTTCTGAATATCGTACTGGCCAATCTAGTGCAGATTCAGAAACAGAAAGCATAAACCAAAGTATTAGACAAGACAATTCAATTAAATTCAAAGCACCTATAGCAGAACCAGAACAAGACATGTATCCAATATCTTCTACACCATCCGACTTTAAATCTATAAATATCATAACAAAGGAATATGAAATTGATAAACAATACATCAAAGAGGACTTTTACTCAAAAGAAAATGAAGAAAAGCGTAACGGGTGACACCATGGTTCACGGCTCGGGTGACACCATGGTTCATGGTTTGGATGACACCATGGTTCACGGTTCGGGTGACACCATGGTTCATGGTTCCATACCATGGGTCGTGATACCCGATCCATTTGTTGTACCATGGATCGGGATACACGACCCAGCTTCCTCACCATGGGTCGTGACACCCGATCCGTTTGCTGTACCATGGATCGGGGTACACGACCCAGCTTCTTTACCACGGGTCGTGGCACCCGATCCGTTTGCTATACCATGGATCGGGGCACACGACCCAGCTTCTTCGCCATGGGTCATGACACTCGATCCGTTAGCTATACCATGGATCGGGGTACATGACCCAGTTTCTTCACCATGGGTCGTGACACTCGTTCCGTTTGCTGTACCATGGATCGGAGTACACGACCCAACTTCTTCACCATGGGTCGTGACACCCGATCCGTTTGCTGTACCATGGATCGGGGTAAACGATCCAGCTTCTTCACCATGGATCATGACACGCGATCCGTTTGCTGTATCATGGATCGGGGTATACGACCCAGCTTCTTCATGACCCATGGGTCGTGATGCCCGATCCGTGCACTGTACTATGGATCGGGGTGCACGACCCAGTTTCCTCACCTTGGATCGTGACACCCGATCCGTTTGCTATTAAATTCAAAGAGGTGAATATTGACCCCAACAACTAGCAATGTGAGCATCGCGCTTCACGTGCCAGACTCCAATCGCATGATTCACTCATCGGCTTCCATGCGATGCTTCCTGCTCCCTTTTGCCTCAGCCTCGAGGTCCTTAACCCTTTTGATGGCGCTTCCCCGTTCGGAGGCATGACTCGCCTTGACTTTTCTGAGCTTTCCATCAAGCTCAATGGCTTTCTTCCGAGAATCCTCGACTCTCTCCTTGTCTTTGTGAGCATCGGATTCATTCCCCATAACCATTCTGTTAAGATGGGCTATGAACTGCGCAGAAGTAGAAGCACAACTTAGTATACCACAATAACAAGTCAAACTCAAACGGCTTGGGTCTTAACGACAAAACAAATTAAACAATGACAAGCATACCTTAATATCGCTGAGAGACACCTCATTATAGGACTTGTCTCTAAGCAAGGTATCGGTTGGAGGAAGACGATCACATGGGTAGGTAATCTTTGAGAAGATAGTCGCGGAAGCCGTAGCATCATTATAAGCCCCATCAGTATTAAGGTGAATAGTAGAAATAATTGCCTCGGGGACAATTCGAGGTACTTCGGTCTGTTGTTGTCGCTTCGACACCTCGGCTAATCCTTCATCCTTGTCATCTGTCGATGACTGACGTTTTATGCTCGGGCCCTTCTTCTCTTTAGCATTTCCCTTATCATTGTCCTTATGCGGCAAAATCTGGGAATCCATGGGATGAAGCCCTAACACGACCCCTCGAGAAAATAAGGAGTCAGAAGTCCATTCGGGAGGTTTACCAGAAGGGATCGGCTCGGGAGTAAGAGCAGTGGTAAGTTAGGGGTTTGTGGGTTTGGCTTTGGCTGCAGCTCTATCTCTAAATGTGGGTCTTCCCATGGTGTCTGAAAAATTAGAGGAAGGTGATTGACCTTCAAAAAGGGCTCGGGCTCTCTCCACTCGCTGGAGATTAAAGTCCTTTTTCCAGTTGCAGTTCTGAGCCGAAAGCGCTTCGTGGATTGACGACAGATTGAGAGGTAGCAAAAGCTAGAGGTAACGTGCTGCAAAAAAAAGGGTACAAACGGGGTCAAAAACCTAAAAAAAGGAAAATCACCGTATAAAAGAAACTCGAGCCATTGCCCAAGTCAAGCCACGGGCCGGCTACCAATTTCTCCCCAATATGTCTTAATGAAGCGCAGACATCTTGACCCCACCGACACTTCGGTGATATGAACAAAGAAAAAGTAATCCTCCCACTTATAATCTTTGCTCGGGAATCCTTTTATGATCTTCTTTTTGGCTTTACCCGATACATAGTACTTCAACTCTCTCTTGTTACGACGTCTGAATTCAAGTAGGCTTCTCAAGTGTTCGACCCCAACCTCAACGTCGCATTCGTAACTCCTAACTAGAATGCCGACCAGGTGTCTGATTCCCCGAGCGTTGATTTGAACAATGACCAAATTATGCTTCCATAAAAACCGCGAGATCACTATGGGGATTGGGAACCATAGTAAGCAGCGGTAAAAGAAGCTCTCGTAGAGAGTAAGGTGATCGGGGAGTGGATGATCAGCTCGGTCTGTCTTCGAGGGAAGAACAAACTCAACCTCCTCCGAGATATTGAATCTTTGTCTAAGGACTGTTAACGAATCTAGAGTGGAGAGAGTTGAACCAGGCGGATCGGATCGCTTCTTAGCTTTCCGCTTTCTTGGGGCTCGGCGTATAGGACCTACCAGACGCTCCAAATCTTGTATTGCCACGACAGGGTCGTAGAACCAATCCTCCAGTTCGAGTTTCACCTGCTCGGGATGCACAGTGGCGATGAAAGCATTTATTGTCTCGTCGAAAGGAGAATCGCGAAGCAGAGGCACTTCAAATTCCAATGGATTTTCGGCATTGCTTTCGGCTCTCGAGGATTCCAAAAACAAAGCGTTCCTACCAAGAGTAGAGGGGCCTACCCCCGATCCGTTTGAGTTGTCCAAATCCTCTGGAGCATCCGCACCTGAAGAATCTTCTCGGCTAAAAAAAGGTTCGATGGAGAGAGACGGCTCGGGAAATGAAGACTGGCTAGGGCTATCGGATAACCTGGCATATGGCTCGGGTGACATAGATGCAAACAACTCAGACATCCCTTAGGTTTAAAAATAGATCGGGATCTTTGGAAGACAGACAAACAAATCGGGATCCCTAATAGCTTAGGAAAGGATCTAAATCTTCAAGGAATTGGAAAACAGATCGGGGCTCTCAATAACTTAGAAAATGGATCGAGGCTTTCTGAGGGTTGAAGAACGAAGCAAGATCCTCTAAAAAACTAAAAATCAGATCTAAATCTTCAAGCAAATCACCGGAGAATTCAAGAATAGCGACGGAGCTTATTGAAGATGGATCGGAAAACTCAAATGGGCCCGCGGCGAAGGAAAAATGACAGAGGCCCTAACTAAAAAAATAACTTAAGCGAAAATAGAGAGAGAGAGAGAGAGAGAGAGAGAGAGAGAGAGAGAGAGAGAGAGAGAGAAAGGAGAGAGAGGCTACCTGTTTTGGAGAATTCTTTGGAGAAATGAAGATGTGAGAAATCAAGAGTTATCGCGGTTTATATAGGCAAATAGTGATGTCATACGCCTCGGGAATTAGCAGAGATGTTTAGACTCCCAAGGTGATAACTTGCCAAAGTCCATAGAGATCCCCGAACAAAGTTAGTGTGATACGGCGACCCCGAGCCAAATTTCAATTCGATAAAACAACGCTGTGGATAAGACTACATCACAAACGGCTCGGGAAATATCTGCAGAATTTATGATCCCCGATCCAAACTCTTGATCAGCCTAAGCAATGTAACTGCTCGGTGGCATATTTCAGTGCATCGAAGACTTACTCAAATGGTTTGACACCCTCACTTCAGCGGTTCGGTGACAGGGAGAAACGGCTCGGGGTCATAGTGAAAAATAGTTCGGGGTGACAATGAGAAAAAGCTCACGATCACCACGACAATTCGACTAGAGAAGTTAATTTCAGAATGCTCTTAACCTCGACACTTTCAGCACTAAAACTGACGAGTTGGGGGGCTAACTGTTGGGGTAAATTTTCACCCACTTGCATTAACAGATGAGAAAATGACTAAAACATCTCGGTGTCAACTAAGTATCTTGAACACCCGAGCCAAACTTAAACGGCTCGGGTGTCACACAAAAATGGTTCGGGTGTCACTCAAAAACGGTTCCGGTGTCACTCGAAAATGGTTCGGATGTCACACAAAAATGGTTCGGGTACGCAAGTGCTATGTCTAACTACCTGAAATACCACCCGAACCAACTGCCACCCGAGCCGTAGCGAACCAACTGCCACCCGAGCCGTAGAGGACCTACTGCCACCCGAGCCGTAAAAGAAAACGCAACCCGAGCCGTAAAGGAAAATGCCCCCCGAACCATGAAGCCGTGAAGGAAAGTGCCACCCGAGCCGCGAAGCCGCACAAGTCGAATGCCTCCCGATCCAAACATTGGCTAAAGCGACGAGCCAAAAATGGGGGCTCGGCCCATGGTTTACAAGCCAAATGCCGTAATTTTCACGACGAGTCAAGACACGTTAATGGATCTGAATGGGTCGAGGCATCACACCAGAAATCTTATGGGCTGAGATGGAAAAGGAAGATGGACATGAAGGAAGGAAAAGAAGCGAAAGAATAGGAAAACGCCCTTATCTCTTTAGGAGTCGCCCTAGCCGACTCAGACTTGTGTACAAGTATCCGCAATTTTACCGAGCAAACACTTGTTATTTTCTGCAACAGCTTTCTAAACAGCTTTAATAAAAATACCATATTTGGATCTCTGCTTGTGCTTTCAAGGTTTTTACTCAGAAGTTTCAGATCCCTTTAAAAGTCCTTAACAAATTTAGTTGTGCGGATTTCGACTCCCACAAATATCCTTCTTAGATTGGTTCAAAGCTTCTAAGCATTGCTTCATCATATTCTCGAGTTCAACCTCCTGTTGAACCGGTGCTGTAGACTAAGGAAAAGTGAATGGTTGCTTCACTTGATAAACTCCCTTAGAGTATAACGGTTGCATAGGCTGGAACTGAGCTCTTTGTTGGTTTTGTTGAGAATAGACTTGATATTTAGGATTCTCAATGTTAGTGTTTCGGTAGGACATATTTGGGTGAGACCGAAAGTTGTTGTTGAAACCTCTGTTTCTGTAATTTTCACCAATGTTGGTTACTTCCTCTTGATACTACTCTGATCCATCGCAAATATACTCCATACTAGGCTCACAATTTGCACCCACAACGTCTTCAACAGTATGAAGTCCTCTTTGAACCTTAAGTAGTTGTGAAACCATGTTCCTGAGCTCTACGACTCGGGCTGAATTGGTTGATGATTGAGTAGTGCCCCTATTATAGTCCGGAAAACTATTAGCATTATTAGAAGCAAGGTTCTCGATCAAAAGTTTGGCTTCCGGAACTGGTTTGGTCATGAAATTCTCATTGCTCGCAGTGTTCAGGCGAAGTTGATACTTGTAATCGATTATTTTGTAGAAGATGTTCCAGAGATTTCCTTCAGAAAAACCATGATTAGGGTAGTCCCTAGTATACTCCTTGAAACGTTCTAAAGCCTCATAGAAAGATTCGGTGGGTCCTTGCTTAAAAGCTAAAATTTTGCTCCTTATAGATTCCTGTTGGGGTCGGTTTTCACCCCATCGAGATCAACCCTTCTCTGGCTCGGTATTGAGAAAAGGCGACGAGCCAACATCTTGGCTCGGCAGCAGGGAGAAGTGGCGATGAGCCAACATCTTGGCTCGGCAGCAGGGAGAAGTGGTGACGAGCCAACATCTTGGCTCGGCAGCAGGGAGAAGTGGTGACGAGCCAACATCTTGGCTAGGCAGTAGAAGAAGCAAGTGACGAGCCAACATCTTGGCTAGGCACTAGAAAGAGACGAGCCAACGTCTTGGCTAGGCAGTAGAAGAAGCAAGTGACGAGCCAACATCTTGGCTAGGCAGTAGAAAGAGACGAGCCAGCATCTTGGCTAGGCAGTAGAAGAAGCAAGTGACGAGCCAATATCTTGGCTAGGCAGTAGAAAGAGACGAGCCAACATCTTGGCTAGGCAGTAGAAGAAGCAAGTGACGAGCCAATATCTTGGCTAGGCAGCAGAAAGAGACGAGCCAACATCTTGGCTAGGCAGTAGAAAGAGACGAGCCAACATGTTGGCAAACCAACGAACGGAGACGAGCCAAAATGTTGGCAAAACAGCAAACGGTGATGAGCCAACATGTCGGCAAACCAATCCTCTGGCTCGGCATTGGGAGTAGCAGGCAAGATAAGCGACGAGCCAACTCGCCAACGACCCAGTGAAGCAACGAGCCCAATATCTTGTTGGGCCGAGGCAACAAGCCACAAGGGTTTGGTTGGGCCAAATTAGCAAGTATGAAGCCCACATCCGAACCAAACAAAAAAGAGAGGAAATCCCGAAGAATAAGGAAGTTTTCCTTTCTCCTTTAGAAAAAGGCCTAGCCGACTTGTTTTCGTATAAATAGACATGTACCCCTTTGAGAAAGGGGATCCGAAAATTGACCTAGCTAAACACTTATTACTTTACAAACAGCTTTCAAAACAGCTTGAATAAAATCTCAATCTTTGGATCTCTGTTCTTGGTTTTCTTTACATAGAAATTTGTCGAATCCCTAAAATTCCCTTACAAGTTTTGGTTGTGCGAGTTTCGACTCCCACAATTTGGCACCGTCTGTGGGGACTCTTCTCAAGCTTTCTGACACCTAGGAACCACCGAATACGAGATCTGAAACAATGAATACCGACGGAGACCAAAGCGGTGAAGATGCGAGTAACGTAGGTGTAGATCTTCTTGGAGCGAGAATCAACCCACCACCAGGAAACACGGAAGGAACGTACGAAACACTGACAGAGTTGGAAAATATGATGACCACGTTGCTGAAGAAGGCCGAGGAGCAGGATAAGCTGAATAGCTCGCTGACGGAAAAAATTGAGACTCTGGCGACGGAGAGCCGAGCCAGAAACATACGATCCGGAGGAATTGGTTCGACTACGAACCCACCCGTTAGCGGAATAACCAGACGGCTCGACTTAAACCCAACATCCCTGGATTTTTCAACACCACGCGATGTACCAAGGACATTGGGAGGATTGCCACCACCATATCTGATCAACGAGCACACACCCGCGGCAACCAGATCGAGTATCACCAAGCCACCTATACTGGTTCGTGGGGAAAGAGAAACCAGGGGTGGACGTGACCAACACACCAATGGTGGGTCGGCCGCAACAATCATTTTTGACGAAAAGGGGCACGTGGAAGGAGATCACAATATGGAGAATCCCGCTGACGAAGGGTTTGAACCAACACTGACGGGAACCCGAGCTAGCGAAGGCGACATTAACCTGAACCGAGCCAGGAGCTTAGCAGAAGAGGAAGAAAATCTCTTGTGGGTACGACATGCACAATACACTGACGAGCCAAGACCAGAGAGAAGAGTTGGACGAAATCCGAGCCTCCTTGATTCGAGCCACTGCTGAGATGAAAGCCGTCCGATCCCAGGTGCACAAGGCAACCAGTAAAGTCCCGGAGATCGACCGCATACTATAGGAAGCACACAATACACCATTTTACAGCCCGGATTACCAAGGCAAGGATCTCCGATCCAGGAAAGATCAAAGTCCCAGTCTACAAAGGGACAACCGACCCAAAAGAACACATAATGACGTTTATCATAGCAATGGACCGAGCCAATTTCAGAGAAAGGAAGAGAGATGCCGGTTTCTGCCTCATATTTGTGGAGCATCTAAAGGGTGCAGCCCTTCAATGGTTTTCGAGATTAGAGCGGAACTCCATTGATGATTTCCAGCGGCTGTCTACCGTCTTTTTGAAGCATTACTCCATGTTTATGGATCGAGGAGCCTCTGATGCCGACCTATGGACATTGACTCAAGGCCCTACGGAGACATTACGAAGCTTCATGGGAAGATTCAAAGCGGTCATGTCAAAGGTTGAGGGCGTAAGTGACAAGGCTGCCGTGCTTGCATTGAAGAGGTTGATGTGGTACGAGTCGGAGTTCCGAAAAGAGATTGCTTTGAACACACCACTATCAATCCAAGACGCTCTGCACCGAGCCTCGGATTTCATAGTCAACGAAGAAGAGATGAAGGTTTTGTCTCAGAAATATGGAGTCGCCAAAGCGACGAACTGTTCCTTCCAAACTCCGAACCAACCGCCTCATAAGAAGAGCAGTCAAGGAAACGGATATGTACACCACGAGAAACCCAATTTTGGAGGAGCCCACAACTACCAGGTGGGAACAGGCCGAGGCAAAACACCATGGAACACCTGGACATGAAGTCAAAGTTCGTACGACGAAAAAGCTTACTGCGAGTATCATCACATGCACGGTCATTCAACTGCCAACTGCCGAACCTTGGGAATGAAGCTTGCGGCGAAGCTAGTGGCCGGAGAACTCGGTAACGCAGTCAGCCTGAAGGACTTCGAGCAAGAAGGCGAAAAGGATCAACCGAACCAGAAAAATCAAAATGATGACACCCCCAAGCGAGGAAGGCGACGCAGTCGGGTTCTCGAAGAAGAATAAATATGATAATGGAAGGATCACAATACTGTTCGGACACGGTGTCTTCAATCAAAGCTTTCCAGCGGCGAGCCGATGCGAGTGTCAACTGGTCAGCACCTTCCAAACTTTCTAATGATGCGAGTGTCAACTGGTCAGCACCGGCATCGACCGACCACATAACGACCCCCTCGTGATAGAATTGATCGTAGACGATTGCGACGTCGCCCGAGTTCTGATAGACACAGGAAGCTCCGTAGATGTGATCTTCCAGAAAACTCTCAGAAGGATGAACATAGACCTATCCAAAATCACAGCCGCGCCGAAGCCTTTAACTGGATTCTCGGGAGAAACGACCATGACCCTTGGAACAATAAAACTTCCTGTCCAAGAAGAACAAGTAACCAAGATAGTGGAGTTTTCGGTTGCAGATCATCCTGCGATCTACAATGTGATTATGGGTACACCCTTGTTAAACTCAATGCGAGCCGTACCATCGACCTATCACCTCTGCATCAAATTTCTGACCCCCGGAGGAGTCAAAACAATTTGGAGAAACCAAAAAGAGTCCCGCATTTGTTTCCTAGCCGAGCATAAACTCAGGAATCCCGTCACAGAAACCACCACCAAGAGAAAGAAGATGAAGACCGACAGAGAGTCCGAAAAGGAGTTGGCAAAACTCTTATAGCAATTACAGATCACGGAGGATCGTGAGAGGAAAAGCAAACCAATCCGACCCCGTCGTCTCGGTGAACATCGATGGCAATCACCCGAAACGCTGTGTTGAAATAGGGGCCGAGCTGAAAGATCCGATAAGGGGAGAGCTGATTTCTTTCCTTCAGAAGAACGTAAACACCTTCGCTTGGAAAGCAGAAGACATGCCCGGCATCAGCATCGACGTGACATGCCACGAGCTACACGTGGACCCAACCTTTAAACCAGTCAAACAGAAAAGGCGAAAACTTGGCCCGGACAAAGCGCAAGCAGTGAATGACGAGGTGGAAAGATTACTACGCGTGGGATCAGTAGTCGAAGCGAAGTACCCAGACTGGCTCGCTAACCCTGTGGTGGTTAAGAAGAAAAATGGGAAATGGCGTGTATGCGTGGAATTCACCGACCTGAACAAAGCCTGCCCAAAAGACAACTTTCCACTACCACATATTGATCGATTGGTGGAAGCAACATCAGGCAACAAAGTCCTTTCATTTATGGACGCTTTCTCTGGATACAACCAAATCCTAATGAACCCAGATGATCAAGAGAAGACGGCGTTCATCACAGACCGCGGGATATATTGCTACAAAGTGATGCCGTTCGTTCTCAAAAATGCCGGAGCAACTTACCAGCGATTAGTGAACTGAATGTTCGCTGGCCAACTGGGGAAGACGATGGAGGTATACATAGACGACATGCTGGTGAAGTCTTTAGAAGAAAAGGATCACGTAGCTCACCTTGAAGAATATTTCGAACAACTGAATCTACATAAAATGAAACTGAACCCAACCAAGTGCAGATTCGCAGTCATGTCCAGAGAGTTCCTTGGATATCTGGTCACCCACCGTGGAATTGAAGCCAACCCGAAGTAGATTGACCCGCTCATACAAATTGTGTCACCAAAGACAAAGCGTGAAGTCCAGAGGCTAACAGGACGGGTAGCCGCATTGAATCGTTTCATCTCTCGGTCAACTGATAAGTGTGTGCCTTTCTACGATACACTACGTGGGAACAAGAAGTTCGAATGGACAGAAAAATGCGAGCAGGCGTTTCAACAGCTAAAAGAATACCTAGCCAGCCCTCTAGTACTTACGAAACCGGTGGAAGGTGAGCCACTTTTTCTATACACGGCCGTTTCGGCCACGGCAGTGAGTGGTGTACTCATCAGGGAAGAGCGCAGCGAGCAGAAGCCTATTTTCTATGTCAGCCAAACTCTCACCGACGCTGAAACCCAGTATCCACAGATGGAGAAGCTGGCATTGTCTGTGATAATGTTCGCTCGAAAACTGAGACCATACTTCCAGTCACATTCGATTGTGTTTTTGACTACCTTCCCACTGTGATCCATCTTGCATAGCCCTAGCCAGTCTGGGAGATTGGCAAAGTGGGCAATAGAGCTGAGCGAATACGACATCGAGTATCGAAGCAGAAGCTGCGCAAAGTCTCAAGTACTTGCAGATTTCTTGATAGAACTCCCAGAAGTGATAGAAGAGCCGGCTCCGAGCCCAATATGGAGGCTTCATACGGATGGATCATCATCAAAGCAAGGATCTGGAGTAGGAATATGCTTAACCTCTCCGACAAGCGAGATCCTCGAACAATCATTCCGTTTGGGTTTCTGCGTATCCAATAACGAAGTAGAGTATGAAGCCTTGATCGCAGGAATGAGACTTGCTCGCGGACTTAAAATTTCGCACATCCAGGCCTACTGTGATTCACAGCTGGTGGTCAACCAATTCAGCGGTGTGTACACGGCCAGAGACGACCGAATGAAAGCTTATCTAAAGATCGTCAAGGAGATGGCTGCATAGTTCGAGGAGTTCACATTAACACGGATACCACTCGGGGAAAACACCTCGGCAGACGCACTAGCAGCCCTAGCATCAACCTCCGATCCAGATTTGAAAAAGATAATCCTAGTGGAATTCATCAAACACCCAAGTATCAACCTCTTTGACACCGTGAACGCAGTCACCCGCTCCCAAACTGTAACCCAGGCCAAATGTGCATCCGGGAATGCCGGCATCACCACTATGGAGGAAGACCAAAACATGACGCCATCGTCGGATGATGAGGCAATCGAAATAGAGGAAGAGCCTAACACAGATCCTCCGGTCGAAGGGGAAGCAGTGGAGATGGAGGAAGATCCACAACAAACAGAAACGGACTATGGATGTGACAAAGAGTGGTTGGGAGCAATCCGAGTATATATCATGGACGGCGAGGCTCCATCAGATAAGTGGGCTGCCAGGAAACTCAGAGCTCAAGCTGTTCGATATGTTCTCTTAGATGGAAACGTCTTCAAGTGGAGATTCTCAGGTCCACTGATGGCCTGTGTTGAAGGCACCAAAGCTAGAGAAATCATGGTAGAAGTTCACAGCGGTTCGTGCGGCAACCACTCCGGCGGAAGAGCTCTGGCGATCAAGATCAAGCATCATGGTTACTACTGGCCGACTATGGTGAAAGACTACGAGAAGTTCTCGGCTAGGTGCGAAAAATGCCTACGACATGCCCCGATGATTCACCAACCCACGGAGTTGCTGTCCTCAATCTCAGCACCCTACCCCTTCATGCGCTGGTCAATGGATATAGTCGGACCTCTACATAAAATCCAAGCAAAAGAGATTTCTGTTAGTCTTGACGGATTACTTCTCCAAATGGGTCGAGGCAGACTCTTACGCCAACATAAAAGATGCCCAGGTCGAGCACTTCGTTTGGAAAAATATCTTATGCCGACATGGGGTTCCATACAAAATTGTCACAGACAACGGCTCACAGTTTACCTCTACAAGGTTTGAAGCCTTCTGTGAAAAATGGAAGATACGACTCAGCAAGTCTACACCATGCTATCCACAAGGGAATGGGCAAGCAGAAGCAGTGAACAAGACTATCCTAGACGGTCTGAAAAAATGCCTTGATGCAAAAAAGGGACGCCGGGCAGATGAACTCGAAGGAGTATTATGGTCACACCGAACCACCCCACGGCGAGCCACCGGTGAAACACCTTTCGCCCTTGTCTACGGTGCAGAATGTGTCATCCTAGCCGAAGTCCAATTTCCTGGAGTCCGCCGCAGACTTCTTTCAGGGAAGGAAGGACTGAATCACCTTATGTTGCTCAATGAGTTAGACTTGGTTAACGAACGGAGAGATCAAGCGCTGGTTCGGATTCAAAATTACCAACAGGCGGCAGCTAAGTATTACAACACCAACGTCCGAAGTCGCAAGTTCAAAGAAGGTGATCTGGTCCTCCGCAAAAAATTTCAGAACACAGCCGAAACAAATGCTGGCAAACTAGGAGCAAACTGGGAAGGACCCTACAAAATCACCAAGACAGTTCGACCAGGAGTATACGAGCTCTCAAACATGTCTGATGTTCTGATACCAAGATCTTTGAACGTAAGCACCTAAAGAGGTATTACCACTAAGTCACTTCGCATGAACTACGGGACGACTTGATCCCTGAAAAAGGGTACGTAGGCAGCTCATCTTCGGACAGGTTCAGTTGTATACATGTATACTCCCGCATCTCGCATCACTCTCCAAAGGTAATAACTTCAAACTTCTTCAGACACAACTTTACATCTTCCATGGATAATCTGTCACCTTGTTTGTTGCTGGCCACAACAGACGAACAACTACATCCTTTACGGATTTTAACTACTATCTCTATACGGGATAGGGTTCTCAACACCCTCTTACGGGTATAAAAGCGCGCTATACAAATTCTGATTGGGTATATCCTGGTCTAATATCCGAGAGATATATCCTGGTCTAATATCCAAAAGATATATCCTAGATGATATTCTTACAAGTTTACGTTCGAGAGGGACCCGTAAGTCGAAAACTCGTAAGTCTTAAAACTCGAAGTAAACTCTTAAAACCAGTAAACACCTCTTGGTACACTGGTCATAAGCATCACCGAAACATAATCCTAACCCACCAGTTAGCATGAGATTTTAAATATGTTTCATTGTCAAAAGAACGGAAATGTAAGTCGGAACATCGCAAACCCTAAACTGACAACAAAAGCTCTCAATACAAAGACAACCATATTTCTTTTTTTTTTTTTAAAGAGAAAACAAGACGATTCGCAACATCACACCAAAATGGTGTCAAAGACTTAAGCAGAAAATCCAACAAAAATATAAAGAGGAATCGCGCCAACAGACGGCAACTATTACATGACTTAGTGGATAAAGCCATCCTGGCATTTTTGTTTGAAATACAAAACAAAAGAGTTCGGAATAAAAAAAAACGTAAGGTGAGATCAGTTGGGAGGGTCCAGCTCGGCGGAATTTTCCAGCTCGGCAGACAATTCATTGGTGAGAATGGCAACTCCGGGGTGCCGACATTGGAGCCTGCAAAATCTGTAACTCCGACCCTCGCTGCTGCGTTCTCCATTGGCTCGCTCCCCAGGAGAGTATCCACAGAATCTGAAGAAAGAGGAGAGAGCATCAGGTCTTTTTTCAGCTCGGCTTCAATCTTCTCAAATTCACCGTTAGCATCCGCCAATTCGATTCTCCATCCAGCCAACTTCGTCGCCTCAGAATCCAGAGCAGGCGCGTCCTCCTTCTGGAGAATCTCGAGTAGCTGCAAATTACTGTCAACTTCGGCTAAATTGAGCTCCTTCTCCTTTGCGGTCTTCAGCTCCTCGATACTCTTCTCAATTTTGGCTAGCTGCTCCCGAAACTTCTCTTACATCTCTCGTCTCGCTGCCTTCTGGGCCTTTTTGACATTTGCCTCGTGCAAGGCATTAGCAGTAGAGAGTTGCCTTTTTAAAGATTCGATATCAGCAGCTTTCTTTTGCTTAGAGCGGTCCAACCTTATTGCCAAGTTGCCTGCTTTGTTCCACTCATCCTTGAGATACGCCTTCTCCTTCTCAAGAGCCTCGATCCGAGCTGAAGCAGCTGTCAGCTCGTCAGCGTGTTTACTCTCCAGCTTGGCGACTTTGTTCTTTAAGAAGGATGCGTCTTTTCGAGCATCTTCGATCCGGCGTCTGTCCTTCCTTACATCTTGCTCAAAAGCAGCGACAATCTTGTTGATAGACGCGATGAACTGATCACAGGAAGAAATAATCAGCACTTAGGGCTTGACACTTAGTAAAATATTCAATCTACAAACATACCTTGGTGCCTCGGAGCGACATATCAGTGTACAGGTCGCCATGAGAT
Source organism: Pseudoturritis turrita (assembly GCA_900406555.1). NCBI lineage: Eukaryota > Viridiplantae > Streptophyta > Magnoliopsida > Brassicales > Brassicaceae > Pseudoturritis > Pseudoturritis turrita. Next base: position 340,485 of record OVBL01000568.1, read on the forward strand.
AGAACATCAACAAGCGGTAGTCTATCTCCTGAGCAGCGAACCTATGAGAAGAGAGTCGCTGAAGCTTCCGCGTCATTGCAGATCGGCTCAGATCCTTCTTGTCTAAATGACGCTAGTTTTGGCTCGGCAGGAGTTGGATCGGTAGATTTTTGGCGTTTTCTTTTTTGTTTTTCTTTGGCTTTTTCCTTATCAGGCTCAGCGGCAGCATGTTTCTTCTTGTCATCGTTGTGTTGGATAAACGCTGACCTAGAAGGCCTAGCAACAGGAACAATAGCAGAAACTACTTCCCTGGCTTCGGCGTCGAGAGTGGAAGGCTCGGAAAGAAGTTGTTGTTTCACCTCGGTGACAGCCTGGCCAATCACCTCGGCAGCCGGCTCGACATTTTGGTCCATGACATTTACCTCGTCAGCTCGGCCAGCTGCCTCTTTTTCTTTCTTCTCCTTCAGAGCCTGTTTGTCACGGATGGTTAACCTTTTTCCCATACTTCTTCTTGGAGGACTTCGCGTTGGAGATTCAGATTCTGAGCTGTCAGACACTTCAACACCGGCGAAGATGGCTCGGGCCTTTTCAACTATCTTTAGGGAAACATGGTTTTCCCAATGGCACTTTCTGGCGGCAAGCGTATCCCGAAGCGTGAGTGTATCGTCAGGATAACGTGGAAGAATCTGCCGAACTGCAAAAACAAAGAAAAAGGAACAACGAGTTCAACATCTTCTGATATATTGAATTGATGCCTTAATACCTCTAAGGATTCTGCGGTGCACAAGGATGAACCAGGTGGATCAGGCCGTCTCTTAGGAGCTTTTCTTTTAGGTTTTCGCCTCGTCGATGTGCTGGCTTGGTGACCCGCAAACAGTCTGTCCAACCGCATCCTTTCTGCTTCGCCAAGAATGTATTCTTCTGGCTCGGCTTTGATTTCTTCGAGAGAATTCTGTATCAAAGTTGCCTCAGCATCCGCCTTGGCATCGAAAGTTTCATCAACCAAACTTGGAACGACAATCTGCAGCCGACCCGGTGGGGAACTATGTTCAAACGGCTCGGAAACCTGAGGAGACAACACCATCTTGCATCCAAGCAACGAGGCAGAATTTGCCGAACCCCCAGAATCTTCCAGCTCGGCGATGTGAGACATTGGGGATTTTGGCTCGGAATCAAAATGATACTTAGAAAGAATTGGAGAGATTTTGGCTCGGAGACACGCTTGATACGAGGAATTTTGGCTCGGAGGCAGGGAAGATCAAAGCAGCAATGCGATCCGGATGACGATGGATCGGAAAATTCAGGCACCCGCCGCAGAAGTTTGAAGATGGTTCGGAAAATGCAAGGTCTCGCCGGAAGAATTTGAAGATGGATCGGAAAATACAAAGGCTCGCCGAGCCACGTTTGAAGATGGGTCGGAAAATTCAAAGGTTCGGCGGCGGAAGTGAAGGAATAGATAAAAACCTAGCCAACAACTTAAACAAAAAAGAGAGAAAAGAAGAGAGAGAAGAGAGCTACCTGATTTTTCGGAAATGAAGAGAAGAGAGTTATGAGAAGTGAGACAAGGATCTGAATATAAACACGCATGAAAGTACAGCGCGTGACACCACACTGCCTCGGGAACATGCGAAAATGTTTGCAGTTCCCAATAAAGTTATAATCGTGATAAGAGATACTTCAAGCCAACGTTATTGCCGAGCCAAAGACGAATCACTTATTTGGATGGTTCGGCAGCATATCAGAAGAAGATGGCTCGGCGGAATGGCAGTCTAAGCAATACGGCAAGATGACGAGCCAAAACAGCTCGGTCATACGAGTGATAAGTTGGCTCGGCAGCATGACAAAGGTGTCGGTTCGGCAAAATGACAACTTGAATTAATATAACGAGCCAAAGTGGCTCGGCAACGCAAGTGACAAGTTGAGTCAGCAGTACGTCAAGGAATTTGGCTCAGCGACATGATACTCCAGTGTTGGCTCAGAATTAAAGCACCTCGGTAACACTATCAGTTCGGCTCGGCATGTATCGATGCCCGGATGACAACTTCACCACAAATTTGGCTCGGTAACCCAAAGATAGTTGATCTCGATCTCGATTTTTCACCTCGTCACTATTATCAATAATACCACCGAGCTGGGGGGCTAACTGTTGGGGTCGGTTTTCACCCCATCGAGATCAACCCTTCTCTGGCTCGGTATTGACAAAAGGCGACGAGCCAACATCTTGGCTCGGCAGCAGGGAGAAGTGGCCACGAGCCAACATCTTGGCTCGGTAGCAGGGAGAAGTGGTGACGAGCCAACATCTTGGCTAGACAGTAGAAAGAGACGAGCCAACATCTTGGCTAGGCAGTAGAAGAAGCAAGTGACGAGCCAACATCTTGGCTAGGCAGTAGAAAGAGACGAGCCAACATCTTGGCTAGGCAGTAGAAAGAGACGAGCCAACATCTTGGCTAGGCAGTAGAAAGAGACGAGCCAACATCTTGGCTAGGCAGTAGAAGAAGCAAGTGACGAGCCAATATCTTGGCTAGGCAGTAGAAAGAGACGAGCCAATATCTTGGCTAGGCAGTAGAAGAAGCAAGTGACGAGCCAATATCTTGGCTAGGCAGTAAAAAGAGACGAGCCAACATCTTGGCTAGGAAGTAGAAAGAGACGAGCCAACATCTTGGCAAACCAACGAACGGTGACGAGCCAACATGTTGGCAAAACAGCAAACGGTGATGAGCCAACATGTCGGCAAACCAATCCTCTGGCTCGGTATTGGGAGTAGCAGGCAAGATAAGCGACGAGCCAACTATGGGAATGAATGAAGAAATAATAAATCGTCGTATAACAAATTTTGAGTTTTTTTTCTTTCCGGAATTTTTCTTATTTTCTAGTACATATAAAATGAAACCGTGGGTCATACCAATTAAATTACTTCATTTCAACTTTAATGAAAAAATCACTTCGCATAGAGATGCGATTATAGGAGGAAGTGAAGTGATCCAATTGGTGGCGAAGCTCAAGCACCGATGGTGCATTTTGCGGCAGCGCCTCCTGGGCCAGAGGAGGCACTTCATTTTGTGCTTCTTCGTGGCTGGGGTGTGGGGCCGCAGCTGGAGGATTTTCCGCTGCAGGTTCATTCGAACCGCCGCGTACTGAATCCTCCTCTGGAGAAAGGTTTAGATAATCCCGCCAGTTTCCGCTAAACGAGCCCAATATCTTGTTGGGCCGAGGCAACAAGCCACAAAGGTTTGGTTGGGCCAAATTAGCAAGTAACAAGCCCACATCCTAACCAACCAAAAAAGAGAGGAAATCCCGAAGAATAAGGATATTTTCCTTTCTCCTTTAGAAAAAGGCCTAGCCGACTTGTTTTCGTATAAATAGACATGTACCCCTTTGAGAAAGGGAATCCGAAAATTGACCTAGCTAAACACTTATTACTTTACAAACAGCTTTCAAAACAGCTTGAATAAAATTTCCATCTTTGGATCTCTGTTCTTGGTTTTCTTTACATAGAAGTTTGTCGAATCCCTAAAATTCCCTTACAAGTTTTGGTTGTGCGAGTTTCGACTCCCACAATTTTGATCTCTGTTTACTGTAGAATTGATTAAATTGTTAGATGCAAGGTAAAGGAATCATTCATAGAGAGTAAGTAAAGATGAAGACTCTAATGATATCCCTAAACAATCATCAATCAATATCAAATTATGAAACTCATTGAAAACCTAAAACCTAACTAGATGTCTACTCAGACATGATGCACAAAACAACACAATAAGATGTAGTAGAAATCATAATAAATAAACTCGAATTAAATATATAAAGGTTGAGATTCTTCTCTATATCGAATACGCGATATCTCCACCTGGAAGCTCTTAAAACTCAAAATCGAATGAAGAAAACAAAATAAAACGTGGAGGCTGTAAAATATATTGTATTTAGGTGGCTTTGGTGGATTATCCTTAATAAGAGGCTAAAAACAAGTATATATAGGTATAGGGTTAGGGCAAAATAGAAAGTTTGGTCGAAACTGTGTGATATAGACAAGAATACAGATCAAGAATCCTGACCGGTACTGGGCATTAAGAAGTTTCTTCCCGTGAGCAGATATCGGTCTGGAGTATTGTATCGCGTATGTGAGTGGTACTGGTTCCATCCGATGCTTGCTTCAGCTTCGAGGCAGACTGACATGTCCTCAGTAAAATCGGTATATCTTTCCAACCACAGCTCCAAATGACATGATTCAAACCTCTATTAGAAATCTAACTCAATGATTTATATCGTCACCAATTTGCGTCCAATTCCAAGTTGATTTGAGCCTCCGTCTGTAACTAAACTTATGGTGCTTATGTTCTGTCCAACTCGGGAAAATGCAATACCTTGTGAATATTGTGGCTTGGATGATCTCTTTTACTTGTGTGATCTAATGTAGCTTGGTTTACACCTCTTTTAGTCTTTTTTGCTTCATTTTTTATGAACATTCATGTAAAGACTTTAAAACTACAAATACGAGGAAAACAACCTCTAAACGCATAAAACCATTATAAAATGCATATAAAATATATAAAAATCCATAGTAAAATAGGTAAAATATAGAGTATATCAACATCTTGAAGATGCTTTTGGCCTTTGCAGATGCTTTTACATATAGGATTTCCACGCATGTAGAAAGCTCAGAAAGTGCTTTATCTGTCCTTTCAACACCATGTTCAAGTTGAGCATGGTTGATGTTCAAATCAAATCCTAGCCAAGAAACGTCTCTTCAATTTTGTTGGACATCTTATGCATTCTTCTTCACATTTTCTTCAATAAATTGGAGTTGTTGGTCCATCTTTTGCACATGAAGGAAAAAGCATTGAATTTGTTCCTGAAATCAAGTCACATCTTGTTCCTTTGAGTGGAGTTCGTCATACATCATTTTTCGGTGGTCCGGATACTCATTCATCACCAGCTCTATCATTTGTTCGTATGTCGGTTGATGAGGAGGGTTCGAGGATAATTGGTTTTGAAAGTACTGATGAGGAATGTGAGGTTGGAAACGCTTTTGTTGTGCCACATGTACTGATTGGAAATAGTCACTGTGAGAACCTTGTAGGTGAATAAATGGGTTATGTAATTCCATCTCTTGAGCCAAAACATGTGGCATGACAACTTCGTCAGAATCTTCAGAGTAATCAAAATCTCTTCATGTTTATTTTTCAAGTCGAATCACCTGAAACACTAAAAAAGAAAGAGAAATTTTGGATTCAACAAAATGAAAATAAAAGCTTAAACTAAATTTGGAGACAACGTTGTCTTCTATGATTCTGATGAGGAGCGTATTTATAATAAATATATAAAGCGTATTTATGATATATCGTTTCGTAGGTCTTACACCGAATTCGATGCCACTCGCACTGAACATTTGGAACGGAGCAGATCGAGGACCTTGGCTCCATCACCACAACAAACGGGAGGCAGTAGTGGTGTTTCGAAGACCCAGCCTTCCGTCACAGTGCATATCGATATCAATGCTTTGTTACGGCAGCCGGGCCGAGAGCATTGCACAAAACTCTCTATGAACAACGAATCAAGAATTACTTGGTAAGTTTAAACAATTTTTACTGATTTAAATTTTCAAAAAATTTAAATACTATGAAAACCTCTCATATTTTTTGTTACTGTTTTTTCAGGTTCAAGTTAAATGACGACATCGCCGAGTATATCTCAGGAACTATTGTGATTGTGATTTTTATTAAAAAAAAAAAAATAATTTTCATGGTTTATCACTCGCAACAGTTTTTCACTTTGGATCCTGCTATTACCGAAGTTGTTAGGAACAATTTTCACAACCAGGCGTCAATCCACATTTTGCCAACACATCTATGAGTGGAAGCATAAGTGGCTGGACAAGAAAGTGGTTTCGAAGGGGTCAAATGATATGGTGTTCGAGAAGCTCATCGAGCATTGGAAATTAGAGAAGGCATTTGCCACTTCATCCACAAATTCCAAGAACCGGAAAAGAAAATGAAATGGAAAAAGGATCGCCACCCACAATTTTGGGGCTAGATTTGTTGACCAGGTTGCACATGATAGGCTTGGGCATTCGGCCCAAACCGAAGAGAACCGAACAGAAATTTTTGGTTCCCAATTTTGATTACGTTTGGCACTGTAACCCGATCGACAACATTTCAAAATGCTTTCGGTTTTTGGTTCGGTTCGATTTGGCGTCCCCAAAACCGAACGGATTTTTGGTTTATGTCCTTTTTAACTCGTTCCTCCCACATTCTTCCTTCTTCGTTCGTTTACTTTCTTCTTCCGTTATTCTTCTTCTTCTTCTTCAGCGTGTCTGTGTTCTTTACTTGTTCTCGAAACAGCAGCCGTCTTCTTCTTCGTTTTTTATTTTGTCAAAAATCAAAAACCCTAATTGTTTAATTAAGTTTATCGTTTGGGCTTTAATTTTATTTTTAGATTGGGCACAAATAACATTTCACATCTTCTAAAATTGGGCCTAGCAATTGCTCATTAAAAAAAAAATTAGACCCAGCAAATTAAACCGATTACAAAACATAAGAACCGACTAAAACGATTAAAAACATATTTCAGTTCAATTCGGAAGATCTCATATCACATGTACTCGAACCAAAGAAACTGACTTTCGAACCGAACCGAACCGAATTTTTATTCAGTTTACTCCGGCAAAATTTTGTTTAACCCGAAAAACTGACAACCGAAAAAACCGGATAAACTGATTGCCAAGGCCTAGCACATGAGATGTAAGGGGTCATAAATTTCTTTTTAAAATTTTATTTAGATTTTCCATTTTAATACTAATTTTTTGTATTTGTTTACTAGGCCGAAGAGACGAAAGATGATCCAGATTTGTTGCAGGTGATACACACCAGACATATTCAAGATGGGGTACCTGAGGAGGTCTACAAGAATATCAAGAAGAAGACCCTAATCGAAACTCAGCTATCGCAGATGTCGTAAGACGAGTCGGTGTCATCTTCCAACGAAATGCCAACTCAGGATTTGAACAACCTCGTCCTTCAAGTAAGTGTTTATAAATGTTTAATTTAAATTTTCTATTTCTTAATTTTTTAATATCTTATTTATTTCGTAAGAAACTCTGATTATGAAGGGTTGTATATTCGGCTTTGGAAGAAATCCAGTCAACCAAGCTGGTTCTTTTCGCCCAGTTAGTGTCTCCTCGAACCCGGTCTACGTGGAGACATTGGAGGAGCAACGCGTTGAGATTAAGACTTTGAAGTACCAACTTACTTCCCAAACTGAATGGTTGAAGACTAAGTTCCCAAATTTCCTGAGATTTTTCCCACTGTCAGGCCCATCCGGTTCTGGATTCGCTCCACAGAGCCCATCGTCTCATCAATAAACTATTTATTTTATTTTTATTTTTATTTTTTATGTTTTTAAAAACAAGTATTAAATGTTATTTTAATATAACTTTCATTTTCTACATTTGAAAACAATTATTAATTATTTAAATAATTGTTTATTAATTATTTAATTTATAATTATTAAAAAAATTTAGTATTGCTTTTTTAAGAAAAATTTCATTTATAATTTTCGTCGAAAATATACCCGTCGAAAAAATACCTATCGGAAATATTCGAACCTTTCCAACGACTCTGACTGTGGTTATTCTGTCGAAAAATATTTCGACAACTCATAACCCGGCGAAATTCCGTCATAAAATATTTCGACGACTAATAACCTGTCGGAAATTCCGTCAGTAAGTGTTCGTCGCTTATTCGTCGAAATTTTTAGATAAATATCTTCTTGTCGGTAGCTGTCAGAAATTTTCGAAGAATTCTTGACGGATGTTTATTTCCGACGACCTGTTACCGACAGGCCAATATTATCAGAAATCCGTCGGAAAATGCTATTTTCGACGGCATTCCGACGATTTTACCAATCGAAAATCAGCTTGTTTTCTTGTAGTATTAGGATTACATCTCCGGAGGATGCAAGATATCATGCAAAATCGCAAGGGAGATTAGACCTATTGATGTCCACAGTTTCCAACCATTTTGATGCCTAACTCCCACAAACTTTGATTTTTCTATGTTACAAATCTTTCAAGCTCTCTCTATATTGATCCATTGCATTATTTAGGATTTTTCTTGGCCATAAGACTCTTTTTATTAACCATTTTACTTTTCCTTTATTTTTTGCTTTTTATTTATTTTATTATTATTATTATTTATAAGGGGGAAAACGGCTTTTTGATATGAGTCATCATAGGCATGGTATTTTACCGTGATTTTGTTAATTCTAAGGAAAAGCCAAACTCTTGAATCTTGTCATAGCCCTCCACAGGGTTTTTGTGGAAGTCGAAATTCGCACAACTATATTTGGTTAGGAAAATTTAGGGATTCGAAAACTTCTATGAATAGAACACGAGAACAGAGATCCAAATATGGTTTTTATTGATATGTTAAAGAGCTTCGACAGTGGTTATTTAGAAAAACCTAAGTAATCTTGCTAAGTGAAAAGTTTTGGATCCCCTCTTCAAGGGATGAACATGCATATTTATACAAATCTGGGTCGGTTAGGACGAACCCTAAAACGATAAGGAAAACTTCCTTATTCTCCGCAAGTTTCCTTTCTTCATCTTCATCCTTTTTTGTTCCTCGGATTCTTTTAAGTCGGTTGAACATCGTGGGCTTCATGTTCTTTGGTTCGTCACTTTGGCCCATAAGGGTCTTGGGCTCGGCACCCCTATGCCTCCTAAGACTCGGCTCATCGACTTTGCCTAGCCGTGGGTACGGCTCGTCGACTTTGCCTAGCCGTGGGTATGGCTCGTCGACTTTGCCTAGCCGTGGGTACGGCTCGTCGACTTTGCCTAGCCGTGGGTACGGCTCGTCCACTTTGCCTAGCCGTGAGTACATCTCGTCCACTTTGCCTAGCCGTGGGTACAGCTCGTCGACTTGCTCGATGGTTCGATTAGGCCCATGTTTGTACTTAGCCATTTTCACCTATTGATTTCAGTGAGGTCAAATCTGACCTCAATAGTTATCCCCCCAGCTCGCCAGATTCAGTGATGATGGTGACGAGGTGAAAGTAGCCATTGCTGAAATCAACATGCCGAGCCGTTCTGTGAAAATTCCAAACCATCTCTTTTGATCATGTTGCCGAGCCGTGTTTTTGCTGATATTAAAGAGGCGTGTTATCTTGCCAAGAAAAACACGAGGAAATGTTGTGGCGAGATGACGAGGCGACGAGCCAAAACTATCTTGTTGCTTAGTGAGAATTTTCAAGGGCCAAGTTCCAAGGACACCTTGCAAAAAATTGAAAAGAGTATTCACATCGTTCTGACTCGAGTGTTGTACTTGATGCCCTTGCTTCAAACTTATAGTCATAACGAGCTGTAGATTAGTTAGCCGGAGTTTGTTAGGGTGACTCGCAACTCTGTGCAAAGTGTATAAGTACCAGTGTGCTATGAGCGATGTATACTGGGTTTTAAGATATTAAAGACCAGCGTGCTAAAGAGCGAGTGATCGCTGGATTTTGACTGTTTACTTCGGTTTTAGGGTATGCAATGTAGTCTCGACTTACATGCCCATTTTGATAAAACATGTTTAAGTATCTCTTACCAAACAATATACTTTTAGTACTATGTTTTTGAGATGTTGAAGACCAGCGTGTTAAGAAACGTGTGGCTGCTTGGTTTAGACCAAACATATTTAGGTATCTCAACTAGACGATATACGTCTAGTACTATGTTTTTGAGATGTCGTGACCAGCGATTGGTTGATGGATTTAGACAAAACATGTTTAGTTATCTTACACTAACGATATACGTTTAGTGTTATGTTTCCGAGATGTTGCGACCAACGATCGATTGCCAGGTTTTGATGTGTACTTCGGTTTAGGCATAAGCTTTCCACCAACATACACGCTCTGATAGTAGACATTAGTATTTATATAGCGCGCTTTGATCCATAAAGGATGTATTGGTTAAGATCTGTAAAGGATGTAGTAGTTCGTTGTTGTGGTCAGCAACAACCATAATGATTAACATGTCTGTTTTTGATAAGACTTCGCGTTTTGCGAGATGATGAATATGGCGAAGTGTCTGTTTTGATAAGACTTCACGTTTTGCGAGATGATGAATATGTTGAAGTGTCTGTTTTGATAAGACTTAAAACTTGCGAAAGATTGCGTTATAATCATGGGAGTATATGAGTATACGTACCCACTTCCCCCTTTTTTAGGAGGGGGCATCTGAATCCATCCTGAGATGGATTGCCTACGTACCCCTTTCGGGGATCAAGCCACCCCGTAGTTCATTTATGACATAGCTTACTGGTAATACTTCTTTAAGTGCATCGCGTTCAAAAATCTTGGTACTGGAATGCCGACCATGTCAGCGAGCTCGTACACTCCAAGGCGAATTGACGTTGGCTAGTTCATTCTCAGGTTCCTAATTCACCTTTACTTTCTTCGTCTCCGTGTTCAGTTCTGCTACGAGATTTCTGAGCTTATGTTCGGCCATAACACAAATTCGGGATTCCTTCTAACTTCCACGAATGGTTTTGATTCCGTTCAGCGTTGGGGACTTTATGCACATGTGGTATGTTGATGGGACAGTTCTCAAAGAATTTATGCAAGGGGTTCCCATGATTCCATTGTATATCGCGGGATGACCTGCCACCAAAAATTCTACGATCTTCATTACTCCTCCGGCTCGGACGGATAGCCTGATCGTTCCAAGGGTCATTGTTGTTTCTCCTGAAAATCCGGTCAGTGGCTTCGATGTTGCTGTAACTTCGGATAGATTGATCTCCATACGCCTTAACATTTCTCGAAAAATAAAATTGACAAAACTTCATGTATCTATCAGCACTCTGGAAATGTCGTAGTCTCCTATGATTAGCTCGATAACAAGAGGATCGTTGTGAGGCTGGTCAATGCCGACTATTTCATTTTACTTGAACAAAATTCCGTCATTTGGCAAATTGGCGGGCGACAACCAGTTGGTGCTAACATCCGCCTTGCACTGGAATGCTTTGATTACGGACACCGTATCCATGCAGTATTGGGATCTTTCCATTATCATGTTAATTCTTCTTTGGGAATCTTATTGTGCTGCCTCGTCGGTTTGCCTCCCTCTCTTAGCCACATCTCCAGTTCGGACGGTCTGATCGGGCTGATCTTCTTCGTCTTCTCGTTCAAAATATTTAAGGCTGATAGTTTCACCAAGCTCTCCTGCCATTAGTTTCGCCGTGAGTTTTGCACCAAGACTCTGACAATCTGCGGTTGAGTGTCCGTAGTAATGATGGTATTCGCAGTAGGCCTTGTCGTCATAAGTGTCGGAGTTTCTCATCCATGTGTTCCACGGGACTTTCCCAGGACCAGCACTTACTTGGTAGTTATAGGTACCTCTGAAACCGGTTCCTTCGTTCTGTGCATATCAAGTTGCTTGATTATTCTTCCTGTAATGCGGCGGGTTCGGAGCTTAAGAAAAGTGGCTTGTCGTTTTTGCCACACCGTACTTTTGAGTTAAAACCTTCATTCCCTCCTCGTTGACTAAGAAGTATGAGACTCAGTGTAGCGCATCCTTGATTGATGAATGCTCGTTCAAAGCAATTTCCTTTCGGAATTATGATCCGTACCACAATGATTTCTTCAATGCAAGTAGTGCGGCCTTGTCGCTAATGCCTTCAACTTTTGACGTCACCGTTTTTAATCTCCCCATGAAACTTTGCAGTGTCTTCGTTGGTCCTTGAGCCAAGGTCCAGAGATCGGCATCGGAGGTTTCTCGATCCATAAACATGGAATAATGCTTTAAAAAAACAGCGGATAGTTGCTGAAAATCATCGATGGAATTTCGTTCAACCCTGGAAAATCATTGGAGGGTGGCACCTTTGAGATTCTCTACAAACAGGAGGCAGAAACCAGCATCTTTCTCCTTCTCCTTGAAGATGGCTCGCCCCTTTGCTATGATGAACGCTGTTATATGCTCATTTGGGTCGGTTGTTCCTTCGTAGATTGGAACTTTAATCTTCCCAGGGTAAGAGACCCTTGCTCTGGAAATCCGAGCCGTAAACGGAGTGTTGTGTGCTTATTCCAATACGCGATCGTTTTCTGGGGCCTTACCGGTCTCCTTATGCACCTGCGAGTGGACGGCTCTCACCTCTGCTTTTGCCAGATCCAAGGAGGCTCGAATTTCGTCTAGTTCTTCTCTCTGGGCTCGGCTTGTCATTCGTGGATTGTCACCATATTGCGCCTTCTGGACCCAAAGGAGATTTTCCTCTTCTTCGGATAGGTTCCTAGCTTGATCTGGGTCGACGTTGCTTCCACCGGCTTGGGTTCTTGTTGTCACCGAGGTGAGTTCTCCGCCGACAAGATGCTCCGTGTTGCGTTCTCCTTCTTCATGATCCTCTGCATCAAGGACGACTGTTGGGATCGATCCGTCGCTGATCTGCTGATTATGTCTGTCGCCTGTTCCGTGAACTCCTAGGGTTGATCGAATCAGGTTCGTCATTTTTGGTCTGGTTGCCGTAGTAGGCTGTTCGTCAGGTCGGTGCAGTAGTGGCAATCCTCCTAGGGTTCTTAGTGCGTAACGAGGCATTGAAAAGTCGAGGGTCGTCGGGTTGAGGTTGAGTCTCCTTGCGGCTCTTCCAGTCGGATTCATAGTCGAGCCCACGCTTCTGGTCCGCGGGTTTCGGACTTGGCGCTCTGTCGTCAGTGTCTCTAGTATCTCCATCATCAAGTTGTTCATCTTGTATGCTCATCCGCCTTCTTGAGCAGGTCAGTCAACATGTTCTTCACTTTGGCTAAGAATGCGGAGACAGCTTCCGTGTTGGTCGGCGGAAGATTTCTCCAGTATTCATCCTTGCTCCGGGAAGGTCGGCAATGGTGTTGCTTGCGTCTTCGCCGTTCCTCTCTCCGTCAGTAGTCATCTCTTCAGATCTTGTGTTCGGTAGTTCGTAAAAATCAAAAAGTTTGGAGTCCCCACAGACGGCGCCAAATTGTGGGAGTCGAAACTCGCACAGCTAAATTTGGTTAGGAAAATTTGGGGATTCGAAAACTTGTATGAACAGAAACACGAGAATAGAGATCCAAAGATGGTTTTTATTGATATGTTAAAGAGTTTCGAATACAGAGGTTGTTTAGAAAAACCTATGTATTTTTGCTAAGTTAAAATTTTTGGATCCCCTCTTCAAGGGATGAACATGCATATTTATACAAATCTGGGTCGGCTAGGACGAACCCTAAAACGATAAGGAAAACTTACTAATTCTCCGCAAGTTTCTTTTCTTCATCTTCATCCTTCCTTTTTCCTCGGATTCTTTTAAGTCGGTTGAACATCGTGGGCTTCCTGCTCTTTGATTTGTCGCTCTGGCCCATAAGGGTCTTAGGCTCGGCACCCCTATGCCTCCTAGGACTCGTCTCATCGACTTTGCCTAGCTGTGGGTACGGCTCGTCGACTGTGCCTAACCGAAGGTACGACTCGTCGACTTTTTCTAGCTATGGGTACGGCTCGTCGACTTTGCCTATTCGTGGGTACGGCTCGTCGACTTTGCCTAGCCGTGGGTACGGCTCGTCGACTTTGCCTAGCCGTGGGTACGGCTCGTCGACTTTTCCTAGCCGAGGGTACGGCTCATCGATGTTGCCTACCCGTGGGTACGGCTCGTCGACTTTGCCTACCCGTGGGTACGTTTCGTCGACTTTGCCAACACGTGGGTACGGCTCGTCTACTATGCCTAGCCGTGGGTACGGCTCGTCGACTTTTTCTAGCCATGGGTACGGCTCGTCGACTATTCCTAGCCGTGGGTACGGCTCGTCGAATTTGCCTACCCGTTGGTACGGTTCGTCGACTTTGCCTAGCCGTGGGTACGGCTGGTCGACTTTTCCTAGCCGTGGGTGCGGCTTGTCAACTTTGCCTAGCCGTGGGTACGGCTCGTCGACTTTTCCTACCCGTTGGTACGGCTCGTCGACTTTGCCTAGTCGTGGGTACGGCTCGTCGACTTTGCCTAGACGTGGGTACGGCTCGTCGACTTTGCCACGGCTCTTCGACTTTGCCTAGCTGTGGGTACAGCTCGTCGACTTTTCCTAGCCGTGGGTACAGCTCGTCGACCTTTTTGCACATATTTGCACATATGAAAATGAAAAACAAGAGTATATGAGATCTGAAAGGAAATAAGGGTTAAAAGTGGGGGTAAAAACTCATAATGAGCTGTCATTCAGAAGTGGGGGTAAAAACTCACCTAAGGGAATTTCATTCGTCTCATCTTCTTCGATATCTGTGAGATATGGCTTGAGACGTTATCCATTGAAAGTGAAATCGTCTTCATTGCGGTTCCAAAGCACCACAACACTGTAAGTTTAACTTCTTTTATCTTAAATGGTCTGGACCAACACGATTTAAACTTACCAGGAAAGAGTTTTAGGCGTGAGTTGAAGAGTAGAACTTGGTCATTTGGTGAAAATGTCATATGGATTATCTTCTTGTTATGGTATGCCTTAGTCTCTGCCTTGTAAATCCTTGAATTTTCATATGCGTTGTGGTGAATCTCATCCAATTCATTTAGCTGAATCAATCGCTTTTCTACAGTTGTTTTCATGTCGAAATTCAGCTTCTTCACTGTCCATTCAGCCCTGTACTCGATTTCAACAGGAAGATGACATGCCTTTCCATAGACAAGAAACGGACCAATATTGTCGGAAATCCGTCAGAAAAGGCTATTTTTGACGTCATTCCGACGGGTTCCCACGATTTTACCCATCGTAAATCAGCTTGTTTTCTTGTATTGATAGGGGTACGTCTCCGGATGATGCAATATATTATGAAAAATCGCAAGGGAAACTAGACTTATTGATGTCCACAATTTCCAACCACTTCGATGCCTAACTCCCACAGACTTTGATTTTTCTATGTTACAAATCGTTCAAACTCTTTCTAAATCGATCCATAGCATTCTTTAGGATTTTTCTTGGCCATAAGACTCTTTTTATTAACCATTTTACTTTTCCTTTTTTTTTGCTTTTTATTTTATTTTTTTAGTTTTTTGTTAATTATATTTTTTTATAAAGGGAAAAACGGTTTTTTGATATGAGTCATCATAGGCACGGTATTTTTAGCGTGATTTTGTTAATCCTAAAGAAAAGCCAAACTCTTGAATCTTGTCATAGCCCTCCAGAGGGTTTTCTCAATCCATGCATATGCAGTAGTTAGATAACTGCATTGATCATATTTTTTCGACGTTTTTGCACATATTTGCACATATGAAAATGAAAAACAAGAGTATATGAAATCTGAAAGGAGATAAGGGTTAAAAATGGGAGTAAAAACTCATAATGAGATGTCATTCAGAATCAAAAAAGAATAAAAATTCTTGAATGTATGATTTGTTTCCTAATCTAATACTCTTAACGAGAAAGACTAAGTCATGTAAATAGTCGAAAGAAATGAAGTCAAAAGTCGGATTAACAAAGATAAATGCAAATTTGAAACTTTTTGGGAAAAGTTTAGTCACGAAGTTTATGAATCGCCTATCTTAAACAAACTCTGCCACAATGGTCACTGAGTCTCGAAAGCCATAAATGTTTTGATTTCAGTTATCATTGTGGCAAGGTTTATTCATGATAAATGATTTAGAAACTCCAAAGAGTGAGACAGGGACGTCAACATAATCAAAAGATCACTCAGCACGTATGGACGAGACAATTTTTCCATAGATTGCAACTAGAGGATAAATATATTCATGTGAGACATTACATAGTTCATTGGATTGTAACTCTTTAATAAAACATACATTACAAGTAATTGGTTTGAATACTTTTCCAATGCAAGACTACAGATTTGCTGAATTCCTAGATGCCTAATTAAGCTTTTGGCTTGAGTACTGTTGCTGCATAATCTCTTTCCCCAAGTGCGGGAAAATGGCTTATTCTCCTATGAACTCACTTGTTTCTGATTATTTATACACGAATTATAGACTCATGCTAAAACACATATGAACTAGTCTTATTTTTGAATTTACCACATGAAGTATTGAAATATGGCCTATTCCAACATAACCGTAAACGAAGTCAGTTTTCCGTTAACGGATGCTGACGTGGACTACAGGTGGCAAACGGGTTTGTTGCAGTATGAATTTAATGATTTTTTTTAAATGGATATTGCATAAAACAAAAACGACGACGTTTTATGGGGGAAAAAAAAACATTAGGATATTCCAAAACCAAATCATAATCCTATAATCCAAAATACATCCAATAATCATAGGAGAACATATCCGCAGCTTAATTCTAATAAAAAATAGCAACATACAACCTGAAACAGAAACAATATTATCTATCCGAAACTTCCTTTCCACAAAATCCGAGACCTCCTTTCCACAAAATCCGAGACCTCCTTTCCTCGCTTAGCCCCTACAAAACAGTATTATCCAGGGACTTGACTCAATCAGAAATCGAAACCAAATCATACAACCTGAAACAGAAACCACATCATAAAAACAAAACATATAAAAAATCAGAAAGAAGAAAAAAAAACAGACGCTTACTCTAAGATTAGTTTATGACTTGGCTTTGCATTTGTTGACTTGATCCTTCAACAAAATCAGATTGATCTTGTGCCACATTCTTATTCTTTTTTGGCCGTCTTCATACATGAGCTCCAACCTTCTGGCACTTCCTTGAGTTATGTCCACTATCTCCACAATTCCCACAATGGATGATTCTTCTTTTCCTTGAAACCTTAGTTGGAGACTCATGTGTAACGTTTGTTTTCTTCTTACTTGGAGACTCATTCCTCCCTTTGATCCTCTTAGGAATTTTCTTTCTTCCTCTACTTGATTCTCCTTCCTCTATTGGTGGTGGCACAATCACAGCCTCATTAGTCTCTTCCCAAAAATTTGCACCACGTATGCCTTCAATCGTTTCTGCATATTGCTTTCTCCACTTAGAAGTGAGATAACAGTCGGCCATATAATCCTCTTTCTTGCGTTTCTTCTCATCAATAACCTTCAGAGCATGCCGGCAAGGCAAACCAGACATTTCCAACTTCCGACAAGTGCAAGTACGCTGGATCATCTTCACAATGTATGCAGACTTTTTCTCCTTAACCTCAAAAGTGTCATGACCAGAAGGATACACCTTACAGTGCCGGAACTTTAGCTGCTCCTCATCCACTTTCTCCATTGCTTTGATACTGAACTTCCCTCTGTGCTTCATTGCTTTAACCCTTCTTGCCTCTATGCGCAGCATCGCTCTTCTACGTATTGTCTCTAACATTTCCACCAGTGGCATAACTCTTGCAGGGTCAATGGCATGGTTAAACGACTCAGAGATTTTGTTGCTTACCTCATCACAAGTAGATGATGGTGTGAGATAGGCAAGGCTGCAGTTTTTGGGATTCTTCATCATCATGGAATCATAGACAGCCATATCATATGCCTTTACTGCATCCACCCTCTTGTTATACTCTGGCGTATTGTAGCTCTTTGCAACCTTCCAGAATAAACCTTTCATGTCAGTCCTGTTTGGATGCTTCTTCTTTAGGTTTGCGTAAATGTGTCTTGCACACATCCTATGCTCAACCTTTGGTAACAGAGCTGCTACAGCATTCAATAAACCCTGCAAACAGTCACCATTGCATCATGAAACCGTATAATTATTGAACATAATTAAGAAGTTTCAAGTCCTTACCTTCTGTCTATCTGATATAATGGTAAAGCCATCACCATCATGTAGACTTAAATCTGTCTGCAGCTTTTCAATGAACCATGTCCAATTTGTTTCATTCTCTACTTCCACCACAGCCCAAGCAATTGGGAACATTTGGTTGTTTGCATCTCTTCCAACCGCAGCTAACAACTGGCCTTTCATTGTGCACTTAAGGAAGCATGCATCAAGACCAAATATAGGTCGACAATGAGAGCACCATGACTTCTTCAATGAAGCAAAGCAGACATAAAATCTGGAAAAAACATCAATACCATCATCTCCCTGGAATGTCTCTAGTTCAACCGTAGACTGAGGATTTGACCTATAACATACAAAGGCAATAAGTTCAATTTATAACCAGAAGATGAAACATGTAAAAAACATAGGCATTATACATGTAAAAACCACTTACTCTGATAGCTCAAGCCGGTAGTTTCTGAGCTTTGAGAATTGTGAGTCATGCTCCTCTTGGATGATTTCTAATGCCCTTCTCTTGGCCTTTCTGCACTGATCTATGGAAGCAATCAAGTTCCAACGCTTATGAATGTCTTCTAGAATATCTTTTGGCATTAAGGTTGGATTTTCTCTTATATCATCCACAAATAACCTAGCAATGACCTCTTGAGTAAGTAGCTTCGAATGTCCATTCTTCATGCAAGTATGACTCTTCACATAAGTTTTAATCAACCATTTCTGCAATGGTTCTTCATAAGAATAGTAGATCCTCCACAAACAGTCTTCCTCTCCTTCTTCTGCTACACTAGCACATTTAAGCTCTGATTTGTCTTTATCCCAACGAATGTATTGCACATTCCATCCATGCTTTAACACATACTCTACCATAGCCTTCTTGAAAGCCTCTAAGCTGCCGAAAGCTTGTCTTAACTTCAACTCACCACTGCCTTTTTTGTACGTGAAATAATCAAGTCTCTCATTCTCATTATCATCATCATCATCTGAGCACACCAGTGTTGCATACTCGTCAATCTCTTCATCAACAAAATCCGCCACATTTCTTTCAACTCTTCTTTCTTCATCAAACTGATGCTCATCTCTCTCCGTCTCCTCTCTCTCCGTCTCCTCTCTCATTCTCATTTCTCTCATTCTGCACATTTCTATCAGCATGCACTCTTTCATCCTCATCTCTTCCATTCTGATCTCTTTCACTCTCATCTATCTCTGTATCAGGCTCCACAAATATGTCAATTGCCTTGGTCCACATTGCAGATGCACACATCTTCTTACAATTCCCACAACCATTTGTTAACAATTTCCGATCCTCTACTTCATCAAAAGGGACCTTATACCATACTCTTTGACCATACATACTCACTGGCAGCTGATTCATTAACTCTGGAAACAATGCAGATGCTGGAGCTTCAATATACCGATAACCACCACCTACGTACATATCGATGCCACCAACCTTGTCAAATTTCCCACCGTAGTAGCATCCGAAAGTTATCAGTTCTTCCACTACTTCACCACTGCAAAACGTATCAGATAACATAATTAAACCCAACTTAAACTCTTTTACACATTTAATCAAACACTTGGTAGACATGTTTCAATCTCGCTTTATAATCATGAAAATCGAACGATTAAATGACAGCACAAACTCTAATGAACAACTCTTAGACGAAAATTTATATAATTCGACACCTACAATCTACTCAAAACCAAGAATTTGACATAAATCGGACAAAAATCAAAATCAAACTCGACTTACCTCATTGTCGACACTCGGGAAACACTCTGTCACTCGGGAAAATACCTTTGTAAGTCGATTTGATGCGAAACCCACAAAGAAACCTAATTCTCTCTGTATCTCAAACTCTCCATGTCTCAATCTCTCTATCTCTGATTCTCCTTTTCCTCTCTATCTCTCAAAATCCAAATCCGATAAACAAATGTTTTAAACCCTAATTTTTTTTTTCCCCCAATTCTAAAACGTCATCGTTTTAGTCTCTGATTTTACAAAAAAAAATTGATTTCGGTCAACTTTAAACCGTAACAAACCCGTTTGCCACCTGTAATCCACATCAGCATCCGTTAACGGAAAACTGACTCCATTTACGGTTATGTTGAAATAAGCCGTATTTCAATAGTTCATGTGGTAAATTCAAAAATAAGACTTGTTCATTTGTGTTTTAGCATGGATCTATAATTCGTGTATAAATAATCAGAAACAAGTGAGTTCATAAGGGAATAAGCCGTTTCCCCCCGCCCAAGTGCATAATCTCGATGTTCCTGTGACCATGAAATTTTTGCAGAAAGAAGCTATATACAAGTTGTAGAAAGCAAAAACCATGCTAATACAGTACATGACTTTTTGCTAAATCTGAGCCCGGTAAGCCATCAGCTTCTTCACCTGTCTCTCCATCTCTCTCCTGAACTCTGGATTCCTCTTAGGAAGAGGAAATGGTCGTGGCGGCATAGGGTCAGGATTACCTCTGACAAAATAATTGCTTGCATATTCCCATTGCTCAGAGTCAACTTTCGTAAAGCCCAAGACTTCAAGCCGTTGGACGAAGTATTTCATCTCCTGGTATAGTAAGCATCTAGGAAGAACATCTCTGCAAAACTCAGATTCATTCCAAACGATGAAACTCTTGCCGCTTTGGCTCCACGAAACAACTGAATCCGTTGAAGGATCATCCACCATCTCATACAACTTTCTGAGGAAAGAAGAGCGTGGCCTTGAGGAATCTCCACTATTGCTACAATCATTACGATCCATCCCTAAAAACTTGAGATCGAAAATCCCCAACACACCCAAGATCCAAAACATAAGACCAATTATAAACTAGTTATGAAACAGACGAGAATCGTATAAATCAGAAAAAAACGTATGAGATTCGAGAGCCAAACCTCGTGATGTTCGTGCCGCTGAAACCAAACCCTAGCAGAAAATAATCTCCTCCTTTGCGGATCAAGCTTATTTAGATATACAGAACGCATCGTTGACTGAAAGCCCAAGCACCAGCCCATATCCGTCTTGGAATATTCCGCAAATTGGCCCCTTATATTTTCTGGAAAACAACACCAATCCCTCTTTGTCGACTAATTTAAATTTAGTTAGTGTATATATCACATAATCAAAGTCAAAACGTTTCATATTTGTTTTCAAAAATATCATTACTAATCTATTTTTATTGAAAATGTTTTAGCGGTCGTACGTCATTGGTGTTGGTTCTGACACCAAATCCACCCTATCTAGAAATCCAACTATTAGATTATCAGATCATCTTTTGAAGTCCATGCGAACTTCCGAAATATAAGTAGAGAGAATCTTGCTGCTATATACAGACTATACAGACTAGAGAGGAGCTCGACGACATCGAACTAAATTGGTCAAAGAGAGGATCTCGGAGCTAGGAGCATAATCTGGGATCGTGGCAGCATGTGCTTCGCAAATCAAGGACCAGTTAGGCATGGAGGAAGATTATAAAGGCAGCTGACCAGCTCCAAAGAGATCCATTCCACATTCTTTACACAAAAAACACTACGCAATTATAATACTGCGAGCTGGCGCTTTATTGTATCTTTTTACATCTTTTTCGAGATTTCTTGTTAACTTTGATCAGATTAATACAAAATCTAATTCATCAATTTTGGTCTTCTTTTATATTAGATTCATTACAAAGATTTAGATCCTAATTCCTCTTTTCGATAATCAAATACTTAAGTGTGAGATTTATGATCCACATTTTGGCGTCGTGTGTGGGAAACCTGCAAACATTCTTACTCAAGAACCCTAGATCACGCTATCAGAAACAAAATGGATACAAATAATTCCAATTCAATAAGATCTAGCCTTCCTGCTCCGATCTCCACCGCGCCTGTTTAGTCAGACGCCCAAACGCCGGCTCAACTTGCCACTACGAGGCATGTCGCTGCGGCAAAGTGCTCCAACGCTGTTTCCCAGTCGGATCAGCCTCAGTGTTGTCAAAACGGGCTTAGACCCACGGGCCAGGCCCAAGTAAGACTGCAACGGGGGCTGGCCTTGACACATTTTTAGATGTCAATGAATTTGCGGGTCTAGCGGTCCAGACCCGTTGCGGTTTATGGATTTCGCGGGTCAACCCGCCGCGGATCATGGGCTTACGGGTCTGAACCGCTAAAAAATATTTCTTCACTTTGGAGTTGAAGCTCATGCGATTCTAAAGGCGATGTGATTCCGAAGGAGTTGTTGATCAGTTCTCATGGAGATTCCAAAAGATTTCTTCGAATGGGGGTTGAAGCTCATGCGATTCCAAAGGAGATGTCATTCTGATAGAGATTTCTTTGTTTTCGAAGGAGATTTCGAAGAAGATTTATTTGATTTTGGGCTACTTCTCATCGACTTCGCTAAAAAAATAATAATTCAACTTTAGCTTCTGATCGTATCCGATCTCAAAGATCCGGTCTTGCCGTTTCAAATTCTCTTATTATGTTTAAAATTGATTTTCTTTTGTTCGCTACTGAATCTTCTCTTCGTGTTTAAATTCTCTTATTCTGTTTAAAATCAATTATATGGGAGCTAAGGATTAAAGATGTAAAGGCGGAGAAAGAGAGGATGATCATTACAAGTTATGGGTTTAGCTTTTCTGCTACTGGTCTTTTGTTTCCTTATCATCTTGGAGTTGCTCAGTTGCTCATCAAAAAGGGTTACATCAAGGTGCTTCATTTCTCATGAATTCTTGTGTTTATAAAACCATTATGAGTGAAGAAAGCTTTGGTGTGTAGATATGGTGAGAGAAAATGATTTTTTTTTGTTGATTCAGGAAACTACCCTTTGGTAGGAGCTTCTGCTGGTGCTATAGTATGTGTTGTGATTACCTCAGGATCCTTTATGCGAGAAGCCCTTGAAGCTACACAGGTTCTTGCTGATGATTGTCGTCGTAATGGCACTGCTTTCCGTCTTGGGGTAATGAACTTTTTTCTAGATTTTCTCATATAACCCATTTCTCAAATGTTAGGAGCCATAGAGTAGTAAGTTCCTAGGTGGTTGCTCTTCTTGAATCTCAATCCAATCATATATCTTGCTTTAGATTGTTCTATGTTCAAACAATTTATTATGGGTGTTCTGGTTTTTTTTAATAGCATGATTTTCCGGGGAATGTCTTTGTTGTTTCCAATTGTATGGCCGATAAGGTTACTGAATGAAACACAAGAACAACCAATGTTGCTGTGATGATTTCCGCTTTAAGTCACATGTTAAAGTTGTTCATCCAAATCCATGTGGTTTCAGGCTGTCCTCAGAGACTCTATGGAGAAGTTAATTCCTGATGATATTCATATTAGGTCCAATAACAGAATTCGTGGTCAGAACATCTTCTCTCTTCAATCTCGTTTCCTTTTGACGGACTTTGTCTTTGGGTCTGACTGTTCTGATCATTATACGGTATTGTAGTTGCCATCACACATGTTTTATGTTGACCTAGAGGCATACTGGTGGATTAGTTCGACTCGAAAAGCGACCTAATAAATGCAGTTTTTACATCTGCTTTTATTCAAGGGTAGATGTCAGTCTCTTGCTTTTGAAACTTTCAGTTTCTCTAGAAAACAAAAAGTTTAACAAACATAATTTTGAACAAATGCAGATATCTTGCACCAAGGCCTGCAAATGTTCCGTAATCGACTTTGTTTTAATGGAGGCTTGACATTGTTTATGCCACCATGGCCCAGATATCTTTTCTTTTGCATTTACTATTATTAAAAAGCCAGCCATGGCGAGCAAGATTTCGTGTAAAGATACTTGAGAGTATAGACACTTTGAATGAGGAGTCCAAACTTGTCATAGTTCATTACATTTACTGAGTTTTTGATATTGTATTGGTTTGTTCTTAAGATGCATCTAAGTTTTGTTTTGTTGATTGTTTGTTTTGTTGATCCTCTGACAGAAGACTCTGGTGAAAACTTTTTAGATCATCAATGTGCCTTTGTTTGGATTTGGATCAATCTTCAACATCAATTGTAGTTAAAAGACATGATGTTCATCGGTTCCAGATTGAGAAAACAGGTGAACTCTGCAATGTTTTTTAATTTTATTAAAGATAATTTCTATACTCTTATCTGATTTGTTTTCTTTTAACTTAATCGTGTATTATGATTTTAAACATTGGAAATATTTTAATTTCAATAATTAAATCAAACTCTTGAAACTTTTGGCACCAACTAGAGTCACTATTACGTAAACCCTACTATTAATATCCTAATTTTACATGTAAAAGCAAAACAAAAGTTGTTGTTAACCAATCTGCTCATTACTCAATCTGTTGTATCTCTAGGGACTATAGATTAGAGTCTAGAATCTAGATTCTCTACTCTAAACGGAAACAGAGCTCTGGAGAGGCGTGAGTCGTGCATCATGGATCTACTAAGTTTGTTGATTTGATTCTAGTCAATTTCATTCAATTTAGGTTGAATCATCATTCATAATTTAATGAAGTTTCTGTTACTGATTTGATTATATTCATAAGTTAATGAAGTTTATGTTACTGATTTGATTCTAGGCATAATTTAATGAAGTTTCTGTTGATTCATCATTCAATTATGTTACTGATTTGTTACGTAGATGTGTTACTGATTTGTTACGTAGACAGAGAAGTTTAGTTCTACTCATAATTTCATTCAATTTATGTACTTATTGACATAACTCAGGAGACTTTTGTAACTTGCGATCCATAGACTTTGAGTCTCAAATAATTATTGACGCTCATAACGCAGAACACGAACGAGAAAATTATTATGGATCACAGCCATCTAAACTTCGTAGAAGAAGATCATTGAGGTCGAAGAACAATCAGATGATGATGACATTGATGAGGCTAAAAAATCTCTTGATCTGAGAAAGAGAAAATAGTTTGAGGATACATTTGATGAGGCTGCAAACTCATCTGATCCGAGAAAGAGATAGCAGTTTGAGGCTGCTTTTAATGAGGCTGAAAAATCATCTGATCCGATAAAGAGGAAGCAGTTTGCAGGTTCATTTGATGAGGCTGGAAAGTCATCTGATCCGACAAAGAGAAAGCAGCCAACTCAGCCACATTGTAAGAAAAACAGTAAGACGAATGATGCTGAAGATGATGACAATAAAGAAAGGTCATCAGATCCGAAAAAGACAAGGCATTATTCAGATGTGTCGAATGATTTTGTAGTGATTACTAAGGAAGACGGCTCGCAGAAAGCATAGTGCAACATTGCAAGAAGGAATATAAGCATGAGTCTCATAAGAATGGTACAAATTGTTTAAGACACCATCGTAAGAAATGCAATCTTACAATTAGGAATGGTGATGTTGGCCAAATGATGATCAATACAGAGGCGTAACTACAAGCACGGAAAATTGATCACTATGTTTTTCGCGAGATGGTAGCTAAATCTATTATTCAGCATGATCTCCCATTTGCTTACGTTGAATATGAAAGAGTTAGATCAGTTTGGAAGTACTTGAATGCTGATGTGAGGTTTATCAGCCATAACACAGCTGCAGCAGATGTTTACAAGTTCTATCAGAATGAGACAGAAAACTTGAAAAGAGAATTAGCTAATCTTCCTGGTTGGATTAGCTTCACCTCTGATTTGTGGTCGGCAATTACTCATGAGCGCTACATGTGTTTAACAGCACATTACATAGATAGAAACTGGAAATTGAACAACAAGATTCTTGTATTTTGTGCTCTACCGCCTCCACATGCAGGTATGCACTTAGCAATACAGCTTCTTCAGTCATGGAAATAATGGGGAGTTGATAAAAAAAGTATTTTCAATCACATTAGACAATGCGACTAACAATGATTTAATGCAAGAAATTTTGAAATCTCAGCTTTTGTTGCGGAATGATTTGCTGTGTGGAGGACAATTTTTTCATGTTAGGTGTTCAGCTCATATCCTTAATCAGAACAATTTTTTCATGTTAGGTGTTCAGAGTTTATGATGGGTTTTTCAGAACTCGAGGCAGATCTAAGATCCACGGAGAGCCTAAGGAAAGTGATGTTGGAGTATGCTGAAAGACAAAACGACGTCCTCAGGAAAGAATGGATAGATCTTCTCAAGCAACGATTCGGCGAAGACTACGACCGAGAGTATCGACCCCAACCACTGGAGCAGGCGACTCCGACGATGTGCTCTAGACCTGTGAGGAATTTCGTCGAGCAAGTGGCGGGCCAAAAACATGAAGTTTCGATGGTGGATTCTTCGACAGAAAATCCAAAGACGGGGTTACAGCAGATGAGCGTAACTCTACATCAAGTCCCATCGATGACTATGGCATATTCTGTCGATCATGAAGAACCAAAGACCTCCAATCTACTTCATCTCAAGACGTACCTTGCTGATCTTAGGAATAAGAACTATTGGAAGGAAACATCGAGATGGTTGGGAGAGGAGATCTGGTAAGAAAGATGCAGCGATGGCAACATGTTTAGGAAACTATGGTATGCGTCAATGATGATTTTGTTCGATGCTTCGGCTTGACCATTACCCTGCGGATATCTCAGGATGGATTTGTTGAGTCGAATTTTCCACTTTGCGTTGTGACCCGTTGTCGGCGATGATTTCGTAAGGCAATCTGTGGTGGCAAATGACGAACTTCCATATGAAGTTTTGTACGTCGTGTGCCTGTATCCTTGCGTACGATTATGCTTCGACCCATTTGGTGAAGTAGTCGGTTACGACTATGATGAAACTCTATTGTCGCGACTTCGGAAACGGACCGATGATGTCCATTGCCCAGCGCATGAAATGGTACAGTGCAGTGGCGGTCGACAGAGGCTCGGTCAGGGAATTTATCATCGGGCCATGTCTTTGGCACATTTCGCAACTTTTGGCGTGCTGGACGTAATCTTTCATCATGGTCGGCCAGTAGAAACCGAGTTTCTTAATTTTCATAGCCAAGGCCCAACCTCTGGAGTAGTTTCCTCCGGCACAATTACGCGCTCGACTTCTTTCATGGTCAGGCATTGGAGTAGTATTCCGGCCGCGCTCCATCTGAATAAACCGTCTTTGATAAGGATACAGTGTGCACTTCGTGCTTTTAAGCAACGAGCCGCCCATTTGTCTGTTGATACTTCTCCGTCAGCAATGTATAGCCGGATTTCATCGCACCAGTCTGACTCCATGGGGAGGAATTCCCACTCGGGATCGGCAACTATGTTTTGGTCGAGATCGTCGGGGTCTTTTTTTTCTAACTCTGTGATGTGGCACACACCTCGGGGTAGCTCAATGCTCGGGCTAGCGATGGTCTCAACGGGTATGATACGTCGGGAGTTGGAGTCTGATGTCGAGGCTAATGAGGCCAGTGCGTCAGCTGCTGTGTTGTCTCCACGAGGAATTTTGGTGATTTGGAAATTTTCGAAATCCTTGACCAAGTTCTTGAATCTCACACCATCTATTTTTAGTACTTTATGTTGTTTTGTCTTAACGCATATAATTGAACCACACAAAACCACCATAGTATTTGAGGCATAGATCATGAATCAGATTCAATGGTTCAATGTTATTTTGTGGGCAATGGTTCAGCTGAACCATTGCTAAGAACGGAGTCGATGTTTTGTCAGGGACACGTCTTGTCCAATTTGCTAGTCCAGGCTGGAGAAGCTTTTATAAAAGATCATTGTCAAGCAATCAAAGACTAGAGTTGGTGAATTATTTACTAACAAACAACTACTCTCATCTATCTATCTTATTGCTTATGCATATAATTTGATGTTTGATAAAATATGCGGGAGTCCTTTATTGCAGAGCAACTGGATTAGTGAACTGGATTTCTCTCACTAAACCTCCACCAAATTCTGTTTCCACAAAGAGAATTTCTAAAATACCAAATTTTTGTTATCACTTATCATTTCTAAACTCAAAGGTATATGAGATACGTGATTACATATTAATAACAATTATCGATCTCTCTCTAAAAATTTCTCTGGCTTATCTCTAGAAAAAGAAGAAAAAGAGTGTCAGATGGCGATTCTTCGATACCGGTTATAAGTTTTGATTATCGGCGGCGGATGGAGCTCCGGTCGAGCTTCTTCTGCTATGCGGTATATGGGGCTTGTCCCTACGGTGTCGGCAACTTCGAAAGTTTCTGCACAATCGGATTTGGCATCTCTTTATGGGTGTGCTTCGGCAAAGATAGGTCGGGACAGAAATCGGTAAAAATACGGTACCTTATCGGATCCACTAAAGCTCTACTGTAAGATCTGGATCTGGGCATTAATGTGGTTCTGATTTCGGCCTTTGAAGGGACTCCCTGTTTCATGGGGGACTTCGAATTAACTGTCTCTGAACTCGCTTCTGCGATTCAAAGACTAGTCTCGAATTGGGTTCATTCAGTCCAAAATGAAAAAGAAATGATTCCAAAAACAGCATAACTTAAGTAAAGGATAGATAGGACTTTACAACCAGACAAGCTGAAGAACTTATAAACAATGAAAATCTGAAAGATACTAATAAATTTGAAGCCCCACTTTTCTCCAAGGAGTGTTAAACCCTCTCCAAAGTAGGAACCATCCATTTGTTGTAGAACTTCAATCTATGCAAGACAGAAATAAAAAAATCTGTTATAAATCACGTGATAATCAATATCAGACATTGGAAATTTAACACCATCTGCAATTCAACCAACAAGATAACCGCCAAAACTCCACTATTTCAGAAGATATATGGTCTAATTGCATCAGCTCACTAATTTGCAACAAAACACTCATCAAGAGCAGATGGTGAAACCATACCTTTCCTGTCCGTAGATCCACTTTCCTCACTGAAGACTGTGACAAGACAAACGAATTGGTCAAAACTCAAAGCTTCAAAGGAAAGTGGTTGCTACTCTCTCGAAGAGAAAACCCACAGAGTCAGATAAAACAGTCCCGTTTCAGAGAGTGGTGGTGATTCACCTTCCCGTATAGACCCGTCGACTCGAACAGCGTGTCATCTCCCGCATAGAGAAGCCCCTGTCACCGGTAAACAATACTTTAGAAAGTGATCGAAATTCGAAATTGGAAAATTGAAAATGAGATTACGAAATTCTGGAAACCAGAAACTCATGGGAAACAAAAACCTGAGTGAAGGCGTCTGGATCATGAGGAAACTCAGCAACTACTTCAACACGATGGATCCTATGAGACAGATTCCACGAATTCGAAGACTCATCTATACTGTTGGATGGCATGAAGAAGAGAAAAACAGCTCCAGAGAACAGAACAATAGGAATCATCATCGTGATCTGATAAGATCATCCTTGATCTTATCGATTTAAGAGAAAGAGATGAGAATAATAGAAATAGAGATCAGAAATCAGAAGAAGGAGGTGAAGAAGATAGAAGAAATTTGAGATAGGGATGAAGAAATGATGAGAAGATTTTGTGGATTTGAGAGAACCACTCTCTTACTTGATTGATCAAATCTCCCATGTTTCGATCACAAGGAAGAAGACAAAGCTAAATACAGCAACATGGGAAACTAATTGGGTTTAAACGCTACCTTAATAATAAAGCCCAACATAGGCCCAATAACCTAAATCCGAATCGTATCGTGATCCTCCGATCAACGAGTCGGCTAGAAGCAAAGAGCCACCGTTCGCTTCGCTTGCTTCTTCCTGTGCGATTTGATTTTCATGAAATTACTTACTTACCTTCGCCGCCGTGACCGACGGTGCCAGATCGGATTTGTCCACTCTGTCTCGTTCTCCGGAGAAAGTTTTAAAACAAATGGGCCTAATGGGCCGATCAAATTAATGGGTCATGTGAAAATTCTACCCAATAGAGTTAAATCCCTAAAACCATAGAGATCTCTTTTCTCTCCGAGCTGGTCCAATGCTCAATCATCATCTTCCTCATGGCAATGATTCTTCAGCGTTCTTCGTCCCATGTCACAATTACCATCGGATTTGCGATCTTCTTCTTTCTTCAGCTCGCTCCAAATCTACTCCCAGAGGACTTCAGCTTCATGGCTATGTCGTCAAATCAGGCCTCTCTCTTATCCCTCTCGTCGCTAACAATCTCATTAATTTCTACTCCAAATCCCAGCTTCCACTGGAATCTCGCCGAGCTTTCGAAGATTGCCCGCAAAAGAGCGCGACGACTTGGAGTTCTATCATCTCTTGTTTCGCGCAGAACGAGCTTCCATGGATGGCCCTCGAGTTTCTAAGGAAAATGATGGCGGGAAACCTTCGGCCGGATGATCATATTCTTCCGTCAGCGACAAAGTCGTGTGGGATTTTGAGTCGATGTGATATTGGCAAATCGGTTCATTGTCTCTCGATGAAGACTGGGTACGATGCTGATGTGTTCGTGGGGAGTTCTCTGGTTGATATGTATGCGAAATGTGGAGATATTGTTGATGCGAGGAACATGTTCGACGAAATGCCTCACAGAAATGTGGTCACTTGGAGTGGGATGATGTATGGGTATGCGCAAATGGGTGAAAACGAGGAAGCTTTGTGGCTGTTTAAAGAAGCATTGTTTGAAAATCTCGCTGTCAATGATTACTCGTTTTCAAGTGCCATCAGTGTCTGCGCCAATTCGACTCTCCTTGAGGTAGGCAGACAGATTCAGGGATTGTGCATTAAGTCCAGCTTTGACTCGTCTAGCTTCGTGGGCAGTTCCTTAGTCTCATTGTATTCCAAGTGTGGTGTTCTCGAAGGAGCTTCTCAAGTTTTCGACGAGACGCCTGTGAAGAATCTTGGGATTTGGAACGCGATGCTCAAGGCGTGTGCACAACACTCGCACGCTCAAAAAGTAATCGAATTGTTCAAACGGATGAAACGCTCTGGGATGAAACCAAATTTCATAACTTTCCTGAACGTGCTCAATGCTTGTAACCACGCGGGTCTAGTCGCTGAAGGAAAATACTACTTTGATCTGATGAAGGAATCCAGAATCGAGCCGACAGATAAGCATTACGCTTCCTTGGTAGATATGCTGGGACGAGCTGGTAAACTACAAGAAGCACTCGAAGTCATCACGAATATGCCAATCGATCCCACGGAATCTGTCTGGGGAGCTTTATTAACAAGTTGTACAATCCACAAGAACACAGAGCTTGCAGCATTTGCAGCAGACAAGGTCTTTGAATTAGGACTCGTGAGTTCTGGTATGCACATTTCGTTATCCAATGCTTATGCAGCTGATGGTAGATTCGAGGACTCAGCCAGAGCCAGAAAATTGCTTCGAGACCGAGGCGAAAAGAAGGAAACAGGGTTAAGCTGGGTTGAAGAAAGGAACAAAGTTCATACATTTGCAGCTGGAGAAAGACGTCATGAGAGAAGCAAGGAGATCTATGAGAAGTTGGCTGAGTTAGGGGAAGAGATGGAGAAAGCGGGTTATGTTGCAGACACGAGCTTTGTCCTGAGAGAAGTGGATGGAGACGAGAAGAATCAGACCATAAGGTATCACAGCGAGAGATTAGCTATTGCATTTGGACTGATCACGTTTTCGGCTGATAGGCCGATCCGGGTGATCAAGAACCTGCGAGTGTGCGGCGATTGCCATAACGCGATCAAGTTCATGTCAGTATGTACGGGAAGAGTGATCATTGTGAGAGATAACAATCGGTTTCATCGGTTCGAGGATGGCAAGTGTTCTTGTAATGACTATTGGTGAATACAAATGGGAGTTGGTTTATATTTTAAACATAACGCCTACTTTTTTCTTCTTCGTGATCACCATTTGTAGGATAAGATTATAAAATTTTCGAAATACGATCATTATTTATGTGGTTTTCAGTGACTAAAAGCGTTCAATTCAAGTAACTTTCCAGGCATTGCACTAATTATACAATTTGTCTTTTTAGATTGTTTTTTCTGGAAAATCGGCTATTTCATATCCCAAATATAGAGAGTTATGTTCGATGAAAAAATTATGAGAAATACCATTTACTCAAAATTTCTTTCAAAATCTACAATTTCTCAAAATTCATTTCAAAATCTATCACACCCTAACTCCAAAAGACTATTTTGCTCAAATCTACAATCTCTCTCTTTCCTTTAGAGGACAATAACACAGGTGCACTCTCTGTCACGACTTTAGTAGACAACTTATTGTCCACGCATAATACAGGTTCACAAGATGTCTACTCGGTCGTGTCTTCCGGCTACGCATACATTTGGACATGCACATCTTCTTCTATTCTTGAAGTGGACAGAAAATTACTTACTTTCGGTCACGTGGACCATAAATAATAGGTAGAGACAAATACAGACTTCGAAAGTGTTACGATATTCTCGTTCACCAAATTTTCAGACTCTTAATGCTTCATCAGTTATTCTCATCCACCAAATTCTCTGACTGCTTTCTCGTCCACCAATTAAATCTACCACAATCTACCGCCATTTAATGCATTTAATGTCAAGGATAGAAGCATCTTTCTCCTTCCGTTGTACAGCGTTTTGTGGTAGATTTTGAAAGCCTTTCCAACTTATGGTAAATTTGGAAATGTTTTTTTAAGAAAATGGTATTTTTGACAAAATTTCCATGTTCGATTTATACATTAAGTATACCACCATGTTAAGACATACCCCAACTAAGAAAAAATTTAAATTTACTACTTAAACTTTTAATTTTGTGCAAACTTATACCTTGACAGTAACGGTGTTAAAAATCCGTTAAATTGTGATGACGTGGATGTCACGTGTGAAACAAAGTCGGTTATTTCATATCCCAAGTAAATAGTTATGTTCAATTTATACATGAAGTATACTACTGTGCGAATACATATCCCAACTAAATATAAATTCAAATTTACTATCAAAACTTCCACCATCGTGAAAAACATACATTTAGCGTCACGTATAAAATGATATTGTTTTGTTCGAAACAAAAAAAAAAAAAATTTTAAAAACTAAACAACAACGTTTTACATAATTAAAAATAAATAAATAAATAAATAAACAACTAAGTTTTTCTTCCTACGCTTTAACAGATCTAATACAACTTTTGTTATACATATTTGTTCATATATGCGTATCGGATATTTGTTATACAAATTGAACCGAGAGAAAATTAAAGAGTATAGATTTGTGTTTTTAGGGTTTAGAATTGGCAACCCAAAGAGATGAAGAGAAATTAATGTAGAATGAGTGTTGGGATCAAATTCCTCTAGAGAAAGACGTGACACAACACGCAACGTGTTCGATAGAATTCCTGAGAGAAGATTTCTAAAAATATTTCTTGATAAATATGTTTGATTTTTTAATGGTTTGGAATAAGGGAAAATTCTGATCAATATGATATTAAAGGAGCATTTTCCTAGATCTTGATTAAATCCTATATACCTTGTGTTTATAATATCATTGATTCAACAACTTTTTTTGGAGAGAGTAGGTTGATGGAACCGATTTTGAGTTAGTATAATCATCTCAGTTCTTCGATATCCGTTGAAGAAGAAGAAGAAAGAGAAGAAATTGAGTTAATTCTATAAAACGACGTCGTTTCGGCTTTTTTTCTTTTTTAATTTTTCGTTTCAAACAAAAAAAATATTTTTTTATATGTGGCGTCCACATCATCAGAAGTTAACAATTTTTAATACGGTGACACTAAATGCACGATACTGGAAGTTTTGGTAGTAAATTTGAATTTATGTTTAATTGGGGTATGCAATCGCTCAGCAGTATACTACAAGTATAAATCGAACATAATGTTTTACTTAGGATATGAAATAGCTGACTTTGTTTCACACGTGGCATCCACATCATCACAATTTAACGGATGTTTAACACCATTACGGTCAAGGTATGAGTTTGCACACAATTAAAAGTTTATATAGTAAATTTAAATTTTTCTTAATTGGGATATTTCTTAGCACTGTGATATACTTAAGATATAAATCAAACATAGCTTCATACTTGAGGTATGAAATAGCCGATTTTCTATTTTTTGGTTGTAAATAATATAAGTAAGAATTTTCTCGGTTATTTATCTGGTCTTGACCTATTTAAAAAAAATTCGGGGAAGATTCGATGAATTAATAATATATTTTCAAAGAAACTCCCTTAAATGAATAGATGTTACTACATTTTGGATCCATGCTACGCGTGGGTTTGTTTTCAAACTTTTATTAACGTTTTAGAAGTTTTCAAATTTTGTACTTTTTAATTAGTTTGTTATATGTAAACATATAATTTTGGAATCAAATGATGATTGCATATATTTAAGAGTTCATAGAACTTGTCACCATATTGATTTTTTCCATCTGAATTTAATTGAAAGTATCGAAACCAAAAAAGAGAGTAAAGTATCAACAAAAAACATAATAAAATCCAAGAAAAATAGGAACATTTCACACATAAACAATTGGTTTTCCTGAGACAAATAGAGTCTTCAACCACGAAAGCAAACCAATTGTAGTATAAGATTGATGATCTTCGACTGTCACAATATTAATAACATCAAATATAATATTTTTTCTTTGTATTTTCTTAATTTTGTTGTATGTTACATTTTTAGAAAGCATGCACTCTCATTTAGTTGTTGTTATCTCATTTTCTTAAAGTTGTATAATTATCTTTTTACCGCTTCACTGAAGGATCATACAGAATACGATACAAGTTGAACAAAGATGGTACAATATTATTCATTATCTTCTGTTTATGTATTTATGTTTAGGGTAAATGAATATATTTTTTTTTTTTTGCTTTTCCTTTTCCCGTATTTAACTATTTATATTTGTTCTTTCTTAGGGTTTTTTTTTGCCATCGACTTAGAGAACTTACTTCTTTTAAATAACTTAAATGTATTTGAAGACAATTAAGACACAAATATAAGAATTGATCATTCCAAAACATTACGCTAAGACAATATTTTGCTACTTAAAGCAAAAAACATACACATATACAACGTCAAAAACAAAATATATATATATTCATATTATGCCGTCGTAGAGTTTGGGATAAAAGACTAAACAACTTATGATCGACGATAAAAACTCATTCTCTCTTTGTTGATATTTCGCTTGGTCAATAACCTTTGTTTATATTTGACTATCACTCTCATCCCTATCTCTCTTTTTTCCGCCCCCCACGTTGCCCTTATTGCCACCACTTCCAGTGTGGCGCTATAACATAACTTGTAGCAAAATTCAACTGTGCTTATTTTGATATTTTTCTCTTATTTGTTTTTATTATGTTGTCCCATTTGGTTAATTAATTTAAAACTCATAAGCTAGATTTTGGGTTGTGAGTGTTAGAGAAAATATGGATAAGAGCAAGTAGTACAAAAATCCAACTTGTAGAAAAATTTAAAGATAATCATTTTTTTAGCACAAATGACGTCTGTTTCTATTAACACATAAATAGAAAAATTATGTAAATCAAGTTTGAGGTTGGTTGTTGATGGCACAAGCCATGCCATATTTGGGTTTTTTTTTTTTTTTCCTCATTATTTAATCATTTTTCGATTTTAATTCTGTTTTATTTTTTCAAAGACATTGTAAAATCCTTTGTATTTAGCCTATTGTGATTGGTTGTTTAAAATCCTATTTAGACATTCGTAAAGGATAATAACTTTAAATTGGTAAGTTATAGATGTATATTTATATTTAAGACTATTATTATCTTAGAATTAAGAAACAATTTTCTAATTGATACTCTAATTTTTTTTAACCTATAATATATAAAGTTAAAAAGGAAAATCAATATCAAAAGAGCCAAGAAAATAAAAATTATTTGACA
Source organism: Pseudoturritis turrita (assembly GCA_900406555.1). Taxonomy (NCBI): domain Eukaryota; kingdom Viridiplantae; phylum Streptophyta; class Magnoliopsida; order Brassicales; family Brassicaceae; genus Pseudoturritis; species Pseudoturritis turrita. Next base: position 375,769 of record OVBL01000568.1, read on the forward strand.
AAGTTAAAAAGGAATATCAAAATTAAAAGAGTCCACAAAATGGAAATTATTTGAAATTATGAGTTTAAAAAATAAGGAAATCATGTCTTAATTTCCTGTTAATGACAAAAAAGTAATTTAATATTGAATGTTGATGTGTCATGTAACTATTGAATGTTTTAAATCCCATGTGAACGGTTTTAGAAATTAATACCATGAACTTTTATATAGTATAGGTTTTTTTTATTTTTTTACATATCTTTTAAAATTGAGAAATTTTGGAAAATATCACTTTTGAAATGCCACTTTTCAAAAATATCACCCTTTTAAATCTTTTCAAAAGTGCCATTAAAATTATATTATTTATTCAAAATATCATTTATATTTGGGTTAACTATTTTATGTTAGGGTTTAGGGTTTGTTAAGGGTCAAAACTATTTTAAGGTTTAGGATTTTAGGGTTAAGGGTTTAAAAATCATTAATGAGTGGCATTTTTGAAAATAGACAACTTAGGGTGGCATTTTTGAAAATTGACACACCAAAAATGGTATTTTTGAAGTTCTCCCATTAAAATTGAAGTAAATGATTAAATTCAATTGAGTTTTATAATCTCAAACCAATCTTAATTTTTTGATAAATTAAAAATATCTAACTCGAAATTGGATACAAAATTTTTTGGGGAAATTTGCCAAATTAGGACAAATTAACTCACATATTGTTCCAATAAACTTTTCTATACATAACTTTGTCCCATTATGATTTAGTTTTTTAAAAATATGTTTTTACCCTTGATTTGTATTAACAATTTTTTTGTTTTGTTAATATTTATAATATTTTTAAAAAAAATAGAAATGAAAATGTAAAAACGAAAATTAGAAAAGTTTGAGATCGTCATTGACAACCCAAAACATAATTTTTTCGGTTTAAATCGCGGTTCACACCCGGTTTACTCCAACTAAAATAAAATAATTATATTTCCTCATTGTTCCCTCTTAGTCACGTTTTTCAAAACATAAAAAGGGAAACAATAAAACTTCATCTTCTAAAACTCCATTGAAGAGATTTCAACTTCAAAACCCCATTGAAGATGTTTCAATTTCAAAACCCCATAACTTCTTTGATTATCAACAGATTTGCTTGATTTTTTTTTGGGTCTAATTTCCAATATTCAGTCCGACAATTTTGAGACAAATTCAAGGTTTTGTTCGCTTCTTCATTCATGGCTTGTATTCATTAATTTGTGTGAATTTTGATTTTACCTTAGGGTTTATGTTAAAATTTGATTAAACTTGGTTCATGGCTGAATTGGAGATGATTAGGATGAGTTTTGCGATATGATTACTGTTGTTGGCCATTGTGTGAACGATCATATATGTTGATGATGGTTGATTGTAGGGTTTATGTTGTTGTTGTGTAGGAATGAGTAATATATTATCGGGTTCAAGTCGAAGAAACTATGTTAGAGGTATTCCAAGAAGATGTAGATGTGGACAGCCCACTGCAATTCTTAAATCAACAACAGAAAATAATCCGGGTCGCAAGTTTTACCACTGCACAGCCGTAAATGAGAGATCTTTTGGCCATGTTTTCAAATGGGCTAAGGAATCTCAGTTGGAAGAGTATGATGTTCTATCGGAAAAACATGAAACATTTTTGAGGACATCGAAAAATTAGTAGATTGTGAGAAGCATATGATGGATACGTTAGAGAAACTTCTGGAGAAGACAAAGAAGCTAGAATGTGAAGTAAAGTCATTGAAGGCAACAATTAAGAAAACTGTGGTATGTGTTGCGATAGTGGGATGTTTATGTCTCTACTATGGTCTCTTATAGGAAACCATTTTCGAGAGAAGTTTGTGTCATGTGAAACATTTTGCAACTATTTTGTTGTTTTTTAACATCTTTGGTTCTCTTTCACTAAACGAACGAACTTTATTGGATTTTTTACGTGATACAAAGATTATTTGGGGTTTTTTTGCATTTTTTCTGACACACTACAAACGAATGTAAAAACTGTAACATCTAGATAGAAAAATATCAGGTCCATCAAATTAAAACAACCGAGAAAAACAAAATAAAATGGAACCATGTCTACATTGCTCTATCACATATCGCTCTGTTTAGACGTTCAATACCACACCGACTGCACATGTGCCTCTTAGACCCTTGTGACGATCATATCTTATCTTCAATGAATAAACAATGAATGTTTTACCCTTCTCAATCATGTTTTCAATCTTTTTCTCCACATCAATGGTTAAATGGTGCTTATGCTTTGAGCAAACGAAGAAGAAAAATATCGTGGAAATTTTTTATCTCGTCATTTTTGAAAAATAGATATGGAAAATATTTACTAACTGTAGATCCTAGATTTAGGGAATTTTCAAAACTAACTTCGCAGAAAACACATGCTACGAACGAAGATAGATAAAATGGTATAATTTATTTTTTGGACGTGGTAGAAGATATAGAGAATGGTAGCATGCGTATTCATGATTTGGCAGTATTTATAGCAAATAGTAGAAAATATATTCTACGAAATAGTAGAACACAGAGCAAGCGTAAGAATCAAATTCTACATTTGTTAGATAATAGATCAAAAAGCAGAACAACTATTCTTCTAATTCGTAGAAGTATCGTAAAAGTAGAACATGAATTCTGGAGGACGTTGAACAAACAAAAAAAAAAAATTTTAACTTTGATTTTTCCAAAACCTTTTTTATCAATATATTCATATGGATTATTTTTTCCATTTTTATAATTTTCCGATTTTTTAAGATTTTAAAATCATTTGTTTTTAATTATTTAAATTTGATTAAGGGTAATATAGGCAAAAATGACAAAAATAAGAAAAAAATTATTGGGACATTAGGTGTGTTAATTTGTCAATTTTTGCCAAATTTTTCAATTTATAATCTATAATATATAAAAGTTTAAATAGAAAATCAATATCAACAAAAAAGTAGAAATTATTTGATAAAATTAAAAAGAAAATCAAAATTAAAAGAGTCTATATGAAAATTATTTAAAGATATAAGTTTTGAAATGAGAAAATCATGTCTTAATTTTCTATTAATAAAAAAAATTAACTTAATATTAATATTAAATGTTGATGTGTATTAATTTGTACATATTACCTCTTATGGGTATCTATTAAAACTGAAGTAGATAATTAAATTCAATTGAGTTTTATAATTTCAAACAAAAAAAAAAAAAAATGTTTGGGAACGAAAAGAGTTTCTGGAATTGGTTGGTCACAGAGACGAGGTGGGTCCCTTGTGGAAAACGGGGTTGGATGCTGATAAAACGACAACGTTTGATAGAATAATCCAGAACCCACTGGCTCTCTCGCAATTCAAAAAGAAGAGACTAGAACAACTTGTTCCCCCCTCTATAAAATCAAACCCCCCTTTCTCCCTAAATCGTCAAATCAATCTCTCTCTCTCTCTACTCTTCTCTTCGTTTTTCGTTGCGATGGCGGAAGTACAGATGGCCGATGCGGAGACTTTTGCCTTCCAGGCGGAGATCAACCAGCTTCTTAGCTTGATCATCAACACTTTCTACAGCAACAAAGAGATTTTCCTCCGCGAGCTCATCAGCAACTCTTCCGATGTATCTTGTTAACCCTAAATCTCTGCTCTTCGATTTAACGTTAAGATTGTTGCGAGGATTGTAATTTTGCTTCTAGCAAGGGAAGTTTCTCAACATGGGTTTTTTTGTAGGCTCTCGACAAGATCCGATTTGAGAGCTTGACCGACAAGAGCAAGCTCGATGGACAGCCCGAGCTCTTCATCAGGCTGGTCCCAGACAAGCCCAACAAGACACTCTCTATTATTGACAGTGGCATTGGCATGACCAAAGCGGATCTGGTGAACAATTTGGGAACCATTGCGAGGTCTGGAACCAAGGAGTTTATGGAAGCGCTTCAAGCTGGGGCTGATGTTAGCATGATTGGTCAATTTGGTGTTGGTTTCTACTCTGCTTATCTTGTTGCAGAGAAAGTCATTGTCACCACAAAGCACAATGATGATGAACAATACGTATGGGAGTCTCAAGCCGGTGGCTCCTTCACTGTCACTAGAGATGTGGATGGGGAACCACTTGGTAGAGGGACTAAGATCACTCTCTTCCTCAAGGAGGATCAGGTAACGAAAATCATAGCCTTTGAGTAATGTTTGTTTTTCTTCGAATACGTGGTAAGTGCTAATAAGAGTGTCTGCTCTTGCAGCTTGAATATCTGGAGGAGAGGAGACTCAAAGACTTGGTAAAGAAGCACTCCGAGTTCATCAGTTACCCAATCTACCTTTGGACTGAGAAGACCACCGAGAAGGAGATCAGTGACGATGAGGACGATGATGAACCGAAGAAAGAAAACGAAGGCGAGGTTGAAGAAGTCGATGAGGAGAAGGAGAAAGACGGCAAAAAGAAGAAGAAGAAGATCAAGGAAGTCTCTCACGAGTGGCAGCTCATCAACAAGCAGAAACCGATCTGGTTGAGGAAGCCGGAAGAGATCACCAAAGACGAGTATGCTGCTTTCTACAAGAGCTTGACCAATGACTGGGAGGATCACTTGGCCGTGAAGCACTTCTCAGTGGAGGGTCAGCTCGAATTCAAGGCTATTCTCTTTGTTCCGAAGAGAGCTCCGTTCGATCTCTTTGACACAAGGAAGAAGTTGAACAACATTAAGCTCTATGTCAGGAGGGTGTTCATTATGGACAACTGTGAAGAACTAATCCCAGAGTACCTCAGCTTCGTGAAAGGTGTTGTTGACTCTGATGATTTGCCGCTCAACATCTCTCGTGAGACGCTTCAACAGAACAAGATCCTTAAGGTGATCAGGAAGAATCTTGTGAAGAAGTGCATTGAGATGTTCAACGAGATCGCCGAGAACAAAGAAGACTACAACAAATTCTACGAGGCTTTCTCCAAGAACCTCAAACTGGGTATCCACGAGGACAGTCAGAACAGGGCCAAGATTGCTGATCTCCTACGGTACCACTCCACCAAAAGCGGTGACGAAATGACGAGCTTGAAAGATTACGTCACAAGGATGAAGGAAGGTCAAAAGGACATTTTCTACATCACTGGTGAGAGCAAAAAGGCTGTAGAGAACTCTCCGTTCTTGGAGAGGCTGAAGAAGAGGGGATACGAAGTGCTCTACATGGTGGATGCGATTGATGAATACGCTGTTGGACAATTGAAGGAATACGATGGGAAGAAGCTCGTCTCTGCAACAAAAGAAGGACTGAAGCTAGAAGATGAGACTGAAGAAGAGAAGAAAAACAAGGAAGAGAAGAAGAAATCGTTCGAGAATCTCTGCAAGACGATTAAGGACATTCTTGGGGACAAGGTTGAGAAGGTTGTGGTCTCGGACAGAATCGTGGATTCTCCGTGCTGTCTAGTAACCGGTGAGTATGGATGGACTGCGAATATGGAGAGGATTATGAAGGCGCAGGCGCTGAGAGATAGCAGCATGAGTGGTTATATGTCGAGCAAGAAGACGATGGAGATCAATCCAGACAATGGAATCATGGAGGAGCTGAGGAAGAGAGCTGAGGTGGACAAGAACGACAAGTCTGTTAAGGATCTTGTGATTTTGCTGTTTGAGACGGCTTTGTTGACGTCTGGATTCAGTCTCGATGAGCCAAACACGTTTGCAGCTAGGATTCACAGGATGTTGAAGCTGGGTCTGAGTATTGATGAGGATGAGAATGTGGAGGAGGATGGTGAAATGCCTGGGTTGGAGGAGGACGTTGCTGAAGAGAGCAAGATGGAAGAAGTCGATTAAGAGAACAAGAGGAGCCTCTCTTACATGTCTGGTCGTTTTGAGTTTGAGATTTCTAATCTCGTCTTGGTGTCTTTTAAGGTTGTTTTAACTTTTTTGGTTGCGGTTGGGTTTATATGTCCGTGTCTTTGTTTTCTTTGGTGGTGTCTGGTTTTTGTCCATCCCGTTCAAGGTTAATATTATCCTAGATTTTGCTAAATAACTATCTTTGTTACTGACAAGTATTTTTAGTTTCTCTAGATTTACTACCTGAAGAAAAAACTGGCGCGCCGAAAATCGTAAGAGCATGGGACAAGAGACATCGAATCTTTATCATTAGTCAGCTTTCAATCAACGAAACCAAATCAAAGTTAAAGTTCTAGTTCCCCAGAACCAACTTGTTGTAATCGTCATGACATAAATCAATTTATTCCACCCAAGTCTGATTATTGAATGCAATGGGAGGAACACGTAATTTTAAATTGAATCCGATGTTTGATCCAACAATAAAACTTAAACTCAGAAAAGATTAATGTGATAGATTCCGCAATTTGAATTACAAGCAAAACTTAAAGCTGAAACAACCCCTCCATGGTCTTACTGTCAACTAAAAACCTCCCTTTTTCAAGGGAAGCCTGAACCAGATGGTGCAGCCGCGCTGTAACCCCCAGCACCACGACCAAAGCCAGGCCTAGCACCACTTCCCTGGACGACAAGATAAAAGACACCAAAGGTTAAAACAATGGAGTAACGGACCGAACAAAGGGAGGGCAAATCACATCATAAGTTATATATAACTAGCGACTTTGAAACGGTTTACTGGTAAAACGAGATTTTTGTCATTGTAACTGAAAATGATAAAGAGACGGAAGTTTCAACGAGGGACTGAAAGGTTAATGGTTTAGCAGGTAAAGGAGTTCTATGCTAAAGACATCTAAAGTAGCACGTTTTATAAAGTTGTGTGTGTCAGAAGTAAATAAAAGGGATGGACAGTGAGAATTTACTTGGAAAGATGGCTGGTAATCTGCTGGAGCTCCACCACCCTTTTCACCTCCAAAATCACCACCACCCCCACGAGGTCCCCCACGGTACCCATCACGGTCACCAAATCTAGAACGGTCTCCTTCAAAGCGAGGTGGTCCTCTGAAACAGCAAGAAACCCCAAACCATGTCATCACAACAATGAACAAGCTTCCCAGATAGTTAATGAGCTAAGCTAAGAATCAATCACCTTGGGCGATCGCCAGGTGGGCCACCAAATGGACGGCCGAGAGGCTTAGCTGACTTCTTCAATGTGGCGGGAACAACATCAGATGGAAGGTTAAGATAAGTTCTCAAGAACTCAATTCCTTCGTTGGTCAGAAACCAGTAGTAATGCATCCATGCGAATGTCTCCCTAACATACTCCTTGGATTTGAAACTCTGCATGAGCTTGATAACTTGCAGGTTGGGTACTGATTCAATCAACGGATGCTTTGCGAGATTGAAATCCTTCTTCGCGAAGCAAACTCCTTCTGCAAAACCCAGAGAAACATGATTATCAATCACAATCTCATCTAAATGACAAAAGACAAACATCATAATCGCTAGCAAAACAGAAACCTAATGATTCTACATTTGCTATTATCAACCTATAATTTGAACACGCTTTAGGTCCAGCAGTGGATTTAACAAAACATCCTTACGTAAATCTACCATGACCAGATTCGGAACCTGAGCTAGATAAAGGTTGGAATAAGCCTAACAATGATTTATTTCGCCACAACATCTTATGCAGTCAAGAGTATTTACTGATCCAAACATACAAGTAACAGAGAGATGAGTACAAATTTCACGAAACACAAACCTTTGAAAAGGTACTTGCAGATTTCTCTGCGGTTTTCCTCTGAGATAATCTGACAACACAAGGAAGAAGAAAATGGTAAAAACTTCACCGAAACAACATCCTAAAAGGCACAGCCAAAATATGATGAGAAGAGATAGATAGATCAAAGGCAGAGATTAAGCGTACCATTGTTACGGTGGGAGATCTTCCTCGAGCAGAGACGCAGTGAACTTGGAGAGAGCAAAACTAGGGTTTTACAAGGACTGAGAAGACGATGGCTTTATATGCTTTGTTTTGGGCTTATAATGGGTTGTAACTTTATGAAATATGGGCCTTTAGATCGGGCAGTATTTGTGTTTTTTGTTTTGTTTTTTTTAATCATCTACATCTCTACATATACACAATTTCGATATTGGCACAATGCAAATGCCAAGGACAGAGACAAAGAATACTATCAGAAAAATGATTCAGAGAAATGTTTTTTTGCACATCTTTTTGAGACGCTGAATTATCAAGCCATGCCTTGATATTTCCAATTAATTATATTCATACTTGTTTTACTATAAATTTGGCGATTTCTTATGAAACTTTAACCTCATCCGCGATTTTCCTCTTTGAAATCCAACTCATTGATTCTCCTTCATTTTCCTCTTGTACTTGTTGTACACTAGCTTGCGATGTTTTTCTCCATGTGATACACTTCTATTTTTAAGATAATATATCTATGACTGATTAATTAGTAATATATTTTTTTTCAAAATTCCGATTTTTTTAAACTCGTTAGCGTTAATCGGATGTTTGGATAAGGCCTAATGCCTCGCCAATTAATCGAAACTTAGCAGAAGATAATTTTATATATATTATTGTTTATTTATGCTTAGTTAATGTAAAAATCAAAATTATACTGTTAAACATAATTTTTTACTATATATTTTTGGGTTTTTATATTAAAAACTAATAATAGAAATCTTCTTGAAATAACAATAATAACCTTTTTGCTTGGCTTAATCTCCAAATTTGGAAGAGATTTGGAGAAAAGAACAAAAAATCTCCAAATTTTATTCTTCTAAATCTACAAAACTCCAAATTTCCATTCTTCTCAATCTTCTTGATCTCCAATTCTTCAAAATTTCCATTTAAAAAAAAACTAATTTTTCTTACAAAGAACTCAATTTTCCTTTTTTTTTTCTTTTTCAAACTCTTAACATTAATTGTGTGTCTCACTGTTAGGAAATTATGATATATCCAAAAAAAATTGACATATATTTATCTCTTTGTAGATAGTTTTTCTGGATATATACATTTAAGTTTTATATTTTTATTTCTATCTTTTAGACATGTTATGATTTTGGGATATTTTAACATGTCATAAGCTAAATTATAAAATAATCATGTGTCTCACTGTTATGAAACTAAGATATATATCCACTTTAAAAAACTGTTTTTAGTGATATATATATATAGAGCTAGAGGTTGATGAGCAAGCCAATAAGTTGTAATCACATTTGTTTCCAGTAATTCCATTCAACTTCCAAACTTTTTAGTTTTTCAAAAAAAATGGTTCGTTATTTTTCTTAACAAACCTATTGAATAAAATATAAATACAGCTATACAAATTCAGTGAAGTGTTTGCGTTTTTTTTTAAAAAAATTTACTAAAGCTTTAGTTTTATTTGTGTAGTCGACGAAAATTGTATTTAAGTACGATGGTTATGACGAAAAAACCAGGCAGAAAGCACTTGAATGTGCTTTTGGTAGTAAAGGTACACCAACATCCCATTCAATTATATTGAGCCAAATTAAATCATTTGTCGTATGCTTATATATATATATATATATATATATATATATGTAAGCATACGACATATATATATTAGATTAGTATTATATGTAGAAGTAGATAGTTTTATTTAGGCTTTCAAATTGTGAAGAATGTGTATGAATGACTCTTTTTTTTGTTAGGAGTTGATCATGCAGGTTTTCAATTAGACATAGGCACACTAACGGTGACGGGACAAAATATTGATAGACCTAACCTACTGAAGAAATTGAAGAAGGTTTTTATATTTGTCGATATCCTTAAGACGCTGAGTTCCCCTTAGTGTGTTTTTTGCATGCTTATTCTAATAATATTTTATCTCATTGAAATAGTATTTTAGTCTCTAATAATGGGGTTTATTATTATTATTATTATTTTTTTTTTTTATGTTTTCGTTTTCTGTAAAAGTGTTTGGACTTTAGTTCGACCATGGAGATATAATCAACTTCAATTATATTAGTCCATTCGTTCAATAAAATTGATTTTCTTTTAGATGCATCTTTATTATTACAATAATGTAATACAACACTCATTTTTCATACATAATTATACAACAATAAACGAACTCACAAAATTAATACATACACGTTAAACAATTCCATCCCTATATACTCATCTAGTCTTATTATATAAAGTAGAATGTGCTCAATATGAATACGACACGTAAGCAAAATTGTAACTCACCAGATCGTGACACTTGTCAAAAAATATTTTAAATTCATGAGATTTTAACACTTGTTAAGATTATAATCCAATTTATTTTACTAAAAAACTATTTAATTTTTCTTTATAAAAGTTGGAAAATGGAAATTTATTATATTTTACCATTATTTGAAAATTAATCAATGGCAAACAACAAATATTTAAATGGAAATTTTACAAATGAGTTTTTATGTAAATCGATTTAGTAAATTTAGTTGAAAATAAAGTTGTCGATTACTATTGTTAGGAAAGTTTCCATATAGTATTGCATAATTTTAATCTGAAAAGTACATATCAAAAGATTAAATGGCATATCAACAAACTTTAGACATACATTAGATCAGAAAAAATCAACTAATATGACAAATACAAAATAAGTTAAAGAACTTCTAAAATAGGAAACTAAAATATTTATATATATGAAATCATACTTTATTGATTTTCATGTTTTCCAAATTATGAAACTATACTTCATTTCTACTAACCTTTATTTTTTGGGTTGAAATTTCGTGGTCTTTTATAAAATTTGTTTGCAGTCTCTAATTTATATATTTATTTTATAATTAATATTAGATGCAGAAAATATTTTACATAATTATTGTTTGGATGAGATATAGAGGAAAAAGAGATTTTTTCAATACATATAATAAAAAAAGATAAAAGAAGGAAAACATAAGTCATTGCAGGAAGTCAAAGTGCATAAACTACAAAGTAAGTAAAAAAAGATTTGTATTCTCTCTAATTCTAAGATCAGGAGTTTAATTGTTTGTTTAATTTTTTATTAGGTTTTAAATATTTTGTAGGTTATATATTCAGTTATTTCTTCTAAATAAGGTATTTCAAAATTTAAGAATACGGTGAAAGTTGTATGGCTTCACCAGATTGCGATATAATTTTTTTTTGTTAATTACTTAGATCCTAAAAAAGTAATAAAAGAATAAAAGTTTAATTTTCAAAAACATTTTTTTTTCTATTTCTATGTTTTAGAAATAGTTTTGTTATCTTTCCTTTTCTTAAGTATTTAAACTATAAATAGTCCAAACTGATTAAGGAAAAATATTAAAAAGGAAAATAGAGAAGATATAAGAGAGAATGAAAATTTTAATTAAGAAAAATAAAAATAATAAAACAAAAAAGAATATATAAATTGAAAAACAAAAAAAAGTTATAAAACATATGAAAATTTTAACTTAAAAATTTAAGATATGTACAAGCATGTTAAAAGAAAAATAACTACATGTATACTTATTTTATCAATAGAATTGTAGAATATCACAAAAAAATAAAAATCTTCAACCTATGACGATATTGATATTTTTACTGTTAAAAAAAAAAGATTTTATAAATGAAATTTATATAAATTAATATAATAATATTATATTTAGTACTAAAATTCAAGAGTCAATAATGCTGGGCGAGTATAGATCTCTATGAAAAAGAAGATGATAACATCAGTGGTATACAATTATCAATTATGTACTTATGTGATGTTCGATAACATTATTTATAAATATCTTTTATAGGTTTTTATGAGTATTTTATTATTTTCCGATGTAACTCTACAATACTTGAATTATTTTAACTATTTTATCACATAACTAATACATATTCATAACGGCTAAGTATATGATTTTTTTAGTTGATATTAAAAATATGATTTGAATTTCTCTTATATATATTTTTGGATCTACATGATATGAATTATGATAGAGTAATTAGGATATAAATTATAATGATTTAAGATACATGTTTAAATAGTATTTCAAAATATTTTGAAAATTCAACATTTTACTAACTAAAATTTAAATATTTTATATCAATAATTTTTAATTTGTTTATCCGTGTATTAACGTGGGTCCTAATTTAGGGGCCGATTGGTAAGGACTGTGACTGTAGACTGTTACTGTAGACTTTTGGCTGTAAGAAAGATGGCTGTAAAAACTGTGGCTGTTACTTTTAAATATTAACAAAGTCTGATTGGTAATAAAAACTGTAGAAACTGTTGCTGTTATTTTAAATATTATAATTTTATATTTAAAATGTAAATTATGAAAATTTCAAGTAAGGTATGAGTGTTATTATCGTTCCATGTGATCTTTTTCTGTTGACATAAAAACACATATATTAGTATAACATAATAAATAAATATTTTTAATAAGTGTTATATTTGTTCTTAGATTACCTTACGAGAAGATGATGATAATGCCATTTTCTGTAAGAACAAATTCTTTTAATACAATGTAATACAAAATAAAAAATAGAATTATTTACACAAAAAGTGAAAAAACATAAAAAACAGTAAAACATTTGCTTGAGTATATTTCTTATGTTTATCATTGTATTTATAATTTTTAGTGATATTATAAAAATAGTGTTTGAATCTTTCTTAAAAAATTGCTTTCAATAATTGAGAGTTTAACCGTTCAACTCTTGACTAGAGATTACTTTGAATGTTTACTTTTGTTCAGAGTAAACATTTATCCCTATAAATTAGAAAATAACAGTAACAAAATAATTTTGGAGAAGTATAATTGGCTTAATGAACAAAAAAATAATAATTAATTAATTAATTGACATACCAACAAAATGGTACTTAAAAGAAAAAGAAAAAAAAAATAATAATTAATCAATTAAAATTTCTTTGTAATAAGTTGTACATAGATTTATATATAGATTTTAATCATCTTGGGGGGAAGAAAATAAATAAAGATTTTGATCATTCGACCCCATCTAGTCAGACTGGACCCACAAATGATCAAAACTTATATATATTTTCTGAAAATATTATAATTTTTTTTCACAAGTTCAAATTTTATTGACGATAATAGGGGTGGGCATTCGGTTATTCGGTTTGGCTCGGTTCGGATTTTTCGGTTTTCAGATTATTCGATTTCTAAAAAATAGATCCCACTTGATTTTAAATTTTAGTTCGGTTCAGGCTTTTCGGTTTTCGGATTCTAGAAAATAGATCACATTCGAAATCAAATTGATTAATTTTAATTAATATTGTAAATGTTTAGTCTCCATCTCTGCTTTTATTGATTCCTTTGGTGTTTACAAGTCCTCGACTCCCGGATATGATTGAGTAAACTCTAAAGGTGCTTATAAGTCTTACTTTCACAAGTGACGGAGCGTAAGCGAGTGGCAGTTCTGAAGTTTGTGAAATCTATAAATGACGAACAACAGAGAGTTTTCTTAGAGGTCTCAAGCTTGAAAGATAGCTTAGATCTCAATAAAAGGATTTTGCTTTAAAAGCTCTTTGTTTATTCAATGATAATCTCCACCTTGCAACTTAGAATCGTTTATATAGAAGATAAAAGAAGTCTCAAAACTTATCCTAACAAAGGATGATGACAAAATCAAAGAATGATAAACTCAAATACTGATAAGATAATTCCTATGACCAAAAATAAAGAGAATTAAAAAATCGGTTGAGAAGTTAAAATACGCTGCATCATATCTCCGGGGATAAGAGATGATTCGCTTCTGAATCTGGATCCAAATTGTCTCCCATATACGGATGTGAGTGTTTCACATTAAAGTCAAATAAATCATAGTTATCCTATATCTATGCTGCGAATGTCAATTCATGCATGGACATTTGTTATGTCATTCACGATGGGCAAAGCTTCATAGTCTTAGTGATTTTTCGACGCTATGACAAATTGACGAGTTACATCAGATATACTTCATGGTAAACCAATTTTTTTAACCAAAGCCTTGAATTTTGTGTAACAAAACAGAAATGATGAAAACATGATTCCTAAATACCAAATAAAGTCACTAATTTTCAGTTGAAAAAATATGCGTGTATACGCAGACATTCACCTAGTAATTTATAAAAACTTATCCTCTCTCAAAACCGTCGCCTACCTCATCATTTACTCCACTTAACTTCTCCTCTCTCAAAACCGTCGCCTACCTCGTCCCTCTCTCATCTCTTTCTTTTTCAACTTTTAAAATAAATATTCTGTAAATGGAGTTAGATCGAACAAATCAAAGAAGGTTGACAAGAAAAATTGCAAGAAACAATGGTGGAAAACTCCCAAAATCTAAGAACCAGATTTTTTATTTATTTGCCGGTTAGTGCCGGTTCACCGGTTTGAGCTGGTTTTCATCCGGGTTTGACGGCTTTTTCCAGTTTCAGTTTTAGGTGATGAATCAAACTGAATGATACTCCGGTTCGCGTTCGAACTGGTTCAACCGGCCGTTCCGGTCCCATTTTGAAAACATTGTATGCAATTATAATATTTTATGCACTTACATATTTGTAGGATGTCTTCGATCAGTACATGATGCAAGAGTTTTGTTTTTCCGCAATGGAGCGTAATCCGACTTTTGCAACTCATCTGTTCTTGAAGTACTATCTTGTAAATTCTTGTTATGCTAACACACGAATTTTTTTAACTCATCTGTTCTTGAAGTACTATCTTGTAAATTCTTGTTATGCTAACACACGAGAATTTTTAGTTGCATTTAGAAGTCATATGTATCATTTGGCAAAATTTACAAATAATTTTTGCTAGATTCTACATTCAAACAGATTCGTTATCTTTTGGCTTTTGGACCGATATGTTTAAAAAAAAAGCTCACAGAAATTAGACAGAAGACTAATGGTATTTAACTTAAGATAATACACTGTACATATACCACGAAACCATAATCCAAAAGACGTATATTAATAACAAAGACAAAAAACTAAACCGCTCAATGCCAGCTATATCTTCTTCATATGTACAAACAAAACCCACAACAGAATTATCTGTATTCTGTGGCCAATCTGGGTTTTGCTCACAACTTTCATAATTCTCTTCCTTTATTAACTTCAAGTAGAGATTTCGGGTGGTTCTTTGTTCAAGGTTTTACTCACTCCACCATGATCAGCTGTTGCTGTCTCAGAGCCGATATCATATGACGAAAGAAGCCGTCTCTGTTGTTTCGAAATCATTACGGGTTTTGAGGTTAGTTCTGAATGAGAGGTTCTTTCTACTTAAAATTGTCTTAGGAAGTTTGTGAAGGAAGATACTTACATGATCCTCAAAATCAGGACTAGACAAGTTGATCGATAGATTTCTCATCAGCAGTAGCACCTGTTTGGTGGGGAGCAATCAAAGGAAACAACGATTAGGTTTTATCATTTGTTGGACCGACGTGGTTTTCAATTGAGACCAATGTAAAACTGAAAAGACAAGAATCGTACTGTTTCTACATCTATGGGGTCCATCTTCTTCAGCTTTTGTAGATGATTACTCGCACATGGGTCAAAAACACTTCCAATGAAGCTGTATACTTGGGCAAAGTCCGGTAAAACTGAAACAAAGAAGGAACTGTCTAGTAAGAAAATGGTAAATATGATACAAAAAAAAAAGATAAATAGGAGACCATGTTTACCTCTTAATGAGTGGCCATGATTTCCCTGGTCACTTGTGTCTCTGTTGGATCGTGGTCTTGCAGTATTTTCAGAACTACTAGAACAGTTGTTATTCGCTCCTGCTGCTCCCATCAGAACATGGAAAAACAATACTTTAGTAAAATTTGAAAAGGAAATTGTATTAAGAGAGTAATAGTAGTTGCTTGTAGATGAGAATAGAACCTTTTGGGAGGGGAGTGAAGCTAATTGTTTGCACATTATTTGTCCACGGAGCCGCAGCAGCAGTGGTTGGAGAAGTCATTAGCATAGAAGAAGACTCGGGCCTAAACATATAACTTGGGTCATTTGGTTCAGGTATTGATTTGAAGGACCCTGGTACTTGAGGTTGCACTGCACATTGCCATAAAAAATGCATCAACGTAGTTTCTCAGTAAGCAAACAACATTACAACTTCAATTATTTTTTTTGCAGTAGCTGTACCATTCTTGTGAGCCTTCTGAGGATATGGATGAGCGGCTTTCCTTTTGGGGCGAGGGGGAGGGAGATGTTCACCCGTCCCACTCTTTTGTACCTTAAGAAAATACTTCTGAGCATGACTTCTTATCTGCAATATTAAAGGAATCCGTATAAGAAACAACAATAGTGTTTAACAAGCTCACTTGTCTAATGCAAGAAAATCTAAAGATTACACTTGATTAAAAATCAGGGTGATCAGTGACAAAAGCATGTGCCACTCTTGCTCCTATAGTTCAGAACAGTTTTCAGACAATAAAGTTATTATAAAGGAGCACTTTGTGGAGATATCAAAGGAGAGAAAATAACCCCAATCCAAGGTAACACTGAGGGCCCAAGAGAGAGATGGCAGAGAATAAACACAATTAGAGTAGGCAAATAAAAAAAGTAGCTCAGAAGATATTTTTCTTTTTACTGCACCTGAATCACTGTCTTTGACCCAATAAAAGCTTCAATCTTCTTCCAGTCTCTGTCAAACCTAAAACGATAGAACATAAGCATAAGGATCATCAGATCTAATGCCAAACAACCTAAACATAGGATGTGCTCTAATCCTCATACAAGACTGTATGCAACACAATACACAATGAACAGTACCATTATCAGGTCTTGAAAATAAAAAAAAACTCATAGCCTCCACTAGAACTAACCCAAGATCCTTCCCACTACATACCAGCCTTAGTCTTCAATCACTCCATTACCAGTCTTCGTGGAATCCTCTTCACAAACATACATATAGTTTCCATCAGTGATTTTTTCATAATAGACTCATGAATTTCTTGCCTGTTTCGTGGTTCACTATTGATGATCCCTTACGTCTTAGGACGTATCTCGGCTCATCCAATTTAAAATAGCTATTACACACTTACAACACAGTCATTCTCATGTTTTCACATCCTGACCTTCTCAATGCTTATCAGACGCCTAATTCGGTAAGATGTGAAAACATAGACAACCCTCAATTCCAATTCCATGTCACAAGGACAATTTGAAATTCCACTAATCAGCACAGCACATTCAGAATCTATTGAAACGTATATTGCGCATAATCCCAATAGAAACTCGGCGCATGGTCAAGGGATTCTAAAACCAACACATGAATTAAGAAACCCTAATTCAGCAAAATTGAGGCCAAGTCTCGCCGAATCAAGCTCCAAATGGTTTAAAACCAAAGTAATATAGCCATTAACGAGAAATGGTGGACTCAAATGATAACTCACAGCTGAAGAGCTTCGAGAAATTTGTCGTGCTCGGGTTCCGTCCAGCTCTCCCTCGACTTGGTGATTGTATAAGGCTTCCTAATCTTCTTGCTGAGATCCTCCGAAGAAGAGACCGTCGCGGTCGCATCAGCCACTGCCACGGCGGTAGAAGAAGTCGTTGGGGAGGAGGAGACGGCGGCGGTGAAGGGTCCAAGTGCAGGAACGGTCATACCGTTCGGATCCAAGAAATATCCGTCTGCAGGATTCGGATTTCTAGAGACCATGAAAAATTGAGGAATTTTGGAGATTTTTTTCTACTTTTGTTGGTTTAAAGCTGTGTAGAGAGAGAGAGAGAGAGAGATATGTATGTATATGCGCATTTGTCATTTGTGTCGCAACGAAACTCTTGTGATCGTCTGAGGTCGGTGACTTTTGCCGACTGCTGTAGCCTTAAACACCTAATTAAAACGTGCCACGTGTTTCGAAAATAGTTTCCTTTTAAATAAACTTTTTCGTTTTATGTTTGCACTCCGTTTTAGGCCTATGATTTCGGGTCGAATCTACCCGCATCCACATAACTCCAAATTTTTGGGCACAATCTGTTTTTTTTTTCTTTTGCCACCCGGCAAATCTCTTTAGATCAAAATATTAATTTATTTCAAGGATGAATAGATGGATAATAAATTTTTAAGTCAAAATGTAGAAACTAAGAACATCTCCCATAAGGGTTTCTCTCTCTAATTGAGAAACTTTTGTATGAGTTTCTCCAATAGTAGAAGAAACTACAATATTTTATTAATATTTATTATTTTATATATTTTGAGAAATTCATGAATTTTGTTTTATTGGAGATGATCTAATATAACTGACTGCGAAATTTGCTAAATAACAAAAGAAAAAAAACCAACCGTTTTATCCTTCATGCAACTTTTTTTTTTCTTGTAGACAAAAACACCTTTTTCTTTGAAATTAACATGTTATATGTGAGCAAAATGTATGTGAAAAGAAAATAAGATCCAGGATGGAGAACAAATGAGTTTTAAAAGATGTAGAAAGAAAACAAGATAAGCAAGTGTTTTAGAGCTCAGAAAGATGTAGGCAGGAGACTAATATTCCTTCTGTTTTATAATATAAGATGTTTTATTTAAAAGCGAGAATATTAAAAAAATAATTTTCTTCCAAAAAGTATCACTTAGTATATATAATAAAACTAATTTAGCCAGTCATGAAAAAGACTTCAGAATACTATTGGTCACATAATATTTAATAAAATTACAAATTGCAAAGAATTGTGAAAACATCTTATATTTTGAAATAAAAAAACTTCAAAAAAATCTTATATTATTAAATGGAGGGAGTATAAAACTTTCAGATATTTTCTCACTATGTGAAATGAATGGCTTTTTATAAAAATACTTTACCCATATTAGTAGACTAGGTTATTGGAGTCGGAACGGGGCTAAATTGCTTGATCACATCAGCGTGGGAGGTTGGATGAATTTTTTTTTTAAAAATTGATAAAAAAATTCTCTTATAGCATCTTGTGTTTGCTTCTATTGGTAAAACGTATTCGCGGAATCCGTTGTGGTTGCATGGATATTTCGTTTGTACATCTCCATTTAATAATGTATAAACTCCAAAAATATATATTTAATGTGGTTTGGTGCTAGGTTAATGGTCAACATCAGAATTTATAGAGTAACATCTTTCCGTAGCCCGAATATGAAAAAAATATCTTCTGGATAAGAGGTCGTGTGATGGTTGCCAATGTTGTTTCTTCTTTCTAGAAAATTCTCAACTGATTTTGCTTGCTACGTCAGAACTCCCTAATTATATATATGATTTCTGAATTTTAATTTATTAATTTCATAGATTCGAAGAAATTTTGATTTTAATTGTTCTGATATTATCTAGATAACGACAAAAAAGTATTGCATATAACACGGTATTAGCTGAAATCACTAAGGGCCTGATTGGTTTAAATGCAGCGGGTGCGGTTGCGGGAGTTTGTGGAAGCGGGCGGTAGCGGTTTCTAGCGTTATTTGATAATTTATACGACTGGTAAAGCGCCTGGAAACGAATGCATTTGCGGGACATTTATGACTGGTGCAACATAAAACTACCAAAATACACACAATATATAATTTATATAAAAATCAAAAATATATTATTATAAAAATTAAAATTATATATTTTAAATAAATCATAGAATAATTAAATAAAAATTTAAATATGTTTGGAACATTTTTTTATATATACAATAACGTTTTTTATAATTATTAAAATTAAAAATCAAAAAATATATTATTAAAAAATTAAAATTTTATATTTTAAATAAATCATAGAATAATTAAATAGTATTTTTACAATAACTTTTTTATAATTAAAAGTTTATTTTAGTTTAATTAAAATATATATCAAGTGTATATAATTGTATATGATATTATTCGATATAAAAAGTAAATTTTTTAAAAAAACTTTTTTTTGTAAATTTTAGTTTATTATGTAAGATCATTTTTAAAAAAAAATATTTTTTCAACCACCCGCAACCGCAAACGCTCATGGGAATGAGCTTTTGATTTAGAGCGGTTCCAAGCGATATAAAGCGGTACGGAATAGTATGGAGCGGTTTCTGTGATTGTTGTCAAATACTACCAACCGCAACCGTCCGTAAACGTAATGTTTGTGGGTGGTAGCGGATGAACCAATCAACCCCTAAGGCCACCTCCAACCTAACAGCAAAACACCATTTTAGTGTAAAATTTTGAGTTTTCACACTCCAATGGAACGATATAATTTACACCATTTTAGCATGACTCTCTTTTATGTTATAGTGTCCCACCATATTTGGTGGTACACTGTAGCGACGGTAAAACTTCATTTTTTTAAAGTTTAATTTTTATTAAATATTAGAATAACTAATTTAAATATATTAGATTAAATATTATTTGTATTGTTATTTTTAAAATGTGAATAAGATTTGAACTAAATAATAAATATACTATCACTTTTTGTGACTATTAGTTTTAATAATATTTATAAATATTTAAATTAATACGTAAATTGATTAAAAATACAAAATAAAGTTCAATTAAAACATTGGAAACATAAAATTACAAAAATAAAACAAAACAAACATAAAAACTAAATGCAATAAGATAGTTTTAAAAGACATAATATAAACTTAAATAATAATCTAATTATTCGGAAAACTATTTCCGGTTCCACTAAGATAATTATAGTACGGGGTAAATTCATCTCGGTCACTTGGTGATATTTGTTCTTCACCTTGAACTTGTTCTCTTTGAACATGTTCTCCTTGAGCTTGATCTCCTTGATAATAAGATGCTCGATATTGAGATCCATGATACTGACATTGGGAACCTTCTCCGTGTTCTTTATATTGGTTTGTTTGTGCTATTTTTCTCAAAAAAATTTCTCTTTCATTTTCAATATACGCACGGCAAGCAGGATCAGATATTGAACTCAAATCTGCAAATAATATTTTATTCTCTTCTTTCATTTTTACTACCTCGACCTTTTGCACTTTGAATTTTATTTATTTCAGAAGTATCTTTAGTAATAGTTTTGATAAATTTATCATTTTGCTCCATCATTTGTTTGAATTGTTCTTCAGATTGTTGTTTTTTTTTTTTTTTTTTTCAAACCCATAGGTGATCTTGCAGATAAATTAAAAGTGGCTCCTTCATTATTCGTATTTAGATCGAATGAATTCATACCAGGGGATGACGATGACTCATCTTGGAATGATGGAGATGATGTAATATTACGACCTTCTTCTTGGAATGCAGTGGGTGTATTAGCATTGTTATTTGCAAATTTCTCAATACCTTTACGGATAGGCCATACATGATCAAATTTGAATCCTCTCTTATATTTGACATCTTGTATTAATAATATCTTCGCTTGGTTTACCTGATTAAATATTGACAAGAAAAAATATAAATATTGACATCTTGTATTAATAAAATGTAAATAAGTTGATAAGTACAATAAACTAATAAAGATAGAGTAAATACAAATAATATATATATATATATATATATATATATATATACACACACACACACTCTTACAATGTCTTGCTTAGAAGCACCGCTCGGATTCTTATTTTCAATCTGGTTAACGCACCCCTCAGTTTGGAGACTGCAGAAAAATTGTTGTCATTCGAGTTTGTAAAGATCTTCTTGGTCTTGGTTGATGAGAAAAAATCTCGGATTTATGATATTCAATTTCAATCCTTGCCTAAAATTGATCTTTTGATTGGTTTATTCCTATGATTGGAGTTTGAGAAACATCAAGATACACATGGCATAAGTGCATATCTTTTTCGATAGAATATGATGAAGAGCGACTTGAAGTCATTTTAGAAAAAATATTAGTCGTAAGAAAAAGACTTGAAGATGTGTGATCATACAAAGTGTTTGCATGATTTATATAGATAAGTGAAGGCAAAATCAATAGTTAGATCTCGGTGAAAGAAATTGAATGGCTAAGATCGACTTGTCTGTTTCTGATAATATCATAATTGATATAAGACATGAAGTGACTACTCAATGCAACGGTTGGATCTTAGTGAAAGAAATTCAACCGCTAAGATCGACTCGTTTTTCTGATAATATCATAATTGATATAAGACATGAAGTGACTACTCAATGCAACGGTTGGATCTTAGTGAAGGAAATTCAACGGCTAAGATCGACTCGTCTTTTTCTGATAATATCATAACTGATATAAGACATGAAGTGACTACTCAATGCAACGGTTGGATCTTAGTGAAAGAAATTCAACGGCTAAGATCGACTCGTCTTTTCCTGATAATATCATAATTGATATAAGACATGAAGTGGCTACTCAATGCAACAGTTGGATCTTAGTGAAAAAAATTCAATGGCTAAGATCGACTCATCTTTTTCTGATAATATCAACGGCTAAGATCAATTTGCTTACACTATATAGTGGGTATGATATTGGAAATTAAAATGAGTATCACTATCTTCTAAAAAAAAATGAATTTCAACTATGGTAGTTCATCTCATATACCATCTTCTTCTTCTTCAGATAATGATTATTATGATGATATAGAAAAGCAAGTAGTATCTCAAATTACTACAAACAATAATTTTCTCATCACTTAACACCTATTTAACTCGGAGGGTTCCCATGGTGGATCTATTCCTGGTCATATAGTTATCAACCGTGACCGGAAAAATGCTTCTCGCAATCTCTTCAACGATTATTTTGCAGAGAATCCTGTATTTCCTGAGACCATGTTTTGATGAAGATTTCGGATGAGCCGTCCTTTGTTTCTTCGTATTTATGATGATATACAAAGACATGACAATTACTTTGTCCAACGAAGAGATGCCACCGGTAAACTTGGATTGTCTGGTTTGTAAAAAATAACTTCTGTCTTTCGAATGTTGGCGTATGGTTTACCGACGGATTCCACCGATGAGTATATCAAAATAGGAGAGTCTACAGCTCTAGAAAGTTTGAAGCGATTTTGTCATGCTATTGTCGAGATGTTTTCATGTCGCTATCTTCGATCACCTGACGCTAATGATGTAGCACGGCTACTCCACATTGGTGAACGCCGAGGATTTTCAGGTATGTTGGGTAGTTTAGATTGTATGCATTGGAAATGGAAAAACTGCCCACAACTTGGGGAGGACAATATGCTGGCCGTAGTGGATCTTCTATTATTATTTTAGAGGCTGTAGCCGATTATGATCTTTGGATTTGGCATGCCTATTTCGGTCTACCGGGATCTAATAATGATATTAATGTGCTAGAGGCGTCTCAACTTTTTGCTAATCTAGCTGAAGGTACTGTTCCACCCGCTAATTATGTTATTAATGGAAAAATTATAACATGGGCTACTATCTAACTGATGGAATATATCCAAAATGGTCCACTCTTGTCCAAACAATTCATGATCCACGTGGTCCCAAAAAAAATTATTTGCGATGAAACAAGAAGCATTTAGAAAAGACGTGGAACGTGCATTTAGAGTATTGCAGTCAAGATTTGCAATTGTGGCAGGACCATCACGTTTATGGAGTAAGAAAATGTTACATGATATAATGACAACATGTATCATAATGCATAATATGATTATAAAAGATGAACGTGATCTTGATGCAACAATTGAAGAACAAGTCGAAGTTCCAAGTGCAGAAGTTGAGATGACGGGTGATGATGATGCTCGATTTCAAGAATGTTTAGCTCGACACAAACAAATCAAAGATCGGGAAGCTCATATTAAACTTCGAAAAATGCATTAATTGAACACTTGTGGTCGGAATATACTAATTCTGAGAATTAGTAGAATGTAATTTATTTTTAAGTATTTTTTAGTTTATCGATTGTAATTTTATATTAACTAGTGAATTAAAGTTAAACATAATAAATATTTATCAAAACTATTAAATAATAAAGAAAATCATTAATTTACTAATATAATAATAATAAATATTCTTTTTAATGTGATATTTGGTGTTGTGGTTGGAGATGAAAAAAATTTTAGTGCTAAAACTATACCAAATATAGTGTAATTTCAACACTAAAATAGTGTTGTTGTTGGAGATGCCTAAAGTAAGAAACCCGACTACATTATAACTAGGCATGTCAATTTGGACCAAAGCCCGCGGGTCCCGCTCTGATCGCTCCGCCGTGGGACGGGTGCTGATCAACAAATCTCAACTCATTTATAAGCGGGTCTCGCGGAGCAGGGTATTATAAATTCGAATTTTTGCGGTAAACCCCGCAAGGGTTTTTTTTTTTAAGTATATTAATTTTAATATTTATCAAATTAATAATACTAAATTATTGAAATATTATGTAATATATATAAATTAAATATAAATTTTAGTTTTTCAAAGAAAATTATGTATTTATATTTTATAATACTTAATTTTTATTATTAAATTAATTAAAATATTTTTTATTTATTTATTTAAAATGTCCGCGGATTACCGGCAATGACCGAAAATTAGGTGGGACGGGTGCGGGTTCAATATTTTGCTACCGTGAATTTTGTGGGACGGGTCAAAAAAATTTAAAAGCGACGCGGGACGGGTCTAGCGGGATGGGATTGACCCGCTTGATATACCTAATTATAACAATCTATTATATAAGAAAGACTTAAAAATGGTTTGATTCTAACCATCTATCATATAGAAAGACTCAAATTGTTTTTATTCGTCTTTGATATAATCGTACTAAATTGACTATTTCCTATTGACTACCTAAAGACAAAATATGGTATAAATATACGAGGAAGCAAAGGTTTATGAGCAAGCTACGAGGTTTCAATCACTTATCTCTCTTCCTTCTCCAAACTTTAAAATTTTCGGAAAATGAAGGTTCGTTTTTTCAAAAAGTTATCTCCCTATATATATATATATTTGATGAAAGTATTGCTTATACCATGAACTGCTAATTTGCAGAAGATGGTATATATCAAGTTTGAAGTTTTTGATGAAAGCATCAAACAGAAAGCTATGATGATTGTCTCGGACTGTCCAGGTACACCAACAGAAATCAATGGCTATAGTTGGACCAAATAAATCAATGATGGCATGATATTTCAGTTTATATAGAGAAAATAAGAAATATTATCTATTTAGACTAAAATCAATAATGTTTTGTTGTTGTTAGGAGTTACTTCGGTAAAAGTCAAGGAAGAAGGTATACTAAAGGTGAAGGGAGAATTTGATAAGTCTGAAACGATGAAGAAACTAAAGATGATAGATGAACATGTTGACATAATCGAGGTTGGACCAGATGGAGTAGCATTGCCAGAGATTAATAAGCCATCAGATGATGCCGGTAGCTCAAAATGGATAACATCGCAACCAAATGGGTTGTGGGAGATGGCAAAAGTTATCGGTGCGGGTGCGGCTGGACTTATTCTTCCTAATAACAGAGAAAATGGGATTAAGAAACAAGCTAAGCAGGAAGAAGTTTACGCTGCACGTATGGGTAAACGTTTTGGTTGGGATCAACCTGATCAGCCGCAGGAGGGAGGAGGCATCGTTAAGGGTATGCTTGGATATTTAGAAAAAAGAAAATTTAGAGAAGAAGCACGTCGCCGAGAGGAGTGGATGAGGGAAGATGACCGGAACCAAAAGAAGCACTGGATGAACAATGAAGTTGCACGGAAAAAGGGTACAACACACAACTCAGGTGCTTTTATCATCTTGTGAACAGAGAGTCAGAGACATTACCTTTTTCTAGTTTATTTGGTTACTTTTGAGGTGGTGATCTGTTTGACCTCCATGGACTACCGTGTTCTGGACTAGAGTTTCATGGCATTTTATTCGTTGTGGTGTTTATTACAACATAAGATTTTTAGTTTATTTGGTTACTTTTGAGGTGGTGATCTGTTTAACCTTAAGATTTTTGTTAAATCATCTGATGCAGAAGGAGCAACAACACAAGGGCTAACACAAGGTTCAACGACAATGGGCAAAACAGAAAGTTTGTGGAACACCTTTCGATCCACACTATCAACCGGACAAGCCAGTACATCCAAGCAACCACTATCAACCGGACAAGCCAATACATCCACGCAAGTCCAACGTTCGACACAAACACAAAAAAAGAAATCAAAATCAGTTGCAAAGAAAGGGAAGAACGGCAATTAAAAGGAACGATTGAGCTCCATGGACTATCGTTGTTCTGGACTAGAATTTCATTTCATCTTCTAAAATATAGTTGTGTCCTTATTTGTTGTGGTGTTTTTTTTGTTTTTGTTTTTTGTGTGTTTTGGTGTTTATTATATATTGGCTTTTTATAGTTTTCTGTTAGCCTTAAGATTTGATCATCCCAATTGTGGTCATTGAGTGATATCGTTTTGTTTTGTGAATGGGTAATGAAATCGTTTTGTTGATTAAGATTAATTAAAGATTGAGTCTTCTTTAAAGTTACTATAAATACAAGCTGTCCAAGCTCATGACATTCATAACATTCATAACATTCATAACTGACGTTTTTGGTTACAGGCTTAGAGCAGCTTTGTTGCGAAGTAAATCGATACACAGAATATAACAATGAGCTTGAGCGAACTACCAGGCTTGAATACCATTTAATGTGAAGGTAAGGACGAAATATCCATGCCATCAGCCACGGGTGGTTCGCAGACACGCATTGCTCATCAAAGCGAGAGCACGCCAACATAGCATATCAGATTAACCCGACACTAATCTTGATCATCTTGTGATGGGCGAGTTAAGAAACTAAATTTAAGTCTCTTATTTTTATTATCATTTTTAATTCTCTATAAATTAATAATCACCATAAATTAATAAATTTTTCCGGTCCCGAGTCGGACCAATGTAAAAATTAACGAAATTCGATAAGATAATAAGATAATAATTTTTTTTGAAACTCCTATGCAAAAATATTGTCCCAATAATAGTATAAATTAATAATTATAATTTTTATGCATATATTCTAAAACAATTTAGTAAAATATAAGTTTCGTGTAGTTTGTTTCTTTTTAAAATTGGAGTCTCGTTGTAACTAATCTATAATTTTCTTTATTGCATCAAAAACTTATGGTATTATCATCTCGATTTGCATCCAAAAATCATAAGAGTTCTATATGCGATAATTGTTTATTTACGCGTAACTACTTTGGGTATTGTGATCATGTCTTCAACTTTATCATCAATATTAAGAATTGTAACAGTAATTTCTTATAAACTCTAAACTTTGGAGTATGTATCATTTTCATCCGAATAGTCAAGTAAACTATTGACATCTATTCGATAATGATAACCGAGATTATTAGCATAATATGGAGTAAGATACATATGTAAATAATAAAATATAAGAAATTTTAAATAAAGAAAAGTTTTAGAAAGAATTTGTATGAATAAATAAAATAGTTTTTTTTACAGAATATGGACTAGAAAAATCTCTTTATAAATTAATAAATATTAATTTATCGATTAATTAATAACTCTATAAATTAATAAATTTTCAAAGTCCCAACATTATTAATTTATAGAGGTTTTACTGTAATAGGGACGTTATCACGTTTCAAGAAAGTAGAAACGTGCCCTTAGTTGCTTTTCCCATTATTGTTTGTGCTTCCAGTTTTGTAATGGTTCCAATCTCTTATTATAAAAACATAAAACCAAAGCAATAAAAGGAGATTGAATTTGCCTGAAAAACAGAGAGTTTTTAGTATTTTTGTCTTTGCTTTGATTATGACCTACTAATTGGTAGTATGATGCAGCGTCATCTTATCTAATATCATTTAATAGTTTTATGTTTTTTTTTTTTTTTTAAATTTAATTATGGGATTTTCGTTTCAATTAGGATTTAGATCAACTCCTAACATGAAGAAAAGATTAGTTTCAATCGTTATCTCTTAGAACTTTAGCTTATTTATAGCCTTCGACTTCTCTTTTGTAAAGGACGATTTTTTATTGAATTTAATTACAGAGCTATTCAAGCTTTTCTTTCTCTTGTTTCTCGGCTATTCACATTGAATCAACGAGGCACATGTTCTTCTTTGTTCGGCTATTCGGTGAGAATCAACGAACATCGAAGTTGTTACGTATAGTCTGCGCCAGTTTGGTATCAGAGCTCGCCGGCCAAGAAATATCCGTCCTCGAATCTTCAATCGTGTTCTTGGCACCAAATAGGATTTCTTCAAATCTTCATATCGCTTCTTCAAAGGAGTCTTGTTCTGCACAAGATTTGCACAAATCGGATTATGTCCGGATTTTGCACGAACCTGTTTCAGTAGGAAATTTTCAAAAACCTGAATCTGCACGAAATTCGCACAAACATAAATCTGCACGAAATCTGCACAGATATGCATTCGCCCAATTTTTGCATGAATCTGATTATACCCCGTTTTTGCACGAATCAGATTCCCAAAAACCTCTTCTTCGAAAACAAAGTCGATAACTTGGACATCGTCTTCATAGGTGTCATAGATGGGATCGCCATGAATCTCTATGTATATCTCATGGTTCTCTTCTCTTTCAACAAATGGAATTTTGTCCAAGATAGGATAGATGCAATCACTTACCATGTGATAACCAGAATCGTTCATTGATTAAAAAATCAAAGGGACGCGTCTCTGATACCAAATGATGGCTACGCACAAATATTTAGCGAAGACAGGTGCGTTGGTATCAGAGCTAGGTGCGTTGGTTTCTTGTTTACCATGTCGCTCGGGCATTTTTCCTATCCCACGGATAATTATCCGTTTACACCATATGAAGATCTCTGTGAAAATTTCATAGATATTATTGGAGATCCAATTTATGATATCTATGACGATAGAGAAGACGAAGGTTTTATAAACGATCAAGCCTTGAAGAATTTTGCAGTCAATCATATACGTGAGTTAGCGTCGATAAATGACAACCACAGTTTTGACCAAATGATAGAGCGGAAACTTCTAGGAATAGGGTTTGAGAATCCTCCTCTCATGGTTTTCGCAAAAGCTCTAGGATTTGTGAATAAAACCTCTTTAAAAATCTTTCGATTAATCAAATCATCATAAACTGAATACAATAAGAGGCCTAAAAGGCTTATTTATAATAAAGCATAAAAACCTTAATATCTTTGGAATATTCTAGAATGTTCTAAATAATAATAATAAAAAATATAAAATACAAATAAATAAAGAAAATATATAAATAATAAAATAAGTCAAAATGATAATTGTGATTCGAGGAATCAACGGCAAAGCTAGTATTATTGACGATCCCGCTGCATTATTTGGTATCAAAGATAGGTGCGTTGGTTTCTTGTTTAGCATGTCGCTCGGGCGTTTTTACTATTCCACGGATAATTATCCGTTTACACCATATGAAGATCTCTGTGAAAATTTCATAGATATTGTTGGAGATCCAATTTATGATATCTATGACGATAGAGAAGACGGTTTTATCAACAATCAAGCCGTGAAGAATTTTGCAGTCAATCATATCTCTGTGAATTAGCGTCGATAAATGACAACCACAATTTTGACCACATCAATCCAACAAAATACGTGAGAGGATTGAACAAAAACCATATTATAATGGTGGCACTTCCTGAGGACAAAAGCAAGTTGGGAAATTTATCTAATCCTACTGTGAAGTGCAAAGAGAGAAGAAGTCAATTCATTGTGCCATGTGTTGGAGTTGCTCGTTAGCAAATTAAAAAGTTTGGCAGAGAGCAACATCGCATCTTATTGGTTTGGAGAATTTTGTCAATGGAAATTTCAAAAAAAAAAAGGAGATAATGCTTCTCGTCAAGGTTCGAAACTGATGCAGCGAGATTTTCCATATATCTTTCTTATTTATTTAATTATTTAGATAATTTCTTTTATTGATTTTAGGGTTTTTATGATTTCTTATATATAAGCCGTTTAGGCTTTCTATTGTATTTAATTATCTTTTGATTAATGAAATTGAGAATTTTCTATTTATCTCCCTTGATATCGGTATTCGTTTCGACGATTCAACGATTTTAAGAAGACTACTTTTCCGAGTATTCGAGGAATCAATGGCAAAGCTAGTATTATCGACGATTCCGCTGCCCTGATGCAGCGTCATCTTATCTAATATCATTTAATAGTTTTATGTTTTCCTTTTCTTTTATTTAATTATGGGATTTTCGTTTAGGATTTAGGATTAGGATTTAGTTCAACTCCTAACATGAAGAAGAGATTAATTTCAATCGTTATCTCTTAGAACCTTAGCTTATTTATAGCCTTCGACTTCTCTTTTGTAAATGATGATTTTTATTGAATTTAATTACAGAGCTATTCAAGCTTTTCTTTCTCTTGTTTCTCGGCTATTCACATTGAATCAACGAGCTACATGTTCTTCTTTGTTCAGCTATTCGGTGAGAATCAACGAACATCGGAGTTGTTACGTATAGGCTGCGCCAGTTTGGTATCAGAGACTTTTGCGTTCCTGTCTAGTTTTTTGATACCCAAAGAGCATGGCACCTAAACGCAGCACACAGCAAGCTAACGAGCGGCGCAGGGAGGATGGGATCAACTTCGACAAAATCTTTTAGCTATGCAGGAGAATATCCAGATGACTATCACTAATTCGATTCACGAATTAGCTGAAACGGTTCTAAACAATCAACATCAACAACATGTGTTGGAGGATGAGCGTTCGAAACACAGTCAAGGAAATCCTTTTGCACAAGACATACAACATCGCGGTCAACATCGAGAGCAGATCCATGACCGTGACCATGCTGATCGGAGATGGGAATCAGGGTTTAAACTCGAGTTACCTGAATTTCACGGGAGCTAGAGACGAGCTACTTGACTGGTTGGTTGCTGTTGAAGAATTGATGGAGTTTAAGCAAGTTCCGACAGATCGTCAAGTAGCGTTAGTAGCAACTAAGTTTCAAGGTCGTGCGGCTTCCTAGTGGGTGCAATTAAAAGCAACAAGAACGGGCACTGCCAAACCAAAGATCGAAACTTGGGAGAAGTTACAAAAGCAACTGAAGCAGGCATTTCTTCCACAGAACTATGATCGGACAATGTTTACGAAGCTGCAGAATTTTCGTCAGGGCTCGCGTACAGTTGATGAGTACGCTGATGAATTCTTTCTTCTAATCACACGGAACTAAATATTCAATAGCGAGGTTCAATTGGTGTCACATTTTATTGGAGGTTTGCGTCCCCAAATTCAGAATGCTTTAATACAGTTTGATCCAACGTCTATTGTCGAAGCTCATCGGCGTGCAACATCCTTTGAGCAGCAGTTCAAATCAAACAATTCTTGGGGATCCACAAATCAAAACAGAGCCAGCGTGACCCAAGGACTAGATGTAGGGACTTACGGATCGACTTCCAAAGATGGAGATGACACCTCGTTGAGTAGGCTGCGAAGATAGACTCGCCGGGAGAGATGCCACCACTTCGCCGATCCTCTAAACCCAACATACTGCGGTGTTTTTCTTGTGGTGAACATGGGCACATTCAAACAGCCTGCCCAAAATAGAGCCGTCGTGGGTTACTTATTGATGACACGAATTGGGATGAGGATGGAGCTGATGATTATCGCGATAACGATGACCTACCTGAAGAACGACACGAGGGTGATCAGGGTCAGTTGCTTGTGACACGCGTGTGTTTAGCCCCATTGGTTAGCGTAGAACCATGGCTACGCACAAATATTTTTCATTCGACATGTACTATAAAGGGCAAAGTCTGTCAATTTGTGATTGACTCAGGGAGCTCTCGTAATATCGTGTCGGAAGAAGCTTGTCGAAAACTGGGTTTACGACATGAAGATCATCCTGCTCCTTACAAATTGACATGGTTAAAGGAAGGAACAGAGATTTGCATCTCACAAAGGGTGTTGGTCTCGTTCTCTATTGGGGTCAATTTCCACCCCATCGAGATTGTCCACCGAAAATGACTAAGTAAAGATTTTAGGCCTAGCCACACTTGGCAACATCTGGCTAGGCAGCAGGAAGAAGCAGCGACGAGCCAACATCTGGCTCGACGGCAGGAAGAAGCAGTGACGAGCCAACACTTGGCTAGGCAGCAGGAAGAAGCAGTGACGAACCAATACTTGGCTAGGCAGCAGGAAGAAGCAGCGACGAGCCAACACTTGGCTAGGCAACAGGAAGAAGCAGTGACGAGCCAACATCTGGCTCGGCGGTAGGAAGAAGGAGTGACGAGCCAACACTTGGCTAGGCAACCGAAAGAAGCGGTAACGAGCCAACATGTCGGTGACGAACCACCAAATGGTGACGAGCCAACATGTTGGTGATGAACCACCAAACGGTGATGAGATAACATGTTGGTGATGAACCAATGAACGGTGACGAGCCAACATGGTGGTAAACCAAAATGCTCGGCTCGGTAGCAAGGAGAAGCGGTGGCGAGCCAACATGTTGGCAAATCAACAAACGGTGATGAGCCAACATGTTGGCAAACCAAAATCATTGGCTCGGCAGCAGGAAAAAATGGTGACGAGCCAAACAAATGGTGATGAACCAGCACTTCTCTGGTTCGGTGTTAAGGCGAAGATGTGACGCGCCAACAATGAAACTACTCTGGCTCGGCATTAGAGAGAAGCATCTACGAGCCGAAACATCGTGGTGGCACGACAAACAGAACAGGACAAATGAAAAAGAGACGACGAGCCAGATCTCTGGCGACCCAGCGAAACAGTAAGCCCAACGTATTGATGGGCCGAGGTAACGAGGTGCAAGAGGTTGGTGGGCTAAGTTAGCAAGTCAAAGTAAGGAGCCCACATCCGAACAAACCAAAGAAGAAAAGGAAATTCCGAAGAATAAGAAAGGTTTCCTTATTCCTTTAGGGAGAGGCCTAGCCGACTTATTTCTTTATAAATAAGACATGTACTCCTTGGAGAAAAGGATCCGAAAATTGACCTAGCAAAACACTTGTTATTCTTTGCAACAGCTTTCAAAACAGCTTAGATAATAAAAAACCATCTTTGGATCTCTGTTCTTGGTTTCTTTTCATAGAAGTTTGTCGAATCCCTAAATTTCCCTTACCAAATTTAGTTGTGCGAGTTTTGACTCCCACAATTTGGTGCCGTCTGTGGGGAGTCTCAAACTTTATGACACCTAAGAACCACCGAATACGAGATCTGAAACAATGACTATCGACGGAGACCGAAGTGTTGAAGACACGAGCAATGTCGGCGTCGACCTTCTTGGAGCAAGAATCAATCCGCCGCCAGCAAACACGGAAGGCACCTCAGAAACACTGACAGAGCAGAAGAACATGATGACTACGTTGCTGAAGAAGGCGGAGGAGCAAGACAAACTGAACAGCTCGCTTACAAAGAAAATCGAGGCTTTGGCAACAGAGAGCCGAGCCAGAAACACACGACTCGGAGGCACATGTTCGACATTGAATCCACCCGTAAGCGGAGTTACTAGACTACTTGGCTTAAACCCAACATCCCTGGATTTCTCAACACCACGTGACGCACCAAAGACTTTGGGAGGACTGCCACCGCCGTATCCAACTAACGAGCAAACATCCACGGCGACAAAATCAAATATCACCGAGCCACCTCGGCTGATCCGAGGAGCGAGAGGAACTAGCGATGGATATGAACTACGCACCGACGGTGGGTCGGCTGCAGCAATCATTCTC
Source organism: Pseudoturritis turrita (assembly GCA_900406555.1). Lineage (NCBI taxonomy): Eukaryota > Viridiplantae > Streptophyta > Magnoliopsida > Brassicales > Brassicaceae > Pseudoturritis > Pseudoturritis turrita. Next base: position 409,083 of record OVBL01000568.1, read on the forward strand.
GACGAAGAAGGAGACCATAACGCAGAAAATCTCGCTGACGAAGGATTCGCACCAGCAATGACGGGAGCCCGAGCCAGCAAAGGTGATACTAACCTAAACCGAGCGGAATATAGCATAGGAAGATGAAAATCTCCTGTGGGTCCAACAGGCGCAATACGCTGACGAACCAAGAATGACGAGCCGAGCCCAGAGAGAAGAGTTGGATGAAATCCGAGCCTCCTTGAACAGTGCCACTGCTGAGATGAAAGCCGTCAGATCCCAAGTTCACAAGGCAACCAGTAAAGTCCCGGAGATTGACCGCGTACTGGAAGAAGCACACAATACACCATTTACAGCCCGGATTACCAAGGCAAGGATTTCCGACCCAGGAAATATCAAAGTTCCAGTCTACGAAGGGACAACCGACCCAAAAGAACACATAACGGTATTTATCATAGCAATGGGCCGAGCTAATTTCAGAGAAAGGGAGAGAGACGCCGGTTTCTGTCTCCTATTTGTGGAGCATCTAAAGGGTGCAGCCCTCCAATGGTTTTCCAGACTAGAGCGGAACTCCATTGACGATTTCCAGCAGCTATCTGCCGCTTTCCTGAAGCATTACTCCATGTTTATGGATCGAGGAGCCTCTGATGCCGACCTCTGGACATTGACTCAAGGGCCTACAGAGACATTACGAAGCTTCATGGGAAGATTCAAAGCAGTGTCAAAAGTCGAGGGCGTAAGCGACAAGGCCGCTGTGCTCGCATTAAAAAGGGCTATGTGGTACGAATCGGAATTCCGAAAAGAAATCGCTTTGAACACGCCACTGTCGATCCAAGATGCGTTGCACCGAGCCTCAGATTTCATAGTAAACGAAGAGGAGATGAAGGTTTTGTCTTAGAAGTATGGAGTAGCCAAAACAACGAACCGTTCCTTCCAAACTCCGAACCAACCACCTCATAAGAAGAATACTCAAGGAAACGGATATGTACACCACGAGAAAACTAATTTCGGAGGAGCCCACAACTATCAGGTGGGAGCAGGCCGAGGCAAAACACCATGGAATACGTGGACACGAAATCAGAGTTCGTAGGACGAAAAAGCTTATTGCGAGTAGCATCACATGCACGGTCACTCAACTGCAAACTGCCGAACGTTGGGAATAAAGCTTGCGGCGAAGCTAGTGGCCGAAAAACTCGAGTGACACCATGATTTACGGCTCGAGTGACACCATGATTCACGGCTCGGGTGACATGTAGGTTCATGGTTCGGGTGGCGTCATGGTTCATGGTTTGGGTGGCGTCATGGTTCATGGTTCGGGTGGCATCATGGTTCATGGTTCGGGTGGCATTATCGCGGATCGTGGCACCCGATCCATTTTGCTTTGTCATGGATCACGGCACACGATCCATTCTGCCGCATCATGGGTTGTGACACCCGATCCACTCTACTGTACCGTGGGTCCTGACACCGATCCACTCTGCCATACCGTGGGTCGTGATACTCGATCCACTCTGCTGTACCGTGGGTCATGACACCCGATCCACGCTGCTGCACCGTGGGTCACAACACCCGATCCACCCTGCTATACCGGGGGTCGTGACATCCGATCCACTCTGCTGTACCGTGGGTCATGATACCCGATCCACTCTGCTGTACCGTGGATCGTGACACCCGATCCATTTTACTATACCCTGGGTCGTGACACCCGATCTATTCTGCTGTACCATGGGTCATGACACCCGATCCACCCTACCGTACCCTGGGTCGTGACATCTGATCCACTCTGCCGTACCGTGGGTTGAAATTGATACATCTCCACAATAATTGGCATAACTTTCTGATCGTTGATCCAAATGACTTCAAACTTCTTTTTGATGAAAGCTAACTCAATCATCTATCTTCTGACCAAATTTCGGCACGGGTTGCCTTCTTCTCGAGTGACACCGATCCCTTTTTGGTTCGGGGACGCGCATGCCGAAATTGATACATCTCCACGATAATTGGTGTAACTTTATGATCGTTGATTTAAATGATTTCAAACTTATTTTGGATGAAAGATAACTCAATTATCTATATTGTGACCAATTTTCGGCTCAGATTGCCTTCTTCTCGGGTGACACCGAGCCCTTTTTGGTTCGGAGACACGCGGGCCAAAATTGATACATCTCCACGATAATTGGTGTAACTTTCTGATCGTTGCTCCAAATGACCTCAAATTTTTTTTTTGATGAAATAGAACTCAATTATCTATCTTTTGAACAAATTTTGGCTCGGGTTGCCTTCTTCTCGAATGACACCGAGCCCTTTTTGGATCGGGGATGCGCAAGCCGAGATTGATATATCTCCACAATAATTGGTGTAACTTTTTGATCGTTTGATCCAAATGACTTCAAACTTCTTTTTGATGAAATCTAACTCAATCATCTATCTTCTGACCAAATTTTGGCTCGGGTTGCCTTCTGCTCGGGTGACACCGATCCCTTTTTGGTTCGGGACGCGAATGCCAAAATTGATACATCTCCACAATAATTGGTGTAACTTTCTGATCGTTGATCCAAATGACTTCAAAATTCTTTTGGATGAAAGATAACTCAATTATCTATATTGTGACCAATTTTCGGCTCGGGTTGCCTTATGCTCGGGTGACACCGAGCCCTTTTTGGTTCGGGGACACGCGGGCCAAAATTGATACATCTCCACGATAATTGGTGTAACTTTCTGATCGTTACTCCAAATGACCTCAAACTTCTTTTTGATGAAATTTAACTCAATCATCTATCATCTGACCAAATTTCGGCACGGGTTGCCTTCTACTCGGGTGACACCGATCCCTTTTTGGTTCGGGGACGCACATGCCAAAATTGATACATCTCCACAATAATTGGTGTAACTTTCTGATCGTTGATCCAAATGATTTCAAAATTCTTTTAGATGAAAGCTAACTCAATCATATATCTTCTGACAAAATTTCGGCTCGGGTTGTCTTCTGCTCGGGTGACACCGAGTCCTTTTTGGTTCGGGTATGCGCAGGCCGAAATTGATACATGTCCACGATAATTGGTGTAACTTTCTGATCGTTGATCCAAATGATTTCAAACTTCTTTTGAATGAAATATAACTCAATATTCTATCTTGTGACAAAGTTTTGGCTCGGGTTGCCTTCTGCTCGAGTGATTGAGGAAACCAGAAGGACCCCATTCACAGATCGCATTGCCTACGCTCGCATTCGAGATACATGGAAGCTTTGGCTCTCAATATACGAGGGTAACAGTGATCCCAAAGCTCACATAAGAGCCTTCCGGCTCACCGTATCTCGAGCTCACCTCACCGAAAAGGAAAAAGAAGCAGGCTACTACCATTTCTTTGCAAAAAACCTTGTCGACTCAGCCTTGGAATGGTTTTCATGGCTAGAGGACAACTTTATCGACAACCTCACACAACTGATTTTAAGTTTCTTAAAACAGTACTCAATTTTCATCGAGAGTTGAACACCCAAGGCAGACCTTTGGACCATAGCACAAGGGCAGGACGAGTCCCTCAGATCATACATAACGAGGTTCAAAAGGATCAAAGCCAAGATTACAAAATTAAAGGACGGAGTGGCACTAGCTGCTCTGCGCAACGGACTATGGCACGCCTCGATATTCCTACATGAATTAACAGTACGCAAAGCAGAGACCCTTGTTGATGCCCTACACCGAGCATCCAACTGGGCAATCTCTAAAGAGGAGGTCGAAACTTTGGCTAAAAAACACGCTAAAATTTACTCCTCCTTAGCAAACGCACATGGACCAAAAAAGATTCCCAAAAAGGGAAATCAAGATAAAGGGCACAACCACCACTTATACGCAGTGAGTATCCCTCCCTCAAATAAGGTAAAAATTTACGGCCCTATAAATACTGCAAGCTTCACAAAAGGAAAGGACACTCCACCGAGGAGTGCTACCGAGTGGGCAGTTTACTCGCAGCTAAGTTCGCGCAAAGGAGCTTGAAGGAGTCGAACTGGAAGGAGTCGAGATGGTTGAGTACGAACCTAATTCGAAAACCAACTCGACTAATAATCCACCTCCCGCAAAAAGGGAGAGAACTCCTGATGCAAACACAAACTCACCACCTCAAGCTCCCAAAAATCGGATCGACCTAATTTTTAAAGAGCTAAGCTTGTGCGGCGGGTCCACACGGTCAGTGATCACACCACCACCTGCTCCCAAGAAGCCATCCAGACTGTGACCAAGCAGATCACATCTTTGCTGCGAGATGACAACAACTCCCCTCGAAAAACGAATATACTTCATTATGGGTGGATCTAGATTATACCACAATTTGGTTAACTCGATAAAAGCCTACCGGCGCAAAGTCGAGACTAATAAAAAATTGCATGCACCCCAACAGGGGCAGACACTGAGATTACATTCAAAGAGAGAAAGACTGCCGGCCTGGACAAACCACACGACGACGTTATAGTAATACACCTAGCTATCAGTGGATTCGAGCTGTCCAAAATCATGATCCACACCGAAAACTTGGTAGATCTCTTATTTGATAAGTACAAGGCTAGACTTGTGGTGACGGATTCCGACAAAAAGAAGGTCCGGATTTCTTCGACACCTATTTTCCGGTAAGGAGAATAAATTCAATCTAAATACTAATAGGAATTGCAGCATTGCAAGACCTCGAAATCCATCAAATAGATGTAAAAACTGCTTTTCTAAATGGTGATTTAGAAAAAGAAATTTATATGTAACAACCGAAGGTTTTATAGTCCCCGGACAAGAACACAAAGACTGTGGACTTGTGAAGTCTTTATATGGACTTAAACAAGCCCCAAAACAATGGCATGAAAAATTTGACAATATCATGATGTCAAATGGATTTCACATCAACGAATGTGATAAATGCATATACATCAACATTACTCATAGTGCGTATATTTTGCTCTGTCTATATGTAGATGACATACTCATTATTGGGAGCAACAAAGATATTATCCAACAAACTAAGAACATGCTTAGTGGAAAGTTTGACATGAAAGACATGGGTCTCGCAAATGTCATTCTAGGGATAAAAATCATAAGGACTTCTGACAGAATAACTCTGTCCCAAGATCATTATGCAGAAATATCCTATAGAGGTTCAAGAACCACTCTACTGGGACTGCAAAAACTCCGGTAGATTCGCAACTTACCTTGACAAAAAATTCGGATGAAGCGGTGTCACAAGTGGAGTATGCTCGGGTTATCGGCAATCTGATGTACTTAACCAATTGTACTCGACTTGATCTGGCGCACGCAGTCAATGTACTGAGCCGCTACACAAGTAATCCAGACAAACAACACTGGAAAGCCATAACAAGAATTTTAAATTACTTGCGATGCACGAAAAATTATGGCTTTCACTATGGTAAAAAACCGGCAGTTTTGGAAGGATACATTGATGCAAACTGGATATCCGACTTTAAATCCACAAGTGGATATGTCTTTACTCTAGACGGTGCATTAGTGTCCTGGAAATCTTCCAAACAAACTCTGTTGGCTAGATCAACAATGGAATCTGAATTCATAGCGTTAGAAAAAGCTGCAGAAGAAGCATAATGGCTTCGAAACTTCTTGGAAGATATCCCAATGTGGGAAAAACCAATACCGACACTACGTGTACACTGTGATAGTCAATCAGCTATCACACAAGCACTAAATACTCTTTATAAAGGAAAAAATCTTGTCATATCAGACGACGACATAAAACCTTTAGACATTTGATCTCAACTGGTGTAATCACAGTAGACTATATCAAATCGGCAGATAACATTGCTGATCCATTTACTAAAGGCTTGCCACGAGATCAAGTGGTTAAATCATCGAAAGGAATGGGTTTAAAGCCTATTAATTAAGAGGAAGTTTGATGGAAACCCCGCCTATGTGACTGGAGATTCCAAGATGTAGGTTCAAAGGGACAACTAAGTCAAACTAACTCTGCTTCAAAGCACTGGAAGTTATCCAGTTCCTAAGATGATATACAGTGCTTCCTGTATTAAAGGATAAGCGTTGCTTTTAATGATATTCAACATAGCTTTGATATATTCGTGGAGTATTACAGGATACTTCATAAAACAATATTTAATGAAATATTACCTAGTGAGTGTGAAATAAGGCCGTTTCTAGGAGAATGAACGAAAGGCTATATTCTCTAAATTCACTCATAATACAATGCATCTTCAAGGCCACAATGAACACAATAGAGAACTAAGTTCTACAAGAAAATGAAACTAGGTTATGGCTGTTGTCTAGGTTTACATAAAAATCCAGATGGTTCAAGACATCATGTTTACCATCTGGCCAAGTAAATCCGACATATATTAACAATGAGTGGTTCAAAGCTGAAAAATGCAACCATCTCAGACACAATGATTTTTCGCTTGTACTCTCGACCGTCTGTCTGTGTAGTCTAGTCAGTCTTGTCAGTCTAGTCAGTAGAGTCCTTCGAGTCTGTCAAAATTTTCATTTGTTTAGAGTCATTTCTATTCATGTGGGAGATTGTTGGACCAATTTTAATCACACATTATTCACAAAAATAATTAAAAAGATTAATTGGTAAAATATGAATGCGAAATGGACCAATGATAAACCACTTGGGCTAAGAGTTAATTTAACTCATAAGGTTAAGTATGTTTTTAACATTGTCCCACATTGCTAAGATGATGAAAAGCCATGCAATATATAAGAGAGGCAACACACTACTATGTTCAAAAGTGTGCACCTAGAAAGAGAGATGGCTAAACCACATGCGCACCCCGCCGCCGCTCGCTCGGTACGTGGCACGTGGGCTCGAGGGCTTGTGGGCTTTTGGGCTTCATATTTTGCACTTAGGCCACTTGGGGCTCTTTGGCTCTAAGATGATCATATATTTTTTGGTCAAAAGTCAACACATTTTTGAAAACAAAAGATTCAAAATGTTTCTCCTTTCTCCAGTTTTGCAACGGCTCCGTATCTTGCGCTCCACGTCCTGATATCACGCCTTACGTTTACTTACTGCCCACGATCTTCGCTTCTCATTTATTGAGACGAAGCATCTCACCTCTCTCTCTTGGCTATATATACAAGTCTCACATCTTTTCATTCTACACTCACTCATTTTGAAACATACAAAAAAAACTTCAGCAATCTCTCTCTCTTTTCTCAGTAAGTGTCTCGAGAGTATAGCGTAGTTCTTGGTTCGTAGATTCTATAATCAAGTGTCACGACTATAGTCTCACACAGTTGTATCCTGGGATTTAGAATCTCACAGATCCATCATACTGCGGGAGATTTTATGAATTAAGGATAGAGATCAAATCTCGCCTCTGTGTTTTTCTCTAAAATCGTTTTCATTTAATCGGTTGATCTCCAATCTTAATTCGCATTTCTTTAATCATGGTTTTCGGTTCCTTCAAAACTATCATAGTGCAGGTAAGGTTTCGTTTCCTAGAGACTTAACCGGTTCTTTGGATCAATTCTGGTGAAAAAGAGGAGCTTCAATTCGAAGTTGTGGAAAAAGAATGTGAGAAGATGATATTTAGAAGATCTTATAGGACTGGATCCATTGGTCTACCTACCAGATTTATAGGAAAAATATTTTGTTAAGTTTCATGGGTTTCCAACTCAAAATCAATTGGCAATTAGTGAAAAGGCACATGTCCCTTATATATTAGTCAAGTGCCTTCCCATATTTCTGATGTGGGATCTTTTCTCCACATACCCCCTCGAGATAATGGCTCTTCTAGCCATTAATCTCAACAGAATCCATCACGCCCCCTCGAGATGAATGCTCTTCTAGCTATCTCAACGAAATTGAGACTCCCTTTGGGCCATGTGGGAGTTGAAACTCGCACAACTAAATTTGGTAAGGGAAATTTAGGGATTCGACAAACTTCTATGAAAAGAAACCAATAACAGAGATCCAAAGATGGTTTTTTATTATCTCAACCGTTTTAAAAGCTGTTGCAGAGAATAACAAGTGTTTAGCTAGGTCAATTTTCGGATCCCCTTTTCAAAGAGGTACATTATCTATTTATATATGAATAAGTCGGCTAGGTGTGACCCTAACCCGGAAAACCTTCCCGAGGTTAAGATACCAACGAACACAAACAATTGACCGTATCAACTTAACTAAAAATTTCGGCCAATACTTAACCAATTCAATTCATATTCGATTTCAGTTTCAGCGGAAGACTAACAACCTAAGCGGACTCACAAACATGCATAGGTAATAACCTCTTTAAACGTTTAAGCATAATAAAATTCAGAGTCTTTATTCAAATTCAAACGAGGTTCAAACAAACGATAGTGGTTCATAACAACCTAACAGACGAGATTCATGTTCAACTTAGCAATAATGAAACAACCCACCAAACTTATGCAATCAAGCCAAACAAAGCCAAACGTATGCTTAACATAACATGAATCCCTCCTAATCCATCCCCTCCTTTCCAGCCTTGTCTCGCGTGCTCCTTAGCCACTTCCTTTGCCTGCCACCATGAAAGGGGGCATAAACAAATGAATTTGCTTAGTGAGATCGGTCATCCCATCTCACCAGCTAACATCCAAACATCATTCATATGACAATCATAAGCCATTATTGCATTCAAACATCAAACTCAAACTCAAACTCAAACTCAACGTATTAACAATCTATGTTTAAACGTTAACAAACCAAACTCAAACAACAAACCGTACGTAAACGTACAACAAACCATGTTGATCAAACACCAAACATGATATACGTGTGCACACTATCATCAAACCGTATACATAAGTATACCTATACACCGAAGTGTATCTGCCAAACCAAACAACAAACATAGACTCCATGAGCCATACAAACAACCCTAGATGCAAGCTACGGTCACGAACTCACCTTAGCAAATGGATTGATCGATGGAAAACTCCCTTGGTACACTTCACCTAATCCATACGAATCCAAACCACCACAAACAAACAACAAACAAGCAAGTAAACGTCTTATTATAAGACCAAACCAGCCACAAACGTTCGAATAACTCTTTTAGGTTTAACGAACCTTACCCGAACCACACGGCAAATACACCCGGTACGTACGGCAAATATACCCGGTACGTACGGTGAACACACCCGGTACATATGGCAACACACCCGGTACGTACGACAACACACCTGGTACGTACGGCAACCACACCTGGTATGTACGGCAACACACCTGGTACATACGATAACCACATTTGGTACGTACGGCAACACACCTGGTACGTACGGTTGCTGCCTAACAACTCGAACTTGATTCACCCTAGGTTCACACGATTTCACCCCACATCAACAACCCGACAACAAACACCAACGTACGATAATCTTTAGGGTTTACCGTACCTTACCTTGGTTCACACGACAACCACCCCACGAGTTACCCTAGCGATGAACGAACCCTAGCGAATGATGGATCCACATCCGTGAACACTACCTTCACCTTCGACACAAGCGAACACCAAAATCCACCTTTGCCGAACCAAACACCACAAAATCAGAACCAAACCAAGGCAATAGATCGAAGGAAGCACACGGTTTAATCGATCCTTACATAGAACCCGAACACACCACGAGCGAACACACCCACACACACACGGATGATCAAACACGACCGTGAGCACCAAACTTCACCTTTGATGAACCAAACATCAAAGATCAGAGCCACACATGGCAAACGATCGATGAAAAACACTAAGGGTTCACGATCCTTACCTAGGAATCTCGAACACACGATCCACTCGAAGAAAACGCAAACCCTTGCTCTCGTACACGCCAACGATGAATCCGTAGCCTTTAGCTCACGATTAGCTCCTGGTTTGCTTTTTGCGGCGGAAAAAGAAGAAGAAGAACTAATTCTCAGCCTCCAAACATATATATAATCACGCCAAAACCCTTCCTTGTAAAACACTCGGCCCCTTGGTGACAATATCATTACCTACGGCCCATAATATTTTTGGCCCATTATGCCTTAGCCAAATTTTTGGCTTTTTCAAGCCTTGGTCATTTCCAACTCCATCCGCTATCTCGAGCAAAAATATAAAAACGGATCACGGGTGTTACACTACGTCTCTTACTAAACGAGAAAGGAAAACTTCCTTATTCTTCGGGATTTTTCTTTCCTCTCTGGCTTGTCTAAGTCTGTTTAGGTGTGGGCTTCTTACTTTGACTTGCTAACTCAGCTCACCAGTCTTTTGTGGCTTGTCTCCTCGGCCAAACAGGATATTGGGCTTGCTGCTTTACTGGGTCGCTGAGGATCCAGCTCATCATCTTTGCCTCGTCTAGATACGTGTTTAGCCCATCACCTGTTTGGATTGTCGATGACATTTTGGCGCGCCACCAAACATGTTGGCATGTCACCGTTTGTTGGTTCGCCAACATGTTGGCTCGTCACCGTTTGTTAGTTCGCCAACATGTTGGCTCGTCACCGTTTGTTAGTTTACCAACATGTTGGCTTGTTGGTTGATGCCGAGCCAGAGAGTTTGGCTCGTCGCCGCTCCTCCTTGATGCCTAGCCAAACGTTGACTCGTCACTTACTTCTTCATGCATAGCCAAAAGTTGACTCATCGCCTAGCCGAACGTTGGCTCGTCACTTACTTCTTCCCGACCCCTAGCCAAACGTTGGTTCGTCGCTTACTTCTTCATGCCTAGCCAAAAGTTGGCTCGTCGCCTAGTTCTTCATGCCTAGCCAAAAGTTGGCTCGTCGCCTACTTCTTCATGCCTAGCCAAATGTTGGCTCATCGCCTAGCCAAACATTGGCTCGTCGCTTACTTCTCATGCCTAGCCAAACGTTGGCTCGTCACCTACTTCTTCATACCGAGCCAAACGTTGGCTCGTCGCCTACTTCTTCATACCTAGGCAAACGTTGGCTCGTCGCCTAGCCAAATGTTGGCTCGTCGCCTAGCCAAACGTTGGCTCGTCACTTACTTCTTTCTGATGCCTAGCCAAACGTTGGCTCGTCGCCTACTTCTTCATGCCTAAGCAAACGTTGGCTCGTCACTTACTTCTTTCTGATGCTTAGCCAAAGGTTGGCTCGTCGCTTACTTCTTGCTGCCTAGCCAAACGTTGGCTCGTCGCCTAGCCAAACGTTGGCTCGTCGCCTAGCCAAACATTGGCTCGTCGCCTAGCCAAACGTTGGCTCGTCGCCTAGCCAAACGTTGGCTCGTCGCCTAGCCAAACGTTGGCTCATCACTTACTTCTTTCTGATGCCTAGCCAAACATTGGCTTGTCACTTACTTCTTCATACCTTGCCAAAGATTGGTTCGTCGCCTACTTCTTCATGCCTAGCCAAACATTGGCTCATCATCTACTTCTTCATGCCTAGCCAAACGTTGGCTCGTCGCTTACTTCTTCATGCCTAGCCAAACGTTGGCTCGTCACTTACTTCTTCATGATGCCTAGCCAAATGTTTGGCGAGCCAAGTGTTTGGCTCGTCCCCATTTTGCCTATGTCGCCGAGCCAAGTGTTTGGCTCGTCATTGCTTTTGTCTATCACCGAGCCAAGTGTTTGGCTCGTCCCCATCTTGCCTCTGTCGCTGAGCCAATGTTTGGCTCGTCTCCATCTTGCCTCTGTCGCCGAGCCCGAGTTATGGCTGATGCCGAACCAGAAATCTGTGCTTGCTTTGCTAGGCTTTACACTCATTTGGCTAGGCTTTTTCTCCATACTTAGTATTTTCAGCAGTTGATCTCGATGGGGTGAAAACCGACCCCAATAGGCCATCAATTAGTGGGCGTGATCTGGCCACTTTCTTGACCGGATTAATGGGTCGGCGTGTGTTGGGCTCTGATACAATGTTAAGTTTCATGGGCTTCCAACTCAAAACCAATTGACAATGAGTAGATTGTCCCATGTCTCTTATATATCGCTCAAGGTCCCTTCATCTTTCCCATGTGGGATATTCTTCACACGAACCCTCGAAACAATGGCCCGTCTAGCCATTAATCTTGACAATATCCCATTATAGGATCAATGTTTGGTTAGATCAATCGGGCCTCTTTCGATGGGCCGAATCGATTCCGGTTCTGGTGGGGCAGCGTGTGTTCGGGCCCTGATACCATGTTAGATTATGGGCTTCCAACTCAAAACCAATTGGCAATTAGTGGAGAGGTCCATGTCCCTTATATATTAGTCAAGTCTCTTCCCATCTTTCCGATGTGGGATATTCTTCACATATTAAATTCGTACCAGAGCTTTTGGCAAGTGTGACTATTATTTCTGAACAATTAGCATGCTAATTTTTACCTGCACTTAAAAATATTTTAAATTCATACATAAACTAATAAAATTGAGGTTAATAGCTACATTGACCTAGACATGGTTAGTCACCCCGTTAACTTTTCTCACTCGGATGCTTAATCAGATGAAGTGGTGTGTATGATATCATTTTGGAATACTTTTTTTGTTTACATGAGAAAGATCGTTTTGGGTTTATCTCATACGGAAAAAAATAAATTCAACGACGTCGTTTTATCAAAACCCCAAATATCATATTTTTTCTTCCTCGGTGATTTTTTATTTTTATTTTTATGAGTCAAAGCTTCTAAAACTGAAAATCGGATTCAATGAGAGAATCAATATTACTTCAACAATGAATAAAGATTTTCCAATTACAATTTTGAATTAAGAGCAATACATCTACGTTCATCTATTTCCCTAAAAAGATAAGGTAAGTCTCGAAATTAGGTTTTTAAAAATTCAAAGCAATTTGGTCGGTAAATCCGAATCACATGAAATATTTGCTGATTTTTAAATCCTACATGGCTATTGTAAAAGCGATACTATCTTCAATGTCTACTATAGTGACAAGTTTGAGACTCATCTAAATGGGGAAGTTACTTATAATGGTGGATATGTACATGTTCTAGAAATAGTAGCTCAATCATTGTTTACCCGCATGATGAGTGTTTGAGTGTGCCCTTGTATGGTCAGAGGATTTGGTATAAGTTATCATAGAGGATTAAAAGGAACTGAAGATTTTGTGTGTTGGTAGTGACAACTTTCAAAAGATGTGTGTCACTGCTAATTGGACTAATTCGATATATATATATATGGAAGAGGATGAAGAAATAGAAAATCTTGTTGAAAATGAGTTCCATGGAGTCGATGAACGTGGTAGAGAGAAAGGTACAACTGTTTTTTGAAGAGGAAGCTCCTGTTGAAGAAATTGTGGCTAGCTTTGTTAATGAGGAAGATACTGATGTATACAGAGATACTCCTCCAATTTTAGACTACGAGGAAGATCAAAATACCAGCAGTTGTAAGAGATGGAGGAGCGGAAGTGGAGAGTTAATGATAAAATAAATGTTTGAAAGTGTAAAAGAGTTCAACGAAATTGTGTTGGAATATGCTTTGACTGACGAACGGATTATCAAATTCATCCATGGAGAATCTATTGTTCTTACGAAGAGTCAATGGGTCAATTGATGGTGAAAACGTTTTAGGAAGGGCATACTTATTTAGCGAATGGGCATTGCAAGATATTGTCGGACGCTGCTATGGATAGGTTGTTCATAAATTATGTAAGGAATGATCCATGTTTGAAGCCTAAATTCATTCAAGAAAAAATTCGGGAGCGGTACAATTTGATTACATCCAATGATCAATGTAGAAAGATAAAGAAGAAAGCATTGGACGTTATTTAAGCAGCATATGATGAGAAATATTCAAGAATAAAAGACAACAAAATCAAAATTCTTGAGTAATTGATGATGATATAACTTTATGGTTTTAGAGTAACTTTATGAAATTGTATGTTCTTATGCTCTAACTTTCTGATGATAATTCTGACAATAGTTCTTACATTTTTTACAAGTCTTACATGTTCTGATGTTATAACTTTTTGGTTTTTTTAACTGTTAAAATCTGTGATCAACAGCAAAGCTTAGGATAGTCATGTCAGATGGTGGTCTTGAAATTTTTGATAAGTTTTATGTATGTTTTGCTGCATTACACGATATATGGCTTGCATATTGTTGACCGATCTTTGGGATAGACAGTTTTTTTTTTTTTAATCTAGTACAAAGGGACAACTATTAGCTGTTGTTCGAAGAGCTGTAAACAAACAAATTTACCCTATTGCTTGAGCTATTGTTAATGTAGAGAACACAGAGACTTGGCAGTGGTTTATTCATAAGATGAAAATGGATTTGAAACTTGGAAATGATGATGGATTCACACTTATTTTATATAGACAAAAGATAATTGATTGTTGAAATGATTGTTTGTTGTTTATTCAGAGTCAAAAATATGCTTTACATCATTGTTTATGGTTGCTAAAATTTGATTTGTAACACTGCTTCTAATCATTTTGTAAACTTATCATTTTAGGGATAGCTAAATGCAGTGGACCAAGAATTACCAAATGTGGAACATCGAATGTGTGCAAAAAACATTTATAGAAACTTGAAGAGGATATAATCGAAGAAGCCAGAAATGAAATAATTATTTTGGAAAATGGTAGAGGATTAGAATTTGGCCGATTCTGTAGATGTTTATTTGAAATCAAGATTTATGTCAGTAACTTACAAAACCAGTAAGAAAGCCGGGACGCTCTAACCTACCAAGCGATGAGCGAAGTAGAAATGGTTAATCTCTCCAAAGAGATGTCGCCTAAGCCAAAGTAATATGTCGTCCCCTTGTGAAACTATCAAAGCTGCCCCGAGTAGCAAGCATTATGACTTGGGGACTCCAACCCAAATTCTTAGATCTCCCCGGATTGACAAACGGCTACTTTCACTACAAGAAAATAGGCCCATTTGCGAGAAGAATTTGCGACCACATTATGAGGTCGCAAATTTGCGAGGCGTTTGCTAGGAATTTGCGTTTGGAGTCGCAAATTAGCCGCAAATTTTCGTGGATAAATTTCGTCGCAAATATCCTAAAATTTGCGAATAATTTGCGATGAAAAGATAGTTCGTAGCAAACACGTTGCAAATTTACGAGGCATTTGCGGGGAAATATATTTTCTAAGATTTGCGACTGATTTGCGAGGATATTGAGAAAGTAGTTACCCACGTTTTCAATGATTTCAACTGCTTTTTGCTACTAAATTTTTGGTCGCAAATGGGTAGCAAATTACTAGCAAAGGCCTTGCAAATATTTTGTCCTAGCAAATTAGTAACAAATGTTGGTCGCAAATAAGTAGCAAAAATTGCTGATCCTCTATAAATATCAAGCTATAGAGGAGACGAAAATCATATCACAAACATTCCAAATCTACTCACAAAAATATTTTATTTCGCAAACACACAATAAATCCGATATTTTTTGTGGAGAGGTCGATAATCGGATCATGTCTTGGCATCATGAGATATACACGGTTCGGGCATGGATGTACAACTGGCGAGATCCAGATACCGGTGAAGTGACGAGAGAATTTAGAGATGGTCTTGATCAATTTTTGACCCACGCGACGCATCAGTCATTCGCGGGAGACAACGGTAACAAAATTTTCTGTCCTTGTGTTAAGTGCGAGAACATTGATCATCATGATGCAAACACTGTTTGGAAGCATTTATATATGAGGGGGGGTTTTACCTAACTATTATGTGTTGTTTTCGCACGGGGAAGATTTTGTAGTTAATGTTCCGGGTAGTTCAAGTACGAGTTATCATGGCAATCAAGATGGCGCTAGTAGTTTTGATAATAACAATGATCAGGATGCTTATCAACAAGATTATAATGAATATGGATATAGTAATAGTGATGAGAATAGGTTTCATGACATGGTTAATGATGCATTTCATGAAAGTACTGCCTCGTTTAATGATATACTTTTGAAGAACCAAACCCGAGTGCTAAAAAGTTTTATGATATGTTAGACGCTGCTAATGAACTCATCTACGAAGGATGTAGAGAAGGGCTTTTAAAATTTTCATTAGCATCTAGGATGATGACAATTAAAAACGAAGATAACATTAGTGAAAATTGCATGGATAAATGGACTGCATTGTTTAACGAGTATTTGCCGGAGGATAATAACTCTGCAGAGAGTTACTATGAAATACAGAGACTGGTCGCGAGTCTTGGTTTACCGTCTGAGATGATTGACATCTGCATTGATAACTGTAATTTTCTGGAAAGATGATGCTAAGTTGCAGGAATGTCGTTTTTGCGGAAAATCGAGATATAAAGAGACAGGTGGCCGCACGAGGGTGCCGTTCCAGCGTATGTGGTATCTTCCGATAACAGATAGATTGAAGCGATTATACCAATCAGAGCAGACTGCTGGGGCAATGAGGTGGCACGCAGAACACTTTAGTGAGGAAGGGGTGATCTCTCATCCATCAGATGCGAAGGCATGGAAACACTTTAACTCGGTATATTCAGACTTTGCTGAAGAACATAGAAATGTTTATTTGGGTCTTTGCACTGATGGGTTTAGTCCATTTGGTATGTATGGTCGGCAATACTCGTTGTGGCCAGTCATAGTAACGCCTTATAATTTACCTCCGGATATGTGCATGCATCGAGAATTTTTGTTCATGAGCATTCTTGTTCCGGGCCCTAAGCATCCAAAAAGATCTCTTGATGTCTTTTTGCAGCCTCTGATCCACGAATTACAGGAGTTGTGGCATGTCGATGTACGAACGTTTGATTCATCAAACCGCCAGAACTTCACCATGAAGGCTGTGCTTATGTGGACCATAAGCGACTTCCCCGCCTATGGGATGTTATCTGGATGGACAACTCATGGGAAATTATCATGTCCTTACTGTCTGGATCAGACTAATGCATTTCAATTGAAGAATGGACGCAAAACGTGCTGGTTCAATTGTCATCGTCGATTTCTGCCATTGGGTCCCCGCTAATATGCCGGGTGGGTATGGATAGTATCATAACTGACATAAGAAGAGTATATTCTGGGAACTGCCGTACTAGAAGGATCATCTCTTGAGGCACAATTTTGATGTAATGCACATCGAGAAGAACTTTTTCGAAAATATCATCCACACGTTGTTGAATGTTCCGGGTAAAACGAAAGACAGTTTGAAATTACATTTGGATCTCCCTGGTATATGCGCAAGGCCTGAGTTGCACATTACAAGCGATGGTAGGGCACCGATTCCTATTTTTTGGCTGTTATTGGACTCAAAGAATAGTTTGTTTAAGTGGGTTAAGGATGATGTCAATTTCCCAGATGAATATGTTTCAACGTTCTCAAGGTGTGTCGAGCAAGGGCAAAAATTTTCTGGAATGAAGAGCCATGATTGTCATGTATTCATGCAACGACTACTGCCATTTGCATTGCAGGAGCTTCTACCAAATCACGTCCACGAGGCACTAGCAGGTATTATTCTTGTATTATATATATTTATATATATATATTTGTAGTTTATAATTAACTTGTACGTTGTACATAATTTCAGGTATCGGAGAATTTTTCAGAGACTTATGTGCTCGAACATTAAATGCGGACGAAATCTTGACGTTGAAATCAGACATCGCAGTTATTCTTTGCAACTTGGAGAAGATATTTCCTCCATTTTTCGACGTGATGGAACATCTGGTAGTCCACTTACCGCATGAGTTGGATCTCATTCGAAAGCTTCTTCAAACATCTGAAGATGAAAGCAAAAAATCTCGCAAGGGTTGAGGGATCTATCGTGGCAGGAAGTTTGACCGAGGAGACATCTAATTTCTCGAGTTACTACTTTAGCCCAACCGTGAAAACAAAGAAAATGGATCGTAAACGATACGATGATGGTGGGGTTGGGCGAACATATCCTGATGTGGGAGTACCCGATGTCTTCTCGGATTTAGGCCGAATGGGTGGCAAAGTAAAGGCAAGCGAGTGGTGTGATTACAAGGATTCTCACGCAGCTCATACTTATATCTTGCTAAACTGTGACTTCATTCGACCGTATGAAAGGTATATATAGTACTAGTTTACTTATATACATATACAATTAATTATAATTAATCATCATCCTTTATTATGTGGTGCACAAGATGCTCGAACAGCAAATACGGAAAGCATTTTTGGAACTTGACGACCAAGAAGTGAGATCATACGTTGAACGTGATTTCGCAGGATAGATGAGAGAGAAGGTAACTATAACCATAATCTCATATATATCTGATATTAATTAATTAGTAATCAACTAATTGCATTTGGCCTTGTAGACCAAGAGGAGGTCTCGGCCGGGAACTTGGCCTCTGTGGATCCACAAGTTCGTGATGGGACCTATCGCTAATATAAGAACCGCTAAGATGTATTGTACTCGCGGATTTATTTTCCATACATTTGAGCATGGGCAACGAAGGGCCACTGCAAATTATGGTATCCATGTCCCAGGTGATACCAACTTTTACGGTATCCTGAAAGAAATAGTAGAAGTAGAGTATGCTGGGATGATGAATCTTAAATGCGTCCTATTTCGATGTGATTGGTTTGATCCAACTATTGGGGTTGGCGTAAGATCAAGCAAATTCAGAGTCGTGGATGTACAGGGACACCAGAGTTACACTGGCAAGTTCGAGCCATTCGTGTTAGCATCTCAAGCGGAGCAAGTAGTTTTCATTCCTTACCCTCGAACTCGGGTTCGACGTGATCAGAATTGGTTGTCTGTTATTAAAGTTAACCCACGGGGTCGAATTATCGGGGGCTTAGCTGATGCTGATGATGATCTACCGCCCGTGCAACGTGAAAGGACAGAAACAGTTTCCATCCCCGTCGATTCAAGCAATGATTTGACCAGAATTGACCCGCTTTATAGGGAACTTGAAGTCATATGCTAGAAATCTGATAGTCAAGCGGAGTCAGACGAGTTTGATGAAGGGGACGAAGTTGAGGATGATGACGAAGAAGGCGAAAATGGATAAACTTATGTTTCCGATCCTGATGAGTAACAATTATGTATTGTTGGGGTCGATTTCCACCCCATCGAGATTGGCCACCAAAAATGGTTAGAAGATCTTGGGACTAACCGACTTCGGAGCGACGAGCCAAATTTTGGCTAGGCATTAGGAAAAAGGAGTGACGAGCCAAACATACGGCTCGGCGAAGGAAGAAAGTAAGGACGAGCCAAACTTGGCTTGGCGACAGAGGCAAGGAAACAAGCCAAACTTGGCTCGGCGACATAGGAAAGGAGGAGACGAGCCAAGCTTGGCTCAGCGATGAAGGAGTAGCGATGAGCCAACACTAGATTCGGCAACAGAAAGAAGTAAGCGACGAGCCAACACTTGGCTAGGCAACATGTTGGCAGATCAACAAACGGTGACGAGCCAACGTGTTGACGAACCAACAAGCGGTGACGAGCCAACATGTTGGCGAACCAACAAATGGTGACGAGCCAACATGTTGGCAAACCAACAAGCGGTGACGAGCCAACATATTGGCGAACCAACAAACGGTGACGAGCCAACAAGTTGGCGAACCAACATACGGTGATGAGCCAACATGTTGGTGGACTAACATTCTGGCTCGGAGATACGGCAAAGCTAAGACGAACCAAACTCCTCTGGCTCGGCATCAGGGAGGAGCACCTATGAGCCCAAAGGCCGAGGTGACAAACCAAACTCTTCCGGCTCGGCATCAGGGAAAAGGAGACGAGCCAACATGTTGGCCAACCAACAAACGGTGACGACCCAAGATGTTGGCGAACACACAAACATCTTGGCAACGAGCCAAACATCTTGGCAACAAACCAAAATACATTGGAAAGCTGGTGAGCTCGGCAACACATTAACAAAGTTCAGCGAGCCGACAAGCTCGGCAACATGATGAGCTGGCAAGTTCGGCAAGCATGACGAGCCGGAAAACTCGGCAGGCATGACGAGCCGACAAGCTGGGCAATATGACGAGCCGGCATGCTCGGCAACGTGACGAGCCGACAAGCTCGGCAACATGATGAGCCAGCAAGCTCGGTAGGCATGATGAGCCGACAAGCTTGGCAATATGACGAGCCGGCATGCTCGGCAACGTGACGAGCCGATGAGCTCGGCAACATGACGAGCTGGCAAGCTCGGCAAGCAGGCGAGCTCGGTGACACGATGGCAATCTCAGCAAGTACGACAAGCCGGCAAGCCCTGCGACGAAGCAAATATCTGAGTAATCATGGGCCGAGCCCAAGGTTACGAAGAGTAGTTTGAGAAAGGCCGAATTCGCAATGAACAAAATATTGGTGGGCCGAGCTCGAGAGAAGTTGGAGGCCGAGCCCAGCTGTAAAGCCCATATGTCATAACCGACTTGCGAAAAGGAAATCCCGAAGAATAAGGATGTTTTACTTTATCGCTTAGGAAGAGACCTAGCCGACTTAGTTGTGTATAAATAGACAAGTACCCCTTTGAAAAAGGGATCCAAAAATTGACCTAGCTAAACACTTGTTATTCTTTGCAAAAGCTTTCAAAACAGCTGAGATAATAAAAACCATCTTTGGATCTCTGTTCTTGGTTTCTTTTCATAGAAGTTTGTCGAATCCCTAAAATTCCTTACAAAATTCAGTTGTGCGAGTTTCAACTCCCACAATTTGGCGCCGTCTGTGGGGATTGACGACTTTCTAACACCTAAGAACCACTGAATACGAGATCTGAAGCAATGACTACCGACGGAGATCGAAGCGGCGTTGATGCAGCAACACTGGCATCGATCTTCCTGGGACAGGAACAAATCTGCCTCCAGCGAACACGGAAGGCACCTCAGAAGCGCTAACAGAGTTGAAAAACATGATGACCACACTACTGAAGAAGGTCAAGGAGCAAGATAAGCTGAACAGCTCACTGACAGAGAGGATTGAGACACTGGCAACGGAGAGCCTAGCCAGAAACATACGATCTGGAGGAATTGGTTCGACCATGAACCCACCTGTTAGCGAAATAACCAGACGACTTGGCTTAAACTCGATGGCCCTGGATTTTTTAACACCACGCGATGCACCAAGAACTTTGGGAGGACTGCCACCGCCATATCCAACTAACGAGCAAACACCCGCGGTGACAAGATCGAATATCACCGAGCCACCTCAACTGATCCGAGGAGGAAGGGGAGCCAACGGTGAACATAACTTACGCACCGATGCTGGGTCGGCTACGGTAATCGTTCTCGATGAAGGAGATCACGACGAAGAAAATCTTGCTGACGAAGGATACGCACTAGGAACGATGGGAGTCTGAGCCAGCGAAGGTAATACTAGCCTAAACCGAGCCAGGAATTTGGCAGAGGAAGAAGAAAATCTCCTCTGGGTCCAACAGGCGCAATACGCTGACGAGCCGAGGACAACGAGCCGAGCCCAGAGAGAAGAGTTGGATCAAATCCGAGCCTCATTGGATCGTGCCACTGCTGAGATGAAAGCCGTCCGATCCCAGGTGCACAAGGCAACCAGCAAAGTTCCGGAGATCGATCGCGTACTACAAGAAGCACACAAAACACCGTTGACAGCTCGGATTACCAAAGCAAGAATTTTCGACCCAGGAAAGATCAAGGCCCCAGTCTACGAAGGAAGAACCGATCCTAAGGAGCATATAACGGCATTCGTCATTGCAATGGGCTGAGCCAATTTCAGGGAAAAAGAGAGAGATGCCGGTTTTTGTCTGCTATTTGTGGAGCATCTAAAAGGCGCAACACTCCAATGGTTTTCCAGGCTCGAGCGGAACTCCATTGAAAAATTCCAGCAACTGTCCGCTGCCTTTCTGAAGCATTACTCCATGTTTATGGATCGAAGAGCCTTTGATGCTGACCTCTGGATATCAACCCAAGGCCCTACGGAGACATTACGAAGCTTCATGGGAAGATTTAAAGCGGTCATGTCAAAGGTCGAGGGCGTAAGTGACAAGGCTGCCGTGCTCGCATTGAAGCACTCGCTGTGGTACGAATCAGAGTTCCGAAAAGAAATAGCCTTGAATGCACCACTATCAATCCAAGACGCTTTGCACCGAGCCTCCGACTTCATAGTCAACGAAGAAGAGATGAAGGTCTTGTCTCAGAAGTATGGAGCAGCCAGAACGATGAGCCGTCCCTTCCAAACTCTAAACCCACTCGCATCCACCTCTGATCTGGATTTGAAAAGGATAATCCCAGTGGAATTCTTCAAAAAACCCATGTATCAACCTTTCTGATGCCGTGAACACAGTCACTTGCTCCCAAACAGCCGCACAGGCCGAAGGTATGTCTGGGCCAACTCTCGCAGAAGAGGGCAGCACCGACACCACTGCTCTAGATGACCAGAACACGATACCGTCGACGGAGGACAAGGCAATTGAGATAGAGGAAGAACTTGAAACAGATCCTCCGGCCGAAGGTGAAGCAGTGGAGATGGAGGAAGACCCACAACAAACAGAAATGGATTATGGATGTGACAAAGAGTGGTTGGGAGCAATCCGAGTATATATCATGGACGGCGAGGTACCATCAGATAAGTGGGCTGCCAGAAAACTCAGAGCTCAAGCTGCTCGATATGTTCTCGTAGATGGAAACGTCTTCAAGTGGAGATTTTCAGGACCGCTGATGGCTTGCGTCGAAGGCGCCAAAGCAAGAAACATCATGGAAGAGGTCCATAGTGGCTCGTGTGGCAACCACTCCGGCGGAAGAGCTTTGGCAATCAAGATCAAGCGCCATGGTTACTATTGGCCGACTATGGGAAGGACTGCGAGAAGTTCTCTGCCAGGTGCGAAAAATGCCAACGACATTCCCCAATGATTCACCAACCCACAGAGTTGCTATCGTCAATCTCAGTGCTCTACCCTTTCATGTGCTGGTCAATGGATATTGTCGGGCCTCTATATAGGTCCAAACAGAAGAGGTTTCTGCTGGTTTTGACAGATTACTTCTCCAAATGGGTAGAGGCAGACTCTTACGCCAACATAAAGGATGCCTAAGTAGAACACTTCGTCTGGAAAAATATCTTATGCCGACATAGATTTCCATATGAAATTGTCACCGACAATGGCTCACAATTTATCTCTACAAGGTTTGAAGCTTTCTGCGAAAAATGAAAGATACGACTCAGCAAGTCTACACCATGCTACCCACAAGGGAATGGGCAAGCTGAAGCAGTGAACAAGACAATCTTGGACGGCCTGAAAAAATGCCTTGATGCAAAGAAGGGACGATGGGCAGATGAACTCGAAGGAGTGTTATGGTCACACTGAACCACTCCGCGGCGAGCCACCAAAGAAACACCTTTCGCTCTTGTCTACGGTACAGAATGTGTCATCCCAGCTGAGTTTCAATTTCCTGGAGTCCGCCGTAGACTTCTTTCAGGCCAGGAATGACTCAATCACCTCATGTTACTCGACGAGTTAGACTTGGTTAACGAACGAAGAGATCAAGCGCTGATTCGGATTCAAAATTACCAACAGGCAGCGGCTAAGTATTACAACACCAATGTCAGAAATTGCAAGTTCAAAGAGGGTGATCTGGTTCTCCGCAAATTTTTTCAGAACACTGCCGAAACAAACGCTGGTAAACTAGGAGCAAACTGGGAAGGACCCTACAAAATCACCAAAACAGTCAGATCAGGAGTGTACGAGCTCTCAAACATGTCTGATATCCCACTACCAAGATCTTGGAACGCAATGCACCTAAAGAGGTATTATCACTAAGTCACTTCGCATGAACTACTAGACGACTTGATCCCTGAAAAAGGTACGTAGGCAGCTCGTCTTCGGACGGGTTCAGTTGTCCCCCTCCTTAAAAAGGGGGGAGTGGGTACGTATACATGTATACTCCCATATCTCGCATCACTCTTCAAAGAGAATAACTTCAAAATATTTCAAACACAAAACTCGTGTCACTTAGCCTACACGAATCACAACTTTACATCCTTCACGGATATTCTATCACCTTGTCTGTTGCTGGCCACAACAGACGGACAACCACATCCTTTTTGGATTTTAACCATTATCTCTATGTGGGATAAAGGTTCTCAACACCCTCTTACGGGTATAAAAGCACGCTATACAAATTCTGATTGGGTATATCCTAATCTAATATCTGAAAGGTATATCCCGAATGATATTCTTACAAGTTTATCTTTGAGAGGGATCCGTAAGTCGAAAACTCGCAAGTCTTAAAACTCAAAGTAAACTCTAAAAATGCAGTAAACACCTCCGGGTACACTAGTCGTAAACATCTCAGAAACATAATACTAAACCTAAAAAGTTAGTATGAGATTTTAAATATGTTTCATCGTCAAATCAACGGGAGCATAAGTCGGAACACCGCAAACCCTAAACTGACAACAAAGCAATCAATACCAAGACAACCATACTTCATCCAAAACAAAGATGGTTCGAGATATCACGTCAAAACTACAGCAAATACGCAAAACATGATGAGAAAAACTAACAGAGATAAAATATGTCGTGCCAACGAATGGCAGCTATTACAAAAAAAAAAAAACTAAGTGGATAAAGCCATCCAGGCACTTATGTTCAGAATACAAAGCAAAAGGTTCAAAAAAAAAACAAAGGGGATTAATCAGTTAAGAGGATCCAGCTCGGCGGCCCTCTCCTCGACGAGATTAGCAATTCCAGGCATATCAATGTTTGAACCTGAGAAGTCAGCAACTCCAGCCGCTGCCGCCGTATTTTCTGTTGGCTCGGTCCCAAGGAGAGAACCCACAGAATCTGAGGAAACAGGCGAAAGAGTCAGATCTTTCTTCAGTTCGGCTTCGATCTTCTCGAAATGATCATAGCGTCGGCCAATTTGATTCTCCATCCCGCCAACTTTGTTGCCTCGGAGTCAAGAGCAGGCGCATCCTCCTTCTGCAGAATCTCGAGTAGCTGCAGGTTACTATCAACTTGGGCTAAGTCAAGCTTTTTCTCCTTTGCGGTTTTCAGCTCCTCGATGCTCTTCTCGATCTTGGCAAGCCATACCTGAAACTTTTCTAATGTCTCTCGCCTCGCTGCTTTGCGCGCCTTCTTAACGTTTGCCTCATGCAAAGCATGGGCAGCAGCGAGCTGCCTCTTCAGGGATTCGATTTCGGCAGCCTTCTTTTGCTTCGAACAATCCAACCTCATAGCTAGGTCGCCGGTTTTGTTCCACTCATCTCGGAGATATGCTTTCTCCTTCTCCAAAGCTTCAATTCGAGCTGAAGCAGTGGCCAGCTCGTCGACATGTTGTTTCTCCAGCTCGGCAACTTTGTTTTGAAACAGGATGCGTCTTTCTGGGCTTCTTCGACCCGGCATCTATCATTCCTCAGATCTTGCTCGAAAGCGGTGACAATTTTGTTGATAGAGGCAACGAACTGATCACAGGGGGACACAGTCAACATTTAGGGCTTGTCACTTGTTGAAATATTCAAATCTACATACATACCTTGGTGCCTCAGACCGACATGTAAGTGTACAAGTCGCCATGAGAAAGAACGTCAACGGGAGGCAATCTATCTCCTGAGCAACGAACCTGCGAGAAGAGAGTCGCAGAAGCTTCTCCGTCATTACAGATCAGCTCAGACCCTTCGTGTCTGAATGACGCTAGCTTTGGTTCGGCCGGAGTTGGATCGGAAGGTTTTTAACGTTTTCTTTTTGGTTTTTCTTTGGTTTTGTCCTTATCAGGCTCGGCAGTAGCGCGTTGCTTCCTGACATCTTTGTGCTGGGCAAGCGCCGAGCTAGAAGGTCTGATAGCGGGAACAATAGCAGAAACCACTTCCCTGGTTTTTGCGTCAACTGCGGGAGGCTCGGGAAGAAGCTATTGCTCCACCTCGGTGACAGTCCGAACAACCGTCTCGGCAACTGGCTCGGCATTTTGTTTCATCATGACAGTTGCCTCGTTGGCTCGGATAGCTGCCTCTTTTTCTTCCTTCTCCTTCAGAGCCTGTTTATCATGGATCGTTAGTCTTTTCCCATATTTCTTCTTGAAGGACTGGGCAATGGAGATTCGGACTTCGAGCTGTCGGATACTTCAACATCGGCGAAAGTAGCTCGGGCTTTTTCAACTCTTCTTATGGAAAAATGTTTTTCCCAATGGTACTGTCTAGCGGCAAGTGTGTTCCGAAGCGTAAGCGTATCTTCTGGGTAGCGTGGGAGAATCTGCTGAACTGCAAAAACACAGAAGAGAAAATAGTGGTCAGCTTGCTACAAAGCAAAACTTAGCAAATCTCCTGAAGGGTCTACGACTCGCCCACCAATATTTCCCCACTCCGACTTGACTTAATGGATGCTTTCGGCTTCTACCGTAGCATCGTTAAGAGGAACAAAGAAGAAATAGTGCCCCCAATCGCCGTCCTTGCTTCGGAAGCCTTCGATTATTTTTCTTTGCTTCTTATTGGAGATATAGTAGGCTCGGGAGTTCTTGATCTTTCGAAACTCAAGGAACTGCCGAAGATGGGAGATGCGAACAGTCACATCACACTCGTAGTTCCGAACCAGAATCCCAACTAAGTGACGCATCCCACGAGGCAGAATTTGGCTCGGCGCTAACCCATGTTTATATAGGAAACGGACGATCAAGCTGGGTATCGGAAACCAGAGTAGACAACCGTAAAAGAAACTCTCATAGAGAGTGAAATACCCAGGCGGTGGAGATTCGGCTCGGTCAGTTGGAGCAGGGACAACCAGTTCGACATCTTCTGAAATATGAAATCGATGCCTCAGTACCTCCAAGGACTCGGCAGTGCACAAAGACGAACCAGGTGGGTCAGGTTGTCTCTTGGGCGTTTTCCTCTTAGGCTTTCGCCTCGTTGATGTACTGGCTTGATGGCTCGCAAATAATCTCTCCAACCGCACCTTTTCCGCCTCGTCGATAACATACTCTGTTGGCTCGGCTTTGAATTATTCGAGAGCTTTCTGTATTAGCATCGCCTCGGCATCTGCCTCGGCATCAAAAGCCTCGTCAAATAAAGGTGGGACGACGATCTGCAGCTGACCTGGCGGAGAATTGGGTTCATCCGGCTGGGTAATTTGCGGAGACAACACCATCTTGCGTCCAAGTAACGAGGCAGAATTTGCCAAGCCCACAGAGTCTTCCAGCTCGGCGATATGAGACATTGATGTTTTTGGCTCGGAGTCAAATTGATACTTATCAGAAATTGGAGAAACCTTGGCTCGGAAACACCCTTGATGTGAAGAGTCCCGGCTTGGCGATAAGAAATCAAGGTAATGACACGATCTGGATGATGATGGATCGGGAAATTCAAACACTCGCTGTAGACGGATGAAGATGGATCGGAAAGTGCATAGAACCGCCGAGCCACGTATGAAGATGGATCAAAAAATCATAGAACCGCCGAGCCACGTATGAAGATAGATCAAAAAACTCAAGTTTTGACGGTGGAAGAAAAGAATCGACAAAAAACCTAGCCAACAACTTAAACAAAAAAGAGAGAGAAGAAGAGAGAGAAGAGAGCTACCTGATTTTTCGAAAATGAAGAGAAGTGAGTTATGAGGAGTGAAACAAGGATCTGAATATAAAGGCGCATAAAAGTACAGCGCGTGACGCCACGCGGCCTCAGAAACATGCAAAAATGTTTACAGTTCCCAATAAAGTTATCATCATGATTAAAGATACTCCAAGCCAACATTACTGCCGAGCCAAAGACAAATCAAACCTATTGGGATGGTTCGGCAACATATCAAAGAAAAGATGGTTCGGCAACATGACAACTTGGAAGGGGCATCACGAGCCAAAAACAGCTCGCTCACACAAGTGATAAGTTGGCTCGGCAGCATGACAAAAAAATGGCTCGACGGAATGGCAGTCTAGGCAACTCAGCAAGATCACGAGCCAAAACTGCTCGGACACACAAGTGATAGGTTGGCTCGGCAGCATGTCAAAGGAAGTTGGCTCGGTAGCGTGACAAGCCAATTTTGGCTCGGCAATGAAGGCCTCGCCAAAACTTCCCCTTAAATTGGTTCGGTAACATAAGGTAAGTCGTGGATGCCAATCTCAGAGATGGCCAACTTTCACCTCGTCATCATCATCACTGATTCTAACGAGCTGGGGGCTAACTGTTGGGGTCGATTTCCACCCCATCGAGATTGGCCACCAAAAATGGTTAGAAGATCATGGGACTAACCGACTTCAAAGCGATGAGCCAAATTTTGGCTAGGCATCAGGAAAAAGGAGTGACGAGCCAAACATACGGCTCGGCGAAGGAAGAAAGTAAGGACGAGCCAAACTTGGCTCGGCGACAGAGGCAAGGAAACAAGCAAAACTTCGCTCGGCAACATAGGAAAGGAGGAGACGAGCCAAGCTTGGCTCGGTGATGAAGGAGTAGCGACGAGCCAACACTTGGTTCGACAACAGGAAGAAGTAAGCGACGAGCCAACACTTGGCTAGGCAACATGTTGGCAGTCAACAAACGATGACGAGCCAACGTGTTGGCGAACCAACAAGCGGTCACGAGCCAACATGTTGGCGAACCAACAAACGATGATGAGCCAACAGGTTGGCAAACCAACGAGCGGTGACGAGCCAACATGTTGGCGAACCAACAAACGGTGACGAGCCAACATGTTAGCAAACCAACAAGCGGTGACGATCCAACATGTTGGCGAACCAACATACGGTGACGAGCCAACATGTTGGTGGACTAACCAAACTCCTCTGGCTCAGCATCAGGGAGGAGCACCTATGAGCCCAAAGGCCGAGGTGACGAACCAAACTCTTCCGGCTCGGCATCAGGGAAAAGGTGACGAGCCAACATGTTGGCCAACCAACAAACGGTGACGAACCAAGATATTGGCGAACACACAAACATCTTGGCAACGAGCCAAACATCTTGGCAACAAACCAAAAGACAGTGGAAAGCTGGTGAGCTCGGCAACACATTAACAAAGTTCAGCGAGCCGACAAGCTCGACAACATGATGAGCCGGCAAGTTCGGCAAGCATGACGAGTCGGAAAACTCGGCAGGCATGACGAGCCGACAAGCTGGGCAATATGACGAGCCGGCATGCTCGGCAATGTGACGAGCCGACGAGCTTGGCAACATGACGAGCCAGCAAGCTCGGCAGGCATGACGAGCCGACAAGCTAGGCAATATGACGAGCCGGCATGCTCGGCAATGTGACGAGCCGATGAGCTCGGCAACATGACAAGTCGGCAAGCTCGGCAAGGAGGCGAGCTCGGTGACACGATGGAAATCTCAGCAAGTATGACAAGCCGGCAAGCCCTGCGACGAAGCAAATATATGAGTAATCATGGGCCGAGCCCAAGGTTACGAAAATTAGTTTGAGAAAGGTCAAATTCGCAATGAACAAAACATTGGTGGGCCGAGCTCGAGAGAATTTGGAGGCAGAGCCCAGCTGTAAAGCCCAAGATGTCATAAACGACTTGCGAAAAGGAAATCCCGAAGAATAAGGAAGTTTTACTTTATCGCTTAGGAAGAGGCCTAGCCGACTTAGTTGTGTATAAATAGATAAATACCCCTTTGAAAAAGAGTTCCAAAAATTGACCTAGCTAAACACTTGTTATTCTTTGCAACAGCTTTCAAACAGCTGAGATAATAAAAACCATCTTAGGGTCTCTGTTCTTGGTTTCTTTTCATAGAAATTTGTCGAATCCCTAAAATTCCTTACAAAATTCAGTTGTGCGAGTTTCGACTCCCACATGTATCGTGTATTATAGTCATCGTTTGTAAGAAATTATGTACCGCGTGTTTTTTTTAAAAATAAACCAAGTACAAATTGCGACTAATTTGCGACCTCTAGTCGCAATCTAGTAGCAAAATAACAATTTGCTACTAGATTACGACTAGATGTCGCAAATTAGTCGCAATTTTGTACTTTGTTTACCCTAAACCCTAAAAATCCTATAAACCTTAAACCCCAAAAATCCTAGAAACCTAAATAAACCCTCAAAGCCCTAAACCCTAAATTATGTACCGTGTTTTTTTTTTAAATAAACAAAGTACAAATTACGACTAATTTGTGACTAGATGTCGCAAATTAGTCGCAATTTTGTATTTACTTTACCCTAAACCCTAAAAATCTTATAAACCTTAAACCCTAAAAATTCTAGAAACCTAAATAAACCCTCAAAGCCCTAAACCCTAAATTATGTACCGTGTTTTTTTTTTAAATAAATCAAGTATAAATTGCGACTAATTTGTGACTTGTAGTCGCAATTTAGTAGCAAAATATACAATTTGCTACTAGATTGCGACTAGATGTCACAAATTAGTCGCAATTTTGTACCGACTTTACCCTAAACCCTAAACCCTAAAACATTCTATAAACCTTAAATCCTAAATAAAACCTATAAGCCCTTAACCCTAATGCATATAGGCTAGTTGAATAAATCCTATTAATTTCTCGAACAACATCTAGATTTTAAAGAATCTACAGAGATTAAGTATGTCACTATATAGTTAATGCATGATGATTCGATCAATTTTAGTAGGATTGTCGAATTGCATATATAATTGTCTGAAACCCTAAATACATAACCCTAATGTATAATTATAGGATGTATATATGTATGAACTTTGTGATAAACCGAAACCCTAAACCCTAAACCATTTTTTCTTCTTGGTTGATTCGGGCAGTGGCAAATTAGTAGCAAATTTTTGGCCCGTTTTGCGACGCCACGTGGCAACGGCGTCGCAAATCTTGGCGGTTTAATTTACCGTGTGTTGAATATTTGACCAGATTTGCGACTAGATTGCCACGTGGCATCGCAAATTGGTCGCAAAACCTGGCGGTAATAAAAAAATTAACTTTTTATTTTGGCGGGTGTTGAAAATTTGACCAGATTTGCGACTAGATTGCCATGTGGCGTCGCAAATCGGTCGCAAATTTGGGCGGCAAATCCGATTGGGTGAAAAAGGTGCGTCTTTGCGACTAGATTGCGACCAAGTTGCGACCCTATATATTTTTATATAAGGCAGCGAATTCGCCTTGCTCATTGCTCATTTTATCACATCCTCCCTCTCTCCACTCGCAACTCTCTCTCTCTCTCTCTCTCTCTCTCTCTCTCTCTCTCTCTCTCTCTCTCTCTCTCTCTCTCTCTCTCTCTCTCTCTCTCTCTCTCTAAAAGGTATAATCCGATTTTTTTAAAAAATTTATAATTTTTTCTTTAGAATGGTTAGGAATAGATTTAGGTATGGAATAAATTTATAGTTTTGGTTTTAGAATGGTTAGGAATATATTTAGATTGAATTTAATTTTTATTAAATATTTTATTGCAGATGGGTGATAGGCATAATGAGTATACCGGTTTTTTATCCGCCTCCGGTACACCTGTACCGCGACGCGGCGGGTCTCATTCACGACGTGACAGACCTTCTACATCGACTCCGCCTATCTCGGATTTCATTCCGGAGACGCAGCCACATGATCTGCCACCTAAGGCTCCACAGTTCGAGCATATGACTCTGGAGCAGCTTCTCGTTAGTCCCGGACGGGATGTTCTAACGAGATTGGATCTGCATCTTTCCCCGGGGACTTTATGGTAACTATATTATTTTTTTCAATTATTAAATAAACAATTTTTTTTAATTGTTTATAACATAACTTTTTTTTTCTAGGTTTGGGCATAATAAAGTTGGACAGACTATTAGGAAATTGATAGCGGGATTTCAAAGCCCCGCAACCGAGTTGGAGCAAGGTGCCCCAGGAGACGAGGGATAGGTGGTTTCACACTTTCGCGGTAAGTTTATTAATTTCACGTTAGTTTATAATTTTATTTCTACTAATAATTTAATTTATAATTTATAATGTATATACTAATATTAAATTTATACTAATGTGAATTTTTATTTTTTATAGCAAAAATACAGATGGGATGTCGAGATCACGGGTCTGGTCCGGGATGCCTTCGATGAGAAGGTGATGCATCGCCTTACTGATCAAGTCGGCCGCTGGAAAAAGAAATGGAAGGCGGACCCTGAGCATGCGATGTCTGAGTGGTTCAACCCAACGGTTTGGGTGGGTCTCATTTCCTACTGGCAGTTGCCGACTTCCGAAGACACGAGCAGCAAGTGCCGGGCCGCGCGTTACACCAAAGTTGACGGAGAGGGCATTTCAAAGCATGTCTCGGGGCAGTTGTCCTTCTTCGAACAAGCACGCCGTATTGTAAGTTGAATTCAATTTCTATAGTTCGAATTTTAAAAATTCTTTCAGTTAAAATATCTCACGATTTAACATATTTTTACCATTTTTCAGGTACAGACGAAAGGTGTCCAAGCTACGATGCCCGAGATTTGGGAGAAGACCCACAGACGCAAGGGCGGGACGTGGGTTGATAGTCGGGTTCAGCAGCTTTACGGCGATGTGACTGCCTGGGTCGAGGAAATCACATCGCAATCCACTCCCGATGGTCAACCCATCCAAATGACCCCAGTGGACTTAAACCGCATCGCCACTGAGGTAACAAAAACAAACTTTTATTACTAATTCATATATAATTATTTAAGTATTTATTTTTTTCTTTATTAAATTTTATTTTACAGCTAGTTTCCCGTACCAGAAAGGGGAAGATTGCTTTCATGGGATCTATTCCGACGGATGACGAGGGAGTTCCCTTTTGCCCGGTTTCGACATACGTCCCGGACCCAATTAGAGATAAGAAGCTAGAGATCGCGGAAGCAGAGACCAGATAGCTGAAGCAGCAACACGACGCCTATGATATGATGTTCGAGTTACTTGGGGATTCGAACCCGGCGATTCGGGAGATGCTGAGGAAGAAGAAACAAGGAGAAGCTGGAACATCTTCAGCTTCTAATTCGGAATTTCATGAAGCTTCAGATTTTCATGATATCGACGATTTGTAGTTTATTTTGTTCGTTGTACTAAATACTCGTTTTATGTAATATTAATTTTTTTTTTTTTTTTTTTTCGAAAAACCATTCAAAATTCTGTTTAAAAAAAAAACAATTTATCTATTTTTATGCAACTGATTTGCGACCGTCCTTTGCCCCACAAACTCCTCGCAATATTTCCTCGCAAATGCCTCACAAAATTATCCTCGCAAACTAGTAGCAAAATTTGCCTCGCAAATGCCTTGCAAAAATAGTCTTTGCAAACTACTAGCAAAATTTGCCTCGCAAATGCCTTGCAAAATAATCCTCGCAAACTCCTAGCAAAATTTGCCTCGCAAATGCCTTGCAAAATAATCCTCGCAAACTCCTAGCAAACTTTGCCTCGCAAATGCCTTGCAAAATTTGGACTCGCAAACCCCTCGCAAAAGCATGTCGTCGGCCTTGCAAAATCTACTCCACGCAAATTCGTCGCAAACTTTTGCGAGGCGTTTGCGACCAAATTTCTTTCCTCGCACATTTTGAGACTAGATTGCGACGATTTTTCGTTTGCGACTAGCTGGTTGCGACGATTTTTATTTGGTCGTAAATCCCTCGCAAATTGCCATTTACGAGGCATTTGCTACCACAATCGTAGTCGCAAATTTGCATGTTTTCTTGTAGTGTTTGAGGATGAACCAAGTAAGCCAAACCCCAACGGAAGTGCGTCCCGACCAAAATTTATCAAACAACAACGCAGTCGGGGAATTCCCTCTAGGAGAATATCCTGTTCAAACCCAAAGAACACTTAACCATTTTATATATGACATGTACATATGTAATACTCAACATGGATCTCCAAGGAAGGGGAGGTCGGCCAATCAAGGAAGAGGAGGAGGAAATAGAAGACAAATTAAGGAGAACCCGGTTGGAGAACACTCTCCCGGGAGCACCTCTCAATCGTTAGGAAGTCAGTTCGAACCCCACTCTCTCTAAGGGTATTTCCTCATTTTATCTTACTCTTCTCCCACAAATAATTGTTGGAGATCCTGATCTTCGGACGTGGTCCAGAAACTCAACCTATACTCACTTTCCGAACATACGTGCTCTCTAGTGGTAGCTTAACTTGGACGTCGGAGAGTTTTCAGGAGAGAAACTCCTTATGGCCTTCCAGAAAACCTTCATGGCGATGATATATGTGCAGGTTTTGATACTCATCCTCAAGATCATCACGACCATTTCACTAGAGATAAGGATTTAGACGAGAACATCGCTTATCCCCCGAAGACGAAACTCTCATCCGAATCTCTATAGTCGTTTCTAAAATATACCCAAACCCTATCGCAAGATTCTCAACATCTGACACGAACAACGTTTTAAAGTTTCATCAAATAATTATAAAAATACAGAGGTTTTATAAACGTTCATAAAACAGATTGTAAAATGATATATTTAAAAAAAATTGTTTTATTTAAAAAAAAAAAACATCTAAAATGAGATTTCTCAAAATTTTCTTATGCTCCGCACATTACTTATATCTAATACAGCAATTACCATGTGCCGTGGTTTTTAATACTAATTAAAAAACTTTGAAAACTATACTAGTTTATTGGTTTATAGTCAATTCTCAACAAAAAAGAAATTGAGAATCCAAAGTTTTAAAAAAGTTAGCCAATTTATACAGGAGAAAATTATCAAGAATGACCACTTTAAAAAATTCATTATCAAGAATGATCACATAAAAGTTTAGTTACCAATTTTTGCAAAGTAATAAAAAGTGGATCGTTCTGCCTCTGTCAAATAGGGAGGCAGAGAGAAGCGAGAGGGAGATTGTTATCTACCCTAATTAATGGAAGCGCGAGAGAGAGATAGAGTGAGAGAGATTGTGTACACACAAGTGTTTATTATAATGACATATAGTTACATAATAATCTGTCGAACGTGTACGATCGTGTATAATACATAGTTGTTGTACGTCTACGGGAAAAGTTTGTCATATTATTGTGTACATAGATGTTGTATAGTAGTGAATTGAGTAGAAGGCGGAAATAGTTTGTGTAAGTGTGTTTCGGCGTATACAGTTGTGGATTCGAAATAACTTCTGAAATCATGTAATAACATGATTGTAATGGTGAAGTAAGTGTTCTTGCATTTATTGATAACTGTAAAATTTATTTTAAGTGGATGCGTCCACGAGAGTAAGTGTTGCCGTCGACGTAGATAATGTGAATTGTACATCCATGAGTGAAGGTATGTCAGACTGTGTATCCGACGAAAGATGGTCGGCCACTGATACATCATGGACGTAGTTCTAAGCAGGTTGACCAATGTCATATGTGAATTGTACGTCCACGGAGGAAGGTATGCAGACTATTGTGTATCCGACAAAAGATTTTCGTCCACTGATACACCATGTACGTAGTTCTGAGCAGGTTTACCAATGTGATATGTGAATTGTACGTCCACGAGAGAAGGTATTCCATATTATTGTGCACCCGAAAATGATGGTCGTTCACTGATACACCATGGGATTCATAGATGAAATAAGCAAATCTATACCTTTCGCAGACGATAGTGACGTCAATAAGCGGTTGTCGGAGAGTGTGTAGAAATGTATCGGAGAGAGGAGAAGCGGTGGTCGGAGAGATAGTAGAGAAAAGAGAGATTTATCGGCTAGAGAGAAAGGACAAATTTATAGGCCAGATTTTTGTGGGTTTGATTCTAATAAAGGTAGTGACTTCGTTTCTGTTTTGTCAGAGAAAAACACTGACGAGACGTGTACTGGACGAGAAGAAGAGATGCAGATTTCGTCTCTGATTTCGCAGAAAACGGTGATGGTGGTTTGAGAGAGAAGAGATACGGTGGTCGGAGAGAGAGAATAGAGATGAGAGATGTTTGAGAGAGAGAGAGGAGATAGAGGAGATTGCTTTTGATCAAAACAACATATTACCTTTAATTCCCCTTTGAATAAAATATTGGTATTTTTTGTCCGATCAACACTACTTTGCCAATCTTGGTAGCAAATTTTTTGAGTGGTCATTCCTGATAATTAATTTTCGTTTGAGTGACATTATGGTAATTAATTTTTTATACAATGTACCGTAATTATTGTAGATATCATTCAATTTTTTTCCCCGTAATAACCGCACATGTTTCGTCGGATCTGTTTATACTACATCGTCTATATATTATGTTGTAAAACTTGTAACAATTCGAACCCATCATTGAGGCAACAAAACTATATCACAATTCACAAGTTTCTTTTTCAAAAAAATAAAAAAAAAAGATTTTGCCACTGGCAATAAAATGTTTACCCATACTCCGCGTATATTTCTGAAGATTAACTTACTGTATATAAAGACGACGAAAAAAAAAAAAACTTACTGTATATAAAGAATTTTTTTTTTTTTTTTTTTGAGAAGTTGGGATCGTGTACGTTGATCTATATCCGACTATGAGAATTAAGAGCAACACAAATATTTGCGCAAATCCCAGTCTTCTATAATCTATCTCTCTTCAACTAATCCATTATACAAAACATCTCGATGTTTTATATTTTTTCTGAATTTTGTTATAATAAAATTGGATATATATTTTCCCAACGTCGAAGAAATTGTGAGGTTCTTTCTTATATCCTTTACGTCTTGACTTTAATTGTTCTTATCTTATAAATATTTTATATTATAACACGGTATTAGTTGAAGCCACAAAAGTAAGAGTCCGGCCACATTCTGTTATATAGAAAGACTCGACTCGAGTTGTTTTTATTCTAACCATCTACATTATATAGAAAGACTCGAGTTGTTTTTATTCGTCTTGATATAATACTGCTAAATTGACTATTTCCTTTTCTAACTCCAATGGCATGGGCATTCGTGCAACAATTCGGATTTTGGATAGGTTAATTCGGTTATCGAGTTTTCGGTTTTAGGAATATAATATCCATTTGGATATTTTAAAATTTCGGTTCAGTTATTTTCGGTTTCGAATCGGTTTCGGTTTTGAGAACGAAAACCAAAAATAACAGAATTTTTTTCCGGGTTCGGGTATTTTCAAATTTTTTACCCAAAATACTTAAAAATTATTCGAAATACTCATAATTAACCGATTTTTTTCCGGATTTGGTTCGATTTAATTATTTTTAACTCATCCGAAAATAAAAAAAAATTGAAAAATTCAAATAATATACCTAATTAAATTAATTAATTTTAGCCGAATATATCCATAATATCCGAATTGACCGAGAAAACAAAAAAAAAATTACCTAAACTATATGAACATACTCGATCTTAAATCTAAATATCTTTAAGTTAATTTATGTTTCGGGTACTTTGGTATCCGTTCAGTTTTCGGTTCGGTTCGGATTCGGTTTTGATTTTTCCGTATTAGATGTTGAGAATCCATTCGGGTATTTAAGAAAATCGGGTTCAGTTCAGTTCGGATAATTTCGAGTCGGATTCGATTCGGTTTTTTGATTTCGGATTTTTTACCCAGCCCTAGAGCTGATCGTTACTATATTCACTAGCTCAATATCGTATAAATATACGAGGAAGCAAAGCTTTATGAGCAAGTTGCGAGGTTGCAATTTATCTCTCTTCGCTTTCCAATCCTTTTATTTTCCAAAATGTAGGTTCGTTATTTCAATTTTCAGAATAATTTTCAAAATCAAAACTTCAATACTTAAAGGTATATATATATATATATATATATATATATATATATATATATATATATATATATATATATCGACATAAGTTATTGCTTATAACATGAACTACTAATTTGCAGGAGATAACAGTATCCAAGTTTAAAGTTTTTGATGAAAGCATCAAACAGAAAGCTATGAATATTTTATGGGCGTTTCCAGGTAACCAGCATAAATCTATGAAATCAATGGCAGGATATTTCAGTTTATATACAGAAAATAAGAAATATAATATATTTAGACTAAAAGTAAATAATTTTTAATTTTTGTTGTCGTTGTTAGAGCACTCCTATCTTGGAGGGTTTCTCATTAACAAAAAAAATATACAATAACAAAAAAGTAGCAGAGAGATTGAAGAAGGGTTCTCAAATGAGAAACTCTTTTTGGAGAAACTCATTTAACACTTGTGCATACTTTATTGGTTTAATGTCTTTTTAATAATTTAAAATTTAAATAAATAACTAAAATTATTAAAACAATATATTTGAGAGACTCAAAGAATCTCTATGCAATGAGGATGCTCTTAGGAGTTACTGATATGTCATGGTTTTTATCGGTTTTCAACTATGATATTCACTTTTTTATCGAGTCTTTTTTGTGTTTTTAGAGTCTTTTCAGGTTCTAAAATATTTTGGAGGAAAGCAAGACGTTTTGGTTGCGAATGGGAATAAGAAGATGAATGATCGTGTTGAAGGGTCAGAAGTTTGGCATCAGTGGAAGAACTTTACACCAATGGATTGAGCTCAAATCTTGTCACAAGCTAGAGCATTGAGTTAGCTTTCATTTGGAAGTAATTCCAACGGTGCGATCGAAAGTTATACAAGTTTTAGTGAAGACATATCAGTTTGGCGAACAAAAAAAGTATGTGCAAAAAATAAAAGGCCAGCCCGAGCAGGCTAGCACCCAGCCCGAGCGGACCAGGGACGAAATATGCTAATAATGCGGCAGAGAGTTCAGCCCGAGCAGGCCACCAACCTAGTCCGACCGGGCCAACACCCAGACGAAAAAAGGAAATTCTGAACTTTTCTGTTTCGTCGTGGAATCATCCCATCTTAAACCAATCCTATTTTTAGACTTATATATACCTTATGTTTCGGGTACTTCGGGTACCCGTTCGGTTTTCGGTTCGGTTCGGATTCGGTTTTGATTTTTCGGTTTTAGATGTTGAGAATCCATTCGGATATTTTAGAAAATTGGGTTCAGTTCGGTTCGGATAATTTCGAATCGGATTCGATTCGGTTTTTCGATTTCGGATTTTTTACCCAGCCCTAAACTTGATCGTTACTATATTCACTAGCTCAATATCGTATAAATATACGAGAAAGCAAAGCTTTATGAACAAGCTGCGAGGTTGCAATTTATCTCTCTTCACTTTCCAATCATTTTATTTTCCAAAATGTAGGTTCGTTTATTCAATTTTCAGAATAATTGTCAAAATTAAAACTTCAATACTTATATATATATATATCTATATATATATATATATATATATATATATATATATCGACATAAGTTATTGCTTATACCATGAACTACTAATTTGCAGGAGATAGTAGTATTCAAGTTTAAAGTTTTTGATGAAAGCATCAAACAGAAAGCTATGAATGTTTTATGGGCGTTTCCAGGTAACCAGCATAAATCTATGGTTATAGCAAACAAAATAAATCAATGATGGCAGGATATTTCAGTTTATATGCAGAAAATAAGAAATATAATATATTTATACTACAAGTAAATAATTTTTAATTTTTGTTGTTGTTGTTGGAGCACTTTTATCTTTCTCATCAACAAAAAAATATTAAATAACAAAAAAGTAAGAGAGAGATTGAAGAGGGGTTCTCAAATGAGAAACTCATTTAACACTTCTGCATACTTTATTGGTTTAATGTCTTTTTAATAATTTAAAATTTAAATAAATAACTAAAATTATTAAAACAATATATTTGAGAGACTCAAATAGTCTCTATGCAATGAAGATGCTCTTAGGAGTTACTGATATATCATAATTTTTACCGGTTTTTAACTATGATATTCATTTTTTTATTGAGTCTTTTCTGTGTTTTACAGTCTTTTCAGGTTCTAAACTGTTTTGGAGGAAAACAAGATGTTTTGGTTGCGAATGGAAATAAGAAGATGCATGATCGTGTTGAAGGGTCAGAAGTTTGGCATCAGTGGAAAACCTTTATACCAATGGATTGAGCTCAAATCTTGTCACAAGCTAGAGCATTGAGTTAGCTTTTATTTGGAAGTAATTTGAGGTAATTCCAAAGGTGCGATCGAAAGTTATACAAGTTTTAGTGAAGACATGTCAGTCTGGCAAACAAAAAAAGCATGTACCAAAAATAAAAGGCCAGCCCGAGCAGGCTAGCACCCAGCCCGAGCGGGTCAGGGACGAAATATGCTAACAAAGCGGCATGGAGTTCAGCCCGAGCAGGCCACCAACCTAGCCCGACCGGGCCAACACCCAGACGAAAAAAGGAAATTCTGAACTTTCCTGTTTCATCCTGGAATCATCCCATCTTGAACCAATCCAATTTTTAGACTTATATATACCTTATTTTTAGCCTCTTGGAGGCTATGCTTTATTTTATTCTTCAGACTTTTTACCTTTTTCTCTGTAAATTTTGGGGAGACGAATCTTGGACTCTACATCTCTTGAGAAGATTTCTGAACCCCTGTGGTTTTCTATTTATTTGATTATGAGTTTTTCTTCATCTCCTTCTTGTTTCTCTGCATCCATATCTGAGTAGTTTTATAGTTAGATTTAGGTTTCAAGGAAATTTATGAATCATTGAATCATACATAGATAAGGATTTATCATCTTATCTTCACCTATCGTTGTTCTCATTGCTTAGATTAAATTGATCACTTAATCTCGGATTTAAGGTTTTATCTATTCATCAAAAGTATTATAGATTGCCTGATAGAACATAGGTGAGCGAATTGTCTTTAGCCAACGAAAGCTAATATGTTAAGGCAATTCGTGAACTTATCAAACCTGCTCGTTAATACTTGTTTAAAATTCTAAGATCAAACGACATTTTAGATTCTTTGGTTGCTAGATAAAGTAATTGATACCACGATAGTGGATTGGTTAAACATTCATGTTTGAGTTTGAGACTGCGCTTTATCGTTTTCTGAATAATTGTCTGGTTCATGATCTCTGAATTTCTGCGAATTGCCCTTCACCTAACTTTTGTTTTTAATTGATTTTACACCGTTTTTTAATTTGCTATTTTGTTTTATCATTGCCACCAACAACCACCATATTTTCATCTAAGCTTAGTTTCATTCATAATAATTCGTAGTGTGATACTTGGTTCTCGTGGGTTCGATCCTTAAATACTACTTTGTTTGCTATGCACTTGTAGTGATATTTTAGGGTTAAAACTCTGTGTATCAAGTTTTTGGCACCGTTGCCGGGGACCAATCGCATTACCTTCGAATTTGGGATTGAAATTTAGTCTAAGACACTAACTTTTTGTTTTATTTTTGTATAGTTTCTTATAGTGATGGCCATGGATTACAATGATTGGCCACAAGAGGAGGAAGACACAGTTGAAGAACACATTCAAGATGAGCCATATGTGGAGCCACCATTTGATGAGAGCGTGCTTACACCAGAACAGAAAGTGAAGTTGGAAGAGCTTTACAAAGAGTAACCTAGCGGCTATGATCCGCTTGAACCTCATCTCACACCGGGCATCACTTGAAGGAAGGGAGCTCACGTCTTATGAGATAATGGTAGCTCATGCACTTGAAGAGGTAATAGATTGGGTTCCACCATGCCAACTAGAAGGTACATGCGATTCAGCCTTTGAATTTCATAATAATGAGGATAGTCACATGCCTTGCAGTGAAGATGTAGCTTCTAGTTTGGATACTCTCAAGCTCATTGATGATTGTTATGATTTAATATGTGAGACTCAAAGACTAGATACTCTAATAGTAGAAAAGCTTGTTAGGGATTATCATGAAGTATGTTTCGATATCAATTATCTGTGTGCTTTAAGTGTTCATGATCTCGAGTTTAAGTTTTCAATGCCAGAGGAATCTATATCGTTTCTTGAAAAATCTTACCTAGGGGATGTGGTGGATATAGATAATCTCTTGAATGAGATAGAGGACCCTGAGGTTGAGATAGATTCTAGGAATGAGAATATTGTGTTATAGAAGATTGATGGGGATGAAGTTAACTATTTTGTGATAAAATCGTTTAAACCTGAAGTTGACTTTATCTTTCCATTAAATGCATTTGATTCTCATGAGCATCTAACCAAGGAAGATTTCAAGATATATGCTACATCTGTAGTAAAGTTCCTTGATGAGAGTTTTATTTCTTTACCATGGATGTGTCTTCTTACATATTTTGTTCATTTTCCTCATAGGAGAAGGATCAAAGGTCCATTGGCCCAACCTTTTGATTCTCATGATTAACCTATGTGTTCATAAGTCAAGCTAAAGACTTAAAACAAGCGCTTGGTGGGAGGCAATCCACTGGTAAGTTTTTCTTCGTTTTTCGTTTTTCACTTGTTTTCTAATTTTTGGTTTTAGTTCTAAGTGTTTCAGGTTTCTTCAAAAAAAAAAAAAAAATCGTATGGTGGTCAGCCTGATCGGGCTACCTACTAGCCCGGTCAGGCCAACGTGTGGAAGACAGAGAATTGAAGCAAGAAAAAAAAAACAAGGAGATCAGCATGGTCGGGATACCTACTAGCCCGACCAGGCCAAGGTACGTTTACACCACCATTTAAAAAAAAAATTCATTTTCTTTTATATTCATCTTTTGAGTCTGTTTTGCCTTTCTCTTGATTTATTTTCACACCGAGACGGTGTGAAGTAAGTCTGGGGGAGGGTGTTTATCGTTTACTAACTCTATTTTCGTTCTTTTGTTTTCTCTTTATGTCAGTTTGTCGATTTATTGAGTCAAATCAGTTGGAAACTATGTTCTTTCTTTTGGTTTATTGTGTGACTATTTCATCTGAGTGACCATTTCTGCAGAATCAGTTCGCATCCGACTAATGAAAAATCCAAAGGCTGACCAGTTAACTAGAGACGTCCATATTTCCAGCATAATCCACTAAGCCCGAGCTAATTTCTGAGCTCTTTCTTTTACCTCATCGATGTGACTGGTATTCATAGGGCTTGACTCCTCATTCATAACCTGACAAATGCATGATGTGTGAAAAGTAATGGTACTCGTCTCCCTTATTCTAAGTTAAAAAAAAAAAAGCAGAAAAGATGAAAGGATTTTCTTCCGAGTAAAGGGTTAGGAAAATTTCCATCTATCCCATTATTTTACTTCGAAAGGAATGATCACACAAAAGTTGGAAGCGAGGCTAGGATAATTTTCCGTGATACCATTATTCGCTTACACCTTTGATATATAAAAAAGAGACGAAAAGAAGAAGAGAGGATGTGAACATAATAAGTTTGGGGGAGAGAAAGAGTACCAAGGTTTATATGGATGGTTTGTCATGGTATTATACGGGAATGAGTCTAAAAGGTTCTTGGCATTGAGATCATCGATAAGACCCAACAATGAAAGGCTTATGGACGATGTTGCGAAATTATGGGTTGAATCTGGGAGGCTGTGAATGTATACGGAGAAGTATATGGTGGTTCGATTTGGATTGGTCTTGCAGTAAGTGGATTATGAGATGAAAGATCATTACAACGCTCTAAAGAGAAGGTGAGTTTCCATGTTTTCAAACTTCTTTCACAAACTAAGTTTTTGTTTTGCTTGAGGGCA
The DNA here is from genome assembly GCA_900406555.1 of Pseudoturritis turrita. Lineage (NCBI taxonomy): Eukaryota > Viridiplantae > Streptophyta > Magnoliopsida > Brassicales > Brassicaceae > Pseudoturritis > Pseudoturritis turrita. The sequence goes on from OVBL01000568.1 coordinate 452,160, forward strand.
AGCAAAAGTTAAGTCTGGGGGAGTTTATATATCATGGTTTTTACCGGTTTTTAACTATGATATTCACTTTTTTATCGAGTATTTTCTGTGTTTTTAGAGTCTTTTTAGGTTCTAAGCTGTTTTGGAGAAAAACAAGACATTTTGGTTGCTAAAGGGAATAAGAAGATGCATGATCGTGTTGAAGGGTCAGAAGTTTGGCATCAGTTGAAGAAATTTCCACCAATGGATTGAGCTCAAATCTTGTCACAAGCTAGAGCATTGAATTAGCTTTCATTTGGAAATAATTTGAGGTAATTCCAACGGTGCGATCGAAAGTTATACAAATTTTAGTGAAGACATGTCAGTCTGCAAACAAAAGAAGCATGTGCAAAAAATAAAAGGCCAGCCCGAGCAGGCTAGCACACCCAGCCCGAGCGGACCAGGGACGAAATATGCTAACAATGGGGCAGGGAGTTTAGCCCGAGCAGGCCACCAACCTAGCCCGACCGGGCCAACACCCAGACGAAAAAAGGAAATTCTAAACTTTCCTGTTTCATCCTGAAATCATCACATCTTGAACCAATTCGATATTTAGACTTATATATACCTTATTTTTAGCCTCTTGGAGGCTATGCTTATTTTATTCTTCAGACTTTTTACCTTTTTCTCTGTAAGCTTTGGGGAGATGAATCTCGGACTCTACATCTCTTGAGAAGATTTATAAACCCCTTTGGTTTTCTATTTATTTGATTATGAGTTTTTCTTCATCTCCTTCTTGTTTCTATGCATCCATGTCTGAGTAGTTTCTCGTTAGGTTTAGGATTTCAAGGGAATTTATGAATCGTTGAATCATACATAGATAGGGATTTATTATCTTGTCTTTATCTATCGTTGTTCTCATTGCTTAGATTAAATTGATCACTTAATCTTTGATTTAAGGTTTTATCTATTCATCAAAAGTGTTATAGATTGCCTGATAGAACATAGGTGAGCGAATTGTCCTTAGCCAACGAAAGCTGATGTTAAGGCAATTCGTGAAAATATCAAACTTGCTCGTTAATGCTTGTTTAGAATTCTAAGATCAAACGACAGTTTAAATTCTTTGGTTGCTAGATAAAGTAATTGATACCACGACAGTGGATTGGTTAAACATTCATGTTTGAGTTTGAGACTGCGCTTTATCGTTCCTGATAGAACATAGGTGAGCGAATTGTCCTTAGCCAACGAAAACTTATGTTAAGGCAATTCATGAACATATCAAACCTGCTCGTTAATACTTGTTTAGAATTCTAAGATCAAACGACAGTTTAGATTCTTAGGTTGCTAGATAAAGTAATTGATACCACGACAGTGGATTGGTTAAACATTCATGTTTGAGTTTGAGACTGCGCTTTATCGTAACCTGAATAATTGCCTGTTTTATGATCGTTGAATTCCTGCGAATTGTCCTTAACCTAACGTTTGTTTTTAATTAATTTTACACCGTTTTTTCATTTGCTATTTTGTTTTATCATTACCACCAACAACCACCATATTTTCATCTAAACTTAGTTTCATTCATAATAATTCGTAGTGTGATACTTGGTTCTCGTGGATTCGATCCCTAAATACTACTTCGTTTGTTGTGCACTTGCAGTGATATTTTAGGGTTAAAACTCTGTGTATCAGTTACTTCGGTAAAAGACGAGGAAGAAGGTCAACTAAAGGTGACGGGAGAAGTCGATAAGTTTGAAATGACGAAGGAGCTAAAGAAGATAGATGAATCTGTTGCCATACTCGAGGATGGAGTAGCGGCGGAAGCAGAAGTGAATAAGCCTTCCAATGATGCTGGTACGTCAAATTGGACAACATTGCAACCATATGAGTTGTGGGAGTAGGCTAAAGTGATCGGTGCTGGTGCGGCTGAGCATGCAAAAGTTATTGGTGCAGGTGCTGCTGGACTTATTCCTATTAATAATAAAGAAAAAATGATTAACCCACAACCGAAGCGAGAAAAAGTGATTAAGCCACAACGTTTTAATGAAGATCAACTTTATCAACCGAAGGAGGGAGGAGGCATCCTTCCGGGTGTGGCTGGATTTAAAAAAAAAAAAGAAAAGAGAATGATGAACTACGTCGCCGCCTCGAGTTGGTGAACAAGAAAGTTGCACCGAAAAAGGGAACACACAAAGCTCAGGTGCTTGTATCATCTTGTGAATAAACATTAACTTTTTTCTAGTTTATTAGATTTCTTTTGAGGTGATGATCGGTTTGACCTCCATGGACTACCGTACTTCTGGTATAGAATTTTATCTTGTTAGGCTTTTCAAGCCCATGTACAACTCTTCTCATTAGTATGAAATTGTCCGCTTTGGGCCAAGTGGTCAAACGCGCATGGATTTGTTCTTGGACTCCTTCCCAAAAAGCTTCATACTAATTGGAGTTGGATATTACTAATATACTTGACAATATTTGTCTAAATTTCCGATGTGGGACTTGGATTGATATATCAACAATCCTCCCCTCAAACCAAGGACCACACAAACCCTTGGCCTCCAACCTCCCGCGAAACCTGGCACCCATCTTGTACCCCGTACTCACCAACGAAACTCTTCACCTAACCTTTGGCGCCGTTAGGAAGATTTTCGACACAAGCCACCGACACCCTTAATCGCGAGGTCACCTTGAGGGCTCTCTTCCCATAATGAACATGCAGCCCATATCCACTCCTCTATGTCCATCTTTTTTGAACCTAGGCTCTGATACCACTTGTTGGGTTTTTCAAGCCCATGTCCAACTCCTCTCGTTAGTATGATATTGTCCAATTTGGACGAAGTGGTCAAACCCGCACTGATTTATTTTTTGAGTTCCTTCCCAAAAGGCCTCATACTAATTGGAGTTGGACTTGACTTATATACTAGACCATATTTGTCTAAACTTTTGATGTGGGATTTGGATTGATATCCCAACAATCCTTTCTTCAAACCAAGGACCACACAAATCCTTGGCCTCCAATCTCCCGCTAAACCTGTCACCCATTTTGTACCGCCGTACTCACCAACAGAACTATTCACCTAACCCTTGGCACCGTTAGGAAGATCCTTGACACAAGCCACCGACACCCTTAATCGCAAGGTCACCTTAAGGGATCTCCTCCCACAACAAACATGCAGCCCATACTCACTTCTCCAGGTCCACCTTTTCTGAACCTATGCTCTGATACCACTTGTTGGGCTTTTCAAGCCCATGTCCAACTCCTCTCATTAGTATGATAATTGTCCGCTTTGAGCCAAGTGGTCAAACCCGTATGGATTTGTTCTTGGATTCCTTTCCAAAAGGCCTCATACTAATTGGAGTTGGACATTACTTATATACTAGATAATATTTGTCTAAATTTCCGATGCGAGACTTGGATTGATATTCTAACACATCTCATCTACTAAATAAAGTTTGCAGCCTTATTTTTGTGGTGTTCATTACATATTGGTAATCTATTGTTTTTTTGTTTTACAAATACCCTAAAATAGCATAAAAGTTAACCTTAACGTTTGTGTTAGACCATCAGATGTAGAAGGACAAACACAAAGTTCAGCGACAACAGGCAGCTATACAGAAAGTTTGTGGAACACCATGCGATCCACACTATCCACCGGACAAGCCAATACATCCATACAAACGCTATCAACGGTACAAGCCAATACATCTACGCAAACACTATCAACCGAACAAACGAATGCATCCACGCAAGACCAACGTTCGGCACAAACACGAAAAAGGATTCACGATCAGTTTCAAAACAAGAGAATAACGGCAAATAAAAGGAACTATTGAGCTCCATGGACTATCGTGTTCTAGACTAGAATTTCATGTCATCTTCTAAAATAAAGTTTATGTCCTTATTTGTTGTGGTGTTCATTAAGTGATATCATCCAAATTCCATTCCATCTAACGTCTACAACTTACTGATGTACTGTGATTTCTTCAACGCTTGTTTTGGTCTTTGTTTTGTGTCTCTTTATCGAGGTACGTGTGTGTTTATAGTATTTTAATATCGTATCAAATCATTTCAGATTTTAGTGATATGTTCTGGTGAAAAAAAGGAGCTTAGAATATGATTTGGTATATCAGATAGGACTGGATCGCTTGGTCTACCCACTGGATTTAGCGGTCCATATGTGTTGTGCAAGAGAACTCCAAGAAGGTTGGACCGAATGGTCCACCTACAGACCAATTGGTCTAGCCTCCACAATTAAGTTTTTTATGAAGTTGACCATGTTTGAACAAGGTGACCCATACTTGATTTTTACATGTTTTAATATTTCAGACTCAATTTTCAAAAAATTGTCTTTGACGCTATTTAGTTTTAGATTTGAAATTTGTAATTGTAAGTTTGGAGGACGTATCTGAAACTTAATCTCAGAAGTTTCTGATCCCTTAAAAGTCTTAACAAATCAATTGTGCTAGTTTCGACTCCCACACCGACCGTTTATACAATTTAGTTACGTTGCAAATGTCAAGCCAGGTCCTGCGGACAGTATGCTACCGTCTAACGAGCAATATCTGCCGTATGTTTACAAAAATGCACACAAAATATCTGTCTTAAGTCTACAAAAAAGCACACACAATATCTGTCTTAAGGCTACACAATTGACACACTATATCTGCCTTAAGGCTACATAATTAGCAGAGTTTAAGCAGAGTCTGTCCAGCCTTAACCTTAAGGCTACACAATTCACACAGACTCTGCCAAGCGTAAGGATATTTTAGACATTTTCAAAAAAAATGTACTTATTCTACAATTTTCCCTACGAAGATACCCCGCTTGACATTAAAGTCAGAAAATGCACCATATTAACAACTCTCCCAATATTAAATCCTTAATATGAGATGCACTTAGAGCTAGGATTTGACTTGATCACTCAAATCTAGATCATAGGTTATTTCACGGCCGAAGGATGTTTGATGAAATGCTTGAATCAATCTCATATTAGCTTTTCTTCCCTATCCAATGAAAGTTGATGTTAGGTTGATTAGTGAACTTAGTGGACTTGATTGTTAAAGCTTGAGAATTATTTAATTTGCAAATAAAAGTTTAGCTAAATTAAATAATTAACAAAGTAATTAGTGCCATGAAAGTAGGGTAGTTAGTATTAGTGATCCATGTTCTAGGATTGGGCTTAATTAGTAGTTTTGCATCATTAGTTGGTTGCTAAATCCCCTTATTCAATTGTTAGCCCATGATCCATTGTTTCCCGTTAAAATTCAATCGATTTCCCTTAATTATTCATTTCTTGTATTGTCTTTATTTTTATTTGCTTTGATTAGTTTAAATGCTTAGTAATAGCTTTGGTTTATTTCTTTTATGCAATTAGGTCTTTAGAAAACCACAAACCAAACTAAAACACTATTCCCTTAGCTTAATTTAAAATCCCTATAGCTTAATGTGTTGAATCATCTCCTCCTAGTGTTCGACTCTATTACTATGCTAAAGCGACTAATGAATGCGTTTTGAGTGTAGTCTAGGATTCATTTGAGTAATTGTACACTTAAAACAACTACATCAGATTCTGAATTAGAGATTATAACTTGGTTCCTTCATCTAGTTTATTTTAGTACTAAAACTTAAATTTTCGCCTAGTTTTATACCCTTGGTGATTTAGCGCATCAAAAATGATTTTTTACATGCATGAAACAGCTTAGATGATCAAGCTATCTTTAGCCAATAAAAGTTAAAGTTAGGAGAATTTGTGAACAAATTAATGTATGTTTAACTTATTCAAGTCGAAAGGACAATTTTAGGATTCATAGACTTTAGGCATAGAGGTTAGTTCTTTGAAGCAAGGTTAGAATCAACAACGTAAGATTCTAGAATCTCTTAGAATCAACAACATAGAGATTAACCCTAGTCCCAAATATGTTTCACGCCTTTTTCTAAATATCTTTTACATTAGTCACAATATGTACACAATATTCTAGATATGATTGGCGGCCCGAATCCTCTTCTAGTTATGTAATTAAAATTCATTATCCGTAGATTTTTTTGCCTCTTTATTTACAAAACGAACAATTTTTTCTAATCGTTTTACTACACAAACTATTTAGCTTTTTGTAATTACCCAAATGAAAATAAATTGTTAAATTCGGTTTAATTAACCAATAATCATGTTTGTGATTAATTTAACTTGTAAAAAAAAGTCAAACCCGATAAAAGTTGGATTCAACATGATTCAGAATCCACAAATCCCACACGCAATTTCTCATCCACCTGATCTCTACCACTTTTGGAATAGATTTTTGGTGATAAACTGGCGTTGTAGTCTCTTTCTTTTTGCGAATCAAGAAATGAAAATGATTCTCCTCGAATTAAAAAAAAATTCTAGTAGAATTGAAGTAATAGCCTCTTTGTCGTTGTTGGCATTTAAGTACACTATTACCTAAAGTGACCGGAACCACCGACAGTTATCTATGGATTGAGGTTTTTTATGCCAATCTCGAAGATGATTTTTCGGGCCAGTGCTGCAAATTGTTGCAGCCACTATTGTCGTGGAAAAAAAATTCTTGTCTTTTTTTTTCCATTGATCCTCAAATGCACACATTGCATTAAAGAGATTGTATTTTTTTGTTCCAAACTCACCCAAGACGAAATTTTTCAAAGATTTCAGTACAAATCGAAGAATTTAATATGAGTTAGAAAACAAAAGAGAGAGCGATGTTAGATGGATGAGACATTTTTAGAAGCATGATTACCGGTTAATTAAAAAAAATTCAAAATTTAGTTTTATTTGGGTAGTTACAAAAAAGCATATAGTTTATATAGTATAAAAATTAGGAAAAACTATTCGTGTTGTATAATAACAAAATTTTGAAAAAAAAAAAATTGTACTTACATAAGTGAAAAACGATTTGCGCAGTCAATCCTGCTCGATAAGATCTCTTCTATATATTCGTTTTGGATGGATCGAATACACGGTTGTGGATCAGATCAGGTTCACGAATTTTAAAAAACTTGTGAATGTCTTCAGGGCCGGGCCTTAGTTTTTTCTCTCATTTGTCTTTTTGACTGTGTATATGGATATTATCCGAAATTGATCAATAAGAGCAATCTAAATTTTTACATAAATATTTTCACAAATAGATTTTATAAAGATCAATTTTATTGGCCGCCTCAATATTCTATAATCTATCTTTTCTTCAGACCCGGCCCTGAAATTTTATGGCTGGAAGAGAAAAAAAAATATATGGGCCATTTAATTAATGTATTAAAAAATTAATAAAAATAATAATGCAATGGAGAATCAAACCCACTACCTCCTTCCAAATGAGTAATCCACTTAAACAGAAACCAACTGAGCTCTAAGTTATTTCTGAAAATTGTTGGCCGACAATAGAATTATTATTTTGGAGACCGGAAGCATGGGCTTCTATGACTTTTATTCAGGGCCGGGTCTGCTTTTCCTAATTTAATTTTCTTGGCAATTCTTCGCTTTCAATTTTCTTTTGAAATATCCAATATTATACAAAACATCTTTTCTTTTTTTCCATACAAAACATCTGTGTTTTAATTTTCTAGATTAATCTATAATAAGTGTTTTTTGTTAAAATTAATTTATAATAAGTTGGATATTTCATTTCCTAGATTCGAAGAAATTGTAAGGTTCTTTCTCATATCCTTATCGCTTGACTTAATTTTTATATTGACGAGATAAAAGACAAATGAAAAATGAAAAAAATAGCATATATATTATTAAACGGTGTTGGTTGAGGTCACTAACATAAGAGACCGGGCCACATTCTAAAGCATCTTATTATATAGAAAGACTCAAACTGTTTTTATTCGTCTTGGTTTCATCGTACGAAAGTGACTATTTCGTTTTCTAACTCCGACGGCTTTACCTAATTGTTATTATATATTCACTTGCTAAAGAGAAAATATCGTACATATATCCGAGGAAGCAAAGGTTTATGTGCAAGTGACGAGGTTGAAATCACAGTTCTTTTACATTATCTCTCTTCCCTCTCCAATCTTTTTAATTTTCCGAAAATGCAGGTTCGTTCTTCTTCTTATTTCTTCGTAAGTTTTCAGAATAGTTTTGACAAATTAAACATTTCACTGGCTTAATATTATCAATGGTAGGAAGTCTGCAGAAATATATAGATTTAGTAAGTTATTGCTTATACAATAAACTTTATATATATAGCCTCAATTTTGTTGAACTGTTTAGTCGCAGGAGAAAGTTGTATTCAAGTTGGAAATTTTCGACGGAAAAATCAAACAGAAAGCTATGAAAATTGTCTGTGAGTTTCCAGGTACACCAAAACAAATCAATAGTTATATTATACTAAATAAACCAGTATTGGCAGGATTTACCGGTTTATATATAAAGCAACGTGTAATGGACATACCGGTCTGTATATAAATTAATTATATTAATCTATTTATTCTAAAAAAAGATTTACGCAATGTGTACCATTATTTTGTTTGTGGTTCGTTAGGAGTTACTGTGATAGACGTGAAGGAAAAAGGTAAACTAAAGGTGACAGGAGAATTTGATAAGTTTGTAATGACGAAGAAACTAAAGAAGATATGTGATTATGTCGACATAATCGCTGTTGGACCAGATGGAAAACCGGAGCAAATTCACAATCCGGTTAAAAAGCCTGAACCAAAAGTGACTAGGCTAACGACATCTTACCCTCGTCGGAAAACAGGGCCAACTCAGAACTCGGAGGCTTGTATTATCTTGTGAACAGAGATACTATTTCCATTTTATTAGATTTCTTTAAAGGAATCAATCTGAGGTGGTGATCGGTTTGAGCTCCATGGACTAGAATTTCGGGTGTTTAATTTCATATTGTAATACTATAGTTTGTCTCCTCATTTGTAATAAATGTGTGGTGGTTAGTTACATATTTGAATTCTATCTTAATATTTGATCATCCATATTGTGTTAGTTGAGTGATATCGTTTTGCTGATTGAGATTTAATTGAAGATTGATGCTTATTGAAAATCATTATGAACACAAGCTCCTCAAGGAGAACATTCATAAGTGACTTCTTTTTTTTTTTATATGAAGAAATTCATAAAATTCATCCAGTTAATTTGGTTTTGTTTACAAGAAAGTTATGGACCTTCGATCCATTATCTCCGTCGACCCAAAATTAATGGTTGTCAATACATGATAAAACGTAAACCATTTGGTTATTTTTGACCCCAAAATACACTAATTTTTTTTTTGTTGGTTTGTCGAAGGTCTGATACATAAATAGTAAAGGTTGTAGGTATGTCAAAGTCTGACCATATTAATAAAAGTTATCAAACGTTGATAGCTTACTTGGTTAGCTAGAACTCTTTTCGAAGAAGTTGATTCATTGTTCTTGAATTCGAATCTCCATTTGAAAATAATGGTTTACGTTTCATCATGTATGACCAATAGTTAATTTTGGATCGAAGGAGATAATGGATCGAAAATCCAGAACTTTCTTGTAAACCAAACAAAATTAACTGGTTGAATTCTATTTATTTTAAGTTGACCGAATTCTAAGTTCGAGCTATGGCAACAAAAGTAAAAATTAATTTAAAAAAATGCTTTGATCTCTGATAAAAAGAAAAAAGATTGTAAAATCCAAAATATAATTATTAAAAGTTAAATCAAATCATTTCAATAAAAAACATATAGCAGAAAACATATAGCAGGAACAAAAAGAAATTCGTAAAAAAAAAATGCCATATTTTATACCAAATTAAATAATTTAGATTGTATTTTTAAAATGCTTTGATCTCTTTTTAAATTTGTCTATGATTTTTTTGAGAAAGATTGAATTTAAATTTGTTTTTTAGTCTTTTCTTTTCAATTTTTCCAAACAATAATACTAAAGATTCACAAATGCAATTTTTCTATATCGATTTCAGAAACCCATCTTCTATAATCTATCTTTCTCTAGTTTAATTTTCGTGGCAATTCTTTTGCACCTATCCAATTATATAAAAACTCAATATTATGTTTTTTTTTTATGTTTGTTCTTCTTCTTCATTTAGTTATGTACAAAATTTGGATATTTCATTTCCTGTAGATTGGGCGAAACCAGTGGCGGACGTAAGTTGATTAAGGGGTGCCAGCTGCCACCATTAATTTTTAAAAATTTCTTATACTTTGCTACTGTTATTAGGTTTTGTCCCACCCTTATCACACCTGTCTTTTTTTAATCAATTTTAAAGTTAAAATCCAAAAGCCCACAACATTAAACTCTCACACTTGGCTCATAAACCCATTTTTTTTAATCTTAAGCTATCCGACATCTTATATTAGTGTAAAAATCTGTTTGGTTTTTTTTTTTGTTAACATTGCATTTGTGAGATTTTACCGCAATTTTAGTGTATCAATATTTTTTGTTTTATTTAATAGTTTAGTATATTAGTATGTTATATATATTGCCCCGAGTAAACATTTTTTCTAGATCTGCCTCTGGGCGAAACTGTCAGTTTCTTTCTTCTCGGCTTGACATTCTCCTTGATGATTTCGTTATACCAAACTTAATATTTTATTTTCAAGTGTTAAGGAAACTTTGAACTACTTTCTTCTCTTTTAATCGGCTTGACTTAATTGTTTTCATATTCCGTAGCTAAATATATATATATAAAAATTCTAACTCTAAAAAAATTAATATATATTTACGGGGATGCAAAAGTTTATTATCATCAAGCCCCGAGCTTGCAATCACATTTCTTTACGTCATCTTTCCCCAGTCTCCAAACATTTTAATTTCTCGAAAATGCAGGTTTGTTTGTTTTTTTTGTAAGAAAAGAAATGGTTTTTAAAAATTAAAATTTCACATGGAAATTTTTAACTACGGTAGGAAGCCTGCAGAAACATAAATAGAATTTTTTTAATATATATATTTATATTTATTACATTATCAATATATAAAGTTAGATTTTTTTTTAAATATATATATATATAAAGTTAGACGAAAAAGGGGAAAATAAAATAAAAGGCTTCATTTTACGTCCATGTTAATGTGCATGCCAAGAAAGGTTTTTTTTTTTTTTTTTTTCAGGCCAAGAAAGTTGTATTCAAGCTAGACGTTCATGATGAAATTTTTTTGAAGAAAGCTATGAAAGTTGTATGTGAATTTTCAGGTACACCAACATAAACCAGTGGTTATACTAAACCAACATAAACCAATCATTGGTTATACCTGATTTTATATAGATATAAGGCATATAAGTAATTTTATATAGGCTAGAAAATTTTAAGCAATGTACTAGGCCTGCGATTTCGGTTAATCGAACCGAAACGAGCCGGTTTTTACGGTTATCGGTTAACCAAAAATATTTTTAGAGGGTTATCGAAATTAACCGAATGAAAATTTGGTTCGATTCGGTTCGGTTAATTTTGGTTTTGAGTTTCATAACCGAAATTAACCGATTTTTTTTAAAATTCGGTTAAATTCGGGTATTTTCGGTTAAATTCGGGTAATTCGGTTCGGTTAAAATCAGATATTGGTAAAATCCGGACTAATTTTGGTAAAAACGGATCTAATTTTGGTATAATCCAGTTATTTTAAAAAAACAATTACCCAAGAAACCGATCGGTTCGATCCGAACCGAACCAAAATTCTCGGGTAACCAAACCCAATTGAAATTTGTACTGATCGGTTCAGCTAAGAGAACCGAATTCGAACCGAAAACCAAAAATCTCGGTTCGGCTCGGTTCGGTTCAATCGATTCGGGTCAAAATCCCAACCCTAATGTACACCATTTTGTTTTTTGTTAGGGGTTACTTCACTAGACGCGAAGGAAGAAAGGAAACTTAAAGTGACGGGAGAATTCGATAGTTTTGAAATGACAAAGAAGCTTAAAAATATTGTATGTAAACATATTGACATAATCGCGGTTGGACCCGATAGAGAACCATATCAAAATCGCGATCCGGTTACAAGGCGGGAACCCACTGTAATAAAATACGGAAAAAAATGAAAAAAATAAAAGAAAATAAGGATTTGTTAGAATATTTTAGGCCTATAACTCGCCCTCATCTGCCCATACATTATATTCGTCCTTCGAGACTTCGAGGCCAAAACTCGGATCCTTGTATCATCATGTGAGTTAGACATATTTGTTTTCCAATTTGTTAGGTATCTTTTTTTTTTTTTTAAACCTAAGGTAGCCATTGGTTCGAACTCCATGCATGAGCTATCGGTTTCTAGTGATATATCATCGCCTCTTCTACCTTCCCTATTTGTATTAATTTTGTGGTATTTATTTACATATTGGCGTTTCCTTTTCTTTTTTTTTTTAGTTTAAGATTTGGGTCATCCGATTTGTGTTAGTTCAATTGTATCAATTAAGGATTGGTTTTTATTGCATGCACCCTTTTTCATTGGATGCACAGTTCAGTATCTTATTTTCAAAAGATGAGTTTCACAAACAGTTTACCAAGAGTTCTGAGAAGGAATTGGAGACAACATGTCAACGACAAAAATAGTACAAGATCAACAAAAATGAGCGGTTAATTGCTGAAAGAAGTTAGTCTGGGTATGTCAAACATGTAAAACCAAATGTAGCTAGAGCTGAATCGGTGTGCAAAATCTCTAGCACTTAAATTTTCCACTAAATCACTCTAGATTATTTTTATTTTTTTTTAAATCACTGATCATTCATGAAATCTTTAAATTCTCAAGTTTCTATAGCAATTCTTATTCTATAATTTGTTCGAATTGAAACCAGAGCAAATGATATTAAATTTAGTAAGTTATTTTCTCTCATCGATACTCAGAACTCGTACACAAACTGAACTACAAATGCTACGTTGTGTCTACTTTTTTGTAGTGATAACATTCGTAACAATGATTTGGTTTATTAATTATGTCTCAAAAAGAATACGACCACGTCTTTTTCAAGGTCACAGATCAGTGGCGAACCTACGTGTATGTACAGTGGGTCAGCTCACCCAATTTTTTTTTCTTTTATTATTTTATTAAATTAATTGGTTTGAACTTGGTTTAATTTATTTTTTGAACTTGGTTCAATTTACTTTTTGTGGTTCAATTTATGTTTTGAAGCATAAACAAAAAATATTTCAAGCCCATCCGAGTTTTTTTTAAACCAAACGTGGTTCACTTTAATAAAACCCAATTTTATTTATATGTTTTAAAATTAGAAACAAAACTGAGCCCACTTTATAACCCTTTTCCTTTAACTAATAATCTAACCCTATTATATGATTGAGAAATTTATTCTTGAGTTTTCAAATGCCGTTTACGTTCATCTCAGTAAGTTTAGATTATGTTTTCGGTTTCTCAATGATTTTTAGAATTTTTAGAGTGTGTAATTGGAGATTGTTATGAAATTCGTAATTTGAATTGAATTATTTTATATAATTAGGTGTTTCATAATTATGAGTTTTATTATGAACGAATTCATACCAATTAGGCAATTACCAATTTCCAGGCGTGAAGAAGATGTGATTATAATAAACTAATTATGTTTGGATGGCCGACATAGAATCTTGTTAATGAAATCGACTTCTGTTTATAATTTAAAATATTAGAATACTGGTATTTCTTGTTATTTGATTTAGGTTCTTAGGTTTTAGAAAACGTGATTTTGTTTATATATATTTTATCAAGAATTTTGCTTAATCTAGTTATTTTTAAAAGTAGTATTCTTTTTTGTTTTTGTTTATTTCAGACGAAACAATGGAAAAGTTTTTCAAACGAAAAGTTCCATCCTCGTTTGAGTCATCTGGTAGTGATTTGGATAATCTACCATGGGATCCTGCAGATCGGAAAAAAAAAGTAGATTATCATCCAAACCAAAGAGAAGAGGTAATTCGCAAATATTTGATTAGAGGTCCTTGCCAACCTCGTGGTCATAGTTTTGAGCAAAAAGCGATAGGAAAGACATTGAGACGCTTCAATCATGACTGGTTTGATCAACACTCTAACCGGTTAGAGTATAGTGTGAAGAAAGAGAAAAGTTTTTGCTTGTTCTGTTACTTGTTCCGAGATAGTGCTGGTAAAAGTGTAAATAGCTTTCATAACAATGCAATCATGAAGTGTGAAAACTTGATGAACCAAAGCCAGTCTATCAAGCATGCTTTACATAAACAAGATGACATTACGAAGAATGAATATATAATTCGGTTGAATGCTTCAGTTGATGCTTCTAGATTCTTGTTGCGCCAAGGATTACCTTTTCGTGGTCATGATGAGACAGAAGAATCTGCTAATAGAGAAAACTTTGTGGAACTCTTAAAATACACTGCTGAACAAAATGAAGCTGTGAGTAAAGTTATTTTAGAAAATGCACCTGGAAACAATCAGATGACGTCTTCAAAGATTCAGTTAGATATAGCGAACTGTTTTGCAGAAGAACTAGTCAAATCAATTATTGATGAAATTGGTGATGATATTTTTGGTTTGTTGGTGGATGAGTCTGCCGATGTTTCATTTAAAGAACAAATGGCGGTGGTGTTTCGGTTTGTCGATAAAAGCAGGATAGTCAAAGAGAGATTCATCAATATTATTCATGTAAGTGGGACATCTTCTGTAACTCTGAAATCTGCTATTGATTCTTTGTTTGCTAAATATGGACTGAGCATCAAAAAGGTGAGAGGACAAGGTTATGACGGAGAAAGTAATATGAAGGGTCAGTTCAATAGGCTAAAGTCATTAGTTTTGAATGAAAACGCTTCAGCATATTATGTCAATTGTTTTGCTCATCAGCTATAATTGGTTGTTGTGGTAGTTGCAAAAAAGAATTTTGATGTTGGAGATTTCTTTGATCAGATATCTTTGCTGATGAATGTGGTAGGAGGTTCATGCAAAAGGAAAAATATGATCCGAGAGAGGAATAGAGTGGAGATTGAGAAAGCAATCAATGATGGTGAAATCAGTACTGGAAAAGGATTAAATCAAGAGATTTTTCTTCAAAGACCAATTAATACGCGTTGGGGTTCTCACTATAAAACTCTCTTGCGTTTGGTTGAGTTGTTTTCTTCTATTGTCGATGTGCTTGGGTATATTGAGAATGAAGGTCTGGAAGACTCGAAAAGACGTCAAGCACATGGTTTGCTCGAGTACTTTTATAGCTTTGATTTTGTGTTTTATTTGCACATGATGATACATCTTTTAGGACTCACTGATAGCTTATCAATGGCGCTGCAAAGAAGAGATCAAGACATTTTGAATGCTATGTCATTGGTGAAATCAACTAAAAGACAACTGCAGGAGTTTAGGGATGATGGATGGAATTCTCTGATGATTAAAGTTTCTTCTTTTTGTGAGAAACATGATATTGAAAAGCTTGACATGGAGGAAGATTTTGCTGGCTCAAAGAAACCAAGAAAAAAATATGGAGTAACAAATTTGCATCACTACAAAGTCGATCGCTTATATGTTATTTTGGATTTGGAGCTTGGAGAGTTTGACGATCGCTTTAATGAGGTGAACACTAAATTGCTTATTTGTGCTGCTTCTTTATCTCCTATTGATTCGTTTTCTCAATTTGACCACTCAAAGTTGATGAGATTATCTAAGTTCTACCCGGATGACTTTAGTCATGTAGAATATATATCTCTTGAGCAACACTTAGATATCTACATTGATAATATTCGAAGAGATGAATAATTTTCTCATCTAAATGATCTTGGAGAACTTGCTCGTATGCTGGTGGAAACACGAAAACATATGTCACATCCTTTGGTTTATAGGCTTTTGAAGTTGATTCTGATTTTGCCGGTTGCTACCGCAAGCGTTGAGAGATGTTTTTCAGCAATGAAGATCGTGAAAACAGATCGCCGCAACCGAATTGAAGATCAATTTTTGAATGATTGTTTAGTTTGTTTTATCGAGAAAGATGTGTTCGAGACTATTACAAATGAGACCGTCATAAAAAGGTTTCAAAGTAAGAAAGATCGTAGGATACATTTGTAGAATAGTTTATATTTTATTATGGATTTTTTTTCATATTTTTAATATTTTTTAATTATATATTGACCGTTAAAAAAACATTTTGAGTTCGCCACTGGGCCACACTACGAAAAATATATGGGCTTGGTACTTGCCTGGAAATTTAGAAGTCGAAAATGTAAATCTTGGTGCACAACTATTCCTACACTTGAAGACTTAATGCTATTAAGTCGCAGCAAGCTAGTCAATATGTCCATTTTGGCTGATTCAACTCTAATCTCGCTTTCTTGGTCCAATTTTTGGTTGGACTTGAATCTGCACCAAAATAAATAAATACTTCATTTATAATTTTAAAAAAGAAAAATGACTAAAAAAATCTCTTACTTTTTCTAAACTATCCAAATATGACAATTTTTTTTTTGTGAAATCATTTTATTCTTAAAGAAAAACTTACAACTGTATATTTAATTACTTAAGTTTTTAAAAATATTTCATTTTGAACTTCCGATGTCATTTTCGTTAATTTTTCGTAACGACACTCTTTTCATTAATGTGTGTCTATGTGGCATTCCATATCCGATTAAAATAAATCAGACGAAGGCAAAAAAAAAAATCAAATCAAATATGAGTTAAACCATCAAGTAGGTGATGGTCTAGTAGTTCTTGAAAGTAGTCAAAGTCACGAATTCAACTCTATTTGAATTGGTGATTTACGTCTTAAACACAATATTATTAATGTATGGCCCCAAACATCAAAAGAGATTATGAACCAAATGTCCGGAATTTCTATTTATAAAATTTATAAAAAAACATGATTTAAACCAAAAAAGTAATTTAATACCAACTGCAATGTTTTCTCGGTTTCTCTAACTAAGGATGGATAACAAATTCTAATTAACTGTCGAAATTGAGACTGTTTTCAATTAGATGACAATTATGTACCAAGAATTTAGATGATTAAGTTTCACCCCAAAAAAAAAGAGGCTTAAAGGGTATGTTGGCGATGTTGGTGACCTTGATTTCAATGGAATATTTTGGCGATCGTCTTATTTATGGAGTGAAGATATGGTTCTTCAATGGCGGAATTTTGTGACATCCATCTCAAATCTCTTTTGTTACATCTTTAACAAACAAACAAAAATTATTATGTGTGTGCATGGCTGCATGCATCTTGGTTATTTTCACTGCGAGATTGACGTCAATTTCTCTTAATCTCAGAAAAAATTGAGTATAGAAATCCAATTTCGGATATTAGGGATTTTTTAACTCCATAGATGATTTCGGAGAGAAATCAAGAAACATTGTAGTTTGGTTTATTTAATTTTAATCTGCCACATAAGCACTCGTTAGTGGAAAAAGAGACGTCATACGAAATATTAACGAAAATGACTTTGGAAGTTTTTTAATTTTCAATTAACTTATTTTATTAAATTAAACATCCAATCCAAACCGAGGATCGGTTCCAGAATACAAATTGACTTTGGAAGCTGATAAAAACTTGAGTATTTAAATACATAGTTTTAAGTTTTTAACTTGTTTGAAGAATAAAATAATTTCACAAAAAAAAAAAAAATTATTTGAACAGTTTGGAAAAGTATAGACTCTTAAGTTGTTTTCCCTTTGAAAATTAAATAGGATAAATAAGCCTAATGTAGTTATAAAAATAACTATTGGTAAGTTTAATAATTTATTTTTTTGGATATTAGATTATTAGTTGCTATTTTTGTTAACAGTGTTATTTTAATTCTGGAGCCATTTAAACATAATCTGACAGATAAATTTATGATTGGCCAACAATTAATCATAAAAATGATTTTATATTTTAAAAGATGAAAACATTTTAACTAGGACATGTGACCTAGTGGTTTGTACTACTGTTATTTGAATATTAAAATTATATTTAAAACTTTAATAATTATTGTATATGTCCGTTGAGAAAGACATTTATAAGTTATGACTATACTCGATTATTTTCATTCTCTACGTTAAAAGGAAAATCGGTGAGTTTAGCTATCCCTCTCTTATCCAATTATATTTCCGTTTTTGTTGAAAATAAAATAAAAATGGATACATGCAATACAAGTCGCAACTGCTTATATAAAGGAGACAATTTCAAAGCTCATTAGCAATCCACGACATACTTATTATCTCAATCATTAATTGAAGGAAAAATGCAGGTCCGATTCTTTATGTTTTCCTCATTACATTTTTTCAGTTGGAAGCTTCTGAAATATATGTAAAGATTTTTTTCGATTTTTTCCGATTTCCCGATTTATCTTGTCTGAAATTAGCAATATATCAGACGTCATTATACTATCATAATTAACTATTGATCATTTTTAATATTTTCATGACAGAAAGCTGTACTGAAATTGGATGTTCATTGTGAAAGAATGAAACAAAAAGCTATGTCAACTGTTTGTTGTCTCTCAGGTACGCGAACGCTCAACAATGGTTAATTTATTTTACTTTGAGCCTCAAAATTCTTAAAATAATTGATTAAGTCATAATGATATTTGATTTGTAATTAAGGAGTTAATTCGGTGGAAGTGAAGGAAGGTAAACTAACGGTGACCGGAGAGATTGATGCATATATGATTGTGAAGAAATTGAAGAAGATATGTCATACTGAGATTATCACGGTTGGGCCGGTTAAAGAACCGGAGAAGAAACCAGAACCGGAGAAGAAGCCAGAACCGGAGAAGAAGCCAGAAGTGATTTGTCATTGTCATTATATCAACCCATGTCCACCTTACCATCATTTCGACGGATGTAATAATCATCAGCTTCGTGGTTGGTTTTAATATGCTGTTGTATCGTCCCAACAATTTTAAGATTTTATCCCAAAAAACAAAAAACAATTTTAAGAGAATTCTCAAGAAATTATTTGAAAGAAATAAAGATTATAAATTGAAAATCATATCTTTAAATATAAATTCAGTTCTTTACAAAAATAAAATTTTGATATCTCCATCTAAATATGAATCCCTAAAACTATGTATCAGCAAACAGAGTCTAATTCGAAAACAAACGATGTTCACGAACTGATACTCCTAACACTAGTCAACACATTTATTATCAACAACACAACATATCAGCAGGAGGAGAGCAATCTATATGTGTGTATATATATACTAACATCAAAAAATCGGAATGTGTTGGCATTCATGCTTCCGGTCATAGCCAAGTTATGCTTACAAGTATAGTTTTATGCGCGCACAATCGATGGTCCTAAGAAAAACGGTGTCTGCATACGATATAGTAGCGACACATATCATACTAAACAAAAATTAATATAAATATAGGCAAGCAATGACAACAGCATCAGAACAAAAATCGGTAATGGTGTTGTCGACTAAAATTATTGCAACTAGAACTGATCTATTATTCGTGGGCAAATAACACTCACTTGGTCTAGTAGGAAGAAACGCATGAATCAACATATGAACAACCCACCAAACAAATCAGATAATCAATGCACTATCGATTCCTCTAACCAAACTAACTACATAGTAAGTCTAACAATTAATCAAGGAATCGACCGATCGATTCTTGTCCACAGCCGAGAAGATGACTCTTATGTAATCAGTGTAAGGAATATTTCCTCTTTTTCTATTATGTGGTCTTATAGTTATCCGGTTTCTGTTGGAATATTATTATACTATTTTTTAATATATTTGGTGTCCAATTAAAATGGAAATAATGGAGTTAATTCCTAATAAATCTCTACTTTAATAGAAGGTTGAGATTAATCCTAAGGAAACCCTAAAGAGGAATTAGATCATCTCTCCGCCTATAAATATATGCCTTTAGTCCATCATAAAGGCATCCCAAAATACACAACACCTAAAGAACCGTTTATAGGCAAGGAGAGAGAAACCTAAACTCCTATTTTCATAGATCAGGATACCGTTCAAGAAAATATCTCCACTACAATGAATGGAGGTAATCCGCTAACCCTCCTCATGATTCTATTATGTGATTAATCTAAATGCGTAAAGATCTTAGGATTCATGTAAATTATGCTTACATGTGGTATCAGAGCATGATTGTAAAACATCTGTCTAATCCATTAAGTATAATAGATCAATGATTTGAATAATGGAATATTAGAGATCTGCAAATTAGGGTTGTTTGCATATATGAATTTCTGTTTGAAAAATCGTTTGTGCAAAATTCGGGTTTCTGCGAATTAAGGTTTCCGTAGATCTGATACTGTGCAAAATTCGGGCCTCTGCATATTTATGGTTTTCGCATATCTGGTGTCTGCAAATTTCGAACGTCTGTGAAATTAGGGTTTTTCGCAAATTATTTTCTTCAAAATATGTTTCGTGCATAATCTGTGCGAATTCTAATATGAACATATTCTGTGCATTATTCGTACAGAAATGTTCTGTGCATAACTCGTACAGGTTCGTTTTATGTATAACTCGTATATAATTGTTCTGTGCATAATTCGTACAAAAACGATCTGTGCATAATTCGTACAGAAACGATATGTGCATAATATTTACATAACGATTTGTGCATAATTCGTGCAGAACATATGTTTCATAAAAGTACAAAGTTAGGGTTTGGATATCACCACAGTGACCTCATCCTATAAGTATTTGCATATTTGATATATTCATGTAGTAACTAGTTACCCACATGTAGACTATGAACATGAGATATGATCAATAACTTATGGAGTGTTTGTATATGTGTAAACCAAGAATATCCACAGATAACTTAGTCTAAATAATTAGGTACATCACTCAATAACATTTTCTGAATCTATAACTTTCCTTGAGATTATGGTGATTACCCACAGGAACACCATAGTTTTTTTTCATGTGCATTCAATTAGTTATGTGTTGATTATATTTTGAAGCCTAATTAGGACTTATCGTATCTCTAAATTGCAGCATCTTTTCCTGCTAATTTGTCATCTATGGTCTCTGTTGTTCCAATCCTCACTGGAACCAACTCCTCGGAATGAAAAGAGAAAATTAAGTTCACATTAAAAATACTAGACTTGGATTTGGCACTTCGTGAAAACAAGCCAAACTTCATACAAAGAAGACTTTTTAATATGAACCAATCTCTCCAATCAAAATTTAAATAAATTTTCTCAAATAAGGTTTGATCCATGGTTTCCGTAACACAACTTTCTGTGGAAGAAGGGTCAAAAGATGCATTTTATTAATTAAGTTGAGCTATCGACCAGTAGAATTACATATACTTAATATATTACTTAGGTAAACAGAATTAAGACACATAATTACGAAAGAGACATAAATACTCACTGTTAAATGAAGGATCAAAGCAACAAATTATTCACAGACTATCAAAGTCAGATTTTTTTTTTTTTGAAAGACCCAATCTGAGCAGCGATGAATCAATGATTAAACTCGAACAATGAAAAAGCATTCCTAACGAAACTATACGACCTATTGCAATTAATTTATAGGGCGCTTATATGTATATGAATATATGATCTAGAGAGCTTAACGACCTAGGTTCATAACTAGATTTCGCAAATGGGTTTGGGCTTCTAGATAATTCTCTGAGCAGCCCACTAATAATTAAAAACAAAACAAACGTAATTAACGAAATATTTTTTTTTAAACTTCACCTCATAACGTTATTAACAATCGCCGACCAAAAAAAAAACTCATACACCTGATGGACCTTATATTAGCGACCTTGCTTGAACTTCGCAAATCTTGCTTCTGGCGATCCGAAATCTATTTTCGTTGTTTTTTCGACGAAGATTCAGTGACTAACGACCCTTGCTCCTCCTTCCCTCAAACTTTTTTCTCTAGAGTTGGCCGAATTGCTCACCAAACCAACAATTATGCCTCATTTGTCATATTTCTTTCCGGAAAATTTTCAAAAATATCACAATAAATCTTGATTCTAAATTTAGCACCAGTGATTTAAATTTTCAACAATAGCACAAATTTATTATCAAAATAACTCAAAATTTCTTCATAATAATAGAAATCTAAACCTTAAATTTTAAAAAAAGGAACCCAAACATAATGTTTTAATTTTGTTTGTTATTCATTTAAGGTAACAAATATGTTCTCATAATAATTTGTGCTTTTTGGAATTTTAAACTTGGTGTGCTAGATTTGGAACAAAAACTAATTTTTATGTTATTTTAAGGTATTTCTCTTTCCGTTATTTGATTCTTCCGAATCGTTTGGTTTTCGTCCACTGTGATTCTTTCATCTTCTACAAATATTTTTGAAACAAAACTCGCAGTTCGAATTTTTCTTAAGTAAATTCCGTATTTGCAGTTTACCAAACATTTTTAAAATAGATTTCACGTTCAGCGGTTTAGGTCTATTCGTACTTCTTTTTTATGTGTCGCACTTTGAATTTTCCGGCGTTTCCTTAAACAAAACTTGAACCATGGACAACTACGTTTCTTAAATGGACTTTACCGGTGTAGGTTCCGCAAGCAATCTAGTTCCAAGCCAGCTATTCCCGAACAGAGTATTTGGCATAATTCTTTTTACTAGGAACCGATTTCAACACTAACCCAAATAAAACAAACTTGACTAAGTCGAAAACAAAGATTTGAACACTTTAAAAAAAAAATCTAACTGAATGTAACAAAAAAAAACCACAGCTTTACTATCTACGAACTTACGTAAATCTATTTCAGATTACAAAAATATTTCTCAAAAAATATTTTAAGTTAGTATGTCCCGGATTTGTGTTTTATAGATTTAGAAAGCAAGGTAGGAGGGGGAGGAGGTAATTAAAATCCAACATCTTTAAATTTATAAAAAGAATCGTTGTGACATCAGTTTGATTTCGATTTCAGTTTATTAAATCATATAAGAGACAACCCCAACACAAGTCCAATAAAGTAATAGAAAGTCCGTATGTTTAAAAGTTCTTGCAAGTATGAGTATAAATATATTTTTTATGTCATTATGGATTGTAACCTAGAGAGTTGCCATTTTGAGCAACTCTTTTTTTTTTATATGATATCAATCAATTTTTTTTTGATATTGGTGCTCATTTAAGCTTTCTCATCTTTAATTTATTTGCACCTAATAAAGCTTTTATGAACTATCTTTTTATATTTTATTTTTCTATTTTATCAAGTTCGTATAAGGTAGAATAATCTTGCTTTGGAGTTTTTTCACATGGTATCAGAGCTTCGGTCGATCTGGGATTAATAGGTATGAAGCATCATTGGTTCCATTTGTCGGAGTTGGAGTTATCAACTTCTCTGGAGACGAAAATTCCAAATCTATCTTGCTCCTTCTGCGTCAATTTTTGCAATTCAGCCTCTGTTTCAGTCTGGCTCAACTTATGTTAGAGAGGAATGAATCTCAAACCAAAAGTAAACCCAAAACTCTCATCTTATTATATAAAGCAGGATGCTCTCAATGTGAGTGCGACACATAGACAAAATTATAATTCACCAGATCGTGACATGTGTTAATTTTAATTTAGATCGCGACACGTGTCAAATCTAAATAATGTAAAAATAGAAATTTTCTTCTGTAAATTAGTTATTTCTTATATCAAATTGATGTGTACCTAAATAGAAATAGTAAAATAAAATAAAAGAAAAATAAGACATATTATTGGATAATTAAAAGAAATAGCAAATAAGAAAATATAAAAAAGGAAAATAAAATATATTATTTCATGTTGCACAAAAAATACATTATTTCCAATTTCTAAAAGTATCAAGAGGTTTTTTTCTATACGTGATTTGAAAAAAGTTTTCATTTAAAAATGAAATAAAAGGTAAAAAAAAAAATTTAGAAAATAGATGCTAAACTTGACACAGATATAAAATTTTAATTTGATGATTAATTACAAAATATACATGATCATTAATATATATATATATATATATATATATAATATATCAAAAATATTGAAATTTTTTATTTAAAATTGTTAAATAAATAATGAACTTGACTAAAATAAAAAATTGAATTTAAATTCGATAATCTATCACAAATCATATATGACCAATCATTTCAATACAATATAATATTTTTACTTTGTGTTTTCGTTTTATAGAAATAAATAAAATTATATTTTAAATAATTAGGTAAATGGTAAATTTCAGTAAAATACAAAATTTGAATTTAATATGATATTTGATTCCATAAAATAAAAAGAAAATTTATGAACATGCATAACTTTATATAAAATGCATCCAACTTTATATAATAAGATATATATATATATATATATATATATCATATGATAATCTTTATTTTTTTTTTATTAGTTTTTGTTTTATATTATTTAATAGTTCATACACTTATATATTTGTATGTTATTATTTATATATGTATTTATATGCTCAAACGTTTTGGTGTAAGTGTATATAGATGTGCGGTTTATCTTTATTAAGTTTAATCGGTTACCGACAACAGATATTTTATTTTATTTTTATCATATATAAATAAAATTATTATTAAACTCCACGTATCACGCGAATCCTAATCTAGTTATTAATAAAATTGAAAAGAAACACTAACGTAATAAGAGTAAAACTCTCCAAAGAGAAAAACTTTTCTTCCCCCGGATAAACCGATAAACCTTCCAAAGCTCTCAATTGTTTGGATGTCTGATGTCTCTCATAAACGAGACTACATCTCTATTTATAACAAAACTCTAACAAATCACTCTTTAAGAAAAATGGAAATTATAAGTAATTTCCTAATTAACTAAAATAGAGAAGCCTAGATAGTTTTCCAAATCCACTTTTGACTTTCGACCAAAACAAAAAAATCACACTTTGACTTGTTCTTGTTTATTCATTTTCTTCTTTCGGAAAGAAACTATCAATAGTTTAGAATTTCTAGAAACATTCGTATCAACTTGTCTCTTAATGCTGCAGACAATTAAGCCCAAAGAAGAGACTCTGCGGACATTGATGAATGAGTGAAGATGGTGCTGTCGAACATGAAGCTGAAGTAGAAGATTCGAGAAGATTTGGTTAAGTCTCTATCGGTCGCAGTAGCCGAAAGCAACCAAGATTTTGTAGCGAACTTGCAATCTCAGTCTCTAAAAGAGCTCTATTAGGGACTAAAGTCTCACATCGGAAGTTGGAAACGATTCTAAGTAATATATAAAGTATATAGGCCAATCCATTCATTGCTAATTGGTTTTGAGTTGGAAACCCATATTCTAACATGGTATCAGAGCCCGATCCACGCTGTCCAACCCGATCCAAAATCGATTTGACCAAAAAATTGGTCCATCGAAACTAGGCCGGACCCTAAAATTGGTCCCGGCTCTCCATGCCCAATTTTCCGAGATTAATGGGCAAAAAGAGCCATCATCTCGAGAGGGCGTATTAGGGACTAAAATCTCACATCGGAAGTTGGAAGTTTTTCTAAGTAATATATAAAGGATATGGGCCAATTCACTCATTGCCAATTGGTTTTGAGTTGGAAACCCATATTCTAACAAGCTCCTTGATTCAGGTAGCCACAAACCCAGATTGTCAAATAAGGAAAAGTTTCAAAGATGAAAAAGAAGCTTTATCCTCCGATGACTTCGTCATAAGCAGGAGGATATCTCTGATCTGTGAATGAATTTTTAGATTTAACCAAGATTTTAAACATGTCATCCTCTAGATCTGTTACGAGCTTTCGCTCTCGTAACCGGAGCCGTTGTTAACGTGAGAGAAAGAGAGAAGATTTAAGCAAAGATTCCTCTTAACCCTAATCTCTCTTTGAGAATAAGGTTAATTGTTGGAAGTTGGTTTCTTATTGATCATAAGAGACTCTTATATAGGCTTAGGTACAAAGCATCCTAAACCTAAACCAAAAAGGAAAAGCATCGTAAACCTAATAAAAAGGAAAAACACCAAAACATTAATAATAACATAAAAAGGAATAACACCAAAACTCTTAGAAACTCCTAAAACCATTAACTGTATCATTACTCCCCTCCTCGACTTGGAGCTTGTCCTCAAGCTCCGACTCCAAGTATGCCTTTTGCAGCTTCTCTACGTCCTCCCATAATTTCCACCAAGTCTTCCTCCTCCAGTGGTTCGTCCTCCTGATCATCCCCGTCCATGACTGGCATGATATAAAAAAGAACTGGTCTGCATACATGTGTTGGCAGCATGAAGAGCTCATCACAGTTGAAACAAAGATCTTTTGCTCGTCGCTCTGTCATTTCTGTCCTAGTCAACTTCTTCCAAAACTGTTTATGAAGAGCTTGTTTTGCTTCCTTTTGTTGAGGCAGTGGAGTTTCTTCGTCCTTCCCTCCTTGTACCATGTTGTTCCCTGACATTCTTAGCCTAACAAATGGGACAATATGCTCTCCAAACGTTCGTGTCCACTGATTGCCATCGATCTTGTATTCATTATCTCGAGCATACTCTATTGCTTCAAAAATCATTTCCGGGCGGAGATACTCAATTTCTTTCGCAAACGGTCCGCTAATCTTGCACAAAATTGCCATAATTGATGGTCTCCAGTGAGTCTTGTTTGCCGACCAAGACATTCCTCAAACTGATTGCAATATTCGTCCACAATCTCCGTGTGTCTCAAATTGGACAATTCACCCATTGGATTTACCGCGTCCGCTCTTCCAAAACGGCTTTTTCAAATCCTCTTGAACTCAGCCAATCCTAGCCTATGGGTGACTAACCGCCAGAGGTTATTATTCCAATGATACGCCTGTCCGGTTAGCATAAATGTGGCTTGGTGTACTTTTGCGTCATTGTCGAAAATCCTTTGATCGTCAAAGTAGTCATCGCACTTTTGTAACCATTCTATTGCATTGGTAGTTCCATCGTAGGGTGAAAACTCCATCTTTGATGCTAGCACCACATACCTATCTGAGCCGTGGACTCCCTCCCTCTTCATGAGTATCATAATCTACCTTCTCCACCAGCCTGTCATGAATTCTAAAATCACCATGAGCATAACTCTGTTGCATCTCGTTAGGTGTTGCACCGATTGGCCTCACTTGCCAAACCCCTCCTCCATCCGTTTTTTGATGGCCCCATTCTCTGCCCACAGTTTATGCCGGCCATGGTTGTAACACCCCCGAACCGTTCTAGACATAGACTAGCCGGGAAGTGCCACAATATGACGGATTAGATAAACGGTCATACCAAATCCTCATAATAAATCAGAGGTTTTGGTCCATCCATCCATCTATCCGTCCCTCTCGACCTAGGCCTAAGGCTTGCCAACCCGTACAGAAGCCGAGAGTTGTATTTAGCTCGGACAAAGCTAAATATCAGTAAGTGCTTGAAAATTTAATTAAACATACTTCGATTTATATATTATATTTTACAAGGGAAATCCGATTATTTATCTTACAAATCCGAGGCATGGATCCATTGTTTAAAAGAAAACCGAAATGAAAACAAGTCAAACACACACATAAGATTATCTTACAAAAGGCACGCGCAAACTACTCCTGATTGGCCTAACGTCCGAACAGTCCCACTAGGGCTCCCACTTTCTACGATTTCCTGTAAGACAAGTAGAATCATAAGTAATCTAAGATTACTTAGCGAGCTCGGATCCCTCTAAACATGCGTTAGTCCCTACCCACTCCGATAATAACATGAGGACAAGCATGCAAGAATAAACATCAAGCATATGCATCATTAATTAAAACAATCATGCGATATAACTCAAAGAAGATATTATATCTAGCAATCAAAGTATATATGCATAGCGGAAGCAATTCAAGCAATTATCATGTAGCTAAATAAGATATATCAATCAATATTTAGCTATCATGCAACACACAAATAACACCAAACATATAAACATTAAAGCATTTATGCAACTAATGTATATGCAACACAATTCCTAGGTCCCCTGCGCATCGGATACTTCCTCCACACCCCAAGAGAACACTTGCACTTGGTAATCACAAAGACACCCAAGCCGCAAAATATCTCTATCCTAATCCATAACGTGATGGCACATCAGGTTACATCGTCATGTAACACTCGGCCAGGGGCGCTACCCCAGTCCATCCATCTGAGTCTTCCCACTATCATGAACCCAAAGGTTTCTTGGATCCACTCTAGCGAGGCTAATGGAAGCACCGAATACACCCATCTATATGTATTTGGATGTACGGGTTTCATACTCCGCATATTTCATGCAACAAACAATCTAACCATTATGAGTCTTTCGATCCCATAAGATTACATGCAACACTCAACAATTAATTTACTCATGTATGGACTATGTCACATATACATAATAGTAAACTTAATATCACAAACAATCTTAGCCATTATGAGTCTTTCGATCCCATAAAACTACATGCAACAAACACCAATTAATTTACTCATCTATGTACGGATTATAAATCGCATATACATAATAGTAAACTTAATAACACAAACAATGTAGTCGTTATGAGTCTTTCGATCACATAAGACCACATGCAACAAGCAATAACAACCTGATATTTTATTAAGTATATACGGACTATAAATCACATATATATATAAAAGTAGCAAACATATTAACTATCACCCAAGTAAATAATTCAATGCATTTTAACTTAGTAAAAAAAAAGAATATTACTTGGAACCTCGACCAAAATTATTATTAATAATTCACATATTAAACACTTTAAATGACTTAGTCATTTTATTTAAAGTCTATATCCACCCCAAAATTATTTAAACTTAACCGTTTTGTAAGCTTTTACCCGGATTAAATTCATGCATAAAAATGCCTACTCATTTTACTATATGCAATAATTTTTATCCGGTTATATTTAAGCTTACCAACTCTACCCAAGTTCCACACATGCGATTTAATCTACCCATATTAGTTTTATGCTCAAATCCTTAACCGTTTTTATTCACATGCATTTTATTCTAACCGCGGGTCATGATTTTGCTAACCGCGAGCCATGCATAAATTCTACCCAATTTTTAGACATGCAACAATTTAAATCCTTATCATGCCTTAAAGTTTCTGCTCATGGGTTGTAATTCTACTAACCGTGGGTCATATTTTACTAGCCACGGGTCGTATCTTACTAACCGCGGGTCGTAATTTAAAACTACAACCGCGGGTCGTATTTTTACTAACCGCGGGTCGTATAACATAAACCCAAATTAACATGCATTCGTTTTAAAGCCTTACCCAAAATAACATGCAACCGTTTTAAAAACTATAGCCGAACTTAAAACATGAATCCTTTTTAACATGCAACAGATTTAACATGCAATCATTTTCACATGTATATATTTTAACATGCAACTGATTTAATTCATGTGCTACTTCACATGCTTCGAAACTCACAGTTTTTGATCGAGTTTTTAAACTCAAATCCCACCGCGAACACTCATATCCTTGCTGGCTTGGTTTAACCTGAAGCTAAGATAGGATTTACTTAGCCTTAAACAACATAAAACTTAAGAGAAACTTATCGGAAACATTAAACTTACCGAAACCGTTACTTCAAGACTTTCTAGACTTCACGCTCCTCTTAAACTCTCGGCTATTTCTAAGTGTTTAACTCTCATAACACTTTTACTCTTTCTAACTCATGAAACTCACAAGATCACTCACGACTTTACCTTTGATCATACCGAAAACCACCCATTTCTTAAGCGTTATGGTAGAACTCGGGCTTAACTCTCTGATCTAGAATGAAAATGGCAGAGTTTGTCTAAAGTTTAGAGTTATGAGAAATGTTTAAGGATCGCCACTTATTTATAGGAAAACAAGTTCATCATCCCTTGGTTTTGTGGTGTCATAATGCCATTGGACCATTTTTCCGACCAACCGAACACCATGCAACATTCTTTATGTTTCCAACAACATAACTACCTTCACCAAATTCTATGGAATATAATCTATGATGTGATGGCTCAGCAGATCTTGTCCCTCTTTTCTGATAACAAACTCAACCATGTGTCCTCATGGGAGCCTTATGCAGATTTTTAAATATTTTCCGTGTGACATCTATCCCACTAAATTATATATGTTTCTGATCCAATCTTAGCAGAATCTCAACTACCTTCATGATGAAGAGAAACATGATTTGATTGAAAGATTCTCCGAAATATTTCCCATTCCCCAATCTGATTTCATGCGATATTCCATCTGTTTTCCATGTTTCCTTTATTCTGATAAATCTGAGCATATATGATAAATTATCTGAGCTATTAAATCTTCCCATGAGTAGCTTTTGTCGATCATTATCCCTTTTAGTGATGAACCATGTGCCTGGACCCAGTTCACCTTTTTACTGTACCAGAAAATACCTTTTATGTACTTATCATAAAGTGATATGATGATTCACTTATTACTGTATCATGGCCCTACTGATGATTAAGTTACTCCCTTCCTGAGAATACTTTATGTCCATGTAATCCACTAAAAATCCCCTTTTCCTGAATTATTCCAATTGTCCCCTTAGTGGCGTTTTCAGTTTTTCCGGCTTACCAATAGCCGCCACGTGTCACTTTTCCACTGGCGCCACGTGTCACTTGTCACTGGTGCCACGTGTCGAGATTCCATTGGGACATGTGTCACTAGAATTTTCCTTAACCCGTTCTAATCCGTGATTTCCAGCATCCCAGCTTCTAAATTTTTTTCCTGACCCACGGATCGTACCGTTCCATTTGGTCGATCCTTGGTCTCGATCTATCTTGTAATTTTACTAGATCATTTTGAAATCTTTTTCAAGGAAAACTTCTTTCTAAGTCTATGTTGCCTTTGTACAATTCCCTTTTGCTTATACTGCCACCTTGGCTATCCATCCATTTCGGCTCTTTTGATCCTTCTGAGCCAAAGTCTAATTTTCCCCGATCCAAAAATCTTTTGTTCGATCCAAACATCTTCTTTTAGCTTCCTTAAGTCTTCCCAAACTTAAATTGATCCATCCCCAACACTTGATTCTTCGGTCATATTTCTGATTCTTGACCGGGTTATTACAATGGTCCACCCGAGAAGGCAAGTTTTTGCTCTCCTCTCATCATGCCGCAATCACTTGCGGGTATGATTTTGCCAAACTTGGATGGCGTAAGACTCGTACCCGCTCCGGCTATTTGTGATGTCATCCACATGCTTCCCTTGACCCCACTTAACACCTCTCCTTCGGAAAGCTCATTTGTTGACAGTTTGATTGTTGCTCCATGTTCGGGAAGAACCCTTGCCATTTGCCCTTTTGTGTGTGTTCATTCCCGTGTGTTGAGGTAAGTGTTTCAGGAGTAGTTCCGTATTCTGCTACTGTTTCCTTAAGGGATCTTACATCTTCTGTTATGTTGTTGACCTTCTCCATAAAGAGAGCGAGTTGCATCAACACAGGATTGTCGTCTTCCATTTAATCGTTTGTCTCTGATACGAAATTGATACGAGCTTTTGCTTTCGTAACCGGAGCTGTTGTTAACGTGAGAGAAAGAGAGAAGATTTAAGTAAAGCTTCCTCTTAACCCTAGTCTCTCTTATTGATCATAAGAGACTCTTATATAGGTTTAGGTACAAAGCATCATAAACCTAAACCAAAAAGGAAAAGCATTGTAATCCTAATAAAAAGGAAAAACACCAAAACATTAATCATAACGTAAAAAGGAATAACACCAAAACTCTTAGAAACTCCTAAAACCATTAACCGTATCAAGATCCTTCATCGAAACTTGTCAATGAAGCAAGAAACTCGTCTTCTGGACTTGAAAGGGAGTGATCTCCAACTGGTTGGAATTACTTCATCAAAGGACACTTGAATAGGCTAGTCGGGTTTGATACTGCAATTTTGTCGATTTCCATGGCAAATACAAGGTTTTGCTAAGCGCACATAAGGTGCTCAATGAAATGCCAGAAAAAAAATGGTCGATTGTTAATTGCTGATTGTTGTTGATGGATGGGAAGCTGAGAGTTGTAGGATCACTTTGCATTGTTGTTGCTAACACAACAACTACTAGAGTAGACTTCATTTCTCTTCGTTAGGCAATAGGTACTACTGATATGCCACAGTTGTTTTCACTGATCAAAGTATCGCTGGGGAGTAAAGCTTGATCTACAAGTATAGAAGAAAATACCTATCACCAAGAGTCATTAGCTCAACTGGTAAAGTATCTCAGACAAAGCTTAAAGATCGCTGGTTCGAGTGGCACTTGGGAGGGGACCATATAAAATGTTCTGGTCCCCGGTCTGAGGGGATGTACGGACCTAGGCCTAAAACCTCTTAGTATTCAAAAAAAAAAAATATCTCTGAGAGAATATTTTTTGTTCTACATGTGCATATCAGTTGAGTGTTAATGAGAGTACTGCTAGCTCTCCAAATTTGAACCAAGTGATCTCATTTATTTCTTTTGAAAATTTTTTTTTCTGTCACTAAGGCGAATTGGGATATATGTTTTTCACTTCCAAATAATCATTTTAACAATACTCGAGTTCCTGTCAAGTCAACAAGGTTGCACTTTCAAACTTAGCTTCGTTGCTTTCACACGACACCAAGTTTACGGGAGAATATTAAACAACCTATAAGATAAATCCAACACAAGTCAAATAAAGTATTAGCAAGCCCATATATATAGGATTCCTTACAAGTATAAGTATAAATGGATATCAATATTAGCAAGCCCATATATTTAGAGTTACTCAAAATGGTAACTCTCCTTCTTCCTTCTTTCATGATATCAATCAAATAAACTTTGATTTTGGTGTTCATTTAAATTTTCTCCTCTTTAATTTCTTTACACTCTTATGAGCTATCTTATTTTATATTTTATTTTTCTATTTTATTAAGCTCTTATGAGCTAGAATAATTTTGCTTTGAAATTGTTCACACAGTTTTGGTTTTGAAGTGATTCAACTTTTGCAAGAACACAATTACTATATAGAACTTGCTTGACAAGTTCTTATGTGAGCGAAGGAGTCAATAGGGTCAAAAATCAACCTTTTAGGGTCTTACACGCGGTCTGATATTGACACTTTCTTCCGGTTTCCCTTCGTCGTTACCTCACTACATTGATTTTAATTTCCAAACCAAATCCTGAAAAAAGTTTGGCTGATAATAAATTAATATATATTGACTCCTTTACTCTTTTTTGGTGGTCGTTCGCAATTCCTTTTGTTATTAAAAAATATATAAAAACTTTTTGTGGGTCATATATCAAATTCCTCGTAAATTCCTATGAAATCTCTTATATAATAGTCTAACTTAAGACTTGGAATTGTCATCAAGAAGCTTCGATATCTCTCCTCTCTTTCTCTCTCTCTTTAACATAACGAAAATTCCTGAAGCTTTTCCATAGTTTTCTTGAGCCATGGCCGCGAAGGTACTCCCTTTCTTTCCTTTTCTTCTCTCTTAAAATAATTATACTTCATTTAGTTGATCCGTTGATTAATCGTGATTTATATAAACTGTTTAATCATACTTATGTTTTAAATTTTAAAATGTGCAATTATATATAGCCATACTGATCTCTGGTTTCAAATGACAGAAAGCCAACTTGCAATTGAGTGTTCACGAGGAGAGAATCAGGAAGAAAGTGTTTGTGACCGTTTCTCGATTTTCAGGTATCTTCATAAATCACTTTTACAATATGATTTAGTTTAATTACTTTTAATTAAGTAGGGAAAATAAACATTTACTCATGACTTTTTATTTATTTGATGACATAGGGGTTACTTCAATAACAATGGATGACAAAACCGGGAAAATGACGGTAGTTGGGGAAGTTGATATACCGGTTCTTGTGATGAAGCTAAGAAAGATATGTACCGCGGAGATCGTTTCGGTTGAAGTTGTTAATCCACCTGAGAAAAAGCCTGAGCCGGAGAAATCTAAACCGCCTGAAATTGTTGCCTTTCCGGTTACGCATATGAACTACCCGTACCAATACCATCCTTCCTATCCAACTTCTTACTACCAATACCCGAATTCTAGAGTTGTGGACGAATCAAATACTTGTGTGATTATGTGAATTATCTAGATTTATCTCAAATAATGCAAGTTATGTAACACTAGTTTTGATGGAAGACTATATTTTTTGGGGGTACTGTATTATAAACATTTCTCGTATCAGCTTATTCGGAAAAGAACAAAATCAATTCTTGTATGATAAATTTAAGCTTAATACGCTTTGTTAATTTTTTACTATTAAATTTGAGTTTATCATGGATTTCCAATTCAAACCAATTGGTAATTAATGGATTGACTCTTGCCCTTTATATATTACTGTATTATTTCTCGAACTATCGATGTGAGACTTTCTTTCATTAACACCCTCTCTCGCGCTTAGATATGAACATCTGACATGGACAATTGTGGAAACAACATCTACAGGGTAGTCCAACAATTGAGTGGCTCTGATACCATATTAGTAATGAGCATAACTCACACCCAAAAGCTAGCTCAAAGAAGGAGGTTTGCCACACACTTATATATTAGTCACGAATCACAAACCCAAGCGATGTAGAACAAATATAATACACCCCTTCACGTTCAGGATTGAACATATGTAACGTGAAGTTTGTGGGACTAGACATCCACGGGTGGTCCACAATCAGAAACTTGGGTCTGGCTCACACCCAAAAACTAGCTCAAAGAAGGAGGTTTGCCAGACACTTATATATTAGCCAAGAATCACAAACCCAACCGATGTGAGACAAATAATATTTACTTTTAATCATCTAGTAATAATTAGTCTTTTTTTTTACTTTCGGTTTCATTCACATAGATATATTATAGGGTAATTCTCAAAAATACCACCAAAAAAAAAAAATTTTGTTCCAAGTGTACCACCACTAGTTTTTTTTCCAAAAATACCACTAAAACTTTCCTTTATCCAAAAAGACCACAAAATTAAAACTAAACTTTAAGCATGAAACTAAACCCTAAAAACTAAACTCTAAAAACTAAACTCTAAACCCAAAATACTAAACCCAAACCCAAAAATTTAAATTATAAAGCCTTAAAAATCATTTTTAGTGTTTGTGGTATTTTTGGAAAAACAAAACTTTTAGTGGTATTTTTGGGAAAAAAAAAACCCAAAGATAGTATATTTGGAACAAAAAACATATTTTAGTGGTATTTTAAGAAATTCCTCTTTTATATTCTACTAGATTTAGGATCCGCATATATGCGGGTTTATAATTAATTATTTTATAACATGTGAAGAAATAAAACACGAAAAAGTAAAAAAAAATCAGATCTCACGTAAAAAAAAATTGAGAACTCTAATGCGAAACTCTCATATAATTATCATATATCTATTTGAATTATTATTAATATTTTAATATTTGAAAATTCGTAAAAAAAAAAAACCAAACACAAAAAATGGAAAATAAAATCATATTACCAGTGTAAATAAATATATTAAGATAAAAAAATTGATGCAAGACCACTGATAGAGAACCTAACAATTAATTATTTATTTTAATTTATTTTTCTTATATTATTTTATTTTTAATTAAATATTCCAAATAATTAATTTTTCCTATTCCTATTTGAATTACGTTTACTTTTTATTACTTGGTTACTCACATATATATATTTTCAAAATATTAACGAATGGATTAACATATTTTATTTTAATTAGATTTACTCATTTTAGTCATATTTGGTTTTTATTTTTATTTTTTGACTCGACATATTATCTTTTTTTGGATGAAAAATGAATCTTATTATATAAAATAATTACAAAGTAAACACATCAAACTTTATATAATAGATCTTGGGATCTAAGTTATTAGAATTTAGATCAACCATGAAAGTAAATAAATAAGATTGAGAAAATCGATATGAAATCAATGATAGATAAGTCAAAAGAATTATTTATTTATTTGGATTCTATTTATTATATTATTTGGTTTTTAGTTAAATAATATCAAGGTGTTAGAAAAAATTATCATATTTTTTAATATTTATGTTTTTACTATTCATATTGAATTATATTTACTTTTTAGTATTTATTTACCCATATATATATATATATATAATTTTTATTATTTACTAATTAGCAAAAAAATTTATCAAAACAATTTTTTTTTAAATTAATGAAAACAATATTTTAATTTTTTTTTTGTATCTAATTCAAAAATATAATAGTATTATGTTTTTTTTAATAGATAAGACTATTTTGACACGTGATAAAATCTAATTGAAAAAAAACATTACGCATGTTAAAATTTTATCGATCAAATACCACATAATCGTATTAATTACAATATTTGACGCATCAAATTTTATATAATAAAATAAGATCCGTCGTTCCTAACTACTATTAAATGTAGCGAGGGATTGGTTAAATCGCATAATTTGGATATATATATACACATAATTATGTCGCTTTTTTAATCCTTGATGAACATCTAGATCGTTCACGTAATACATTCGATTGTAAAAAATAAAAATAATTATGAACAATTAGCGAATGAGATTATTAATGGAAACGAGATTAAGAAAGAGTCAAGATCGAAAGTAACAAAAACAAAATTATGCAAAAGTCTACATTGACTCGGGGTCAACACGTGGAGTGGGGCTTACGAGGATATTTCGTTTCTTGACTTGGTGATGGCAGAATATTCAAGTCTTCTTACCAAAAACAAAATTAATAAGGTATCCCAAAAAATAAAAGAAACCTTTTTTGGGTCAGTCCGGTTAGGGAAAATAATAATAAACCAAAAATTTCTCTAATTTTCTCTTAAAATTGACCAATGCAGTGGAAAATATTTTCCTCTATTTGTTGTGTACTGTTGAAAAGTACGAAATATATATTATTTCTTGAGAATTTTGTAAAATTAGCTTTAAATGTCATTGTTTTTTTTAAATGCACCGCTTTTTAAAAAAATTGAAAATTCAAACTAATTTACCGAAATATCTTTATCAATGATTGATAATAACTTTAATATATCTAAACTAAGTTTTCAACATAGAAAAACTATTTAAAAAATTAATAATTTATTTTATAATTATTTATAACTACAATGAACTCTTTTGTGAGATAATGAGTTTTCAACTCAAAATCAATTGGTAATGAGTGGAGACGTTCATATCTCAGTTTTTTGGATCGGTTATATCCGTTTAGACTTGCCGGACTCTAATACTATGTAAAATTATATGCTTTCAACTCAATCAATTGGCAATGAGTGGAGATGTTCATATCCTTTATATACTAGTATTGAACTATCTCCACTTTTAATGTGAGACATTCTAACACTCTAACATACCCCATCGAGATGATAACTCTTTTGGCTCATTCATCTCGAACCATATTCCAAATCTTTTTATTGGTTATTAACTTATATATGCGTGGGTTTGGGCTGTGATGTTATTTTAGGAATCATAGGCTTCCAACTCAAAACTAATTGGTAATAAGTGGAGAGGCTCATATCCCCATATATATTAGTGTTGAATTATTTCCACTTTTTCAATGTGAGATATTCTAACATGCCCCTCGACATGATGACTCTTTTGGCTCATTAATCTCCAACCGAACACATGGAAAGCTGGTCCGGAAAAAACGCATCTCGTGGCAAATGGGAAATCTCAACAACTAGGCATTGATTGTGACGATACTTTCAGCCCCGTTGTCAAACCAACTACCATATGAGACGTGTGCTATGTCGGCACAATGATGTCGAATCAGGTTTTAAATTTATAATTCTAAATATTTCTTGCAAGTGCACAATAAACGCAGTAGTACTTAGATATCGATCAACTGGAGATTGAGAAAATGCACTACAAATCTATTAGAATAGAATAGAGCTAAGACAAAGATAATAAAAGAGTGTCACGAAAATCAGATTGCAAAAGTAATAAAAGCAAGGAAAAGCGTATAGAAAATCAATAAAGGACAAGCGTTGGATGTTTAGAGAATTCTCCAGGGATAATGGACTTTTTCGTTCAAGGAATCTAGTAATAATAAATCAATTAGACAAATTCTAGAACTTGAATCATTGATGTATAAAAAACCTACTCTCACAATGCAATTAATTATGTCTAACAACCTAATTAGTCAACTTTTGCAACTAATTATGAGATTAAACACACAATATGATCCGGTTTAATTAACATTCACAATGATCTATAACTCAACTCTCGCAGTTTATAACTCTAAGCTCGTCTAAGTTAGTTCAGATGATAAATCCGCACTTTTGGTGGGTAAATCAACCTAGCATCAATTACTAAGTGGCCAACGAAGCAATATGTAATAAAATCGAGCAAAGAACGAAGAACTTTCTAGATGAGATATATTCTAAATCCAGCCACCTAAACTAATCAATCCATGAATTTCCCTTTGAAAACCCTTAAACCCAACAACCAAACTACTCAGACATGATCAAAGAAATCATAGCAAAAATAAAATAAGAAGATTACATAAATAAAGAATAGGATTTTAGAAACCAACTCTATGGAATACAAAGAGGATGAGATCTTCTCTTTCAAAGAATAAGAACTAGAAAAGTATCAAAAATGGATGTAAATTTCGTGGGTTTAAAGTATTGTGAAGGTGAATTTCACCGTGTCTTAAATAATACAAAGAAAAAGTATATTTATAGGTCTTGGGAGGCTTCTAGGTCTTTGGAACTTTTTATTTTTGGATTAGGAAAACTTGGACTTGGATTTGGGCCCTTGAGAACTCTAGAAGTATGGGCTGAAATTGAGGATGAGTTTAGATTCGTGATCATGGCTCAGGCCCGTCATTTTGGTGATCCAACTGATGAGCCCTTAGCTTGGAGTCTGCTTGGATAGGATATGGTAAAATCGTCATAACTCTTCAACTTTTGATCCTCTCGTGGCTATCTTGTGTCCAAATATCAGCTCAATCCATTAAGTTTAAGGTCTTTATAGAATCTTTATAGAAT
This sequence comes from Pseudoturritis turrita, assembly GCA_900406555.1. Classification (NCBI taxonomy): domain Eukaryota; kingdom Viridiplantae; phylum Streptophyta; class Magnoliopsida; order Brassicales; family Brassicaceae; genus Pseudoturritis; species Pseudoturritis turrita. Next base: position 490,829 of record OVBL01000568.1, read on the forward strand.
CTCAAACTTCTGGTGCTTCGAATCTGTCCTAAAACTGCATATGTTGCATTTTTGTCTTTTTGGTCCAAATTGTGTTAAAAACCTGTAAAGACACTAGAAACTCCAAAAACACTAAAAATACCTTTAAACACTAAAACCAATGTAAAATATTATATAAAATCCTTAAAACAATAGCTAAAACAGTAAAACCCAGAGTATATCACACAACACGCATTTCGCCTTTTCAACAACTTAACATTCAAAATACATCCCTCCACAGTGACCTCAAAGAGATTGTATACATGCACCAGCCTTTGGGTTCCACGATCCCACTCGGCATGATCATGTGTGCCTTCTATGTCGATCTCTATATGGGCTTAAGTAGGCTTCACATGCATGGAACAACCGATTTGATGTATGTGCCCGTAGCATCAGTTTCCATCAAAGCATCTTGGATCCCTCTTTATTCGTCTTTCACCGGAGCTGGCCTATCTACTCATGTACGTGGATGATATCATACTCACAGCTTCAATGACAGTACTCTTCTGATCTATCATTGCCGCTAGGGATAGTCCTCCCATCACAACCCAATATTGTACCGCAGTTTAGTTGGCGCTTTGCAATATCTCATGATCACCCATACAGATATTGCTTACGCCGTCCAGCAAGTATATTTGTTAAAGCATGATCTGAGGGAATCGCATTTCGCTGCTCTGACATGTATTATTGGCTACGTTAAAGGCCTGATATCTCACAGTTTTCCACTACATGTAATATGAATAAACAGTGAAAAAATAATGATGTTCAAAGAAAAATATAATTACTTTCCATTAAAAATGTATATCAATTGGAAAGGAAAAGAAATTACATATAAAATCTATTCAAAACCAAAGGAAAAGTATCTTATACTATATTTGAGAAGTGATTTTTTCTACGTGGCGGTTTCATAGCGAGTTTCAGACCTAAAATTATCCTGATGCCATTAATGAAATCGATAATTTACGATCCTTGCCTTCTATTTTATCTGACAAAAATACCCATAACATTTGGTGAAATTATTGGGTTTGAGCCCATTTTTATCATGGCCCGTATTTTATGTGAAACCCTAAATTACAACTATAAAATTTCTTATATATATAGGAGTTTTAGGGTTTAGTCACGATATCTTCTTGCTCTTTTTTGTTCGTTTATTAATTTTTCATCGATCCTGATATATTTCTTCCTTCGTCTTTTTGCAGCAAGTTCATCGTGATGATTTCTTCTTTCGTCTTCTTGCAGCACATTCATCGTGATTCATGGACATATGTGATCCTTTCTTTCGCTTAAGCTATAAATTGATTCTCTGAAAAATTATCTTCGTATTTACTTTCTTTGAATTTTTTGCTTTGTTTTATTTTGGTGGGAGAGTCTCAAAGGCTTTGGTTCATCGATTAGGTTTGATGTTTTGTTCATCGATTCGTTTCTTATCGTTTTAATACTATTCTCTTTTTGCTTTGTGTTAACGTGTTCATTGTTTCAGGATCTTCCAATACGTTCTTTTTCTCTTTTATATGAATTTTTTTATTGTTTATTTTGTGTTACATTGCTTCTCTTTTATTGAAAGTAGTATTGATCTTATGTTTTTTTATTCATATAAGAAAACCAGCAGCTTCAAAACATATCTATGGTCTTCGTGCAGGTAAGTAATCTCACCCTTTTCGGAGCTAATCTCAGCTCTTTCCCTGAAATCTCTTATTCTGTTTCTGATCGATGCAAGTAATCTCATGATTTATAATTGATATGTTTGTGCTTAATAAAGTCCTGACATATTTACGGTGTAGTTGACGGTACTTTAATCGGCTTATGCTTCAATATTCCATATAGCATATCGATTCATGGTTTATACTGTCTAGATCTATGTTATATTGATTTTTGTTTAATCTATTTTGCATGCTTTTAATTATATTATATATGCTGTATATATTAAGTAAAGTCTTTGATTAACCAATGATTTATTTACTTTGTTTGCTGGATTTTGCAATTAATAGGGTAACATGTATTTCTAATTGAAAGTGCTCAAGAGAAGAAAACCATTAAATTTCTGATATGTATGTCCCCAAACTTAGAAACCATTAAATCTATTATGTTTGGTATGTGGGAAGACTCACATAGTTGGTGCAGCTACTGTAGCGTGTTCCCTACGGTTTGTATCAGTGAAGGGACATGAGCTATAACCAAATATATTGGTGCTTCTGAATATTTTGTAAGAACAACACCTTTCTTTGATTATCATGCTTTTCAAATCTTCAGTAGTGCTTGCTTTTCTATACTGTTGAGTTTATTTTGATTTTCACAGGCTTCTTGCGGTGTCTTTAAATTGTATTAAAAATAGAACGGTTTAGAAACCTCAGTGGAAAAATGGCTCTAGAAAAGAGTGTCTCATATGATCATATCACATAACGACAAACAAACTTCTTCTCTCAGGTCCGTGATATATTTTCAAAAGCGGCAGCCGCAACACCATGCCAACTTTTTTTTGATGAATTCGATTCGATTGCTCCCATGACAACGTAATGTGCATCTTTAAAGTCTGTTAATCAAGTAAGTTACTTCAAAGTCCAATTGAAAATGATTAGTAAAAAATGTCTCTCTTTTTTTGTTCAGGTGAATTTCTTGGCTTGACTCAAAAGACCCATTGACGATTATTTTTATTTGTTTTAATGAAACCTAAATCCATTTCCATAATATTTGATAAACAATAATACCGTGGTTGTTTTATGTTGTATGATTGTTTGAAGTAAAAACATGTTAAAGATATATTTTAAACCCAACAAATAATCGAAATATTAGATTTTATAAATATATTTATGTTTTCTTTCTTTCTATCAGAGGAAGTTATTTGATTTAGAAGCAAGTTCAACTAAGCCAAAGACACCAACGTAATATATTGTCCCATGTAGTGTATAATATGGACAGAGCGAGTTAATCTTATGTAACCGAGTTCTTCAATCCACGCTTACAAATCAAAAGCAACTTCCACAACACTTATTGATTCCAATGGAATGAGAAGGGGAAGGTGATTCAATGTCGAGGAAGTGTGCTTTTTTAATCAGCCATGGTGAAGATGAAGGAATTAGAGAAAGGTCAAATATATGAAGTTATTGGATTTTTTTGTAGGGGTGATTTGTTGTATAAAGCATGACCAGTTGAAAACCATTTTTGATCGGTTAATGTTGATATATCACACACATTTTAGTTGCAATACCAATTCACAAACATGGTCGGAGATTTTTGGGTCGGTTGATTTTGAAGTTATTCTGTAAGGATTTCTGTGTTATTCTATAGTCGCGATAAAAATATCAAATTTTTGGTTATGGATTTGATCGTTCTTTGTTTGGTTTTCATATGTAAACAAATTAAATTTCCAATGCTTTTGTTCTTTTTCCACATTCAACGATTTTTTTGAGAATGAAAGAAAAAATCATGAATTATAATTCTAATTCAAGTTTCAATTGAATGAAAATTGATACAAATCATGAGATTAATCAAAAGCTAATTCTAAGTCATGAAAAACCAAAAATTACAGAATAGTGCAATGATTCGAATGCAAATCTCTTTCTTTCTCATGCCCCAGAATGTTGTGATTGTTCATAATACGGCTTGACCGTCTCACATCTTCTCTTTGGTTGTGTCTCTTCTCTCCGAATTCTCTATGTTCTCTTCTTGCTGCCTTGTCTTCTCTCTCCAACTCCTCTCATGGCGTCGAAGTCAACCCAGAACGATGAACAGTAAATCTTTTTCCCCGATTTGATTTCTAAACCCTCTTTTTCATTAAGAGGATTATGTTTTAGATTTGGTTTGTTAATCGGGTTTTCGGGTTCATTTTTGGATCTATCTAATCGCCATTATAAAACATGATTTACAATTTTAATTGCATATGTTGAAATACTTAGAATCCGTTTTCTACTAATATTATACCAATCATTTCAAAATGTGACCTTTTAATTGATTCTCTTGGTGTAGCCTTATGGCGATTGGTTCAAATGGGATGATGCAATATACATCCACTCTCAAGTGCGTCAGAACCCAAGCCAAGGTTCATCTTTTCAAAATGGGAAGCCAAAAAGGTCGCTAAGTATGTTAGAGCAATCTGGAAGGAATTGATGAAGTTTGATAAGCTTGAAGAAGAGCCCAATGTATACCTTTGATGGGGTAATGCTTCAAATTCATATCAGAAGAGCAAGCACTTAACTATATTCCTCCACCGAAACCAAAATTGTCTGGTGGAAACTTTTGCTGACAATCTGTTTATCTGCTTCTGTCTAATTAGTCCATACAAGCATTCTTTTTTTTTTTCAAACTCTCGGACATAAGTATACATACAAACAACGTTCAAAAGACTATTTTGGTGCATTCTCATATGTTGGGATGCTTCTCAGAGATATAAACATATGCATGCATATATTAATTACCATAAGGCTTAAACTAACAAATTCCAAAGAAAACTATATTAAGTATATTAGACAGATATGTGTTAAAATCTTGTTTGTCGAATTTTCAATGTATTTCATACGGATGGAATACAAATAAAATCGATTTTGGTAAAAAAAAATTCAAGTTTTGTTTCTTTTCACATTTCATACGGGTAAAACTAATTCTAAAATTTAAAAATTATGGGATTGACAATTAAATTAAAAATATAAATTTATAATAATAATATTTGTATTTTCTTACCATAAATATAAATTAAAAATGAATAAAAATATAAACCAATGAAACCAAATTTTAACTAATTACTATTATTCATTTATTTTGCAAAAGTACGGATTTGTAAATTTATGTTTTGGATTTTAAGATTGAGTGATTTGGTCTAGATAAAAGATGCTGGGAAAGAAAAAGAAAAACAAATTATTTGTGGTGTATAATATAGAAGATACCATCCCATTAATAACGACGAGTACACCATCAACTTGAACTAATCGTGCTTACCTTGCCTTGCAAGTCGTTGTATAGTGAAATCATACTTTTCTAATATAGAGGATCAACCAAGCAAATCAGCTTCACGGAGATTAAATGCTTACTATTTCTTCTGTACTTGGAAACCCACCAAAAAATAAGAGATTTTTTTCTTAGAATTATTATTCTCTATTTTCTTCATTTCAAAAATCAAAAGATCACAACTTTTGGTTTATACGAAAGACTTCATCAACGGAATATCCATATTCAAAAGAGATTATATAGATATTCAAATACATGAAAGAAATACATGTTTTTAATATCACGTGTTTATCGAAAATATTTTCTAATATTAACAGTTTTTTAATTTTAAAATTCTAATGAGGATATTTATTAATGTCTTGTTTTTTTTTTTAAATTTGGATTGCATTAATTTAAATGAGGCAAGCGTGCTAATGAATATTACAATAAGCCAATTCTAGAAAATAAGCCCAAATTCGAAAAACCTAAAAGAACTTTGTAGTAGAGCACACGCAAGAGCCCTGTAGTAAAAAAGTCCACACAGTGGCCTAAAAGACGGAAAGCCCACACAGGGCCTCAGATGTAGTAACAAACTAGGTCACACCCAGGCCCGGCTCTGGCCCATGGCGAGAGAGGCGAAGGCCCGAGGTCTATCTGAAATTTTTTTTTTCCCTATAAAAAAAGGCCAGTTTTTAGAAAAAAAAAATTATTTACTAAAAGGGTCCAAAATTTTTTTTTTGCGAGAGACCCAAATTTTTTTTAAGACAGGTCTGGTCACACCTCAACTCTAATAAAGAAACGAAGTGAAGCGACATATCTAGTTATCCTAGGCTGATCCATAATTAAAGAATTGATGCATGCAGATTTTGGTCGTGAAAAGAGGCGATTCAAGTTCTGATGATGGAATCAATTTGGAGAAGAAGAGCATCTGGTGAGCGATGGATAATGCGGTGTAGTCCTTCGTTCCTTTCATGCCAAATCTCGTAGATAAAAGCTTGCCAAGCTAGTAGGGTAAGATAATGGAGGTGCCTCGGTCCTGAGAAAGTTATGAGTGCCTCTGTAGTTGAATCCCAGTCAGTCGCATGTAGATGGAACCGAAGCCTTGAAGCCAGAGATGACCAAACCGCATTAGAGAAGTGGTATTCAAAGTACAGATGATTACGAGATTCAATTCCCTGGTTGCAGAGAAGACATTGAGGGTCAATAATCAAACCCCAAGTGATTAGTCTATCACAAGTTAGGCAGCGATTGAGTAAAACCATCCAAGTTAGAGTCTTGCGCTTTGGTGTTCCCCTTTTAAACCAGATAATACGATGCCATCTCACTTGTGGTCTCCATCCCTGATGATATTATACACCAGACATGAACAGAAGTTGTTCCTTACCAACCCATCAATTCTGCATTCTAATGTATCACTTGTTTGGGATAGGTTGACAGTGGTTAGATGGATCAGGAGGTTCTCAAATCGAGGAGTCCTAACAGAAGGAAGATGCCACATTTCCCTTTGCCACAATGAAGCTAGTGAAGCCGAGTATGTGATTCTTGTTTGGCAGGGACCATTGGAACCAATGTAGTCGATTAACGGAGCATAAGGGCACCAAGGATCAATCCAGAACTTGCACTTCCAAAGATCAATCCAGAACTTGCACTTACGACCATTCCCATGAACGAGTTGTATCTACTGGTAAGCTAAATCCCTAACCTTTAGAATTTGTTCGAGAACCTAAGTATGACTATGTTTCTGCTTCAATTCCCACAAGCTATGATCTTTGATTACATTCTGATGTATCCAGGCAACCCATATTGATTCATTCTTAAAGAGAAGGAACCAGAGGAGCTTAATGGCACAGGTTATATTCGATACCAAGAGAGTTTTAATTCCAAGACCACCTTCCTCAGTGGAGTAGTAACAGTCTCCCAAGCCACTCTTGCAACATAACACCCTTCTAGAGATCATTTCCAGAGGTAAGCACTACACATAGAGTTAATTTTCTCTATGCATCTTTGGGGCTGAACAAAAGCATTACACCAGAAATTATTAATGCCTACAATGACAGTGGTTAGAAGTAACTGTCTTCCTGCAAATGAGAGATACTTTGTAGTCCAAGAAGTGATTTTTGCTCTCACATTTTGCAGGAGGGTTTCACAATTGAGGATAGATAGCTTCTTGGTGCAAAGAAGAAGACCCAAGTAGCGGATGAGGAGAAATCCCTGAGGGATACCAGACAGAGAAGCTAAATGTTCAGTTTCCACATCAGTCAGGCCAGAGGAGAAGAAGCAGGACTTTTCCACACTGATGGCAAGACCAGATAGCTGATTGAACTCATGCAGGATTGACAAAATTCCTTGTACAAAAGAAGGAGAACTATCAGAGAATATGAGCAGGTCATCTGCAAATTAAAGGTGAGTAAGACTTGTCCCTTCACACTTAGGATGATAGTTAAATTTTCTTTGTTCTGCTGCATCATTCAACATATGAGATAGAACATCCATAGCTAGGCCAAATAGATATGGAGAGATAGGATCTCCCTGTCTAAGCCCTCTAGTTCCTTTGAAATACCAATGTAGATTCCCATTAATACCAACAGAGAATGAAGTAGTAGTTAGGCAACTTGCAACCCAGTTGATGTAGATATCCGAAAGTTGTATAGCTCTTAAGCAGTTTGGAATAAAATCCCATCTCACATAATCAAAAGCTTTAGCAATGTCCACCTTCATAGTAATTCTCTTAGGGTCCTTATTCTTATGATAGTAATTTACTATCTCTGAGGCAAGTAGGTAATTCTCAAGTAGTTGCTTCCCTTTACTGAAAGCTGTTTGATTTGGAAGAATGATCCGAGTAAGGATTGGTTTGAGTTTTGCCACCAATAACTTAGAAATAACCTTGTAGATAGTGTTACAACAAGAAATATGCATGTAATCTTTGATAATTGAAGCTCCTGGAAACTTTGGGACCAATGTAAGAATTGTAGAATTAGTAGCATTAGGCATAAAGGGATTGTAGAAGAAACTGCTAACAGAGTTTATAACCTCCTAACCTAACACAGGCCAAGTTTATTTGTAGAAACCAGACATCAGACCATCAGGGCCAGGACTCTTGTTAGGATTTAGTTTAAACAGTGTCCTAGTGATCTCATCAGATGAAGGAACCCTAGACATAAGAGCAACATCTTCTTGAGGGCATACTGGGCCAGTAAAAGAGATGATAGTAGGTAGAGAACTACCACCCATAGGAATTGTAATAGGCCCAAGAATACTTTGGAAATGGTTAGTAGCCAATGTATCCCATTTCTATTGGGGAGGTAGCCTCATAGCCATCTAACCCTTTTAAGCAACAAATAATATTAAAAGCATTTCTGGCCATTGTAACTTTGAAAAAGTAAGGATCCTCTGTTTTCAACCAATTGATCATGGACTTTTGCTTGAAGTATTCCTCCTCCACATGCCTTAAATTAGAAAGATTATAAAAGCTTTTTGTAATGTCCGTATTCGAGAAAACTGACCAAGAAATTATTTGATCGATCATTGGGTTAAGTTGGATCAAATAAGTTGGGTAAGTTGGCTGCTGGAAATCCGAATGTGCAAAGGGTTGAAGTGATCGAGCTGGATGAGTGTGATCCGAGCTAAATTCGAATTTTTTAGGCAGTTTTGTTCGAGGAAAAGGAAATGATCGAGTAAAACTGAGCTGGACACTTATTATGGGTTAAAATCAGATCAAGCGAATTTTTCGAAGTCAGCTGGGTCAGTTTCGGATATGACAGTTACTTGGTGGGACTGTTTGATCCATGCTGGGTTTTATCAGAAATTTGCCTAAGGTAAAAATAGCCAAAAATATTCTAAGGCATTTTGGCGGGAACAGTTATCTGGAAAAGGCAGAAGAAAGCCAAAATTATTCTAAGGCATTTTGGCGGGAACACTTATTGAGAAAGGTGAAATTAATCTGAAATATTTTCTAAGTATTTTGGCGGGAATGGTTACTGAGCCAAAACAAGCGGATTTGCCTTCGAAATATAAGAGAGAACAGTTTTAAAGGTAAAGACACGTGCCAAAGGGGTAAAAACGCTCATAATAGTTATTCTGCTTGAGAAAAACGGACAGTTGGCAGTTGGGTGCGATTTTGGGCAATTATCAAGATTAAACTCGGGTTTAGTCTTATTTTTTTCCCATTTTCGTCCCTTTCTGAACAGTTTCTGAGAGAGAAAACGCAGAGAAAAACTCAGAGAAAAATCCAGAGAAAATCCTAAGTAAAAGTCGACAGTGATCATTGGATTGGAGCATGATCATGGCTGAGCATTACGACCATCCTGAGATCAAGTCTTGGTGGATCTATTAAGCGGATCATTGCGACAAGAGGTGTCAGAATCGAATCGAATCGGATCAAGGCAATTTTCGAATCCGATTGGCTAAGGTGAGTGCATGACCATGGTTCCTATTCTAAGATCATTTGATTGCAAGATTTCTTACTGTCATTAATTGCTTGAGTGATTCCGACTATTTTGCTTGTTATGTTCATATAATCTGCATTTCTGTCTTGATGTGCTGATCATTTGATCGAGAGTCTGATCGATTTAATACGCTTGGGAGTCGAGTATTCTTGCCAAGGCTTACCCGGATCATGTAGAGACTGTTCGATATTCGGATCAGACATGCTTGATGAGAATTCCGTTCATGGTAAGTAATAGTGACTGTTTGAAGTTGATAAGTATAATTACGATTATGTTCTGTGGCCTAGTGAGATGGATGACCGCATCACTAAGAAATTTTGTTGCTTATGCCTCCTTTATGGATGCAGGTAATGAGTCTGGCCGTGAAAGTAGCTGATCACAAGACAAAGGCATGAAGGAATGGATGGTTGGATCGGGTAGATAGATTCATTTCAATGTAATAGCTTATTAGCAAACTGATCATTGTAATTGAAACCTCTTGATTCAATCAAAGTTAAAGTTTATGTATGGAAATTAGCTTATCTAACTTAAGGCAAAAAAATGGTTAAGTAAAACGGACTGAAAATTTGGCTAAGTGTCTGGTTCGTAGTGAGGCTTAACCGTGGGTAGAAACCTTGGGTTGGGTCACCACAAGTTGGTATCAGAGCATTAACGTTTCTAGGACAGTCTAGCATAAACGGGTAGTGGGTTGATCAATCCTTCTAATGCCAAGGTCTCGCGGTAATGTTTCTCTTAAGTTTTTAGTTTGTGATCTAAGTTAGTGTCACAGTTAACTTATGAACCGGATTATGCAGATGGCAAAAAGTACTCGAACTGGAAGGCGACGAATTGGTGAAACTGAGGAAAACTCAATGAATGATGCTGTCAGGAATGTGGCTGAGCAAGTGAACGTTGAGAATGAATTGGATGGAGCAGTTGATGCGGCTGCTGTGAATGCAGCTGGGATGGTTGTGAATGCTGGGATGGTTGTGAATGATGTTGCCGCAACAGCTGGGATGGTTGTGAATGCTGTTGCGGCTCCAGTTGTACTAGAAGCAGTGTTGGGATTACTGGCTCAAGTGTTGGAAAGGTTATCGGGTGTTGTACCTGCTCCGGCAGTTACACCGTAGGTTGTACCACCACAGGGAGTGGAAGAACCTGCTGTTGCAGAAGTGAACCCGGTGGGTAGGATGCCATCTTACCTCAAGGTGATGGATCACATGCTGATGCTGGGAACAAAGTACTTTGCGGGTGGACCTAATCCGATTAAGGCGGATGAGTGAAGGACAAGGCTGTAAAGGAATTTTGAATCCATTCGTTGCCATGATGGATACAAGAAGGATACTGCGATTCACTATCTGGAAAGTGATGCGCATATCTGGTGGAAAGATGTTGCGGGATGGTTTGTTAACCAGGATTGCTCTTGGGAAACATTCAGTGCATTGTTTCGGACAAAGTACTTCCCACCAGAAGCGTATGATAGGCTTGAAGGAGTTTTCTTGGATCTACGTTAAGGGACCAAGACTGTAAGGGAATATGAGACTGAGTTCAACCAATTGAAGAAGTATGTTGGTCGTGAACTAGAGGATGAATTGGTTCAGGTTCGCCGATTCATGCGTTGGCTGAGACTGGAGCTGAAGAATGGTTTATGTATCCGCAACTATGTCACAGTTGCTTAACTGGTGTAAAACGCTGCAATGCTTGAAGTTGGGATCGCTGAGGAAAAGATGCTTAAGGGTGGAGTACCGCAGATTGTGTCTCGACCGTAAGGTCATAATATGGGTGAGCAGAACAAGAAAAAGTGGGATAAGAATGTCTCCACAGTAAGCCATCAGTTGGATACAGTGTGTGTTCGACTTGGGTAAAGATGCATGTGGGCGAGTATAGAGCTGCATCTGGTGCTTGTCATCGCTATGGTAGCTTGACACATAAGGTCCGTGACTGCCCAGAAGAGTATCAAGGGGTCAGACAGACTTCAGGGAGTTTAATTGTCTTGGCAATTCAAGCTGAACGGTTGATCGAGAAAGGATGTGAAGCTTATTTGGCTACGATCACAACTGCGGATGTTAGGCCAAATGTAGAGCTTAAGGACATTCGGTAGTGCATGAGTTTGAGGATGTGTTCCAGACATTATCAGGGTTGCCTCCAGCTAGTTCAGATCCGTTCACGATTGAACTTGAGCCTGGTACAACTCCGATTTCTAAGGTACTTTACCGGATGGCACCAGCAGATATGGCCGAGTTAAAGAAGCAGTTGACTGAGCTGATGGATAAGGGATTCGTGATATCAAGCAGTTCACCGTGGGGTACATTGGTGTTGTTTGTAAAGAAGAAAGATGGGAGTTTCAGACTTTATATCGACTATCGTGGGCTTATTAGAGTGACTGTGAAGAACAAGTACCCTCTCCCAAGGATAGACGAGTTATTGGACCAACTCAGAGGTGCTACTTGGTTTTAAAAGATTGATTTAGCTTCGGGCTATCATCAAATTTCGGTAGAGGAGTCGGATGTTCGGAAAACGGCTTTTCGGACAAGGTATGGGCATTATGAGTTCGTTGTCATGCCCTTTGGCTGACTAATGCGCCTGCTGCTTTCATGAAGCTCATGAATGGAGTATTCAGAGACTACTTGGATGAGTTCGTGATCATCTTCATAGATGATATTCTGGTTTACTCGGAGAACCCAGAAGAGCACAGGGTTCATTTGAGGACAATCTTGGGTAGACTGAGGGAACATAAATTGTTTTCTAAACTCAGTAAGTGTAGCTTTTGGCAAAGGGAAATTGGATTCTTGGGTCATGTGGTCTCGGATAAGGGAGTGTCTGTTGACCCAGAAAAGATTAAGGTAATCGCTGATTGGCCTAGACCTGAGAATGCAACTGAGATAAGGAGCTTTCTGGGATTAGCTGGGTACTACCGCATGTTTGTTAAAGGTTTTGCGAGCATGGTGCAGCCTATGCATCGACTGACTGGGAAAGATGTGCAATTCGTGTGGACAGCGGACTGTGAAGAGAGTTTCTCTAATCTAAAGGAAATGCTTACGAGTACTCTAGTGGTGGCTTTATCGGAGCCGAATGAACGATATGTGGTTTATATTGATGCATCGAGAAGGGGACTCAGATGCGTTCTGATGTAGCAAGGTAAGGTGATTTCTTATGCATCTAGACGGTTAAGGAAACATGAAGGGAATTATCCGACCCATGATTTGGAGATGGCAGCCGTGATCTTTGCTTTAAGAATTTGGCAATCTTACCTTTATGGTGGGAAAGTTAAATTTTCACGGATCACAAGAGTTTGAAGTATATCTTCACTCAGTCAGAACTGAATCTAAGGCAAAGAAGATGGATGGAACTGGTTGCGGATTATGACCTGGATATTCCCTACCACCCAAAAAAGCTAAATCTGGTAGCGGATGCACTAAGCCAAAGGAGAGTTAGTGTATCTTCTGAGAAAGAAGTTAGGGGAATGGTTAGCAAGTTAAGGACATTGCGGTTGAATGTCTTGACAGAAGATTCTGGAACCATTAGGTTTGGGTGCAGCAGATCAAGCAGATTTGCTAAGTCGGATTCGTTTGGCTCAAGAAGAGGATGAAATTCTTATCAAGGTATCTCAGAATGATAGGACAGAGTAGCAGACTTCCAACAATGGGACAATTGTGGTGAATGGTCGAGTGTGTGTTCCCAACGTTAAGGAATTGCGGGAAGAAATTCTTGAGGAAGCACATCAGTCAAGATTTTTGGTTCATCCAGGGATGACTAAGATGTATCGAGACTTAAAGTGGTACTACCATTGGATTGGAATGAAGCGGGATGTGGCTAAGTCGGTAGCCGGTTGTTCGACCTGTCAGATGGTTCAGAAAACCAAGTGCCGAGTGGGCTGTTGTAAACGTTACACATGCCTGAATGAAAATGGGACATGATCGCAATGGACTTTGTGATGGGACTACCAAGATCATCGAACAAGAGAGATGCAGCTTGGGTTATAGTGGACAGATTGACTAAGTCTGCGCACTTCTTACCGATGAAGAAGAATGATGGAGTAGCCAAACTGGTGGAGGTTTACGTAGATCAGATCATGAAACTTCATGAAGTTCAGGTTAGTATAGTTTCAGATCGTGATCCATGTTTTGCATCATAATTTTGGAAGGAGTTTCAGAAGGCTTTGGAGACTAAGGTCAATATGAGTACTGCATATCATCCGCAAACAGATGGACAATCAGAGAGGACAAATCGGACCTTGGAAGACATGTTGAGAGCATGTGTTCTGGATTGGGGTTGGCAATTGGGAAAGCTACCTACCTTTGGCTGAATTCGCTTATAACAACAATTATCAAGCAAGCATTGGGATGCCTTCATATGAAGCGTTGTATGGTAGACCTTGCAGAACACCGCTGTGTTGGACCCAAGTGGGGGAGCGGAGTTTAATGGGACCGGATATAGTGGAGCAAACCATTGAGAAAATCTATTTCCTAAAGATTAAGTTAAAGGAATCTCAAGACCGTCAAAAGAGTTATGCGGATAAGCGGAGAAAAAAATTAGAATTCAGTATGGGTGACATGGTTTACTTGAAAACAGTCACTTACAAAGGCAAAAGTCGGACTTCTCTGAATGCGAAGTTAAGTCCAAGGTACATGGGACCGTACCGAATTCTGGAAAGAGTTGTGGCAGTAGCTTACAAGCTGGATATACCATCTGATATGGACTCATTTCACAATGTGTTCCATATGTCCTTGTTGCGGAAATGCATAACAGATCGGAAAAATATCATTTCCCAACCACCTCCGGATTTGCAAGAAGATCTGACCGCCGAAGGTAGACCTATTCGGATCATTGGTCGAAAGGAAGACATGGAAACGAGAAAATGGGTTAAGAAAATCCAAGTCGTTTGGGATTGCGACGGAGAAGAAGAGATAACTTGGGAAGTGGAATCAAGGATGAAAGTAGATTTTCCTAAGTGGTTTGAAAAGCTTAAGGAAGATCAGAACATCAAGATGGGTTCGAGGACGAATCCAATCTAAGTGGGGAAGAGTTGTAACGCCTGTGTTCGGGAAAACTGACTAAGGAATGATTTGATCGATCATTGGGTTCAGTTGGGTAAGTTGGGTGCTGGGAATCCGAATGTGTAAAGGGTTAAGGTTATCGAGCTGGATGAGTGTAATCCGAGCTGAATCCGAACTGTTCGGGCAGTTTTGTTCGAGGAAAAGGAAATGATCGAGTAAAACTGAGCTGAGCAGTTATTCAGGGTTAAAATCAGATCAAGCGGATTTTTTGGAGCCAGCTGGGTCAGTTTCAGACAGGACAGTTACTTGGTGGGACTGTTTGATCTCTGCTGGATTTTATCAGAAATTCGCCTAAGGCAAAAATAGCCAAAAATATTCTAAGACATTTTGGCGGGAACAGTTATCTGGAAAAGACAGAAGAAAGCCGAAATTATTCTAAGGCATTTTGGCGGGAACACTTATTGAGAAAGGTGAAATTAATCCGAAATATTTTCTAAGTATTTTGGCGGGAATGGTTACTGAGCCAAAACACGCGGATTTGCCTTAGAAAAATAAGAGGGAACAATTTTAAGGGTAAAAACACGTGCCAAAAGGGTAAAAACGCTCAGAACAGTTATTCTGCTTGAGAAAAACGAACAGTGGGCAGTTGGGTGCGGTTTTGGACAGTTATCAAGATTAAACTCGGGTTTAATCTTATTTTCTTCCCATTTTCATCACTTTCTGAACAGTTTACGAGAGAAAAAAAACGCAGAGAAAAACTCAAAGAAAAATCCAGAGAAAATCCTAAGTAAAAGTCGAAAGTGATCATTAGATTGGAGCGTGATCGTGGCTGAGCATTACGACCGTCGTGAGATCAAGTCTTGGTGGATCTGTTAAGCGGATCGTTACGACAAGAGGTGTCAGAATCGAATCGGATCAAGGCAATTTTCGAATCCGATTGGCTAAGGTGAGTGCATGACCGTGGTTCCTATTCCAGGATCATTTGATTGCTAGATTTCTTACTGTCATTAATTTCTTGGGTGATTCCGACTATTTTGCTTGTCATGTTCATATAATCTGTATTTCTGTCTTGATGTACTGATCGTTTGATCGAGAGTCTGATCAGGTTAACAAGCTTGGGAGTCGAGTGTTCTCGCCAAGGCTTACCCGGATCATGTAGAGACTGCTCGATATTCGGATCAGGCATGCTTGATGAGAATTTCGTTTGTGATAAGTAATAGTGACTATTTGAAATTGATAAGTATGATTGTGATTCTGTTCTGTGGCATAGTGAGACGGGATGACAGCATCACTAAGCAATTTTATTGCTTATCCTGTTTTATGGATGCATGTAATGAGTCTGGCCGTGAAAGTGGTTGATCGCGAGACAAAGGCAGGAATGAATGGATGGTTGGATCGGGTAGATAGATTCATTTCAGTGTAATAGCTTCTTAGCAAACTGATCATTGTAATGGAAACCTCCTGATTCAATCTAAGTTAAAGTTTATGCATAGAAATTGGCTTGTCTAACTGTTAAAAATGCAGAAAAAATGGCTAAGTAAAACGGACTGAAAATTTGGCTAAGTGTCTGGTTCATAGTGAGGTTTAACCGTGGGTAGAAACCTCGGGTTGGGTCACCACACTTTCCCTTTCTTGTTGGAAGTTGATGGAAGTATGTTGCAACAAAGATGCAATCTGAGCTAAAGTAGAAACCCTTTTAGCCTCAAGCACTCTCTTTTGAATGTCAGATTAGTTGTCTTTATGCAGTGTCCTTAAGGCTAACTTAATCTACTTCTATTTAGCAATCAGGGAGAATAAAGAGTGCTGACTCTTGTGAGTGCAGGTCCAAGAGTTCATCATCAGAGGCAAGAAGTCAGGATGGCATGTGAGAAAGTTAAGGAACTTGAAGGGCTTAGTTACAGCAAGTGGAAGAGGAGAGTCCAAAGTAATACAAGCTGGAGCATGGTCAGAGATTTCTGAAGGCAAGAACTTAGCAATACTCTTAGGGTAAGTTGAGATCCACTTTTCGTTTACAAAAACTCTATCCAACTTCTTAACAATATGATCATCAGGTTGCTTATTAGTCCAAGTGAACAGAGGACCATGATACCTCAGATCTCTGATTTCAAGTTGATCCAAACAGGCTTTGAAATCCTTCATTGGAGCTGTAATAGAGTTAGTATTAGGACCATAGTGCTCAGAGGGATGTAGTGTCTCGTTAAAATCACCTCCTACAATCCAAGGGTAGTCAACAGACAACAAAGAAGCCTGCAGATTCAAGAGATCAACCCACAAGTCATTTCTTTCCTCACTGGTGTTTGCAGCATATATAGCAGTATAGTATAACGGATTATCGCCATGGTAGTTGACCTTGCAAGTGACAGATTGCTTTGTTTTATGCAGGACCGTAACAGTTATAGGACCTAATTTCCACATCACAATGATTGGACTATTATCATCTTCTGAATGGTTGGAGACATAAGACCACTGAGGGTAACTAGCAGACATCACAAGGTTGAAGTTAGATTCTTTGACATGAGTTGGAAGAAGATCAGGTGGCTGATGACTAGATGGGTCATCAGAAGGCACAAGTTCAGAGGTGACTGGCTCTGGGAGAGTTAGGCAAACAAAAGGATTTGTGGTGGGAGGAACATGCTTGGATTCCAAAGCCACATAGCTAATACCCATAGAGCTTGGAGCTGATTTCTTAAAAGACCTGACTGGTTTAGGCCTGGAAGATAAGTGAGCTAGGAGAACTACAAGATGGGTGATTTGCTCTTTAGACAAATCAGATGAATCCACCTCTGACTAAGGGAGCAGAAGGCCAGCAGGGCTTAACACAAGAGGTGAGGCAGGTGCTTCCACAATAGAAGAGCTAATAATGGGAGTAGAGGCAATGATAGATCTAGGGATAATCATAGAAGCAGACACAGATGGTTGATCAACAACAGGAGGTGGCTCAGGTATATCAGGAGCAGGGACCCCTGGAACAGGCACATGAGAAGAACTAGTAGAACCATTAGGGCCAACAATCGCAGGGAGATCAGAAACAGAGGACCATGGGGACGGGTTAGACTGAGGAATAGAAGTAGATTGGAGATCCTGATCAGCCTTTTCATGAGAATACTTTGACTTCCAATGAGCATTAGGGCAGCGTGTTTCCAGATGACCAAGCTCTTGACAGCAAGGACAGAATGGAGGAGTCCAAGGGTATTCAATAGAAAGCATGACAACCTCACCATTTTCCCTTTCAATTTCAGCAGAGGAGGGGAGAGGCTTAGTGCAGTTCACCTTAACTTTCAAGTGTGTAACATCCAGACTGGCCATCCTCCTAGTGAATTCATCTACCTCCACATGTAGTCCTAATAAGTCTGCAACTCTTCCAAGCGCTTCCTGGGTGTAGAGGTCAAATGGGATACCTTTGACATAGGTCCAAAGAGGGATAGAAGTAAAAGTTGGAGGTTTCAGAGCAAGATTAGCAGACCATTGAGCCACATAGAAGAGGGAGTTTCCTATATGCCAAATTTCTTGCTCTACAACTTTGTTTTTGATAGTGGAATTGGGGATTTGATCTAGTTACAGGTCTCAGGTGGATCTCAAGTTTCATTCCACGGCCCCAAATATGTGTCAAGGCACTCTGGATATTCTCATAGGAAGGAGCTTTACCCATAAACACACCAAGAACAAAATCCTTATGGAGATCTGCTCCTCTTTGGAATACAAGTCAGGGATCTTTACTCTAGGCACACCTTGAGGAGAGATACTAGGAGAAGAGTGATTTTGAGCTTTCTGTCAACAGAGCTCTGAAGTTTAGCTGCCCAAGAGGAGATGTTATCCTGGGATTGTTGAGCAGCAGCAGTAGGAGGAAGATGGTCAGCTGCACTTGAGGACAGAGGATCAACTGGTGAGGTGGTTTGAGCCTGGCTATTAAAGCCAGCAATAACAGCATACTAGCAATGCTAATAGTCTCTTCAGAAGGTGTAACCCTTGCCTTAGAAGTAGTGTCTTTCATAATGGTATCAACTAACACATTTATTGGTATTGGAGGAGACGGAGAAGCATCTTGCATAGTGGTATCGACATAACTTGTGCTATCTATGCTTAGGGGAGAAAGGATATTCACCGAGGAAGTAGTAAGAACCTGCTCTTGTGGAGCAATAGTAAGAGTTGAAGCAACCGTCACTGGAGCAGAAGGCCAAGCAGTAGTAGTAGTACCCGTAGAGCCAAATTGGAATCGCTGTGGTGAGGGAGAGAGGAAAGGGCAGGGAATAGATCCTGGTTCAGAGAAAGGCCTGAGTTAGACGGAAGAGGCGGGGGCCAGAGCAAGGGATCTCCGGCCATTGAGACGGAAAAGAAGTAGATCTAAGGTTAGAACAGTAACAAAGAGAGGAGAAAGAAATGAGATTTTTCTCTTTTTAATTTTTATTAGGCCATATTAATATCTTGTTACATGAGAGAAAAATATAGAGTTTTCAAAATAAAATCAAAATCAAAACATAGGGTAAGTTTTTCAGAAACTTTAATATTATGGGGTAAGTTTCAAAACATCCCTTGTTTATTTCCTCTAAGATTTTGATGCAAAAAACTAATTACTCTAATTTTCTCTTTTGTATTTTTTTACACCATTTTACTTTCATTTATTTCCTACCTTTTTTACTTACTCCACAGTGTAAGTGTAATACTCTTTATAATGAAAAAGATATAATGTTATAAAAATCATATTAATCGCAAAATATGGTTTGTTTGTTCATTTATTTCTAGTAACAGATTTACATGTGTCGAGATAAATGAGAGTCGGGAAATTAATAGCAAGGGGGGCAATCGACATAGATGTGCAGGTTTTCGTTATAAAATTTGTTGAACCTTTGGAGAAATATATGAACTGAGGTGACGCGATCCCAATCATAAGCTAAGAAAATAAGGAAATGTAATAATTCAATGGTTGATAAAATCTACATTTATTCTTTGATTTTTCATTGTTCAAATAAAGAAAATACAACTATAAAATCATTGATTTATACAAGCAAGGAAAATAGAAAAACAGATAAAGTTTTCCTAACCACTCGATTTGGTATGAACGTCTCGTATTGGTCGGTTCCATATTTGCATCAATACTCTCGTCGTCTGAAATACATTGGCCTCAAATTTTATTGAAAATCCCAAAAAAAAAAAAATCCGCAACTATTACATGTTCTTTTAAGTAGCTTTTACTCTCCAATTGAATCAAAGTTTCGGATATCCTTGTTGACTTGTTCCACTTAGTTGTTTGCATGCCATTTTTATTATTTACTTACTTGATCATTTCTAGTTTTTCATTTAGTAATCTTTTCTTGTTTCTTTGAATTGCATTGTCACTTAGTTTGTTTCTCTTAATCTTGCTTAGTTTTAGCAATAGAAAAACCCAAAACAATTTTAGCTTAGTTTTGTATGTTTATTGCATTCTTAGTGAGTTGTTTTTGTTTTTCCATGGATTCGATTCTTAAATGCTACACCGAATTTATCATGTATTTGTAGTAATGTTGTTTAAGGTTTAACATTTTATCTTTACTAGCTGTATGGATTTCTTGGAAGTCCAGCCACAAAGGTACAAACGTTTATGTCATTTAAAGCTTCGAGTCATTTAAAGATTGTCACTCACATCCTTAGTGATGTCCCCCCACTAACACCACGATCCTCCCATCATCCTCTCAAACATCTCTTGAGGTATCGGGGAGTCATATTCCAGGTAAGGTCTGACAGGCCCATTTTTCAAAATTTCTAGAAGATTAAAACTCATTGGGGCTCGCGTGGAGCTTGGATTCCCATCTGGGTTTATTGTTAAAGATTAGGATTTTTAGATTTTGAGGTTTGGTTCTGAGAGTTGTTCTTGCGAGTGGTGTGAGCACAAGAGAGCTCTCATTTTCTCTATGTTATTGAACAAAATATCGCATAATTAACCTTATAAATGTGTATATAAAAGATCAATTTTTCACAAATATCATAATAGAGATGTGAAACCACAAATGATGAATGATCGTATGGCGAAACCTACATGGATTAAGTATGTTAAATGTATATTTTTACTTTTCCACGACAAAAGAACATAAAAAAATTATATCAATAATAAATAAACAATACAATGTTCTTACGGTTGAAACAAAGTAATACCATTTACTGTGAAATAATCTTGTTCGAAGGTGGATAATTTTGCTTTTGATTATTTCAAATATTATAGACAGAAAGCTTCATACTCTATTGTTTCACAAAAATATTTAGACAATGACACCATGAAGACATCGTCGATAGTTGCACCATAAAGAGCATGACTTAGTCTTCTACACTCCTAAAGCATTTTTACACACTTCACTGACCCAATTTCTTATCTCTGTGAATTTGATTAAATCTTCTTTGTGCCCAATTTCTTTCCCAACTGTTTTGGATGATCCAATAATAGTTTACATAGTTGTCCACTCCAAAGCACACAATAATCTCTTTTTTCCAAGCTTCTCTTTTCTCTCATTCTTTTTTTCATTTATGTAATCTCGGATAAAATATATTTTTCTTTTATCTTCTTCACAGTTTTTTGTATTTTATATTCTTCATTTCATACTTTATCTTAATGATTTTATATTGTATTCAAAATTTTCTCTTTTTCTAAGTTTCTTCCTTGCTCATTTTATAAACTTAATTTTGCAAAATCAATAGAAGATACGAGTTTGAAGAGAAGAAAATCAAATTTATACAATTATGAATATAACATTAATAATATGATAGCTACATTCGTAAAACAATAATATTACATTCATATGGTACACGTTTGTTTGTGTCTATATAAAATTAAATAACACTTACTTTCATCCAATACAATATTGCTTAACAAATTTTCAAAGAATGTTGGTATATTCCAACCCAAATTTATCAAGTGGCACGTTGTTGATTAAGTCTTGAATGGAAAAAGAGTGTTGTTCTTCAAATTATGTACACGCAATCGTCCAACAACTCGCTATAAAAAATAACTATTTTGTTAATAACAATACTATAAAAAAAAATTAATGATATTTAATATAATGAATTAGTTTATAATCTAGTTTCTTTGCTTGAGTACATTACTTATGATTCCTATGAACTCTCTTCAATCACAACTCACACAAAGATCCTAACGCATGATAAATTCATATTAATTTAAAATAAAAAATATATAATAAAATTTTTAAAATTATTGTTGTATCAATGAGATTACAATAGTCTTACATCTTCATCATTAAAAATCTTTTTCTTTTTTTTTTCAATTTCATAATAACATTTACATATGATTAAATTAAATAAATAACATTCATATAACTAAAAAAACGTGTGTATATATATAATTGAACACGTTTTATGAGAGCATGACACGTGATATAATTCCAATTTATGTGTCCAATATCACATATTATTATATAGGTATTGCACGGAAAATGATTGTTCTTCAAGTCATTTGTCGATGTTAAATAATGCCTCAATGAACCGTATGTACGCGATTTCCTAACATATTCCTATGAAAACCTTGAACAAATATCTATTAGACTATTTTTAATACATTTTTTTAAAAAAATATGACATTTCGAAACCACTTCACTAAAGATCTCATCATTTCCGACATCTCTTTGATAAAATAACATCTTTGGTCACATAAACAAATGCTAACTTCAAAATCTTTCAATGATAAATGCTTTTTAGTCCTTTTCTTTGCTTCGAAGCAGTCGTTTTTTTCAAAAATTGTGGTGAGCAAGTCTTTGGCATATAACAATCCATGTCCCTCTGAATTATCGCTACCGTCGAATTGATTTTGAATTATATTGCCTACTTGCTCACTTAAAGTAGCATGTAGCATCACTTTACACTTCTTACAAGAAATATAGATTATATTAGCTTGAACATCTTCAAATACTTTCGGCTAAATCAAATTTTGCTATTTGTGATAGAAATTTTTTTTGAAAAAAATCGAGTTTAGCAGTTGTCATGTGATAATCTACTGAATAAGAAAAGCTAAAAATGATAAAATACTTTCACTCTATATCTAAAACAGAAAAAATGCAATAACAAATGGTATAAAATTCAATCGGCATGAAATAGATTTCCTCGCCGCTAACCAACTTTCAGTCTCCTCTCCTTTCTCACGTAGTTCATTAGCAACTCAAATCTACACATATGTACTCTATCCAGGTCCGGTTCAAACTTTTAATGTGCCAAATGCAACCCAAAAGAATATAACATGTTTCTTGCAACGCAAGTCATCATCTCTTTAATAATGTTTCGTATACTCTTTAAAAATGTTTGATGGGGCACTAAAAAACAAAAATGAGCCTTCAAATCTTAAAGAAAAAATAAGAAAATGTTTGATGGGCCATTAAAAATGAAAATGAGCCTTCAAATCTTAAAGAAAAAATAAATAAATAAATTGATGTTTCGGTGCAGAAGCACCGCCTGCACCACGTCAAAACCGGGCCTGACTCCATCATACAAACAAAAACAAATTTTGGCAACAATTTCGACAGTTTAACATATAAACAAAACAAAAGTGCACCAAAATTAAAGAATTAAGTTTGTGGATATCACAATATGAAAAAAATACATAATTAAGACTCATTAAAGGATTGTAAGGAGACATGAAGAATGTTTTCTGAATTACTTTGTAGCACATTCCATGGACGTAAGTCGCAGCTAGTAACTATCACAATGAAAATCTTCACTCAGCCAAAAACCATCTTCGTGTAATTTCACTTCAAAAAATTTTATGTTGAAAACTAAGATGCATTTTTTAATTCTTTTAATGTTCATCTCTTTAGTTTCATTCTTACTTACGAAATAGAATTTATCTTAAAATTTTCATTTTCGAATGTCACAAACCTCCATAGCATAGAAAAGAGCATGTTAGAAGAAAAAAAATCATAACTATTACTTGGAAAATGAGCTAAACAATAAAATATTCAAGTTAATGATGACTGAAAAAATACTATGTAATTGAACATAATACCGTAAAATTAACCTCATAAATGTATCCATAGGAGGTGAATATTTCACAATGTCGTAATAGAGATGTGAAGCCACAGATGATAAATGATCGTATGGCGAAGCTTGCATGAATTAAGTATGATAAACATATATTTTTATTTTTCCATGATAAAAGAAAAAAAAACAGATCAATAATAAATAAACAATATAATGTTCTTACGGTTGAAGCAAATTTAATATCATTTACTGTGAAATCATCTTGTTGGAAGGCAGCTAATTTTGCTTTTGATTCTTTCAAATATTTTAGACAAAAAACTTCATACTCTATTGTTTCAGAAAAAATATTTAGACATAGACACCATAAAGACATCGTTGATAGGTGCACCATAAAATATATGATTTAGCCTTCTACACTCCCAAATCATTTTTACACACTCAGATGATCCAAATTTTTTATCTATGTGAAAGATTAAATATTCTCCAACTTATTTCGCAACTATTTTCAATGATCCAATAATAGCTTACATAGATGTCCACTCCAAAACAAACAGTGAGAATAAGATACTAATTGACTGTTATTTTCGATATTGTCTTTAGTTTATATCTTTCATGTTTGTCAATAGAATATTATTAACTAACATGTATTTATCTCATAAACTAAAAAATTAATTAATTATACTCACATGTTTACGTGGATAAAAATCATTTCATATTAATAACGTCAATCCACCTTTTTGATAGCCTTTACAGTGAGGTAGAAAAAATGACATCAAAATAAATTTTTTATTATAACCATATATCTAATAAATATATATGTAAGCACAACATTTTATATCGGCATTGACACAAAAAAATTGGATATCTCTGTAAGTTCACTCGTCTTCCTTCAATATACCAAATTTTTTATGTGTCATATTATTGATCAAGCGTTAAATGGAAAATAAGTATTGGTTTCAAACATTTTACTGGTCTTGAATAAAACTTCAATAACTTATATAAATGCAGTCGCTCGACAAATCACTACAAAAAAACAATCAAAAATCATTATTTTAATTATGCCTGATTGGTCTACGTATACATTCATTAATATTTTTAGTTTTATCTATTTAAACTGTGAAAAAGTAAAAAATAAAGTCTAGATAAAAGTCTAAATCAAAAACTCTAGATTTTAATGGTAAATAAAGTCTACATTTGCCGTCAACAAAAAAAATCTACATTTATTCTTTACCTTTTTATTTTTTAAATAGAGAAAATATAAAGATGGAAATCATTAAAAACAAGAAAGCGTCAAAAGACTCTACTCAAAGTATCTCCCGTTTGGTGTCATAATTTCGTTTGAATGTATTGTACCCTCTGTTTGAAAACCCGGCCGCCAAGGCTGCATATGCGGTTAAGCGCTCGGCATCCATAAACCGTAGAGATTTTGTCCAATTCGGGTAAAAAATTGGGAAACTTTGGATGGCATTTTTCGTAATTTAAAGTTTAATATTGTATTACACATGTTGGATCTATCATTTTTGTGTAGAAATTGAAATAAAAAACGAGTTCAAAATGATATTTCATGTGTAAAAAATGAGTAGCCGCCATTGTTAGAGCTTCTGAATTATGAAACTCTGTAAAGATGATGATGATTGAATGAATTTTTTTTCCTTCATTAATAGTATATGAAAAAAGCCTTGAAATGGGATCAAAGACATCTTGAACTTGGCATCTCACGGTTAGTAAAACAGGTTTGGGCCACTAGCCTATCAAGCCTATGGTTTGTAACAAAAGAAAACATATATGAACGTTTGTTATCAATTTTAATTATTAAATTAATTATATTTTTTAAAACTTCTAAAATAAATTTTCAATTAAACTCGTTTAATCTCCGATTAACTAGTTAGGCGCTAGATCCTCACCGAGTGTTCGATTAACGCATAATGAGTTTTTTAATATTGTTCGTACCTGTCGGTTCCATTTTTACATTAATACTTCCATCGTCGGAAAGAACTTTGTCCTCGATGTTTCTTGAAAATCTTGGATTTTTTCCGCAACTATGTCATACTCTTCTAAGTTAGCTTTTTTCTTCAATTGAATCAAATTTTCGGATTTCCTCGTTGTCTCGTTTCACTTAACTTTTCAAACCATGGTTTATGGGAAGAGGAATATAAAAATGGGAATAGCGGTGGCGGAGGTGATGAGAATGAACAACTTTTTTTTAATAAAAATTTCGATATTATGATTTGTGGTCCGAATCAAAGACAAAATAAAATATTAATGTTAGGTACTTTTGATACCACAAAATGGTCCGAAATTAAAATGAAATATATGTGTGATTTTGGATACCACGAATTGTGATAAAGATCAAAACCCAAACCGAAGTTCTCATACCACAGATAGGGTCCTCCAAATCATAAGCTAAGGAAATAATAACACAAGATTTCAAGGGTAGATAAAGTCTACATTTAGTCTTTAGCTTTTCATTTTTTAAATAGAGAAAATACAACGATAGAATCATTGTTTGTTACAAGCAAGAAAAATGGAAAATGTGGAGAGAATGTTCCTAAATACTAGGATGACCACTTCTTCATTGTTGACAATTAATTGAAATAAAAAAGCTAAAAACAAGAAATAGTCAGAGACTCTCAAATCTAGCGTATCTTCCGTTTGATGTCTTGATTTGGTCTGACCATCTCGTACATGTCAATTCCAAGAAACATTATTTCCCCAAACCGGAAATAGATCCCTTCGGTTAGGAGTGATCAATTTGAACAACCGAACCAAACCGTTGTCAACCAAACCAAACCAAAATAAACTATACACGATTTTTTTTAACCAAACTCAAAACCGAATTTAAAAAGAAAGAAACATAACCTAAACTGAAATAAAAATACATTTGATTAAAAATTGAACTTGATATAAAACCAAAATCATATCAAACCGATCCATACTATATCGGTTTTAATTTGCTTCTGAAACCAAAAACCTCAACCAAAACCGAAACCTGAATTGAATGTTCCTCCTATGTTCTGGTTATGCCTATCAAATATCATTTAGTCATCCTCCTTATTTGAATTCTCACTACCGTTCGGATTTGAATGCTAGAATCGACCTAAGATTTTAGATTAAATCTGAACTTCCTCTTAGATTTCTTGTTTCTCTTCATATTAAACAAAACAAAACAAAACACGTATTCGATTCTTGGTTACAACAATAATAATAAAAAAAATCAAACCGGAACTTAATACCAAAACAGAGAACTATAGATTAATTTATGTACCCACAAGTCCCACGAGGCAAAAACACATCAACATTACTACTCTTCTTTCCACATCTCTACCCAATTCTCCTTTGCCTCTTTGAGTCCGAAACGAGAGTTAGTCTTGGTCGGGTCCAGGTTTGTGGACAAGCTCCCGTACGCGATCCCAAGAGCCGACGCACCAAAGGTCACGAGCGTGGTTAAGAATGGAACCCACAAAGGCACGTCCCAGACGTTTTTGTCCTTCAAAACCTCAAGTAATTTCAAGATTGCCACTCCCAGCCCCAGTGGTGTCCCCACCGACACCACAATCCTCCCCATCATCCTCTCGAACACCTCTTGAGGTATCGGCGGGTCGTCTTCCGGGTCTGACCGGCCCGGTTTTTCAGAGTTTCTAGAAGATTGGAATCCCTTGGGGCTCGCGTGGAGCCTGGATTCCCATCTGGGTTTGTTGTTAGGAATTAGGGTTTTTGGGTTTTGAGGTTTGGTTTTGAGAATTGTTCTTGAGAGAGATGATAATGGTAGTGAGTGGTGTGAGCACAACAGAGCTCTCATTTTCTCTTTATTTTTCTTCGTCTTCTAATGTTTTTTTTTTTTAAGTTTTCACTTGTCTATTTTATTATTTATCTTATCTACATGTATGACATATTTTGTGAGATATTTTCCTTGCCACACATTTCCTACTATTTATCCTTCTTTCAAGAAAATAATACGCAAAAACAAAAAGAGAATTCGTTGGAATCTTCATTTCAATTCACTGCTGGCATATAATAAGAGTCAACTGGATCTCTTGTAAAATGATCGAGAAGAAAAGTGTTCGACACTTGTTATTATTTTTGGTTCACTTAGGAATCTTAGATCCAGTATTTTTCAGATCCACCATTCAACTTTACGAACCATTTGATCTAGGTAGCTTCACGTACGATTTCCTCAACACCTGCAAGGCAACAACACAACAAATAGCAAAAGGGGAGATTAACTTCCAGCGCAAGAAATACGCTGTCTTGATAGTCACGTCACGTACCCCACTAGGAGACAAATAGTAATAACGATCATTACTGCCGGGAGAGAGCACCGACGGAAGTTGTGGCGGTGGAGAGGCATAAAGTGTTGGCCGGAGAAACGGAGACTGACGGTAAGGTGAATTTATCGGTGACCGGAGCAGCGAAGAGATCAACATGTTGGGTGATAGTGGATTTGGGCGATACGGCGAGTTAGGAGATGCCAGCTCCGAAGCCAACGTGGCTGTTTCCGGCGATTGTGACCTCGGATTTCCCGATATTGCCATGTTTATTGTTATCCTAAGGAGGGGAAAAAGATATTTGAGACCGGTTTAAAATACTGTAAATTACAGTCTATTTCATAATTGATAAATGGTGAGCATATTACCTCTTATGAATTTCAACGTACCGGTCTGTCTCATCAAATATTTCTTCCTTCAAAGTCGGAAAATGGTAATTTAAAACAACATACACATATCTTATGTTAGTAACCTAACATTTGTAATGATAATATAATATTAGATTACCTGTATGAGTTCCTCCATGACATCTTCCAGAGTTATAATCCCAATGACTTCTTCATCTTCATCACCAATACTATCAATG
Source organism: Pseudoturritis turrita (assembly GCA_900406555.1). Classification (NCBI taxonomy): domain Eukaryota; kingdom Viridiplantae; phylum Streptophyta; class Magnoliopsida; order Brassicales; family Brassicaceae; genus Pseudoturritis; species Pseudoturritis turrita. Next base: position 518,985 of record OVBL01000568.1, read on the forward strand.
TATCGGATTGGACTTTGATGATTAGTTTCGCTGGTGTTCATCACAGGAATAGTCAGAACAAGGTTGGCGTCTTTATTAGCCGTTCCTGAACAAAAACAAAAGACATAAATTTTCTCGTCTCAATCCTTTATATGATTTCGGATTTTATATGCTCTCTCATATATACAAGTCTCTCAACCATTGATGCTCTTGTCATGGACAGGAGTGTTGGTATTGGTATAGTTCTTGGTCCCAATGACAGCAGCCATGTGGCTTCGACCTGTTTGGAAGATGTTGAGGATGTCGTAGAGAGGTAAGTTCAAATTGACCCTGCTCACAGAATTTTGGAAGGAAAATAAGATTTGGTCGGTCCAGCTTCGAGAATAGTTTTGTTTGTTTGTTTAGAGACTTTATATATGTATATACCTGGGCATTCTTCTGATGGGGAGATCTCTGATCGGTGTCTCGTCCTCCGGACGGACTTTGATCAAGTTCTTGACCTATTCAAACCAAAACACCAATTCAAAAATCATGTAAGAATTGGCCAAGTGTTTCTCAAGATTATCGAGTGTAATAGTTTGTTGCTTACTCACCAGAATAAATCCAATGATAACACTAGGATTCACGGAATAAATAGGGATTCGGCTATGGCCTTCACTTGCTATTAATCCCATTGTCTTTCTATGAGACCAAAGAAGAGGATAATAATAACGAACTAACTGAATATATATTGTCGAAAAGCAGAATGAAGAGGAATTCCAAGAGAAGAACATACTCGTCGAGCCTAGAATTTATATCGAGTGAAAATATCTCGGAGACTGGTCTCATTGCATCTTTGGCACTCTTCTGGGACATGTCCAGAGCTCCTGATATGATTGTTGTTTCATCGTGAGTCAGTTCCCCGCCTTTTCCAGCCTAATTATCAGAAAAAGGACGCAGAGAAAGAAGAAGAAAAAGACATGGATTCAGCTTACATATTGACAAAAGAATAAAAGCATCTCAAGTTCTTGGGACGAACCTCGTTTCCGTGCATATACACAAGCGACTTGAGCTCTGCTCGCCTTAAAAGTGTAGAATGTCGTCTTCCAAGCAGCAAATCGAGTAGCTGAAGCATTGAAAGAAGAAAAAGTTTGAAGTATTCCTTTAGCTTGAGATGATTTCTGCTTAGTATGTATAAGCTTGATTGATTTTAAGCTGATTGGGTTACCTTACTGATTGGATAAGCTAGTGGGAAGAAGACTATGATAATCAACCGAACCAAAATCGATAGCTTTGCCCCGATGCTCAGTCCATATCGAGAGCATACAGCTTGAGGTAAAATCTGTGATGAGGGAAAAACATGAAACAAAAGAGTTAAATTTTGGGCAACGTTAGAAATCAGATGAGTGTTGCACAGAAAGCTTATTCAATTTTCGCTCACCTCGCCAAATGCAAGTATGAGAGTCACGGATATCAGAATAGCACCCCAAGCCGGAAGCAGAGAATCAACAAAGATCGGTAGAGCCTTTGGGATTTATCATTGGAAACATAGTCGGCAAATACTGAATCAGAATTTCAAAAAGCCAAAGTGGACAAAATGTCCACAGGTAAGCTGCATCTGAAGATATGTATATAAACATGGTACCTCCATTGCCAAAGCATTGCCTATGAGCAGTGTACACAAGAGAAGATGCTGATTTTTAACGAGGGGCAGAATCTTTTCTGGCCATTTTGTTGCAAAATTTCAAAGATGGTGTTAGTATGAATATGAGGTAATAAAGTATGAGGAGGTAAATGGGTTCATGACACTGACCAGCGTTTTTGCGCTCGTTGGGTTCACCAGCCTTGATCATGACCTCGAGCTCGACGAGACTAAGGGACATGAGCCCAAGAGTTAGTCCTGACATTAAACCTGCAAATGCCACTAGGGCAACACATATGATTAGGTACACCCAGAACATAGTCTCACAGCAAGGGACATCATTTGCTGCCATTTCTCGAGTAATTGAGAAGGTAAAGACTATAAACGTTGAGACTGAGAGAAAATGAGTTTGGGTATCATAGGAACATAAATAGTAGGCGGGGATGACATAGTATACCAACTGCTACACCAGGAGAAGAGAATCCAAGAACCACCATCCAAAATTTATTTATTAAAGACGTAACCTCATTCTGCAATCAGCTATTACATAAGACGAAAACAATCCCTTTTGTAAGAACCTTTGCATTCACAATCAAACTATGGTCATGGGATAACAAAACGCAATTTTGATGTCCCCCCCCTCCCCCCATTATATCTCCAATTTATCATGCTTCAGTGAAGACAGCGAGTAAAGCTGGGAATCAAGTTTAATGCTCAGCACAGAGGTGGTGTCAGGTTTGAGTTATGAATGTTCTATTGGCAGATTTTGAGACCGTGTTACACAAGCAGAGCGGAGAGGGGCATGTCATACTGGCTTAGTCGATACTTCAAATCAATTATGTGGTGCAATTCTTATACAAAAGGCGTGAGGAGAAGAACATGCAGCCACTTGCATTGTCAATTCAGAGCGAGTGAAACTATTCACTATGGTCGACCACACCAAAGAAGACCCAAAGTTCTTGTGGTTCATTGCACCAAATCATCCACGTCAGGAAAATCTATTTAAGTTTTGCAACACCAATACAACAGAGTAGGTTCCAAAGGAGCAGGTGGGTAAAGGATCAAAACCTTGATGATACCAACAAGATAGTGACCGATTCGCTAAAGAAAACAAACAAACAATTCAAGGGACTACTAGTATAATAATATCAGTAAGGGTCAGATATAAGAAATGACCTCCAAATGGTAGCCGAAAGAGGCTCCAAACTAAGAGAAGCTCTTATAAAAATTGGCCAACTCCACCAACAAATGGAAGACACAAATGCTACGATATATTCAAATTAATTAAGCACATAACAATCAATCAAAGATATAATAATATGGGACTATCTTCTTTTAGATTTCTGCTAACAAATCCTCTACATGAACTGAATCACTCCCCACTAACAAATAATTTATTGGGGTTTTTAGTCACTTTTCATGAATTACATAATGAAAAGAAGAAAATTAGCAACGTACCTATTAACCCCTAAAATCTCATGGAAGGCAGATATTGTAATCTCATACCTGAAACAAAAGACTCATGAAGAAATTTGAAAGAACACTGAAAAAATTCGACGAGTTGAAAAGTCTGTGACTTGTTATGAGATATGCCAATACCTTGGACTCGATGGTTTCCGAGACAAACCCAGATCGAAGAACACAAAATTAGATTGTGATGCAAAATTTAGGAGTCTCTTTCGATCAAACATGCTATTTATAACCATCGAGCTGATAAAAATATTCCAGAAAAGCTTCGTCCTCCCTTTTTGTTCCGGCGACTGAGCCAGCAACGTCTCTCCGTTTATCTTTTTCCCCTGCGAAGACGAAATATTACGTTTACGACATCGTGTCGTTCGTCTCTGAGTAGGACGGCACGGTGTTTTTAGCTGTAATCCTCGAACGGGAGGTAGTGTTTTCGTCTCTGAAACATCTCCCAATAGATAATCGACACGTGTACCAGATGACGACTTCGCTTACGTTTCACCGTGTCGTTGCTTCCAAAATTTTAGAATCCCATCCAGGGGGGAAATGAAATCCCGCTTAGTGAGAATTAAGGAAGAAGAAAAGGAGAAAAATGTCGAAGAAGCTTAGCGCGAACACCATGGATGACGTAGATCGATTGTTCCAGTGTTTCAAATGTGGGATTTCTCCGCCTGGTGAGCTTCTTCCTCTCTCTCTCTCTCTCTCCCATAAAATGGAATCATGTTCTGTGATTGCTCCAAGTTGAATTGAAAGCTCCTGGTTGATGCAATTGTCAGTTGAATCTTATGTCTTCTACAACGACGACCTGTTACTTAAAAGTTTGAGATCTGTGTAGCAATTTACCAAGTTGAAACGTGAGATTTCCATTGGTAAAATGATGGTATTTATCTGTGGAATTTTTCAGCCTCTGCTGTGAGAGAAAAGAAACGGAGTAAGAAAATGTTGAATCAAGAGAATACCTCACCTGGGACCTGTAAGAACTTGCAGCCAAGTTCTTTGCCTGAAAAGGGACAAAGAAATCAGATTGACGGAAGTGTCAGTCTAAACTCTCTTGTATGTATCATGTTTATTCTGTCGTGTTTATTCTGTTTTTGAAATCCTTGTTGGAGTGAATTCTGATTGTCTTCTTATGTCATATCTCAGTCTGGTTCCAGTAATGTAAGAAAGACTGTTGGGAGGCAGTTTTCACCCATTGTATTTTACGGGTCTCCAAATGGTGTTCCTCCGAAAAGACCATTAAGTTTATTAAGGCTCTTGCGTGAGATACGTATCGATCTCAGTGAAGAAAGGAAAGCAATCTCCAGGTATATGATGAATAAGCCGGTACTGGCTTTTAATTCTACTTGGAGGATCTTCTTTTATCTTTACAAGGTTATTAACTGTAGTATATCATGGCATGGTTTCTACTTTGCTTAGGAAAGAAGTTTGGGCTACATTTCCTCGGCAAGATGAAGCGATTAACTTTGAAAAAAGGCATGAAAATGTGCGTATTTTTAGTTATCAAGATCATTTTAGTGGCCAAAGGAGGTTTTTGGTTTCAACATATGAAGAATTCTGGAAGAGGTTCCTTTTCTTACCTTCTTTAACATTCCTTGAGTATTGCAAGCCAGGACCACATCTCTCAAGTGCTTTGTTTATTTTAATCTTCTACCTTAGATACAAATCTATGGATCCAAGGCACCGACACCATTATGAAGTGATTCAAGAGGTATCTAGATCTCATTCCCTTATGCTGCCGTAAACTATTTTAGTGTGTTCTGTATAGCTCTCACAAGAGTAGATCTTCCAATTTTGCAATAAATACGCATGTGTGCCTTTCGATTCACTGCATTTTATTGCAACTGCTTCTCAGGGATTGCCATGCCATATGTACTTTGATTTGGAGTTCAATCAGAAAGTAAATGAAGGAAAAAATGTGGATGAAATGGTTGATATCTTAATATCAGTCATTCTAGAAGCCTTGCATGAGAAATATGCTATTGAAGGACAAGAGGACTGGATAGTAGAGCTTGATTCCTCAACTAAAGGTACAGTACTATACATGCTCTCCCAGCTGCTAGTGGATTATGAGGTGTCCTTTTTGCTTCAGCTTTATTCTCTGAGCTATCTCTTTGAAAATGCCAGTTATTGTAAAAAATAATTCCTTAGATATATCTATAAGAAGGTTGAAAGTGCCAGTTATTGTAAAATGTTTTTCCTTAGATATTATTACTTTCTAAGAAGGTTGGTTCCCTTGACTGAAGAATTCCTTAAAAAATTCATATGCAGACAATGTTTTTTATACGAATGTCAATGTCATATGCAGATAAGTTCTCTCGTCATTTAATTGTCATCATTCCAAAGGTTGCCTTTAAGGACAACTCGCACGTTGGTGCTTTTGTAGGAGAGGTATGGTTCAATCGATATTTCATTTTTATTGCCTGAAAAGATGGCTTCCTAAGTTGCAAGTTGGGAGGTTAGTTTTGGGCATGGCTCATTTTCATCTTGATGTTTCTCCAGCTATGCTTACCGATAGTAAATGCGAAGGAAAAAGATGAAAGGTTGCGCAAGTTGTTTGTTCACAAAGAGACTAATGATTCGGCATCCCTACTTTTTGTGGATACTGCTGTTTACTCTAGAAACCGTTGCTTCCGTCTTGCACTATCATCAAAAGCTGGAAAGACGTCGGTTCTTCTACCTACAGGACGATTCAAATGTAAGGATATGGTAAGTCCACTTTCAATCAAGTCTCTCTGCTGGCTCTCACGTCCTTTTCCATGTTGCCGTCTCGGCGTCGACTTCTTGTTTTGCTTTAGAACAGTTCATAGTAAATTCAGTATCTAACAAGACCGTAGGTAAACAAACAGGGTGAACAAGGTGTTTTCATGACATCCTTGATCTGCAACGTGGGATCAGATTGTGAGAAGCTTCTGGTTTGCAAGATGGAATCAGACTGTATGAAAACACTATGCTTTGACACAGAGGTAATTTTCTTCAGTTTTGCCTCGTACTTGTGCTTGTGGCTTTCAATTGCATCTTCCTTCCACATATACTTGAGGGAAGATTCCACAATTGTTTATGCCTTGAAACCGAACTCTTTGGAGATGGCAGGTGAACAATAACGGTATTGTAAGAGACCAGAAAGCTCATAAATTCCAAGTGGATGCTTGCACAAGTGACATGTCAACATCATACTTTGGGGGCAAGTCCCCGTTCCCGCAGCTGGACCAATTCATAGAATCCATTGCTTCCACCGGGAATGTCTCAGGTTGCAATTTATCTTTGTGCAACATTTTGTGTTTTGGAGAGATTGCAATGCTCATCTTCGTAAAAAAATATGCTGTGATATTTAGGTATGATAAGGTGCTGGTACTGGTTTTCGGAAGATAGTCTGATTGTTTACAGCATGTCAAGAAATAGATACTGCGAACGAATTGGCAGGGAACATAAGAGCAATCATGGTACCATCTGCTTTCCATCCATTTATGCTACGAGTTTCGAGCATTCTCTGTATTCTCAGCTATCAAAGAACATATTAACATTGATTAAAACAAACTTTGTTGTTACAGTGATGTACATTGTTGACATCATAAGGGGAATCTATTATCAGAAGTGCTACGATCCAGATTGTCGAGGTGTGTATACTATTCTCAATTTTTTCTTGGCAAAACAATCTGAAAGCAGAATCTTGTTCCATACCACTTAGCTTGTATTTTGTCTGCAGATTATCGATCTCCGATACGTCCAGTTCCTGATAGTTGCTTACCTGAAGATATGGTTTACCATCAAGGAGAGGCACAGAATTTCTGTGATAACCTTTACTCCGAAGGAGAATGTAACATTGATAACGAATGCGATCCAGATAGTGTTTCTAGCAGAGGCTCATGGTGGCTTGAAGCGGCTAAAGTGGCAGATGATCTTGAAAGCAAACCCAAGACACTTGAACCTCATATCTGGGTTAGTTTACTTCACCGTTTCATACAAGGAACAGGTCTAAACAGCTTTGAAATGGATATTGGTGTCATGTTCTAATTTCTCGAGTTTATTAAAAGAAATAGCTTTTTTTGGGCACACAGGAGAATTACGAGGAAGATGATGACTGGTGGTTAGCTGCAGAAGAGTCCCTAAAAGAAATCTCATCTTTAAGTTCTTCCCCAAAATGCCCTTTGATTTAGACATTTGTGACTCACCAACCAAAGTCAAGAGACCAATCTGGGTTCGTCTTCTTCCCTTTCCTCTCCTTAAAACTACCGTCCAAACCTTGAATTATCAACAGATCTCTCAAAAAATCAATGGCTCAATTCCCAGTTTTTATACCAGCCAAGTCGTTTCCTTCGATCCTCTCACATGAAACCTTGATCAATCACTTTGAGACCAATCTTCCAACATATTCTTCAACAATCACAAGCCCTGTCCGCCAAAACTACACCGTTTCAACACCTTCCTCTCTCCTCCTCATGCCTTCTTGGTCATCTTCTCCTTCTCTTCCTTTCATGGGCGTCAAGCTTGTGACCTATTTCCCTCATAACTCCTCTCAGAACTTACCTGGCATCCATGGATCCTACACGCTCTTCAGCTCCACCACAGGCCAAACCCTAGCTTCAATGGACGGTACCGTTTTAACCCTTTACCGTACTTCCTCTGTTTCAGGGTTAGCCTCCAAAATCTTAGCTAGAGACGATAGTCAGGTGCTGATCATGATTGGTTCCGGTGCTCTCGCACCACACCTGATCAAATCCCATCTAGCTGCGAAACCAAGCTTGAGGAGAGTGATCATATGGAACAGAACTCCCCAAAAGGCTCAAGATTTAGCTGAAACTCTCTCCAGGGATTCTCAACACAAGGAAATCTCGTTCGAGAGCCACGATTTGCTAGACGAAATCATTCCTCTGGGAGATATCATAAGCTGTGCAACAAACTCAACTGTTCCATTGGTCAAAGGTGAGTTCTTGAAACCCGGAACTCATCTCGACCTTGTTGGATCGTTTAGCCACGAAATGAAGGAATGCGACGACAATGCGATACAGAGAGGGAGTGTGTTTGTAGATAACGACACTGCAATGGAAGAAGCTGGAGAGCTCGTGGGAGCGTTTGAGAGAGGAGTGATTAAGAGAGAAGACATTTGTGGGAATTTGGTGGAGTTGATAAAAGGAGACAAAGAAGGGAGAAAGAGTTCAACGGATATAACTGTCTTTAAGTCTGTTGGTTCGGGTACTGTTGATCTCTTAACTGCACAACTCGTTCACGAGACTTATCTCAGCCGTTCTTAAGTAGTGAATCTATTTCGAAAGTTGCGTTCGCAGATATGTCGCATTGTCTTCTAAACGAAATAACGTATTGATATGTTGTGTCAATGATACATTGGCATTAGCCATTTGTTATATAGATGCAGTTTTGTTGTCAAACTCTGGTCATAGGCAAAGCAAGAAGACAATTTGCTATATGAATTCAGCTCAGGTTTTGTCCGGGAAAACAGCCTATTCTCCATAAATTAAGTGGCCCCTGTCTTTTTATACATGACATATTGAACCATGCCAAAATCAACTACTTGAAAATTTGAATTAACTACATGACGTTTTTAAATACGGTCAATTCCCACAAAACGGTAAACGGAGTCAATTTCCCGTTAATGGATGTTGACGTGGATGACATGTAGACCACTGTTTTGATCCGGTTTAGGATTGACCAAAGTCAGCTTTTTTGTAATGTTTAGAATAGGAAACGACGCCGTTTAATATAATGTGGATTGGGGGGGGGGGGGGTTAAAATTAGGGTTCTAAGGTTTGGGGATATCGTGTTTGTGAGTTAGAGAGTGAGAGGCAAATAATTTGTTGGATGAACAGAGATGGAGAGATAGAGAGAAATTAGGGCTTATTCGTTGTCATCGAAAGCCTCGATTAAGTGTTATCCCGAGTTACCAGAGGCGTTGAAGCGAGTTTGAATTGGGTGTTCCCGGGTGCCGACAATGAGGTAACTCGAGTTTGATGTTTGTGAAATTGTTAGTTTTTAGTAGATATTAGGGTTCGTGGTATACTAATTTCAGTGTAGGATTGGTTCATTTAAGCTTGTGTTGCCATTTATGTTCGATTTTGTTGATTAGAGAGCGAGATTGTAACATGTCCACCAAGTGTTCGATTAAATGTGTTAAAGAGTTTAAGATGGTTTTAATTTATGCTACTTGTTATGTTTTGCAGTGGTGAAGTAGATGAACCGATAACTTTCGGTTGTTATTACGGTGGGAAGTTTGAGATGGTTGGTGGCAAACTTCTTTACATAGGTGGTGGATATCGATATGTTGAAATTCGACCATCTGCATTGTTTGCAGAGCTAATGAATCAGCTGCCGGTGAGTATGTAAGGTCCAAAGAGTATGGTATAAGGTCCCGTTTGATGAAGTAGAGGATCGAAGATTGTTGACAAATGGTAGCGGGAACTTTAAAAAGATGTGTCAATCGGCATTGTGGACCAAGGCAATAGATATATTTGTGGAGCCTGATATAGAGACAGAGGAGACTGAGAGAGATGTTAATGATGAGAATGAGAGAGAATAGCAGTTTCCCGAAGAAGCAAGAGTTGAAAGAAATGTGGAGAATTTTGTTGATGAAGAGGTTGATGAGTATGCTACACATGTGTGCTCAGATGATGGTGAAGATGAGAGACTGAGTTATTTAAGGTACAAGAAAGGCAGTGGTGAGTTGAAGTTAACACAAGCTTTCGACAGTTTAGAGGCTTTCAAGAAGGCTATGGTAGTCGGTAGACTATGTCTTAAAGAATGGCTGGAATGTGAAATATGGTCGTTGGGATAAAGATAAATCTGAGCTTAAATGTGCTAGTGTAGCCGAGGAAGGAGAGGAAGAGTGTATGTGGAGGATTTACTATTCTTATGAAGAACCATTGCAGAAGTGGATGGTTAAAGTGTTAATCAAAGATCACACTTGCATCAAGACTGGGCATTCAAAGCTACTTACTCAAGAGGTTATTGCTAGCTTTTTTGTGGATGATATAAGGGACAATCCCAAATTAATGCCAAAAGATATTCTAGCAGAAATTCAGAAGCGTTGGGAGTTGACTGCAACCATAGATCAGTGCAGAAAGGCAAAGAAAAGGGCACTATACATTATACAAGATGAGCATGACTTACAATTCTCAAAGCTTAGAAACTACAGGCTTGAGCTATTGGAGTAAGCGGGTTTTATATATACAATGCCTCTTTTTTTTACATTTTACAATCCCACTTATTTGTGTTTGTGTTTCATAGGTCAAATGAAGGGTCTACGGTGGAACTAGAGACATACCAGGGAGATGATGGTAGTGATGTCTTTGATAGATTTTATGTCTGTTTTGCTGCATGAAGAATACATGGTGCTTTCTTAAGTGCACCACAAAGGGTCAGTTATTAGCAGCTGTTGGAAGAGATGCAAACAACCAGATGTTCCCCCTTGTTTGGGCTATTGTCGGCGTAGAGAATGAACCAAACTGGAAATGGTTCATTGAGAAGCTGCAGACAGATTTAAATCTTCAGGATGGTGATGGCCTTACTGTTATATCAAATAGTCAGAAGGTAATGACATGAAGCTTCTTTATTTTTATTACATAATTATTCAGTTTCATGGAAGGATTGATGATTATTTGCAGGGCTTAGTTAACGCCGTAACAGCTCTTTTACCCAAGGTTGAGCATAGGATGTGTGCAAGACACATCTATGCCAACCTAAAGAAGAAGCATCCAAAGAGAGCTGACTTGAAGAGCTTATTCTGAAAGGTTGCAAAGAGCTACAACATGCCACAGTACAAGAAGAGTTTGGATGCAGTAATGGCATATGACATGGATGTCTACAACTCGATGATGATGAAGAATCCCAAAAACTGCAGCCTTGCTTACTTCACACCAACACCTACTTGTGATGATGTAAGCAACAACATCTTTGAGGCCTTTAATCATGCCATTAACCCTGCAAGATCGATGCCACTGGTGGAAATGTTAGAGACAATCCGCAGAAGAGCAATGTTGCGCATAGAAGCACGAAGAGTTAAAGCAATGAAGCACAAAGGGAAGTTTAGTATTAAAGCGATGTTGAAGGTGGAGGAGGAGAAGAAAAAGATCAGGAACTCTAGTATATATCCCTATGGTCATGACAATTTTGAGGTGAAGGAGAAAAAGTCTTCTTACAAGGTGAAGATGCTTGGGCGTACTTGCACTTGTAGAAAGTGGGAAAGTCAGGATTGCCTTGCCGTCATGCTCTGAAAGTTATTTTAGAGAAGAAGCAGAAGCAAGAGGATTATATGGCTGACTGTTATCTCACTTCTAGGTGGAGAAAGCAGTACCAAACAACAATTGAGAGAGTCTGTGGTTCAAACTTTTGGGAAGAGACTGATGAGGCTGGGATTGTACCACCACCAGTAGAAACCGAAGAATCAAGTGGAAGAAAGAAAATTCATAAAAGGATCAAAGGGAGGAATGAGTCTCCAAGTAAGAAGAAAACAAAGGCTAGGCATGAGTCTCCAACCAAAGTTTCAAGGGAAAGAAGAATCATTCATTGTGGGAGATGTGGAGAAGTTGGACATAACGCAAGAAAGTGTCAGAACGTTGGAGTTGCAATGCATCTACCACCAAAAAAAGAAGAAGGTGTCACAAGAAACACAACAATTTGGTGAGGGATCAAGCCAACAAATGCAAAGCCAAGTACTTGACTAAGAGGAAGTCTCTGTTTTCTCTTCTTATTCTCGGTTCTTTTGGAGTTTGAAATGTATTTTGGTTGAACTAATATTTGGGTATGAGTGATTAGGATAAGGTAATACCTCTGGTTTTTGTTGTTAAGCTTCGGATTTGAATTAAACTTCGGATTTGTGTGATGTATTTTGAAAAAAATGGTTAATGTAAGAAGCTGATTTGATATTACAAAGAACTCAAACCAGTTTTAGCATAACAAGCAAAAAGATTACAAAGTACAACACACGGTTATGTTTTAACCCTAACACAACACATAACTCGTCCTTACATTACAAACTTATACAAAAGAACAAAAACCACAACACACACAACCATGTTCTTCAAACCTCTTAGCTCCATCTTGCAATCTTGAATGTCCTTCTCAAGACCTCGTAGCTCCTTCTCAAAACCACATACCACAGCTTCACAAGTCCTTGTCTCCATAGTAAGATTTTCCAGCTCTGATTCACACACTTGTAAACCCTTCTCTAAGGTCAATGAAGCTCTTTCAAGTTCATCAAACTTCGGTTTCATATCCTCAATTTCTTCAACCATTGACTCATCCGTCCATTTGAACAAATGGGACCGATTTTTCTACAACATTCAAACAACAATTTAACTCATGAACTTGTTCATAATATCATTTTCTGACTTTTTTACAATTTCACACTTGTTCATACTACTCACAAATTTCTATTGATAAATTAATCATCCAACCTCCATTTATGAAGAAATTGTCGATAGAAAACGTGATGAGGCAATGCAAATCATGTAAACAAAAAAATGGACAACAACAATTACCTCATCTCCATATCGACAAGCATGGAATAGCCTCCCTGGGTTATTCGTTGTTCGTGATGTGAGCATTCTCACACGTTCTCTGCATCTACAGTGGGTCGGAATCCATCTTCCTCTCTCATCCATACTTCTCTATTAGATTCGACCTCTCTAACTCTCAAACTCCAGTTCAAAACTATCTTCTTCGACCCTTCTTCCTCGATCGAACCCTAATTTCTATTTTCCCCCAATTCGACAAAACGACATCGTTTGTCAACATACCACTTAAAAAAATGTTTAATTAAATCCAAAACAAATCCGTTTTCCACCTGTCATCCACGTAAGTTTTCTTTAACGGATTAATCAGTCCGTTTACGGTTTAATCACTCCGTCTACGGCTTTGTAGGAATTGACCGAATTTAAAAACGTCATGTAGTTAATCCAAATTTTCAAGTAGTTTATGTAGGTTTTGGCATGGTTAAATAGGTCGTGTATGAAAAGACAGGAACCACTTAATTTATTGGGGAATAGGTTGTTTTCCCGGTCTTGACCATAGCAACAATTTCGGTTGGTTTAGGTGGAGCCAATTTCTCTGAATCAAGCTATTTCTCCGTGTTACATATCATATGGTAAATTTTGAAAATAAAAGCTAATTTCTAAAGTTATAGTACCTGGAAACCGAGCTGAATAAGACGTACTGATTCACTCTTCATCGCTAAGCTGAATAAGACATACCTTCGTGGCTCGATAAAAACGTTGACTAGCTTGACAAGTGTTGATATTTTGAAAGAAAGATATATTCAGTCATCCATCAATTTTATCAATAAACAGATTTAATTTAGATACAGAAAATTTAATATTTTTTTATGTCTAACAAAAACTGAAGGAAAAATACAGGTAATCGAATTGTTGTATTATCGATTCTGAATGCTAAAGATTTCTGTGTTATCTCCAAATGCAGAGAAATAGACAGTGTTTGATAACCTTTGAATGCATCAGATGATTTAATATATTTCTCAATAATTAAATTCTTTAATCAATTTGCTACCATAAACTTACTCTTAGATCTTATATTAAAGACACTTACCCGAAGGCATTGTTGCCGTCTTAGCTCAGTGGTAGAGCGCGTGACTTTTAATCCCGTGGCCGTGGGTTCGATCCCCACAGACGGCGATATGCGCTAAACTTTTGGTAAAAATAATTTCTTCTGCAATGATCAACAATAATAATTAAAAAAAAAAAATTATTATGGTTGTGAAAAAAGTGTTTTTTCTTGTGTCGATTATATAGTTTCTAAAATATGAATGGTTACAACGGATGGAACAAACTAAATCATTTGCAGACTATACTATTTTTTTACCATTTATAAATTTTAGTTCGCAATGGTGGAAACAGAAAATATATATATTCGTCAATTAAACCAGTTTTATGAACAAAATTTAATCTACAACGGATTATTGTTCATCCAAAAAATAAAACAGTCTAACCTACAAATAGTTTAGTTTCTTTCCTTCGCACTAAACATTCAAACCCTTATTCATTCTTTTACCAAATGGTTTGGTCTCTAGTCTAACCCTAAAAGCTTCAGATCTATTAAAAAAAACATAATTGTCTCTCTCTCTTCTCTCTTTCTCTCGAACGTCAACACGAAGTCGGAGTTTTCTCACTAAACTCCTCGTAGTCGAGATGAAAATGGAGACAGACGAGGCAGAGATGGTGATGTGTCTGTTAACAGACCCATAAGGAACTCAGTTAAGTTATACGATATATATTCTTTAAAATGTTGGTCCTTTGCAGCTTACCCAATTATGTAAACATACTCACGACACCAAAACAAGGCTCGGACATGAAGAAGACCGAGAAGATGGGACAGCTTAATTTAACAACACTAAGTGACCCAACAAAGCCCGTCAACTGAATAAAGAGAAAAAAAACAGAAGAAAACAAAGTCTCTGCAGCAAAAAAGAGAATTGTCGTTACTCCATCTACGACTACAACAAAGAGACTCTTATCATAAAAGATAGGCTTGAATCGTTGCAATTCCGAGATGGTGACTGAGTATGACATGTGTCAATTAATCCATATGGAGACTAGGTTTTCTAGATTATTTTATAGTATAAAGGACACATCATCGTCTCCTTCATGAGTGTGTAACAAAAAAAACAGAGTGTAGTATTGTCAAAACTTTCAAACTTTCTTAGTTTATTCACATGGTACGATAGCCTCTTTAAATCCTAACATGTGCAAACGAAGAGTTATCTAGATCCCTATCATTTTCCTAGCAATGTCCACATCTTGAGCTCTCTCACTATCAAGCTCAATGACCGAAACTATCTTCTATTGAAGACTCAATTTCTGGCTTTACTGTCCAGCCAGAAGCTTAAAGGGTTCGTCAATGGTCAGATGACGCCTCTATCACAAATGGCGGCGCCACCTCTGAAATCAGCAATCTACAGTATAAATCTTGATTCTGGACTAACGAGCTCGTGAAATCCTGGCTCTTTGACACACTTTCAAAAAAAGCCATTGGGTATGTTTTTGGTCTCATTACTTGTCATGAAATTGGGGTTTCTCTAACTAGTCATTTTAACCGGAGTTTTATCGCTAGAGAGTTTGAGTTATATTGCAATATGTAGTTGATTTCCAAAGAGGGAAAAATATGTTGCCTACTGTCGTGAGTTTAGAGCTCTATGTGATCAGTTAAGCTATATTGGTAAACTTGTTGATGAATCTCATTTTTTTTTTGGATTTGCTAACGGATTAGGCCGAGAATATGATCCCAAAGTCACGATTTCCTCATCCTTGTTTAATGATGTGGTTTCTGAAGTGATTGGTTTCGACAGCCGTCTCCAGTCTTATGAGGTATCTACTAAAGTTACACCACATATGGCTTCTCAAACTCAACAATCGGGGTCCTCAGACAACTCTCGACAAAGTTCTGGATATTATGTAACAATCAGAGATGTCGTGGTTTTCAGTCTATGCGATTTGGTTCTGCTCGAGGTCATAGTGGTTTTTCGACTCGAGGAATGTGCTTTTCTCAGCAAATTAACACTTGGTTGGAATCCGAGCTCTGCAAACTCCAATGGTAGTCATCCAATTTGCCAAATATGTGGCATAATCAGTAATATTGCCTTGCAGTGTTGGAATTGCTTTGATAATACCTATCAAAGTGACGATATTCCTCATGATATGTCTACCTTGCATGTCTCTGATGAAACTGGTATCCAGACTCAGGAGCCTCCACTCATGTCACAATTTCTACGATCTCACTTTAAACTAATGCACCCTATTTCGGCTCTTGCACTGTGATGGTAGGTGGTGATGGAGCATATTTACCCATCACAAAAGTTGGTTCTACTACCATTGTCGAAGGTATTATTCCGCTTAATGAGGTCATGGTTTGTCCATCCATTTAAAATTCACTTTTCTTTGTTTCTAAACTGTATGACGACTACCCTTGTGGTGTTTTTTTATGCTAACAAGTTATGTATTATCGATTTAAATACTCATAATGTTGTGACAAATGGGCCTCATTGTGAAGAGTTATATGTGTTGCAAAATCCAGAGTTTATATTTAGATCGACAATGTGCTGCAAGTG
Organism: Pseudoturritis turrita; assembly: GCA_900406555.1. NCBI lineage: Eukaryota > Viridiplantae > Streptophyta > Magnoliopsida > Brassicales > Brassicaceae > Pseudoturritis > Pseudoturritis turrita. Next base: position 535,115 of record OVBL01000568.1, read on the forward strand.
AAGAGTCGTGGCATTACCGTCTTGGACACTCTAAACCACAAACCCTAAACCCTTCAAATTTTGCAACAATTACAAAACATCAAGGAGATAAATATCAATAAGAGCAGCACATCTCTTATTTATGAGCCTTGCCAAATGGAAAAGAGTATTATTTTTTTTTGTCATCTTATTTTATATTATAATAAATTTGGTGGAATACAAAGCCATTTCAGAAACAAAGTCGGTGGTTGTAGAACCCACCCCAGAGACAAAGCCGGAGAAAGACAAGATTTCTCCGGAAACAAAGCTCCACGAAAGAGAAACTAGACGAACATCAAATTAAACTAAGCCTAGATACCAACTTGGATATATCAATAACCAAAATTAGACACAAAGACCAAAACAAATTTGCACCGGATCCCACGCCTACACACAAACCTAGAGCCCGGAAACTCTTAATTCGACAAACCGAGAAGGCCACCAAAGGCCAAAGCAAGCGGAGTCGGAATCCTCCTATAGCGAATAGGTACTACCTTTTAGAAAAAAATATTTCTTGGCTTCTAAAACCGGCAAGATAGAACAAACATGTTCTTCCCACAATCTTCCGGAAGCGACAAAGTCAGTATGAACGCAACTCAGTAATACGCCTGAATGAAGCCTATGAACATACCAGCAGACTGAGCTGAAGAGTAGAGACAAGGAGCGACACTAGGACCATCCAGAATTCACTTCTATCTTACCAAGAGATCTGCAATAGATCATCACCGGATCGGAACCAAGAGACCAAACCGAGCAAAAAGGACCTTGTATGACTGAAAACCGGACTGAGGCAAGGCATACCGCCATAGACTTTGCACCAAAGAGGAGAAATAGACCCAAGACATGGCCACAACAGCAGATCCGGGGGGGGGGGATATTAAAATGCCGAAACAAATTCACCAAGATGACTCAGGGCCAAAAGCAACCGCAAGACCTACACAAAGGCCCATCACCTAAGGACAAGACAAGCCTAAACACCATCCCAGCGCCGGAGAGAATAGTCGGCCAGTCCGACGAGAGGAGAGCTCCGACGAAACATATCTGAGTCGAGAAATAGAGGGAGAGAAAGCATTTGCAAACCGTCATGTGAGGGTATGGTGCATCGTCGACCTGAGGGTCCGGTGCTCCTTCACCATGATCCTAAGCCTTCCGATCTGAAACTCCAAACCCTTTGCCGAAAATAGATCTCTTCCAACACGACCCGAGCCACGCAAAAGGCTGTAAAACCAGAACCGAAAGTAAAGATAAGGAAAGGAGAAAGAGGGGTGACCGGCGCCGGCGCTGTAGTAGCCACGGTCACCGGTCCGACAAAATCAAATGACAACGATGAGGAAACTAGGCGAGAGAGAAAGTTCATAAGGCGGCTATGGCGAACGTTGGATATTAGGAGGAAAAAGAGCATTATATTATCATTTTTATTATGATTCTCGTGTTTTAAAGCCTATTAATCGAATTCATTGGAAAATTTACTAGCACACATTTTTCACGACATCTTACAACAAGTGGCATCTAACATCTCTTTTCTTGCCCTTCGACGCCTCAACATAATGGGATCGCCGAAAAAACATTGGCATCTAATTGAATTAGGTTTGTCTATGATGTTTCATAGCAAGACTCTTTTACACTTCTAGGTTGAAGCTTTTTTACGACAAATTACATTGGTAATCATCTACCATCAGCTCTTATGCACAATCATAACCCATTTGAAGTGCTTTTAAAAAAAAACACAGACTAGAGTTTCTTTTGTGTGTTTGGATTAGCATGTTATTTACATCCTCAACCACTGGCTAATCACAAATTTGATCCATGGTCGTTGCAATGCATATTCCTCTTGGATATAAATCACGATATAAAGGATATTGTTGTCTCTATCCTCCCACGGACTGTGTTTATATATGCAGAGATGTGATCGATCTTTGATGAAAGTTGTCTACCTTTCAAATCGAAATACAGCTCGATGGTCCATGTAACTCTACACTACTCTTGAGAATTTAGCAGTATAGTTCCCCAATCTCGTCATCAATATCTCATGTGATTTCTTCTCAAATACCGCATGCTCTACCACCAGAATTGTCCATTGCTATGACTCATCTAATCACAGCAGATCCTGCTTCCTTTTCCTCTAGCTCTGATTCTTCCGGCGATTCCCTTATTACATGTTTTCCCATCAACAAACCACTTCCAGAACCAACTTCTAGCATCGCTTTGTTGCTGCAATTGTTCCATCTACAGTCGATAATACACACTCCACGACAACATGATTCAAGAAGAGAATAACAAACCAAATCCACAATATACTTTTACTTGCCTCAAAATATATTCTTGAGGAACCAAAATAACATCATGGTTGGAATCACGCAATGATTGAAGAGATAAAGTCACTACACACGACTCACACCTATGCATTGGTTCCTCCAACTACCACTATGAATATTATCGACTGCATGTGGGTGTTTAAGACTAAACTAAATGTCGATGACACACCTGGTAAGTTCATACCTCGTTTAGTTGCAAAAGAGTTTTCACAAGAACAGGGTATTGGTTTTCTTTAGACATGCAATCTTGTAGTACGAACAACAACAATATGTATCATTCTTAATGATGCCACTAATTTAAATTGACTTATTATCCAACTGGATGTGAAGAATGCGTTTCTTCATGGAGATCTTCATGAGAAAGTTTTTATGCAACAACCGCCTGACTTTGAAGATCCAGCTTGTCCCTCTCATGTTTGATATCTCAAAAGGTTATCTAGGATCTAAAGAAAATTACTCGCACATGGTATGGTAAATTCAGTAATTACTTACTTGAGTTTGGATTTGGCTGCATCAAAGTTGATCGCCGCTCCGTATATCATCATCATGGAAAGACACATGTTCTGCTTCTATATTTGGATGATATTCTGCTAATAACCAATGATCCTACCATGTTCAAGCATCTCATATGCACTCCTAGCAAAAATTTCTCCATAAAAGACTTGAGATGCCTTCTTTATTTTATGGGAATTCAGGCTCAATTTCACTTGCAAAGATTGTTTCTACATCAACCCATGTATGCTAAAGAGATCTTACATCACTCTCACGCAAGAATGACTAACTGTAATCCAATGCTGACAACACTGCCTCTCAAGCTCGATAAACTCTCCCATGGGACATAGCTCTCTTCTAATTTGACATATTTGCGGAGCTTAGTGGGCGAGATTTAATACCTAATAATTACTCGATCGAATATAAAATTTGCAGTGAATATTGTCTGTTAAAAGATGCACTTTCCCACCTTTTCAGACATCACTCTGCTCAAACAGATTCTTCCTTATATTTGTGGTACTGCAACAATGGGTCTGGATCTTCAAAGAACTGACAGTCTTGCTTTAACAGTTTTTAGCGACATTGATTAGACGGGTTGTAAAGACACTCATCGATCCACCACCGATGTATGCACACTTTTGGGTTTTAATGTCATCTCTTGGTGTGCTAAGCATCAACCTACGGTGTAACGTTCCTAAACAGAAGCAAAATATCGTGCTCTCATATGTACCGCCTTTGAAATCACATGGATCTTCTCTATACTTTGGGAGTTTGGTATCTCACAACATTAACCAACTTTGCTTTAATGCGATAACATGTCTTATTTTCATGTGACTGTTAATCATGTCTTACATATTGTGGCTGCTTTACAACTCGCTGATATATTCACCAAGTCACTCCCTAGACAAATGTTTGTTAATCTTCGATTTAAACTTGATGTTGCTCATCCTCTCACGACAAGTTTGAGAGGGGTTCTAAACATACTCTCGACACCAACACAGAGCTCGGGCATGAAGAAGAAGGAGAAGATGGGCCATTTTAATTTAACAACACTAAGGCACCCAACAAAGCCAGTCAGCTGAATAAAGAGAAAAACAGAAGACGATAAAGACTCGTTGCGCCTTCTCATCATACAAAATATGTTTGAATCGTTGCAATCTGAAGATGGTGGATGAGTATAACATGTCAATTGATCCTATAGGAAGACTAGAATTTTCTAAATAATTCTATAGTGCATATGTATAAGATTGTTTTCTTCATGAGTATGTAAAAAAACATAATGCAATATTGTCAAAAGTTTATAGCTTTCTTAGTTTATTGACAAACTCGTCAAAGGTTCAATTTTTTATCATCAATTTATTAGATCTTTATATCTAACAAAAACTGAAGAAACAAGACACGTAATCGGATTGTTGTATTATCAAATCTGAATGCCAGAAATTTCGTGTATCTCCAAATGCAGTGTGTTTGATAACCTTTGAATGCATCAGATGATTCGATATATTCTCAATAAATCAATTTGCTACCGTAAACCTACTCTCAGAGATTATATAAAAAACACTACCTCTAAGTCATCAAAGCCGTCTTAGCTCAGTGGTAGAGCGCGTGACTTTTAATCCCGTGGCCGTGGGTTCGATCCCCACAGACGGCGATCCGTAATTTATGTATATATTTTTTTAACTATTGTGGTTTTTTTTTTTATTCATTCTTTTACGAAATGCTTTGGTTTTTACTTTTTGAGTCCAACCCTAAAAAGCTTCGGGTCGGTTAAAAGAAACACAAACCTAATTGCCTCTCCCTCTTCTCTCTTTCTCTCAAACGCCAACACGAAGTCGGAGTTTTGTCTGTAAACTCCTCGTCGTCGTCGAGATGAACATGGAGACGGACGAGGCAGAGATGGGGAAGACGGTGATGTGTCTCTTAACAGACCCAGAAGGAACCCATTTAGGTTCCGCCATGTATATTCCTCAAAATGCTGGTCCTTTGCAGCTTACTCAGCTCGTCAATAAGTTCCTCGACAACGTAACAATCTTCTCTCTTATTTTGACCTTTTTCTGAATCTAAAGAAGTGATTTTTCGTTTCTGGGTAGTTGAGGATTTCCAGGAACTTAACGCCTCTGTTTTTTCAGTGTTTATTTACTCTTTTGGTATGACTTTTTGCTAATCCTGATTGCCGAATTTTGAATTTTTGGGTATTTGGTTTAATTATTCAGGAGGAGATGTTACCTTACAGTTTCTATGTATCAGACGAAGAGCTTCTTGTACCTGTAGGAACTTACTTGGAGAAAAACAAAGGTAAAACACTCATAAAAGCAGTTTGGTTGCTGTGTTTTATGGCTCTATGAAAATCTAATTAATGTTTTGGCAAAATTTTGTGTTTCAGTGTCTGTGGAGAAGGTTTTGACCATAGTTTATCAACAACAAGCTGTTTTTCGAATTCGTCCAGTTAACCGTTGCTCACAAACAATTTCTGGTATGTCATCATAGTTCATGTTCTGTTTTTTTTTTTTTCCATTTCAATATTGTTTTAGTTTAAGAGATTTAGCTATGTGTCAATTGCTTACTTGGGTTGACTTGCTTTGTTTTAAATCGTAGGTCACGCCGAAGCTGTTCTTTGTGTTTCGTTTAGTCCTGATGGTAAGCAGTTAGCAAGTGGTTCAGGTGATACTACTGTCCGGCTTTGGGATCTCAACACTGAAACTCCATTGTTTACTTGCAAAGGTTCGAAAATTTCCTCACCATCATTCTTTATTTTGCTTTCCTTCCATAGATGCGTAATAATAGTTTCTCCTGATGATGACTTCTAATCTTTTCAGGGCACAGGAATTGGGTTCTCTCAATTGCTTGGTCTCCGGATGGTAAGCATCTTGTGAGTGGTAGTAAATCCGGTGAAATCTGTTGTTGGAATCCAAAGAAAGGAGAACTAGACGGCAATCCACTTACAGTAATGTCTTTTTTTACTTGATATTGGTTATCGTGTGGAATGTACATATGTTTTTGGTTTGTTGCTGATTACCGTTGATCTTTACATTTTTCTTAGGGTCACAAGAAATGGATTACTGGTATCTCGTGGGAACCAGTCCACCTTAGTTCTCCTTGCCGTCGATTTGTAACTTCTAGCAAAGATGGGGATGCAAGGATTTGGGATGTTACACTGAAAAAATCTATTATTTGTCTCAGTGGACACACACTTGCTGTGACTTGTGTCAAATGGGGCGGAGACGGAATTATTTATACAGGGTATGTTTCTAACATGAGAAATGTTTCTTATCCACTTTCATAGGTCTGGTGTCTAGTGTCTATTGACAATCTTCCTATGTAGTTTCTATTTATAGCTTAGATGATTTAAGTGTCGGTAATGGGTGAATCTCAGATCTGATAACCAAATAATGAAATAAACTTAATTTTCAGTCTCTTTATCTAGTTAATCACTCGGTACTTGCCTCCATATTTAAGCTTTATGATCACTTTTTAGGTACATAATTCTATGTTCTTCTCTTGCAGTTCCCAAGATTGTACGATAAAGATGTGGGAGACTACCCAGGGTAAGCTCATTCGTGAATTGAAGGTAAACTTTTAGCTATGTTTGGAATTTGTTCTGATCATATTTCATCTGCTTTAGTATCATTTGCTTGTGTGTTTTTCTCATGTTCTGCATGTTTTTACCTAATACCACTTTTAACCACCTCATTTTACTCTGCTTCTTCTGTTACTTTAGGGGCATGGGCATTGGGTTAACTCCCTTGCATTGAGCACAGAATATGTTCTTCGAACAGGAGCTTTTGACCACACTGGAAGACAATATCCTCCAAATGAAGAAATGAAAAAGGTAAGCTACTCACTCCACTCGACAGTTTAGATCAGTTCTCTTTTACCCTGATTCTGATTTCTCTTCGTAAAATTTGCTGGCTTCTTTTGTTATAGGCGCTCGAAAGATACAACCAAACAAAAGGGGATTCCCCTGAAAGATTAGTCTCAGGTTCTGATGATTTCACTATGTTTCTTTGGGAACCATCTGTTAGCAAACAATCTAAAAAGCGCTTGACCGGCCATCAACAGGTAAGTTAGTTACTTAACAATTTCACTCTTTTCACCTAGTCTTTTAGTTCCGTTTTTAATTCTTTACCTTTGATATTGGTCAATCAACAGCTTGTAAATCATGTCTATTTCTCACCTGATGGGAAGTGGATTGCAAGTGCTTCGTTCGATAGATCAGTTAGGTTATGGAACGGTATCACAGGACAATTCGTTACAGCTTTCCGGGGCCATGTTGGTCCTGTTTATCAGGTCAGTTGGTCCGCAGACAGTAGATTGCTTTTGAGTGGCAGTAAAGATTCTACTCTAAAGGTAAAAACTTTTTTTTATAAGACTCGATGAAATGCCATTCCTAGTCTTTACTTGGAGATATTTATCAGATTCTGAATCAGAAAGTTTGTTACTTCCACACAGATTTGGGAAATTAGGACGAAAACTTTAAAACAAGATCTTCCTGGTCATGCAGATGAGGTATAAACAACCTTATAGCTGACGTTTTTACCGGAATTTCAATTTCTTTTAATTTTACGACCATTTTGGTTTTTCGGTTGTGGAAAGGTTTTCGCGGTGGATTGGAGTCCAGATGGTGAGAAAGTAGTCTCTGGTGGTAAAGATAGAGTTTTGAAGCTATGGAAGGGTTAAATGGAAAGAGCATTTTGGAGCTTTTGTTTACTCAAACCATTCATATATTTATTATATTACACTTAAATCATTCAACTTGTTTGGTTTCTGTACTGAGAGACCGGTTTTGTATTCTATGCTTTTTTTATGGGATTTTGATCTTATGCTTAGTAAAAACCTTTTTCCATCAAGTTGTTATTCTTATTACTCAGAATAACTCATATTTTGCCAATTATTACTGGAATAACATTTTTAAAATGGGTTTTATACTCATATTTTATGAATAAAGTCATGTCATTCTTTTTATATTTTAATAATTATATAAGCGCCATTTTAATTTAGTTTTAGAAAAATCAGAAAATAGATATTAAAATTTTAAACATAATAAACAAAAAACTAATATTTATAAGTTGGAGACTACCTTTACCTTCTCTCCATCGATGGAAACAGTCCATATGAACCCTAGCCGCCGATTCCGAGAGCAATCCAACCCCACGACTTCGCCGCAAATAGCCGCCTCCATCAACGGCCTTGTTTGGAGAATCAATCGAAGATCTGCTTGCATTTCGTCAGAGGAAGAAATTCTATCGCTGTCGTCTTCGTTATTGTCAGTTTGGGGTTTTGTGACGGTCTCTGTTATCTTCTGAATCAGGTAGAATCAATGTCACTTAACCCTTGTGTTCTCCGTTATCTTTGGCTCTCACGAAATAACGTTTGGATTTTTTTTTAAAATCTGTTTCAAACGATATTTCTAAAATATTCGTTTCTGGGTTTGAATGGTTTATCTTGGAAAAATTGTTTAGATTACTTACTAATTAGGCTTATCTGCACATGAGTTTGGAACTACAAGTATATTTTTCATTATCTGAACTTTTGACTTGTGTAGTTCCCATCTTTTTGTTTGATTCTCTGGGATAGGTATAAGTTTTGAGGTACAAGAGCAATTTAAAAACAGAGCATAAATCGATAGTTTTTTGGAGATGAGACAAAACAATTCTTTAAGGAGATGATGCAATTGGTGTTGTTGTTGTGGGACCACTTGTTGCAATTCCCATCTTTTTTCCTCTTTGTGGTTTTAATATTATATGCAGTGCACTTTGTGGATTTTATTGTTGGATTTTAAATGTATGATTTTGTTTTGTTAGATATGGCGTCATCAAGTGGTACCCCGGATTACCCGCTGCGATTGTACGCAGAAGGAAAAGCTCCTTTGCAAAATAGAAGTATGAATCACAACTGCCATTTGGCTAATTTTGGGATGGTGAAAAATGGAGTGGGACTAGATGTCTGGGATTACTTGAAAAATTCAGCATTAGGAGTGATTATCAAGCTTTATGAAATGAATATGATTTGGTGTTCCAAGACTGTCCATTACTTTCTCACTTGTCAGTTGTCAATTACAAGGAGCCATGAGATATGGACGTTGATTAGTGGTCGCCCTATTAGGTTATCTTAGGAGAGCTTTATGGGAAACGACTACAAGGAATAGAAGTTCCTCTTTTTTCTTGGGGTGGATCACGCGAGCGGGTAAATTTGGATGGGCTAAGCGATAAGATCATTCAAGATATGCGCTTGAAGCTAGCAGCTGAGATATTTGACGAGGTGCCAGAGCCATGTACCGTAATATCTAACCCATTACCCCGTGGAGAAGAGATTGACCGAGTTGAGCTGATCATAGAGTCACAGATGAAGTGACAGTTTATTATTTTCTTCTAACCAGACGTTATACCTATTTTCTTTTTTTGTTGATGTTTAAACTATACTTTAATGGCAGATTCTAGGCTTTATGAATTATTGCAGGACAATTACAAAATAAAAAGCAAGATTAGTACGTTGTCAAGAAAACATTCTGAACCAAAGTAATACATGTCTTACAATTATGACCAACTTGATTACATCTAGAATATGTATGTGATTTCCTTGGGCGTTTCTTATCCGTTGCTTTCTCCAATGTTGATTTAATACGTGAGTTTTTAGGCCTTCCAGGTTGTGGGCGAACGAACGGAGGTAAACACACTTTATTAGCGATATGTTCTGGTACAGGTAAAGCAGCATCCCTCGGCATTATGGCAGTTGAGTACGCATTGTACAAGTAGTTCGTCTGATAATAAGGATGACACAGAGATATGCGTGATTTACCTACTTTTTCTGCCGCTGCAATTGCGTGCACACATGTTAACTTCTCCAAATCAAATCTATGACATGAACATTTTTTCTCTCTCAAATTTACGACATGCAATGTTTCTCCGCCTGTCACTTGATATTGATGTACATCTATCGCTTGTACCTTAAGTAATTTAGCGTAGGGTACGTGAACCTGGACAAAATAACGACAATTAGAATTTGCACATATATATATGTAGATTAATATGATTAATTACGTAAAATACAAAAAACAAATTTATTACCTCAAGTAGCTTCTCTACTCCAGGAGTCAAAGTCGTTTTCATTAACCCAACATCATTCCTCCGTTCAGCAAACCACCGCGTCATCATTAATCTCACTTCATCTAATAGTCGTACAATAGGTAAAGACCTCGCGTCTGAAAGAACTCTATTTATCGATTCTGCTATGTTGGATGTAGTGATATTGTACCTATCCCCAGGGAAATGCACACGCGTCCACATTCGTATATCAGGCTTTTGCAAATATGTATATAGTGATGGATTCAACGTTTTAATCTCATCAAAAAGGGTCTCAAAATCTGAAAGTCTGTAGGAATTCGCAGCTTTTTAACCAAACCAAACGCATCTCTGCCTCTACAACGTGTCAATATATTCTTATACAAATGGTAGGTACAAATTCCACGACTAGCCATCGAATATACCTTCCCAATTGCCTTTCCAATTGATCTGTGTCTATCGGAAATAATTGCAAGTCCTGCATCATCAGGGATCACATAATTCAGTTGTCTGAAAAACCATTCCCATGATTCGTCATTTTCAGTATCGACAACTGCGAAAGCTATTGGAAATATTTGAAAATTTCCATCCTGCGCTGTTGCGATAAGAAGTGTTCCTTTATATTTTCCTTGCAGAAATATACCATCGACAACAACCACTTTACGCATAAAGGGAAATCCATTCATACTAGCAGCAAATGCAAGAAATAGGTACTTGAATCGTTGATTTTCATCAACTTCTAGATGCGTTAGTGTTCCGGTATTTTCTCTTCTTATCATGTGTAGGTAAGCAGGTAATTCTTCATAACCATTCTCTGCAGATCCCCTTACCAAATCTCTTGCTGCTTTTAGTGTCTGATGAGCCTTCCAATATTCCATCTACAAGTATACAGAATAAATATGTAATTAGTGTTAAATAAGACTACTAAAATTAAATAAGTCTGCTACGATGGGAGTAAGTCTGCTATGACGGAAATTAGTCTGCTACGATGGAAATAAGTTCAAAATCTGAAAAAAAAACGTACCTTGATACCAAATCGCATGTTTAGCACCTCAGCGACATGTTTTGGCAATACTTTTGAGTCAATACTGCCGACATAATCCTTATATAACACTACAAGTATGTCTGGAGTAGCTTGACGGGTACGGGCAGAACGCTCTATCACGGAACATGTATGATCTGCAACATACACATGAACATGAAACTGAGAAGATTCTCCAATTGGTGTAGCTCGTACTCGCCAACTACAACCCTTCACCCAGCAATTAACCGTATATAGTTGTGGCGTTGACCTATCTACATCAAAATCAAATTGATGTAGCACTGATAGAATCTTTAATCTGGTCTCCAAAGCATCTTTTGTTTCATATTGTTGTCCAACAGCAAGATTGAGTGAAGTTAATTCCAATTTCACATGTGGATTAACTCTCTTTGCTTCCTTGGTCGTTGTCGTCGGACCTCTCTTCTTATGATGCAATTTTAGATTCTCATCTTCTTCTTCTACGGACTTTCCATACAAACTGAAGTTTTCATCGTCAGAGTTTGCTCCATCTGAATTGTCACAACAATCAAATCTGTAATCATTATCGTCGTCTTCTTCACTTCCCTGGCAAATCAGACACCACTTGCTCGTTCACTGCCTTGTGATCCGTATAATCAGCCACCATATCATCTTCTCCTTTCTCATGTTTTCTCTGACTTTTACATTCAACGAAATCATCATCAACGAAACCCTTATCTTTCTCTTTAACTTCGACACAAAGTCTTGTTGGATCGGTTTTGAATTGCCCTAAAAACCATGAAATTGTCTGCAATTTCCAACTTTTACTGGAGGTGTATCTGCTGGTAATTTCAAAAAAATCTTCTTCGGAAACATGTAACTCAATTCCACCTCATGCACTCTTTTATCCAATCCATAATCCTCATATACAATCTGAATGAAAGCTTCATAACGTGTTCGATCATTTGCTGCTAGAATTTTGCACCCCCTTTTGTTATCAACATCGAATAACCATTTGTTTTTCTCAAACATCCATTTGCCACATACAAGAATAATCTGATCCATATGAACGTATAGAGTTTGTACGTATCGGTGATGTCGTCCACCTAAAAATCAGTTATACAAAAGAGAAGGAAAATGAAAAGTTTATTCATAGAAACCATGGGATAAGAGACAACTAGCGGCAACCCTAAAAATATCAGATGACGATGGTTTCTCTGAAAATTTGAGGTTTAATTTAGGGTAAAATCGGTATTTGCATCAGTAAATTAAATCTGCCATTTAAAAAATATGTCTATCATATTTAGTCTGCCACGTCAAAACATAAAAAGTCTGCCATATTTAAGTCTGTTGCCAATAAAAAGATATTTTAGTAAGAGATATGTCTGTTGTGTCGATTTCAAAAAATGTCTGCCACTGAAATACATGTTTTAATCAAACCACAAAAAATCTGCCAAAACGTTAAAATAAGTCTGCTATCTCATATATGCTAGTACAATAATTAAAATCCAAACGAAATAAATCTAAATCCACGCCTACTTATTTAAAAATTTGTCGTCAAAGACGACAAGAAAAATAAGTTTGTCGTCAACAACTTATAAAAGTCGGCCATCCCAAAAAAAGCCAGCAGATAAAATCTGTCACGCTCAAATAAGTCTGTCAAAAGAATTTAAATCTGTTATGTCATGACAATAAGTCTGCAAAAATACATCTACCATTTGAATGAAGTCTGCCAAACAAAATAATTTTGCCACTTTACAAAACAGACTTATTATTAAAATTCTGTCATACAAATAAGTCTACAGGCAAATCTGCTATACGAATAAGTCGGCATAAAGCTAATAAGTTTGTCATCAATAGTCCGACAGACGTATGTAGCAGATTTATCAATTTTTGCCATATTTGATGATGGTAGTACCATAAATATTAGCTGTTTTATGCTGATGTGGAAAAAAAATTAATGGCATTTTTGTAATAATTTTTTTTTCCAAAATCTGAAAAGGACAAAATAGGTATAAAAGATATTCTAGTAATTAAAAAGATTGACTATATATTCTAATAATAAATCAATAAATTAAAGTTATTCTAGTAATCTTCCCTTCTTATAAAGGTAACATTAGAAACTTTTTACATTAGCTATTACATGAATTTGTTCATGCACATAGATATGTTGTGGTTAGTCAAAAGCCTATGATTCAATCTAGCCTGATTTTGATTTAAAATTTTTGAACAAAAAGTAAAATCAAAGCCAGATAAAACCTAACATTCCTTTTTTGTTTCTGGTGGTTAACAGCAAATTAACTCAAAAAGTCACATAAATCTGGTTTTAACCTGAAAAACTAGAGCTGAATTATAGCTAGGCATTGGAACCAAAAATAAAAAAATTATAGCTAGGCCTAATAAGAGCCCAGTCCGGATCCGGTTAGTCCATTACAACATCTCTACGTGCAACATATATAAACAGCATAGTCATAGTTTGAGAAGATTTTTAGGCAATTTTTTTTTATTCATTCATTAGGTTTGTAGAAAAAACCATCTTCAAACCAATCCAAAACCGACGAACATACATGAAAAAAAGAAAAACTATGTGTTTTTGCCGCTTTTGCAAGACAATCCGAATAGATACTGGTACATCGAAAAATAAAACGAATAGAAAAAGAGGAAAAAAAACTTTAACATCCTAAAATCATTAAGCTATGTCGCAAAGATTGACCATTCCACAGGGTTGTTAACAATATAGATTAAATCTGAACAATCTGTTTCAAAAACGATCCTAGTCATGGAGATTGAAATCAAACGTTTCATCGTCCATAAAAATGTGTCTAATTCTGCATAGAGAGGTGGGAGACTCATGTGGAATCCTTTAAGGTCTAGATGAAAGATCATGTGTTCTGATGCCGCGATGACCACTGAAGTGATCTGAATCTTTCCAGAAACCATCAATTTGACAACTTAGGATTACCGGTCCTCTGTGGTCGTAACGATGCCTTCTGGTGTCTCTCTTTCAGACTCCACATCTTCTAACTGAACCTTTGTTCTAGAGTTAGCGAGCCCCCAGATTTCTCCTTTATGCATACTGTGGCATAATGTATCTGGTGGTGATGTGGCAGAAAAAATAACTTTAAAATTATGGGCTCCGATCTATATACATATTCATAAAACTTTTTATGATAATTTTTTTAGATCAAGATCGTATTCGAATTCGGCAGTTGCACATAATAAACAACAGTTCTGAATATATACGTGACATAATCATTACAACACAAAAGGTTACTTGAGGCTGATCTTATATCGTTGTCACTTGCCAAACCCATAAGAAACAAAATGAAGAGAGGGGCCAAGGTTTTAGAAACGATCCTTGGCTCATTTTCTGTGAAACCAACCAAACCCATAAAAATCAAAACATGGTCAAGGAAGATTTCACAATCAAACACCAAGTGATAATGACAGTCACATCATTCTCTCTCTCTCTCTCTCTCTCTCTCTCTCTCTCTCTCTCTCTCTCTCTCTCTCTCTCTCTCTCTCTCTCTCTCTCTCTCTCTCTCTCTCTCTCTCTCTCTCTCTCTCTCTCTCTCTCTCTCTCTCAGCCCCTCTTTGTAAGGACCAAAAGCTTTAGTCGGTTCTCTCTATCATCCATCACCTCTACCGAAAGGAGAAAGAGATATTAGCGAATTCTTCTTATAGAGACAACCAACTTGATTCATAGAATGAGTGTTTGGAATTTGATCATCAAAACTCTCTCTTTGGCCCTTTTTCTCCTTTAGACAGAAACCAAACTATTAAACCAAAATTCCTCTTTTTAAAAGAGAGGAACTGTAACCATTAACCAAACATCTCTCTCATTTCATTCCCTTTGGATGTCTTTTCTTCAAAAAAAACAAAAAAAAATAGAAAGATGATACATCAAATATGAAAAAAACATTTTAGTGGGCGTGGTCCAAAAATCATAAGATTTCATCTTTATTTCCTTTATTTATTTCTTATCGTATGATCATATAACTTCATTGCCAAATCAAAACCACATATTTGTCCATGCTCCAACATTACGTCATGTTTTTTCTAAGTTCTAACTTCTGGCCATTTTTCTGAAACAAACCAAAACTTTCTTTTTTCCACATATGGTCTTACAATACAATTTATTGAAAAATAATTTATATCAAAAGATAATTTTATTTTTATAGTTAATAATTTTTTATTGAATATTTATATCGGTGAATAATTTTAGAAATCTATCGGACATAATTAGATATTCGGGTTTGTCATCTAATTAGGTTTCATACGTAACAAACTATATACAGATAAATGAAGATGGACATTTGAAACTACATCTTTTGATCAGTGTTAGCCTGTTAGGTCATGATTGTTTCAAACACAAACGTTCGTATGTTTACATGTTAAGATAATAATAGACATGATTTATAAATCTTAAATGCAAATGCAAGCTCAAAAAGATAGTTATGGCCTTGGTATCTCTAGATTCTCTACTAGCATTTAAAACACAAAACATCAGTGGACAATAATCCAGAATCAATTCCTCGCTGGTCACTCTGCAATTTAAATTGTAGATAAAGTTCCCATAATTAGTTTGGGACGTGAGAGTTAAAAAACCACATCAATCAAAAGTTACCTCTCGCTAGCTCTCTTCTTTTTTTTTTACTTTGTTAAGTGAAAATTGAAAATTGTGTTAACTTTGGGAGTGAATATAGTGATGTTCGGGTTTGATTCCTTGTTTTCTTTCTAGAAGCATATATCCCTCTTTTTTTATCTCTCGTCTTTTTTTTTTTTTATGAAAAAGGAAAGGTTTACAAATTATATGTAATGAAGCCATATTCTTTTTGGTAATCATAGATGAGAAACCTTTTGTGCTCGTAAAGGGTTATATTCTCGATAGTTTGTTGCAAAATGAATAACAAATGGAATATTATTGGTACTATACCTTCTCTTTATTTTATAAAGAGTCATGCTTCAATATCGATCGTCCAAGAATTTTTTTTTATTCCGACCCTTGATGGGAAAAGACCATTTTTGTGTGATTTTTTTCTTATGATCTTAATTAATATTCTCTCTTTTTCCCCATCTAAACCTTTCAAATCGCATGAAACTAACCTTTTTCAACTTTTGAATAAAAAGGGGGGAAATCTAATTTTGAAAATGTTACCTTATCTTTTGAGTCATGAAAATTATCTACCAAATTATTGTCATTAATATGGTGTGTACTGTAGTAATTATTATTAGTTTAGCAGTGAATGTTATGATTATAGTGGGAACTAATGTAGTCATGTCTTGTAATAAGAGTGATGCCTTTTTGCTTCAACTTTTATATAAGAAAGACGATTGGATCGGATCCTATCTTTTCTGCCATTTGTCTAATGTCCACCTTCCACTCTTTTGCAGAATTCGATCACGTGACATACGTTAGACGCACGTGCTCCTGACACACAAACCCTATTGACTTATAAAATATAATTTTGATTTTGATTTTTTTTTAAACATTTAAACTGGTGAAAGTTTTGATATAGGTAAAATGATACGACAGCTTCTATAGATTTAAGATGCAAACTGCAAGCTGGGTTTTGAAGTTAAACCAAAACTTTCAGGGTGATGTGGTTCATATTCTTGTCAAAGTTGAACATACACTTTCATGTTTTAAACAACTTAGGATCGTTCGGATTCGTTAGTACAAGTGGCAGCGTTGCCACTTTTACAAAAAAAATTGAACACGAAAGTTTGATTCCACCTCTCTAAAAAAAAATTGAGAAAATGTCTATTGGAATCGTCGACAAAAAACAACCACCTAAAATCATAACATATCGAATCTAAACTATGTTAAAATTTGGTTAGATCAAATTAATTCAATTAAATTTGTTATTTTTCGAAGATATTTAACGTTTGATTGGTCTGTAAGACTAACATAATATTGAATCAATCCTAATTTATAGTTTAGGAAATTACGATGAAATCTAACCCGTCTATACGGCCAGATTGTCAAATTCGACTAATCCATCACAACATCTAAATTCAAACTATATGAAAATATCAATATATTAACTAAATCGTATTCTTCAGCAAAATGTATTTTTAGTCATTTGAATATATATAAAAAAAAATCATGATTTGAAAGGGGTCATTCTGTTCTGTAAATTCTGTTCGTGTCTTTCATGGAGGATAGAGGAGGAAATCAGAAGGAATTAAAGCCAGCAAAGTTAGCTTACGTTTTATTTTTGTTGGAATTTTTTTTTGAATCAACTTCATTATAATGAATCCATATAGAATATATATATATATATTATAATTAAACTTAGGCTTACATAAATGAACTAAAAAGTAATATTTTAGTAGTGGTTGGGACTGTATTGGAAAGGATCACTTGGAGCTACGTACGTGTCTATAGTTGGAAGCAAAGCATATCAAAAAGTCAACAAAAATTGGGAAGCAGTGAGGAATTACGAAAGCAAAGAGTTTTATGACCAACAAGAGTGAGAAAGGACTTTTGATGATCCCAACTCGAGTCGTTGACTTCTAAAAATAGTCAAATGAAATAAAACTGTTTCCCACTCACATGACCAACACATGTTTCAGCCTGTCATTGGCATTGGATAAGAAGTGGGGGAGCATGTGACGTACGGTGGTCCTGCCTTCACCTGCTTACACCACTCCCCCAGTACACCGAGTTTATTTAAAACCATAAATAAACGGATACACGAAGTTAAATCCGTAACTAGGCATGGACATTCGGTACAACTGGATCGTTTCAAAAAAAATCTACCAAATTAAATCAAACTTAATTTTCAGTTTGGATGAGATACATTTCAGTTCGATTCTACAATATATTATCTCTGCTAAATTGAACTGATTTTTTTATGTTTTTGTAAATGCATAAAAAATACAAGACACAATTTCTAGTGAGGTTCAGCGATCGCCTACATCCTCAAACTTTGTTAAGAATACTTCTTCAACACAATTACAATAAGTGATCAATTTCGGATTTACACGATTTTATGACTTTCTCTTAACTCATTTCCTATCTATTCTTAACTCATTATGAGATCTCTAAAAGCATCTCCATCCATAGTATTTTTATGAGTATCTAAAAAAATATAAATAATATTAAAATATTATATGGGTTGAGAGACTCATTGAGACACTATGAATGAAGAAATCCACACAAAAATCTCTCAAATGAAAAACTTTGACGTGGGTTTTTCAACTTTTGAGAGATTCACATAATATTCTATTATTATTCATATCTTACTTATGATGTTATATTATTATTTATATTTTAATATTTTTTTGAGAGACTCATTAAAATACTACAAATGGAGATGTTCTAAGATCAGCAACACTAATCTACACTTAGGACTCTCACCTAATGATAAACTCTCACCCTTTTCTCACCAAAAGTATCAAACAAACTACAAGACTTTTTCTTTCTCTCTCAAGCTGTAAGGAGGTGTTTTTCTTAACCCTAGTGACTATATTCTTGTAGGAATTTTTTGTCTCACAATTCCCTTTGCAAGGCTAACGACTTTCCTATTTCATGGGGGAATATTCTTTTTAAGTATATCCTCAATAAATTAATATTTTCAAATCCCATAAAATCTTCCAAAAAATTTCAAGAGCCATTTTTCTTTGTGCTTTGACTCCAAGTAATATCTCAAATTCGTGCAAATCATAGCTTCCACAACTGAGCTGTCATGTTGCAGAAAACTGAAAACAACTCTTACATACAGTTTTCTGTGTGACACAATAACTGCTACAACATACATTTGTGTAGCAACTTTCTATTTGTCTTGAGCTCATACAATACAAAATTTGATACGAGAAGAACAAGGTAAATATATGTTTTCTTATTAGGAAAAATTACAAAAAGGTAAAATGAAAAAGAAAAAAAATCGGTTTGACGCATCCAAACAAATCGAAAACAAAATAATTATCAAAAGCTACCGATCATTTTTAATCTAGAATCCAAATCAAAACCGAATTGACCAAACTTCAGTTTAGTTCGATTCAGATTTTATGTCAGGCCTATTATTAAGGGTTAACCATTTATGTGAACATATATATTCAGGTATGTGGGTTAATTATTTAATGTTTAAGAAAAAATTAATGATGCAAGATTTTATGGATTTTTTTTTTGTGTTCGGGGTTCAATCTTTCGTTGGGACGGAAAATTATTTTTTAAAATCAGAATATTTAAAGTCTAATTCCATGTACCGGAAAAATTATGGACCAAAAGTCCGGAACTCCTACAATTTAACAAACAAACACAAAAGGATTTTGGGGGCTGATGGGAACAAAGACTTTTAAAGTTGTAGGCTTAAAAATATTTTTTACGGTTATTTTTAACCAATCACATTTCTACTTTCCTAAAATATCTCACAACCTCAATTTAAAATTTTTATTATAGGTTCACGTTGTTTTTTTAAATCCACAATAGATGAATTTTATTTATTTTAAAAATCACAACCAACAAAAAAAAATCACTAACACAATTTATTTTACAGCAATAGTCTACACTAAAAATCATAACCAATCATCTATCTATGGATTATGATATTCTAAACTATGCGAAAAACGTAGCATCTCATTTTAGTTGTGTTTCTGAATGAACAAAAAAAATTAAACTGAAAACAAAGTTTAATTTAACTAGTAACTATCATAAGAGTAATTGTACTATATGACCATAGACAAACCAAAAATTAAGTCGCCAATATTTATATTGTTTCATGTGTACTGTTGAATGAAAAAAACATTATACCCCTATGCATTTGAGAGAAGAACAAATGGAGTACGACGGTGAACGCAGGCAAGAGAAAAGTAATAATGACGATTCTACCGTAATTATTGGCAATGAAGGAGACGATGACAGTGAAAAAGACGGTGGTGGTGAAAAAGATGTTGATGGTGAAGAAGGCGATGGTAGATATGGTGGCCATGACAGTACTGATGATGCAACCGTGTCCATTGGTAGTAAAAAAGACATCGATGGTGAAAAAGAAGATAGCTGGAGAAGACGGTGGCAGTGAAAAAGATGTCCGTCGACGGTGAAGAAAGCGAAGATACAGCATGAGGTGCTATCAACGGAAAAGATGGCGGTGGTGACGATTATGATGGTATTGGTGGTGATGATAATATATATCATATTTTGTTAACATTATATATATTATTTTACTTCGATAAACATTGTTAAATTATTTTAATTTGTTTTACATCGTGCTAAATAAAATATTATAACATATAAAACATGAATATCAAGTTTAGTATGTAAATTTTTTATATATCTCCTTTTAACAATATGTGAATGACATGTTTTTATTTATTTAACACGATATAACGTTTAATAACGAGTTATATAAAATAATAAAGATATATACAACTTAATGACAAACTAAATATTTTTCTAACGTGCTACATATTTTTATAACGTGTTAAAAATATAAGATAAACAATAGAGATATTGTTACAAGTGATACATTTTTCTGAATCAAGATACATATATTTGTAATGTGTTAAAATATTTGTTGTACCATATATACATATAATTCCATTGCTAACTTTTTTATTTTACATAGTATAAAAGAACATTATATATGGTATGATAATGAATTGTACACATCAAACAATGACACCTTATTAAAATAACGAGTTATGTTGTTTTGTATGTAAGAGATACAAAACTTAATATCATGCAAAAAAAAAAATTTGTAATGTACTACTTGATTTTGTATCTTACTAATATATTAAATAACAATACAAACATGTATATTTATATTTAACTTTTCAGGTAACATAATATAAAGTCAGTTGCATATGTTCGCCAAATATCTGATAGGATTTTTTGTCAGAACCCAACCTTTTTCTGATGTCGGAACTGCCGCCGCCAAGTCTCATCTAACATGTGTCGTTCGTTAATTTTTTTCTTAACACGCATAAAAAGCCAAAATGAAATAAAGCCAATATTGGAATAAATTTTGTTTCTCTCTGCTACTTTCTTAATTATTAATTCATACCTAATTTTTAATTTATCCATATATATTGATTAAACTTCCTTGTATCATAACTGTTGTTCACAATTAAATAGCCAGTTAAGACTTTTACATTTTAAATACTGATAATTATACATTTTCTGAATTTGCACATGGAAAATAATTATCTATTTACGACGTAATGGAATAACTATATTAACACGCTATGACATAACATAATATATTAACGGAAAAACACATAACATAATATAATATACTTGTTGGGGATAAAATAATCCCCTTCGAGTTAAGCGAATCGTTTAATACCACGTGTATTTAGCTTAGGCGAATATCTTAGCGTCATTTGTGTAGTTGGTCTACTAGACCGAATCCTAGAGGTATTTGGGTCTGAATCAACAATGGCCCAAGTAACTTGATGGATAAGGCCACTGTAAATGATCCCCGTCCCAGGTAGTGTGGCCACACTACCAGAGATAATTTGGGCCAGAGACTGAGTGGCCAGACGAACATGTACCCCCATCAGCACCCGGAAGCAGTACACGGAGCCCGAGTTCCTGATATGGGAACTCGGGCCACGTATGAAACTTCTTCCTTAGGCGCGAAACTCAAGTTTTTTCAAATATTCAAGCTAAGTCTTCAGTCAAAGGGTAAAAAACTTTCACCTTATGCGTGTTAAGGTAAAAACAAGTGGTCCATGCTCAAAGAACGATTAAAGCACGAAGGACTGATTCCGAGGAGCACCCTGGTGCCAGACCCACCGCACCATACGATGCCATCAATACGAAAAAGGTCAGGCTCAATGTCGCAGAGCCGTATTGTCGGCACGAGAAGACAAAGGTGTTTGGTGAAAAGCACTCGAGTGCATCGTACCGGGTCAAGCCCAAGAATTCAGACCCGACCCAACTAAGGACGCAAAACCCGGTATCCGAGCTTGGACAAGTAAAAGTCTATAAATACTTCCCTCGTTTGCTTCAGAAGGGAATCTGAACCCAACATTAAGTCCAATTTCTCTCGAGACTGAGGCCCAATCCCACAGGATTTTAGTCTCTTTTCGGCTGTTTACGGCATCTTTCTCTCTGAATTCTTCCCGAACATCTCTATTTTCTGGTCTTTCCTTGACCATTCTCTCTCTAAATACTATGTTCCTACTATGTCTTACCATAAATTTCTCTCTCTAAACATTCTGATACGCTGTGGACCATCCCTTGCTAGGCTCAGTGATTTTTCTTCTCTTTCTCGTTTTCTGACTTTCTTTTCTTGCTCTCCACGACTCCTCCGTGCTCTTTTTTTTTGCTCTTTTCTGACTTGAGTGTTGGAAAGCCGTCGTAAAATACCCTCCATTCGTATTTTTCCTGCCTTCACGTGTTTGTTGATTGCACAGGAGATGGTCCCCCCAATGGTTGTTCAAGAGGATTAAAAATCTCTGAAATCGATGAACACCTTCAAATTTCATCCGACGTCTTAGATCTACCCCAAAATTTCACAAGGGTGTAGCCATAGACAGCACGTGGAAACATCACGCGCCGCCAAGACCGAGGGTGACTCGAGAACAAGAAAGCTTCTCCCGGGGCCAGATGGAACTAGGTCCCCAAGCACCATCGCAAGATCTCCGGCAAGCCCTGCTCGAGAACCGCCAACTTTGTGAACAACTAAAGAGCATGGTGAGGGCAATGACCGTGGAAAGAGGTGGATGGGAAGGCCCAACAAGCGAAAGCCCATTCCAGGCGTCGATTTGGGGTAACTCAACCAGTAGAATGGCGAGATTAAAAAATACTCGGGGATATCCAGGAAGTGGTAGGAACCTTCGTGAAGGGAGCGCACTGCCGAAGGACCCAATCGAAGGAAGTTCCCCGCGTGTAAACAACGGATTCGAACCAATGAGTCCCACACGGTTAGGGGCAGAAAGTTTCCATTCCATGAAGGAAGTCAGCGGAACGTTGAGGAGGAGCCCTATGACCTCTTTCACACGTCTTACAAATGGCCCGAAGGATCGCGTCCACCAAACGAATGGCACGGCGGAGGTGAAAAAAAGGACGGAAGCGAAAACAATAAGACGATGATAGAGAGAGGCAGAGCCAAAAAAGAGTAAAAAGCCTCCTCAACGGTGAAGGATGGAGCCGTAAAAGTAAAACGGCGACAGACCGTCAAGAGAGAGGAGATGGTCTCTTGCAAAGACCTACGAGCCAGAGGAAAAGATTCTCTAAAAACTAGGGAATATGCGAGCCGATTCCACCGGAGGGTAGATGCTAACATCACCACCGTCGACTTCTCCTTGCTAACCAAGCAAGGAGATGGCATGTCTCTTTTGTTAGAGGTCCGACAGTCCCCGAACAAAGGAGTGTAGTCTACTCGGCTCGAGAAAGAAGGAAGAAGCAAGAAGACTTTGGACGAAAGCAACATGGTCCAGGCGGAAACCAGAGTCGCACCCTGATAGTCAAGACAGAAAGTCAATAGGCAAAACGGAAAATGTGGGATACAATGCGAAGTAAAGAAGTTAAAAAACGGGTTGCAATCGTCCGAAAATAAATACAAAAAGTCTACTAGAAATAGAAGACTTCAAGATCAACAATCAACCGCAACAAAAAAAAGGGGTCCAAGGCTAAGAAGAGTCCGGGGGAGCAGGCTTGCATCATTCCCCTTGAGCTTCCTAGAGAGCCGGAAGGAGTCTGTTCAACCCTAGCAGCATTTTTGGGGGCACCCGTACCCGCAGCAGCGGCATCCCTCTCTTCTAGACTCCGCCTCAGAGTCTCTGCTTCGGTCCGGAACAAGTCTCTCTCTAATTCTAGGACCCAGCACCCGGAGCAGGCAGGAACGATAGTTCCCAGAATTGGCTCCCCGTGATGAGTCATGTCCGGGAGTGGAGGAGCATGCTCGACCAAGTGAAGGCTGACCCAAAAGGCGGTCAGGGTGTTCACTGACTCTGCAGATGAAAAGGAAAAATAAGAAGACATTCAGGCGACATACAAGAGAACGATAAACGCAAGGGGATGGAGGAGAAATACGTGAAGGGTTACCTGAGCGCACGAATAGCCTCTCCAAGGAAGCAGCCAGAGAGCTTCTCTATACCAGTTCATCCCGGAGGAGGAAAGCCGGATCACGAAAGACAGCAGGGAGCCGATACATGTCAGTCGGAAACTCCACGTAGGGAGACCCGTCCCAAGAGAGAGTGCCTGCGAGATATGCACAAGAGAAATAAAAGGAAGACAGATGTATATCCAAAAATAAGTCATCAGGATTCAAGACCGATTACCTGCTGGAGTCCAGTCGGTAGGAAGCCTAGCCGGATAGCTGTGAAGAAGAAGAGAAAGTCATCCCTACCCGGAGGTGGCACCAGATTCGTCGACAAGAAAACCAAAGTGGTTTTTCTTCGACCCTTGCGGCGAACCAGCGTGAATCGGCGGGACCCTCTCGATAGGGGTTGAGCGCTAAAAGCGTTGGCGATCATTTTCGCCGAGATGTCAATGTCGGAGTGGTCAGAGAGAACCTGAAACAAGTGGATCAGGCCCCACACGATGAGGTCCAATTGGCCCAGAGCCAACTGGAGTAATTCGCAGTAATCCATCATCAACCATGACAGATTACCGCGGAAGCCGGCGTGGAAACTCGACGAATAAACCGTCGTGTAACCGCTTCGAGGCGAAGCCATATCGACCTCTTGATCCGGATACACAAGTGAGTGGCGAGGAGCGTGGGAGTCACGCTCTACAAAGATCGCCAAGATGTTCTCCTCAGATGACTGAGAAGAAGCAGAAGAGGATGAAGCAGGAACAGAAAGAGAGGAAGATGAACTTGAAGACATCGTTGCAGAAACAAAAGGAAGGAAGGCAAAAGAAACTTCGAAGGGGAGATGATGATCTGAGAAAGAAGAAGATGAAGAAACAAAAGCAGAAATCTATTGAAGAGAAGAGGGAAGTGATTATGGATGGAAGAAGAAGGAGGAAATATCTGATATTTATATATCAGAAGGAGAAAATGCACTAAACGGAGGCGTGAAGAGGAAGAGACCCTATCCACCGTCCACGTGTCAGTCATTTCGTGACTCTACACAAAAAACGAGGAAACCGCAATGATGAAACCCCCACTATACGAAACCAGAGACAGGGAAGTCGCATTGCCACATCGACCGTGCATTTAATGAAGAGAGAGGTCGTGGTCCAAACCAGCGAAGCCCAATAACAAGATAATGAGGTACTCTCATATTTAAATAAATGCATAATTAAAAAAAAAAAAATATATATATATATATATTTTTTTATTTTTTTTCTTTTTTACGATAAAAGCTATCTAAAAACAGAGGTCTAAAAGCCCACCAAAGTAAAATTATAATATCTATAAATACATAAATCCATATGATCTCTTCCCCGAAAGCGATAAAAGGAGTACTCCTTATCCCGGAAAATGTATTCTTTAATTCGATGGGGAAAAAGAAAACTTACGACAAACAACAGACGGTTGACAAACCCGTTTACACGTGTTTTAGAATAATCGGATCTATGATACCATGATAATTTACAAGTTTTCATTCAAAACCAAGAGATAATGATCAAGGTAAACGTATGCTTTATATATACTAGTTCAATTTCCGTTTCATTTGTTATCACCAGTACTGGAAAATATGTATACATCTTCCACAAGTTTTTCTCAAGTTCCATAGTCTATTCTTTTAATATAGTTTTATATTATACGAAAGGTTCAATTTGATAACTAAATAAGCCATTTAAACAAATATTTTTTTTTAAACAAATATTTTATATAATTAGTTTGATTGATAACCTCTTACTACTATAGTAATTGATAACGGTAAGAGATATATCGTTTTCATAATTACTAATTATAAAAATTATATTAATTAAAATTACTAAAAATATACTCTCATGTTTTTTACAAATTATTATTTTTTACCGTTATTTTTTGTTTTTTTTACTATTTCGATATCGATTATATTCTCTCTTTCCATTAGAAACTTTGGTTATCATTTTTCTCAAAAAAAAAAAAAAAAACTTTGGTTATCATCGTATTACCAATTAGACCCAATAGAAAAGAAAGCAAAGAAAATGGATAGGATGAATTTTCGAGTGATATTAACTCCATATATCTCAACTCAGCACATTTAAGGACAAAGAAAATAAGAAGATATTTTTAGGAGTTAGCAAAGAATCCATCCCATGTTGTCGTTTACTTCACGTGTCATGTATGGACCCATCCCTCCTCTTCTTATTGGTTTTTTAATCGATTCCATAATTTCGATCTATCAAACCATAATGGTGGTGTATTGTGATGTGTTATAGAATATGTGGTGTTTGATCGGTAACATATTTCCCCTGTGTTACAACTTTGTTACAATATGTAAGATCTTTTACGTAATCAATCAGTAAAATATTTTAAAAATAGTATTATGAGGTATAATTATTTTTTATTGTCTTATTTTTTATTACTGTCCATACTACTTTTAACCGTATTATTATTTTGTACCGCTATTTAGTATTATCAAAAATCTATATTACCTTGTGTTACCAATTAAACTCTAGCAAAAATTTACAAATGTCTTTTAAATTGTTTATAAAGTGTTGATTGTGTAAAATTTAATGTATCACCAAGTAGTTCATGGTCTAATAGCATAGACATGGCCCCTCTAAAGAAGTGAAAAGCCACGCTTCATTGAATTCGAGTGCTGTTTGGGAAGAATGACGGTTCTTATTAAATAAAAATTTGGAAATGATTTGTTGCGGCAAAGGAAAATATAGGTCCTGACCCATGATTTCTTTATAAAAAAAAACTTTTTCTTAGTAAACAAAAAAAAGAAAAAAAAAAAACTCAACAATAATTCATCGTGTAAAAGTTTATTTATCAGATTTATTTTCAGAAAGTGTCATTTATTTCGAATTGTAGAATATATCTAAAGTTATAATATTGAAAATGAAATCAAAATTTAAAATGGGTATAGCAAACTTGTTTTTTTGTCATTTGGCAATAAAGTACTTTGTATGGTATTTTGTCTCATAAATAAAGGGTCAATTATAGCTTTTTTTGTTTTTTTGTCAACAATTATAGCTTTCTTAACCTCGCGTTAAAGCTTTATTTATTTAGAATAGACAAGTTAAAGCGGTATTCTTATTGATCATTATGGCTTTATATAAACGGTTTGAGACGTGGCTGAAAAAGCTATTTTCGTCTTTGATATCTATTTATAGATCACTAACTTATAATCTAATCAAACTCATTAAAAAGTCTGCCGTTACGAATTACTTTATTTTTGACAACATATGTATTTTATATATAAGTTTATAGTGGTCAAAGGAACAAAATGAAAAACATTAACATATATAGTAACGAAAAATGTAGTTTAGCAGTATGTATCGATTTTGTGTTACTATTTAAATTTAGATATGGTAAAATACATATAATTGACAAGAACAAAAAAATAAGTGCAACATGGTCTTTAGGTGAGAATTTTTAACAGATCCTTCTTAAAATATTTATAGGTTCCGTTCAAATTTTTTATTAAAGATATTTAATAGCCCTATTTAATATAATACGGTAAAATAGTTAAAAAAAATATATAGATCCCAATTTTTATATATACTAGATTATAACCCGTGTTAACACGCGGATATAAAAATAGATTAAAAGTTATTAATATAAATAATTAGATTTTGATTAGTACTCGTAAAATTGTGCAATCATTCCAAAAATTTATTTCATCCAGTATAAAATTAAAATAGATTAAAAGTTATTAGTATAAATAAATAGATTTCGATTAGTACTAAATTTTTTATTTCATCCATAAAATTAAAAATTATAATTAAAACCAATAATTGTTTTAAAAATAAACTATTAAGAGAAACAATATTTTTAAGAAAATAATATATTATAATAACATTACCCTTTTACA
Organism: Pseudoturritis turrita; assembly: GCA_900406555.1. Lineage (NCBI taxonomy): Eukaryota > Viridiplantae > Streptophyta > Magnoliopsida > Brassicales > Brassicaceae > Pseudoturritis > Pseudoturritis turrita. Next base: position 562,876 of record OVBL01000568.1, read on the forward strand.
TTCATTAATAATTTCAATTAATTTTCAATTTACATTCTTTCAAAAACCATTTTTATGTGTCAACTTTCCATGATTTGCATTTTAATTGTTTTCAAAACTTTTAGCATTTCCATGATTTAAAGTAAAATAGCGTTGATCGATTTGTGGAACTTTCGAATTCATGACATGCTCGTTTTAAATTTGATTAAGAGAATAAAAAGATTGAGCACATAATTAAATTATTATTGATGTTATTATATAGAGTTTGGTCTATCAATAAAAAATATGTCATTGTGCCTTTTTTTTTTAATGCAATGTCACTTTTTGTTCAACATAATGGTATTTATATATATATTTTTTTTTTTCAATAACTTGTGTTTGGGAATTTTTCTTTTTTTTTTGTATAACATATTGCATTAAATAAATTTTCTATTTATTCAATTGCCTTATGGTTTTTTTTTAATACCATGACACTTTTTTCCATCCTTTTTTGGTATTTTTTTTTTTTATTTAACGTATTCGCATCTAATAAATTTTATATTTTTTTAATTCTCTTTTTTTTAGTGTCATGACACTTTTTCCTTTTTTTTGGTCACGAAACTCATTTTTCATTTTTCAACTACCTTGTGTTTTTTTGTTTTTTTCATGACACTTATTTTTTTTCTTTTTTGTCACGACACTTTTTTTTTCTTTTATCAATGATGTAGGATTTTTTTTTAATTTTATGCCATGATAATTTATTTTCCTTTTCTTCAATGGTTGATTGATTTTTTTCACAAATTAATAACTTTTTTTATTGGTGTAATAACGATTAATTATTTTTGGTAAAAAGAAAATATTATATAAATTAAAATTAACTTTATGCATTAGTATATTGACATTATTGGTCATGTATATCTAAATTAATTTAATTTATTTCTATAAACGAAAACAAAATGTAAAAAATATTCTATTATATTGAAATGATTGGTTATGTATGATTTGTGATTAATTATCGAATTTAAATTCAATTTTCTATTTTTGTCAAGTTCACAATTTATTTAACTATTTTAAATAAAAATTTTCAATATTCTCGATATATTATATAGATATCAATGATCATATATATTTTGCAATTAATCATCAAATTAAAAAAAAATTATATCTTCGTCAAGTTTAGCTTTTAAAAAAAAATTTACCTTTTATTTTATTTTAAATGAAAACTTCTTTTCAAATCACGTATAGGTAAAAAACTTCTTAATACTTTTAGAAATTGGAAATAATATAATTTTTTGTGCACCATGAAATAATATGTTTTATTTTCTTTTTTTATATTGTTTTCATTTATTATTTTCTTTTAACTGTCCAATAATATGTCTTTTTCTTTTTCTTTTATCTTACTATTTCTATTTAGGTACACAATAATTTGATTTAAAAAATAACTAATTTACATAATGAAAACTTCCATTTTTACATTATTTAGATTTGACACGAGTCATAATCTAAATTAAAATTAACACGTGTCACGATATGGCAAATTACAATTTTGTCTGTGTCGCACTCACATTAAGCGCATCCTCCTACTTTTTTTCAAATTACGTATAAGAAAAAAAACTTCCTAATACTTTTAAAAATTGGAAATAATATATTTTTTGTGCACCATGAAATAATATGTTTTATTTTTCTTTTATAGTTTTTCATTTACTATATTCTTGTAATTATCCAATAATATCTTATTTTCTTTTTCTTTTATCTTACTATTTCCATTTAGGTACACAACAATTTGATTTAAGAAATAACTAATTTACATAATGAAAACTTCTATTTTTACATTATTTAGATTTGACACGTGTCACAATCTAAATTAAAATTAACACGTGTCACGATATGGTGAATTACAATTTTGCCTATATGTCGCGTCACGCTAAACACATCGTTTTTTATATAATAAAATATATATATAATTAAAAATTGATTTTTTTTTTGTTTGTAGTCGAAAACCTATTCAATTGTTCCACTTGCACATGCTAAAAACGACATTTATTATTAACATCATTTATAGTATATTGTCTATTCTCCAACACCTAATTAATTGAAATTTACAACATTTGGACTATATTTTATTAAAGCGTTTAATATATATATATATATATATATATAAATATGAATATAAAGAAAATATTGAAATTAAAAAAATGGAATCTTCGTAATCAGTTGTCAAGCTTGTAATTTGACATGAAGATTTTCAAAGTACACAGTTTATATAACTTCCAACGAATCAATGGTGATTATTTATGAGTTTTTGGACTTCTTGAATCCTAAATAATTAATATCACATGTTGAGCAACGTTTTTAAACTTTGATATGTTTCTTGAAAAGTTTACAAGAATATTTTTACGATGCGATTTTTCCATTTTCATCGAAGTGAGTTTCAATATTTATTTTCTTATCAACAAATCTATAAAAATCGCGTGTGTTCTTTTGTATACATGAAGTGGGACGCGTAAATCGCACGGCCCAGACGGGCGTGAGAACAACGGACGATTCAGATGAAAGATGCAAATAAATACGGAAGCAGAGAATCATTGCCCATTTGTAGACGAATCAAAAGTGTGTGAGGAGCATATGACTATTCTGCGCTGTTTGTGCTAGTGTGCGCTAAAAACAAGGTGGTCCCTACTTTTGACTTGTTTAATAAAGTCAAAGAAAAAGCAGCTTTTGTGGGATAAGATTGTAGAGAGAGAGAGAACAAAAATCTGTATCTAATTTTATTTTGTGAGATTACAAATTTTTTTTTAAAAAGGAAAATAAAGGGGAGAGTGACAAGTGAAGCGAGTGCTTTGTTTGGTCCGAATATTATAATTATTCCTACCATTATCATTTCATTTTTAGATCACAAAACTAACAATTTTTCCCGAGTGAATTGAGGAAGTAAAGGAATGTTCGTGCTTTTCTACCTTTTTACTGTAAGATTTTAGAAAAAAAGAAATAAATCATACAAATTTCTTTGACACAGTGAAGAAATATAGATTCATCTGTTAGGAGGAATGTATAATCGATCTTAAATATGCAATTTTAAAACCGCTTTACTTCTTCGATTCTTATAGTTACATGAACTATACTTTATACGTTTGAGAGTCGAGACAAATTTATAGTTAATGTTGTGTATGAGAGTGTACTCATATAACGACAAAGGAAACTATTTTCTAAAATGAAGACACATTCTAGATAGTTTAATCACCTCTTTTAAAAATGGGTATATATACTAGTTTTGAAAGGTTATTTACCATACATATTTTATTTATTTGCAAAATAATTTCAAATATTTAAAAAATTTCCGTGATTTTAATAAATATCATATTATTCACTATCTTACGAAACATCACATTTATAATATATAAAAAAAATACACGATAAAATATATTACGTATTTTCAAAAAAGTTATTGTGAATCGATGTCGTTTTGTCAAACCGGATACATGGATCAAGGCTTGGGTCAACGGATCCTGTATGGTCAACTCACATGTATTGGGCACAAGCCCATTCAAAGTTTACAAAATATAAAAAGGAGAAGGTTGTAGGGCTAGGTCTTAATCAACACACATATATATACTCCTACGGGTTATAATGAGCAGCAGGACGTGGAAGAAAAGTAATTAAGAGAAGAAGAGAAACAGAGTTAAAGCTACGGTAAAGAGGCTTTAGAGTTTCAGTATTCATCAAGTTTGAGTCTTCACGTTTAGAGTTCGTCGTCACGTTCACGTTATAGAACTAAGGTATTTGCTGCTAGTCTTTCTTCTTGTTGTACCTGCAAAAGAGTGAAAGAGATACGTGAGATTAAACATGAGACAAAGAGAGATCATTCTTATAAACACTTGATTATTCTAGTGGATCGTTGAGAGGACAATCTTTCCCCAGATGTACCGAAAGAGAACTGGGTGAATAAATTTCTTATGTTTAATTGATCAACAACAAAACAAACGTACTAAGGTTAATTGGTCGTAGTTAGCTTAACATAAACGAGCTAAGTTTGATGTTGAATTCGAGATTGCATTCTTTATCAGAGATTGCATTTCCTCCTTCATATATTGGTTCCACTTTTTCCAATCTCTACTTCTCCTAGCCTCTGATACTGATTTTGGCTGATTTTGGCTCATCAAACTCTATAAATTCTGCACTAGATAGAGCATACGCCAAATAATCACAATCTTCAAACATGGATGGTGGTTTGATAGTCCTCTTTGCTCTGTCTCTTGCCAGCACATAATCATCAAGAGACTCATGTTCATCTTGATTCCCCTGGTCTTCACCAGAATCATGTTCCTCTTCTGAGTCAGTTCCTGAGTCAATTTCTGAGTCAATTTCTGATCTTCCTTAAGTAACACCACCTTGACCAGTGACGTTCCTACTTCCTGAAATAGTGGACTCTTGAACTAAACCACCATGACTTGGTCCTTGAATTAACTCAGTACTGAAAGTAACTTTCTTCTTCTTAGCCTTAGTCACTTCCTTCTGATCAAGTTTGTTATACAGCTTTTCCTCATCAAAGACAACATTCCTGCTGATAGTACACATCCCATCTTCTGGTAACCACACCCTGTAACCTTTAATACCATGTGGGTATCCCATGAAATTCCCTTAACAGCTCTAGGACTCATCTTGTCCTGTGTTGTGTGAACGTAAGCAACACACCCAAATCGTCTGAGATGACTGTAATCAACCCTTGATCCTGACCAAACTTCTTCTGGAATCCTGAACTTTAGTGATGCATTAGGTGACCTGTTTATCAGATAAACTGCTGTAGCAGCTGCCTCAGTCCAAAACTTCTTCTCCATCCCTGTTTTTGCCAACATACACCTGATCTTATCAGCTATTGTCTTGTTCATCCTCTCAGATACTCCATTTTGCTGTGGAGTATAAGTGCAAGTTTTATGCCTTTTAATCCCTGAGACTTGACATAGCTTATCCATCTGATTGTTGCAGAACTTTAACCCATTATCTGTCCTAAGACACTTTATCTTCTTACTTGTTTGATTTTCCACAAGTGCTTTCCACTCTGAAAAATTCTCAAAAATTTCATCTTTACTCCTTAGGAATCTGATCCAAATCTTTCTTGAGTAATCATCAATGAATGTAAGAAAGTATCTACATCCTGACAGACTTTGCTCATTCGAAACCGAGCCCCATAAATCACTGTGAATGTATTCTAAAATACGTGAAGTTGTATTTTTACCTTCTGGAAAACTTTGCTTCTGTAGCTTGCCAAACACACATTTTTCATAGAAATCTAAGGTGTGGACTTTCTTTGAATCTAGATAACCTCCTTTGACCAGAAAGTTCATGTTCTTTAGATTCATGTGTCCTAACCTTGAATGCCATATGTTTGTCAGATTTATCTCAGACCTTACCACATATGCTTCTCCTCTCACAATTGTTCCCTGCAAGTAGTACAGCCCATCTTGATATTTCCCTGAAATCACTTTCTGGCCTTTCCTATAGAAAGTAACTATGAAGTTTTCCCCTTCATATTTGCACCCACTCTTTTCTAGCTGGCCATAAGATATGAGATTTTTATCCATGGTTGTCATGTATCTCACGTCAGACAATATCACAGTGGCTCCTTCTGAATTTATGATCTTAAGTTTACCCATTCCTTTGACCTCACTGTAGGTATTTTTACTCATCATAACCTTTCCACCATCAAACTTCTTAAGGTCAAACAACGAATCTTTCTCTGGTGTAATGTAGAAAGTGGCACCAAAATCCATGACCCATTCATCCCTGGTGTCATGAGTGCTTGCTGTTAAGATCATAGGCAACTCCTTCTCCTGAGCTACATTTGCAGATTCACTAGTTGGTTTCCAATTCTTCCTTTTAGGATAATCCCTTTTGTAATGTTCTTCTTTCCCGCATATCCAACATTATCTAGGCTTTGGCTGAGACTTTGGTCTAGACTTTAACCTAGTGTCTCTGCTCTTGGATCTACCTCTCCATTGACCTGAAGACTTCCTCTCAGGCCTTCCCCTACTCACATACGGCTTATAATTTCTTAGGAGCCCCTTTTGCTTTAGCTCCACTTCCTTGGCATATGCAGAGGTGGTGACTTCCTGTAAAGTCAGAGTCTCTTTCCCATTACCATATTTCAGCGTATGAACCAGTGAGTTAAACTGCTTAGGTAAGCTAGATAGGATCTGAACTGCTTGATCCTCATCACTCACGTTTATGTTCAAACTTGCCAAATCATCCACCAATTTTAGAAACACATCAAGATTCTCCTATATGCTTTTGTGTTCTTCCATCTTGAAACTGGTAAAACTTTGCTTCAAGTAAATACGGTTTGGTGAGACCTTTGTTTGGTAATCCCTTTCTAGAGCTTTCCATACTCCTAGAGCTGTTTTTTCCTGCATTACTTTTCGCAGGATTGAATTTGTAAGACAAGAGCAGATCATATTCTCCTTTCTTACTTCATCCGCAGGAGATGGCTCAGTCTTAACCGCTGGAGCATCACCCTCTTTTGATTTATCTTTTTCTGCATCACCTTCTTTTCCTTTAGGTTGGTCTGATGCTTTGCTGTGTTCTTCTTCGTTAAGAGCAGAATCCAACCCGTTATCTTCAAGAGCCATTAGCATCTTGAACTTCCATAATCCAAAGTCTCCTTTACCATCAAACTTCTCCACATCAACTTTGACTCGAGTTTGATCCATGGTACATATTTTTCTTGATTCACTTCTTGTTGTAACAACTTGATTGAATAACCTGGAACTTCCTTTAGCAACACCAACTGCATATCAGAAACTGAAACCGTATTCTCTTTCTGCTTAAATCCGGTGCTCTGATACCACTTGTAGGGCTTTTCAAGCCCACCAACTCCATCCTATTAGTATGATATTGTCCGTTTTGGGCTTAGATTTCCGCACAATTTTACTAATTTTAGCTTTACAAATGATTATCTACCTAGTAAACCTTTAATTTTTTTGAGAAAATATCAAATATTTTTAAAACCAAACAGTTTGTTATAAATAGATTACAAACTCTATTTTAAAAAATATGGAGAAAAAAAATCTTTATATGAAAAATTAAAAGTAAAAATATGTAAAAAGAAGAAGATATGGAAAACCCATCAAAGGTTAGATTGTTGTCAAATGTATAAATAATTGAAAGAAATAGCAAGTCAAGTGCTCTCTCCCACCCATCGATTCCTCCTTACTCTCTCTTTTCTCTCTTCTCTCTCTTTCGACAAAGAAAAAGTCAGCGCCGTCCTTTACGCCATAGTTTGTCTCCTTCTCTCTCCTCGCCAAACAGAATCAAAACCAAAGAGAGCTTTCCTAAATCCCCAATAGCCAAAGTATGTCTGAGGATTGGGATCTCTTCGCCGTCGTCAGAAGCTGCGGCTCCTCTGTTTCCACGGCGACTATAAACACCAAGTCTCGTGGTGGTGTCGACTACGGAGGAAACTGTAAACAACAAGATCCTCCTCCTCCTCCTCCTCCTCTGTTCACACACATCGGTGAAGACAGAGACAGAGAATCTTCTTCTTGCAACGAGCTACAAGATTCTTGCAAACCCTTTTTGCCCGTTACTACTACTTGGTCTTCTCCTCCTCCTCTTCCTCCTTCTCCTGTAGTTTCATCAGCTCCCAATGTCCTAATGAAACAAGAACATGGACTCCTCGAATCACATGATCAAAAACCTCCTCTTGGTGTTAGGGTTTTCCCACCTTCCACAACCATTTCTTCTTCTTCTTCTTCTGTCTTTGTTTTCAGAGGTCAACGCGACCAGCTGCTTCAACAACAATCTCAAGCTCCTCTTCGATCTAGAAAAAGGTTGATTCATCTATTAAACCCATGTCTTTATTCAAAGTTTCTTTCTTGTTAATTAATCTTTTGTGTGTTTGTTGCTGTAATTAAGCAGAAAAAACCAGCAAAAGAGAACCATATGTCATGTAACTCAAGAGAATCTCTCTTCTGATATGTGGGCATGGCGTAAATACGGTCAAAAACCTATCAAAGGCTCTCCTTACCCAAGGTCCAATCTTTTTCTTTTCCTTTCTTCAATATTTTCTCGAGAAAAAAGAAAAGAAAAACTGTTCCTTTTTCATGAAAATGTGCTGACTAAATGGGTTCGGATTTTTTTTACTATAAAAAACAGGAATTACTACAGATGCAGTAGCTCAAAAGGATGTTTAGCAAGAAAACAAGTCGAAAGAAGCAATTTAGATCCCAATATCTTCATCGTCACTTACACCGGAGAACACACTCATCCTCGTCCAACTCACCGGAACTCTCTCGCCGGTAGTACCCGTAACAAATCACAACCCGTTAACCCGATCCCAAAACCCGACCCATCGGGTCAAACCGTTCCTCGATCGGATACGGTTAAAGAAGAGATTCATCTTTCTCCGACGACACCGTTGAAGGAAAACGACGACGTTCAGGGAACAAACGGAGACGAAGAAGTCAACATGGAAGACGAAGAAGAAGAGGAAATAGAAGAAGAGGAGGAAGACGATGATGATGATGACGTGGATGATCTTTTGATACCGAATTTCGCGGTCAGAGATCGAGATGATTTGTTCTTCGCTGGAAACTTTCCCTCTTGGTCCGCCGGATCCGCCGCAGACGGTGGTGGATGATGAAGACGAATAATCTCAAATCTTTTTTAAAAAAGTCAGTCAGTTTTTAATTATTATTTTTTGTTAAAACTTGACATTTATTGTGTTATTAACAAAATATATACAAATATAGAGAGATAAGAAAGACTAGTCTCGTAATTGTTCTTCGTTTAGACTGATAGCTAAAATTAGAAAATTAGTCTCTAATAATAATATGGGTCCATTAAAATTGGCATTGCATATACCTAAGCTTTTTCTTGGCTTCAAATGTATAAATCAGCATTTTTATGTTTTGTTTCCTCTTTCGTTTGCGATGTTCTCTGTTTTTTTCCCATGTACGGAATGTCATTAGTTTATCATATTCTGGAATTTTTTTTTTTGTTTAACTATAAACACGGAAAAGCAACATTTTTTGTCAAACCCTTTATTATAATTTATAAAGGTATATATCGGTTTACAAAAAGAAATTAGAGGTAAATATCAACAAGTTAAAAGTAATTTATCATGAAAAAATAATTAAGCTAACTTAATTTGAGGGCCTAGTTAAAAAATTTTGGCAGCGAGAATCATGCTAAAAAAATTGTACTATCATATTAGTATTTTGCTTTCATTAAATATCGAGATAATTAAAACATCGGTTTAGTGTAATAATTGAAAAATAATCATGTGGGAAGCGAAGCTTAGCTACACGACGGTTAATTCGGTTCAGACCGGAAACTACGACTCCGGTTTTGGCTGGCTTTTAATCCCACGAGACAAGACCCCAAATCTGGCGTCTTTAGTCCCACTTGTGTCTTGGCTTCTATTAAATGGTCAACGATTTTTTATTATAAAGTTTTCTTTATTATTATATGATGTTATTTGTCGTAATTCGAAGCGTCGGTCAAACATATTTTTTTCGTTATTTTCGTATTAGAAAAATCCCGCAATTAAACGTCTCTAGAATTAAGTAAAGTTAGGTCGTTATTGATATCATTAAAATAAGGCTATAACGATTGAGGTATAACAATTTTTTTAAAAATTATGTATATAAATATATATCATATGGTCGGTCCAGATTCTCATGACGAAAGATGGGCATGCAAGTTGTTACCTCTCGTCTTATCTTATTAGTTTTTTTTAAAGTGTTTTCGATTTACTTTAGTGAACAAGCATTTAATGTACCAAAAAACGAAAACAAATTGAGGAGAAAAGAGTTCTTTTCTAAAAAAATATCCAACGAAGTATAATGGTCCCGACTCACGAATTAGAAAACTTGTATATTTACCATTCAAAATTTCGCCAAGCGTTAGATGAACAAATAAATTTTTTATCATATTAATTGAGGATTAGTTTTGAGCTTTTTTAAAATTATATTAAATTTATTGTATTCGGTGGTTAAATAAAGTTTTTGCGAGAATTTTCTCAATATGACAACAAAGTCATAACTTAGGTGGTTAATCTATTGTTTTAAATCGAGAAGGTGAGGGGTTTCGACACCCATAAACCTGTGTTCGACATTTTCACATTTATTTTAATGAGGGTAAAATAGTAATTTTTGTCATCTTTTTCCACACAAATTTTGATTCTCTAAAATTTTATCTATGCATGCCCGTCATTTTTAACTCGTTTTTACTATTTTTACTGATTTTCAACTAAAAAGATAAATCTAACAATAAATATCATTTTTCGACAAAAAATCAAGAGATTTCGAATATTTCTTTAAATTTGATTATAGCTTAATTATGGTGGATCTTCACTACCGAACGCATAATCGGTGTTTCCACAGTTGCGTTTTGAATATGGTTTACAATATAATAAATTATAGTTGAATTCAAATTAATCTGTGTGTTATGGGAGAACTGCGTCGTGGAGTCATTATTCATGAAATACTCCACTCATGAAACTATATCATAATTATGTGTCTTGTACTAGTTGAATTCAACCGGTTAATAGTGATTTGTAATAGGATTATATCAAATATCGGATTTATCACATGACAAAGAAAAAAATGAAATGTCAAGTACTAAACGAATCTTACTTTCAAAAGCTATTATCGGTTTTATGGCCCATAATAGCTAATAAAGCCCATTAAGCAAATAAAACAGGTAAACTAAACTTAATTATTTGGCCCATATTTTACAAGCTCGCGATTGCTTCTTCTCCATCTGAAATGAGGTAGTAGTTGACACACTGTAACAACAAACCTTCTGAGATTTCGCCGGAGAGAAAAGAGGATCGATCCATCGGCTGAGATGTTCCTGCGGTCAATCGGACGGCCATTGTTGGCTAAAGTGAAGCAGACGACAGGGATCGTCGGGCTTGACGTGGTCCCGAACGCGAGGGTGGTGCTGATCGATCTCTACAGCAAAACCCTAAAGGAGATCCAAGCCGTGCCGGAGGATGAAGGATACCGGAAAGCTGTGGAATCCTTCACGCGCCACCGTCTCAATGTGTGCAAGGAAGAAGAAGACTGGGAGGTGATCGAGAAGCGTCTTGGTTGCGGTCAAGTCGAGGAGCTCATCGAGGAGGCACAAGATGAGCTCACACTCATTGGAAAAATGATCGGTCTGTATGCTAAACCCTCTCTTACAATCGCCCCGTTTATTCGTTCGACTATATGATTCATTTGCTATCTTATTCGTTTCTGCGAATGAATCACTGATGTAGAAGAATGAAATTTTGGGTTAGAATTTACTTTGCATTTCTGGTTTTGACTTTTGAGAGTTGTGAACAATTGAGCTATAGCTTGATTTGTTGCAATAACCACTCAACGCTCTTTGATAACATGAATGGGATTAAACATGTGGCATTTCAAGGGTTTCCAAGAAAAATGAGAATTTGAAACTTTAGGCTTTGTGAATCGTTGGGTAGCAAAAACTGGACACAGAGCATTGCAAAGGTGACCCTTTAATTGGCTATCAAGTTAGTGGAAAGAAACTATTGAGTTAATGGTCATTGGAATTACAAGCTAAAATTGGAATGCACAAGTCAGACTTTTTGTATTACTATTTGTTAACTTAGGCGTATGGGTGAAAGGTTGCATAGTGCACTTAAGTTTGGAATGGTTTTTGCTTCAATGTCACATAGGTGTGGTCATGTTCTAAGTTAGTGTTCTTGCTTTGCAGTTATCTGTACATTAATTAGTGTTGATGCTTGTGAAAACTCTCTTTAGAATTTCATGATCCTTTGAATGAGGTTTCAGAGTTTTTTTTCCCTTCTTCTTATGAAATGCAATCGTCTAGCTATTGTTTGAGCCTTATCAAATGCTTTGGTTGTAATACGCTACTGAGCAGACTTTCAACAGTCTAAAATTTTGGTTTGTTTATTCTGAGTTTGCCCATTGACAACTCTTTCTTCAGCACGGAATCGTAATTTGTTCTATTTGCATATGCAGAGTGGGATCCTTGGGGTGTTCCAGATGACTACGAGTGTGAGGTAATTGAAAATGATGCTCCGATTCCCAAGCATGTTCCCCAGCACCGACCCGGTCCTCTTCCTGAAGAGTTCTACAAAACCCTCGAAGGTCTACTTTCAGAGGCCAAAACGGAGATTCCAGCTGCTACCTCCACCGATCCGCAGTTGAAGGAGTAACTTCCAGTTTTACATTTTCTGTACTTGTTGCTTTTTTGGCTAAAGTTGTTTCAGAGACGGGTCAGCCTCTGAATAAAATGCTTAATAATTTTCAAAACTATAACAATGCCATACACTTTTCGCAAATGTTTTATCATTCTTATCAAAAACCTATGATAATACAAATGATGTTTCATCCCCTTTGCAAGAGCATTTTCCATTCTTAAAGATATGTACCTGATTCCCATCTCTTACAGTAATATTCTTATCGACTAATTGGGTCACGAGGGACACGAAATCATGGCAGTCCTTGCACAGAATTTTGTTCTTAACAACATGAACCGGAGTTTGTGGTGATGTGTACAGAAGACCAAACACAGCAGCTTGTTTCGCGCTGTGATAGCTTGTGTTTTTATTACCTTGGTATGTAAAGCCTGACCTTTCGATCTCGCTCTTTATCCATTCTATCTCTGCGTAAATCCCATTCGTTTTCTCAACTGTAGTAACATCCTCACTGACGAAGCTGTGAAGTTTTCCTTGAACCTCCACAATGCTCTTACTTAGCTTCTTACTCAAACCCTTCTCGGCCATCAAATTTCGAGTCTTTTGAGACAACTCTGGTTTTCCAGATTCGTTGTATAAGTCTGCCAAAAGAATATAGAAGGCTGGATCAGATGGTGCAAGTGCTAAGCCTTTGTTAGCCATATCTTCTCCTAAAGACAGATTCCCATGGTATCTACAAGCTCTCAACAATGTTTTAAAGATCCGAGCATTTGGTCTTAACGGCATTGTCTCTACAACTCCTGTTGCTTCCTCTAGTCGTCCAGCACGACCTAAGATACCAACTAGATGAACATAGTGCTCTATCTGTGGCTCAATGTTATAAATTTCCTTCATTGACTGGAAATACTCTAGACCCATCTCGGTCAATCTTCCGTTGCTACAAGCAGAGAGCAATATCAGGAACGTTACTGAATCGGGCTCGGTTCCTTTCATCCTCATCTCCTCAAATGCAGAAAGAGCAGATGAAATACAACCATTTGATGCCAAACTAGATACCAACCCGTTCCAAGAAATCACAGCAGGGTTAGCTATCTCTTCAAACGCTTTTTTGGCATCTTTCAAGCTACCACATTTACCGTACATGTCAATCAAACTATTCAAAACCGAAACCGAGCTAGAATACCCGGATTTCACGGCGTAACAATGAAGATGTTTCCCAGTTTCAAGAGCACCCAAGTTAGCTGAAGCTGATATAAACCCGGGTAAGCTTAACTGGTCCATTCTGATTGCGTCACCGTACATATGATTGATGACACTTAGTGCCATTTCATGCTTTCCCAACTCATTAAACCTCGTTACCAAGCTCGTGTACGTAATATTATCTCTCCTGTCCATTGACCTAGCCACGTTCCACGCGTAAGCTACCTTATCCGAGCTGGCATATGCATCAACGAGTGAATTCCCTACTATTGATTCACTGTCTATATTTCTTCTTCGGAGTAGATATCCATGGATCTCTAATACCTGCCTTGTAGATTTTAATTTGCTGCAGGCTAGGAGAACACCAGATAGAGTAACAACATTGGGTTCAACTCCTAGCGTTATCATCTCCCTCAACAGTCCAAAACAATCTTGTTCAAACCCATGATCAACAAGACCAATGATTAACGTTGTCCAAGAGACAACATTTGGTGAGATCATTGCTCTGAAGACTCTTGAAGCTTCTACTTCTGATGCCGAGCACTTCATATACATATCTACAAGTGCATTTCCGACATCAGTGCTGTCCTCCAAGCCGACCTGAATTGTCTGTGAGTGAATCTGCTTGCCTAAATCCAACGATTGGACAGAGGAACACAAGCTCAAGATTGCAGAGTATGTGAAGTTATTTGGTTGCAAACCCAAACCTCGCATCTCAATAAACGTACCAATAGCTTCCTTGGCTCTCAAATTTCTTACAAACCCTGATACCACGGACGTCCAAAGAAACACATCCTGTTCTCCAGTTGAATTCAATACCCTCACTGCATCTTCCATTTTAGAGAACTTCGAGTAGAAATCAACAAGAGAAGTCTTCAATACCACATTCAGCGGAATTCCCCGAACTATTATGTTGCTATGAATCACTTTTCCAAACTCCAAACCGAGAAAGGAAGAGGCACCTAAAAGCTTAACGAAGGTGAACTCATTAGGAGGAACACCAGCTTGAATCATCTCAGAGTAAAACTGCAACGCCTCTCTCCATTTACGAGCTTCCACTAAAGAAGATATCATCATCGTCCAAGAGATGGTATCAGTGTTCTGAAGAGAACTAAACAGTTCACGAGCTTCCTTAAGCTGCCCGCACTTTGAGTACAAATCAGTCAAGCTGCTTCCTATAACCGAGTTTCCCTCGAACCCAGTCTTTGTAACAGAACCATGAACTCGAGCTCCGTAACTGAGGTCTCTTAAACCAGCACACGATCTTATCACCGAGGAAAATGTGAATTCGTCCGGGCGTGTTCCCGAAGCCATCATTTCCTCAAACAACGAAAGCGCTGACGCAAGCACTTGGCTTTTGGTATAAGCAGAGATCATAACTGTCCAGGCAAAAACAGTTCTGTGCGGCATTTCATCGAACAGTTTACGTGCATTCCATATACCATCAGTTTTCACGTAGAGACTCAAGAGATTGTTGCATAAGTCGAGATTCTCTAGAAGATCCAGCTTGATTAAGGGGCAGTGGATGTGTAAACCAGAGCGCAATGCATTCGATTCGCAGAAGGAGAGAATCTGACTACATGATTGTTGAAGATTACCCAGTTCGTTAGTGCGAGAGAGAAATGCAGCAGCAATTGCTACTTTGTTCGTCATTTTTTTTGCATCACAAACTTTTAACACAGAAAAAGGACGACACTTTGATGTTTCACATCACTGTTCAAGTTTAGTTTTGACACATTTTGACGACACGACGGTTTAGTTACACGCTCCAAAACCGCGCGTGGGATATAAATACAAGTATGCCTCTGTAATGAAATTTGGAGATTTAAGTTTTGGTGGATAAGAGATAGTTACTATAACAATTTTGAAAAATTGGTCTTTGCTAAAATAATTTGTTTTTGTCGATCTTCTTACTATAACAATTCTAAAAAGTTGTCAAAACTCTTAATTATCTTGGTTAATTACAATTCTGTTATTTTCAAAAAAAAAAAGAAAAAAATTCAGTTTTTACCAAAAAAAAAGTTTTTACATTCTCTCGACGACAGTTGAGAATGATGACGGTGACTTCATCCTCTCCGATGGCAAAAGGTAAGAAATCTTTCTTCCGCGACTCCTTTATTTCGTTTGGTAGGATTTGTAGTATCGATTAACAACCAAAATGGCGATTTTGGGAGAGTAACTGTTCATCTTCTCCGACAGGTTTTGTAGATTCCTCCGCCGGACGAAACTTCCGACGAGTCTTAGGGCTTCGTTTCGGTGGGTTCTTCACCAGGGTATGTTAGATTTTGTATAGGTCTTGTTTTTGTTTCCGTTTTTAGCAGTTTTCATAAAAAATTTGAAACCCTAATCGCTTATTTTTTTTACAGGTTTGTAGGAGAACCCGTGTTTTCCAGCGTTAGTAAGGAGATTCCGATGATGATATTCACGATTCCGGTGAGGAAAAAATATTTTGAATTTCGTGGTTTCTAAAAAAACTGGTAGACTTTTTGAAAATTGATGGTAGATTTTTATAATGAATTAAAATGATTGATGGCAGATTTATAATGTTTAGAATCAGTGTTGATACCAGCTTTATGTTTACGTGATGGTAGATATAATATTGAAAACGATGATGTCCTATGTTACGTTAAATTGATGGTAGATTTAATTTGGTTAATGGTGGTAGGTTTAGTTTAACATGATGACATATTTATTTATGACTGACACATGTGTTACGTTTGTACATGGATGTCCTCTTGTATTGTGCCAGTGAAATATCCTCTGAGACTGTATCCACCATGGAAATCTCCACTACCGAACCGTAGTTTCAATCACAATTGCAAGTTGAGTGATTTTGGAGAGTTATTGGATGCTGTTGGTGAGGAAGTTTACAATGAAGTAATGAATACTTTTCAAGTAGGAGTGATTCTGAAGCTTGCTACAAGGCGGTACGTATGGTGTGGAAAGACTGTTCATCATTTTCTCACCCATCAAGTGGCAATTGGTAGGAGTCATGAGATTTGGTACTTGATTGGTGGTTGTCCACTGAGGTTTTCCCTCCATGAGTTTGCCGAGATTATACGGCTAAACTGTGACCCGAATGAGGCTGAAGAACAATGGGACATTGACCACACTGAATTGTGGCAAAAATGGATGTCAAATTAGGGGAATGACCTTCTTGGAATGAGTTGGTTAGTGTTTTTGGAAGATGCAGAACATAGCGTTATGAGAAGAGAAAAATGGTAACATTGATGTTTGTCTTGTCAGTTGGAATATATGGTTATTCTCGTTCCAGCATGATTCCTTTGATGTGTGCCAAAAGAGTATTGGATCAAGAGGCTTTTGCTAAAGAAAAGTGTAAAGTGTTTTGCTCTGTGAAATTGTGGATGCTTCTCTGGAAGGCCTTCTCCTTCTTTTATAGACTTCAGATTATACTATCCTAGCGAGAATATCATAATATTTCATTTTCTTCCTTGGCCTTGTATTTTCCTTTTCTTCCTTGGCCAACTTCTACGTGACCCTATTTGTTGGTTCGACCCAATGCCGACACTTGCCTCGGCCCATGGCGATGATTGTCTTGGCGCGTGCTGACACTCCGCGTTCATTTGGCCCGCCCCACGGTGGAAAAAAATATTTTTTAGACTGCAACGGGCCGGCCTGCTAGGACCGCGGTCCGTGAAGCTATGTCCAGGCCCGCCCTGTTAAATCCAGCGGGTTAACGGGGTGGCCCGCGGGTCAAGATGCAAAAAACATGCTATTCTAAATTTGGTATAGTTTTCAACAAAGAAAGTTTGAAAGCACTCCCGAAAGAGATAAAACAAAATTCCGACAAAATAGATTTTTCAAATCCTTCAGTTTGCAAAGAAATTGAAGTTAGGTAGATAAAAGGGTTTTACAACTTACCGGGATATGACTCCAACAATCTTAATGAAGGTTGTTTTAGGGCTGCAAACTATTGAACTAATCCTTAGATCAAGACTATACAATTTTCTGTGATTAATCAATAAATCAATATGATCAAAAAGTTACTAAATGCAAAATTAGATATAAAAAACTTAGAATTGTCCTTCACAAAGTCATGTGTCTGCTACATGTATCACCCCAAGCATGTTCATTGGCTGATTATTAAAACTAGCAATGTATCACCCCAAGCATGTTCATTGGCTGATTATTAAAACTAGCAATGGCAGCATGTGGTCAAATGCATGGTGTCTCCATTTGTATTATAAAGGCAGTAAGTAAAATTCTAAAATTATCATGTTCTCATACCTGTCATATAACCAAAGTCAACATACAAAAAAATTAACAAATGTTTTGTGTGTGTTTCGCGGGTCAACCCGCAAACCCACGAACCCGCTACGGATCAACCCGTTTAACCCGCGAACCGCAATGGGTCAATCCGCGAGGCCCGCTATTTCATGGACAAATGAAAATGTGTCCAAACCCGCTCCATGACGGACCTAGTTGGGCATGGCCCGCGGGTCGTCGGTCCGTTTGACATCTCTAGCCTCAGCGCGTGCTAACACTCGACTCGGCCCAATGGGACGATTGCCTCAGCACGTACTGACACTTACCTCGGCCTACGGTGACGATTGCCTCGGCATGTGCTAACACTCGCCTTGGCCTTAGACGAATTGGCATCGGCCCAGTAGGGTTTTTCCTCGGCCCACTGGAGTTTCGGCTCGGCCCAAGAAGGCTTTGGTAATCCTCCTAGCATGTTCAACCCTGCGAAAGCCCATTTCGTTTAATTGTTAATCTTGTCAGGGCGAAAACCGACCCCAACAGTTAGCCCCCACCTCGTTAGATTCAAGAAGTGATTATGACGAGGTAAATATGCCGAGCTAAAAGAAAGGTCAACATGCTGAAACAAAACACCGGACTGAATCTTTGAAAATGGATGCCGAGCTGAAGTTTGAGCCGAGCCAAATTTCACGGCTCGCGATGCTTTAACGGTTGAGTTTTTCTCGAGATTTCGGCGCTTGTGACGTCATGTAATGATTATCTTCGGGGATCTGAAGCATTTTTGCTGATTTCTGAGGTGCGTTTATCCACGCGCCAAAACCCTAGATTTTTCTCTATAAATCATGAAGCCCTTCCCCACTTCTCTAACTTTGCATCCTCAAAACCCGAAGGTAGAGCTCTCTTCTCTCTCTTCTCTCTCTTCTTTCTCCTTTATATTTATTTAAGTTTTCCGTTGTTCACCGTCGTTGCTTTGTGTTTTCCGATTTATCTTCAACATTCCGCGGTGGTTTCTTTGAATTTTCCGATGCATCTCCAAACTTTTGTGGCATTTTCTTTGAATTTTCCGATGCATCTCCAAACTTCCGCGGTGTTTTCTTTGAATTTTCCGATGCATCTCCAAACACATCTTCATGTCTTCATCCGACGATTTGCGAGACTCCCTTGTCTCGGCTGATTCCCCCTGGGAGCTTGGTCGTAAGATGATTCGATCTCCCGAGGCGAGCGAGACATCAGATTCTAACGAGGCAAATTCGGATGCCGAAACAAATATGAATGCCAAGGAGAACCTAGCTAAAGCAAATGAGATGGATGCCGAGGGGAATTTGGATGAGACAAATGCGGATGCCGCGACAAATTTGACTGCCGAAGCAAATGGAATAGGTGACTAGGATGCTCATCACTCCATGAATCGGCTCGTTATCAAGGTCCCTCATCTTGTCGATGAGCCCCTTACAGATGTCCCCGAGGCGAAAATGGTGTTGCCTCCTGATAATATTAAGATCGAGCCCGAAGACCCTATTATCGCGAGGCCGAGGCAAGGCGGTTAGATAGGCTTTTTGCTAGTTATGAAGCTGGTCCATCCAGGAATGCCCCGCACAGATGGAGAAAAACGAAAAAGAAAAAGACCGACCCACCCGGATCTACCCTGTCGACTGAAGAGTCTTTAGTATTATTGAGGCAGATGTTCGGGATTTCTGAGGAGGTTGAATTGATAGTGCCTTCTTCGTCAGACCGTCCTAACAAGCCTCCACCGAACCATTTCCCCTTGTACAAAATCTTTTTCTATGCGAGCCTACTGTGGTTTCTGATCCCAGGCTTGATAGTATGATTCCTAAGGAAGCACATGTTAGCCCTGAACCAGATTACTCCCCGGGGGATGTGTCATCTAGTCGGCATTTTGGTGTTAAGTTATGAGTGCGACGTTGAAGTGAGGGTTCGACACCTCCAAAATCTTCTTGAGTTTCGGAAGGTCCCAAAATCTCCGACGTATTATATCTCTCCCAAAAAAACTGCAAAATAATTGAAGGGTTCAAAAGCAAGTACGACGAGTGGGGAAGCTATTTTTTCTATGTTCCCATAACTAACGCGGCGATTGAAGGAGATTGCCTGGGTAAAATCAAAATGGACTGGGGACCCATTGATAGCCGACCCTAAGACTGCTCTGGTTTTATTTCATCTTTAAGTTTCTAACCTCTCCCCTCTTTTTTCAGTTCGTCATCTACTCCCGACGTTTCCCAAGAATACCTACCTAGTCAGAGATACTCTTGCTGGTGGAAAGACTCATTGGGGGAAACATTTTTCCTTAGATCATGTGGAGAAAGCAAAGGCTCGTTTTGCTGGTATTGAAGTATCCACAAACTCAGAATATTCTATTTGGTTGCATATCGTCGAATTAATGGGAAAGCGAATGAAAATTCGTGAGAAGCAGGTACAAAAGCTGAGGGAATTAAGGAAAGAGCTCGGAAGAAAAATGCAGAAGGAGCCGATGCATCTCTTAGGGATGCCGAGGTGACATCTGAAGTATTTCGGGGGATTACTGATGCTTTAAGCCTAAACCAGGACAAAGCAACTGACGACGCTGCTGATGCCAAGGCAACTCAAGATGTTTACGAGCCGGTAGTTGAAGATATAGTGAGGCAGGTCGTGTCTGGTATTCATTCTAACTCCATTCTTCCTCCTGCTCTGTGTCAATCTAAGGAGGTCAGACCGTCGTCTCGGAAGCATCCTGATTCTAGTGCTGAAAAAGGTAAAGGCATTGCAGAGGAAAATGTCGCGAAGAAACAAAAACGAGCCGACCCTTCTAATCCCGCGGCGATATTGTTTAAGCACGACGAGGATGAGCCCTTTTATAATGACGTGGTCGCCTCGACTTCTCTCATCTCCAAAATCAAATCTCCCGGTGACCGTCTTCCTCGTGTCAACACTCTTACCGAAGGTGCTTAGTATGCAGATATGTCCTTATTCGGCATCAAGGTAACTATTTCGGAGCAGAATTCTTTAAAATTTCTTTTTAAGTAAGAGATATTGACTTTTGACCCTAAACTTGTATTTTGTGGCGTCGATTAACAAGATTATTGCTAATTACGACCGGGAGCAAGGAAAGATAAGCGCCAAATTATCGAGGTGAAAAAGGATGCCTCGCAGATAAAGGCTAAGCTTGATGATCTTGAAAGCAAGCACATTGCCGAGCTGGAATCCTCCTCGGCTCAGATTAGTGCCCTCAAAAAAGAAAAGACGTTTCTTAAAGACGAGCTGGCCAGACTCGGGGATTTATGCATGAAGCAGAAGGCTACCAAGGCAAGGAAATCCGCCGATATTGATTCGCTGAGGAGACAGCTTGCCACTGTGAATGCCTTGCACGAAGAAAATGTGAAGAAGCCCCATAAGGCGGCAAGGTGGGAGAAGACAAAGAAATTTCAAGGGAAACTTGCTAAAATCGGGAAGAATCTTGATGATCTAAAGGAGATCAAAGAGAAAGAGCTTGATCTCGCGCATGTGGATAGCAGTCTCCAACTTCTCGACATTCTCAAGAAAGATGATGCGCCATCCTTGGATGCCGAGGTGGCTCAATTGTCTGAATGGCGAGTTGGTATGGTTGGGGCCCATGAAGAGTTCGAGAAGATCGAAAAGGAGTTGAAGAATGAGCTGGAAATGTCTCTTGTCTCGTCTGATTCGATTGATTCAATGCTTCCCGGTGAGCCGTTAGAAAATACTGCGACGGATGTTGGTGTAAGAAATTTCTCTGGATCCAATGATGGCACTCCCGCTACTGACCATAATGTTGAGGACTCCGTAGATCCCAATCTCCCTTAGACTCTGTTATGTTATGTTGTTTTTGTTGCTCTTTTTTGTTGTGTCCGTTTTTTTAAGAACAAGATGTCTAGATGGTTTTATCCATAATATATGCAAAAGATGTTCGGCTATGTTTTGGCTCGTTTTCGTACTTTAACTTGAACCGAAGTGCTATGAGATGTTAAAGACCAGTGTTAAGAAATAGATTACTGGATTTTTAAATGTTTACCTCGGTTTTAATGACACACTTCCTCACACGTGCCCGCTCCGATAGCAGACATAAGAATTTGTATAACGCGCTTAGATCTGTAGAGGATGTAGTAGTAAAAATTCATAAAGGATGTAGAAGTTCGTTGTTGTGGCCAGGAACAAACCAAAAGCAAAAATATAAGAATTAGTCTATTTTTACAAGGCTTGGTGATTTTGCGAGGCGATAAGTATGCCGAAGTGTCGTGATAAGACTAGATATTTGCGAGGTGATAAGTTTGCCGAAGTGCTACTAAGATGCATCAAAAAAACCGTTTACAATAGATGGGAGTATGTGTATACATACATCTCAGGAGGGGGAGGAGCTAAAACCATCCTGAGATGGGTTGCCTACGTACACCTTTCGGGGATCAAGCCGCCTCGTAGTTCATTAATGGTATAGTTTAGTGATAATACTTTTTCAAGTGCATTGCGTTCCAAGATCTTTGTACTGGGACTTCGGCAATGTTAGCGAGCTCATATACTCCCGAGCGGACCACCTTTGTGACTCTGTAAGGTCCTTCCCAGTTTGCTCCTAGCTTCCCTGCGTTTCGTTCTACTGTTCTGGAAAACCTTTCGGAGGACCAGTACGCCTTTGTTGAATTTTCGACTGCGAACATTAAGTTGTAGTACTTGTGATATAAGACTCGGAATCACACCAAGCTTATGGTCAAATGATTTCAAGGCCTACGGCTTGAAATGTACAGTGGGATGATGGTGAAGATGGAGATGGGATTGTCGTTGATTGAATCACACAAATCAACACATGAAAGAACAACTCGAATCTCACAAGTTATTAGTCCACACGAACAAGATAGTAATGGAATCACACAGTACTCTATTGATCCAAACTTGTATTTTAGGATGAATCCACAAACTAAAATAGACAAGCAAAACATAGCACAAAGCTTTAAGAGGAAAAATCTCTCTTTTATATTCCAAAAACTCTATATGTATATACAATGAATGTAAAAATGAGCTTATATAGGCTCAAATTACAAATCATCAAATAAATCAACATAAATGCAAAATAAATCAAATTAATTACAGAAATCAATCAAGAACTAATTTTGAGAGATTTTATCAATCGACATTAATGGCGATTGGTTCTTTGTATCTAGACACTTTCTTGATATATCCATGAATTGATTGTTTTCTAGAAAATCTTTTGAATTTTGAGCTTGATTTGCATTGAACCATTTGTTGATGAGCCATGGATGTGAACCGTATTTTCGAGACTACATCATTCTCTCCTTCTTCAAAAGGTTTTGTCCTCAAAACTAAAACCAGATTTTGCATTTTTTTTTTAAATTTTTCTTTAAAAGAAAATTCGAAATAAATAATTTTTTTTTTGTTTTTTTAGAGATTTTAAAGAAAATAAATATTTAGAAAAAATAAAGAAAATGTTTTTTTTTATTTAACGAACAAAATAAAAATATTAGGAAAGAATGGAAACAACTTTTTTTTTGTTAACAAAAAAAACTTCAAGAAAAACAGAGAATTTTTTTTTTATATGGAATTTTTTTTTTAATTTTATAAAATCAAAAAACAGATTGGAATAAAAAAAAAAAAACAGAAAAAAAAAAAAGATGATAGGAGCTTTTAGCTCTGATACCAAATGATATAAGATTCGGAATCACACCAAGTTTATGGTCAAATGATTTCAAGGCCTACGGTTTAAAATGGACGGTGGGATGATGGTGAAGATGGAGATGGGATTGTCGTTGATTGAATCACACAAATCAACACATGAAAGAACAACTTGAATCTCACAAGTTATTATTCCACACGAACATGATAGTAATGGAATCTCACACAATACTCTATGATCCAAACTTGTATTTTAAGATGAATCCACAAACTAAATAGACAAGCAAAACATAGCACAAAGCTTTAAGAGGAAAAATTTCTCTTTTATATTCCAAAAACTCTATATGTATATACAATGAATGGAAAAATTAGCTTATATAAGCTCAAATTACAAATCATCAAATAAATCAACATAAATGCAAAATAAATCAAATTACTTACAGAAATCAATCAAAAATTAATTTTGAGAGATTTTATCAATCGACACTAATGGAGATTGGTTCTTTGTATCTAGACACTTTCTTGATATATCCATGAATTGATTGTCTTCTAGAAAGTCCTTTGAATTTTTGGCTTGATTTGCATTGAACCATTTGTTGATGAGCCATGGATGTGAACTGTATTTTCGAGACTACATCAACTTGGCTGTGGCTTGCTGGTAATTTTGATTATGAATAAGTGATTGGTCTCGCCGCTCATTCACCAAATCTAGTTCGTCAAACAACATTAAGTTATTTATCCTTCTTGCCCGGGGAGGAGGCGACGATGAATTCTGGGAAACTCCACTTCTGGTGGGATCACGCATTCCATTCCATAGACAAGTGCGAATGGTGTTTCTCCGGTAGCTCGTCGCGGATTTGTCCGATGAGACCAAAGAACCCCTTCCAGCTCGTCGGCCCAACGCCCTTTTTCTCATCAAGTCGTTTCTTCAAATCATCAAGAATTATTTTGTTTGCTGCTTCTGCTTGGCCTTTATCTTGTGGGTAACATGGCGTAGACTTGCTGAGACGTATCTTCCATTTCTCGCAGAAAGCTTCGAAATGAGTTGAGATTAACTGCGAACCGTTGTCCGTAATGATTGTATATAGGATTCCATGTCTGAATATAATGTTTTTCCAGACGAAATGTTCCACCTGAGCATCCTTAATACTAGCGTAAGAATCTGCTTCGACCCACTTGGAGAAATAATCTATTAGTACTAACAAAAGTATTTTCTGCTTGGATTTATGTAGGGGCCCGACGATGTCCATTGACCATCGAATAAACGGATAAGGTGCCAAAATTGATGACAGCATCTCAGTTGGCTGATGAATTGTTGGAGCGTGACATTGATATTTCTCGCACTTGGCAGAAAACTTCTCGCAATCTTTTACCATAGTTGGTCAGTAATAGCCGTGACACTTGATTTTGATTGCTAGTGCCCTTCTGCCAGAATGATTGCCGCCAGATTCGCTATGGACTTCTTCCATGACTTTTCTAGCTTATTTCCCTTCCACACAAGCCATCAGTGGCTCCGAGAACCACCACTTGAAGATGTTCCCTTCTAATATAATGTATCGAGCCGCTTGGGCTCTGAGTTTTCTGGCAGCGCATCTATCGGATGGTACTTCACCGTCTATGATGTATATGCGGATTGCTCCCATCCACTCTTTGTCGTATCCATACTCTATTTCCACTGATTGTTGATCTTTCTCCATCTCAACTGTTTCGTCTTTGGGTGGGGGTTCCTCGTTTTGGTCTTCTTCCATTGTGGTGGTGGTATCAATGCCATCTTCTATGGGGACAACCCCTTCGGACATATCTTTAGCTTGACTAGCTTCTTGGGATCGGGTAACCGCGTTAACGGTGCTGAGAGATTGATGCTTGGATGTTCGATGAATTCTACCGGGATTATCCTTTTTAGGTCTGGGTCGGAGGTGGATGCGAGTGCTGTTAGTGCATCTGCCGAAGTGTTTTCCCCACGAGGTATTCGTGTTAACGTGAATTCTTCGAGCAGTGCGGCTAGCTCCTTAACGATTCGTAGATAAGCTTCCATCCGATCATCCCTGGCTGTATACTCGCTACGTTCTT
Organism: Pseudoturritis turrita; assembly: GCA_900406555.1. Classification (NCBI taxonomy): domain Eukaryota; kingdom Viridiplantae; phylum Streptophyta; class Magnoliopsida; order Brassicales; family Brassicaceae; genus Pseudoturritis; species Pseudoturritis turrita. Next base: position 588,119 of record OVBL01000568.1, read on the forward strand.
CTAGAATGAGTGCTACGTTCTTCTCGAATGAGTACTCTGCTTACTGCTGTTGCGAAAACAGCCGTGTAAAGGAATAATGACTACCCCTCCACTGGTTTCACGAGTACTGGAGAACTAGCTAGGTATTCTTCCAGCTGCTGGAATGCATGTTCGCACTTTTCTGTCCATTCAAACTTCTTATTTCCGGGTAGAGTATCATAGAACGGTAAGCATTACTTCATGGTATTCACCAAGGGCCAGTGAGGGAAATCAAGGCCACAAAAATGAATAAATTCCATGAATCACAAGCTCAGATTGCTATGATCAGTGTTCAAGACATTTTAGTGGAGGATAATCAGTTGATGCTGTGTTCAGTAGATATGGAACAACCTGCTAGCTAACCGGAAATTGAGAAATTGTTGGAAGAATATTCTGATATATTTGCAGAACCAAAGTCATTACCTCCATTCAGAGATAAACAAAACCATACAATTCCATTGTTGGATGGTTTAGACCATGTAAATCAAAGACCTTACCGCTATGCAATATACCAGAAGAATGAGATAGATAAAATAGTATAAGATATGTTGACTAGTGGGACAATTCAAACAAGTTCCAGTCCATATGCTTCTCCCATGGTTCTGGTTAAGAAAAAAGATGGTACATGGAGATTGTGTGTGGATTATAGAAGTTTAAATGGAATGACAATAAAGGATAGATTTTCTATTCCATTGATTGAAGATTTGATGGATGAGTTGGGTGGTTCTAAGGTGTATTCAAAGATTGATTTAAGGGCAGGTAACCATCAAGTGAGAATGGATTCAGAGGATATTCATAAGACAGCCTTCAAAACACACAATGGACATTATGAATATTTAGTTATGCTTTTTGGTTTAAAAAATGCCCCTGCAACTTTTCAGGGACTGATGAATGCAGTGTTCAAGGTGTTCTTAAGGCAATTTGTTCTCATTTTTTTTATGACATCTTGATTTACAGTCCCTCGTCATAATCACATGTAAGACACCTTCAACAAGTCTTTCAGGTGATGAGACAAAACAGTTTGTATGCAAAGAGAAGTAAATGTGCCTTTGCTAAGGATAAGGTGGAATATTTGAGGCACTATATTGAAGCTCAGGGTGTGTCAACAGATCCTAACAAAATCAAAGTAGTTGCAGAATGGCCTAAACCTGAAAATCTTAAACAACTAAGAGGGTTTTTGGGTTTAGCAAGGTATTATAGAAGATTTGTGAAGAACTTTGGTGCTATAGCTAGACCATTGACCAACCTAACAAAGAAAGACTCATTTGTTTGGTCAGAAGAAGCACAAACTGCCTTTGACTGTTTAAAACAAGCTCTATGTCAAGCACCAATATTGGCTTTACCTCTATTTGACAAACCGTTTGTAGTAGAAACAGACGCTTGTGGACAAGGTATTAGTGCTGTGTTAATGCAGGAAGGACATCCATTGTCTTACATTAGCAGGCATTTGAAGGGTAAACAACTACACCTTTCAATCTATGAGAAGGAATTGTTGGCAGTGGTTTTTGCGGTCCAAAAGTAGCGACATTATCTGTTGCCTAATCATTTCATCATCAAGAATGATCAGAGGAGCCTTAAATATCTGTTGGAGCAGAGGTTCAACACACAAATTCAACAACAGTGGCTTTCTAAGCTGTTAGAGTTTGACTATGAAATACAATATAGGCAGGGCAAGGACAATTTGGTAGCAGATGCTCTGTCTAGAGTGGAGGGTGCAGAAGTATTGCATATGGCTATGTCAGTCCTAGAGTGTGATCTGATAAAGAACATCCAGGCAAGCTATGAGGGTGATTCAGAGGTTAAAGCTATAATTGAAAAGTTGAAACAGAAGTCAACTGCTAAGAAGCATTACTCTTAGACACAAAATGTCCTTCGAAGGAAAAGTAAAATTATGGTTCCTATGAAGATTTCAGTAAGGAACTCAATTTTACAATGGCTACATTGTTCTGGTAGTAGTGGTCACTCGGGAAGGGATGCTACACATCAGATAGTTAAAGGCTTGTTTTATTGGAAGGGTATGACAAAAAAATATCCAAGCCTATATTCGAAGTTGTAGTGTATGCCAACAGTGCAAGTATGAGACGGCTGCATATCCTGGATTATTACAACCTCTGCCTATTCCTGAGACTATATGGACTAATATTTTAATGGATTTTATTGATGGATTACCTTCATCTTTTGGAAACACAATCATCTTTGTGGTAGTGGATCGACTGACCAAGGCAGCCCATTTTATGCCCCTTAATCATCCTTATACAGCTTTATCAGTGGCTCAGATCTTTCTTGAAAATATTTTCATTGCATGGTTGTCCTAAGTCCATTGTTAGTGACAGAGATGCAGTCTTCTTAAGTGAATTTTGGAAGGACTTATTCACGTTACAAGGAGTTTCACTGAACTCTAGTGCTTACCATCCTCAAAGTGATGGTCAAACGGAGGTGGTTAATCGATGTTTGGAGACCTATTTGGGATTTATGTGCAGTGACCGTCCTAATTTGTGGAGTAAGTGGCTTCCATTGGCTGAATTTTGGTACAATGCCACATTCCATTCAGCCACTCAAATCACTCCTTTTGAAGCAGTCTATGGTCAAGCACCTCCTTTGCATCTACCTTACTTACCTGGTGAATCTAAAGTTGCTGTCGTGACAAAATGTTTGCAAGAAAGGGAGAACATGATATTGATTCTCAAATTTCATTTAATGAGAGCTCAACATCGAATGCAGCATTTTGCGAATCAACACAAGACAGAGAGGAGTTTTGAGATTGGAGATTTTGTTTATGTGAAGCTACAACCTTACAGACAATAATTAGTTGTCTTGAGGTCCAATCAGAAACTTTCTCCAAAGTACTTTGTTCCATATAAGATAATTGATCGTTGCAGACAGGTTGCTTATAAGCTGGAGTTACCTGCAACATCTCAAATCCATCCAGTGTTCCTCACAGTTAAAGGTTTTGATGGGCAATGTACATACCTCTACACAGTTACCTTATATCGTACAAGATGTGTTGCTACAAGAACCAGAACACATCTTGCAACATAAGATGGTTAAGAGACAAGGCAAAGCTGCTACTATGGTTTTAGTCAAATGTACTAACCTCCATGAAGAAGAAGCAACATGGGAGTTTCTTTATGAGATGCAGAAGAAGTTTCCTACATTTAAACCTTGAGGTTAAGGTTCTCCAAAGAGGGGAGATTTGTTATATGAAAAGGTAGAAGCAGAGTAAGACACATAAGCAAAGCCACGTAAGCAAATAAAGAGGAGATATGGGGAGATAATTGAAGAAATGAGTTGTAGAAGTTTATTATACGAGCATTAATAAGTTCGGGAAGAACAGTATTCTGTTACACATTATCTTTTTCTCTTGAGAATTTCTTTGTAAACTTGTGTGATCATACTCATCGTTTTATTGAAGATCTAGTAGGTGAGATTTGATTTTGTGTTTGCTAAGAACATCGAATCAATTGTTTGCGATTGTTTGATTTTGAGATATACGATTTACGTCATCAATCAACTCGTCGTTGTCTTGAACCACCGTGACGTTTCTTTTCAAGATATGTCTCTCCACTTTCCGATGCATCTCGTCGAAGAAACCTTTTTCCGTGGGTTGAATCTATTATACAATATGTTGTGGAACTTCAATTAGTTGAATATGAGTTGATTTCAGAGAAGAAAAATACACAAAACGAGGGTGGACTGTGGAGGCTAGAGGGACAGAGGAAGAAAGGAAGAAGAAGAATTTTTGTTTTTTTTTGTTTTTTTAATTATTTTAATAAAAAATAATTAATTTTTTAAAAACAACATAGAGTTCACGAAACTACAATATTTAAAACGGTGCGTCTTGACTTCCGTAACCGATGTAACGTCAGTTAACGCTGAGGGATATATAACGGGTTGACTATGACTTAGTGTATTTGACCTGCATTTTTCGCAACTCTAGAGTAAAAAAGTTGCAAAACGAATCCACTTCGAAAGTTTTTGTGCAGAAAATACTTTTTTTTTGAACAAATATATTTATGAGAAAAGCTTTTTTTTACAACTAAGAAAAGGTTATGTTTTATAAAAAACAATTAGTGTTTCTATTTTTTTCAACTTAAAGAATAGTATGAAACTGTCCTGATTTTAAGAGTCGATAAAGAAATCAAGAATAAACTAATTCCGAACCAATAAAGTGAAACTTTGAAGTCTTTTTTCGATGTCCGGACAAAAAAATGTAACAATGGGATTCAGAGAAAGGCGTTCACGGGCGACTAGAGAAGAACAAGTCCGTGAACACAATATTTTTATATATACAAAATCAAACATTTTAATATGCATGTGTGTGTATGTATATAACAAACACGTACATTGTACTCATGATCTTCCACTTGGAACTAAATTTCAAGGTAACAAACAAGAAAAGCAGCATTTCATTTTGGATGGCAATGTGACCAAAAGGAAAAATCTTACTTTCAAAATAATAGATATTTTGAAAGAAAGAAAAAATTACGTGGATAATGCAACTAACAAGTTCGGGTGTTGTGTTTTTTTTGTTCTTACGTCAAAGACGGTGTTCTTAGTATTGATTTTTGTTAAGTCTAATTTTCCGAACAATTGGCATTAGAAAAAAAAAAACACATGACATGCATTAAAGTTCGACGAGTTAGTTTAGATTTTTAGAGTTAGAAATTCGTAGCATATGGACATTGTCTCATTGAAAGAAAAAGTTTATATATATGAATATATCCCAAGTATTCTTCGCTTTGTTCGTAAAATAAGAAATTAAAAAATGGAATTGTGTTTTATTAAAAAGAGACCCGTGAAGACCAAATTTTGTATCCAAGCTACAAGTTAAACCAAAGCGACTCTTCCATGCCATGACCTTGTCCCCACCTATAAAACCTAGCCTCAGCTCTACATCTTCTAACGTATGATAATTCGATTTTTCTTGACAAAAAGATAAATAATAATAATCTTTTCATCATTTTGTTTTATTGACGACTATATGCTCATGATATGCAGTCTCCACTCTCCATAATAACACAGTGATCCAAAATATACTTGATGAGAATCAATCTTAATGTACTTTGAGGAAAAAAAAAAATTATATATATGTATATTGCTACAACCACCGCTCTATTAGAACTAGTAATTCAACTAGTGATGGTGGGTCAATCTATGGTACTTAATTCGTTTTCTTGTAATAGAGAAATAACCGTGTCTACATCATACAATTGACGTTATTTTCCCCCTTTTTGTAGCAAAGTTTTAACCTTCTGGATCCAAAATATGATGTAGATACATAATTATGAGTGAAATTCGATCCCAAGATCTTTCTCAAACATTACTTTGAAAAAAAGCAATCGACAATTCGACATGATCTACAAAACGTTGAATATGACCTCTCATCTCACGTATGTGACATGTCTCCACATAGCAAACACCTAGTTGTTTTTGTGCAAATACCTAGTTAACATTGAAAAGAATGAGAGGAATCAGATTGAATGATTGATCCCGAATTCGAATTTCTACGAAATAGACTCTAGTTCTAAGAGATTAATATGGACCAATACAGAGAAGAATATTTAGTGCAACTAAGATTAATCAGTATGAAGAAATAAATTTACAAAAAAAAAGTAATTAAGAAAAAGAAACAAAAGTTACCTCTTGGAACCCGAAACCCTTCTAAGGAGAGCAAGAAAACACAACACACGATATAGTACGAAGAACCCTAACAAAACATAAACATTAAACCACCTCTGTTTCTCATGAAGCCCTTTCTTCTCCAACACGTCACCTCCAGTAACCAAGCAGATCTTCCCTTGAGCTTCCTCAAACCAGACCAAACACTTGGAAGCCAAACACGAGTACTCATTTATAAGAAGCGCGTCCAACGCATACTTATACATCGAGAAGAAGTACATGAAAAGCCAGTACTTGGGTAGACTTTCCTTGGAGATGAAGTAACCTGAGAACAAGAAGAAAGCCGCTAGAAGAACGGTCACAAGAGAGGTTCCCGCAATGTAATTTGGGGCAAGAGAGCTCAAGAAGAGAACAAAAGAGTTTGCCATTAGGACAATGATCCATATCACGAGAACGAAGTACCCAAAAGCTTGCCACGTGGGGCAGAGACCGACGAGGAAATAGACCGAAACAGAGTAAATGATTGAGATAACCAACAAGTAGGGCAAGAAAACGAGTGTGTTGGCGAGGATATGAGAGGAGAGTCTGTAAACCCCACTCGAAGTCTCTCTGAGAAGAATCGGACGCTCGTTGATGAAGATCGGTAGGGTTTCGGTTGTTGAAGAGAGGAGGAATGTGAGCGTGAAGGCGAAAAGGCCGAATCTTTTCTTGATTCCTTCTTTGCCGATTCCAATGTTGATGTAGATAGTTCCTAGGACAAGACCAACTACAAGTGCTTCTATTGCATTGGTCAGAAGCAACTGTCTTGTCCGGTAAATGATTTTCCAGAATCTTCTCAAAAGAAGGCTTATCTCGGTGATTCTTGATGTTCTATATCGAACAATACTCTGTTTTGCACTCTGTCTTCGGTTTTCAGTCGAAGAGAGAGCGATAATGTCTGAGTTTCCGAGAGCGATAATGTCTGAGTTTCCGTCGGATTCTCGGAGTTCTTGAAGTATTTCCATGGCATATTCGAGAGAATTGAGCTGCGAAGGGACAGTGAATCCCTTGGAGAGCAAGAAACCTTCGAGGGAGTCAAGACTTCCGTGGTACGCAACAGTTCCTTTCGAGAGAAGTAACAGGCGATCTATGATAGAAAGGATCTTGAAGCTAGGTTGGTGAATGGACAAGATCACGGTCCGTTTTCTTGACACCGCAATAGATTTAAGGATGTGAACGACGTCGAAAGCGGATTTACTGTCTAAACCGGAAGTGGGTTCGTCGAGGAGGAGAAAGCAAGGGTCGTGAAGGAGGCTTAAACCTATAGAAACTCTTCTTCTCTCGCCACCGGATAACCCCTGAGCGAGTCTTGTGTTTGCGAGGTGTGTTAGGTTAAGTTCTGAGAGAAGAGAGGTTACGCTTTGAGAGAGTGTTGATGGGTTTGGGAGCAAGAGACGAGCGGCGAAGGAGAAGGTTTCAGAGACGGTGAGGAGAGGAAAGAAAGAGTCATGTTGAGGAACGTAAGAGGAGATTTTGCGATAAGAGGAAGGGTTAATGGGAATGGAGTTAAGGAGGATTGAGCCGGAGGTTGGGGAGGTTTTAGAGGCGAGGATGTCGAGGAGAGTTGATTTTCCGGCGCCGGAAGGGCCAACGATGGCGAGGATCTCGGTGGGATGAGCGGTGAGAGTGATGTTACGGAGGATAAAGGAAGGTGGCTCAGTCGACGCGAAGCGGAGGAGAGAGAGAGAGGTTTTGGGTTTGGCGTAGGAGATTGAAGAGGTGGTTAGTGTGTAGGCCTCCGTCTCCAGCGGAGGCGGCTGAGGAATTTCCATTTACGGTTCTAACTTGTAAGTGTTAAGAGGTAGAAGAGAGAAGAGAGTGTAGTGAAGGAGATTTTTTTTATAATAAGTTTTTGTTTGGTTTTTGTGATGTGTTTTGGAGTTTGATGTTGCATGCCAAAAACTTAACATTTTTAGTTTTTTTTTTTCATTTAAAATAGTTTGGTTTCTTTTCTTTGAAGTACAGTTTTGGATTGTTGCAGTGTTTTGAGTGTATCCATCTTAGACGTACATGAATATTGAGATTCATTGGACCCTTTTTTTCTTATAACAAAAATTCATCCTTCCCCAAAAGTTATGGTAATTTTATTGGATGTCTTTTTTTGTTGAAAAATAACAAAATTAATAAGTATGCCAAAAACAAAGTTAATAGCTAAGTTTAAAAAAAAAATGTGTTGACAAAAAAACAAATATGCCAAAGAAAGGATTCAACAGCTTCCGGAAAAATGAAATGCTCGAAACTTAAGACCTCAAGTTGGTTGCATTAATGTAACCATAACATAAATTCTACAGAAGAAAATAAATGAATATATTTAGTTTCAGACAGAAATAGAAAATGAGCGATACATCCAAAGAATCGACAGATTAATAAGTATGAATAGATCCAAAGAACTTGACAAAGTAAAAAGAGGAATAAAGCCAAAGAAAGAGTTAAAAGTTGAAAAATGTGGACAAAAAAACTTGAATAACATATACATTTTCGTATCTGCTCATATCATATGCTAGCAGACATAAATGCCATTAATAAATATATGTATATTGGGATATATATATCATATGCTAGCAGACATAAAGAAAAATACAAAGAAGAACGGATTGTAATGAAGTCACGGGCCTACTGTTTTCTATCACACTTCTCCTCTATTATTATTTTTCAATCCGTGAACTCTGCCTTAATTTGGCACACAAATCGGATTATTTTTGTTATAAAAGATTATTGCTGATATTTGTTTTCACTAGATCAACGGTTTTAGTTCTGTTTTCGGTATTTTGATATCTTGTAAAAACATAAATTTCACTGGTGAATGGTGATCAAATACTAAGTAAAAAAAGGTTTATATCATTCAAACATCTAAGTACAAAATAGTAGAAGTTAATTAGCTATTTATTAAGTAGTTCTACTTCACGGTCCAAACTATTTGATTGACACAATTTGTTGGGCTTGTTTTATTAGTCATACCTCAAACTTATTTAGTTTTTATCTGGTATCGTTAGTTTAATTGGTGTACTAGCTAAACACCTAAAAAAAGAATCTTCGAAATTGCGAGTGCTGAAATATCAATCCAAATCCTACATAGAAAGACTATAAATTAATGATCTTTTAAATGTTTGATAATATTTTTTAAAATGAGAATTTTTTGTGTGTTAAAAGATACTAAAAATGAGAATTCCGCTATTAACTTGTCATTTTTTATATTTTCCGGAAAAAATGATAGGTTATAACAAGTAAACTTTATAGTTTGCTTCACTAGTTTTGAGTTGTTTCTTTCCGTTTCAAGATTTTTTTATCTGGATAAGTTTTTACCGTGTATTTATAATTTTATATCTTTATATTTTAAGAAACTTTATAGTTTATGGAAAATTAAATGGTTATGAGGCCATATTTTTTGAAAATCTTAAAAAATCAGTTTTTTCCACGTGTAATTTTAAATATGTTAAGGTTTCTTTCTATTCGACTTGATCGAAAATCTTCCAGTTAATATGGTTTTTTCTGGTTCTAAATTACATTAGTCGGATTTTCCTTGATCTATCTCTTTTCTCAGAGAAGAAACTTCTGAAGATGAGTTTGCAAACGGAAATTTGGAATGCTCTTCAAGAACTGAAGATTGGTGCTGATAAATCGACATGGGCGGTTCATCGGGATGCCCAACAAAAGTTTGAGAAGGATCATAGCCTCTGTCTGGTCGCCAAATGTCTCAATCAAAATCCAGCTGGGATGAAAATTACTCTTCCACAAGGCTGAAATTTGGTGGGGAAGGTAGAAGGTCAAGTTAATGATGATAGTACTGTCAATTTTTTTACTTTGATACAAAGAATCACCTTCTGACGGTCTTGGAAAATGGCCCTTATACCTTTAAGGATTGGATGGTAGCTCTTGATCGCCGGAATCGGATGGAATCTCCTACCTTTCTTCGTTATCTTCCCTTTTGGGTATGAATCCTCGATCTTCCAAATGTTTATCGCATAAGGCATATTGTTGAAAGTATCGGATCTAGGTTCGGTAAGGTGGAAGAAGTTCTTATTATTGAGCTTACAATGTTTCGACCAACAGCGGTATGGGCCAAAGTTTTGTTTAATCTAGATGATGAGATAACTTTATCCCATAAAGGATCAAATTGTTAATTTAGGAGAACCAGTAGATCTTGAGTTTCGTTATGATGTTATCCAAAAGTTCTGTACAACTTGTGGGAGCCTCAAGCATGGGGTTTGAGGCATGTCCTCAAGCTTTACGACTTCATAATCCAGTTTCTCAGCCCATGTAGCTTGATTTGCCACTCAACCCTACAGCCTAGGTGGATTGTACTGTTGTTCCTGCTGCTGTCTCTCCTTCTGTTACCACATTTATAGAAGTTGGTGAGTCTCCAGGCATAATAATGGTGTTGGCTCAATTGCAACTAATTCCACTATTGAAGATGTTGATAAAGATGCTCAGGAGGTGCAGATTACTGAAGCTCTAAATCAAAGCTCTCAAGAGGTATATATGTTTTAGGATAATCAGAGTCTGAAGAGGAAAGTTCCAATTAGATGTCCTGCAAGAAGCTCTATCTTCAAGACAAAAGTCTGACTCTCTTTCTATCGATCAAGGTTTGGTGGTTGCCCTTAAACCACCACATCAGCCATGAGAATATTACATTTGAATTGTCAAGGGGTAGGAAACCCTTTGAAAATTCATCATCTTCAGGATATCATGAAGTTTTCTAAACCTGATATCATGTTCCTCACTGAAACTAAACAATGATATGATGTTGTAGATAAGCTTTGTAAGGACCTTAAGTATGCCCTTTTTTTTGTAGTTCCTGGACTTAGTGGTGGTTTGGCTATCTTTTGGGATGTAACTATTCAACTGCATTTTGTCTATGCTCCTACTCTCCACCTTTCTGATATGTATATAATGGATGGTGCTAATATATTTTGTTTGTCCTATATTATGGTCATCCAGTCAGGAAACAAAGGATTAATCAATGGCATAGAATGATGGCTCAAGTAGAATCTGGTCTTTATCAAAGTAAAGAAAGGTTAGTCATTGGAGATTTCAATGATATTAAATATGCACATGAGAAGGTAGAGGGTACTAATAGATCAAAAGCTTCTTTTAATGTATTTAGAAGAATGCTCTCAATATGTGGTTTGCATGATTTAAGAACTTATAGAGGGCATTATACTTGGGTAGGCCAGAGATATTCTCATACAGTTAGAACAATGATAGATCGAGCTGTAGCAACAAGTGATTGGTTAGATCTATATCGTATAGCATATGTTCAAGTTCTTCCTTGGCAAGGATCTGATCATAGAGCTTTCCTCCTTCATACAGAAACAAGTAAATGGAGAAGTCATAAGTTGTTTAGATATGATATTAGGTGGCGCTTTAATGAGGAAGTCAAGGAGAACATTCAAAAGGTTTGGAATGATCATGGTCAAATGATTCCAGGAAATAATTTTAGTTAATCTTTAGAGTTATGTAGACGTAGTTTATCAAAATGGAAATCTCAAAATGCTACAAACTTTCAAAAAAGATACAAGAGCTGAAAGTTTCTCTTCAACATGCCTATGAAGATATTCCAATTGATTATAATTTCATACTTAGTATTAAATCTCAGCTTTGCCATGAGTATAAGATGGAAAAAGAATATTGGAGAACAAAAGTAGGGTTCTCTGGTTACAAGCAGGAGACAAAAATATTAAGTATTTTTTTGCTTAAACAAAACAGAGAAGATCATTCAATCGTATCGATTCTCTTATGGATACAGATGGGCAAGTTTGTTTTAATAGTGAAGGCATTGAAAGAATTGTAAATTCTTACTTCACTAATATATTTTCCTCTCAATGTCAAGTGGATCCTGCAGGAATTCTCCAGCATTTTCAGCCTCGAGTTACAGAGGAAATGAATGATTCTCTTACTAAATCAATCACATAAGATGAAGTATATCAAGCTCTTCAGAAAATGAATAGGGATAAGGCGTCTGGTCCAGATGGGTTAACATTGGGTTTCTACAAGGATCATTGGCCTACAATCAAATCAGGTCTACTTAATTTTATTCAATCATTTTTTGACACAACAGATTTATATCCTGTTTTAAATCATACACATATCTGCTTGATCTTTAATGTAGAAAACCCTACAGAGGTTAAAGATTATAGGCCCATTAGTTTGAGTAATGTTGCACACAAGATCTTGTCAAAGTTACTAGCTGATCGGGTTAAGCCTTTGTTGCATAACTCATCTCTGAATATCAAATAACATTCACACCAGGAAGGTTTATTACAGATAATGGTCTTATTGCCCATGAGTTACTGCATTCAATGCACATGAGAAAGCTTGTTTATCCTTTTATGGCTCTAAAATTAGATATAAAGAAAGCTTTTAATAAAGTTGAGTGCAGTTTTATAGAAACAGTAATGAGAAAATGGGTTTTGCTGATAAGTGGTGTTCCTGGATAATGAAATGTATTATGCTCTTATTAATGGATCTCCATCTCAAATCACTAAACCAACCAGAGGTATTCGTCAAGGACATCTTATTTCCCCATACCTTTACTTATTATGCACCAAAGGTATCTCATTTATTAAAGCAAGCTACTCAAGCTGGTCATATTACTGGTTTCAAAGCCAGTCATAAAGGGTCTTATATTTCTCATTTGTTATTTGTTGATGATTCACTTATCTTTTACAAAGCTCATGTACATGAATGTCATGCACTTTTGAGTGTTTTGAAGGATTATAAAAGAGTATCAGGACAAGCAGTTAATTTTCAGAAATTAGCAATTACTTTTACTAAAGGTATTTCTTCTGCTCTCGAAGATTATGTCCTTCAAACTACATGTATTCAAAGAGTTAGAGGGTTTGATAAATATTTGGGACACTTGAGCATATTGGAAAGAATAAAACTGATACTTTCTCATATCTTAAGCAGAGAGTTTCTCAAAAAATGAAGAATTGGTACACTAAATTCTTATCTCCTGCAGGAAAAGAAGTTTTGATCAAAGATGCAGTTACTGCCCTACCCAGTTACTGTATGTCATGTTTTATGTTGTCTGCTAAGGTTATTAAAGAGATTGTAGCAGTAACAAGAAGGTTTTGGTGGTTCTCAACAGGATAAAACAGGAATCCCCTGGATTGTGATATACCATAGATTTTACCAGTTTTTAATAGGTTTTTAATAAAAAAAAATTACTTGGTTTTGGTATTTCATAGCTGTTTTTAGTGTTTTTGTGGATCTTAGAGTCTTTACATGAAATTGAAGAAATTTGGACCAAAAAGGATGCAAAACAAGCATTTCGAAGATATAACAGATCCTGAGCATCAAATATGTCGCATCCAATGAAGACCTTCCCACCGTTGGATCAAGCTCAAATTTATCACAACATAGCTGGGAGTGTTAGCTTCAATTTTCATATCAGATCGCGAAAATTCAACGGTGGGATCTAAAGTTATGCTCAATTTACTGAAGACAGGTCGTGCAGCTGAAGGAGTCGCAGGATGCGTAAGGGTGATCGATCTATCACACCTTAGCAATCGATTGACCAGGTCCCGAAAATAGGCAATTTTCCAAGTTTATCTAAGAATATCCCCTGGATCTATTGGGATATGACCTAGCCGACTTCTACACCTTTAAAAACACAGAGAGGCCACATAATTCATCACCACCTACACAGCCACCGCCATAGTTACACTTTTCTTTTGAGGAAAAGCCTTTGGCTCGAACTCCATAGTTCTAGGGTTTTTACGCTTTGTTTTCAAGGGAGACGAACTCCAATCTTTGTACCAGCAAAGAGAAGCTTTCTGAACCCTCTTTATTTATGCATTCTTTTCATTTTCTTCTTGCTATGGTTTTTATTTCCATGATTAAGCAGTTTGATGGTTGGGTTTAAGGGTTTTCAAAGGGATTTCTCATGGATATATAAATATGAATTGTTTATGTTCAGGAGTTTAGAAGAAGTCTTAATCTTTTTTTTTATCTACTGCATATTGCTTGTTTGGCCAATTTGTTATTGAACTAAATTGATTAGTGCTTGATCATCACTTGATTAATTGATTGGAACTAGTATTAGATGAGCTTAGCGTCATAACCTGCGAGAGTTGAGTTATGAGGTTAGGTTAATATATTGAATCTTGATCTCAATAATGCATATATATCTATCTATTTTCCTGCAAGAGTTGAGTACTTAGTTTGCTTAGATATAGTTAATCATCGCTGCGAGAGTATGGTTGATTAAACTACCAAGTGTATTTGAGTTAGGAATTATACTTCACTAGATTTACCTGCATAAATACCTGAATAAATTGATCCATGAACCCTGAATATTTTTCCGACGCCCAACATTTGTTTATTGATCTTTTATCGTTATTTAAATTAATTGCATTTTAGTTTTAGGAAACAACAAAAACCAACTTCTTTATTTTTTCCTAGGTTAATTCTTTTCCAATAGATTTATAACGTAACCTTTCGGTCTTCAGTAGATTCAACCTTTAAGTACTACAATTGATCGATGTGCACTTGCAGCAAGGTCATTGTGTCATTAAGGTAAAACCTGACATACGTCAGATTGCTTGGGATAAAGTGACTAATCCAAAGAGTCAAGGAGGACTTGGATTCAGGGACTTAAAGGATTTTAATATTCCTCTTCTAGCTAAGAAAAGTTGGAGACTTCTGCAGAACCCTCAATCTCTCTTAGCTCGGGTGTTTAAGGCTAAATATTATACCAAAACAACTCTTTTGGAAGCATCAAAGAGATATTCTTCAAGTTATGCATGGAGAAGTATTCTTCAAGGGAATCAACTTCTCCAGCAGGGAGTCGAATGGCTAGTTGAGAATGGAAAACAAATCAATGTGTGGAAGGATAACTGGATCCCCGCAAAATCTTCCAGGCCTGCCATTGCTTTAGACTCAATTAATCCTTCGATCTCAAAGTTAATGATTTGTTTATTGCAGGAAGCACTGAATGGGATCATTCTAAAATAGAGAATCTCATTCTGCCAATGGAAATTTCTTTAATAAAATTAATTCGTCCATATATTGCAAGAAGTTCAGATGCAATCACTTGGCTTCACACACCCAATGGAGTTTATTCTGTCAAATCCGGCTATAATTTGCTACGAAGTCAAAACGGTCAGTCTTCATCCTATTCAGTTAGCTTGTATAAAACTTTGCGAAATCAAGATACTCCCTCAAAACTTAAACATTTCTGGTGGAGAGTGGTACATGATGTGCTACATGTTACTTCTAAATTTAAGCAGATTTTTTTTTAGCTGGTAGCATTTGCCCTGTGTGTGGAGAAGAGAAGGAGATTATTAATCACTTACTATTTGCTTGTAGAATAAGTCGAGAAATGTGGGAACTAGCACCTTTGTCTGATGATCTAAAATCTCATTGAATGTTAGACAACTATAATGCTTTTATGGATCTAAATAAAGATTCTAAGGATAGGATAAGTTTGTTTTACTTTTTGGGTTGGAGAATCTGGAAGCAAAATAATGATATGATTTTCTAGAGTAAAAGATGGTTTATTCCAAATGTGATTAACAAAAATATTGTTGATGGCAAAGTATGGCTGGAGGCTTCAGATAGGAATTGTGTGAATTTTCCTTTAGCAAGGGATAGTTCATACCAAAACAATGGTTCGAGTCAAAATAATGTTCTAAGTAATGTCCAACAGGCCATTTTTCAAGCTATTTATTATTGTTGTTTGGTAGATGCTTCTTGGACTTCTTCTACTCAAAATGCTGGTCTTGCATGGACTTCATATAGTAAGGATGGAAAACAATTGATTGTAGCATCATGAGCATTAACACCAATCCAAAATCCTCCTAACAACAATTTGTCTTAGAAGACTTGGTTATGCAAATGTTGCTATCTATGGTGATTTACAACTGCTCTATCAATTTCTCCAACATAGGAAGAAGCTTGACAAGTCTCAAGATTAGTGGCTGTTGGGATATCAATCCAAGTCTCACATCAGAAGTTTAGACAAATATTGTCTAGTATATAACTCAAGTCCAACTCTAATTAGTATGAGACCTTTTGGGAAGGGCCCAAGAACAAATCCATCCAGACTTGTCCACCTGGGCCCAAAACGGACAATATCATACTAATGGATAAAGTTGGAAATGGGCATGAAAAACCCAAAAATTGGTATCAGAGCCCAAGTTCTGAAAAGGTGGACCTGGAAAAGTGATGGGTGTGGGCTGTATGTTCGTTGTGGGAGGAGCCCTCAAGGTAATTTCACGATTAAGGTTGTCGGAGCCTTGTGTCGAAAGTCTTCCTAACTGGCGAGAGGTTAGGTGAAGAGTTCCGTAGGTGATTACGGCGGTATAAGATGGGTGCCAGGTTTCGCTGAAGAGGAAGCCAAGAGTTTATGTGGTCCTTGGTTTGAGGAGAGGATTGATGGGATATCAATCCAAGTCCCACATATGAAGTTTAGACAAAGATGGTCTAATATATAAGTCAAGTCCAACTTCAATTAGTAAGGGCCTTTTGGGAAGGAGCGCAAAAATAAATCCGTGCGGGCTTGCCACCTGGGCCCAAAGCGGACAATATCATACTAATAGGAGGAGTTGGACATGGGTTTGAAAAGCCCAACAATTTGGTATTAGAGCCCAGGTTCAGAAAAGGTGGATCTGGAGAAGTGGATGTGGACTGCAAATACATTGTTGATAGCTCTAAGTTTTACCCTAGAAAAATTCCTGCAAGTGCACAGAATCGTAGTTCTAGTATAAAGGGTTATCGTATCCCTAGAAACCTAATGTTGCGCGGCAAATTCTCAGTATCGAATCAAGCCAAGTAAGTAAATAATGCAACTAACGAAAATAATTGAGAAAATCAGTTGGAAAACTTGTTGAAAGCGAGTTTTAATCAATGAGACAAATGTTAGGCCTTGGGAAATTCTTTGGTAAATCTGAATTGTAGACTAAAAGATCGTTAGGATATTTATGAAGATTCGTTCTCGAACTCGAAACACAACTATAAAATCAACCAACTTTCGCTGCGGAGATTATCTATGTCTAAACCCTAGAATCCCAAATTTCTTTGCAAATTCAAACAATTCAGACAAGCATTAGGTTCATGTTCAATTGTTCACAAAATTCCTAAGCCAAATTTCTTTGCGAATAGGAATTTTGCTCATCTAAGATAGTTCAGGCAATCAATAATACTTTCGCATCTATTAATCAACCTAAGTTCTGAATTCTAGGTGATCAAGCTAGAATTAGTGTTGGGGTCAAAACCCACCCAGCTGTGATCAATGAGAAAATGGCTAAGTATGGAAATACGAAGAATCGGACAAGGCCGAAATTGTGCCTAAGTTATTTCTGTACGAATCCACTTAGGCACAAGATGGGCTCACTTCGGCCAAAGTAGCTCCACATCGGCAAGGAGACTTCGACACGGAGGCTCCACTTCAGCACAGCCACGGCTTCGGTACAGCCCACTTCAGCACAGCTTCAGTCAGACATTGTGCCTAAGTCGTTTCTGTACGGATCCACTTAGGCACAAGATGGGCTCACTTCGGCAAGCTTCGTCTCCACTTCGGCAAAGCTGAGCTCCACTTCGGCAAGCTTTGTCTCCACTTCGGCCAAGCTTTGCCTCCACTTCGGCAAGCTGAGCTCCACTTCGGCAAGCTGAGTTCCACTTCGGCAAGCTTGGTCTCCACTTCGGCAAGCTTGGTCTCCACTTCGGCAAAGCTGAGCTCCACTTCGGCAAAGCTGAGCTCCACTTCGACAAGCTTTGTCTCCACTTCGGCCAAGCTTTGCCTCTATTCGGCAAGCTTGGTCTCCACTTCGGCAAGCTTGGTCTCCACTTCGACAAAGCTGAGCTCCACTTCGGCAAAGCTGAGCTCCACTTCGGCAAAGCTGAGCTCCACTTCGGCAAAGCTGAGCTCCACTTCGGCAAGCTTTGTCTCCACTTCGGCCAAGCTTTGCCTCCACTTCGGCAAGCTTGGTCTCCACTTCGGCAAGCTTGGTCTCCACTTCGGCAAGCTTGGTCTCCACTTCGGCAAGGCTGGTCTCCACTTCGGCAAGCTTCGTCTCCACTTCGGCAAGGCTGGTCTCCACTTCGGCAAGGCTGAGCTCCACTTCGGCAAGCTTTGTCTCCACTTCGGCAAGTTTTGTCTCCACTTCGGCCAAGTTTTGCCTCCACTTCGGCCAACGACTTCGGCCAACAAGCTTCACTTCGGCCAACGAACTCGCTTAGGCCGTGATACGAATCTACTTAGGCACGATATGAGCTCGCTTTAGCCGAAGTCATTTTTAACGAAGACAATCTTAGCCGAAGTTGTTTTCATACGAAACTACCTGGCCGAAGTCAAATCTATACGAAGCTGCCTGGCCGAAGTCAAATCTATACGAAGCTGCCTGGCCGAAGTCAATTCCATACGAAGCTGTCTGGCCGAAGTCGTTTTCATACGAAACTGCCTGGCCGAAGTCAAATCTATACGAAGCTGCCTGGCCGAAGCAAATCTATACGAAGCTGCTTGGCCGAAGTCAATTCCATACGAAGCTGTCTGGCCGAAGTCATTTCCATACGAAACTGTCTGGCCGAAGTCAAATCTATACGAAGCTGTCTGGCCGAAGTTATTTCCATACGAAACTGCCTGGCCGAAGTCGTTTCCATACGGAGCTGTCTTACCAAGTTCAATTCTACACGAAGCTAGAAGACGAAGCGGCCGAAGTCATTTCTATACGAAGCTAGAAGACGACGCGGCTAAAGTTATTTCTATACGAAGACAAAAAGCCCATCTCTGGCCTACAATGATACAAAGGCCCACAGAGTCAAGCCGACTTAGCTAACAAGGAAATCCCGAAGGATTAGGAAGTTTTTCTTATCGCTTTAGGATTGACCTGGCCGACTCAAGCTAGTATATATATCGATGTACATCTCTTGAAAAAGGGATCTGCAATTTACTTAGAAAACCCTAGACTTTTTGCTCCAAAACTCTTGTACGCAAAAGTTTTTCGAAACAGCTTAATAAAAAACCATCTTTGGATCTTCGCGTTCGTGGTTCATACGCAAAAATTTCATCCCTCTTAACAAACCTCCGACAAATCTAATTGTGTTGATTTCGACTCCCATAATTAGCATTAAATACAATCTAGATGAAGAACTATATGATTATCCTAACAAAATCTATCTAATCTAACAATTCATCTTCAACCTTTAAATAACCCTAAACCTAACAAGCAAACCTAACAAGCAATCTAATCTAACAATTCATCTCTCTGTCTATGTAGAATAAGAACTCCCCTCCTCACAATGGCTTTAAAAACCTAAATATAGTCTAAACCACGAATATGGATAATCTGTAACTCCTGGAAATTTCTGGGTCAGAGATGCAATTTCTGAAAACTTGAGGTGCAGAGTCGCAGAGGGTGTCGATCGACACTCTGGAAGGTGTCGGTCGACACCACTAGAAAAACGTTGCACTCTTCCTGATTCATATGTCCTTCGTTTCCTCTTTGTTCGGTTTGACTCCAAATACTTCCAAAATGCTCCAAAATCGCCTAACTCATGCAATAACCTGCAAAGACTCATAAAGACTCAAAAACACTTAAATGGCTCGATAAAACAACGAATATCATGGTCGAAAACCGGTAAAAACCATCAACTCCCCAAGACTTAGCCTTTGCTTGCCCTCAAGCAAAACATAAAACTGAGTTTGAAAAAGAAGTTTGAAAAACGCGGAAACTCACCTTCTCTTTAGAGCGTTGCACTAACCACTCAACTCATAATCCACATACTGCAAGACCAATCCCAATCGAACCACCATGTACTTCTCTGCAGACATTCGCAGCCTCCCAGATTCAACCCACAATTTCGCAACATTGTCCACAAGCCTTCATCGCTGGGTCTCATCAATGATCTCAATGCCAAGAACCTTCTAGACTTATTCTCGTTCAATGCCACGACAAAGCAACCATACAACCTTTGGTACTCTTTCTGATCTCCCCCAGACTTATTCTGTTTTCATCCTTTCTTCTTCTTTTTTATATCAAAGGTGTAAGCGAATAATGGTATCACGGGAAATTTTCCTAGCCTCGCTTCCAACCTTTGTGTGATCATTCCTTTTGAAGTAAAATAATGGGATCGAAGAAAATTTATCTAGCCCTTTACTCAAAAGAAAATCCTTTCATCTTTTCTGTTTTTATCTATTGCTTAGAATAAGGGAGAGGAGTACCATCATTTTTCACACATGATGCATTTTTCAGGTATGAACGAGGAGTCAAGCCCTATAAACACTAGTCACATTGATGAGCTAAAAGGAAGAGCTCAGAAATTAGCTCGAGCTTAGTGGATTCTACTGGAAATATGGGCGTCTCTAGTTAACCGGTCAGCCTTTAGATTTTTTATTAGTCGGATCTGAACTGATTCTGCAGCAATGGTCACTAGATAAAATAGTCAAACAATAAACCAAGAGAAATATCATCGTTTCCAGCAAAAAATTTGACTCAATAAAACATGAAAACAACTCAAAGAGAAAACAAAATAAAGAAAATAGCATTAGTAAATGATAAACACCCTCCCCCAGACTTACTTCACACCGTTTCGGTGTGAAAATAAAGCAAGAGAAAGGTAAAAAAAAAACTCAAATGATCGAAAATAAAAGAAACAAAAACTTACCAGTGGGTTGCCTCCCACTAAGCGCTTGTTTTAAGTCACGAGCTTGACTTGGATGCCATTTAGGCGTGAGGTGGATCTGCGAGGGGCACTGTGTCTCCCTCATCCCTTGAGAACCTTGCATGTGATGGCTTTGGATGGTCCTCCTTTGCAGCTAGTATTCCTCCAGACTTCCAAGGAACAACACCATGAAAGAGCTTCATAATATTCTGCAACATCTCTTTGACAACTATCTCTCCTCTCTCCCTCAACTCTAAGGGGATGATAATTCTGAACTTGGAGAAAGGTTTTGAGGTCCCTTTGCACCTCACTTTGGGGTCAGTCAGGTCTCCATCACATCTCAGAGAGATTACAGTCGAATGTGGAGCACATGAGATCTTTTTGCACTTAGAATTTGCTGGTTTGTTGACTTCATGATGTGCAAGGGAGGGAGTCATCTTGAGGACGTTTTGGACCTTCTTCGTGTCATCTCCAGGGTCTAAACTCGGCTTCTCTCCATCATTGACAGTCATACAAGAAGTCTCTTTGACATGAACTGCAGGGTAGAAGACATTCTTGTTGATCTTGGAGAAAGAGATTTGTTGATTAGGATAATCCACAATCGCACCCACAGTTGCAAGGAAGGATGCACCAAGAATTAATGGTTTATTGTTGTCATTTTTCATCTCCATAATGTGAAAATCCGCAGGAACAAGACAATCTCCTACTTGAAGCATCATGTCAGGAATGAAGCCTTTTGGAGTTGTAGAAGAAGCGTTTGCAAGCTCGATAGATACATTTGGAGGTTGAAGATCCAAAATTCCTAGCTTCTTTGCAACAGCCTGGGACATGACATTCACATTAGCTCCTGTGTCACAGAGAGAATCCTTTAATTCCATGCCTTTGATTGAGCATGGAACAACGAACTTTCCTAGATTCACTAACTTAGGTAACTTCCTCAATGATGGTTGAGCATGTTTCCCTTTTGCCTCTGGTGCTTTGTCACTGTCATGGTTAATAGCCAATGGGTATGGTACCTTGGGCTTGTAGATGCGTTCTATGGTAGGTTCAGGTCGATTTCTGGCCTCCAGAACAGTGTCGATCGACACTGGAATGGCCTGGCTCGACACCAGCCCGTTACTGGTCGATTTTGGCATGTCTGGTATGGAGTGTCGACCGATACTGGCAGGTGGTGTCGATCAACACCCTGATTGGTCGACACCCGCGTTCCTCTGGCTTGATTCTATGTCTTCTGAGCTTGATTTTGGCACGTCTTTAGGGGGTGTCGACCGACACTCCCCCTTGGTGTCATCCGACACCTTATCTGCAAGATTAAAATCATCATCCTCTTCAATTTCTTCAAGCAAAACGAAATCCTCTTCATTCACACCCTTTTCAAACACTGGTTTCACCTCTTTTCCACTCCTCAGAGTGATCGAATTGACGTATTGTCTTGGGTTCATGTCGGTATTTCCTGGAAGAAAACCTTCTTGTCTTTTCACTGACTCTGTGGTCTGAGCAACCTGGGTATCCATCTTCTTCACATGGGTATTGAGAGCCTCAAATTTCCCATTTAAATCTGTGTACATGGCATCCATCTTACCATTGAAATCAACCGTCATCTTCTGTTGACCCTCAAGAAACCTCTCAAACATAGACCCAATCTTGCTTGATTCCGGTGAATTTGGTGGTGGTGCTTGATAAGTTAAACTTCCATAAGTCCTGGTGTAGCCACTGCTATGAGCCGGTTTTTGGTAAGACTGATTGAATTCAAAACTCGTCGGATTACCTTTAGCATTCTTGTAACCTCCTCTTTGAGCATTGCTAGTGAAGTTCATGTTGTTCTGACCATACTGAAACCTCTGACCCTGATATCCTCCACCAATGTAGTTGACATCTTCAACTTCATCTTCTTTAATGGCCTCAATTTCAGCAGCAAAGTGAACAGTCTTTTTATTCTTACCCAACAAGAGACTATGCACTGAATCCAACTTAGCCTGGACCTCTGCAATCTGACTACCCTCTAGACTTCCAGTTTGCTTTTGCCTTTCATAATCTGACATTTTCGTGCTATTGCTCGAAGCCAAGTTCTTGATAAGAATCAAGGCATCATGTGGGCTTCTCATCATGAAATTCCCACTACTTGCAGAATCCAATGACATCTGATATCTCCAATCAATGCCTCTGAAAAAGGTGCTAAGTAGCTGAGCTTCACTGAACCCGTGGTGTGGACAGTTCCTCTTATATGACTGGAAACGAATCCAACCCGCCTTAAAAGACTCCATAAGACCTTCAGAAAAGGTAGATATCCTGGTTTTCAGCTCTTCGGATCTAGCATCGTCATAAAAATGGTTCAGGAATGCATTCTTTGTCGCTTCCCATGTAGTCAGCGAACCTGGAGGAAGTTGTTTCAACCAGCTAGCTGCTTCTCCTACAAGAGAATATGGGAAAAGCTTACAGAATATTTAGTCATTGCTGACTCCACTGGCCTTGATGCCACCAACCAGATCCTTAACCTTCTCGATATGATCCATGGGATGCTCATTGGAGAGTCCATGAAACTGATGCTGTCCCACGAGAGTGTAGTATTGAGGCTGAATATGAAAATCATGCCTCTCAAAAGCAGGAGGTCTGATCGCAGATCTGTTGGCATAGAACTGATCAGGTCTGTTGTAGTCCGCAAGTGTCCTGACTACTTCGCGCCCTTCTAGTTGGAATTGCGCTTGATTGTTCTTCTCATTCTGATGCTCAAGTTGTTCCACAATCACATTACCATCAACACCAAGCTTCTGACCTTGAACATTGCGTCTGTTTCCCTCTTCATCAAACAATAAACCAGCTTCATCCCGAATAAGTACTATCGGATTGACCATCTCGGCTGGTTTTTTCGCTTTCCTGTTCGTACGCTCCAAGTTTGCTGGCTCTTGATTACTGAGATTGACTAGCTTTTGATCTTTGTTGCTTCTGGTTCTGCGATTAGGCATACACCTGAAACACACAAAAGTAAGTGATAGAGCACGTAAGTAACAAAAATAAAAATAAAAACTTAGAGGAAATTCTACTACTAAAAATTCGTAAACAACTATTAAGTCCCCGGCGACGGCGCCAAAAACTTGATAGCTCTAAGTTTTACCCTAGAAAAATCCATGCAAGTGCACATAACTGCAGTTATAGTATAAAGGGTTATTGTATCCCTAGAGACCTAATGTTGTGCGGCAAATTCTCAGTATCGAATCAAGCTAAGTAAGTAAATAATGTAACTAACGAAAATAATTAAGATAATCAGTTGGAAAACTGGTTGAAAGCGGGTTTTAATTAATGAGACAAATGTTAGGCCTTGGGAAATTCTTTGGTAAATTTGAATTGTAGACTAAAAGATCGTTAGGATATTTATGAAGATTCGTTCTCGAACTCGAAACACAACTATAAAATCAACCAACTTTCGCTGCGGAGATTATCTATGTCTAGACCCTAGAATTCCAAATTTCTTTGCAAATTCAAACAATTCAGACAAGCATTAGGTTCATGTTCGATTGTTCACAAAATCCCTAAGCCAAATTTCTTTGCGAATAGGAATTTTGCTCATCTAAGATAGTTCAGGCAATCAATAATACTTTCGCATCTATTAATCAACCTAAGTTCTGAATACTAGGTGATCAAGCTAGAATTAGCATTAAATACAATCTAGATGAAGACCTATATGATTATCCTAACAAAATCTATCTAATCTAACAATTCATCTTCAACATTTGAATAACTCTAAACCTAACAAGCAAACTACTCAGACATGGTGATTGAAACAAACATCATGATAAGAAAAGAATGCATAAAAGAAATAAGAAAAGTTACAAAAGAGGAACAAAATCTTGATAGCTCTAAGTTTTACCCTCAAGGTGACCTTGCGATTAAGGGTGTCGGTGGCTTGTATCGAAAGTCTTCCTAACGGTGCCAAGGGTTAGGTAAATAGTTTCGTTGGTGAGTACGGCGGTACAAGATGGGTGCCAGATTTTGCTGGAGGTTGGAGGCCAATGGTTTGTGTGGTCCTTGGTTTGAGGGGAGGATTGTTGGGATATCAATCCAAGTCTCACATCGGAAGTTTAGAAAAATATTTTCTAGTATATAAGTCAAGTCCAACTCTAATTAGTATGAGGCCTTTTGGAAAGGAACCCAAGAACAAATATGTGCGGACTTGGCCACTTGGCCCAAAGCGGACAATATCATACTAATGGGAGGAGTTGGTCATGGGTTTGCAAAGCCCAACAGTAGCATTTGCCTTTGGGAGCTTATTTGCAAGATATAGTTAAAATCATATATGTAA
The DNA here is from genome assembly GCA_900406555.1 of Pseudoturritis turrita. NCBI lineage: Eukaryota > Viridiplantae > Streptophyta > Magnoliopsida > Brassicales > Brassicaceae > Pseudoturritis > Pseudoturritis turrita. The sequence continues at coordinate 612,696 of OVBL01000568.1, forward strand.
TTGGGGAGTTCTCTCTCCATCTAACGTGTCCACATCATCAAAAAAAAAAATAAGAACATTAAAAATAAACTTAATGACTCAATTAATTCACACGCTTTCATATTAAATTATTATATTTCATTGAATGAAAACAATAATTCACAAAAATATAAAATTAAAAAATTAAAACACAAGAAAATATAAAAGAAAAAAATGTGAATATAGATTAGATGAATATCAAATTAGATAATTGTATCTTCACATAGAGTTAATGTGTAAATATTTAAAAAAACATAAAATGTAAAAAATAAAATTACAGCACAAGATAATATAGAAGAAAAAAAATGTGAATATAGATTAGATGAATATCAAGTCCACATCATCAAAAAGAAAATAAGAACATTAAAAATAAGAACAAGATTAGGTGTAACAGTGAATGCAAAATTTTTAAAGGTTTTACTCAAAATAAGAATATTCATTTTTCAAGAGAAAATACTTTTTAAATATTTTCCAGAATGTAGATGACTTTTAAAATAACATGTATTATTTGAAAAGATAGTGGTAAATTTACATATTCGCGTAAATTGTTAAATGTAATATTATATAAGGTTTTTTGGATATAAGAAGAAATTCACTTTTTGAAGAAGAATACAACTTAAGAATTTGAGACTATTTTTTATGAGTGTTAAAGAATAATATACGTTAGCGATTAAAAATAAAGTAATTTTAGCACATTACGTCAGATTTAGCACATTTGCATTTGATGTGGGGATATGTTCACATAAGCATTTAATGATTTCTAGGGTAAATGGTCAACATCAAATCCTCTAGAGAGATGTTCTCATGAGACTTCAATATGGAAAGAACTCTCTCTAGGATAAAGGGTCGTGGAATGGTCGCCAAATCCAATTCCTCTTCACGCTAGGTTCTCAACTGACTTTTATCACCACGTGACACCTAGCGATTCATTATTTTTCAAAAGAAAAAATTTATCGTTGAAAATATTTATGTTGTATATCGCTTGGTAAAATAAGTTTGCATATATATAAATGTTTATATAGATTTATTTTTAAAGAAAATAAATATATATTTAACGATTCATATTGTTAGAAGTTTTAAAATTAAAATTTCGCGCAATGCGCGAGAGTATAAATCTAGTATCAAAAATCTGTAACTTTAATTTTCAGCAAATGAGTCGAGATGCAAATAGGCAAGTTGATCAACCCACAAAGAATGCCAGGGTTAGGGCCTGACTGGTTTAAACGCAGCGGATGTGATTGCGAGAGTTTGTGGAAGCGGATGGTAGCGATTTCTAGCGTTATTGAAAAATTTACACGACTGGTAAAGCGGCTGGAAACGGGTGCTTTTGGGGACGTTTATGACTGGTTTACAGCGGGTGCGATAGCGAGTTTACTTAAAATTAGCAAAATACACATACTATATAATTTATATAAAAATCAAAAATATGTTATTATAAAAAATTATAATTATATATTTTAAATATATCATAGAATAATTAAATAATTTTTTTAAAGAAATTTGAAATATTTTTGGATATACAATAACTTTTTTTATAATTACAAGTTTATTTTAGTTTAATTACAAAATATATCAAATATATATAATTTTATATGATAATATTCGATACAAGAAAGTAAATTTTTAAAATAAGAAAGTTAAATTTTTAAAATATATATTTTAAAATTTTTGTAAATTTTAATTTAGTATTTAAGATATATATATTTTTTTTAAATATTTTTTCAACCACCCGCGACCGCAAATGCCCGTGGGAAGGAGTTTTGATTTAGAGCGGTTCTAAGCTGTACAACGCGGTATGGAACGGTATGGAATGATTTCCGTGATTGTTGTCAAACGCTAGCAAACATAACGTTTGCGGGTGGTAGCGAGAGAACCAATCAATCCCTTAGGACCTAACTGGTTTTAACGCAACGGTGCGGTGCGGTTGTGGAAATTTGCAGAAGCGGACGGTAGCGGTTTGTAGCGTTATTGAATAATTTATACGACTGGTAAAGCGACTGGAAATTGTGCGTTTGCGGGATGTTTATGACTGGTTTACACATAATATATAATTTATGTAAAAATCAAAAATATGTTATTGTAAAAAAATAAAATTATATATTTTAAATAGATTATAGAATAATTAATTATTTTTTTTAAAGAAGTTTGAAATATTTTTGGATATACAATAACCTTTTTTATTATTACAAATTTATTTTAGTTTAACTATAATTTTTTTTTTTTTGTAAATTTAATTTAGTATTTAAGATAAGTTTTTTTCAACCACTCGCAACCATCTACAACCGCAAATGTTCGTGGGAAAAAACTTTTGATTTAGAGCGATTTTAAACAGTATAAAATGATATAATGATATGGAGCGATTAGCAATGAGAAGTACGTAATCAAATGGTCTTTTTGTAATACTTTGTTTAATGAAATCAGTTGACGATAAAAAAAAAAAAAAAAAAAACGGTTATGAGGCCTATACATTATGGGCTTTCTGAAATTCATATATATCCCCGTACATAGATAAACGAGAATCAAATTGAAAGACAGGATATCACTTATTTACATTACCATTCCACAATCAAATATATATGTATTTCACTTGTATGGAACTTCTCACAAGCTTCTTATCTGGATTAGGATTTAGGAGTGACAAAATATATGCTGCATCCGTTTTTTTTAATCTATAGATAGAGATTAAATATATATATATATATTTGTTAACATCTATTATACATATTATATATAAAATAACACGACTTTTATCTATGAAATTAATTTAAATTATATAGAAAAACATATGTAACATGAAATAAATACTTCTAAAACATGCGCTAAATTTAAATGAAAAACAAATGTCACTATACGTTTTAAAATATGATTTTTACAAACTAAACATATTGTGATGAATTGTGTACCATTTATCCCCTTTTTCATGTTTAAAACATGATTTCACTATTTTTTTTACCATTCACGTATTCACTTTTCGAAAAGTGATTCCGTTATATATAATGCACATGAAAATTATTAATTTACAAAATCTAATTTTTTAAGCATTATATAATTATTCAGCAAAAGTTTATTAATTTCAAGTGTTTTTGCTAATTTATTATTCCGTTGCTTTATCATTCTACTATTCATTTGATATACCAGTTATATATATTATTTAATAGTTTCTCCGATTTTTTTTAATTGATGTTTTAAATTTTTCACACATATTAAAAAAATAAATTATTTCCTCAGTTTTTTTTAATTGATGTTTTAATCTTTTCACATATATTAAGAAAATAAATTAATACTTAACTATAAATGTATTATTTTTTGAATTAAACAATTTTCCATAATTCTAAACCAATAATAATTCGGTATGTCTTGAGATTTACAATTCATCATTATGCTCTCAATAAAAATGCATAGAAAATATAAAATATCAATCTTTTAGAAACAATTTTTTTTTTAAAACATCAATTAAAAAACAGAGAGAGTAATACTTAACTATAAATGCTTTATTTTTTTAACTAAATAAATTTTCATAACTCTAAGCCAATAATAATTTAGTAAAATCAATTAATATGTCTTGAAATTTACAATTCATTATTATGTTTTTCATTAAAAATGCATAAAACATAGAAAATTAATTTTTTATAAACAAAGTTTTTTTCTAAAAAAAAATGGAGTATTGGTCCCCAGTTATATATAATAAGATATAACCTTAATCACAAACAGTCGCATGCAATGCATTCAAAATCCCATGATAAGCATAGAGACCTCGAGTAATGTAAAAGAGCCTCAACTCAAACTACCATCTTCCCTAATTAAATACTAATTATCGATCAAATATATGTCTAAATACAGATGATTTATAATTCAATATGTGATGATTAGTGCATTAATGTGCATATACATAAACAGACCGATTGAATTTTTAGCGGGACAACAGACTTGAAAATGTTATTAAGCTAAATTGGTCGGAAACATGGGCCCCGCATTAGGCATCTAAAGAAAATCTCAGAAGCGGGGACAACCAAATCTAGACGGTAAATGGTAACCAAAAAAAAAATTATCGAACAATTCTATAAATATCATTTGCTATTAGAAAAATTCTGCCAGATTTCGTTAAAATCAAAAATTCAACAAAAAAAATATTGCATGATTTAACTAAATTCAATTAGTTTTAACAATTATTCCAATATCAATTGATATATAAATATATTTATTTTAGGTAAATGATCGGATAAGAACAGGAAGTTAGGTAAAAATATTTAGGATATTGAAAATTACATACAAAATGTATTTTTTAAAAATGAATCTGATAATACGGATATGATGTATATAATTCGGATATTTAAAATCACTATCAAACACGTAAAAACCATATCATGTTCGGAAATTTCAGATAAATATAAATAATTTTGGATAATTTATAGAAATTTTTTTTTGATTTTTTCTTTTTATAATTTTTGTAATTTTTAAAAAGCTTAGATAATTTAGGTAATTTTACTACTTTAAAAACATAGATCATGTTCATGTATTTCAATTAAAGTTTAACATTTTTGGTTTGGTTCGATTCAATTTTTTAATTATTTTTGTACTAATATAATTTTAAGAAAAATTTAAGGAATCTTTTTTGGAAAAACAAAATTAACAATTGATGTAAATTTTGCTGAAAACAAAATTTTGGATTAATTTACTCAGTTTGTAAGATAAATACATTTTTAATTTTTTACGAATTGCAAGTTTTTTTGTTAAATTATATTGTTATTAAATGTAAAAGTTAATATTTTATTAGTTTATTTAACTAATCTTATCACAAAAAAAGTTTTAATTTTTTTTATAGGTTTATTTAAATAAAAAAAAATATTAGCCAGATTTGGTAAAATTTAGTTATTACCATTTACATTTCAAGTTATTCCGCCAGATTTTACAAAAAATCACCAAAAAATTAACAAATTCTGTAATTCAGCTAAATTCTGCTTTTATCATTTAAATCTTTACTTAAAGTCTTATGAAACTAAAAATTAAAAACTAAACAATATTTAAAGAAGTTAATTCCTTCTGTTCTATCATCTATGTAGTAAAAAATGGTGTCGTGTACTTTCTAGGTGCAACGTATTCTTCCTCTTGTGGAGCCCTTGAACCTTGCCACGTGTATGGTTCTCCGGCGTCGATTGCTCCTTGTTTCCTTGTGAGGTGAATGTTCTCGACATGATATTTATAGTGTTTGTTTATTTATCTCTGTATTAATTGACATGATGATTATTGTTTAGACAAAGAAAAAATAACAATAGAGAAATGAAGTGTGTTATTTATTTTTTGAGTTTCGAGCGAATTTTGTGTTGTGATTCTTGCACAGAATATTATGAGACTGATCCATTGCATGCATTGATTTTGTTTCATGTTTGAAACTAGTACTTCGGAAGCATCTCAAGACAATTAAACTCGTCGTATAATTAGGAGTAAATATAACTTAAGTTTATATATGTCCACTAAAAATGTTTACATTTAGATCCTAATTTTTTGTTCGTGTTTGTGTTTCTATTTGCATTTATAAACACATTTGATGTGTATTGTTTGTCAAATAAAACTTCATTTTCAATATCTTAAGCAAATTTCATTTGCTAATCTGTAGACGTAATCACCAACAAAAAGTTTATTCTATTTGCGTTTTGTGTTTGTTGCATTTGCATTTTGTAAAACTATTTTATGAAAAATTGAATATGTATTATTAAAAAAAGATATATGTATTATTTCAAAAAATTGAAAAAAAGGTCTAATTAATCTTGTGCTCATGCAAACGAAAACGTAAAACTTGTATTTAAAACAACTGAAGCTTTATAATCTTTAGTTTTTGCGTTTCACTTAATTAGAAATGATGTCAATACAAACCCATGATATAGTATTTTAGTGATTTGTTTTATTGGTCGAAGTTGTGATATATTTTCACACAATTTATGTAAGCAGTTTTTAGTAGCAAAAATGGTCATCTAAAAAAGTTTGAACCAATACATGGTTGATGATTTTGTGTCTTTCGCTCTAAGTTCTAGTGGTTTCTTATTTAATTAATTTTGATTGACAAATAATCAGAACATGCAATATTTGAATGATTGGAGGGACATGTTGCAAACATGCATGTACTAGATTGAGACTACTGCTATTAGAGACACTACTTTTTCCGTTAAATTCATGTACAATAATAAACAAGATAGCTTCAGGCTGTTGTCATACAAAGCCTTAAATGATTGATCTTGCCGAACCTTATTATAGTAAACTGTAGTGGAAGAACATTATAGTAAATTTGAGCCTTATTACAAACTTATTGATTCGGTTCTTTTATGTAAACTTGAAAGACGTTCAAGATCGGAAAATAAATATTCGGATAAGCAACGAAACGACATTGAGTTCAAAGTTATTGATCAACTATAACATGAACATATAGGATCTAAATGGTGCCGATTGAATTTTGCTGAATTGCAGAATCTGGCTGAATATTTAGTGATTTTTTGCAGAATCTGGCGGAATAACATCAAACTTAAATGGTAACTGCTGAATATTGCTGAATCTGCTGAATTTTTGAAAAAGTAATTAATTAAATAAACTTATGAAAAAATTAAATTATCTTTTTAATAAATACTCATTCTATTCCTTATAAATTGATTTTTATTTTCTAAAATATTATCTAGTTGAGTTTCTTCCGAACTAATTAATTAAATTTTAGATACATATAACTAGTTAATTAATAGATTGATAAAATAAATTAATATACATAATTTATGATATAATATTTTGCTACTAAAATTAAATTATTTTTTTAGTAGATTCGTTTAAAAATATTGAATAATAACGTTTTTTAATTACCATGCAACTTAGAAAGATGTAATAAATAAATTACCTTATAATATTACACATATAAAAAATATTAAAAACATATCAAAAATTAAAAAAATATATTACATGTGTATCTTCATTATTCTTATATATATATATATATATATATATATATATATTAGCATAATAATTTATCAATGAAACACATCCCATATTTGTTGTTTTATTCCTTCTCGTATCGTCTGCATATGAGCTTCTTCTGTTGTTCCCTCTTGATTATGTAAAAAATCTTCTTCTGCACTTTTCCCACTTTCTTCATTGTTATGAATAAGTTCTCGCGGAATTGCATTAGTACGCAAAGCATCATCAAAATCAATGTCTGGAATTTGAGAAAGACGAATGAAGTTATGCAATCTAGCTGTTGCTATGATTAATTTGTTTTGTATCTCGACATCGTATCTTGGAAACTCTGATAAAATCCTCCATTTCTTCTTCCAAACTCCGAATGTTCGCTCGATTACTGAGCGTAGCGAGAAATGCCACCGATTAAACAACTCTTCTTCACCTCGGGGGGGGGGGGGGGGGGGGGCTATCTTGAAAATGCGGCAAATGATATCTATGACCTCTAAATGGTGCTAAAAATTTTTGCGTGTTAGCATAACCAGAATCTACAAGACGGAGGAGTTGGAAAAGTCGGGTCACGCTCCATTGCATACGACAAAATTCTCTCATCATGTACAGATCCAGGACATCCAACAAATATGTAAGTGAATAACATATCCAAATTGCATATTGCCAAAACATTAATGCTTGTCTGTGAATGTCTGTTAAACAAGCGAGCCGCATCCGCACCAGCCACCATTACAGTACAATGAGTACAATCCATTGCACCAATGAAACCATTAAAATAAGGCCAATAATGATGATTATCTCGTAGACCTCGGGGTACCTGCCGGAGTTGTTCGGGGGGTTTGCTTCCTAAGCAATCTACCAGATAGTTTCGTGCATGCTTTTAGGCACTCTTTGAATTTACGTCCAACTATCTCTTGTGCCCGTCCAAATAAAAGCCATGCTGAATGTTGGGTCATGTTATGACCACACATCACAAGAAACATCGCCACAGTTTCTTCTACATATATGTTTTTTGTGCATTTCATTCCATACTCTGTACGTATGTCTCACCTAGGCGTGTGAACACCGCGATGCGCATTCTCAAGAGATGTAAGTAATCTCTTGGATAATTGTAAATCCTTGTCTGAATGTTGCACCATCCTAATCCTCATTCAGTCCCCATTGGTTGTCGACGATAATACTTGTTATAGTGATCTATAACATGCCTGAAGAGTGTTTCCATGATATCCATGTGTTCAAGACAAATTAGCTCAAGTAACTCATCTTCTGTGAGATTATGTAATCCACGCGAATGTAACTCGATAATGAGAGGAACCTGGACACTACAAGAAAACAGGCCAATTTGCGACTACGATTTTGGTAGCAAATGCCTCGCAAATGGCACTTTGCGAGGGATTTACGACCAAATAAGAATCATCGCAACCAGCTAGCCGCAAACGAAAAAATCGTCGCAACCTAGACGCAAAATGTGCGAGGAAAAAAATTTGGTTGCAAACGCCTCGCAAATTTTTGCAAGGCATTTGCGACGACATGCTTTTGCGAGGAGTTTGCGAGTCCAAATTTTGCAAGGCATTTGCGAGGCAAAGTTTGCGAGAATGGTTTTGCAAGGCATTTGCGAGGAAAATTTTGCTAGTAGTTTGCGAGGATTATTTTGCTAGGCATTTGCGAGGAATATTTTGCTAGTAATTTGCGAGGATGATTTTGCGAGGCATTTGCGAGGAATAATTGCGAGGAGTTTGTGGGGCAAGGACGGTGGTAAATCAGTTGCAAAAAAATATATAAATTTTTTCTTTTTAAAACAGGATTTTTAATGGTTTTCGGAAATAAAATAATAATAAAAAAATTAATTAATATTATATAAAACGAGTATTTAGTACAACGAACAAAATAAACTACAGATCGTCGATATCGTGAAAATTCGAAGCTTCATGAAATTCCGAAGCAAAAGATGAAGATGTTCCAGCTTCTCCATGTTTCTTCTTCCTCAGCATCTCCCGACTCGCCCGGTTCGAATCCCCAAGTAACTCGAACATCATATCATAGGCGTCGTATTGCTGCTTCAGCGATCTGATCTCTGCTTCCGTGATCTCTAGTTTTTATCTCTAATCGGGTCTGGGACGTATGTCGAAACCGAGCAAAAGAGAACTCCCTCGTCATCCGTCGGAATAGATCCCATGAAAGCAATCTTCCCCTTTCTGGCACGGAGAGCTAGCTGTAAAATAAAATTTAATAAAAAAATAAATAAATACTTAAATAATTATATATGAATTAGTAATAAAAGTTTGTTTTCGTTACCTGAGAGGCGATGCGGTTTACGTCCACTGGGGTCATCTGGACGGGTTGACCATCGGGAGTGGGCTGCGATGTGATTTTCTCGACCCGGGCAGTCACATCGCCGTGAAGCTGTTCAACCCGACGATCAACCCACGTCCCGTCCTTGCGTCTGTGGGTCTTCTCCCAAATCTCGGGTATCGTAGCCGCGCCTTTCGTCTGTGCCTGAAAAATGGTAAAAATATCTTAATTCGTGAGAACTTTAACTTAAAGAATTTTTAAAATTCGAACTATAGAAATTGAAATCAACTTACAATACAGCGTGCTTGTTCGAAGAAGGACAACTGCCCCGAGACATGCTTCGAAATGCCCTCTCCGTAAACCTTGGTGCAACGCACGGCCCGACACTTGCTGCTCGTGTCTTCGGAAGTCGGCAACTGCCAGTAGGCAACGAGACCCGCCCAAACCGTCGAGTTGAACCACTCCGGCATCGCATGCTCAGGGTCCGCCTTCCATTTCTTTTTCCAGCGGCCGACCTGATCAGTAAGGCGATGCATCGCCTTGCCATCGAAGGCATCCCGGACCAGTCCCGTGATCTCGACATCCCATCTGTATTTTTGCTATAAAAAATAAAAATTCAAATTAGTATAAATTTAATATTAGTATATACATTATAAATTATAAATTAAATTATTAGTAGAAATAAAATTATAAAATAACGCGAAATAAAATTACCGCGAAAGTGTGAAACCACCTATCCCTCGTCTCCAGGGGCACCTTGCTCCAACTCGGGTGCGGGGCTTTGAAATCCCGCTCGATTAATTTCCTAATAGTTTGTCCAACTTTATTATGCCCAAACCTGGAAAAAAAAAGTTATGTTATAAACAATTAAAAAAATAAATTGTTTATTTAATAATTAAAAAAAATAATATAGTTACCATAAAGTCCCCGGGGAAATATGAGGATCCAATCTCGTTAGAACATCCCGTCCGGGACTAACGAGAAGCTGCTCCAGCGTCATATGCTCGAACTGTGGAGTCTCAGGTGGCAGATCATGTGGATGCGTCTCCGAAACGAAATCCGAGATAGGCGGAGTCGATGTAGAAGGTCCGTCACGTCTTGAATGAGAACCGCCACGTCGCGATACAGGTGTACCGGAGGCGGATAAAAACCGGTATACTCATTATGCCTATCACCCATCTGCAATAAAATATTTAATAAAAATTAAATTCAATCTAAATATATTCCTAACCATTCTAAAACAAAAACTATAAATTTATTCCATACCTAAATCTATTCCTAACCATTCTAAAGCAAAAATTATAAATTTTTTAAAAAAATCGTAGTATACCTTGTAGAGAGAGAGAGAGAGAGAGAGAGAGAGAGAGAGAGAGAGAGAGAGAGAGAGAGAGAGAGAGAGAGAGAGAGAGAGAGGAGTAGAGAGATGGAGGATGAGATGGAATGAGCAAAGAGCAAGGCGAATTCGGCTGCCTTATATAAACATATATTGGGTCGTAACTTGGTCCCAAAAACGCACCTTTTTCACCCAATCGGATTTGCCCCCCAAATTTGCGACCAATTTGTGATGCCACGTGGCAATCTAGTCGCAAATCTGGTCAAATATTCAACACACGGTAAATTAAACCGCCAAGATTTGCGACGCCGTTACCATGTGGCGTTGCAAATTAGTCGCAAAATGGGCCAAATATTTGCTACTAATTTGCGACTGCCCGAATCAAACAAGAAGAAAAAGGGTTTAGGGTTTAGGGTTTCGGGTTATCACAAAGTTCATACATATATACATCCTATAATTATACATTAAGGTTATGTGTTTAGGGTTTCGGGCAATTATATAAGTAATTCGACAATCCTACTAAAATTGATCGAAGCATCATGCATTAACTATATAGTTACATACTTAATCTCTGTAAATTCTTTAAAATCTAGATGTTCGAAAAATTAATAGGGTTTATTCAACTAGCCTATATGCATTAGGATTAAGGGCTTATAGGTTTTATTTAAGATTTAAGTTTTATAGGATTTTTTAGGGTTTAGGGTTTAGGGTAAACTAAGTACATATTTGCGACTATGTTGCGACCTCTAGTCGCAATCTAGTAGCAAATTGTATATTTTGCTACTAGATTTCGACTAGAGGTCGCAAACTAGTCGCAATTTGTACTTGGTTTATTTAAAAAAAAAACACATGGTACATAATTTAGGGTTTAAAGCTTTTAGGGTTTATTTAGGGATTAGGGTTTATAGGTTTTATTTAGGATTTAAGTTTTATAGAACTTTTTAGGGTTTAGGGTAAACTAAGTACAAAATTGCGACGAATTTGCGATTCTAGTCGCAATCTAGTAGCAAATTGTATATTTTGCTACTAGATTGCGACTAGAGGTCGCAAACTAGTCGCAATTTGTACTTGATTTATTTATTTTTTTAAAAACACGGTACATAATTTTGGGTTTAGGGCTTTTAGGGTTTATTTAGGGCTTAAGGATTTTTTAGGGTTTCTAGGATTTTTAGGGTGTAGGATAAATCAAGTACAAAATTGCGACTAATTTGCGACCTCTAGTCGCAATCTAGTAGTAAATTGTATATTTTGCTACTAGATTGCGACTATAGGTTTATTTAAAAAATACATACGATACATAATTCTTACAAACGATGACTAAAATACAAGATACATAAAGTTATTCATCAGGATCGGAAACGTAAGTTTGTCCATTTTCGTCTTCTTTGTCATCATCCTCAACTTCGTCCCCTTCATCAAACTCGTCTGACTCCGCTTGACTATCAGATTCCTCGCATATGACTTCAAGTCCCCTATAAAGCGGGTCAATTCTGGTCAAATCATTGCTTGAATCGATGGGGATGGAAACTTTTTCTGTCCTTTCAGGTTGCACGGGCGGTAGATCATCATCAACATCAGCTAAGCCCCCGATAATTCGACCCCGTGGGTTAACTTTAATAACAGACAACCAATTCTGATCACGTCGGACCCGAGTTCGAGGGTAAGGAATAAAAACTACTTGCTCCGCTTGAGATGCTAACACGAATGGCTCGAACTTGCCAGTTTAACTCTAGTGTCCATGTACATCCACGAGACCTCCTCTTGGTCACCTACAAGGCCAAATGCAATTAGTTGATTACTAATTAATTAATATCAGATATATATATAAGATTATGGTTATAGTTACCTTCTCTCTCATCTATCCTGCGAAATCGCATTCAACGTATGATCTCACTTCTTGGTCGTCAAGTTCCGGAAATGCTTTCTGTATTTGCTGTTCGAGTATCCTGTGCACCACATAATAAAGGATGATGATTAATTATAATTAATTGTATATGTATATAAGTAAACTAGTACTATATATACCTCTCATACGGTCGAAAGAAGTCATAGTTTAGCAAGATATAAGTATGAGTTGCGTGAGAATGCTTGTAATCACACCACTCGCTTGCCTTTACTTTGCCAACCATTCGGCCTAAATCCGAGAAGACATCGGGTACTCCAACATTAGGATATGTTCACCCAACCCCACCATCATCGTATCGTTTACGACCCATTTTCTTTGTTTTCACGGTTGGGCTAAAGTAGTAACTCGAGAAATTAGATGTCTCCTCGGTCAAACTTCCTGCCACGATAGATCCATCAACCTTTGCGAGATTTTTTGCTTTCATCTTTAGATGTTTGAAGAACCTTTCGAATGGGTACATCCATCGAAATTGGACTGGTCCACCAAGATCCAACTCATGCGGTAAGTGGACTACTAGATGTTCCATCACGTCAAAAAATGAAGGAGGAAATATCTTCTCCAAGTTGCAAAGAATAACTGCGATGTCTGATTTCAACGTCAAGATATCGTCCGCATTTAATGTTCGAGCACACAAGTCTCTGAAAAAAGCCCGATACCTGAAATTATGTACAACATACGAGTTAATTATAAACTACAAATATATATATAATACAAGAATAATACCTGCTAGTGCCTCGTGGACGTGATTTGGTAGAAACTCCTGCAATGCAAATGGCAGTAGTCGTTCCATGAATACATGACAATCATGGCTCTTCATTCCAGAAATTTTTTGCCCTTGCTCGACACACTTTGAGAACGTTGACAAACTATTCTTTGAGTCCAATGACAGCCGAAAAATAGGAATCGGTGCCCTACCATCGCTTGTAATGTGAAATTCAGGCCTTGCGCATATACCAGGGAGATCCAAACGTGATTTTAAATTATCTTTCGTTTTACCCGGAACATTCAACAACGTGTGTATGATATTTTCGAAAAAGTTCTTCTCGACGTGCATTACATCCAAATTGTGCCTCAAGAGATTATCCTTCTAGTACGGCAGTTCCCAGAATATACTCTTCTTATGCCAGTTATGATACTGCCCATATCCACCCGGCATATTAGCGGAGACACTGTACCAGTTACCCACAACTTCTGCAGTTTGTTGAGTATCGCAATAATCTATTTGCGCTTCCAACTGTTCCCCTGAAAGATAAACCGGGGGGGGGGGAGGGGGGAATTTGACGGTTTTGTTTTTCTTGAACAACTTGTTATTTCTATACGGATGACCCAATGGCAGAAACCGACGATGACAATCGAACCAGCATGTTTTGCGTCCATTCGTCAATTGAAACGCATCAGTCTGATCTAGACTGTAAGGATATGATAATTTCCCGTGAGTTGTCCATCCAGATAACATCCCATAGGCGGGGAAGTCACTTATGGTCCACATAAGCACAGCCTTCATGGTGAAGTTCTGGCGGTTAGATGAATCAAACGTTCGTACATCGACATGCCACAACTCCTGTAATTCGTGGATCAGAGGTTGCAAAAAGACGTCAAGATATCTTTTTGGATGCTTAGGCCCCGAAACAAGAATGCTCACGAACAAAAATTCTCGATGCATGCACATATCCGGAGGTAAATTATAAGACGTTACTATGACTGGCCACAACGAGTATTACCGACCAGACATACCAAATGGACTAAACCCATCAGTACAAAAACCCAAATAAATATTTCTATGTTCTTCAGCAAAGTTCGAATGTACCGTGTTAAAGTGTTTCCACGCCTTCGCATCTGATGGATGAGAGATCACCCCTTCCTCACTAAAGTGTTCTGTGTGCCACCTCATTGCCCCAGCAGTCTGCTCTGATTGGTATAATCGCTTCAATCTATCTGTTATCGGAAGATACCAAATACGCTGGAACGGCACCCTCGTGCGACCACATGTCTCTTTATATCTCGATTTTCCGCAAAAACGATATTCCTGCAACTTAGCATCATTTTTCCAGAAAATCATACAGTTATCAATGCAGACGTCAATCATTTCAGACGGTAAACCAAGACTTGCGACCAGTCTCTGTATTTCATAGTAACTCTCTGCCGAGTTATTACCCTCCGGCAAATACTTGTTAAACAATGCAGTCCATTTATCCATGCAATTTTCACTAATTTTATTTTCGCTTTTAATTGTTATCATCCTAGATGCTAGTGATAATTTTGAAAGCCCTTCTCTACATCCTTCGTAGATGGATTCATTAGCAGCGTCTAACATATCGTAAAACTTTTTATCACTCGGGTTTGGTTCTTCAAAAGTATTATCATTAAACGAGGCAGTACTTTCATGAAATGCATCAGTAACCATGTCATGAAACCTATTCCCATCACTATTACCATATCCATATTCATTATAATCTTGCTGATGAGCATATTGATCATAGTTATTATCAAAAAAACTAGCGCCATCTTGATTGCCATGATAACTCGTACTTGAACTACCCGGAATACTAACTACAAAATCTTCCCCGTGCGCAAACCAGACATAATAGTTATGTAAAACCCCCTCGTATATAAATGCTTCCAAATAGTGTTTACATCATGATGATCAATGTTCTCGCACTTAACACAAGGACAGAAAATTTTGTTATCATTGTCTCTCGCGAATGACTGATGTGTCGCGTGGGTCAAAAATTGATCAAAACCATCTCTAAATTCTCTCGTCACTTCACCGGTATCTGGATCTCGTCGGTTGTACATCCATTCCCGAACCGTGTATATCTCATGATGCCAAGACATGATCGATTATCGACCTCTCCACAAAAAATATCAGATTTATAGTGTTTTTGCGAAATAAAATCTTTTTGTAAGTAGATTTGGGATGTTTGTGATATGATTTTCGTCTCCCCATAGCTTGCTATTTATAGATGATCAGCCAATTGTGCTACTCATTTGCGACCAACCTTTGTTACTAATTTGCTAGGACAAAATATTTGCAAAGCCTTTGCTAGTAATTTGCTACCCATTTGCGACCAAAAATTTAGTAGCAAAAAGCAGTTGGAAATCATTGAAAATATGTGTACCTACTTTCTAAATATCCTCGAAAATCTTAGAAAATATATTTCCTCGCAAATTTGCAACGTCTTTGCTATGATCTTTTTTTGGTCGCAAATTAGTCGCAAATTTGCGGATATTTGCGACGAAACTGCGACAAAATTTATCCACGCAAATTTGCGACCCCAAACAAAAATTCGTAGCAAATGCCTCGCAAATTTGCGACCTCATGATGTGGTCACAAATTCTCCTCGCAAATGGGCCTGTTTTCTTGTAGTGGGACATAAAAAACTTCATTAAGCAACACTTTTAAAAATATAAAACATGATACAATTTAAGTAAATGAAAGATAACTCATATATTGTACACTTAAAAGAAAACTAAGATAGTTATTCATTTAGATTTCGCCATCATTATCGTTGTTTCCAAATGTACAATTAAAGTCGGACAAATTGAAACGATCGAGTAACTCGGCTGCAGACGCCGATCTAAACGTCAAACCTTCACCAGAGACAACCCTAGGATTTGGAGACACATTAAATTGTGAGTTGGAGTTTGGAACTTGAAATCCGTGTCTTGTTCCGAATTGGTTCGGCGAGGCAGAACCACCAAAATGTGAAAAACCAGCACCACCCAAATTTGAGGTTCCCCCAGTATTTGAAAAACTAGCGCCACCCAAATTCGAAGTCCCTCCAATGTTTGAAAAGCCAGCACCACCAAATTGGACAAATCCTCCTACGCCCGGAGAACCTGATCCACTACCAATGGATCCTCTACTACTTGGTCCACTAGAACCACTAAGTTGGCGTTTCCACGGACTACCAAGAAAAGTACCACACCGATCGTAACCTGTCATCCCTTCTAGAAAACGAATTATATCTTCATTATTCTTTAGTAACACAAACCTTTTTTGTTCAAACGGATCTCTCAAAATCTCTGATGATGTCCACCAAAAATCTGTAAATTTCTCTATGCCTTCTAGGTCATTCAACGTTAACCAAGATTCACGCTCATAATCCTTGGTCGTTTAGTTTCGTGCATTGAGCATCTGGTTTGGAGCTTGCATAGTTGCAAGATATGACTCGATATTAGTTAAATGTGTATTGAGTGGTTTGTCGACTATATTGGCTCCGTCCTCTACTAGTGGTTCTACTACCTCTAGTACCATCTTGCCTAGCTCATCGTTGATGTGAAGGTATCTCAATCGGCATTGACGGCGGAATCGGATGATTTTCCATTGGTTATGGTTAAAATTCAGTTGCAAAACTGAATTGTCCTTGAGTTTCTGGTACACTTTCAATAAAGGTTTCTTCTTCAAATTCTTCTTCTTCTTCTTCTTCAGCATCATCGTCTTCAACTATCTCATCTATTTGACTAACTGAAATCATATTGTCATTTACAGTACAATAAGGGCTAAACACTTTGTGCATCAACTCCATGTGTGGTAGAGGATTTTTTTTTTATCTTGAAGACTTTTCTGTGTCCTGAAACATTATTTTTTCTTCTATAAAAATACTTAAAAATATATAAATTAATATTTTATGGTATGCAATTAAAAAACTCTTACATTTTTTCAATCTTTCCACCATTGCGCATCCATGAGTATTTTTCCAGTACCATCTTCGATTGAAATACCGGTACGCCGAATAAGCCTTTGATATACCGCGTACAAGGCTCTAAAGTCATCATGTTTATTCTTACATCTATCCCAATCATTTGTAAATCCCGTCTGTTGACGAAACTTTTTGACTATATTTTTTTTTTGCCCTCTCTATATGGCAATGTCGAACAATAATTTATTTTTTGCACTTCTTCTTGTAATAATTGAATGAATAGAGAATTGAACCTTGGCGACCATCTAGAAAATTCCTACAATTTAAATTTCAAAACTCACAAAAAATTAACTACATTTCTATAATATAATCCTCCTATATCAATTTTTTTGGAATATAAATTTACCATATTATTTTTGTTTGATGTTCCACCATCCGCATTCCCCGCTCCGCTCATAGTTGTAACTCTGCTAAATAACATTTAAAAAAATATTAGTTATATGTAATTTTTAAAAACAATCGATAATATTTACACACTACATATACATTTAATGATGTGTAAATTCAAATATAAATACTTATGT
Source organism: Pseudoturritis turrita (assembly GCA_900406555.1). Lineage (NCBI taxonomy): Eukaryota > Viridiplantae > Streptophyta > Magnoliopsida > Brassicales > Brassicaceae > Pseudoturritis > Pseudoturritis turrita. The sequence goes on from OVBL01000568.1 coordinate 630,414, forward strand.
TCAATTCGTAAATAAAAACGATTATATATAGTTTTTAAAAATTTATTTAAAGTAATCAATTTTTTGTATGAATACAATTAAAATGGTTTTTTTGTTGAAATTTTGATAATTAAAATGTTTAATCGTAAGTAATTATAATTTTTATTATTTATAACAATATATATGATTTTTAGTTTAAAATATTTTAAAATTAGTTTAAAAAAATATATAACTCAGGTAAGTTATGTTATTTATGGAAGAAATTTTGTAATATGAAAAAATATTATTTATAAAAATTAAACGAATGTATACATAATATGAATTATACAAAAGTGATGTAAGTAAACTTACTCGATTATTCTCTGGTTGTTTTGATATATTTGAAAGAAGTGATATTTTTTTTTTTGGGTTGGCTGCGTATTCCACCCTCTAGAAGTGCCACTAAAACGATTCCCCACAGACTTTTTAGCTCTTTATTTTACTACACAGACTATGTAAATCGATCAAAAACCTACACGAACTAATTTTTTCTTCGAAATTGACCAAATAAAATTGGTTAAGCTAAAACCGTTGATTAAACCGTAACCATAATTAAGTAAACCGAAAGTTTTGACATTTTATTTATGATTATTTAATATTAATTTTATATATTATAATTAACAAATTACAAAAAAAAAAAAAAAAATCCATACGATCTCTTTCTCTTTGATCGTACGGAAACTTGTAGATACAGAACAGATATGGATTCCCAATTATCCTACTTTTGTAAACCGAGCAATCTAACTACACTCATCTATCTAATTGAAGCCAACAACACCAGAACGAAATTTGATGTAAGTAAATTTGATTAAACCATGGTTAAGTAAACCGAAATTTCGTTCTGGTGTTGTTGGCTTCAATTAGATAGATGAGTGTAGTTAGATTGCTCGGTTTACAAAAGTAGGATAATTGGGAATCCATATCTGTTCTGTATCTACAAGTTTCCGTACGATCAAAGAGAAAGAGATCGTATGGATTTTTTTTTTTTTTGTAATTTGTTAATTATAATATATAAAATTAATATTAAATAATCATAAATTAAAATGTCAAAACTTTCGGTTTACTTAATTATGGTTACGGTTTAATCAACGGTTTTAGCTTAACCAATTTTATTTGGTCAATTTCGAAGAAAAAATTAGTTCGTGTAGGTTTTTGATCGATTTACATAGTATGTGTAGTAAAATGAAGAGCTAAAAAGTCTGGGAAGAAATCGTTTTAGTGGCACTTCTAGAGGGGGAATACGCAGCCAACCCTTATTTTGTCAAATAAGCAAAAATTCTCAATTTTTTTCTCTTCACCGAAACATGAATGCACTTGTATAATTGAAAGAGATTTTATAGCCAAAATTTTATGTATCTGTGACCTTCTTTTCAAATTATGCAGTTTGTCTTTTTTATCACGTGAACTGCCTTGCCTTTATATTTTTGTCTGAGCCACTTATTAAAGAACAAAGAAAATTTTAGTAAACATTAATCAAATTCTTCTAATTCTTCAAATTATCAAATGGTAACAAAATTCTTCGTATTCTTTATATTTTTCAAATTCATCATATTCTTCAGTTACCAGTTAGAGCCATAAAAGAATACGATAGAGCCGCGAAAATGAAAAAGTTAAAATACGTAGTGTATATAAGTTCGTATCTAAGCGTCAATTGTATAGATCAGTATTGTATAAAAAACTGGATTTGCTATATGAATTTGCGGGTTTTTCATTATATTCCATGTATTGTTGCTACGAAAATATGTGTCCGAACCTAGGTTGATCATTTCATAACCATGTGTAAGCCCGTGGTTGCATTAGACTATAAACTATAATCGATTTGAATAAGATACACAAAGATGTATGAATTTGTACAAAGGCAAAAAAATTTGTTGATCCAAATAGTGTTGGAAAGGAGAAAATAGATAAATTAAATTGGGAGGGAGGGAGAAAGAATTAAGAAAATAGAGTACCAAGTGTAATCCACGTAACAAATGGACATGCTGCTTAATGATCAACATTATTATTTGGATATTAGTTTTTCATATGGTTGACGGATTCTTACATGATGGATCTATCGTTACACGATGGATTTTTGGATAAATCGAACTATGTGTATTAAAGAATCTTTATGGTTGATTATATGTCCGCCTACAAAAACCTTCATTATGTGGAATTATGGGTTTGTTACAAGAGACTTTGTGTCTGATTATACAAGCTTTTGTAGTTTTTTGTGTGGTTATTGTGGCCTATAGACTTCATGACTATTTGGATTACGTAAACAAAAAATTGTTCAAAATGGTATGAAAACGAGAAATAATTTCTAAAATAGTATATTCGTAAGAAAAATTGTTGAAATGGTATACTTTTTCAGAAGTACCAGCGCTACCCTTTTGACTAGCAGAGTTAATGCGGAACGGTGGCACACTGTCGGCACATTGACATTTGCAACGCGAGTAAATGGAGAATAGACAGAATAACAATACATATAGAAAAGAGTTGGCGCAGTCTCTGCTTTGGCTTCGCAGTGGACAAGCAGAAAATTTTAAGTCTCTGCCACTGGAAGCAGAATAGAAGCAAACACTTCTTAGACACTGTTGTGCTATTTATGTTTATGGATTCTGATATGGCTCAAATTAAAAATCCCTAGAGCTACTCTCTCAAATTAAGAGATCAATGCAGTACTTAGGGGTCGAATCCACAAGGACTCAAGAACCTCACGATAGACTTTTTCGTTTCGAATTCAGCTAAGCGAGTATGGAAAAAAATTAAATAACGATGCAAATAAAACGGTTGTTTATCAGGTGGGAAAGCGTCAGGTCCAGGGAATTTCTCAGGAAATCAAGTAATGAAGATCAATTAACTGGTTAAGATCGAATTACGAACAAGTTCCAGAACTCAAATCACTAATGTAAAATAAACCAACTTTCGTTGCGAGAATTAACTATGTTTAAAACTTAAGAAACCAAATTTCTTTGCGAATCCTAAATCCTAAACAAGCATTAAACACAGGTTTGATTCGTTCACAGATTATTTAATCCAAATTTCTTTGCAATTATCTAATTTGCTCACACTAGGTTTGGTCAGATTATAAATCACACTTTCGTGCCAATTTAACAACCTAAGATCGAGATTCTAGGTGATCAATCTAGAACTAGCTTTAAGTGCAACCTAGGTGAAGAACTATCAAGTTTGAATCATAACCAATTAATCAATATATCATTCCATGAAATCCCTAATGAGAATCCCTAAACCTAACAAGGGATCTACTCACACATATCAATTGAGATCAAAGACATGAATGAAATAAATATCATAGAAATCAGAAAAGAAAGATAAAAACAGGGGTTCGAAATCTTCTCTCAAAGAAATACAAGTATCAGATCAGCCCCAAGCTCTCAAAATCTCCAAGTTCTTCTCCAAAAACCCAGAGCAAAAATCAAGCCAAAGTGTAAAATCCAAGATGCCCCTCTCTAACTCAAAAACCCTAAAATATATCATAAAACACGAATTGGGTCCTTCTGTAAATACATGAAACTTCTGGGCAAAACTGCAAATCTTCAAAAAGTTTGGTTTTCAAGTGGTGGTGCAGAAATCGGGCTGTGTCGACCGATGCACATGGCTGCGTTGGTCGACACAGCTGAACTTGAAAAACATCAACTTCGACTTTTCAGCTTGGTTGCTCCATAATTGCTCCATAATGTCCAAATGATCCCAAATTGTGTGTAGACCTGTAAAAGACTCGAAAAGGACTCGAAAGACACATAAAAGACTCGATTATATACATATATCATGGCTTTAAAACTGGTAAAAACCATGATATATCAGATTCACAGATCATCAGACTTTGAGATAAATCATATCACAGTTTTTTTTCTAAATTATTTTCCTGTTTATTTACTGCCACTTCTTTTATAAGTTGTTTTGTATAGTTAATTACGAATTTAATATAAAAAACAAAAAAATTGTTATCATGTGTTTATTTATTCACGAGCGACAATATGTCAAGTATTCCCTAGTAGTGCATATTTTCTTTTAAGCGCCATAACCAATAGTGCATTAACCGGTATAAACCGAAACGAGATAAGCAATCTCGAAAAATTCAGTGAAAACCGAGTGGTTAGGGTATCACATACTGAATGAATATCACCAACAGCATAAGGCAATCACCAGTAGTGCATTAACTGGTATAAACCAAAATGAGATAAGTAATCTCGAAAACTCAGCGAAAACCGAGTGGTTAGGGTATCGCATACTGAATGAATATCATCAAAGGCAGAAGGAATTCACCAGTAGTGCATTAACCGAAACGAGATAAGCAATCTCAAAAAACTCAGTGAAAACCGAGTGGTTAGGGTATCGAAGACTGAATTAATATCACCAAAGGCAGACTAATATCAGAGAATTCGTTCATAGAGATTTTTTGTTGTTGTATATTTGTATATACTTCCACTTCTTTTATACATTATTTCTTACTGTTTATTACAACTTATGTTAAAAAAACAAAAACTCGAATTTTTTTTTCGTTATCATATGTGTCTTTGTTCAACACGGACAATATGTGAAGTATTCCCTTGGTATTGTACTCTTTTATTAACCATGACGTCTAAACAAAATGTTAATCTTAGTTTTTAATTCATTTTGAGTGGTTTAGGGTTTCGTAGACTGAATGCATACATAGCGCAGCGCTTTTGAAGAGTTTCTACTAAAAGAAAAGGCGGCGATGTATTAATTGTCTTAACTGTACGACCAAAGAAGTGCCGTCTTAATTATGTAATATTATTTTTTAATTTTTTTCATAATATAATTTGGACCTCAAATTATTTATTTCAGGCCCATGACGAAGCACAGAAATCTTAAAAAATATAACATTGACTTCTTCTTCTTTCCCTCAGCAACACTAGAGCAGACGAGCGTATCTTCAATTTTTTCGATCTCTTCATTTCTGTGATATTTCTCCGATAATTCTCTGAAATAGTGTAATTCCTTCGAATATATCATGGATAGGAATGATTACGAGATGGATTTTCTTGCCAAGATATTTTCCAAAAGAAAAGAGCCATATCCAGATACCATAATAAACTACAGTTCGAAGTTCAATAATCTTTCCTTGGTGGAACGTGTAGTGGGTGAAAAAGTGTGAGATTATGCCCGCAAATCACCGCTAGGAGTTATTTGCAAATTTGAAAAATTGGGTTTCAGATAGAGTGCGAAACCAAAAATTACATTTAGATATAGAAATTATTGATCCAAACCAAGAAACCAAAAAACTCGTTTAAAATTATTATTTTTATTAAATGTATAGAATATTACATTTAGATATAGGAAAATATATAATATTAACTAATAATAATTATATATTTTATATTTTATCTAATCCAAACCAAATCGAAAATATATAATATTAACTAAATAATAATTTTTCAAATCGAACCGAACAAATAAAGTTTGGAGCATGATTTAGCATTTTCGGTAAGTAGTCTAATATTTATAAATAGCATTATAATTATGAATTAAATTAAATATTAGATTGTGCATGTGAACTTAGAAAAATAAGACGAGCCACTAAGTGAAATAAAATGTTCGAAGATTCATCACCACAGTTCGAAGTTCAATAATATTTGCGTATATATGTATTTTCTTTTACAATTTTATTATTTAAAAATGAATTGTTCCGTAAGTGAAATAAAATGTTCGAAGATTCATCACCACAGCTCAAGTTATTTTCATCATAGCTGCTCTAAATGTTGAATGACGAACAATGCATTATAAGTGGATGACCACTTTTTAAGATTAACTGTTTTTTATTATCATTCACAAAATAATTAATTTTTTGTTGTTAAAATTTTGAACCGAAGAAAAACCGTATAAATAGCAATTTTTTGTCTTTTAGTAGATTTATCATGTGCACACAATTCTATGAAGGTTTTATTAGGAGAGTTTAATAAAAAAAATTAAAAATTATTCTGAAAATAATATATATTTTGGCCTATAAAATGCAATACAATGGCATTGCACCAACGACCATTTTTATACCAAGATAATAAAAGTACACATCTTACTCTAATTTTTTTTTTTTTTGATAAAAGACTCAATATTTCAACTTACCACTAAAGGTTTTTTTTTATTAAATCAATTAAATATATGTTTATATTTTGATTATAACATATATGCATATATATATATATATACATATTTTTATTATAATATCATAAATATAAATTTAGTAATAAATAGAATAATTATACTCATTAATATATTTATAGTTATTATAAAAATTATTTTTAAAATACTATTAGAAATATACATAAGTCATATAACTATGTTTTTTTGTTAAATCAAGTAAAAATATATTTATATTTTGATTATACCATATCTGCATGTATCATAAATAGATTATTATAATATCATAAATATAATTTAGTAATAAATAGAATAATTATACTCATTAATATATTTATAGTTATTATATAACTATGTATATTTATATTTGTTGTATTGATAGATTAAATTTCTAAATTAACGTTTTTAATTATGCAAAAAGTAATATAACAATTTTAAGTGTCATAAAACTATTATAAAGGATGTATAATATTAATCATGATTAGCTCCAAGACGGGTACACCAACGATGATGTCGGAATTACGACCAATTAGTCTTTGTAACGTGGCGTATAAAATAATCTCCAAAGTATTTTGTCAACGACTAAAAATTTTTTTACCAAACATTATTTTGGAGACTCAATTAGCGTTTGTATCGGGTCGTCTGATTTCGAATAATATCCTGATCGCTCAGGAAATGTTTCATGCGTTACGAATAAATAAGTCATGCAAAAACAAATATATGGCCATAAAGACATATATGAGTAAAGCTTATGATTGGGTAGAATGACCTTCCATTGAGAATCTTCTCAGGAAGTTTGGCTTCGCAGAAAAATGGATCACGTGGATGATGTTGTGTATTAAATCGGTCCAATATAGGGTTTTGATAAATGGACAACCGAAGGACCGGATAATTCCGCACAGAGGATTGAGGCAGGATGATCTGTTATCACCCTATCTATTTATTCTATGTAGAGAAGCACTAATAGCTAATATTACGAAGGCTAAGAGGGAAAAAGAAATCTCCGGTCTAAGGATCGCGCGGGGCAAGCCCATCGATAACCCATCTCCTATTTGCAGATGATATCTTGTTTTTTTGCAAAGCAAATAAGGAAGAATATCAGACTATTCTGAATATTCTAAAGCAGTACAAATTGGTGTCGGGGCAACATATCAATTTTACGAAATTATCAATTCAATTCGGAAACACGGTGGAAGATTTTGTAAGAACGGGATATCAACTTTGGGAGGAATGGGCTCGTATTTGGGGATCCCGGAAAGTCTTGGTGGAACCAAAAAAAAAAAAAAAATCAATTTTGTAAGGGAAAATCTCCAACATCGGATAAACGGATGGATTCATAGGTTCTTATCTAAGGGAGGAAAGGAAGTGCTCATTAAATCAGTGGTCTCGGCTCTCCCAACGTATGTTATGTCATGTTTTCAGTAGCCCAAAACCACGACCAAAAACCTCACGAGCGCAGTGGCACAATTTTGGTGGAGTTCTAACAGGATCCAACGAGGGATGCATCGGATGACATGGAAGAAGTTGTGTTGTGGTAAATCAGGTGGCATATTAGGATTTAGAACCATTGAGGATTTCAATACGGCATTATTGGCAAAACAACTCTGGAGGTTAATGGATCACCCAGAATCACTTTTTGCAAGGGTTTATAAAGGAAGGTACTATCGGAATTCGGACCCAATGGATCCGATCAGATCGTATTCCTCCTCATACGGTTGGAGGAGCATAATCTCCGCTAGACCTCTGGTATGCAAAGGATTTATTAAACGGGTTGGAACATGGACCTCAATTTATGTATGGAATGTTCCCTGGATACCAGCTCAATGCTCGAGGCCACCAACTTGTAAAGGCATAAATTACTATCCATCTTTTTTGGTTAACCATCTGGTTGATCCGATTTCCCGAACGTGGAATATGGATTTACTATGGGTGATAATAGTACCGGAGGATGTGGCTATAATTAGCAGTATACCTATAAGTATTACTAATGGACCGGATACTTTGGACTGGCACTTCACGAAATCGGGATATTATACGGAGCCAGAAACCTATGCAGGAGTCTCTCTCCTTTACATGCAGAATTAGAAGCACTTATCTGGGCCATGCACTGTTTGTTAGCAAACCAGTTGACGGAGGCAGCTTTCGTAACCGACAGCACCGAACTAGTGAAGATGGTGTCTTCACCCAAGAACTGGTCGGCTTTCTCTACACATCTTGACGAGTTTATCAGAAGTAAGGATCTTTTCGTAAGATTCGACATTGCACATACTTCAAGACCAAATAACACCAAGGCAGACAAGCTTGCTTGGAGCGTCAGGGTTTTATCGCATGAAACTATTTATGTAAACTCTGTTTTCCCTGTTTGGGTCACTGAATCTAACTAAGTTTATATAGCTGTTGAAAAGAAAAAGGATGTACATATTTTGGACCGCTTTTTATCCGCTTTCACAATTCAAAGATACATTTTGGACCGCTCTGTTTGATGCTCATTTGTACCGCTTGATCTGCATTTGTTCCGTCTGTTCCGCTTGATCCGTCTGATCTGCACCGTCTGATCCGCTTTCTCCATTTTGATCTTATAGTGGAAAAGCATTATAAAGATGAAGCGTCACCTATGTAGGAGCATCCACTTTATTTTGCTATTCATAAAATTTTAAAATAAAATCAAAAATAAAGGAAGAAACACAAGTGGATGATTTTGTTTTGTCATATTATAAAAAGAGAGGGAAAAACGCATCTTGATAATCAGGGAAGAGTATGGAGTGGTTCATATATTATCCATTGTTTGCACACACTTCAAAAATATAAGATAAATTTTTTTAAGTTTATAATGACGAAAATACATAAAAAAAATTCTTATAAATAGGTTGTTTCCTCATTTGGTTTATTCATCATACAAACACTAAAAAAAAAATCAACATTCTCTCTTCATCTTTTTTAAGATATGTTTATTATTTTTACATAAATATATATATATATATACATTATATTTATAAGCTATATTTATATTTCATATCATATATATTAATTTACTATTATAAATAATAAGTATACTTAGAATAATATTTTTACTAATAATTCAAGATATTTGTATAATAGAATTATAAATATACTTAAAATAAAAGTATTCAAGATGATATGTTATAAAATGCTATGTTTTTGTTTTATAATATAGAGTGTTAATGAAATTAGTAAAATAATTGTATGAATAAAAAATTAAATATAAATGACACTTTTAAATTTTTATTGTTGGTATGCATCTTTACGTTATGCCGTTGAGAGGTCATTTGAAGTTTGAAATAGAGGATTTTTTGTGAATTTTCTAGATATAATATTCATGTGCAAAAGAGAATGGTAACAGATTTTACATTTTATAGCTGATGATTTTGCAAAAATAATGGGACCGAGAATGGCAACACAAATTGTGAGAGTGATTAAGGTGACATGGAAACAGTAGAGATAGCCGATGGAGATTTTATGGTAAACATTAGGCATGGACATTCGGATATTCGGTTTGGTTTCGGATAGGAACCGATCGGTTCCGGATTTTTCGGGTATAGAAGTTTAGGATCCATCGAAATAGTTTTGGTTCGGTTTCGATTCGGTTCCAATTGGTTCCGGGTCGGTTTGGTTTTAAATTATGAGAACTGAAAATTACCGGAAAAAAATTTGGTTCTCATTCGGTTAGGTTCGCTTCCGTTATTTTTTATTAAACTACCCGAAAATACCTAAAAATACCCAAAAATACCCAAAATAAAATTTTAAAAAATCTATAAAAGTTGAAATAATACACCTAAATTGATTATTTTTATCCGAACTATCCGAAAATACATAAAAATATCCGAACTAACCGAAAAAATAACAAAAAAAAAAATTGTAAAATTTATCCGAACTAGCCGAATATACCCAACCTAGAACCAAAATATCTATGGTTTAATTTATGTTTCTGGTATTTCGGGTACCCGTTCGGTTCCAGTTCGACTCTGGTTCTTCGGTTCCAGACATATAGGATCCATTCAGATATTTTGAAAAATCGGTTCGGGTTCGGTTCGGATAATTTTGGGTCTGTTCCAGTTCAGTTCCACGATTCCGGGTATTTTGCCTAGCCCTAATGAACATCATGGAAAATACTGCATAAACATTATGGGCAAATAAAAATATTATGTATTAAAGAAATTTGTTTTTAATCAGTGTGTTGTATTTGAATTTATTTTCAGTACAATGTTTTAAATATAATTATGTATATTTATATTTATTGCATTCATAGATTAAATTTTTTAAAATTAACTAATTTTAAATAAATTTTAATTATTCAAAAAAATAACAATTTTAAATCTCATATAAATTATAATAAATATGTAAAGTATTTTGGACCGTTTTTTATCCGTTTTCACCATAGACCACTGGATGCTTGATCCGCCTTATTCACACCGCCTGATCCGCTTTCTCATATAAACCCTAAGTGTGTTTTCTCCGTCTCACCTCTCGTCCACCTTTAGACCGTGTCCCATTCACATCATAATTTATATTCAAATACTTTGTTTTATATTCAAATACCAAATTATAGTTCTCGATTCTTACCGGATATTATTATTACCAAAATTCGTAATGGACATTCTTACTTATAATTACTCGAAATAATTAAAGTCGAATCCAAGCTTTATCCGATCTATTAAAATTCGAGTAATGATTTAAAATAGTTGAATTACATATACCCGATCTGTTATCCGCATAATCTGACATTTTGGTTTGTAATTTATAGTACCATTTACTTTTATTTGACCGGTACTATAATAATATTAAACATGTAATAAATAAATAAATATATATATATATATATATTCTAAATTATTATATTTATATTATTATTTTCTACATAAAAAAATGTATATAATGTTGTTATAATAATATAATATCAAATCAATAATTTTACACTATATTAAAAGTTACATTTTGAAAAATGATGAAACATAATTTAATATAAGTTATAATAATATCTTATTATATAAAATAGGATGCGCTCAACGTCAGTGCGACAAGTAGGCAAAATTATAATTCACTATATCGCGAGACATGTCATTGTTAATTTAGATTGTGACATGTGCCAATATAAATAATATAAAAAGTAAATTTTCTTTCTCTACATTATTTATTTCTTAGATCAAATTGTAGTGTAACTAAAAGAAAATAATAAGCCAAAAGAAAATGAAAATAAGACATATTATTAGACAATTAAAAGGAAATAGTAAATTTAAAAAACTAAAAAAGGAAAATATGATATATTATTTCTAATTTCTAAAAGTATTAGTGTAATTGTTTAGAGAATAAAATTATCCCAAATAGTAAATATATGACAAAATTGCTATTCGTGATATTACGACATATGTCAAAATTTTAATACAATTTTTCATATATTTTTGTTAATATATTTTTATTTCTTTTCTAATTATGTTTTGTTATTTTTTTAACTATTTGTTTAATGCTAATGATATATGTAACACTCCAAATTCTGGAAATATGTGGTGCATGCGGAGAAGACTAAAAGAATTGATTTGGCTACCTATATCACCAAAGTGCACTTATCTTTTCTGTAACTTAACCTAACAGAACTTCAGGGTTAAGCGTGTTTGAACTGAAGCAATTTCATGATGGATGCCTACAGGAAAGTTATTTCCAATACCGTGTGAGTGAGGACAAAACACGAGAAAGATCACATGGTGATTTGCAGGGTCAGTAAAAAAGTATGTCGCCTTCCAAAGTAGTGCACCGGCCGCTAGACGAGGATGGGGCCCACGGGTCGAGAGAGGGCGTGGGAGCCCACGAACGGTGGCGGTCGAGGCGTTACCACCTGTGAATTTCCAGAACATCACAAAAATAAATAAATTTAAATACTAAACTCCAAAGTTGACAAATTCTAAAAATTCACAAAAAATAATAATCCAAGTCTTAAAACCATAAGAAAAAGATCAATAAGAAAACTACCAAATCTCGCGCTACAACTGAATCAAAGATTCTAAGCTTCATCCACGTCCTCCTCCACGTGCTCCTACCAAGTCTCGCGCTACAAGTATTTCCACATATTTGACTTCTTTTTTTAATAAAAAATAATAATAACAAAAGTTTTGGTAATTAATAAGTTATAAATGATTTTTTTATAATTAAGACTACTACTACTTTAAAATTAATAAAAAATTATATCTATAGTATATAAAATTAAAAATCAAAATCAAAATTAGAAGAGCACAAAAACAGAAATTATTTGAAGTTATGAGTTTATGAAATAAGGAAGTTATTTCTTAATTACCTATTAAGAGTAAACAAAAATTAACTTAATACACAATGCTGATGTGGCATGTAACTATTGGATGTTTTAAATCCCATGTAGACAATCTTAGAGGCTAATAGTTTCAACTTTTATATAGTACTAGATTAGGACCCATGTAATACGCGAGGTTTTAATTATAACTTATTTATAAATGATAAAAAGTAAAGTAAAACACCCGTTGTCGGTACTCGATTAAATTTAATAAATATAAACTTTATAAAAATGTAAGAAATATATGTTAAATCTTGTTGATGTAAATATTTAGATTTTGATTGGCTACTCGCACACTTAGTTTGGATGTTGATTAGTAACTTTGTTTCAAACTGGATTTCAACTCCACATATTTCATCTCGCAATACAACTCATCTACTTTTCCATCATATTAAAACCATATTTTTACTCCATGCATTATTTGTCATTCAGTAATACCCAAAATTTCCATATCAAAATAATATATGCATAATGTATTCTATCAAATTTATGTCTATATATATAATTAGTACTAAAAAAATAGTAAGAAAATTAACAAAACATATTAGTAAAGAAATTAAAAAGTATTATAAAAAAATATATGGAAATTATATCAAAATTAAAATTTTGACACATGTCGTAATCTCATGAATATTAATTTTTCCATATGTCACACTAATACTTTTAGAAATTGTAAATAATTTGTCATATTTTCCTTTTTTAGTCTTTTTATTTACTATTTCTTTTTAATTTTTTTAATAATATATCTTATTTTCTTTTTTTGACTAATATTTCATTTTAGTTACACTACACTTAGAAATAATTTATCTTATTTTCCTTATTTTAGTCTTTTTGATTTACTATTTCCTTTTTTTATAATATATATTTTTTAGATTATTATTTCCTTTTAATTACACTACAATTTGATTTAAGAAATAAATAATGTAGAAAAAAAAAATTTATATTTTTTTATATTAATTTATTGATACGTGTCACAATCGCAATTAAAATTAACACATGTTACGATCTGTAAATTACGATTTTATCTATGTGTCACGTTCACATTGAGCACATCTTACTTTATATAATAAGATAATACTTTTTTTAATCAATGTTATTCGTGAATTTTCATCTTCTCTCATGTGCCTTGCTTATTAATTTGTCACATGATAAACATGTGCCTTTATCTTTTCCAAACCTTCTTCTTCCTGGTTTTTTCCATCACAAATGTTTATTGGGACGGTTCCATCATAAATCATCTACTTCTTCCATTATATTAAAATCATATTTTTATTTCTATGCAGTCCTTCTCAATCAATAATACCCAAAAATTTCATATCAAAATAATATATGCATAATGCATTCTATCAAATTTATGTCTATATATGTCATTAATATTAAACAAATAGTAAAAAAATAAAACATATTAGTAAAGAAATTTAAAAGTATTGTAAAAAATATATGGAAATTATATCAAAATTAAAATTTTGACACATGTCGTAATCTCATGAATATCAATTTTTTTCATATGTCACACTAATACTAGAAATAATTTATCTTATTTTCCTTTTTAGTTTTTTTTATTTACTATTTCCTTTTAATTTTTTAATAATATGTCTTATTTTATTTTTTTTTTACTATCATTTTCTCTTAGTTACACTACAATTAGAAATAATTTATCTTATTTTTTTTTTTTAGTCTTTTGATTTACTCTTTCTTTTTAATTTTTTTTAATAATATATCTTATTTTCTTTTTTAAACTATTATTTCCTTTTAATTACACTAAAATTTGATTTAAAAAAATAAATAATGTAGACACGTGTCACAATCTCAATTAAAATTAACACATGTCACGATCTGGTGAGTTACAATTTTGCTTACGTGCCACGTTCATGTTGAGCGTATCCTGCTTTATATAATAAGATAGATTTCTAATATTGTTAATAAATTTAATTATAATATTATATATACTTTATGTTAAACCTAAATATGTGATAGGTTGAATTTATAATTAAATATTACCATCACGTAATTACAATCATGCAGGTTTTAATTTTTATTTAACTATAATGATTATAGATTTAGAATTTGAATAAATTAAAATAGTAAATTATATAAATGTTATATCAAAATATATTTATAACATTCATACATTTTATAAATATAAATCCTATTAATTTTATATAATAATTCTGATAATATATATTTTTGGCCTACAAAATGCAATACATTATTTATTACCAACGGGCATCCTTATAGTTGTACCAACACAACAAAAATACATAATCTCATATTTTGCTCTCAATATTTTAACTTACAACTAACTAAAGATATGTTTTTATTTGTTTGTTAAATCAACTAAAAGTATTATTATACTTTGATTGTAACATATTTGTATGTATCATAAATATTTTATTACAATATCATAAATTTAAATTTAGTAATGAATAGAATAATTATAATCGTAAGTCATACGTATATGTTTGATTTTATGGACTTTTTTTAAAAATGATATGTTTATTTAATTTTGTTTTTCTTCTAATAATTTGATTGATTTCAAATCGAAGTTACAAAGTCAATATGTATAATTTTCGAAAAATAAATTATTATATAAACAGATATATGCACCATATAATGAGAAAGATACATCAAAAGAAGTGAATTTGACGATGTTTTCCGTAGACAAGCGAAAACAAATGTATCTAAACATATGTAATATAAAAAAATAATCGTAAATAAAACAATTAACTGAAAACAAATGTATCTAAAAATATATATGTAATCGTGATCTAGAAGAACAAGAAAGATATTGAGATATTGATTAAGATATTTAAAAAAAAAGATTCGAAACAGCTAAACCTAATTATCTTTAAAATATATTCATCATTTCCTCACTATAAATATACATTATAACACCATCTTCTAAATATTTTTTTCACAAATTATTGTATTCGTGTTAAAATAGTTTTTCATGGTGAAACATTGAAAACAATATTATCTGATGAAAAGTTTCTCTTTGCAATCTCTATGTTATATATTTATACGTGTTTCTGGTGAAGTTTGTGAGATTCATATTTCTAGCCTCATAAATTATATTTGCTTTTTTAAGGTCTAATACGTGTAAACATATGTCTAGAATCACACTTCTCTTTTCTTTTCTTTTCGTTTCTAATTTTATTGTATATTCTCTATTTTATGAATTTAATGAACAAAATTCATTGGTTCATCTTCTAGATCATTTTCTATGCGTATAGTTTATTGTTTACCAGTAATCTCATATTATATTTCATAGCTTTTAATCATATTTTATTTATTTGTTCAGATTTTGGTTGCTTTACATGAAATTTTAGACTTAAAATCTTATACTTTTACATAAAAAATTACAAGTTTAAGAGCACAATAAAAAATGAGAAGGTTGTGATTCTCACCGGCCTCGAATAAAACACGAAGTTGCAAAATGTGAAGAAGAGATGGTCTATCCCCACAAACAGATCCAAAACTCACCATTTTTTAATCGGTGGCCGTTAATTCTCAATTCCATATAAATTTTTATCATCTAGAACGTATTGAAAAATTTAACTTTTCCAGCAATAAACATATATATACTAACAATAATAAAAAAAAACCATGAGTTTTTTATAACTTTGCTCTTAAAGAATATTAATTTTTCAAAATGACTTTTTATCATCAAATTCAATTATTTTCCAAAACCCTTTTGAATACAACTGTTTTTAGTGACTAATTATTCATATGTAATTGATTTAATATTAAGAAAAATGATATTTAATATAAAAAAACCAAATTTGATAATGAACATAATAAAAAATTGATTTAAACTAATCTTATTTTAAAAAGAATAATATATTTGTGTCAAATTTGAATACAAACCAAAACCATATAAAATCATTCATATTATATTATGATTTTACCTTTGATACTATTATTCATAAACTAAAATTCCTAAAAGATCACAAGATTTAAACCGAATAAAAATTTTGATTGAACACCATTAAAAATGTTTAACCATGAAATCTTTTTCTAATTAATTTAATAATTTAAAAATATTTCATCCACGCATCACGCACGGAGTCATCTAGTAAAAAACTGAAATGCAATGCAGCAATGAAATGGTCGTTCATGATAGACTTTGACCAACTCGACGATTCTTAAGCCACAAGAGTGCTTGCGGTAGTAGACTCGCTGAAAAAACAACAATAAACAATAAATGAGAAAAAAACTCAACGTAAGATGATCATTGAAATGTTAAAGAAACACTTTCAATTTTAAAGTACTTACCACTTCCAGACGGGAGGGAGCTTCTTGGTCTTCTTGTAGTAACGAGCAAGACGGTGGATTCTGCTCTTTACAAGAATCAACCTGAATTTGGAATCCTTGTCTTTTCTGTTCCTCTCAAGGTGTTTGCGAACAGTAACTGCTTTTTTGATCAGGTGATACAGATTCTGAGGGATCTCAGGAGCAAGACCTTGGAGAAATTACAAAACAAGTATTAGTTGCGTTGGATGTTTAGTTAATCAAACAAAAACTAAATTAGAAGGGAGTGAAAAGTACCATGAGCTTTCAAAATTCTCAGAATCTTGTTTCCGGTAACACTCTTAACCTGTGGAATTCCGTGAGAATCACGAAGAATGACACCAATCTGAGATGGAGTCAAACCCTTCTTTGCAAACTTGCAAATGGACTCATCAACCTATTGTGCATCAAAACAAACGTCAGGACCAATCACAATAAACACATTCCTCACAAAGCAGTATCAAATAACCTCAAAGAAAAATATTATACTATTAATTACATCATAGATAATATACTCATCGAGACATAAAATCCCTAAAAACTATCATAAAGATCTTTCGTACTAGCAAGGTTAGTGAATCTCTCCAACGTTCGTCAATGAAAATCCATGACTAATTCTCCAAAATTACATTTCTTCTACTAAACCTTAAACCCTAATCCCTAAATCCTAAATCCTAAATCCTAAATTCTAAATCCTAAATCCTAAATGCAGATGATTCCAATCTTCAAATTTTCTTATCCTAAACTAGAGAGCGCACACACACTTACAACATACCTTTTTGATTGTGCTCTCTAGCATTTTTAGCTAATCGGTCAACTATATGCAACATGTGACGAGATATACATGGCGTATAAGTGCGGTTTTTACTAATTTTTGTTAAAAAAATTATATGTTAAATTTATCGATTATACTTATTATCTAGAAAGAAAAAAAATTTCAGTCATTCCAAATATTATATGAAATTAATCAAAATTTGATATTTATTCTATATCTACCGCATTTTTTTTTGTTTTGTTTGTTTTGTATCGCATGTCTCAGATAATCTATTTGTTTCAAACGAAACGCATTTGTCCTATTCGTTCCGCTTAATTTGCTTATCTCGCACCGTAAAATCCGATGTTACTATTCGAAGTCTAAATGGGATTAACGGAGGTCCGTTGCTGTTTCAAACCCTCAATTTACGGATTTATATCAAAGGGACCCTAAATCAATATGTGTTCAATATTGGATATTATTCACACCCAAAAAAAAAAGAGATAAACAAAAAAACTTCAATTGTTCTTTTTAAAAAAAAAGAGATAAACGAGTGGTGAACTTGTAATATTCGGGTATTTGTCATTTTGTGGAGATAAGGGAATTGTCTTTTCTAGTAAGGGAAATATTTGTTGGAATTTTTTTTTGAATGAAAAATGATTGTCTTAAGTTTGTTGCTTGAAAAATACGAAATAGATATATCTGATGTTGTGGAGAACTCCTAACAAGGTTAAAGATTTTAGGATAATTGTAGAGATGAGTGAACTCATACTAAACCATGCGCACGCCAAGTTGAGCCAAAATAGACTTGGGCTTAGGTTCGGGTTTAGGTGCGGATTCGGATATATGGACCTTGGTCCTATAACCTTTTTTCTTTTGCATCAAATTTTTATTTGTGTAATTGATCACTACATAAATTTAGACTTGGTCAAAAAGTAAATAATTCTCTAAGAGAATTAATCTTGATCAAAATAAATAAATAATTCTTTTATAGAATTAAACTTGGTCAAAATTAAACTTTTTTCTTCAAATGAATAATTGATTATAATCAATTAATTACATAACCTCCATATCACCATAATGCATCATCTTGAATGGGTTTAATTGAGCATTATGGAGACAATAATTTTGAGAGTTAAAAAATATTTCTTGTTCATTCACAATAAGAACATGAGATAACAACAATTTCTTACACTTCTTCTCTTTCTTCTTCTCTTATTTTGATATTTCTCCAGGAGAGCACAACGCAGAAAAAAGCGTTTGTTAGATTCTGTTCTTGAGTTGTGCAAAACAAAATTGATTGCAGTTGTATCTTGGAATTCGGAACGCCACACAACCGTCACACTACGGGGCATTTTCAGAATTAAGGAAAGAGCGTTTCGCCTCTGCAAATCCGTTTTTTTTGTATCGGTATTTTTATCGTATTATCGATTTATTTATGCAATTTCTTCACAAGTATTCAGTTTGCCCATATTGTAGAAATAGCGTTCCTACAATCTTAATTCAGAAAACTTTCGTTTATGTATTATTGCACTAACGAAAATTGATCTTTTTTTAAGTGTTTTTGTCATGAAAACAGGAATCAGAGATTGTGATCGATAATCAATCATTTTCCATTGGATTATTCTCGGTTATTTTTTAATAATTATGCAATTTTTCAATTAATTGCTGAATTATCTAATTAATTCTTTGATTTCTGCAATTTATTCTAATTATTTTGCAGATTTTTCTAGAATTTTTCTGTGTTTAAAAAATTAATATCTAATTTTGGCAATATTATAAGCTAAATTGCTTTTGTGGTTGTTTTATGAAATTAATCGAGTGATTCAAATTGCATAAGTATTGTCTTTGCATTTAAGTAGATTAAATTGTTAATTTTAGAATTTATTAATTCTGAAAAAAAATTATTTAATTTAATTTAGTTGCAATTTATTCATATTTTTTTAAATTGTTTCATATATATTAGATTGAACTTTTAATTTTATGTACCAATTTGATCTTGGTTCTTTTGAACATATTTGATTTTAAGTACAATTATCAACGAGTTAACAGTTTAAATCAGACATATGTATATGATCTCTAAAGGCTGTCTAACAAAGATGACAATAGGTATGGTGAGTGGACAACTCAAATTGAGAATGGTCTACCACTTATGACCTTGTGTGTTATACGGACTACATCTCTGATGTTTATCGGAATGTTCAGATCCTATTTACACCAATAGTGGTGGAGGTGTTATGGTTACAAGTCTAGTGAGTTGACGAACCAAATTTAGTTTGGTAGTGGTCTGCCACATATAACTGTGCCAAATTCTAGTTTTTATCAGTTTGTCATGTTAGTGCCTAATGTTGTATACATAGGACTAATACTAGACAAATTCAATGGAACTCGATTCATTACGTGGCAGGATAAGATATTTATTTTCCTGACCATGCTGAAACTAGAGAAGTAACTCAAAGAGGATAGCATATGCTTTCTCTAGAGAATACTAACGTTATAACTCTAATCAGTGTTGAATTTTGTACCATTGCGAATGTTTATACAAGGATGGATAAACGCCGCCTGATCAAACCACTGTATATATCTATAGTGAGTTAAATACTTCTAAGGAATTTTGAATTTCCTTGATAAGAAGTACAAGTCTAAGAACGCATGTTCTAAGAAATTCGCAGTGACAAAATTTCTAGACTTTAAATTGGTGGACTTTAAGTCCATCATGGAAAAAGTCAAAGAGCGCTAATTGCTTATACATGAGATAATGGGTGAAAGGATTTCAATTTCTTTGACATACCAATTTTGGTGTTTAATTGAAATTTTTCCACTAGTTAGGAAATATTTCAAGAATTATCTTTGTCATAAGCGAAAGGCTGAGAGCCTTGAAGACTTGATTGTTAGGCAGCGGATTGAGTCTACAAACCACAAAGCATATGTTGTTCACATATGTGAATACAAGCACAAAGAGAAACATAAAGTTTCTATTAAAACCTCCACTAACTTCAGAAAGCATAACGCTTAAAAGAAGTTCAATAAAAAAAATGTCGCAATTGTGGCATTATGGGTGGTCAAAAGGCTTACGCATGTCATAGCAATGCTAATAAACGTCGTACCACAATTGACCATGCAAAGAAAATGGAAAAATTCCAGACCAATCTGACTAAAACAAACACATATATTGTAGTTTTATAAGTCAACCAGGTTGGAAATAATCGAATGGAATGGTGGCATTACGCTTCTACCACCATCAATATCTATTTTAATAGATATGTATACTTGCTAAGAAGCAAGAATATGCCTTTGAAAAAGTTCAAAGCATACAAGATGGAAATTCAAAACCAACTTGAGAAAACTATGAAAATAGTTATATATGATAAAGAAAGCGAGTTTGATGAGAATGAAATGCGTTTCTTAGAAAAAAATGACATTATTCATCGAAAAAACTGCTCCTTATTCACTTGAAACAATTGGAATTGTGGAACAAAAATTTTGAACTCTTAAAGAGATGATGAATGCACATATCCATGATTTTTAGTTATCTCTTGAAATGTGGGGAGAAGCATTGCTTACCACATAAAGTCATTGGCAAACCACCATATAAACTTTTGAAAGGGTAAAGTACAGTCGTACAAATACCTGAAAGTGTGGGGGTGCCTCGCAAAAGTCACAGTGCTACCTCCTAAAAAGGTCGCATTCAGACCAAAAATGGCATATTGTATTTTATTGGATATACACATAAAAAATTGTTTATCGGTTTCTGGTTTATAAATCAGAATACCGGATATCCATGTAAATACAATCATAAAATCAAGAAATGCATCTTCCTTGGAATACGTGTTTCGGTTGAATAACAAAATCCAAAAAGAACTCGTGAGAAAAAAAAATACTTTATCACCTCTGTAATTGAGGCAAGTACTTTTAGCTCATTGTCAGATGATGCAGAAGTATCTGTAAATCTTTTGTAAAGATTTGTAATGGTCTTTCTCCGAGAGAATGCACTGTAACTTTTCACTAAAACCACTAAATTAGACAATCCTTCGTGGAAGGAACACGTCATTAGTGAGATCGATTCCATTATGCAAAACCATATATGGGAGATAATTGATTTTTCATAAGGGCTTAAAGTCCCAAGGTGTAAATAAATTTTCAAAACTGAAAACCGATGGCTTAGTCGAAAAGATACAAAGTCTATAGACTTGTGAAGTCTATGTCTGTGTTTACAAACGCTCTGAAACAGTAGCAAGAAATATTTGACATTGTCAAATAGTTTTAGCATCAATGAATGTGATAAATTTATATACATCAAAAGTACTCCGCACGGATACATTTTGCTCAGTTTGTATGTAAATCACATTGTTTGAAGCAATAAAGACATGGTCGAACAAACTAAGATTGTTCTTAGTGTGAAGTTAGACATGTAAAACTTGGGTCGAATGGATGTGGGTTTAGAGATTATGATCACATGACATTCCAAAGTAATAATCATATCAAGCTCATTATGCTAAAACAATGCTTGAGAGATTCAAGGTCTACTCAAGTTTGATCGGAAGTATAAAGTACTTCTTCGATCGACGGATTTAGTCCATGTACTAAGTCGCTACATGCGTACAATCCATGTTGTAACACACTCGAAATTAATAGCTAGAGTATTGAGCTACGTGCAATATACTAAAAGTTATGGATTTCACTATGGTAAAACACCAATAGTTTTGGAATGATACAATTATATTAATTGGTTATCAAATTCCACAAACTAATAGTCCACAAGTGGATATGTCTTTACACATTGTGGTGCAACAACATCATGAAAATCTTTCAAATTAACTCTGTGGAACAGACTAATCATGGAACCTAAGTTCATAGTTTGAGATAAAGCAAATGAAGTTTAGTGGTTTCAACACTTGGTCAAAGATATCATGATGTGGAAAAGCTAGTGTGAGCATTACGACTATAGCTCATCATTGAGTTTTGTGTATAATGGTTAGTCATATCTTTTAAGAAGATGGCATACAACCATTAGACAATTGATCTCAAATGGAGTAATCTCAACAGATTTATCTCATCGGACAATCTATGATCCATTTATTAAATGTGTATCACGAGATCAAATTGTAAAATCATAAAGATGAATGGGTTTAAAGCCTATGACTTAGGAGGAGGTTTGATGGAAATCCTACCTATGTGACTGGAGATCCCAAGATGTAGGTTCAAAGGGAAAACTAAGTCAAACTGAGTCTGCTTAAAGCACTGCAACTCACCCAGTTCCTAATATGATATACAGTGCTTTCTATATAAAAGGATAAGCGTTGCTTTTAATGATATTCACCAAAGTTTTGATATGTTCGTGGAGTACTACATGATACTTCATAAAACAAAGACTAATGGAATATCACCTAGTGAGTGTGAAATGAGGCCGTTTCTAGGAGAATGAATGAAAGGCTATATTCTCTAAATCCAC
Source organism: Pseudoturritis turrita (assembly GCA_900406555.1). Lineage (NCBI taxonomy): Eukaryota > Viridiplantae > Streptophyta > Magnoliopsida > Brassicales > Brassicaceae > Pseudoturritis > Pseudoturritis turrita. The sequence continues at coordinate 653,346 of OVBL01000568.1, forward strand.
TCATGATAACCAGACATGTTCAAGGCCACAATGAACACAATGGAGAACCTCGTTCTATGAGAGAATGAAGCTGTGTTATAGTTGTTGTCTCGGTTTACATCAAATCCCGGTTGGTTCAAGACATTATGTTCACCTCATGGTCGAGTAAATCCGACATAAACTGGTCCAAAGCTGAAAAAGCTACCAACTCATACAGTAAATTTTTCGCTTGTACTCTCAAAAGTTTTTTTCGAGTCTTCAATTGTTTAGAATCATTTCTATTCATGTGGGGATTGTTGGAACTTGTTTTTGAATGAGAAATGCTTGTCCTAAGTTTGTTGCTTGAAAAGCACGAAATGGGCATATCATATATTGTGGAGAAGTACTAAAAAGGTTAAAGACCTTAGGACAATTGTAGAGATGAGTGAATCCATACTAAACCATGCGCGCACGCCAAGCTGAGCCAAAATGGACTCGAGCTTAGGTTCGGGTTTAGGTGCGGATTCGGGTATATGGACATTGGTCCTATAATTTATCTTTTCGAATCAAATTTTTATTTGTGTAATTGATCACTACATAAATTTATACTTGGTCAAAAAGTAAATAATTCTCTAAGAGAATTAATTTTGATCAAAATAAATAAATAATTCTTTTATAGAATTAAACTTGATTAAAATTAAACTCTCCTCTTTAGATGAATAATTGATTATAACCAATTAATTACATAACCTCCATTATCACCATAATGTCTCATATTAAATGGGTTTAATTGAGCATTATGGAGACAATAATTTTGAAAGTTAAAAAACATCTCTTGCTCATTCACCATAACAACATGGGATAACAACAATCTCTTACACTTCCTCTCTTTCTTCTTCTCTTCTTTTGGTTTTTCTCCAGGAGAGTATAATACAGAAAAAGCGTTTGTTAGATTTTGTTCTTGAGTTGTGCAAAACAAAATTGATTGCAATTATATCCTGGAATTTGGAACACCACACAACCATCACACTACGGACGTTTTCAGAATTAAGGAAAGAGCGTCTCGTCTCTGCAAATCCGTTCTTTTCCAAATTCTTGTATCAATATTTTTATTGTATTATTGATTTATTTATGCAATTTCTTCACAAGTATTCAGTTTGCCCATATTGTAGAAATAGCGTTCCTACAAATTTGCCCCATACCAAAGAAAAAAATATATTTAAATACCTAACCAAAAGCACCCATGTGGCACACTCATTTTAGGGTTTTTGGTTAGGTTTTTTTTTTTTTTTTTTTTTACTATTCAGCAAATTAACATTTTTAGTAACTGAGGGCATTACTGGTTTAAACGCAGCGGGTGCGGGTGCGGTTGCGGGAGTTTACGGAAACGGGAGATAGCTATTTCTAGCGTTATTGGACAATTTAGGGTTGATTGGTTCACCTGCTACCACCCTCAAACGCTACGTTTGCGGTTGGTAGCGTTTGACAACAATCACAAAAATCGCTCCATACCGCTCTGTACCGTTTTATATTGCTTGGAACTGCTCTAAATCAAAAGTTTCTTCCCACGAGCATTTGCGGTTGCTGATGGTTGCGGATGGTTGCGGATGGTTGAAAAAATATTTTAAAAAAAAAAAATATTATCTTAAATAATAAACTAAAATTTACAAAAAAAGTTATTTTTAAAAAATTATTTTTTATATCAAATATTATCATATAAAATTATATATCATATAAAAAATGTATTCGTTTCCACCCGCTTTACCAGTCGTATATAATTTTATATGATAATATTCGATATAAAAAGTAAATTTTTTTAAATAATTTTCTTTTTGTAAATTTTAATTTATTATTTAAGATAATATTTTTTTTATAAAAAAATTTCAACTATCCGCAACCATCCGCAATCGTAAACGTTCGTGGGAATGAGCTTTTTATTTAGAGCAATTCCAAACGATATAAAATGGTACGAAACGGTATGAATCGATTTCTGTGATTGTTGTCAAATATTATCAACCATAATCACCCATAAATATAGTGTTTGCGGATAATAGCGAATGAAACAATAAATCTCAATCAATTGTCTTTATGGTTAGTCCCAAAAGATGATCTGAACAATTAAAGATCCGGAAATCCTCCATTCCACTACTCTCTTTGTTGATATATTTCTTCTTTTTCAATATGAGAATTGAGGATGAATTAAAGAAATTAAAAAAAAAAAATTAAAAGAGAGAAAGAGAAGTAGGTCAAATATTCATTTGAGTGGTTATCATCTCTGCCTAGACTTTAGACCCAACACTTTTCAGTCGGGCTACTTCACCAAGTCAACAATTTCACACCATCTCTCTCTCTCTCTCCCCTCTTTTATTTCGAAAAAGAAAAGAGAAACAGATTCTTCTTCTTAAAATCACTTTAAAAATGGCTCTGGATGGATTTTATTGTCTTTGTTTTTCTTGTTTGGGCTCATGGCTCCAGATAAATTTGTTCCCATATCGATTCCTATCTTTGGATGGGTTTGTTCCCGTGCCAGTTTATGGCTATGTGTAATTCTGGTTTCTAATTATTAATATAATCAACTTAGATGACCAAAAAAAAAAAAATCATTTAAAAAATATATTGACACAAACGTAAATTATTGACATGTTTCTCAAGCTAAATATGGCCCATGCACGAAGCAAATTTCTTGTAACTTGAACGATTGACAAAAAAAGGGAAAATAAATTTAAAAAAATCCCAAAAAAATGAAATTATAACGAAGCGAAAAATAAATAAAAAGAAGATAAATATGAGTGGAGGAAGAAGAGGACACGTTGTGGAGAGCTTGTAACGAACGTCAAATTGAAGTGGAGAAATTTCAGAAATTTATGAAACGCGTAAAAGATGGGTTATGTTTAATGATGTGTTTCACCACAAGCCATCTCTCTCACATAACTCTTAGTTGAAAAATTCAAATCCACATTTATTGTCCACCAAATCGTTTATAAATTAGTTCAAAATACTATCTTATGAAACAAACAAAAAAAGTAATTTTGAAATGGTGGACAATAAATGTGGATTATATAAATGTAATTTTGACCAAGACCATCTCGGTCTTTTAGCTTTGACCAGTTTCGTGTAGCAAAGCAGATGGCTCGTCTCGTGGCTCGCTCTACCCGTTTTTCTGCGAGCTTTCTTACGCTTTTCCTTTTGAACATGTGCTTCGAAGACCACGTGGTCTCTGTTAAAGCTCATTCTATTTTCATCTTGTTGCTTTTGCTCTCAAGTCTGAAAAGAGTAATTTAAAATATATGTTAGTTGTTAATTTGTTATTATCTATAAAAATGCTAAATTTTTGATTGAGTTAAAGTAAAATAGTAAGTTTTCCGTTTTATATTATTAACTCTTGTTTTATAAATTTTTACACAGATTAAAAAAAGCATTGAAATTTCTCTTAGTTTAAGTGTATAACAATAACTAATTCACTATATATATATATCTCTCTAATTAATAACTTGATGTTATAGAAATGATGCTGAAATTTTATTTTAAAATATTTATTGAAAATAGAAAGCGAAGTATTTAGTAAAGTAAAATTGTAAAATGATATCTTATTACATAAAAGAGGATATGCTCAATGTGAGCGCGACACATAAGCAAAATTATAATTCACCAGATCGCGACATATATTAATTTTAATTTAGATTGTGATATGTGTCAAATATAAATAATGTAAAAATAGAAATTTTCTTTCAGTAAATTAGTTATTTTTAAAATCAAATTATTGTATATCTAAATGGAAATAGTAAGATTAAAAAGGAAAAATAAGATATATTATTGAACATTTAAGAGAATTTTTGAGATATGCAATTTCTCAACTGCCACTTTGAAAAAATGTCATTGTTTAAAAAATTTTACAAGCGTGCCACTCTATTTTTTCAATATCCACAGATTACCCTTTGACTCATTTTAACATAAATTTTTGTATTGATTTTTTCCAGATCTTGCCTCTCGACTCGAGAATTCCTCTAAAATCGCCGTCTCCGATCTCAAATCTCTCCGTCTCCGATCTCAGATCGTTCTGTCTTCGATTTCGCCGTCTCCGAACTCCATCGCGATCTCCTCTGAGAAGATTCGAGAAAGAGTTGTTGATCTGGTGGTGCATTTGACGAAGAACATGGATATGAGATTGGATCTGGTGGATTTGAGAAGAAGAAATGTTGTTTAGCCCGATTAATGACCCGATTTGTTGAAGATTCAACCTGTGTTAGGTCAAGAACGGTGAAAAGTTAACTTCCGAGTAATATTCAGGAAAAGTAGGAAAAAAAGGAGGAAGAGAAAACGCAAACGCGGAAGAAGAAGAATCGGAAACGCTTTTGAATAGCTTATAAAACATTTTAAATACCTTATAAAACCTTTTAAATAGGTTTAGTTTTGAAGGTATATCACTTGGAGTGTTTGTAGGAGGATTCTTTTAAATACCTTATAAAACTTTTTAAATACCTTATAAAACATTTTAAATACCTTATAAACTGTTTAAAAACATTATAAAACCGTTTAAAAACATTAGAATACCTTATTGTTTCTTGTGATATTTGATTTTGTTGTTTACATAATCTGATCAATTCTTACACGAATATTTTTGTTTTTGTTTTGTCTCTGTTGATGCATAAATTTCTGAGAGCACTTGGAGTGTTTGCAGAATGAGTCTTTTAAATACATTTTAAGTACCTTATACAACCTTTTAAATACCTTATAAAATATTTTAAATACCTTATAAAACTGTTTAAAAACATTATAAAACTATTAAAAAAACTCATAAAACACTTTTGTACGCAGTTACAGAAATCAATCGTCTCCAACTTTATAATATGTCTATCTAATAGAGATTCTAACATAAAAATTAGGTTATAAAATATTTTAATTATGTTTTAAAACTTACAAAATATTTTAGTTACAAAACTGTAAGACAAAAATAAGGATAAAAAAGAAGAACATTCAACAACAAAATTAACCCAGATTGAAATCAACCCTAATTGACAAATTGAATTTACCCCAAATATAACCCAGATTTATTACTACATTATAAAACTATTAAAAAAACTCATAAAGCACTTTTGTACGCAGTTACATAAATCAATCGTCTCCAACTTTAGAATATGTCTATCTAACAGAGATTCTAACATAAAAATTAGGTTATAAAATATTTTAATTATGTTTTAAAACTGACAAAATATTTTAATTACAAAACTGTAAGACAAAAACAAGGATAAAAAATCGAATCAAAAACCCTAGATTTGTAACCCAAATCAAATAAAACCAGATTTACGAGAATAAAAAACCAGATCTGTAAACAAAAAATGACGAAATCCGATCTAGAGAGAGCAAAGTTTGATTCATGGCTTTTTTTACAGAGATAAAGTAGATAATTTGTTTTTAAAAAATGTCACAAATGAAAATAGCCACATGGGACTGGCACGCTTGTAAAAGTCACTTTCAAATGTGGCATTTTTAAAATTGTCCCAACATTTAAAAAAAAATAGTAATTAAAAAACTACAAAAAAGAAAATAAAACATATTATTTTATGTTGCACAAAAAAAAAAGGGAGAATTTCAAAAATGCCACTTTTGAAATACCATTTTGCAAAAATATCACCATGAGTTGTCCATTTTCAAAAATACCACAAATTAATGATTTTTCAAATTCTAAATCTTAAAATTCTAAACTTTAAAAAGGTTTTTGACCCTAACAAACCCTAAACCCTAAAACTAAACTCTAACATAACATAGTTAACCCAAACATCAATGATATTTTGAGCAAATGATATAATATTAGTGGCATTTTTGAAAAGATTTTAGAAAAGTGATATTTTTGAAAAGTGGCACTTCTCAAAATTTCTCAAAAAAGAAATATTATTTCCAATTTCTAAAAGTATTAAGAAGTTTTTTTTCTATGAGTGATTTAAAAAAGTTTTCAATTAAAATGAAATGAAAAGTAAAAAATTTCTTAAAAACTAAAAGTTAAACTTGACGATGATATAATTTTTTAATTTAAATTCGATGATTAATTGCAAAACATATGTGGTCATTAATATCTATATAACAGATCGAGAATATTGAAAAAAAATATTTAAAATAATTAAATAAATAGTAAACTTGATTAAAATAGAAAATCGAATTTAAATTCGATAATTAATCACGAATCATACATAACCAATATTTCAATATAATATAATATTTTTTACTTTGTGTTTTCGTTTTATAAAAGTAAAGAGAATTCTATTTTAAAGAATAAGATAAATAGTAAATTTCAGTAAAATAGAAAATTTGAATTTAATATATTAGTTGATTCCATAAAATAAAATAAAAAGTTATAAACATATAAAACTTTATATAAAACACATCTATCGTTATATAATAAGATATAATCATACGATGATCTTTATTACTCCCTCTGTTTCAAAATATAAGATGTCTTGGCTAAAAGCGCAGAAATAAAAAAAAAATTACTTTTCTTCCAAAAAGTATCATTTATTATATAAAATACAAATAATTCAACTAATTATGAAAAAGACTGCAGAATACTATTGATAACACAATATCCAATAAAATTAATTGTTGCATAGAAATGTGAAAACATCTTATATTTTGAAAACAAAACCTCCAAAACATATTATATTATGAAACGGAGGGAGTATTATTTTTTATAGTTTTCTGTTTTCTTAAAAATAATTTATACGGTAATATATTTGTATGTTATTCTTTATATATGTGTTTATGTGTTCAAATATTTTGGTGTAAATGTATATATATGTGCGGTTTATCTTTATTAAGTTTAATTGGTTACGGACAACATGTATTTTACTTTATTTTTTATTATATATAATAAAATTATTATTAAAATACGCATGAGGATTTTATTATAAATGAAAATACTATAAGATGAAAATGTGCATTTAATATTGTGGCACTCAAGCGATGTGATTAAGTTAAATCTCTATTAATTTAATTTCGATTGAACTATCAAGTTAGTAAATGATTGGAAAGAAACTAGATTGTTGGAAGTGTATTTGAGAAGATTAAAAAAATATATATATCTTTTGAAAATCTATAAGAATCTATAATTATGATTTATGTTTATACTTAAACATCATTTATAATATTTTGTGATGGTTAATCCAAAGTTGAGTGAAAAATGTCCAAGACACTTTTTGGTAAAGCCAAACCAAAGTGTATATCAAGTGTTTTGATTCTCTTGCGAAGATCAGTATCTTTTTTTTTTTTTTTTAATTCGAAGATCAGTGTCTTGATCTGTAGTTTTGTGTCTATAACCAATTTGTCGTCGAACTAAAATTGTTTAGAAATGAAGTATAATTCTAATTACAAAATCTAACCGAAGTTGTTTAAAGTATCTTTAAGAAAAATGTTTGGCAACTAGACACATTGTCGAACCTCCTAAATTCTTGTCGTCTAATGTTCTCTGCTTTCACATCTATTAATTAGTTCACTCTTTTCGACTCTCTTGTTACGTTTGAAGAAGAAAAAATTATGATTTTTGAACTTTTTTAAAGTTTGTTTTCCGATTTTGTTAGGTGACTCTGGTCGGTTGTTGTGGTGGGATCCAAAACTCTCATCAGTTGCAAGATTTTTCTAATAACCTCTTACTGAAACAAATAATTTAAATAATATATGTCACTCGTTTTGGTCGTTTGTTAAGTCATGTATTTATTCCAAAACTAAACAACTCTAGTCAATATAGGAATGCATTCTCTAACACAATAAATTAAATATTTAGTTGACTTAGCACTCAAAGTCTATTTCTATAGTACTTCACAGGCAAACAAATAACATATGTGAAAACATTCTTCGTGCTGCCCATTAACCATTTGCCGCCCAGAATCTGAAACTTTCAAATAGAGCAAAAAATATGGATATATTAAGTGGTGCTTTAATTCCAATTTAATTTTTTTTTGGGACGTAGGCTGAAAAATAAGAATATAGGTGCTATTATGTGAATAATAAGAATTTGAAAAGGTAAAAGTAATCTGATAGATATACACAGATAAATATAGGTCAGGATGATGAATTAGCACTGTCAGATTTTATATATATTTTCTTGGAAAGTGAAATAGCAGAAAGAAAAGGAGGGAAAATGAGAAAATAATGGACGAGTGACTGTCATGTCACTTCCAAATGCGCAAGTGAGGAAATTTTCCATTAATTTAAATCTTTATAACTTTTGTTTTTGCTAGAAGAAAAAAAGTTCCTTGAATTTGGTGAATAGTATAATTATTAATTAATAATATAACCAAAATTAGAATATTTTCCCAAATCATAGTCATTAGATTTTAATGAATTGGTTAGTTATTGAATTATAATTTTTTTGTTGGTTGTTACTATTTTTTCGTTTTAAAATATCAATATTAGTACCCGACTTAAAAATATATAATTTATTTTAAATATGTTAATATATGTACATAATTAGTATTTTTGATAACTTTAAAATTTTCAATTCTTTTACAAATTTAATGTTTTTGTATACTAATATTTTTTTATGTTTAGTGTGAGTCGTTATTTTTGTTAATACATGTTCTTAAATTAATATTTTTCTTAGAAAATCTGGTTGGAACATTATTAGTGTTCACAAATACAGGACTAGTTTTACAAATTACAAGTAATTGAATATTTTTGGTTAATCGGGGAATTCCAAAACTAGACTAATTTTCAGAGACTCATATAAATCATGATTTTATTGTTACCGAATGACTAAAGATTATTGTAATCATAATAAAAAGACTCAAAAAAAAAAAATATTTAGAATAAATTCTTCCACTGGACCATCGCCATTTTTTATTTTATCACGTACAAATAGTAAGAACCACAATATATCTGAATACAAATCTTAACACATTTTATAATTTTCCCAGGAGACCCTATCCATATCCTTCCCTAATAACTACTACTCTAGAGTTTTGAATATTTTTAGTAAAATACTAGTGTTATGAACAGTCATCAGTGCAAAATAAATATGATGCATGTGTTCGGTAGTTGGCGGAACAAACATTGCAGTTATAAAAATTTTAATGGTGAATCAAAATAATAAAATATATTAAAGAAGTTCAGCTATTTTATTCTAGCAGTTTAAAGAGTCATTACTTCGAAATATAAACTTTTTATAGTGATTTTAGGAAGAGTATTTTCATATACTATAATTTAAGAAATTGAGAACGTACAATTGGTCCATTTTTAATCAATTTTTTCTAGTACAAAATTGTTACTAAGAGATTTTTTTTTTGTCTTTACTAAGAGAATATAAGAAATATATATATATATATATATATATGCTACTATACATTTCAATTTTCTAGGTGTCAGGAATCACATAATGATCCATCACTATACAAAGGCAAAACAAGACCATTCACTAATCTGAGACTCTGCAACAAGATTTCTCTGTTTTGTCATCATCATCCTCATTTTAAAACTAATTAAATATAAAAACCTAAAAATTCTGCAATCTAATTTACTCTTTTTCCTTTTTTAGAAAAAAACCTAATCGCTAATCTTCTCCCTCTGTTCCTTGATTGAAGTCAGGCTATCGATTGATTTCTCCGACATTGAATCGCTTACAATCCTTGAAAACAAATACGAATCTACAAACAAAACAAACACATAACAGATTTTAAATTAGCATTTTTTCATAATTTTCCTTAAAATTAAATAAAATCATCCAAATACAATAATTTATATTTACCTTCAGACGACGCCGTACTGAGTTTGTCTTGTGAGGAAGATTCACTCGTAGATCGAGATAACAAAGAAGACTCTGAAATCAAAGAGAAACCCAAATCAAATCGATGAAAACCCAATAATTAAAATTGAGAAATTACAGAGAAAGAATATGTTTTTATTGCGTACCTCTCGAGCCGTGGAAAGATTTCTTGCAATGGAGAATTGCGCTTTGAATCCCATCTTGTTGCACTTGTAAAGAATCGTCGACTCTGTTCGCCGGAGACATTCCTCCGACAGCTGCAGAAGCCGACCGGCTCTTCCCAAGTTGTCTCCGCACGCTTCGAATCCCCGACGGAATATTATTCCTTTGTTTCTCTCTCGCCGCCGGTGAAGACGCCGGAGATGTCGATACACTGTTAATGCTCTGTTTCTTCGTTGTTTTAGTGTATAAAGGCTTTATGAGACTAAAAAATCTCTTGGAGGAAGAAGAAGAAGCTGAAGAAACAGGGGAAGAAGCAGAGTCGTCGAACATCGTGTCGTCTTTCAGCTGTGGCCTCGCAATGCTCGCCGTTTTTCTGAAACTTGTCGTCTCATCGTCTTCGACTCTGAATCTTACGCTGAAGCTTCTGTTGTTGTTTTCTTTCTTCTCCGTCGTCGTTGACTTTTCCGATTCGACGGATTTTGACTTCTTGAACGAGAAAGCACGGAACTTTTGACCGGATTTTGAGAGAGTGATCGGAGATTGAGGTTCGACGAAAGGAAGGACTTTGCTTTTAGAGACAGAGAACGTCGTCGTTTCGAGTCTCTGTTTTTCTTCTCTCTCTTCAGAGGTTTTGTTTTCTTTTAGGGAGAAATCGGAGAGAGAGATCTCTAGCTCGAAGAAGGAATCATCTCCTTCGCTGAGCTCAACTTCTGGATCTCCTAATGCGGTGGAAGATCCGACAGCGGATTCTGAGATTCTGATTTCACGGCGAGGTTTGCCGTTGGCGTTGGTTAGCCAGAATTTCATAAAGCTAAGAGCTTCCATTTAGAGAGAGAGAGAGAGAGAGAGAGAGAGGAGAGAAGAGAGAGAGAGTGAGTAAGAAAGAGCTTGGCTTTGTCAACGGGAATGGGGAAGTAATAAGTAAGGTTTTAAAGGAAGAAGAAAGAGAGCTGCGCTTTTCGATATGGTTTTTTTTTACTCTTTTTAATATTTTTTTTAAAGGAAGAAAAAAGAGAAATGAAAATGGCATTTGAGAAAGTATTTTTTTTTTTAGAGTTTTCTCACTACTTTTAATTACCGCTCCTTTCTTTTTTTCTTTTCTTTTTCTTTTACTTTTCCGTTACTTTTTTTTAATGCACAGGTTAAACATTTGTTCCATCCACTGTCTTCATTTATTTATCATTATATGCCATAACACATATGTTAGTAGCTTTTCTTTGTGCTAAAGTGCTTTTTTTTTTTTTTTTGTAAAATAACAATTTTCACATCTCAAACAAAAGAATCAAATTTGGGTAAAAAACAAATGAATCATACATGCAGAGCATAAAATATAGAAGATTGTTGGATAACCAAAATAATATGGACAAAAATACTTAACCAGAAAAGACAAAAGTTATATTTAGTGGTCGTCATGAAGCTTTTTTTTTGTGTTTTTCTATTATTTAACTAAAAATATTAATTAATTATTTAAATTTTGGTTTCATCCATTCAGTTAGATTGCATCAAATTTTGGTTCGATTTAATTTTTTTAATGAAATTTATTTGTTACCACTAGGATTGAAATAAAATTTAATTTGGTTTAGTTTTGATTTAAGAAAGATTGGTTTTGTTCAGTGTTTATTACCTTAAATCATCAATCCAAATTAGTCTCATACCAAAATGTAGGTCTGGGAAAAAAAAATCGAATTCAAAATCCAAATCCGAACCCGATCGAAAAATTTAAATTTGATCAGGTTCGATTCTAGAGAAATATCCGAATGGAGCTTAAGGGCTAGATAGTTCGGTTATAGGGTAATATCCGATCCGAACCAAAATCCGAACTAGTATCCAAAAAAATCCGAAATTAACTAAACACATTAACCTCTTTTTACAGAAATTGGGGTAATTTGGATACTTTCGGGGAGTTCGGGTAATTCAGATACTTTTGAGTGTTTTCGGATATTTTTGGATAGTTTTTTCCGGGTTTTTGGGTAATTTCGGGTTTCAGATTAAAACTCGAACCCGAACTGTACCCGAAAGGAACCGAGCCGAACTCGATCCAAAAAAAAACCTCCGAATGGGACTTATAGACTTGGTACCAAAAACCCAAAAAATTTAAACCGAACTCGAATGGATATCCGAATGTCCAGCCCTTCAAAATGTATTAAGAAATATTCTTAACAATTTGTTTTTTTTGGTATAAAACCTTAATAGAAGTTTTGACTATAATTTTATTGAGAGTATCGATAGATCCACACGAACATATAGCAAAAACAAGACAAAACGAAGAACACATAAATAAATAAAATAAGAGTGACAAAAGAAAACAATTTACTCCAAAGGAAAAAGAAGAAGAGTTTGGCTCTCTGACTTTAGTGTTTAAAGATAAGTTCGTGTTCTTTCCATGACAAAAGTACATTTGGCCCATTACATAGTTCAGTTTATCCTTTTGTCTCTACTTTGAAAGAATAAGTTGTTTATTGTGTATATGTTTATATTATGTATACCAAAGGTTTTAACCTCAAAAGCTTTGACTTGAAAAGCGGTTTCTTTCGTAAATTTCAAAATTTTCGACCCTCTTTCACTTTAAAGTTTAAAGAACAGTTTGCTTTTTTACTTTTTTTTTGTTAAACACTTTGTTTTCTTTTTAACTTTAATACAAGTGAGAATCAAAACATTAGTTTTTAATAAGTTACTTTTTTTTGGTTTTAATGTTAAGATCTTTTAATAAGTTACTTGTTAGCCTTCTTTTAAGCTTCTATATTTGTTCTTGTTTTCAATGCTGCAAACGTATGAACCAACAAACCATAATTAAAAGCATTTTTTAAGAGTTTGGTTTATATTTGGCTGTAGTTAAACTATATAATAGTTGGTGACAAAAAAAAAAGGAAAGTTTTCTAAGGATAGCATTGAGCTATACCGACTAAATGGCTTAGACCTAAAAATGACTTATAGAATAATACAAAAGATATGCCCATACGTTAATAACTAAACTTACGCAATTGTTATGGAATGTGTGTATGCATCATCATCACATCTAATATTATTGTTTGTTAGGCGGTGAACGAAATTTAATGTTTTGGCTGAAAAGGTGATCATGAAAGTAAAGTAATAACATAAAGTTGAAGATATAATTCAATATTAGCTCTTACCTTGAAAAAACTGTGCTTCAGAAGAAAAATTCCAATGTTTATGGTTTCCACGACTAACAATCACTAGGTTACTTATAATATGTACATAAACATTGCGTAGACTTGCATTTCTTTTGTTTTGTTGATAAATTTTGTTAAGACTTGCATTCATTTACCCATTAATTTGCTGACTCAACTTCCACATTATTCATAAAACATATACATTGTTGACTTAAGCTTGAAGATAGCTTGAGTCATAAACTATTTCTAATCCTACCAAATTATGGAAATCAAAGAGATTAGGAAAAGAGCTATATTTAGGAGTTATCTAAATATGTAAGTTTTCTTTTTTAGGATTAGGAATTAACCTAGAGTTCTCTCTATATAAGGAGATGCCAAGTTGTAGCATAACTTATGAGTTTGAGAAAGAGAGATTGAGAGCTTTAGTTTTGAGTAATTTTCTAAAGCTAAATAAAAAGAGTTATTATTTGTCAATCTTTGAGTTTTTAAACGTGTTTTAATTCTAGAATTGGTATCAGAGCGGTTTGTGAGATCATTCCAAGGTAGCAAATCGTTGTGAGATCGTCGGAAAAAGGATATGGGAGATCTTACCATAGCAACGGTGAAATCTAAAGAAGGAGGAGGACTTCCTTCGATCAAGTGTCCTATGCTCAACACAATGAATTATACGGTATGTGCCATGAGGATGAAGATAGCACTCAAGGTTCATAAAGTTTGGGAGGTCATAGAGGCTGATACGGTACAAACCGATGGCGAGAAGAACAACATGGCCATAGCTCTGTTGTTTCAGTCGATACCGGAGACGCTTATCTTACAAGTCGGAGAGCTCGATACAGCAAAGAAAGTTTGGGAAGCGACTAAGGCTAGACATGTGGGGGCAGAGAGAGTCAAAGAAGCGAGGTTACAAACTTTGATGGCTGAATTCAATCATATTAAGATGAAAGACTCCGACAAGATTGATGACTTTGCAGGAAAGTTATCTGAGATATCATCAAAATCAGTTGTTCGAGGAGAAAACATCGAAGAACCGAAGCTGGTTAAGAAGTTCCTAAAGAGTCTTCCTCGTAAAAAATACATACACATAGTAGCTTCGCTCGAACAAGTGTTAGATCTTAACACCTCAAGCTTCGAAGACATCATAGGACGTCTAAAAGCCTATGAAGAACGTATCTCCGAAGAAGAAGAAACAGCTCAAGAAGACTAAAATAAACTGATGTATGTAAACATGGAGGCTCAATCAACTCAGTCAAACCAAGACTTCAATGGAGATTATAGAGGCAGAGGTCGCGGAGGATGCTTCTATAGCAGGGGAAGAGGTCGCGGGCGATCTAGTGGTGAAAAAGATTTGTCCAAGATAATATGCTACCGGTGTGACAAAAATGGTCACTATGCATCCAATTGTCCCGACAGATTGCTTAAGCTCCAGGAGATATATGAGAACAAAGATGATGACACACAAGAAGCTGACGGATTAATGATGCACGAGGTGGTGTATCTCAATGAAAGGAACGTATAGCCAAAAGACTTTGAAGCATGTTCTGATGAAGATAATGTCTGGTACTTGGACAATGGGACGAGTAACCATATGACCGGAAACCATGATTACTTCAAAGAAATTGACGAGTCTATCACAGAAAAAGTGAGATTCGGCGATGATTCTGGTATAGACATAAAGGGAAAAGGTTCAATTCTCTTTATCAGTAAGAACGGAGAAAGAAAGATCTTAGCCGATGTCTACTTTATACCGGACTTAAAAAGCAACATCATTAGTCTTGGGCAAGCCAATGAGTCAGGATGCGACGTTAGAATGAGAGAAGACTATCTTACATTGCATGATAAAGATGGTAACTTGATTACAAAAGCCAACCGATCAAAGAATCGACTATACAAAGTACTCATGGAGATAGTTGATTCAAAGTGTCTACAGCCTATGACACTAAGTGATTCAGCAAAGTGGCATGCAAGGTTAGGGCACATTGGAATAGATTCGATGAGATCAATGGTAAAGAAAGAGCTGGTCATCGGAATACCTAACATTACGGTTGAGAAAGAAACATGTGCGTCATGCTTACTTGGAAAACAAGCAAGACAAGCGTTCCCACAAGCAACTTCATACCGGGCCACACATATACTCAAACTCGTACATGGAGATCTCTGTGGACCCATTACACCTCCTACAGCTGCGAGAAACAGGTATATATTCGTGCTCATTGATGATCATTCTCGTTATATGTGGTCAATTCTTTTAAAAGAAAAGGGAGAAGCCTTTGATAAATTCAAGAAGTTCAAGGCATTGGTTGAGAAAGAGACAGGAGCTGCTATCAAAACGTTTAGAATAGACAGGGGCGGTGAGTTTATGTCACAAGAATTCCAATCTTTCTGCGAAATATCGGGGATAAAAAGATATTTAACGGCTCCCTATTCTCCTCAACAAAACAAAGTAGTTGAAAGGCGAAACAAAACTCTTTTGGAGATGTCTAGGAGCATTGTGAAGCACATGAATATACCAAATTATTTATGGGGAGAAGCAGTGAGACATGCTACTTATCTCATCAACAAAGTTGCAACGAGGGTCTTGGTTTCACAAACCCCATACGAAGTCTTCAGAAACAAGAAACCTAATGTTGAGCATTTTCGTGTGTTTGGGTGTATTGGATATGCTAAAGTACAGACTCCACATCTTAAGAAGTTAGAAGACAGATCACGAACACTGGTACATCTCGGAACCGAACCAAGATCAAAAGCCTATAGAGAATATGATCCAACAAGCCAAAAAATATTAGTGAGCAGGGATGTGGTGTTCGATGAGAGTAAGAGTTGGAAGTAGAACAACTTAGAGAAAGAAGTCAATGAACCATGAATGTTTAAACTTGTTTTTGGAGAATATGGAAATAATGGCATAAGAGAAGATGAGGATGGCAGGAAAATAGAAGAAAACGAAGAAGAAAATGGTAACGATAAGGTTACCATAGAAGATGATGAATTTCCTAACCATGAAGAAGAGAATGTTGAAGAACAAGATCAGATTCAATCTCCATTGAGAAAGTCAACAAGGCTGAATAAGAAACCGAGTTACTTGAATGATTACGTACTACTGGCCGAGCTCGAGTGTGAGCGTCTCTTAGTGTTGATAAATGAAGAATCGTGGGATTTTAATGAGGCAAAAGAAGAGAAAGTGTGGAGAGAAGCATGTAAAGAAGAAATCTCCTCAATAGTCGAGAACAAAACGTGGAACTTGGTTGATCTTCTGGCTGGAGCTAAACCAATCGGATTAAAATGGATCTTTAAGATCAAATGCAACTCTAATGGAAGCATAAACAAGCATAGAGCAAGACTCGTGGCAAAAGGTTACGTACAAAGATATGGCATAGACTTTGAAGAGGTATTTGCTCCGGTAGCACGCATTGAAACAGTTAGGTTTATCATCGCTCTAGCAGCTTCAAACGGTTGGGAAGTGCATCACTTAGACGTAAAAACTGCTTTCCTTCAAGGCGACTTAAAGGAAGTTGTGTATGTTACTCAACCGGAGGGATTTGTGACCAAAGGAAGTGACGACAAAGTGTACAAATTAAATAAAGCACTTTATGGATTAAGACAAGCACCAAGGACATGGAATGAGAAGCTAAACAAAGTTCTTGGAGAATTGAACTTTGTAAAATGCTCAAAAGAACCCTCTTTGTATCGAAAGCAGAAGAAGG
This sequence comes from Pseudoturritis turrita, assembly GCA_900406555.1. Classification (NCBI taxonomy): domain Eukaryota; kingdom Viridiplantae; phylum Streptophyta; class Magnoliopsida; order Brassicales; family Brassicaceae; genus Pseudoturritis; species Pseudoturritis turrita. The sequence goes on from OVBL01000568.1 coordinate 670,043, forward strand.
AACATCTTCTTCTTGTGGCTGTTTACGTGGATGATCTTCTTGTTACGGGATCAAGTCTTGAAGTAATACTTGAGTTCAAAAGGGGAATGTCAGCAAAATTTGAGATGAGTGATCTTGGAAAGCTGACTTACTATCTCGACATTGAGGTGTTTCAACATGAAGGAGGGATCACGCTAAAACATGAAAGATATGCGAGAAAGATTCTAGGAGAAACGGGAATGGAAGGTTGCAATGCAGTTCATATTCCAATGGACTCGGGCTTGAAGCTGTCTAAAGCACAAGAAGAACGATGCATAGATGAGAAGGAGTATAGAAGAAATATCGGGTGTCTTCGGTACTTACTACATACACGACCAGATCTCTCGTATTGTGTTGGAGTACTAAGTAGGTATATGCAAGAACCTAAAGAATCTCATGGAACAGCGTTAAAGCAAATTTTAAGGTACTTACAAGGAACCCTCTCTCACGGTCTCACGTTTAAACGGGTAAACAAAACAGAGCTGGTTGGGTACAGTGATAGTAGTCACAACGCGGACGCGGATGATGGTAGGAGTACCACTGGTCACATTTTCTATCTTAATGATTGTCCGATTACTTGGTGTTCTCAAAAACAAGAAACTGTAGCACTATCTTCTTGTGAAGCAGAATTCATGGCAGCCACTGAAGCGGCTAAACAGGCAATTTGGCTTCAAAAGCTCCTTGGAGAAGTCACCGGAAAGCCATATGGAAAAGTAATTGTTCGAATTGATAACAAGTCCACAATAGCTCTTACAAAAAATCCTGTGTTTCATGGACGAAGCAAGCATATTCACATGAGGTATCATTTTATACGAGAGTGTGTTGAGAATGAACAAGTGGAGGTCGAGCACGTTCCTGTAAATATGCAAAAGGCTGACATTTTAACAAAGGCACTTGGGAGAATCAAGTTCAAAGAAATGAGAGATCTCATTGGGATTGAAGATGTGTCCAAAGAAGATTTCAAGCTTAAGGGGAAGAATGTTGACTTAAGCTTGAAGATAGCTTGAGTCATAAGCTATTCCTAATCCTACCAAGTTATGGAAATCAAAGAGATTAGGAAAAGAGCTATATTTAGGAGTTATCTAAATATGTAAGTTTTCCTTTTAGGATTAGGAATTAACCTAGAGTTCTCTCTATATAAGGAGATGCCAAGTTGTGGCATAACTTATGAATTTGAGAAAGAGAGATTGAGAGCTTTAGTTTTGAGTAATTTTCTAAAACTAAATAAAGAGAGTTATTCTTTGTCAATCTTTGAGTTCTTAAACGTGTTTTAATTCTAGATACATTTGATTAGAATCACGGAGGATGAATTAATTATTTATGGTTTTTGCATTCTAACCTCAAGGATGTGTTTTTTTTGAGAGTTGTAGCATTTGCAATAAACATCAAGAGAATGATTCTCCCTGGGATGGTAAGCACACTACAAGAAAATACGTCATAATCGACGAGAAAAACCGTTGAAAATCCGTCGGAAACAACCATTTCTAACGAAAAATCACGCGTGAAAGTCGTCGGATCCGTGTGGTCGGAAAAAAAAATCCATCGGTTTTCAGTCGGAAATTCCGATGGATTACCGAGGCAAGATATCCGTCGGAATACCGAGGCAATATTTCCGTCGAAAAGTCCGACGGATAACCGACGACCTGTTGTATCCGACGGCCTCAGAAAGTCCGACGGAAAACCGATGACCTGTTGTATCCGACGGATTACCAACGGCCTCGGAAAAATATATATTAATAAAACAATCATTTAAATATATTTTAAAAATCAATATTAAAAATAAAATTTAAATATAATAATAAAATTTAAATTAAAATTAAATTTATTATAGTAATAAAATTAAAATTAAATTTATTATACTAATAAATTTAAAATTAAAATTTTTCTGAAACATAAATGAAATTTAGTTTTGAAAATATGAAAACATAAAACGCATTTATAATAATTAAACGACTAAAATTTAATCTCTCGCTCCACCTGCTCCTCGTTGAGTCTCTCGTTCAACTTCTTGATTTCATTCACAAGATGCGCCGAGCCGTAAGACGAAGAAGAAGAAAACGTCGGTTGGTCTCGATCCGGAAGTCGATCAACCCCGAACTTATGCCCTTTTTGGTTGGAACATGCTACAAAAAAGAGAGATTTTTAGTTTTGCAAAACTTAGAAATTTAGGAGAAAAAACTAAATAAATTGAATTTAGATCCGGAAATCGACTAAATATAAAATAAAAATTACTAACGTTTGTAAAACCAAACTTTAAAAGCTATTATAAAAAAATATTTTTTATACACTTTTAATATAAAACGTTTTTATTAAAAAACAAAAAAATAAAAGGTTTTTTTTTAAAACTTTTTAAATAAAGTTTGTATTTTCAATAAACATTTATCTAAACTTTATATTAAAAATTTTTATTAACAAATTATTATATAAAAAATTATCATAAACATAGCCTAAAATAAATAGATAAATGGTTTTAAAATTATTGTTCATATAAAAACGTTTTATATAAAAGGCTTTGAAACTATATTTTTAAAAAATATTTTTAAAAATATATTTATATTTAAAATAAATACTAAAATTTTACTTTTGTATTTAAAAACCTATGTTTTGTACAAACCGTTTAAAAAAAATTATAACAACTTTATATAGCAAATGATTTAATAAAATGTTTTCAACTTATAAACCATTTAAAAAAAATGTTTTATATACATAAACAACAAATTTATATCCAAAATCTAATTACAAAACTTAAAATCTACAAATGAATATCCTAAAAATATAAAAATCATACAAAACTCATTCACAATCTAATCCAATGGATTCTAGCATCTTAAAACCGAAAATTTCATTCACAAATCCATATAACTATAAAACTAACCACCTAATTCCATAAATAATCCATAAATAAAAGATGTGAGAATCATTAGTAAAGAGGATGGAAGACTTACATGGTGAGATGAATGGATTGGAGATGAAAGAACGAGAGAAACGCCGCCGGAATCGGAGAGAAGGAAGAAGAAATTGCAGAGAGAATTGGAGAGGAAGAAGAATATCAGTTTGGGCAATGAGGAGATAAGAAAAATGTGGTTATATTTTTTTATCGAAAATCGACGGCCGAAACCGTCGGTTTTCCGTCAGTTTTTAAAAAAAATTTACCTGAAATTTTTGGCCAAATTTTATGGCGCCTGTTAAAAAATTTGGCGGCAAAAGGGAAAATCCAATTCCGTCGGAAATTCATCGGTTTTTGTACAGAGAAACCAACGGATTTCCGACGGAATATTCTCATTTTAGGGTTTTGGGTTTTGTTAATGGGCTAAAAATGTGTTTCAGATCCTGACAACTATATCCAGCATGTTATACTTTGAATTAATACACAAATCTACAAATCATACAACTTCTGCAAATTAAACATATTACTATAGTAAACATATATGAAACTTATAGAAAACTATCCGATGAAATGTCTATAGTACAAACTATTTTGTAAAACATGAAAAAGTGTAATAATGACTTTTAAAACAATTTTCATATCATTTTATCTTTGTTCACACTTTCTGTACTGATCTATAACGTAAATCATCAAATTTATTAACTCTTAACTCAATCCGTCGGATTACCGATAGAAAGTATTTTTTTTGGTAAACCCTAAAATCGTCGGAAATCCGTCGGATTTTTCGACGGATTACCGACAAAAAGTGATTTTTTTTGTAAACCCTAAAACCAAAATGTATCGACGGATTTTCGACGGTTCTATTTGGTCAGTCATTGTCGGTCTGTCGTTGGATATCCTTCTGTTTAAACGACAATTTTATTTCGGTCGGTAATCCGTTCGAAAAACCGACGGTTTTCAGACGATTTTTGGATTGTCGAAAACATGTTGGAATATCGTTGGAAAATTTCCAATAGCACTTATCCGTCGGAAAATCCATCGGATTCCAACATATTTTCTTGTAGTGGCATCCAGATTGTCAACATTGACATCCTCCTTCTCGGTCCTTCCCACTACTACAATCGAAGACTAATAAAGGTGTAGGAGACTCATTGTTTCTCTATCTCTAGCCGTTTCTCTCTAAGTGTGTGGTTGTGATTGAGAGGGTATACAGGTATATATAATCACTAGTAAAGTGAATTTTCCTTTACCAGCTTTGAGGATTTTATTTGAAGAGTTAAATTTCATTTTCTTAATAGAAATCTATTTTCCTATTGTATGTATGAAAACACATGATAAATTGCCGTTAATATTATAACGTCGGTTTTGAGAGTCACGTAACATGGGGTGACGCTAAATATGTTTGCATCACTTACTAAAAACACACATTAAGGCTAGCGTTAGAAATTTACTGTCACTTTATCATATTTTAACGTCGGTCATATATATACACGTGAAAATCTTATATTTACGTTAGTTTGTAACCGACGCTACACTTACCATTTGTGTAGTATTCTATTATATTAAATAGGTGTAATTATAAGAATTCAAAACTACAAAAACTCATAAATACAAAGTGGATAGAATATACGGTTTCTTGTTTGATAAGTATATTTCAATTTCTGGATTAATATATGATGATTTTGCAACTTTCCATATATAGAAATAGAATAACAAGTAAAATTTGCATTGTTTTTTGCTCAAATTTCCATATAGATATATTAATTAACACCATGATCAGATGTTCAATTTGAGAATAGAGAATGATACCAACAATGAGACCGTAAAGGGCAAGTGCTTCAGCAAAGATGAGAATCAGAATAATTCCCACTAACAGCTTTGGTTGTTGCACATTCACTCTGCAAACACAAAGACACACAAGATCATTGAATCACCATCGTAACAATATCAAGATTGTGTCGCAAAAGAAGATGTTTACAGTAAGGCAAGTTAAAGAAAATATTTTTTTCCTCCACTGATGTACTTCAGTATTTCCAACAGCTAGTCGTCCTCTCTTCCTTCTAACTCTATCTACTTTGTTCCCCGAAGTAATATCAACATTTTCAAGCTGTTGGAGAATAACAGTGTCTGATGGCAGTGGTGGAGCCAAAAAAATTATTTATCGGGGTCATAATAATTTTTTATCTGAAAATAAAATTTATTAAAATAATAAAAGACTATCACAAATAACATTTTTAAATATACCCTACGCTTATTCATGTTTTTTTTGGTTAAAATCTTTACTCATATTTTGAAATCATTTTATCATCGTTTCATTTGTCACAGTATCAAATACATCTTTTCAATTAAAAAAACTAGAGATTCTTTTTTTATTTTTGTCACAAAAAACCAGAGAATCACTTATAAAAATTATCACCAATATACAACTACGCAATATGGTTTTCATAATACTCATTGCAAAAAAACATCTTTTAACGGTTGCAGTTATAACAAAAAAAATTAAACTAATGTAGCAAACTGAAAAGAATAGAAATTCATATTTATTCTTTTAATGAAATCAAGTGGACAATGGTCGATTGAAATAAAAAAAGATGAAGAAGATGAAAAGTTAAACTCTCATATATATATATATATATATCTTTAAATTTTAAAGATAATTAGGTTTAAGGTTTAACTCATTTTAGTGCTTGACTTATTTTTATTTTATATTTACGAGTTTTATTAGGCTACCAATTTTTAGTGTTTAATTAATATATTTATTTGGCTACATTTGAATTATTGGACTACACTTGGATTAAAATTTGATAGGGGTCAATATTTTTTCTTGGTTGGGGTCACCTTAAAATATTTAATAAAGGTTAAATTATTTTCTAAAATTTCATGGGTGTCAATTGACCCCCTAATTATATACTACTTTCGCCACTGCCTGATAACATTTTTTTTGTCATGACGTAAACAGAGCTATGTAGCATCACAATTGCAAGAAGGACAAGCTAATTCTGTATATATGTTCCATCCAGATAAATTTCCAAGACCTGGAAAATCACTAATGGTCCATAACAAATCCGCACTCATACAAAATATCTCTTTTAAAGAAGCATCAAAGGTTGATACACCATCATACCATAAATCTTTTAGTTCTTGGATAAGAGGCTGTAGGTAGATGTCAATATCATTTTTCGGCATGTGTTTTCCATGATTATCATTGATGTTTGCTTCATTGATATCAACAGAGAGAAGTTGTAGAGAAATAAAATCATAGGCCATACACTATAGTTTGTACTCATTGTACCGAACGGGTTAAAACCATATGTTGCTAATCCTAGCCTAACATTTCTTGGCTCTGATGCAAACTCGGGAAACTGTTGGTGAACATCTTCCAAAACATTACATCTTGAGGATGTCTTAGTTTACCATCGTTATTCTTAGAATCAGCATGTCACCTCATATGTTCTGCAGTCTTTGATGACATAAATAAATGTTGCAAGCATGGTTAAGAGGGAAATACCTTAGAATTTTTGCAGCTTGTAGCTTATTTTTCTTCTTTTTTATCCAATGCATCATCAACTACTAAGGATGTCTTCCATCTTGAAATTTCACAAACTTTATATGTCCCTCTAGCTGCATCTTCCCCCATATACAATATGCAATCATTAGGACACACATGAATGGTCTCATATGTAAAACCTAACTTCCTGATAATTTTTTTCATATCATTTATCGAATCCGGCACCTTTGCATGCTCAAAAGCTTCTTTTAGGAGATCAATGATCATGAAAATTTCTTTGTCACTTATCCTAGACATACAGTTGTTGTGATATAACTTAAGCATGAATGACAACTTGCTAAACGAGTGACACCCCTCGTAAGGAGCTTGACTACAGTCTGATAACAAATCATCAAATGCCTCCTTTTGTTTTGGATGATCCTCCATGGGCATACTTGCATGTTCGCCAAAACTTGATGTCATACTTGAAAAAACATCTTCAAGCAGGTTAAAAATCGAGGTTTTTTCATGAACTACATCTGATTTAGATTATAATCCAACGGTTTGTTCAGAAAAATATATTTCTTCACCACGTAAATACCAATTGGTATATGTGGATAGAAAACCATGACAGGTTAAATCACCATCAACCTCAATCCTAAGCTTGTATTTAACAAGACAACAATGCTGACATGGACACTTTATCATTTTTGTCTTAAGATTACCAAAGGCAAAATCCAAAATTCTTTGACTCCGACCATATAATCTTGACATAAACGATGTTTCGTTATCCAAGACTTGTCTATTTTGAAACAAGTCTACAAGTAAAGTAAAAGTTATCAATAACCAGACGATATTGCTTTCCAATCATATAATAGAAAATAGTGTATGTTGAGATTTCTAGTATAGGTTAAAATTAAAAACCAAAGCAAATGATAATGCCTATAAATGTATCCACAATTCATTTCTTTTAGCCATTCGTAGGAAACTTATATGTTTGTGGTTTCTATAAAAACAGTTACCCTTTGATAGTATTTTATCTTTATGCATCATATTTGCATAATTTAATGTGGATATAACTATCCAATATATATATGACCCATATAAGAGGAGATGGAAGAGCTTACTAGAAATAATATTATGTTGATGAACAGAAAACTATGATTATTTTGAAAACTAATTGGCAGGTTGTAAAGATGAATCTATTGAATATTGTAGGCAATCATTAGTTCAAGAATCTATTGATACTTGTAAACTCATATAACTATTCTCAATATTTTAACCATTTGCTATGCCAAGCAAAACTATAAATATCTCTTATAACCAATAGCAAATTGTTTGATAAATTCACGGAGAACTAACCACACAAAAATTTACAAAGAGTCAATGTTTTTCAGATTTAAGCTTTAAGAGGGTAAACTAACTTAATGGTTGATATATTTTGACAAAAAAATAATCATAGCTGTAGAATTTTTTTAGAATTCACACAGAAAATTTGAGATTCACCACCAAATTAGATCATCTAAGGGGGAAAGATTAAAGAAAACTTAAATTCAGTATCCGTTGATTACCTTAAATTTCTCTGAAATTTGACTTTCACCACCCGTTGAAAACTTTCCACCAAATTTCTTCACGAATCCTTCAATAAAATTTGTAAATCATTGTTAGAATCAAGTGGTTTCATCATAAAAATAATGAATTCAAATTTTTTTATACCGTACAAACCTGTCGAGCTATTTGAGAAGAGAACGAGCAGAGACCTGACTTTACACTGTCAAAATTGAAATCCAATCAAGAGATGAACGATTTCAAAGCAATTAGGAAGCATATGAACGAAAAAACCCCATGATTTTGAGCTCTGCGATTTTGATTTCAGTTTTGAGAATTGAGAGTATTTTCAACTTCATTTTTTGTTAAGAGATGAACGATTTTTCTCTTTTTGTCACCGAATGTCATTTTTGCTAATTAACTAATAAATTGATTTTGTTTTAAAAGTTAAGCGTCAATTTAATAACAATGTTAAGTCGCTTCCTTTTTTAATTTTAAGGTTTACATAGCGTTGCTAAAAACGGACGTGATATAATAAATCTCTTGTAGTTGTAGTGAAAGATTTTTGAATGGTGAACCTATAAAAATAAGAGTTTGTAGTACGTAGACAATATGAAGATGAAACTAAGAAGGGAAGAAGAAGGAAGTAAAATGAAGATGATTGACGTTCAAATATCGACATCCTCATATCAACCAAGATATGTGCATCATGAAGAATAAAAAAGAACCAGAGCCTATATCGACTATATGCACATGGATAGATTGACCTGCATTTTTGAGAATGGTTAACTTGAAAAAAATATTAAGGCGTTATTTTACACAAAACCCATATGAACGTACATGAGTAATAAATGTGACATTGAAAATAATATCAGTTATGTATTTTCTATTTCTTGATGTATAACACTATGATTATTTGTTTTTCGGTATTGTTACAAATATATTTTGTTAGTTGGAATGTTTAGTAATGTAACAAGCCGTAGTTGAAAACGTTTTATCTTGCAAATACTCTAATTAACCAAAAGGTCCCAAGACCCAATTAGGAGACGTGTTTTTCTCTGTACTGAAAATTCTTCCGCGATGGAGTGGGTGAAGGACAATTTGAAGATGTTTTGAAGAATGAGGTGACTGCAATCCGCCAAGTTTGTATCTCTGTCAATAAACTATGTGATCCAAAAATTATTTTTGTCGTTGCACAGAAGCGACACCACATGCATTTGTTTCCTACTCAGACTCGTGTTAAGAGTGGCAATGTTCTTCCAGGTTTCACTTCAATCTGCTTGTCAACATATATCTTTCTTTTTGTTTTTTCTAAAAATTTATTTGCATTTCTTCCTTAGGTATTTTGGTCGACACCAAAATCTGTCACCAACAGGGTTTGACTTTTACCTGAACAGCCACGATGTTATTCATGTATCCAAAAATTTATCCAATTTCACACAGCCCAAAATCACATCGTCTCATGAAAATTATAAGTTTATTTTTATGTCTGAATATTTTAGAGAATAAACATGCCTACTCATTACCATGTGATTTTAGATGTTCTGCAACAGTTCTGCTATGACATCTGCTACACGTAAGTAACAACCCTTGTGACATGTTAGTAATAATAATTATAATAAGAAACAAAATCATTTGGTTTAGAACAAACCATAAAACCGCATGAATGCCAGGAGCACAACATCTATTTCAACTGTGCAAAAAGAGCTCGATACTACATGGATAGCAGGAGCATGAACACGAGGCAACGACCGCATATGTTTCGCCTCTTCCAGAAATCAACCATAAAGTCAAAGAAGTTATGTACTATTGTTGATAAAAGTTATTTTAATTAAGAAAATTTGGTTTTTGGAAGAAAAACAATATGCATGCCCCTAGCTATCTTTTTTCTTGGGTTGATTTTTTTTGTTTTTGGTTCTTGTTGAAAAAATCAATGATGATGATTCCTAACAATTAAGTTTCTCGTATTATATGTTTTGTTAAGAGTTTTGGATTTGAAATAGAGATCTGTCCGAGACTGGTGATTATGCGTTTAGGCTTTTATACCCACTTTTGATCATTCATTTATTAATTTCGTAATTTATATCAATCAAGTAAAATAACAAAGGGAGACAATGATATTCGCATTCCTCGTGGTAAATATAAACGTATCACATTCACTAAAGAGAGTGGCATTCGAACTTGTAAAAATGTTTCAATTCCCAACATTGAAAACAACAAAAAACAGTATAAAACATTAACTATTATATTCGAATCCTTGAATCCAAAATACATCACATCCAAATTACATCATATCTGAACCTTAATTCTACAAAAATACATCATATGAAGAGCCTTAAGCCAACCAAAATACATCCTACATCCTACATCATTTGGTAGGCTTAAGGCTCCTCATATGATGTATTTTGGTAGAATTAAGCTTCGAATATGATGTACTTTGAGTCTGATGTATTTTGGATTCAAGGAATCGAATATAAGTTAATGTTTTATGTTGTTTTTTGTTGTTTTATGGTACTGAAAACCTGCAAATTTTGGAACTTAAAACCTGCTTTGATCAATTTCAAAAACAAAACCAATGTGACAACTGAGATTACAAACGACTCAAAGTACATAACAAACATGATCACAACAATACACATAACTCGTCCCTCCATCTTGCAAACAAACTACATTACAAACTTATACAAAAGAACAATCACCACAACACACACAACCATGTTCTTCAAACCTCTTAGCTCCATCTTGCAATCTAGAATTTTCTTTTCAAAACCTCGTAGCTGCTTCTCAAAACCGCAGACCACAGCTTCACACGTATGTGTCTCCATTATAAGATTTTCCATCTATGATTCGCAAACTTGTAAACCATTTTCAAAGGTGAATGAAGCTCTTTCAAGATCATCAAACTTTGGTTTCACATCCTTAATCTCTTCAACCATTGATTCATCCGTCCATTTAAACAAATGATAACGATTCTTCTACAATATACAAACAACAATTTAAATAAATTTTCTACATGAATGCATTTAACACTTGTTATAGTACTCACAAATTCCTTTTGATAAATTAATAATTCAAGCTCAATTGGTGAATCTAATGTCGATAGACATCAATTGATCAGAGTGTTGAGACAAAGCAAAAGAGGTAAAGAAAAACCCATAACAACAATTACATCATTACCTCCTCTCATGAAATAGCCTCCTTGGGTTAGTCATAGTTCATGATGTACGCAATCTCACATGTTCCTCACATCTACAGTGGGTCGGAATCCCTCTTGCTGTGTCACGCATACTTCCTAATTTGAGTTGACCTCTTCCTTTCTATCTCTCAAACCCGTGAAGAAGAAACCAAATACTAAGAACCCTAATTTTGATTTTTCCCCAGATAAAAAAACGACATCGTCATATTCAGACCAAAACGACATCGTTTTTGGTCAGATCAATTAAAAAGAAAATTTTAATTCTATAAATTTAAACCATACCAAAACGGCGTTCCACCTATCACCATGTCAGCAGCCGTTAACGGAAAACTCACACCGTTTACGGTTTGATGGAATTGACCATATTTTAAAAAATCATCTACTAATTCAAATATATAGGTAGTTCATGTGTTTTATGACATTGGTCAATAGGTCGTGTATGAATAATTAGGAACTGTTTAGTTCATAGGGGAATAAACCATTTTTCCTATGAATGTGTGTATGAGTAACAAAGTTTACACTGAACGAATGTTTTGGTAAAGCTACAAAATTAGTGTTATTTAGGATAAACCCATAGTCCCCTAACGGCTTCATCGTCTGATTCACTTTCATCAGACGAACTCATTATCCCCAGTAAATAGTTGACAACCTGTGAAACAATTAAAAACCACCAAAAGCATTGCTCCATAAGTAACAAAACCCGCGAGAAACATTTCTTAAAAGAGGAACAAAGCTTACCTGGTGAGTTGACATGAGGTCGAGTGCCTTGTTGCCTGATTTCAACCGACATTGTTTGTTCGGACATCTAAAGTTGTCGTGCCAAACAATTGAGTCACAGTAATTGCAGTATCCCCGACCAGATCTTAACACCTTTGATGAATTATCTGCTGCATGGGTACGCAAAGTACATGTATACTTTACAAATCACATAGAGAAAGCGGTTTCTGAAAGAGAGAATATAAAACCGTGGACAAAAAAAGACCTTACCGATATATGCTTTCTTAAAGGCTTCTCTCCAGTAAGTACCGGACTGAATACAAATGAAGAGTTTGTGATTGAAGTGAAGGTCAAATTGTGATCGCCACAGAGAGTCATCATACGTTGCTTGGTTCCATGAGCTACAAAAGAGACAAAACAAAACAGATAAGTAGAAGGAAAAAAAAAGCAAGCAAAAGACTCTGCCATGTGGAAATATAGATGAGGACGTACCGAGACACTTGAGATGAGGAAAGTAAGGACAATACATCAAGGAAACTGAAGATGTGAATAAGGATATCTTGTGGAAGTGAAGGTAAATCTGAAAAATTAGATTTGCGAGTGGGGAAGGATTATGTCGGGCTATCAAAGAAGAAATTTTCAGAAAGATAACTAGAAAACATACCTATATCTTCCTCATGGCTCTTACTGCGTCTCTTCAATGCTACTTTTGCCTGCTTGAATTCTACAATGGCTAAGTTCTTCTTCTGTTTGGGGAGCACGGCTTCCACGCTCTTCAGGAGAAGGTTAACGGCTGAAACAGCAGCTGATGTGTTCATGCTAAATGAAAAAAAAAACAATATACAGAATCTGAAACTGTTAGTAGTATTAGTCTTACTAGACTTGAGAAGATGAAACATAGATTTCATGAAACCGTGAGATAAATCAAGAATCTAAGAGATTTGTGCTATAAGAACAATGTGCTCTTTGATGAGTAGTCTCATGTCTCACTAAGGGTTCTATTGTTCAAATTGAAAAAACTTGCCTTTACGTTTAAATTATTAAACTCTCGTATTTATATTCAAGAAATAGAACATTCTAGCATTTTAAACAAAAAATTATTTCGCAAATTGACAAAGCAAACAGAACATTCTAGCAGTAAAAGCCGTAATCTATTGGTATGAAATAAAGCCATTCGGAGAACCAATTCCTAATTAGACTTTAATCATCTGCTTCATGCTTGGCTAGAATCTGAGAAAGTTCCCAACTTTGGTTCAAATTTTCAGGATTTTTCATCAACAGATACAGGAACCATAAGATTGAATTATCTACTGATGTTCAGCAGAAAGCAAAGTTGTTAAAATGTTTGTGTTTATATTCAAGAAAGACCCAACATTCTACTTTGTTTAACAAGATTTAATCACCGATTAGACTCAATCATCTGCTTCATGGTTGGCTGAAAGTTGCCAACTTTGGTAATTACTTATTCGATTCGAAGATTTTTCATTAACAGATGTTGCAGCAGCCATAAGATTATCAACCCTAAAAATTCAGCTACAACAGATGAACAAAATCTCAACCAAGAACATCCCTAATCTTCTCCAGTAAACCCCCAGAAGCAATAGATTAGAGCATCGTAGAACCATAAATACACACAACTGAAAGGAAATTTCATACAGTAACATCCCAAAAAAAGAAATCAATCAATTCGAATTTCGAAACCTAGAAGAGAAACTTACTCGGGAAGAAGACGAAAAGCGGAGAGAGTATCTTGGAAGATGAAAGCTTTGAGATTTTTGGGTAAACGAGAGTAACCCAGATTTAAAATTGAGCTCAGTTCATTGCAAGCAAATGGGTAAAGATGATTATTCGAGAGAGCTTCTCCTAACATTAGATGTTGGTATCTCTTCATTTGTCTTTCTGGGATCAGACAATCATCATCGTCTAGGTTTCGTTTTTTTCATTTTTCTTTGATATAAATTATAAAGTGTTATCAAACCGGAGCCGGTAATAGTATAAATTAGTTTGGTTTCATCGAGCTCCACTTCTAATTTGTCGCGTAAAAACAAAATATAACATCCACCGCACAAGAGTACATTAATTTCAGTATTTTTGTCTCTCTTTCATAATCATAATTTCATTTCAGTATTTTTCTCTCTCTTTCATAAGCATTAGAATTAGAATTTATTTATTTTATATCTTCTACATAGCATTTATGAATATTTTTATTATATTTCTTCTATATATAATAAAGTTCATATTGATTAATGAAAATCATAAAACGAGTTAAAAAAATTGTAGTGTCTTTGTGACTTTTTATATCTTTTATTTTTATCCTTTGATTTTGGAAGAGTTACTCGTAGTGGTTTTGAGCGTCTTTATCACTTGGTGATGGGAACTTTATCTAGGTGTGGTGCTAGCTCAGCGAATTTCTTTATCAGTTACGGTGCTTCGGCTTTACGAGTTGTGGTGGTCCCGTATCTTCCTATCTATCTGGTTACGTTCAGACGGGTTTTAGGAACCTTCGCACCCCAAACACGCGTTAATTCGATGCAAAAACTGTCATGTTATAGTCTCCATCTCATTTCACTCCTTACGCTTTCTGCTACACGCATCACCTGTTCTTCAAATCGGCGATGAATGAGCTTTGATTCATTTGCTCTCGGTTGCCATCGAAAGGTGTTTTCGGGTGATTCAAGTGACGCATCAAGCTAAAGATGGAGATAGGAAGCTTTGCTGGGGAAGAAGTTCCGGCTGTGGGATTTCGGTGACGGCGGCGATGCTTTTCGGTGCTTCAATCGGCGCACGACGGAGTCTCCAAGGTCTTCCTTTTGATGCCACATAGGTCTTGTTTTTGATCTATCAAACAGTTGTATCACTCTTCGGTCCGTTGGGTGTTTATTAAAAAAATTTGCCAGCAAAAAAAAAAAGTCCTATAAATCGACAAGATTGATTTCAAGACAATCATGCTAAAAATTGTGAGAAATTAATTATTTGTATATATCGATAAGTAAGATCGATTTCAAAAAATTATAGATGAAAAATCCACGTATCACGTAGGTTTTAATTTTAATATTATTGGGGATAGTTGTGCGTCCGCCAATCAGAAGGTGCCACATCGGTTGGGAAGCGTGTCACTTAATCGAGTGGCAGATCCTAACTCTGCCATCACACGACAATGATGAAATAGACATGTTCCGGAAGCCGCCTGACAGATTAGATCACCTGTCTCCGCCCATGATAAGAATCAACCACGACGAAGGAAATGTGATGTTGTACAAGATGGAGAGAGTAAAAACAAGGCATGAATCTTCCTATAAATACAAGGAAATAGAGAGAGAGAGAGAGAGAGGGGGAAGAAGGCTGGTTGGGCATAGAGGAGGTCGAAACTAGACTCTCCTGAGAAAGATGGGAGAAGAGGTTCCCGAGATGTAAAAGAGTCCATAAATCTAAAGGGGTCCTCCCGAGAGGATCCCATAAATTGTGGGAGTATAAATCCACGCCAATTGAATTTGTCAAGTCTTTTAGAGAGATCTGAAATTTCTGAATAAAAACCACCAAAAACACAAACAGAGATCCAAAGTTGGTCTTTTATTGAACTGCTTAGAAAGCTTTTTGTATGAGAGCAAAAGTACAGAGTTTTGCTAGGTAAAGTGCGGATCCCCTTTTTGGTTCACGGCTCGGGGTTGCTTTGTATCATGGTTCGGGTGTCGTCCTGTTCTGGCTCTGGTCAATTGTTCAAATGGTTCGGGTGCCAATGGTTATGTTTTTTTGTCTTTAACCCCGATCCATCTTGTCTGCGATTGAGGTCACGGTACCCAAACCAATCATCCATGGTTCAGGGGTTCTCGCACAAATTTGTCTTGTCGCGGTTAGGGGGCACCCGAACCAACTCACCTTGTCACGGTTAGGGGGCATCCGAACCAACTCACCCTATCACGGTTAGGGGGTACCCGTACCAACTCACTCTGTCGCGGTTAGGGGATACCCGAACCAACTCACTCTACCGCGGTTAGGGACACCCAAACCAACTCCTCTTGTCACGGTTAGGGGGTACCCGAACCAACTCTTCTTGCCACGGTTAGGGGGTACCTGAACCAACTCCTCTTGCCACAGTTAGGGGCACCCGAACCAACTCACTCTGTCGCGGTTAGGGGCACCCGAACCAACTCACTCTGTCGTGGTTAGGGGGCACCCGAACCAACTCCTCTTGTCACGATTAGGGGTACCCGAACTAACTCCTCTTGCCACGGTTAGGAGGCACCCGAACCAACTCACTCTGTCGCAGTTAGGGGCACCTAAACCAACTCACTCTGTCGCGGTTAGGAGGTACCCAAACCAACTCCTCTTGTCACGGTTAGGGGGTACCCGAACCAACTCTTCTTGCCACGGTTAGGGGCACCCGAACCAACTCACTCTGTCGCGGTTAGGGTCCCCGAACCAACTCACTCTGTCGTGGTTAGGGGCATCCGAACCAACTTCTCTTGTCACGGTAAGGGATCTTGTTGCTAATGTTCTTCCATACTTAGTCATTTTTCAATCATTGATTCTCAAGAGGTGGAATCTGACCCCAACAGTTAGCCCCCCAGCTTGGCAGTATAAGTGATGTTATTGCCGAGCTGTAAGTGGTCGAGCTTGAGATCAGCGATTCAAACTGTTTCTCCTAATTTCCCTGAACCGTCGCTTTGATGATGATCCCAAACCATCACTTGCGGATGACCCCGAACCGTCACTTAGTGGTATTGCCGTGTTTATAGCATTATTAATTCAGTTCGGGTTTGCTATGTTACACAAACTCCGCTCGGGGTTTTCGTTGTTTTGATATCTTTATCGGGGAGTGCAAGTATTTTTGCTTATTCCCGAGGTGAATGACGTCACCATTTGCCTATATAACTTGCGATACTTCCCATTTCCTCACTACTTCATTTATTAGAAAATCTCTCCAAACAGGTAACTTCTCTCTTCTTTCTTTCTCTAGTCTTTGTGCTTAAATTTTAATTTTTAGCTTGAGACTCCGTTGTTCTTTCTTCGCCGCCGATCCGTTTGAATTTCCCGATCAGTCTTTAACTGACTCCGCCGCTGTCTTTGAGTTACCCGGTAGTTTATTTGAAGATTCGGATCTGACTTTCAATCTTTTTGAAGGATCTCAACTTGTTCTTCAATTTTTTAAAGGCTTTGATCTATTTTGATAGGCTGCTGAGAACCCCGATCCGTCCTCTGAATCTTTAGAAAACCTAGATTTTTTTTCGTGAGCTGTTAGGGATCCTGATCTATTATATCTTCTAAAGACCCTGATCCGTTTTCAAATTTCAAAGGATGTCTCAGTCATCTGTTCCTGTGTCCCCCGATCCGTATACCCGCTTGTTTGGCATTTCAGGGCAGTCTTCACTTCCCTAACCACCTCTTTCTTCTGATTTATTTCTCGCCCAAAGCTGTAGCCGGGAGGATTCCTCTGGTGCGACCATTTCAGAGGATCTGGATGATTCAAGTGGCTCGGGGGTAGGATCCTCTATCCTTGGCAGGAAAATGGTGCTTTCCAAATCCTCGAAAGCTAGCAGCAATTCCGGGGATCCTTCGAAATTCAAAGTGCCTCAACTTCACGACTCTCCTTTCGACGAGGCGGTGAACCATTTTACTGATGTAATGGATCCCGATCTGCCAAAAATTGAACCAGAAGATTGGTTCTTTGATCCAGCCGTGGCTAGACAGGAATTAAAGCGTCTGATGGGTCCTAACCGTCAAACTTCAAGGAAGAAGAAAATCAAGAGGCGACCCGATCCACCTGGTTCAACCCTCTCAACCTTGGATTCATTAACAGCTCTTAGGCATAGGTTTGGCATTTCGGAGGAAGTCGACCTTGTTCTTCCCTCACCATCAGACCGAGCCAATAATCCTCCTCTCATAATTTTACTCTCTACGAAAGCTTCTTCTACCGCTGCCTATTGTGGTTCCCGATCCCTGAAGTTATTTTACGGTTTCTTTGGAAGTACAACTTGGCCATTGCCCAAATCAACGCTCGGGGAATCAGGCATATGGTTGGCATTCTAACCAGGAGTTATGAATGCGATGTAGAAGTTGGCGTCGAACACCTGATACACTTGCTCGAATTCAGCGTCGTAACAAGAGAGAGTTGAATTACTATGTGTCGGGTAAAGCCAGGAGAAATATTATAAAAGGTTTCCCGACCAAAGATTATCATTGGGAAGATTACTTCTTTCTTGTCCCTATTATCGAAGCGTCAATGGGTCCGAAGTGTCTTCAATTTGTCAAGTCAGGCTGGGGAGAAATTGGTAACCGATCCGTTGCTCGACTTGGGCCACGGTTCGGGGTTGTATTGTTTAGCGATTTTCCTTTGTTAGGTTCTAACCTTGTATAAATATTTTTGTTTTGCAGTGCGTCATCTCCGCCTTTCATTGCCTCCCGATCTGTCTGAGGTTCATGAAGCGCTTTTGGCTCGCAAGTGTAATTGGTCCAGAGATTTCAACCTTCGACGAGTGGAGAGAGCCCGATCCCCTTTCCGAAGGACAATCAGTTGAGCAGTCATCTCCTTCTCATTCTTCAAGAGATACCATGGGAAGACCTACTTTCAGGGATCGGGCTGCTGCGAAAGCCAAAGTGGAGGCAGAGGCAAAAGAGAGAGCGAAGCAAGCAAGGGCGTTGAGTCAATCTCGTCCCCCGAACCCTCAACATACCACTGCTCTTATTCAAGAATAAAACCCCACTGATAACCTACCCGAACTAACTCCTGACTCTTTGGTTCCTCAAGGGGTTATCCTAGGGCTTCGTCCGGCTGAGTCTCAAATTTTGCCGCACAAAGACAAAGGCAAAGGAAAGGCTAAGGAGAAGAAAGCTCCGAGCAGAAAGCGACAGTCATCGATAGATGAAAAGGGTGAAGAAGCGCCGAAGCGACAACGACACGCTGAAGTGTCTCGAGCTATCTCTGAAGCAATTCCTCTCTCCGCCATTCCCATAAGTGCTGAAGGGGCCTACAATGATGCCTTAGTGTCTGCGTCTTCTCGAAGATCACCTGTCCAGGTGATCGTTTCCCTCTAGCCGACACCTTGCTCAGGGAAAAGGCCTACAATGAGGTGTCTCTTCGGGGTGTCATGGTATATTTGATGTTATTTGTTTTGCCTTTGCGTCCTGAACTGCTCAAACATTTTTAACTAACAGTCCTTCTGGTTTTCTTGCAGTTCATATCCCATCTCAACAGGATGGTGATGGGCTACGAGTCCGTTGCCCGCAAGGACCGCGAAAGAGTTAAAGATGCTAGGGGAAAAGCCATTGAGCTGGATGGAAAGCTCAAAGAAGTCGAGGCAAACCACGCTGCTGAACAAGAAAAAACTGTCAAGAGGATCAAGAATCTTGAGGCTGATGCCGAAGGTTATAGAAAGCATATTAAAGAAGCCGATGAGCGGATCATGCGGCTGGAATCCGGCAAAGTGAGGCGGGACACTCACATAGCCAGCTTGACAAGGCAGCTGAAAGCAGCAAACGAGTTGCATGAAAGCAAGCTGGAGCAAACCACGCTGCTGAACAAGAAAAAACTGTCAAGAGGATCAAGAATCTTGAGGCTGATGCCGAAGGTTATAGGAAGCATATTAAAGAAGCCGATGAGCGGATCATGCGGCTGGAATCCGGCAAAGTGAGGCGGGACACTCACATAGCCAGCTTGACAAGGCAGCTGAAAGCAGCAAACGAGTTGCATGAAAGCAAGCTGGAGCAAGCCGTCCTAGGGGCCAAGCACGAGATGCTCTCGTCGTTTGAAGGACAGATCTCCCGAGCCATGAAGCTTCTTGACCACATTGACGGTGAACCGAAAGAAAATATGCTCGACCTCGCACAGATTGAATGCAACCTTCAATTCATCGGGTTGCTTCAGAGTGATGAGCCGCCTTCTCTCGATGCCGAGGCGAAGAGCTTAGCTGAACAGAAAGACAATTTACAAGGAGCTCATGAAACATTTGCTCAGCTCGTGGCCGAGATGAAGGGGATGCTGAAGTTATGTCATGTCCGTTCTGATATACTGAAGGAGCTCAATGACGGTGAGCCCATGGAGACTGCTGCTGCAAGCGTTGGGATCCGGGATTTTTCTGGCTCTAACAAGGGAATGCCAGGTTTAGCTGAGCTTAGTTCAAAGGAGATTGCTGAGGAAACAATCCCCGAACCAACTTCTGAGAAAGCCAACGAGGCCGCTCTAGAGGAAATCGTCATAGAGTTTGCTGAGATGGTACTCGAGGAAGACAAAGTGCCGGGAGGTGATGTAGCTGAGCAACCGGCGGAGCCAGAGCAGAGGGTGGTCACGACCCCAGAGATAACAGAGGGTTATGATCCTCTCTTTTCGTTTAGTCTAAAAAAATCCCCCTTCTTTTTTTGTTTAGCACCTGGACGGCTTTATCCACTCTAGTCCTTGTAAGAACTATTAATTTTTGTTTTGCCGTTGATTGGCTAATCCTATATATCTTTTCGTTCGATAAACTTTTAGGTGTATTGGTTTAATGTGGTAAATCTATAAATGCTTTGCCTGCATTGTCTTTGTCGAGAAGCAGCCGTTCTGACAAACGGATACAAGCTCATGTTTGCGTAGTTATGAGATGATCAGTCTTGGGATGATCATTTCGGTTTGCAGATAGGTTACCATAAACTTACATGTTCCAATAATGATCATTTTTTGCATAGTTTAGCTTGAGATGAACAATTCGGCTTACAGATATGTTAGCGTAAACTTCCCTGCTCCGAAATTGATCATAAGTTTGCATAGTTTAGTTATGCACATTTCGGTTTACGGATACATTACCATAAATATATTCGTTTCGACAATGGACATATGCTTGTATAGTTTTAGGATGAACATTTCGGTTTACGGATACGTTACCGTAAATGTTTCCGCTCCGACAATGAACAAAATATTTGTATAGCACGCTTTTAATCCTGAGACGGATGTGATAGTTTAGATCCAATATGGATGCAAGAGTTCACTACTGTGGCCAACAGTAATGAAGATGTGGCGAGATGCCCGTTGTAATTCGTTTTGTTCGAATATGTCTATTTTGTTAAGACTTAGTGATCCTTGGAGGATGTTAAGTAAAACTTATCGTTAAAATCTTTGCTTTGATAGATCGTAGATTCGATTACAAAGATGAGAGTATACGAGTATACATATACGTAACCACTCCCCCCTCCTTTTAAAGGAGGGGGCAACTGAACCCATCCGAAGACGAGCTGCCTACGTAGCCTTTGCAGGGATCAAGTTCCCCGTAGTTCATGTAAAGTAACTTAGTGATAGTACTTTTTGAGATGCATTGTGTTCCATGATCTCAGTACTGGAACATTTGTCATGGTGGCGAGTTTGTAAACGCCAGGTTTGACAATCTCTATGATTCTGTAAGGTCCTTTCCAGTGTGCTCTCAATTTTCCTGCATTCGTTTCTGCTGTGTTTTGGAAAATCTTCCGTAAAACTAAATCGCCTTCGTAGAATCGTCTTTCTCGAACATTGGAATTGTAGTATTTTGCTGCCGCGTTCTGATAGTTCTGGATCCTGAACAAGGCTTGATCCCTTCTTTCGTTGATCAAGTCCAACTCGTCAAGCATCAATAGGGGATTGAGCCCTTCTTGTTCTGGTAGTAGTCTGCAGCGAATGCTTGGGAAATCTAGCTACGGTGGGATGACACACTCTGTTCCATACACAAGGGTGAATGGGGTTTCCCCCATTACTCGTCTTGGAGTGGTGCGGTGAGACCAGAGTACTCCTTCCAGTTCTTCAGCCCACCGTCCCTTTTTCTCACCAAGGCGCTTTTCAGGCCATCGATGATTGTCTTGTTGATTGCTTCTGCCTGTCCGTTTCCTTGCGGGTTTCGTGGAGTAGACTTTCTGAGCCTGATTTTCCATTTCTCGCAGAAAGCTTTGAAACAATTTGAGATGAACTGCGAGCCATTATCCGTCACGATCTCGTATGGTACTCCATGTAGACATATGATGTTCTTCCAGACAAAGGCCTCCACTTGTGCATCTTTAATGTTAGCATAGGATTTGGCCTCGACCCACTTTGAGAAATAATCTGTCAAAACCAAAAGGAATCACCTTTGCTTTGAGGGATGTAGCGGCCCGACGATGTCCATAGACCATCGCATGAATGGATACGGTGATGAGATTGATGAAAGCACTTCCGTTGGTTGGTGAATCATCGGCGCGTGGCGTTGGCATTTTTCTCATTTGGCCGAAAAATTCTTGCAATCTTTGATAATTGTTGGCCAATAATAACCGTGACGTTTCACTTTTATCGCTAGTGCTCTTCCCCCTGAGTGGTTGCCACACGAACCGTTGTGAACTTCCTCCATGATCTTCCTTGCGTCCTTTCCTTCCACACAGTTTAGCAATGGTCTTGAGAATCTCCACTTAAGGATATTTCTATCGATTAGAACATAACGTACCGCCTGGGCTCGAAGCTTACGAGCTGTCCACTTGTCGGATGGTAGGACGCCGTCGTATATGTATTCTCTGATCGGGCCGAGCCATTCCTTGTCGCAGCCATATTCTGCTTCCTTGTTGATCTCATTTGCTTCTACGTCGGGTTGTGGTTTGATGATGGGGTCGTTGCTGCTGTCGATGAGTGGCGATTCTTCGAGAATGTCTTCTTCCAATAGGGCTGTATCCAGCTCAGCGGATGGTTGGTTTGCCAATTCTTCCTCCGTCTCCTCTTGCCCGGTTGTGACATATGTTGCTTTTTTAGCCGCTTGTGAACGATTTATGACATTCACTGTATCGCAAAGATTGATGCTCGGGTTCTGGATGAATTCCACCGGCATTATTCTTTTGAGATCCAGATCGGAGGTTGATGCAAGGGCTGCAAGTGCGTCGGCTGGGGTGTTTTCTCCTTGTGGGATACGTGTTAGGATGAATTGTTTGAACTGCGCAGCCAGCTCTTTGACGATCTTCAGGTAAGCTTCCATTCGATCATCCTTTGCTGCATATTCGCCATTGAACTGATTCGCAACTAGTTGGGAATCGTAAAATGCGTGAAGTTGCTCGATTTTTAGTCCATTAGCAAGTTTCATCCCGGTAATCAAGGCTTCGTACTCCGCTTCATTGTTGGATGCGTGGAAACCAAGGCGGAAAAACTATTCCAGCAGCTCGCCAGTTGGAGAGGTTAGTCGTATCCCTACTCCCGAACTATTTTTGGAAGACGAGCCATCAACATGGAGTTTCCAGGGTTGGCTTTGTGCTTCGTCATCAATGCCTCCTTCAGGTAGTTCGATAAAAAAATCATCCAGGACTTGGGATTTTGCGCATGTACGTCCGCGATATTCAATGTCATATTCGCTCAGCTCGATTGCCCAGTTTGCTAGCCTTCCTGACAGACTCGGGCTGTGCAGAACAGAACTTATCGGGAAGGTACTTAGGACGACGATCGAGTGAGACTGGAAGTACGGCCTTAGCTTCCTTGCAGACATTACAATGGATAGCGCCAATTTTTCCATCTGCGAATACCTTGTCTCGGCACCTGTAAGGGTTTTGCTGACGTAAAAGATCGGCTTTTGTTCTCCACGCTCGTCTCGGATCAACACGCCGCTTACTGCTGTGGCGGAGACCGCGGTGTACAGAAAAAGCGACTACCCTTCTTCTTGTTTTGTGAGGACTGGAGGGGTAGCCAGGTAAGTCTTCAGTTGTTGAAAAGCCTCCTCGCATTTCTCCGTCCATTCGAACTTCTTGTTCCCACGCAATGTATCGTAGAAAGGCAAGCATTTGTTGGTGGATCGTGAAATGAATCTGTTAAGTGTAGCGACCCTCCCGGTAAGTCTTTGCACTTCCCTTTTTGTCTTTGGTGAAGTAATATGGATGAGTGCATCGATTTGCTTAGGGCTTGCCTCAATGCCACGGTGAATCACTAGGTACCCGAAGAATTCTCCCGAGGTGACCGCGAATCTGCACTTGGTCGGGTTTAACTTCATGTTGTGAAAGTTCAGCTGTGAGAAGCATTCCTCGAGATGAGCGACGTGATCCTGCTTCCTTAGTGCTTTGACCAGCATATCGTCTATATAAATCTCCATTGTTTTTCCGAGTTGATTAGCGAACATCTTGTTTACCAGTCGCTGGTACGTTGCTCCGCCGTTTTTTAGGCCGAATGACATCACATTGTAGCAATATATTCCACGATCCGTTATGAAAGCGGTATTCTCACGATCGTCCGGGTTCATCAAGATCTAGTTGTAACCAGAGAAGGCATCCATGAAAGATAGGGGTGCGTTTCCAGCCGTTGCTTCGACTAGGCGATCGATATGCGGAAGGGGAAAGCTGTCTTTTGGACAAGATTTATTCAGATCAGTGAAGTCCACGCATACACGCCATTTTCCATTCTTCTTCTTGACCACCACTGGGTTAGCCAGCCAATTCGGGTACTTCACCTCAGTTATTGATCCAACGCGCATGAGTCTTTCTACTTCGTCGTTGACTGCTTTGGCTCTGTCTGTCCCAAGTTTTCTCATTTTCTGCTACACCGGTTTGAACGTTGGGTCAACATTCAGTTTGTGGCTTGTTATGCTGATATCGATGCCAGGCATGTCTTCTGCTTCCCACGCGAAAGTGTTGATATTTATCCTCAGGAATGCAATGAGTTCTTCTTTGATCTTTTCTTCTAACATTGCTCCAATTTTCACGCATCACTCCGGACGCTCATTGTCGATGCAAACTGATACTACGGGGTCGCAAGCTGGCTTAGATATTTCTTCCTCGTGATCCTCCGCAATCTGTAATTGCTATAATAGTTTGGAAAACTCATTCACCGGTTCTCTGTCGGTCTTTATTTTCTTGCGCTTTGCATTTGCCACCGGATCGGTCACTGGAATTCTGAGCTTGTGTGCGGCAAGGAAACAGACACGAGACTCTTTTTGGTTTCCACGAATCGTTTTCACTCCGTTTGGTGTAGGGAACTTGAGGCAGAGATGGTAGGTTGAAACAGCGGCGCGCATGGAATTCAACCAGGGAGTCCCCATAAAGACGTTGTAGATTACTGGGTGATCGGCTACGGAGAATTCGATGATTTTTGTCACCTTGCCAGCTTGGACAGGAAGTTTGATCGTCCTTATAGTCATGGTTGTGTCTCCGGAGAATCCAGTCAATGGTTTGGGGGTAGATATCACTTCGGACAGGTCGACATTCATTCTTCTGAGAGTCTCGAGGAAGATTACGTCCACTGTGCTCCCAGTGTCTACCAATACACGTGCTACGTTGCAGTCGTTGATGATTAATTCGATTACGAGAGGATCGTCATGTGGTATGTCGATTCCTATTGTTTCCCCTTCCTCGAATGATATCACGTCATTTGGAAACTTTGATGGTTTAGACCAGTTGATGCTGACGTCCGCCCTTCGCTGGAACGCTTTGATTGATGAAACAGTATATAAGCAGTAGTGAGAGCCTCCCATGATCATACTTATTCTTCTTCTCGATCCGGGGGGTGGTGCTTCGTCATTCCGTCTATCGCGCTTGGAATGGTCCTCTTTTTTCTGGTCGGGTCCGTGTGCGTTCACATCCATCTCGATATCCTTGAGGCTGATGTTCCCTCCGAGTTCGCCAGCTGCTAATTTTTTAGCAAGCTTTAAACCTAGAATTTGGCAGTTGCAGTGGAATGCCCGTAGATGTGATGGTGCTCACAATATGCTGTTTCATCGTAAGAACTTTCTCCTTTGGTCCAAGTGCTCCATGAATTTCTTCCGCGGCCTCGGCCGTACCCAGGGACATCGATCTGATAGTTATGAGCTCCTCGAAATCCCCCTTCGTGTTGCATATAGCCGAAACTTTGGCTATTCCTCTTAGCGTTAGAGGGGGGTTGAAATTTGGGGAGAGTTGTTTGTTGTCTTTGTTTTCCCATACTTCTCGGTTAGGATCTTCTTCGGTGATGAAATCTGCAGCTCGATGCATCGCATCCTGTATCATCGTGGGGGCGTTCAGCGTAATTTCTTTACAAAAATTGGAGTTGAACCAGAGTGCTCGCTTCAGGGCCAGTAGGGCTGCTTTGTTGCTCAGGCCTTCCACTTTGGACATAACAGCTTTGAATCTTCCGATGAAACTCCGGAGTGTTTCTTTCTGCCCTTAAGCTAGGGTCCACAGGTCGGCGTCAGACGTTTCGAGATCCATGAATATGGAGTAATGCTTCAAGAATATCGTAGACAGTTGGTTGTAGCTGTTGATGGAGTTTCGCTCGAGCCTGGAAAACTACTGGAGCGCCGGTCCTTTGAGATGCTCCACGAGGAGAAGGCACTGTCCGGCGTCTCTTTCGTTTTCTTTGAAATTAGAGCGTCCATGGCTATAGGAAAAGCCGTTAGATGCTCTTTCAGATCAGTTTTCCCTTCGTAGATCGGGACTTTCATCTTTCCAGGGTCGAGAATTCTTGTGCTAGTAATTCGTGCCGTGAACGCGGTGTTCTGTGCTTCCTCCAGTACGCGATATATCTCTGGCACCTTGCTAGTTGCTTTGTGCATCATAGATCGGACGGCTTTTATGTCGGCAGCAGCTCGGTCCATATCTGCTCGCATGATAGCTATCTCTTCTTTCTGGACTCGGACTCCTGCTCTGCGCTCTTCGTTGACCCGTGCTTGCTCGGCCTAGAGTATATTCTCCTCCTCTTCGGTTAGCTCTTGATCTCCTTCCAGGCTAGTCTCGCATCTTTCAGTTCGGGTCTGGCAAGCTGCTAGGGGTTCGGAGTTATCACGACTCTCCACATTTTGCTCCATTCGATTCTCCTCCTCCAGATTGATGATTGGGGCGGGCTCCTCTTCGATCGGTGTGTCGCTTGCTCCTTGCATTCCGGGTTCTTGGGGAATTGAGCGGGGTTGAGAAATCTAGGGCCGTTGTGTTGAGGTGCCTCCCGATTGGTCTTGTTTGATCCAGACCTGATCCTATCCCACGGGTTCGACTCGCCGTTGCCAAAGCCTTCAGCTCGCCCGTCATCGTGTTTGTTGAGTTTGTCTTGCTCCTCTGCCTTCTTGAGCAGCGTCTCCAGCATGATCTTCATCTCCGCGAGTATTGTTGAAGTCTCCCCAGCGTTCTCGGATTGGTTCGTCTGATCCTCCATGCCAGTGTTCCTCACATCGGTAGCGTCTTGCTCTCCGTCGTTGGTCATCGTTCTTCGGAATGATTTTGCAGTGGCTCTTTTGAGTAAGAAAATTTCTGGCCCCCTCCTTCTAGCGCCAAATTGTGGGAGTGTAAATTCACACCAATTGAATTTGTCGAAGGTTTGTTAAGAGGGATGAAATTTCTGAGTAAAAACCACGAAAGCATAAACAGAGATCCAAAGATGGTATTTTATTGAGCTGTTTAGAAAGCTTTTCGTATGAGAGCAAAAGTACAGAGTTTTGCTAGGTCAAATTGCGGATCCCCTTCTCAAGAGATGTGCATGTCTATTTATACAAGTTTAAGTCGGCTAAGTTAATGTTTAAGGAGATAAGGAAGATTTCCTAATTCCTCGGGATTTCCTTTTAGCAAAGCCGGCTACCACCATGGGCTTTAAACTTGTCGTATCTCTATTATGGTTTTGAATTCATGGGATCGTTGTCTCTGCCCATATGATCGTCAGCTCGGCCCCAACTTATTATCGTTGAGCCTTGGCTCGGGTGACACCATGGTTCACGGCTCGGGTGACACCATGGTTCACGGCTCGGATTACACCATGGTTCACGGCTCGGATGATACTATGGTTCACGGTTCGGGGTTGCTTTGTATCATGGTTCAGGTGTCGTCCTGGTCCGGCTCTGGTCAATTGTTCAAATGGTTCGAGTGCTAATGGTTATGTTTTTTGTCTTTAACCCTGATCCGTCTTGTCTTCGATTGAGGTCACGGTACCCAAACCAATCATCCATGGTTCGGGGGTTCTCGCACAAATTTGACTTGTCGCGGTTAGGGGGCACCCGAACAACCTCAGCTTGTCACGGTTAGGGGGCATCCGAACCAACTTACCCTGTCACGGTTAGGGGGTACCCGAACCAACTCACTCTATCGCGGTTAGGGGATACCCGAACCAACTCACTCTGTCGCGGCTAGGGGCACCCAAACCAACTCCTCTTATCACGGTTAGGGGGTACCCGAACCAACTCCTCTTGACATGGTTGGGGGGGTACCCGAACCAACTCCCTCTGTCACGGTTAGGGGCACCCGAACCAACTCACTCTGTCACGATTAGGGGGCAGCCGAAACAACTCCTCTTGTCACGGTTAGGGGGTATCCGAACCAACTCCTCTTGCCACTGTTAGGGGCACCCGAACCAACTCACTCTGTCGTGGTTAGGGGCACCCAAAACAACTCACTCTGTCGCGGTTAGGGGTACCCGAACCAACTCACTCTGTCGCGGTTAGGGGGCACCCGAACCAACTCCTCTTGTCACGGTTAGGGATCATGTTGCTAATTTTCTTCCATACTTAGCCATTTTTCAATCGTTGATTCTCAAGAGGTGGAATCTGACTCCAACATCTTCCACAACACTTCGTCTCCTTGGCTGCTCTTGCACATTCATGCCGTTCAAGGCCTGAACCATCTGTTGCATCTGCTGCCTTAGATCCACCATCTCTCTGCCAATACGCTCAACATACGCTTGGCCGAGAGTCAATCGTCTAGGAACATCCATGATAAACAATATAAAACAGAGGATAGATGATAACCTTCACTCCAGCAACCTGGGTCGCTCTGATACCACTTTGATGCGTGTAGCAGGAAGCATAAGGAGTGAAATAGATGGAGACTGTAACAAGATAGCTTTGACACCGAATTAACGCCTGTTTTGGGCTGCGAAGGTTCCTGAAACCAGTCTGAACACAATCTGAACGTAACCAGATAGATAGAAAGATACGAGATCACCACAACTCGTAAAGCAGAAGTACTAGAGCTGATAAAGAAAACCGCTGAGCTAGCACCACACCTGGATAAAGTTACCACCACCAAGTGATAAAGACGCTCAAAATCACCACCAATGACTCTCCCAAAATCAAAGGATAAAGGTAAAAGATCTAAAGAGATCCAAGAGGTCACAAAGACACTCCAATTTCTAAAACTCGTTTTCTGATTTTCATTGATCAATATCAGCCTCATTATATAGAGGAAATACAATAAAACGTCTATAAATGCAACTCTACATGCATAAGACATAGAAGAAATAAATTCAAACTCTAATATGCATGAAGGAGAGAGAAACAGATTGAAATAACTGCAGTTTTGACTGTGGACGAAAATGAATCTTCATGTATTTTTTTGGGCAGATTACCAGCAGATAAATACTTCAGCAGAAGATAGCAAACCAACGGCAGACCAATGGCAGATAATATATTTAGCAGACAATTGACAGACCAATGGCAGATAAATATTCAACAAACCAATGGCAGATCAATGGCAAACTGATGGCTACTAGACCAGAAACAACAATGTGATCGCCAACCCGTTTTGCTTCTCTTTTCCCTGGTTGTTACCTTGGCTTGCACATCTGCTCACAATAATTATTAATTTTGATAATTATTTAAATTATAACAAAATTAGTTCATGGGTCAATTATTTTAATTATTAACCCACTAATTTAAGGGATAATTTGCTCAATAGATAACTATATTGAGCTTTATAATAAAACATATAGCCATGTAAATTATATAATGGAGCAATTAGCCATTTCAATGTCATTTAGACAAAAATATCCTTTTATTTAAGTGAAAATGGCTGACGAGAGATAGAGGCGAGAGGGGTGCAACATCACCATTTTTTTTGGGGTAGTATTTTGTTTTTTCTGTGCATAACAAATTCTTCGTATTCTAATTTGTGTTTCGCTTTGATCTCATACTATCAATTGATTAAATCTAGCAAGCCTACTAAAAAAACACATATTTTTCCGCTTCTAACATGGGTTGAAATTTTTTTAAAAGAACACAAATTTCTCAAAATTGTGAATATTGTTTCTGATGAAGAACATGTCATTATATATAAAAACAAATAGTATATAATATCGCACTATATATAAAAAATAGACTAATCCGAGTTCTACATGAAAACCATAAAATATACTTATTCTTTTAAAATTAACAAAATACATTACTTTTGGTTTTTGAGTTTATTTATAAAGGCACAAATCTTATTTTTCTCGTATGACATTGTTTGAAGTTTAAAAAATAGATAAAAATTTCTGAAAAAATGAATAAGTCAATGCTTCGTTCAATATACATTACAGTGAATAGTGTTTTAATGAAAAACATATTTTTCTATATAGAAACATATAGAACATGCATCAATCTATGCGTTCTATATAGACTGACGTAAACGTTATTTTGGTTCTATTTAACATAACCCCTACATATAGTAATTCTAAATCCAAAATACTAAATAATAAACTCAAAAACTAAACTCTAACAAACAAAAATAGGTAACCTTAAATAAATTCAAAACCTAAAAATGATATTTTCTTAATTGTGCAAGAAAACTAGTATATTATATGGTTTATATGTAGTTATTGCATCAGTTCACCATAACTTCTACATAACTAAACATTATATCCAAAATACTAAATTCTAAACTCAAAATGCTAAACCCTAATCCAAATTTTTTTTTTTAACACTTTATAAATCAACTCAAAACCCGTAAATGATGTATTTTCTTAATTTTGAAAGAGTTAGTTTATTTTATGGTTTCTATATGAAATATATGTAAGTCTATATAGAAAAAAACGTGAGTCTGTCTCTTCTATATAGAATGAAATGTTTTCACTTAGTTACATATTCGTTTCGAGTAATTGTTGTTCGTTTTGAAAAATTCAAATCACAGTATGATCGAAATTTTACTAGGATTACAAGTTTAAATAAGTTTGAGAGAGAGAGAAAGAGAGAGGGATGATTGCCATATTATAATTTATATACAAAATATCGTAATACTTCCTTTCATATAGTTATTTGACAAATTATAATTTTTTAGTGGTTAATATTGCCTATTTCTCTTAATTTAATTAAGTTATGGAAGGAGCGTTTTGTGAAGGATTTGCTATTTGACAGAAGATGATTGTAGTTGAGGTGACAAGACGAGGCTCATTTCCGAGAAAGTTAACGCAAACGCGTAGAAGTACATACAATTAAATATTGATGAGTTTTAACGAGGTTTAGGACAAGAATTAAGGTTAAAAATATTGGGATTATGGTTAATTTCACGATGTAGAAGTTAAATATGAATTATTGACAAATTAAATGAGTAAGGCGAACAATGTTACTATAGGATAGTCACGTAAACGTTTCTATAAACATGTAAAAGTTTTCAAAAACTTGTGTAAGTTTCATAAATATTTATGAAATTCTTTGAAACATGGTAGAAAAACTTTTTATGTTACTAAAAACATATTCTTATTACCAAAAATATTTTGTTGATATCTTATTATATAAGTTGGATGCATTTAATGTGACTGTAACACGTATGCAGAATTATACTCATCAGATCGCAATATATGTCATTGTTAATTTACATTGTGACACGTGTAATTATATTTTTTCATTTTTTGGTAATAAGTTTTTCGTTTTAAAAATACTTTTAAGTAGAATAAAAAAATTTCATTTAAAAAAAATTATCTTTCCGTTTTAATATTTTGTAAGAAAAGTGATACAATTTTAAAATATATAAAAATGTAAATAATAAAATTGAAAAGTTGACGAAAAAAATAAATAATTTGTTTGTGAATATAATTATTTCGGTTTTATCCAAACTGAAGAAATCCAATGGAGACTCCCAGAGTTAAAGGACATGTATCTTTGGAACAACACTTTCACCGGTTTTGAAGGATCCTCAGATGATTATTGTACTATGATTCTAACATCTCTATGTTTTAATGCTAGTGTGATGCTAGAGTTTTAGAGTTGGTTTAAAAGCCGAGGCAAAAACTACTCTCACTAAAACATTAGCATCGCTTTGTTAGATGAACTTAAGGACCACTAGTTTTCCCCCAAGAAATTTCGATAGGAAAAATTATAAATAAACATCATCAAATTTTTTTTTTTTTAAACTGAAAGTATACTCAACACATATTTTTTTTTGGTTAAATAATTTATTTGTTAAAGAAGAAAATAAAACTCATGGGAAACATTTTTGATGAATCAACGGCAAGAGATAAATTAGTCATGCACAGATAAAGACATTATAGGATTCACAAAGTTACACCATACATGCTTGTCTTCTCCCAAAAGATGAAAAAGGAAGAAACTCATGAGCTTCATTCATACACGGCTCCATCTCTCTTTCTCTTTTGCATTTCACATTTCGACTTTTGAATCTTGATTAGACTAGTGTCAAATGTGTTAAGAATGAGACAATCTCTCTTTCTTTCTTTTTTGTTAACCAAAAAATTCGGACAAAGTCCCTAGTCTCCTCGGGCCGGGGACCATGTTAATGTAGTCCCTTTTCCGTTGCGGTACCCGAACTGAGACGTCTAAAACCTTCCCTTACCTACGTCTGGTGAGACAATCCTCTTGGATCCCTCCAAGTTTTATAACATTAGGGGTCTTTTAATAAAATTAGAGTTAAGTGATTTCACTACAATTCAGACCAAATATACATTCGCATACTATTTTATTGGATTTGATTTTTTTTTAAATGGAAAAAGGGTCACATTTTTTTACATTCCAACTCCCAAATCTAAACACGGCCTTGCCCTTTGATTTTGACATGCACCCAATACCCAATTGATATTAATGAATTAATTATAGTCTAATGATTCGGTATCTACGTAATTATTTTACTTCAATAAATCCAATCGAGAAACATATATATTTCGTTAATCGCTCGACCCACAGTATTTTTGTAATCCCAATTTTTTTTTTCTTTCTCTAGAGAATTTTAGAACGTTGGGATACTAGTGTGAACAATGATGTGGAAGATTGAATAATTATTAAAAAAAAATTGTGATTCTTGTGTAAAACGTTATTTTAACACAGAAAGATTCGTGGGGGTATATATAGAAAGAATAAAGGCATAAAATTGGGTCAATTTGTGTAATAACCATATTGGGGTGATTAATAAACAAAATAGCCATGGTATTGGAGTAATTAAACAAGTAACTATCTTAGTGTTGAACTGCCGATTTTATCCCTGGCCGAACTCACAGACGACTTTGAAGAGAGAGAGAGAGCGTCCGCTGACGTCATCAACGAGTGGAAGCCTACGCATTGATGCCACGCCACTCTATAGTCTATACCATGACTTTTTTTGTTCAAATCCATCACTCCATTATCATAACATAAACTTTTCTTTTTTATTTGAATTTTTTAATTCTTTCCCATTTCGTTATGTGGCTGGAAATGGAAATAATGTATGATTAAAATTACTTATACCATTTTTTAATTTCTGGATGATGCGTACATGAACTTTTACAGAGGATGAAAACAGTTGGGTAGTAATTCAAGATACTGTACAAACATTACAGAGATAATGGATAATGTACAAACATTACATAAACCGTGTGGTTACCCATATGCATCAGTTGTCCAAATGGTGACTTAACCAACATCTCAAAGTGACTTTATCCGTTTCTGACCAACCGATTCAAAGCCGGTTTGGATAATCCGTCCTAACAACCTATTTTCTACAAATTCAATGAAAACACATATATATTCAACATTTCGACACTAAATTTAAGTGTTTTTACACCATATCGCAAACGATTTAATGACTAACTTATCAAATAGAATAGTACTGCGAAATAGAATAGTATCGCAAAATATGTAAAATAGTATAGACTCTACGTTTTTTCATTTTGTTATATAGCCGTTTCTGAGTAATTTGTGTTTGTTTTTAAAAATTCAAATCATAGCATGTGCAGAAAAAAATCAATGTTTTTTTAATAGATTTACGAACTTGGATCATTCTTTTTAAAAAGATAGAAAGCAAATAAGAATCAAAGGGGGAAAAAGTTTATAAAGAAAATGAAAGAGAGAGAAGTACATGACATACAACATGCAATGCCATCTCACCCACTTGATCGCGTGTGCGTTATAGGGAAGGTAGAGTGGCAATTAATATATATAATATACAAAATATCGTAGCCATGGGCTTGCTATTGTTAGTTAGCTAATTATCAAAAAAAATATAGCTATTCCGCCCAATTTCCCCAAAACTATATCATCCTCACAAATCTTCACCAGAAAAAAACCCAAAAATAAAGGTCAATAATATGAGCTTCTTTCTTATCGTACCATTGTTCTTCTCTTCTCCACTTCAATTTTTTGCAACACTTTTGCTTCTCTTGCCATCCGGACGAAAGAGATGCACTTCTCGAGTTCAAGATTCGGAAGCTTAGTGAGTTTCTTGATTTTGATAATCACTTGGTGGATGTTACCTCATATCCAAAGACAAAATCATGGGGAAACAGCAGTGATTGTTGTGTTTGGGATGGTGTCACTTGCGATGCCAAGTCGGGTGTGGTGATCGGGATAGACCTTAGTTGCAGCTGCCTCCATGGAAATTTCAAACCCACTAGCAGTCTTCTTAGACTCGGACATCTCCGAAATATAAACCTTGCTTACAACAATTTAACCACCTCTCCAATCCCGTCCCGTTTGCAAAATCTTATGGGGTTAGAAAGCCTTAACCTTTCACATTCTTCATTTTCAGGTCGAGTTCCAACACAGATTCTTCGTCTAACCAAGTTGGTGTTTGATAAGCCTGATCAAGCGCAGTACAGGAGGAAACAGAGGAAATCTCACAAAGAAGGAGAGCCGACAGATTGTTAAGATGATGATATGGCAGCTTTTTAATAAAGGAGGAAACACTCTGCTTCTTTCAGAGGTTTACAACTGACTTGTATTTCTTTTATATAAAGTCGTGTGTGACTTGATCTTCATTTTTTTAGCTGGAATTTGAGAAAGAAGACGATGGTCTTTGAGGAGTGCAATCTGGGATTGTTCTCATTTTTCGATTGTTCCAGTGTTCTTGGATTTCATTTTCTTTTCAATGAAATAAGGGATTTACAGTGTTTTGGGATTGAGTTTGAGTGAGATTGAGAGAAATTACATCCAAACTCTATCAATTGGTGAGTCGTAAGCTCGGGGAATCATCGCGATGGTGCTACTCGATGATGGAGGTGATCGAGTGGAGGCGTTGGACAGATCCATGGGCGAGTTACAGAATAAGGTGGAGGTGATCTCGGGAGGATGGGATCGATTAACGCGATCGCATGGAGAATTGACGGATCGAATGGGAGCGATGGAGATAATGAATAAAACGAGCAGTTGCAGTCAAGTTTGAATATTTCTTCACCTTGAATAAGTCCTCCGATGTTGTAGGAGTTGAGGTCTAAGTTTATTAGCTGTTAGATCCGTTTGTTTAGGTCAATAAGTTAGAGTTGTAAGGTCTATATAAGACCAGAGATTAGTCTTAATAAAAAGAAGATGAATTTCAGTTTTTCTCTGTGTTCTTCGATTACAATTCTCTGAAATTCTTGCTAGATAACAAGTGGTATCAGAGCCAAAGCCTGGTAAAAAGTGAAAATGAGTGATAAGGATGCGATGGTGATACCTAAATTCGATGGAGACTATGAGCATTGGGCAATGCTCATGGAGAATTTACTGAGATCAAAGGAATGGTGGAACCTCGTGAAGACAGGGATCACACAGCCGGAGAGAGGGGTGATCTTGACCGGAGCTCAGAGAACGGAGCTGGCGGAGTTGACAGTCAAAGATCACAAGGTGAAGAACTACCTATTTGCCTCCATTGATAAGACGATTCTAAAAACAATCTTGAAGAAGGAAACGTCTAAGGATCTGTGGGAGTCAATGAGGAGGAAATATCAAGGCAACAACCGAGTGCAGAGCGCACAGTTGCAGAGGCTAAGGAGAAACTTCGAAGTGCTGGAGATGAAAGTCGGAGAGACCATCACCGACTACTTCTCAAGAGTGATGGAGGTGACCAACGATATGAGAAACCTTGGAGAGGACATGCCGGATTCAAAAGTAGTGGAGAAAATACTCAGAACCCTGGTGGAGAAGTTTACGTATGTTGTGTGTGCCATTGAGGAGTCAAACGACATCAAACAGCTGACAGTGGACGGGTTGCAGAGCTCTTTGATGGTGCATGAACAAAATCTGAGCAGGCATGTTGGAGAAGAACATGCTTTAAAGGTGGAAGGATCATGGAGAACTGATGGAGAAAGAGGCCGTGGGAGGTACCCAACTTATGGAAGAGGACGAGGAGGTTACCAAGGTCGTGGTAGAGGAAGCACGAGCTACAACAAAGAGCTGGTGGAGTGCTTCAAATGCCACAAGAAGGGACATTACAAGGCCGAGTGTCCAGAGTGGGAGAAAGAAGCTAACTATGCTGAGCTAGAGGAGGACATGTTACTGATGGCGCATGTTAACATGATCAAAGGAGAAGAGGAACATGTTTGGTTCATAGACTCTGGCTGCAGCAACCACATGTGTGGAACCAAGGAGTGGTTCATTGATCTAGACATGAATTTTCATCAAAATGTGAAACTTGGTGATGATAGGAAGATGCAAGTAGAAGGACGAGGCAATCTGCGTCTTGAGATCAATGGAACAATCACGGTGATCACCTCAGTCTATTTTGTTCCAGGATTAAAAAACAATCTGCTCAGTGTTGGTCAACTACAGCAGAAGGGTTTGAGAATCGTGATTGAAGACGATGCTTGTGAGGTTTGGAACAAAAAACTGAGGAAGCTGATAATGTATTCTGTCATGTCAAAGAATCGTATGTTTGTCATACTAGCGAGTGTGAGGAAGCCAAGGGAGACACTTGAAACTAAGTGTCTACAAGTAACAGAGGAGACGGGTCAACTATGGCATATGGGGTTTGGACATCTCAGTAACAGAGGGCTAAAAGCACTAGCAAAGAAGCAGATGGTGAATGGGATGCCAAACTTCAATAGTGATGAAACTGATGAGGCTATATGCGAGATATGCATGAAGCACAAACAAAACCGTGAAAGCATTCCTAAGAAGAGTGACTGGAAATCAACCCGGGGACTGCAGCTGGTTCATAGTGACATCTGCGGACCAATCACACCAACATCTGAAGGAGGAAAGAGGTATATTATCAATTTCATTGATGATTACAGCAGAAAGTGTTGGACGTTCTTTCTCGCAGAAAAATCAGATGCAATCAGTGTTTTCAAAGAATTCCGAGTAGCTGCAGAAAAGGAATTGGGGCAAAGCTTGGTGTGTCTTAGAACTGATCGTGGAGGAGAGTACAACTCGAAACACTTAGAAGAATACTGCAAAGAACATGGGATAAGGAGGCAGCTTACTGCAGCTTACACGCCACAACAAAACGGCATTACAGAGAGAGAAAATCGCAGTGTCATGAATATGACGAGGTGCATGCTACTTGAGATGTCTGTGCCACGGAGGTTCTGGCCAGCGGCAGTACAGTACGCAGTACACATTCTGAATCGCAGTCCAGCTGCTGCATTGGGAGATGTCACACCTCAAGAGAAATGGAGTAATCTCAAACCGACGGTGGAGCATCTTCGAGTGTTTGGGTGTGTCGCCTACGCTTTGGTGCCCTATGAGAAGAGAATCAAACTGGATGAGAAGAGTATCAAGTGTGTCATGTTTGGTCTAAGCAAAGAATCAAAGGCATATCGTCTCTACAACCCCGAGACAAAAAAGATTGTGGTAAGTCGTGATGTCCACTTCGATGAGAGCAGAGGTTGGAACTGGAGTAAGAATGAGGAGGTAAGAGAACTGGTCTGGGACGAATCAGTAGCAGAAACTGAAGAAGGAGAAGAGACTGGGGAAGGACCTGATCCACCTGAAAGAAACACCGATGAAGTTGATGAAGAAGAAGAAACTGCAGAACAAGAGACGCAACAACAAATAATTCCGGAACCAATCAATACGAGAGAAGGATCAGGGAGACAAAGGCAAGCTCCAGTATGGATGAGAGACTATGTTGCAGGAAACTCTGGTTTCTTTGTCTCAGTGGATGGAGAAGATATAATTGCCATGTTTTTTGCTGATGATCCTGAAAGTTTCGAAGAAGCTGTATTAGAGAAAGTGTGGAGAAAGGCTATGGAAGCAGAGATAGCCTCTATAGTTGAAAACAAAACGTGGGAACTGATGGAATTGCTGGAGGGAGCCAAGGTGATTGGAGTAAAATGAGTTTACAAAACCAAACTCAACAAAAAGGGTGAAGTCGACAAGTTCAAGGCGAGATTGGTCGCAAAGGGCTATCACCAGAAGGAGGGAGTTGATTTCTACGAGGTGTTTGCTCCTGTAGCAAAGTGGGACACCATCAGATCACTTCTAGCTGAGGCTGCAGGAAGCAGATGGACAGTGTATCAGCTAGACGTCAAAAGTGCATTCCTACATGTGGAGCAGCCGAAAGGATTTGAGGTGGATGGAGAGGAAGAGAAGGTGTACAAGCTAGAGAAGGCATTGTACGGGTTAAAACAAGCTCCAAGAGCTTGGTATAGTCTCATTGAGGGGTACTTTCTGAGCCAAGGATTTGAAAAATGCTACTGCGAGCACACTCTCTTCATAAAGCAAAGAAATGGTGAGGTTCTGCTGGTGAGTCTCTATGTGGACGATCTGATTTACACTGGAAGTTCTAACGAGTTGCTTGAGGAATTCAAAGGTTCTATGATGGAAGAATTCGCAATGACAGACTTGGGAAAGATGAAGTTCTTCTTGGGAGTAGAAGTGATACAAGACAGTCATGGCATCTTCATCAATCAGCAGAAGTACGCAGAAGAGACACTTAAGAAGTATGGAATGGAAGAATGCAATTAAGTGAAGAATCCGATAGTTCCAGGCCATAAACTGTCAAAAGTAGGAGCTGGAGAAGCTGTGGATCCAACAATGTTCAAACAATTGGTGGGAAGCCTGAGGTATTTGACTGCTACTAGACCAGATTTAATCTATTCTGTAAATCTAGTTAGCAGGTATATGGAGAATCCAACTGAATAACATTGGCTAGCCACCAAGAGGATCCTAAGATATGTTCAAGGGACTGTTGAATATGGGATTCGATACAAGTCGAGAGGAGAGCAGAAACTGGTCGGGTATGTTGACAGTGATTATGCAGGGGATGTTGATGATCAAAAAAGTACGTCAGGATATGTGTTTATGATGGGAGGAGGAGCTATTTCATGGGCCTCAAAGAAGCAACCGATCGTGACACTGTCAACAACAGAAGCAGAGTTTGTTGCGGCTGCATATGGAGCTTGTCAAGCTGTCTGGTTAAGAAACGTGTTAGAAGAAATCGGGTCTGGTCAAGGAGAAGGAACAGTGATGTATTGCGACAATAGCTCCACAATCAAGCTGTCAAAGAATCCTGTGCTTCATGGAAGAAGCAAACATATACATTTGAGGTTCCATTTCCTGCGCGAGTTAGTAAACAATGGAGTCGTACAACTTGAGTACTGCTCAACCGGAGATCAGTTAGCAGACGTCATGACAAAGGCGACCAAGCTTGAAGTGTTTGAGAAACTAAGGAGAAGAATGGGAGTTTGTACCAAGGGTGAGTAAACTGAAAGGTGAAGTTTTCAGTTTAGGAGAGGGAATAATGAATAAAACAGAGCAGTTGCAGTCAAAGTTTGAATATTTCTTCACCTTGAATAAGTCCTCCGATGTTGTAGGAGTTGAGGTCTAAGTTTATTAGCTGTTAGATCCGTTTGTTTAGGTCAATAAGTTAGAGTTGTAAGGTCTATATAAGACCAGAGATTAGTCTTAATAAAAAGAAGATGAATTTTAGTTTTTCTCTGTGTTCTTCGATTACAATTCTCTGAAATTCTTGCTAGATAACAGGAGACACAAATGAGTTCGATCGCGGCGATTATAGATCGACTCGAAAATCATACACTCGCCGCTTCGTCAAAATGCAAAGCGATCGCCGAATCATCAGATCCTCATTTTCAGGTAACATCTCAATCTCCCCGGAATCAACCAGAGGTGGGTGTATTAGGTTATCAGGGAACTCAACAGGTTTTTGCTAGTAGAGAAAGCTTGTTGAAAAAGATCGAGTTACCAGTTTTTGATGGTTCGATGCCGTATAGGTGGATTTGTCGTGTTGAGAGATATTTTCGTGTGGCTCAATACACGGAAGAACAGAAGTTAGAGCTCATTTCGCTCAGTTTAATTGGTCCAGTTTTGAATTGGTATACCTGGGAAGCAGCAGAGGAACTATTCATCACTTGGATTCAGTTTAAGAGAAGGATGTTAGAGCGATTTGCAGAGTCCATTGATGATGAGCCAAGGAATCGGCTATGTTCACTGAAGCAGACAGGGTCCATTCAATCCTATGTCAGTGAATTTGATGAGCTAATAATGATGGTCAAAGGAATTGATGAGGATAATCTGGTTAGCAAGTTTTATATAGGACTTAAACTAGAGATGCAAGAGGTGATAAAGATGAAGGAGCCGAAGGGCTTAAGGAATCACATTGCGGCAGTAGTTAAAATGGAGTCTAGTGCATTTTGTCAACTGCTTGGTGAGAGAAATAACTCGCGATACTCTGATAAATCAAACAACACTTATC
Organism: Pseudoturritis turrita; assembly: GCA_900406555.1. Lineage (NCBI taxonomy): Eukaryota > Viridiplantae > Streptophyta > Magnoliopsida > Brassicales > Brassicaceae > Pseudoturritis > Pseudoturritis turrita. Next base: position 710,366 of record OVBL01000568.1, read on the forward strand.
GAACACCAAGAGTGAACACGTACACACCCCGGCTTACTCAAACTTCAACCACAATGATAATTGATAAGCCTAAGATGTTAGAAGCAGGGAAGCCGGTTCCACCACCATTTGCTCGCCCTCATCAACATTTAACACCAGCTGAGCTCGCTGAACTAAAAAGGCTCAAGCTGTGTTTCAAATGCGGAGCTAAATGGTTTAAGGGACACATATGTAGCAATCTTGAATTATAAGTGTTGACATTAGTGGATGGGGTGGAAGTGGAGATTTTGGAGGAATGTTGGGATGATGCGATACAAGAAGTTGAAGAACCAGAGTCTCAATTGCTGGAACTATCTCTATTCTCATTTTTGGGGACTGATTCACCAACTACGACAAAAGTGCGTGGTACAGTAGGCACAACTTCCATGGTGATGCTTATTGACAGTGGAGCGACTCATAATTTTGTTACTCCAATGTTTATTAAGAAGGCACGCTTACAAATGATCGTCAATCCTAATTTACAGATTCTTTTGGGAACGGGTATTTTGGTGAATGGCATGGGAGTCTGTAGAGATATACACATCGAATTACAAGGGTTGAAGTTTGTAATCGATTGTATCTCTTTGGAGTTAGGAGGTGTGGACATGGTGTTGGGAGTTCAGTGGTTAAGAACATTTGGGAAATGTGAGGTAGATTGGGATTCTCACGAATAGAGTTTTAAACATGAAGGCAAAATAGTGACGCTGTTGGGGGAAAGCGACTTACATCTCCCAAAAAGTTATTTGCAGACATTATTTACAGCGGTGACTGAATCAGAGAAGGGGATGGGGCACTGGTTTTATAATCATAACTATGAAGATTCTGCTATTCTGTTGGTACCGGCTGTATTAAAACAAGTTTTGGGCAGTTTCTCACAAGTGTTTTTGACTCTAACTGGTCTGCCACCAATCCGGGGACGTGAACATCAAATTATTCTGAAACCAGGTATCTTACCAATTAGTGTACGCCCTTATCGCTATCCGCAAGCTCATAAGGAAGCGATGTCTACTTTGGTAACATAGATGCTTGATAAAGGGATTATTCATCCTAGTAGAAGTCCCTTTTCGGGCCCTGTCCTATTGGTCAAAAAGAAGGATAAGTCATGGCGATTATGTGTTGACTATATAAATCTCAATCAAGCTATAGTGGCAGATAAGTTTCCAATTCCCATGATAGATAAGCTTTTAGATGAATTGCATGGTGCTGTCATTTTTTCCAAGCTGGATCTTACTGCAGGCTATCAGCAGATACGAATGCAGCCTCATGATGTCGAGAAAACTGCTTTTCTTACGCACGATGGACACTATGAGTTTTTAGTGATACCATTTGGGCTCACTAATGCCCCAACGACATTCCAAGCCCTGATGAATGAGTTGTTTAGGCCTTACTTGGGGAAATTCGTATTAGTTTTCTTCGACGACATTTTCGTCTATGGCTCTAGCATGGAATCTCATTTGGAACACTTGAAGGTGGTGATGAAATTTTTTACAGAATACCACCTCTTTGCTAATAAGAAGAAGTGTTTATTTGGTCAGAGAAAGGTCGAGTACTTGGGGCATGTTATTTCAGCGGAGGGTGTTGCTACGGATGATACCAAGACACCTTCGATGAAACTGTGGCCAACACCGAAAAATGTGAAACAGTTGCGTGGTTTTCTGGGACTGACAGGGTATTATCCCGTTTCATTAAAGGGTATGGTACCTTAGCTCGACCATTGACTTGCTTGTTGAAGAAGGATCAATTTCTCTGGTCGGACTCGGCTCAATCCGCTTTTGACAAATTGAAAGAAGCAATGGTGAGAGCTCCGGTTCTTGCTCTGCCTTATTTACATAAGCTTTTCGTAGTCGAGTCTGATGCATTGAGTTTTGGTGTGGGAGCAGTTCTGATGCAAGACAAACAACCAATCACTTATTTTAGCCACGGTCTTACACCAAGCGAGCAATTGACATCCATATACTAGAGGGAATTGATGGCAGTCGTGATGGCGATACAAAAATGGAAACATTACTTGATGAGAAGCAGATTTGTCGTTCATACTGATCAGACAAGCCTCAAATATCTTCTTGAACAACGTGAAGTGAGTATGGAATATCAGAAATGGTTGGTGAAGTTACTGGGGTATAATTTCGATATTGTCTATAAGCCGGGAGTTGATAACAAGGCTGGTGATGGGTTATCACGTATGAGCCAGTCTGGTGCTTTATCTCTTATGTATACCCTGTTTTCTTTTACACTTCCTAGTGCTATTCAACTCCAGGATTTGTACAAAGAAATCGCAGAAGATACAACCATTCAACATTGGATTGAACAGGTGAAGACGGGTGAAATGATGAGATCCAGTTTTACTGTTACAGAGGATAAATTGTGGTACAAGGGTCATCTGGTTATACCCAAGACCTCTTCATTCATTCCTACCATTTTTTTTTTAATGCAATGATGGATATTCAGGTGGTCATTCAGGGGTTCTTAAAACGGTGAAACGTATCCAACAGTGGTTTCAATGGGAAGGGCTCTTTAAACTGGTACAGAAGTATGTTGCGGAGTATCCGGTATGTCAGACGCATAAGTACTCGACGCTCTCACCAGCGGGTTTGTTACAGCCACTGCCCATTCCACAGTTGGTGTGGGAGGAATTATCGACGGATTTTGTTGAAGGGTTGCCCACTTCACACGGGTATAATGTCATTTTGGTTGTGGTGGATCGCTTGAGTAAATATACACATTTTATGGGTCTTAGACATCCTTTTCAAGCAAGTGATGTGGCTAAACGATTCGTGACCGAGATAGTACGTCTTCATGGGTTTCCCAAGTCAATAGTATCCGATAGAGATCGAGTGTTTTGAGCTCGTTTTGGAGGGAGCTATTTCGTTTATCGGCGACTAAACTCACATTTAGTACCGCTTTTCATCCGCAGACCGTTGGTCAAACGGAGGTGCTCAATCGTTGCTTAGAAATGTATTTGCGATGCTTTGCTTCCAGCCACCCTCGCACTTGGTATAAGTTTCTGAGTTGGACAGAATTGTGGTACAATACATCTCATCACACTTTCCTAAAGATAACACCTTTTCGCGTTGTATATGGTCGGGATCCTCCAGCTTTGCTACGGTTTGAGCAGGGCTCTACAGAGAATGTGGATCTTGAGGCCTTGCTGTTGGAAAGAGATGTGATGTTGACAGAGATAAAGAATCATCTCAGCCATGCTCAACAATTAATGAAAAATAATGCAGATAAGAAACGACGTGATGTGGAGTATGAACTGGGCGTTTTCGTCTATCTTAAACTGCGTCCCTATAGACAACAAACGGTAGCTCGTCGGGTTTGTCAGAAGTTATCAGCAAAATATTTTGGTCCTTATGAGATTGTTGAACGTGTGGGTAAAGCAGCTTATCGCTTGAAATTGCCACCTGAAGCAAAGATCCATTCCATCTTTCATGTGTCTCAATTGAAAGTGGTGTTGGGGAAGCATCATCAGGTTCTATCTCTTCCTTTGTTGCGCTCAGACGTGGATGATATTGTCGTAGCACCTGAATCTATTATGGATACTCATTACAATAAGACTGGCGGTTTGGAGCTGTTGGTTAAGTGGATGGGAATGCTAGAGCGGGACAAGTCTTGGGTTGGACTTAAGGTTTTTCGTTCTCAGTTTCAAGATTATCAGCTTGAGGGCAAGCTGAATATCGAAGAGGGGGGTATTGATAAACCTGATCAAGCGTACTACAGGAGGAAACAGAGAAAATCTCACAAGGAAGGAGAGCCGTCGGATTGTTAAGATGATGATATGACAGCTTCTTAATAAAAGGGGAAACACTCTGCTTCTTTCAGAGGTTTACAACTGACTTGTATTTCTTTTATATAAAGTCGTGTGTGACTTGATCTTCATTTTTTTAGCTGGGATTTGAGAAAGAAGACGATGGTCTTTGAGGAGAGCAATCTGGGATTGTTCTCATTTTTCGATTGTTCCAGTGTTCTTGGATTTCACTTTCCTTTCAATGAAATAAGGGATTTACAGTGATTTGGGATTGAGTTTGAGTGAGATTGAGAGAAATTACATTCAAACTCTATCAGTGTCTCTCGATCTTTCTTCTTTTCCGCAGTCTCCTACTTCTTCTCTATTCATTGATAAACCATTATTTATCCGTTTACTTGCTCAGAACTTGAGAAGCCTTAGAAAACTAGATATGACCTCTGTAAACATTGCTTCAAAACTTCCACATGAGCTTTCAAACACGTGGTCTCTTAGATCGCTACGTCTTGAAGGATGTAACATGTATGGGGAATTTCCAAGCAATGTTCTTTAGATACCAAACTTAAAGTCCATTATCTTGGATTACAATCCAAATCTGAGAGGCGCTTTTCCCATTTTTCGTGAAAATAACTCTATGCAAATCTTACGCCTTTCAAACACATCATTTTCAGGTACCATACCTGACTCCATAGGAAATCTCAAACATTTGACTTTTTTGACACTTTCTTACTCCGATTTCTCAGGGAAGATTCCATCTTCACTTGGAAACCTTTCTCATCTCACCTACCTCGACCTTTCTTATAATAATTTTTCGGTGAAATTCCATCTTCATTTGCCAATTTAAAATAGTTGGCCATCTTTTATGTTCATGTTAACAAACTCAGTGGCAACTTTCCACTTCAACTTCTCAACCTGACACAACTACTTATTATTAATCTCTCTTACTATGACTTCACGGATCCTCTTCCAGCTAATATTAGCCAACTCTCAAAACTAATTGCGTTTGTAGCATCCTACAATTCTTTTACCGGAGATATTCCTTCATCCTTATTCATGATTCCATCATTGACATACATTTTGTTGAGTCATAACAACCTCACAAACGTCAATGGGATCTAGAATATCACTTTGTTAACTAATCTAAAACATTATTTCTTGACGACAATAATTTCAGCTGCCCCGTTGAGTTAAATGTCTTCTCGCCTCTCAACCTCCTAGTTTCATTATATCTCTCAGGGATCCCTCTTTCTATAGCAAACATTAGCTCCGATTCAGATTTTCTGCCAAATTTGGATACTTTGTACTTGCGAGAGTGCAACATCACTGAGTTTCCTGAGTTCATAAGAAACCAACCAAATATGTCTGAACTAGACCTTTCCAACAACAAAATCAAAGGTCAAGTACCATACTGGTTGTTGAAACTGCCAGAGCTGAGTTATGTGGATCTTTCTAACAACTCTCTCATTGGTTTCAATGGATCTTTAAAAGCTTCTCATGGGAGCAAGATCGATATGTTAAATCTAAGATCAAATGCTTTCCAAGGACCAATCTTCATCCCATCAAGATCAATCCGGTTTTATTTTGCATCTAAGAATAAATTTATTGGAGAGATACCTCAATCAATATGTGGACTAAGCTCTCTCATCGTCCTTGATCTATCAAACAACAACCTCCGCGGATCAATTCCTCGGTGTTTAGAGACTAAAATGAGGACTCTTTCAGATCTAAATCTTCGTAACAACAGCTTAAGCGGAAGTCTTCCTGATATATGTATCAATGCCAAGGAGTTGAAGATACTTGATGTTAGCCACAATCGCTTGGAAGGGAAACTTCTAGCATCTCACTGGTTGTTCTGCTCTAGAAGTTTTAAATGTGGAAAGCAACATCATCAAAGACATGTTTCCGTTCCAGGTGAGTTCTTTGCAGAAGCTACAAGTTCTTGTCCTACGCTCTAACAAGTTTCATGGCATGTTACATCAACCCGATGGGGTTTGGTTTGGATTTCCTCAGTTGAAAATCTTTGATGTATCGCATAATAATTTCCTCGGGGGCTTGCCATATGATTACTTCCTGAACTGGACTGCGATATCCTCAAAGAAGAGTGATATTTATACAGAACCAAAATATATTGGGGAACCTCTTCACCACTGCTACTACACTTCACTCGTCTTGATGAGTAAAGGAGTATCAATGGAGATGGAACGTATCCTTACAATATACACGGCGGCTGACTTTTCAGGAAATCAACTCTATGGAAAATTCCTGATTCCATTGGTCTGTTGAAGGAACTTCGTATTCTCAATATGTCAAGAAATGCTTTCACTCGTTACATCCCATCTTCTTTGGCAAACCTGACAAATCTCTAGTCACTAGACCTGTCGAAAAACAAGATTTCTGGTGAGATTCCTCCTGAGCTCGGGACTCTCTCTTCTTTTGAGTGGATAAATGTTTCACATAATCAGTTGGTAGGTTCCATACCACAAGGCACACAATTTCAACGACAAGTTTTCTCCTCCTACGAGGGAAATCCTGGACTTTATGGTCCTTCGCGTAAGGATATATGTGGAGATATACATTCGCCAACACCACCACAACATGAAACGGTAGAGACCAAAGAAGAAGAAGAAGTTGAGGAATGGTTGAGTTGGATAGCAGCAGGGTTAGCCTTTGCACCTGGAGTCGTATTTGGACTGGCGATGGGATACATAGTGGCTTCATACAACCATGAATGGTTCATGAAGATTTTTTCCCCTAACCAAGCACCAGAGCACAAGAAATCGTTAGCTCACTCATCGATCACACTCCTTTAAGTATTGTTGTTCTTTTAAATGAAGTTGTATTTTAGCATCATGAATAAGTTGTTGTATTCCAAGCGAAAAAACAAGTGTGAGGGATCAACTTTTATATATAATAAAATACAATTAGATAATTTTATAGGGTCGGGGCACGGAACGGATATGCTAAAAAAATCTAATATTTGTGATTTGTCAATTTTTGACGGATATTTAATTTTGTGATTTGCTTTGTTTCTGAAAAATACGGATATCCGGAAGAAAATTTACGGATATTCGTGGATATCCAATTTTTTCGTCCAATACAAACAAAACCTGCAAAACCATCATTTTTAATAGAAATGATTTTTTTTGTTTTAATCTTATTTGAACTAATAAGTGGAAATTAAATAGGTGAACTCATCTATTTTATTAATAAAAAAATAAACATGTAAAAAATTATAATGATAGAAAAGAAAACCGATGTTTCGTATTTGAAATAAATAATAGTAACTAATAGTAACTGAGAAATCTTTCACTTAAAACTCTAATATAATTTTTTTTATTAATATTTGCAAATTAGTATAGAGCCTTTATATGTATTTTTATCATGCATATTTTTAACCTTATATATATATATATATTAAAAATATAAAGTAGATGTAAATAAACATTATAATTTATTATACTACGTAATCTATTGATCGGAGCGGATATTGAGCATTTTTAAAATTAGTATTTGTGATTTGTTTTGTTTAGATGGATGCTGTATCTTAACATTTGTTTTGTTTTGAATCATCACAGATTTTCAGATTTTTCAGATCAAATCGAGATAAATACTGAATCGAAATAGATCTAACGGATATTGTCCCGCCCTATAAAACTATCATAATAATGATGACTTGTTTTCATCATGAAGACGAGAAAGATAAAGGCAACGTCCGTCAACAAATTAAGTAGAACATAAATATATAAAAAGATTTTTTTTTATATTTGGTTGATTGAAAAGTTTTAAGTTGAATTGCATACATTTTTTATCAAAATTTAAATAAACTAGAGTTAAATTTGCTCGTAGCGGGGATGTATTGTAAGATTTTGTGTTATAAGGTTTTTTATTGACTTCAATTGAATAATTTTTTTTGAATGAAATTATATAGTAATCTAAATAATAACCTTTTTTTTACAAAATCAATGTGTTTAAAATGATAAGTTTATTCTAAGATTTGACGGATATTAAGAAAAAATGTAGACAACTAATCTCACATTGTTATGGATAATGATTATCCAAATGTAATATTTTATTATTTTTTATCCTAACCGACTTAGTATAAGTCGGTGCACTTAGTTTTTGTTTGCCTATATATATGTGACTTGTGTAAATGTAGTATGTGAAAAAATAAGGAATAAGAGAAACACACTTCTTCTTCTCGTTTCTTTCTCTATACAACACATATATTATTAAATATATATAGTTTATAACACGTTATCAGCACGAACGTCTCTATATCTGTTCCGATCAATCCCATACCGAAAGGAAGATGTCAAAGTTTGAGATCAAGGACGGAGATATATGTCTGGTAGACAGTGCGACGACGCACACAATAATTAAAGATAAAAAGTATTTCTCCGTTCTTGAAATGAAAGATTCCGCCGGAAGCGTGAGTACTGTATCTGGTAATGCAAAGATTATCATGGGCTCAGGAAGAGTCAGATTTTCAATGCCAAAGGGGACAAAGTTTGAGATAAATGATGCATTATATTCCCCAGATTCATACAGAAACTTGTTAAGTTTCAAGGATATCCGAAGAAATGGATATCATATAGAGACCATGAATAAGAATGACATTGAATATCTTTGCATTACATCGGAGAGGAAGCATACATTGGAAGAATTACCAATGACGTCCTCCGGATTATATTGCACAAAAATAAATATGACTGAATCATATGTTACAGTAAACCAGAAGTTTACTAATACATTTAAAGTCTGGCATGAAAGGCTAGGACATCCGGGATCAGTCATGATGAGAAGAATTGTGCAAAATTCTAGTGGCCACCCGTTGAAAAACCAGAAGATTTTTCAGTCGGGCAAGTTTTCATGTAAAGCATGTTCTCAAGGAAAACTTATAACTCGGCCATCACCAGCTAAGGTTGGGAATGAATCTCCAGTATTCTTAGAGAGAATACATGGCGATATATGTGGACCCATTCATCCACCGTGCGGGCCGTTTCGATATTTTATGGTATTAATTGACGCATCCAGTAGATGGTCACACGTATGTCTGTTGACAACACGGAATACGGCTTTCGCAAAATTCATTTCCCAAATAATCAGGCTGAGAGCACAATTTCCTGATTATACCATAAAGAAAGTTAGGCTTGATAATGCTGGTGAATTCACGTCACAAGCCTTTAATGATTATTGTATGTCAATGGGGATAGATGTTGAGCACCCGGTTCCCCATATTCATACACAAAATGGCATGGCTGAGAGTTTGATTAAACGGCTGCAACTCATTGCAAGACCGTTAATATTGAGAACAAATCTCCCAATTACTGTATGGGGACATGCTATATTGCATGCTGCGGCATTGGTCCAGATAAGACCAAGCGCATATAATAAATATTCCCCATTATAATTAACATCTGGCCATGAACCAAATATATCCCATCTTCGAGTTTTTGGGTGTGCGGTTTATGTTCCTATAGCCCCACCGCAAAGAAAAAAAATGGGGCCACAAAGAAGACTGGAGATATATATCGGGTATACGTCACCAAGTATAATTCGGTATCTTGAACCAAGAACTGGTGATATGTTTACGACACGTTTTGCCGATTGCCATTTCAATGAAGAAGAATTTCCAGCGTTAGGGGGAGGAGTTAAGGGAATACCAAAAGATATTACTTGGTGTACACCATCTTTGGTACATCTTGATCCCCCAACAAAACAACGCGAACTGGAAGTTCAGAAAATCGTACACCTACAAAAGATGGCAAATCAGTTACCAGATGCATTTACAAATACAAAAAAGGGTGACTAAATCATATATACCCGCTGCAAATGCTCTATCAAGAATTGATGTTCCAGAAGAACAAATTGATGGGAGCAGGGCAAATGAACCTAAGGTTCAATTAAAGAGAGGGAGGCCAATGGGCTCTAAGGATAAAAATTTCCGAAAGAAAACGAAATTGGGAGAACAAAATGAGAAGGTTCTAGAGGAACCACATAAAGAAAAATGTCCAAAAGACATATATGAAAAGGTTTCAGAAGAACCAGATAAAGAGAAATATTCAGAAGATGAACATGATACAGGAAAATATGAGATCTCCATTAATTATGCCCAAAATGGAAAATTATGGGCGAGAAATGAAATAGATGATACTGATGGAATATTCTCTTTCTCTGTATCCAAAGAAATTGGTCATGATGATCCAGACCCAAGGTCCGTATCAAAGTGCCAGGAAAGGCCTGATTGGGAGAAATGGCAAATGGCCATGAGAAATGAATTAATCTCTCTAAATAAAAGAAATGTTTTTGGACCTATAGTTATTACACCTAAAGATGTAGTACCGGTTGGGTACAAGTGGGTCTTTGTGCGAAAAAGAAATGAGAAAAATGAAGTCACAAGATATAAAGCCCGACTTGTGGCACAAGGTTTTTCTCAAAGACCGGGAATTGATTATGAAGAGACATATTCTCCGGTCATGGATGCAATCACATTCAGGTACTTAATGAGCTTAACAGCATCTAAAAATTTGGAGATGTACCTAATGGATGTTGTGACTGCATATCTATATGGATCACTTGATAATGATATATATATGAAAATTCCAGAAGGATTAACGATCCCAGAAGGATCAAAAATGCATGAAGTATCATCTAGGGAAATATGTTCGGTCAAATTACAAAGATCACTTTACGGATTAAAGCAATCCGGACGCATGTGGTATAATCGCTTAAGTGAATATCTATTGAGTAAAGGATACATCAACAATGCGATATGCCCTTGTGTGTTTATTAAAAAATCCCTGTCAGGATTTGTGATCATTGCTGTATATGTAGATGACCTGAACATAATTGGGACTCAAAAGGAGATTGATGATGCAAGAACTCATATGAAAAAAGAGTTCGAAATGAAAGATCTTGGAAAGACAAAATTTTGTCTCGGGCTTCAGATAGAACATCTCAAAGATGGAATTTTTGTACATCAATCAAATTACACCAAAAGGGTGTTAAAACGCTTTAATATGGATAAAGCGACTCCTTTGAGTACTCCAATGGTCAATAGATCGCTTGATATTGACAAGAATCCATTTCGACCTTGTGAAAGTAATGAAGAAGTATTAGGTTCTGAAATACCTTATATGAGTGCTATTGGTGGACTAATGTATCTTGCAAATTGTACTAGACCAGATATAGCTTTTGCCACTAATCTACTTGCAAGGTATAGTTCATCTCCTACGCGCAGACATTGGAATGGAATAAAGCACATATTCTGTTATCTTCAAGGTACAATCGATTTCGGATTATGTTATTCAAGAAACCCCGAGGTTGGTCTAGTTGGTTTTGCAGATGCAGGCTATTTATCAGACCCGCATAAAGCTCGATCGCAAACCGGTTACGTTTTTACAATCGGTGAAACTGCGATCTCATGGCGGTCCCAGAAACAGACCTTGGTCGCTACTTCTTCAAATCATGCAGAAATTATTGCACTCCATGAAGCATGCCGAGAATGTGTATGGCTCAGATCAATGACTCAACATATTCAAGAAGCAAGCGGAATAACCATCAACAAAGAGCCAACAACATTATTTGAAGATAATGCTGCATGCGTTACCCAAATCAAAAAAGATTACATCAAGAGCGATAGGACGAAACATATTCCTCCGAAATTTTTCTCGTACATCCAAGAACTCGAGAAGAACCAGGAAATTGATGTTCACACGAAGGATGTAAGGATTGAACCTAAGTAAAAGATACTAACCAACTCAGCTATCACATGAAACAGCCGATTAAATACTTAATATATCAAAGGCCGGAAGCTCATGCCTTCCAGGGCCGGTTCTGATTATAATGTATGTTTTTTTTTTTGAAGCCGATATTTTTAATTCTGTGAGACATGGTGGTCATTAGCTCTTAAGACATTTCAATACCTTTTTTTTTTTTTTTTTTGACATCAGACATCTCAATACTTCATTGTGTCTCCACTCTGATTAAGTAAAGTTGCTATGAACTTGTTTGATGCACTACCAATTGCATGGGAAATGTCTTAAATATGTGTTTACATTTACATGGAGACATTCACAGAGAAGGATATATAAGTGTTCTCAACGTCTCTCTTCTTTGCAATATCAACAACAAAATAAATAAGAATTAGGGATGAATTTGAGAAATCTAAAAAACACTATGAGATTGTTCGTTTTATATAGCTGAATGCAGTTTCTAGATGTTGTTCGTTTTTGTCAAAATAAGGAGGTGGATCCAAGGACGGACCCTATTTGATGAAATGGAGGGTCACATGACACCCCTTAATTTCCAAATCCTCCTTATAATTATTACATAAATAATAATCTAATAAATTTAATTTATTGACCCCATTTGTTAAAATCCAACCCATTTTTCATGAAACCCATTAATTTAATACATGGATTTTAGAAATAAAATATATCTCAATTGTTAATTAATCCTAATTTAGCCTGAATAACTACAGTTTACGTCATTTTAATATTACTTACCTTTTGATCAATTATTAGTTTTTACATAATTTTTTTGTCTTTTTTTGGTGAACCAATTGAAATTTAGTCAAGTTTTATATTTGGTGCTCTTGATACTATTTAAAAATTATATTTATATTTTATATTAAATGTTACGAGTTAAAATTTTGTTTTCTTCGTTATTTTAATTTCAATGTTTAGTATTTTTTTTCATATGTAACTCACACATTTCACACTTCTAAATTTAAAGCAAGTGTTTGAGTCATAAAAAAGATTTATAAAATATAAATGATATTAACATGTATATGTATATATATATATAATAATAAATTAATTATATTTTGATCCCGATAAAAATAATTTCTATATCCTACACTGGGTGGATCTAGATGAAAAATGCCCAAATCACCCAGCAAACCTATTGGAATAGTCTAGCTTAGCCACATTTTAAGTTGGCCATATGCACAGAAAATTAACCATAATGAATTGACGCATGATAGTGAACTTAGTTAGAAGAAAAATAGCCAAAGAAAATGTATATTATAAGAAGAAGAAAAAAGCAATAATGGAGGCTTCATACCATCGATTACATCAGCAACTAAAATCTCAATTAGCCTTAAATAAACCTAGAATCCATGAAAAAAAAATGAAAATCCATATAATGGTAGATGTCTAAATTTTCTATAGCAATTTCGCAAAAAGTAATTGGAAACTTTAAACCCAAATAATACCTCTGTTGGTTGTCACATGAGGCTAAACCAAGAAAACTTGATTCAAAATCTTGAACCTCACTACCAAAGTTTTTGCACCAACTGTTTTGATCCATCATAAGTAAATAGATTGGTGAAAGATTATGTATATACCTAAGCAACTGATTAGAAGCATATTGTCAGTATTTTCTTAATGTTACTATATATGTCAAACGTTAGTAATCAAGCATCAAAGCTTTGTAGTTGTAATACACATCCCTCGAACCAATTTACACATAAGATCTCAGATTTAGAAGTTCCAGCGAGCAAATATCGAAAATCAGATTCAAGTCACTGATACCTGATGCTCGAACCAACTTTTAAGCGATGAAGAAACGTTCCAGTTTCGCAAGATATCGATAAGCTTCTCGAATCAGTTACATCTTTCAAACGCCTTTCATTATCTGTGATATTCAACAGTGCGGTAGAGGTAATCTGTTTCCATCTGTCAACTTCAAGTTTTCAATCTCATTATATCACTTAGAAAACTAAATCGGGTCTTCTTGAGATTGAATCCTTTGTTATTACGTTGTCATGTGTGTAGCTCGTGTATCGTGATGGTATATACTGTCTTCAATCAGCTTGTACATTTGAAGTTTTATATATGCAACGATGATTGGTCGAAGTTACTTGTTCAGTTGCTCAAAGATTCTTCTAAACTGCGAGTCCTCAATCTCTACGTCGATGATGTAAGTTTCTTTATTGATTATTTTTCTGGTCTAAAAGCACTGTATGGTGTGATCTTAACTCTCTCCTTTTCTTTTCTTAATCTCAGAGTTATTCAGAATTTTTGGAGTATGAATCAGTTAACTGGAGCAATGAACGGAGCTCTGTTCCTAAATGTTTGTTGAAGAGTCTTAAAACTTTTGAGTTTACAACATGGGAAGACCAGAAGAGATAGATTTCTTGAGCATCAATCTCGCGCTGAATGCCATCTTCCACAATAAAACTTAAGACGATGGAGGAGTTGTCGCATTCGATTCTGAATTTTTCGGTTTGTTTTGTTATCCAAAAGCAATTAGGTGGCAAAAAACCCTAACTATATGTTTGTGCCTTGCGACTCATTTCTCTTTTTTAAAGAAGAGAACAAACTTTCTTGTGGAACATGTCTCCTTAGCTCAAAGTATTCTCCGAAACTACAGGCTCTGAAGCTCAAAGGGTTACCTCAACTCTGATCACAAAGTCGTATGCTTGTTTAAGAAGTTTCAGTTAAATCCGAAATTTGAGATTGGTCTTAACCCAGGCCCTCGAAACAATAATGTTAAGAGTTTGTTTTCCAACTAGAAAAAAATTGGGATCTTTCTGGACCAGTCTTCAAGCCAAAATGTATTAGTTCGAACCGCGATATCCACATTCACAATGACATAAATATTAACATGGAAAAAAAAATATCACAGTTTTGAGGAAAAATCTAAAAACCGAGAAAAGAAAGAGAAGAAGATGGACCTAAAAAGTTGTCTAAAAATGAAATGGCCTAACAAGTAATAGAAGACACTCTTTTGTTTCTTGATGTGCCAAAGACCAAACGGATATGTTTGGTATCTTGCGCAGCAAGAAACATACAACATTCACACTCGTGTAGGGTTTTGCATTTTTCAGAGGAAGTAAGTGAGCTGTTCCTTTTTCCTGGAGCCTCCTTCTCCATACAAATCGTTCCATTGCTTAAGCTCATTCATTCCTGATCCTTCTGATGCAAAACTCGCCGCTACCTGCAAAAACACAACAACAACAGATCAGGTAAGTTAGGGTTTTTTTGTTTTCTTGTCAACATGAGATAAAAGATGTTTGACCTGGTTTTTAGCTTTTCTCATATCTTCCATGTTCAAAGGTCTCAAAGTAATATCTCTCTCCTCGGAAGCTTCTTCTTTTTCTTCTTCTTTTGGTTCTTCCGTGCTTTTTCCTGCTTCTTCTCTCTTCTTCCTCTCCTAAAACCACCAAGAAATTTTCGGAATGTGCAGAGAATTCGATCGATAAAGAGGGCAAGGGAGGGTCTTTTTACCTGATCTTTCAATCTTTCCTGCTGAATCAGCTCTCTAACCGGTCTATACGCAGCTGTGATGCATAGGTTCTGTTTGTACAAATGTTTAACAAACAGTCAAGTTGTTTCCAAATTCCAATGACTTTCAAGTGATTTACGTTTTGTTAAAATTTGTTTTGCTGACAAACCTTGAGATCACTTCCACTGTAGCCTTCTGTCATCTGTCCAAGCTCATGGAAATCAAGATTCTCTGTTTTCTCTTTCGACAACAAAGTTCTCAAGATCTTCTCCCTGCTCTCAATCGAAGGAAGTCCCACCATTATTCTGTTATTTCCAACACAAAACTAAAATCAGTCACAGTTATAGTATTCATTAAGACTGATTTAGATCTTTGAATTTATTGCTTAGTACCTCCGCTCAAACCTCCTAATGATAGCTTCATCAAGATCAAACGGTCTGTTTGTCGCTGCAAGAACCAGAATTCTTTCCCCGGGTTTCGTCATTAGCCCATCCCAATGCGTCATAAACTCATTCTTGATCTTCCTCATAGCTTCATGCTCTCCAACTCTTGTCCTTTGCCCCAACATACTATCAACTTCATCCACGAATATAATCGTCGGGGATACTTTAGCCGCTAAAGTAAACAAAGCTCTCACGTTCTTCTCGTCTTCTCCAAACCATTTCGAAGTGATTGTTGACATGGAGACATTGATGAAACTAGCTCCAGCTTCATTTGCAATTGCTTTTGCAAGCATTGTTTTGCCAGTACCAGGTGGACCGAATAACAGGATTCCTCTACATGGCTTGAGAAGACCGCCTTTGAAGAGATCCGGTCTTCGAAGTGGAAGCATTACAAGTTCTTGAAGCGAATCTTTTGTTTCGTCCAATGAACCAATATCCGCAAATGTCACTCCCATCTCATTTGCTGGTATAACTTCTGGTCTTATACGCTTCTCAAACTCATTATCAGGAGCAACCTCAGGCGCTTTTGGAGGCAATGGATTGTCATTCTTGTTTGAAGGAAGCGATTTTTCCAGCTCGTTTTTGTTATCAGGTGCAGATGATTCGGGTTTCAACTCGCTCTTAGAACATACTTCTCCTCCTTTTCGCTTAGAGTCAGTGTTTGTGTCTAGCTTCAAGGAGTCTTCGAATGATCTGTTTCCGCCTTCTTGGAATATACTCAGTCCATGTGACAAGCTGTTGCAGGGGACCATGAATCAATTCCACAAGAAAGGAAATTTCTGCTAATAAATAAACCGATTCGAGTACTTACCTTTTGGAAGATATTACAAGCTTTCCGTTTCTGTATTCCGGTTCTTTGTTGTGCATCAAATGATTAGAAATTGCAGAAATCACAATTTCGTCAATGTGGTTACTCAAACACATTGTATCTGCGTGGCATATCGAAGCTAAGTCATCGCATTGGAGATCATTTGCAGCAAGAACCTCGGCGATGTGGTTCTTGTTGTCTTGAAACTGAATCATTTTCATGTCATCTTCTAACCGATTTTTCCAGCTCACGAGCTGAGATTCATCCTCCGGTGGTCTGATCTCGATGTTGTAAGGAAACAGAGCGGAAATCCCTTCGCCCACTTCTTGGCAATCATCTTCAGGTTCTAATACTCTTGAGCCAAGAATCAAGACAGGACCAGAGAGCTTGTTCAAGAGCCTCTGGAACAACTTGTAGAACCTTTCTGACTCAAGTAGCTTCTCAACATCTCTCAGGTATATTATTAGCGGATTTGTTTCCGATACGGAAACCAAGACCTGCAGAAAAAGACAGACATTGTGAAAAATCCACTGAAACAATTTAGAGAACTTGTGAATTTTGTTTTTTCCTTTACCTTGTAAAGTGACTGTAGGAAGAGCTTTTCGTCGAAGCATAGATTTGTACTACGTTTGCTGGAAGCTAGAAGCCATAAAAAGGCATAGATGTAAACAAAGAGACGTAAGAACCTGAAGTTGAATACAATACGCTTAAGAAGATGTAATACTAATCAGTTTCCAAACCTGAAACGGAACTCGAAGAGCGGGAAGATACGCTACTGATATCAGAAGCAGCAGAAGCATGTCTCTTGTGTCTTGGAGGACGATTTGAGCTCTCGAAACTCCTGAATTTAAAGAAGATGGTAAGCTCACAATCAAAAACCGATAAATCTAACTGCCAGGAAAACAAAAGGCAAACCTCGATTTAAGATCATTTCCACTGGTGTGGCGCCGCAATGTCCCTAAAGTTTACAAGAATGCTAACTCTTTTAGCTAATCGGGAAGGTTATTTTGAAGTACTAAAAGAAAAAACTCGAGAGAGCTTTTGTTTTTTCTTATACCTCTTGGTTCAACATCACGTTGAGAGAGCATAGAAAAGGAACCCATCAAACTCGACATTTTTTCTAATGTTAACTCAGAAATAGACCTCTTGTGAAACTATAAACGAATAAAGAGAAGAAAAAACAGAGTCATTTCTCTGAAAATCATCAGCTTAAAGAAAAAGAAACAGAGGACAAGTAGTAACTTACAGGTTCCCTCTTGGTGCATCCATATTTACTCTGTATCTGTTTCCAAAGAATAGAATAGGTAAAGCTTAGGAGCTATTCTGTTTTATTGTGGGAGATATTAAGTATGCATTGATTGATTTTACCTTAATAGAGAAGTCAATTATATCTAAAAGCAACAGCTTTGATTCAAAGTAATGAGACAAAGCTTTTGCAAGCATTTGCTGATAGAATTCCGCAGGACCGGAGAGTAGAATGGCTTTACTTGCAGGTGCAAGATTCCGAGTGTGCTTCGAGATATCCAACTCTTTTAAATGAACATAAGCTGCACTTGTCAATAATACTCGAGTTCTCTCGCTGCCATTAAACAAAGGATGATTTAGAATCAAATGTTCATGTCTTCAATTTATTACCAAGAACATGAAAATAGACATTCATGTCTGCCAAATGCATGATTTAGAATCAATATGTTTTTTTTTCGAATGGAAGATGCAGTTTTATACAAAGTGTAGATTGTATCTTCTTGATCATAGGATAGTTCACTAATGGAACTGATTTATGAAAAGGTTATATTCAGTCTAATCACATTCCTTGAAATGCAATAGTATGGACTACCAATCAGATTCTGAGATCAGAAGTGAATCCAAAAAAAGAGCGTTAGCATTAACAAAAAAAATTAATAATAATAATAATGAAAGGAATTTAACTAAATTAGTAGAATCACATGTGAGAATCTTTCTCTCTCTCTCTCTCTCTGTCTCTCTCTCTCTCTGTCTGTTTCCATTTGCCAAATCATCCACATGCTTATTGTGCAACTAACCTACCCCACTTTCCATCATTTTCTTTTTCTCCCTTTCTGAAAATTTTCTCGGAAAAAAAAAACAAAACTTTTTTTATTCACACAACTTCCCATCTCTATCATTCTCTTAAACCAAAGACCCAGAGATTCCAAGATCCTTTCAATAATAAAGAGATGCTAAATCAAATCCTTAAATTTTGAGTGAGAACAAAACTGAAAATCTCATCTTTTTTCCAAAGATTGAATATTTTTGACAGCCGGAAGATGTAAAAAAAAAAAATAATAATCATATCTATCAACTTGCCAAGTTGGCATCTTTTAAGCACTCTTATCTCAAATCCATAGATCTGAAAAATCTCTCAAAAAACATTGAATCCTTAATTAAGCTCAAATTAAAGTTTCACACCAAATTGTATGATAATATAAATTATATAAATCTGAAAACACAAAGAGAACAAAAAGTTTTTTTTTAAAAAGGTGCTTTTTCCCGAGTTACCTTAAGAAATACGGAAACTCATCGAAGCTGACAGTACTCTCTCTCCCATCAACAATCTGTCTCACCAACTCTTGCTCAATCTGTAATCCGGTGAGCCCATCTTCAACACAACCCGACCCGTTTGCCCATCTACCCAAGCTCTGACCCGATGCTAACCCAATCCCTAATCCAACACCAACCCCTAAAGCTGACAACAATACGCTCTTCTGCTCCATTTTTTTTCACCAATCAGAAGAAAACCCTCGATTCTAAATCACACGATCTACGAGGGGATTCAACGAGCATTCCTCGGAAAGAAGAAAAATATGGGTTGTTTTTTTTGGGGTAAAAAAAAAAGATTTTAGGTGGACGATGGAGAAGAAGAAGAAGAAGATGGGTTTGACGGGTGTGGAGACGATGGGATCTCTATTTATAGCGACGTTTGGGTTAGTCTTATGGACGTTAACCCTTTCCCGGGAAAAAGCAACTCAGATGAAAACATTTCTGAGAAAATATGAAAAAAACCAGATTTTTACTTTTTAAATTAGGAAAATTGGCTGAATAACACTAAAAAAAATCTATTTTAAAAACTAACTAAAACCCACTGCAAATTAACCCTTTTAAATTAGTTCAGTTTTCTGTAAGTGGGAAAAAAAAGAAGCTTTTTTGACCGGTAACCGGATATTTCGGTTTTTCTAATTTCTTCATGTCTTTTTCTTCAACTTTTTTTCTTTTCTCTTTCAAAATTCTCCTTTTTGGTCGGTTTTCCCCTTTCTTTAAAAATAAAGTAAATTATAGTTTGGTAGGGTTTTTACAAGACGACCTGCTACTCCCGGTTATCAATTCCTTCAAATTCTCTCTTAATTTTCTTTTGTTATTTTTATAAGACATTGATTACGAATAAAATATAGGGTATTTAAGGATTAAATAAGAGTATTTAAGATATCTAAAATTATTATCTTAAATATATTATTAAAGAAATGGATCGGATACTGCGGATAATAGGGTACTGATAATTTGAATAGTTAATTTTTTAGGAAAATTTTGGATAATTCTAAGAAATGTTGGGTATTTTTAAGTGATTTTAAGATATAACTAATTTTATATAATTTTTAAAAAAAAAATTACCCAAACATGTAATTTGAGTACCCAGAAAATTATCCGACTCATATCTTTATCCGTTAAAATATATTATTTTTATCCAAACGGATAATTTCTAGAAAAAAATTCTTAGAATGGCACATCTATAAGTTTTATCTCTTAAAATGTCACATAAATTTTTTTGGCAAAGTGGAGGTGGCTAGACCATTTTGCTCCCATAAGAGCCGTGAGTTGCGTTACATGAACAGAGGTTTGAGGCTGCCAGCAAAGTTAATAAAAAGGAAAAATATTTGTTAGCTACACGAACTATAAGATATCACATGGCTACACATCTGAACTATAATGATGTATGTTTAGCTACATCAACAAATGTATAATACATGCCGACATACATGAACTATACGACTTTATATAGCTACACATCTGAAGTAAAAGAATGTAGTTTTAGCTACACCAACTAATGTATAATGCATGGTGATATGCACAAATAAAGATAACTTGTGTTAAAAATCATATTTATGTTAATTTTGTCACGATTTTTGCGTAGCCGCGATAAAATTATTATTTTGTATTAAAAATAAATTATATAAATTCAAAATTTGATCCAAATCCAATTTTTCAACCCCCAATAAAGACCATATGAATAAAATCTAATGTTTATTCAATAAAATCTATACAGAAAGAAACACAAAAAAAACCAAAAAAAAAAACCAATGTTCTAAAACTTAGAACGGACCAGCTAAACTGTGGCCAAATTTCCAACATAATTTTTCTTTATTTGTATAGGTTACTATGCATTACAGTTTTGTTGGTGTAGTTAAAAATACATTGTTTTACTTCAGATGTGTAGCTATGTAATGTCATATAGTTTATGTATGTCGCCATGTATTATTCATTTGTTGGTGTAGCTAAACATACATTATTATAGTTAAGATGTGTAGCCATGTGATGTCCTATACTCTTTTTGTTTAATCCTATAAAACAGAAAATTCTAAAAAAAATTTGTAGTTTTTTTAATTCTCCAAAGACATTCGGAATTTCATATCCGATGACATCTTTTTTGTTAGGGATAGTAATAAAAATCGTTTTTATATATTTTGATATAAAAAAGTACGATCTAATAAATCATTGTATCGATTAGTTGGATCATAGTTTTTTATCATAAAAATGGTTGCATGTGCAGTAGCACCAACTATGAGAAATCCCTTACCAGGGCTTGACATGCCGCGAATCCTCTTGAAAGAGAGGGGTGCCTTCGGGAACGCGGACACAGGTGGTGCATGGCTATCGTCAGCTCGTGCCGTAAGGTGTTGGGTCAAGTCCCGCAACGAGCGCAAAGTTCATGTAGCTAACAAAGATTTTTCCTAATAAAAAGTTGGGATTTGACATTTATCTACCTATAATAAATGCACTTCGGCGAGGTTGATGAGAGAGAAAGTCATAGGTACACGAAAATCCATTATAATGAGTTATAATGAGATTTATAATGCAGATAGTTGTGTATGCTATCAGTCAGAGTATGGTGAAAGCAATGTGTCCATGGTGAACGGTGTGTGCGAGGTGGGTACAGATGTAGGGTGTACGTACATAGTGGATACAAGCCGATGATGGTATCCAGTCAGAGAGTAACGTACACAACCATACATATAGTGGTGTACAGTATCAGTTTGGGTGTGGTGAAAGCAATGTGTACACGGTTGATGGTGTGGGTTAGGTGGGTACAGATGCAAGATGTACGTACATGGTGGACGGTGTATATGTGGGTGATAGCATCCAGCCAGAGAGTAGCGTACACAACCAGACAAATCGTGGTGAATGGAGAGGTTCAAACATTGAGGATGATGTTGTTTATGGCTGTGCTCGTGGACAACGTTCTCTGTCATCGATTTTGTCCTCGCCGTTCGTGGAAGCCAAGATTTTCGCAAAGGGGAAAAGTCACACCACTTTTCCGGTGTTAAGAGTTGCGGTGAATCGGACGATGAGTTTCTTTTCCGGCAACAACTGCGACCCTACTCTTTCAGTGTACATGTGCCCTTCTGTTCTTCTCTTCAAAAGTTATGTTCTTATTTCCTTGTAAAATCATTTCAGGATTGAGATACGCTTCTTTCTCTCACCATCGCGCATTTGATGGTGTTGAAAATGTTGTCCAATCGATGTACTATTTGAGTCTTTAAAAGCATTTCATGTGTTCAGGAAATAAAATGGTCAATTTCTTATAATAATGCCAAATGGAGAAAGAATAACTTCTATGTAACATTTGGAAAAATATAAATGTATATTTATAACTTTTAAGGAATTAATTCTAATTTCTATTACTATTATATTTAAAATTCGGTAATTCGGATCGGATATGGATATGATCTGATTACCCAATCTAAAATACACATAACTAGTTTGTGGAATTGAAAGTTGAAACTACACAATTATGGATATAAGTATAACGTATATATGTGGTCCAAGAATGAGAAACTGTAGCCACACTTGTGTGGTGAATTAAAGTCATGCATGTGAGGAGTTCCCAAGTAAATCACACACATTGGGTGATAAAATCTTCTCAAAGACACACTATATATATATATTTTTTTTTTTTTTTTTTTTTTTTGCATGCAAATGTGTACCACATTACACATGTCTCAACAAGCGTGAATCATCTTACAAGTTTTGGTAGAATGAAAGCGAATTCTGGTCTTAAGTAACTTAGGTTTATGCATGCAATTAAAGCTTAGATATGTATTCAATCTCTCCAGAAATGGAAAGTCGAGGAGAATGAAAAGAACATAAAAAAACAGAGCATGCATGACACACATGTTTGTGGCGAATTCACATCTTTCAGTAAAACATATCACCTCTAAACATTACTCGTTATAATAGTTCACCTTCAATTTGAAACCTACATCCAATTTGACCGCTACAGATTTTACAATAATCAAATTTGAGGTTCAAACAGATTTTCTCTCTTTTTTTGTTTAAAGCGATGAAAAACGGTGACAAAGATTAAAGAAAGGATCAAAGGTATGGTGGATTAGTGGTTACCATTTGGAGTTGGTTCCATTGTGCCATTAGTTCAATCCCCCTTGGGAGGATGGGTATTCTCAAATAGAGTAGACTAAAGACTGACTCCGAACCCACAGAGATTAGGGTTTAGGTCCAAACTTCGAGGTTATTAAAAAAAAAATTAAAAAAGGAGAAAACCATAGAACAAATGAACACAAGCCTAAAATATCCAAAATACTCTTGATAAACATCTTTAATTAGAAAGTTATTTCTGATTCGATCGCTGGATCGAACAAAAGTTCCGAGATATTAGATTTCACAACTCAGTAGTTTTACCACCATCTTATTCAGTTTTTCTGGATATTAATTGTTTAACAATCATTTTATATATTATAAAAATGTCAATTGATTTAGTCGCAAGAACTTTTTCATTTTTCTCTACAACTAATTACTTTTACCAAAATTAACATGTATAATATCCAAAATAGGTGTTATTCAAAACTGTTTAATTTTACCGGAAACCTTTGCTTATACGAGAGTATTTAAGTGTTCAAATGATATTTATTAAATATGCATCTCCTCAGGTTCGTCCTAGTTTTCCTCTCTAACAGATTCGGTAGCTACAATACTCTTCAACAGAGATTTACGTTTTTGGGTCTGGCGTGCAGCGACTGTCTTAGCACCACGCCGGGACCCCATGTTTAATTGGCTCTCTACTTTAAGTAGTCTTGTCGGCGAGGTTTGTTCTGATTAGGCTCGGTCTCTTGTTGTGGTTAATTGGTTTCATGCTCGGGACTGCGTTTCCAATAGTATTCTATTTTGATTGTGTTTTGGTAAATCTATGTTTTCCTTTTGCAGGGTTTAGATTCTGAGGATTTGGTAGTCCGTCAGCTTAAACTCCAAGGATCTAGTGGTCCGTTGGCTTCAAAAAAATTTCGTTAGCCGTTGGTTTTCGTAAGTTTTTAATTAATATATACTTCCGATGAAAAAAAAAAAAAAAAAAAAAAGATATATATATATATATATATATATGTATGCATCTACTCTTTTGACTGCGAAGTCAAATTCTTGCTTAATTGGAGGATGTGAATATACTTTTTGAAAACCAATCTTTTTCTTTGTAGAATCTATCATCTCATTGGCATGTGATTTCGGAGGTTCCTTTTCATATTAGTTAGATTCCTTAGTCTCTAACGCAAACGACTCGGTCTTTTTCATGCTTAGCTTTACTTTTTGTTGTCATCTTGTAGTAATTGAAAGGTAAAAGTTATATAACCAAACACCTTTTTCCCCCAATAAAATAACCTTCTTACAACTGCAAAAGTCTACAACAATGGCAAACTCTTCTATTCCATTTATTTTGTTTTTTTTATGTTCAATAGTCAATACAATGTAATATATATATGTATAGACATCAGATTTGATTGATTGGATTATTTGGATCCGAAGTTGGAAATTCAAATTGCATTTGGGAGGACACCATATTACATATTTTGTCTAGTACGGAGGGATGTATGATTTTCGACCCAAATTTTTTTAGTTAAAAATAAATCTATTTAGGAGTATATTTTTAAACAACGCAATTGTACCAATGTTATATATTGTAGAGGGGACTTATTAACACCCAGTAGAGTTTTATTTTTTATTTGTAAAGCACTCGAAAGAATTTTAGCATACTTTAAGGCTCACTTATGACAAATTTTTAATGAAAAAGTCATTGACACATCATTTAGAAGTAATTATCATATTTCTACAGTTGGTTTTTATATGGACAATTTTCAAAAATACCACAAAAATAAGTTTTTGTTCCAAATATACCATTATTAGTTTTTTTTCAAAAATATCATTAAAAGTTTCATTTTTCCAAAAATACCACAAAATTAAAACTAAACTTTAAACCCTCAAAACTAAACCCTAAACCCTCAAAACTAAATCCTAAAAACTAAATCATAAACCCTAAAAACTAAATATTAAACCCAAAATACTAAACCCAAACCCAAAAATTTAAATTATAAACTATTAAAATTATTTTTAGTGTTTGTGTTATTTTAAAAAAAACAAAATTTTTAGTGATATTTAAATAAAAAAAACTTAATGATGGTATGTTTGGAACAAAAATATATTTTAATGATATTTTAAGAATACTTCTTTTTATATTTACATCATTTAATTTGTTTTTCTTTGGAATAGAATTCGTTGTTAGTTCTCTCAATTGAATAATTGTATCTTGGCTGAATTTTTATCATCTATTAAACCAAAAACCAGTTTTTCTCATTAAAATATGTCGCAATTCAATATTTGGATATGACGACCAATAAACAAACTATGTTCATATTTGGGTTAAATTAATTAGTTTTACTATTCTTTCTATTACTTTCACTAATTAGTAGTGACCAATCAGCAAAAATACTATTGATGAAATTTTATTTAACAAATGTTTGGTAAGAAATACATAACCTTAGTTAAAAAAAAAAACTATATCGTAATTTTCACTAATTAGCAATATATTTTTTCAAAACATACTTAATATCTCATCGTTTTTCTTTTTGGTAACCATCTCATCGCTATTCTGTCGCAAAGATATAGCAAACTGATCGACATTATGTTCACTCTAAAATCAAAATTTCTTGTAATAAAAAAATCCGACCACATGTATATTTGGAATCGGGCTTGTTTGCTATCGGCCGTAAACTAACTTGCGGCAAGGTATATTTTAATTTTCTTTAGTTTTTTTTTCAAACAATTGTATAATGTTTTGTAAAAATATTTTGGATAACTGTTAACGTCATATTTTTATATATGATATTTTTTGCTATTTAAGCCAGTAAAATATTAACAATCAAAATTACTATTAAATTGCTACCTCTTACAATATTATTATTTCTCATTGTTTCTAATCGCATCATCTTCTTTTACTAATAATTTCTTTACCGCATCACGTTTAATCAATCCATCCTAATCACTATATATACATCGATGATGATCGTCTCGTTGAAAATGGTAATATGTACATTTCACATGCATATATATAGAATATTCGTGTGTAGTTGCTTTAGAAGGCAGCACATGGAGATGGAGTTGTAAGAAAGGATAATTCCACTTTGCATTTTTTTGTTGTTGTTTCCTTCAAATACTACTAACAAAATGTATCGCTTTACACGCCATCTTCATCTTTTAGAGGCGGCTTTTAAATTATAATAACAATTGTTGTAAAAAAAAATTATAATAACGATTAAAGAGTCAAATAAAAAAGTATATATATAATACTACTATATGCTTTTTTATTCTTGTGACAAATTACAGCACTAAGAGCATACACATTAAATGATGCCAAATCATTGCTCTCGAAGCATATATGGAGTTTTAATACTACATTACATATATTCGAATGCTAGCTAAAAAGATATTAGTCTACCAGCCACAATAGCCACAACTTATCCATGTATATATTTAATTTGATATGACTGAAATTTTACGGTTTTAGGTTAAATTTGTAAAATGAAATATACTGCAAACAAGATGCGCATATGCATATTTCTTGTTTATAATGTGATTGAGTTACCCATTTGTATGCTGTTACTTGTATTTTTTTTTTTTTTTTGTGTTTGAAAAAAGGTATTCTAGTAAAAGCATATGGTAGTGTTACAGCATGGTAAAATAATACATAAGAGCAACATATAGAGAAATGGCAGAATAGAAAAGGATACAAAAAATATATACTTCAACACATGAACCCAAACCTATCGCCCATCCCAAGAATCATTGAGAGAACACAAACCATGAAACTAACGACAACATAGGAAAAGGAATGCCCAAAAATTACTCTCAAAGAAGTCTTGTGACCCCTCATGCCGAGAGGAAGAGACCAGACTTAGAAGAGGGCTAACCAATGGGACAAATCTGGTCCATCGAAAGCACAGCTTAGGCTGCCCACAACCAACTCGAGGAGCAACTCAGGCCAAATGCAGGACAAGTTTTAACGCCAATGAGACCCCCATTAGAAGCGGTAGAACCACAGAAGCAACACCTACAAAAACCAAACCAACCTACGCGACCTCAATCACAAAGAACATAAGCTTGGACCTCATGCCAAAAGATGAACCAATAACAGCCATAGAAGAAGTAGCAAGAGCAGGGTCTGCAGATGACGCAAACCAAATCGAACGTTGAGAAAGAAAGGTGGTAGACACAACGCCTAATGATACCAAACTCTACAGAGGACCGTTCACACCAAAACTTCGCAGAACAAATCAGAACATCCTACAGCAATAACTTGAACAATGCAGTGGCTCCAGACTTTAACCGGAAGAGGCATCTGGAGCTTTAAACTAAACCTAGCAGGCGAGTTGGCGGAGAGAAACAAAGACATCACCTGAAGAGCTACTCCCACCTATTCCGAGTTGCGGAGACAAGGTAAGAAGCATCAAGGACAGACGACGAGAGAGCACCTGCAAAGACCGAAGACCAATGACAGAGGCAGAGCAAGGGCATGCAACTGAACCGGAGCAACAACACATACACAGCGACAACAACATCCAAGTAATGACAGGAAACAGAGGAGAGAGGAAGAGAAAACTCAAACCGAGAGAAGGAGGAGGTAAAATCAAACCAAGATCACCAGGCGGAGGAGAGATGAGGCAAATGAGCCGCCGCAGAAGTCTGAACGGAGACAGAGATGAGAAGAAGCAGCGGCGAACCAACTTTTAGAGACACGTCCTTAATACCTCACCGGAGGCAAGCCGCAACCCGTAATCATCAAGACCCAACCAAAAGTACTACTACAGAGCTACCCAGAAATGAAGAGGCTGCGAGAAGCCCATAACAAGAACGAAGCGAGAAGAGGACACTGAAAATCGCTAGATCCCGCCCAAACCACCGTCCTCAAGCAGCTTAGACAAGCACCAGATAGAGCCAGAGAGACTCGCCAGCAAACTGAACCAAACACATATCTCACGCTCATACACCATACCCTCTCAAGATCCAAAGAGATTCCAGATTTACTCACGATCTGCAAGGAAAATACCCATAAAAAAAATCCAAAGCAAAAAAGGGAAAAGGGGTTCCCGCTCACGATGATCTTGAGATAAACCGGCCACAGAAGAGGAAGATCATAAAAGCTTTGTTTGCAGGGTTAGCGTTCTGTCGAGAGAGAACTTTGGCCGCTCAAAGGTTTCGTTCTCGAAGTCAATATGCTGTTACGTGTTAATTGTGTTTTTTAGCAAAATGCAAGGTTGGTTTTATAAACATGATTCATATATTCCATCGTAACAAGAAAATGTGTATAACGAGTTATATAATGGAGTTTCAATTTTATCTACATTATCTCAAATCCTCCGTACATAAAATTAGGTATAATTATGGATAGTTACACTAAATAGACTATGAAACTTTATTAAATTAGGTAAATAACTGTAATTTTTTAAACTTTTGCAGAAACCACTAAATTGATGCTATTTCTCTAACTAATAAACTATTTAAATAAATAACACACTGTTTTCCTCTAAATAACATGCTATGGCACTCAAGTAAATGTCTTTTGTAAATAAAAATTTTCATAGTAATTTAATAAATTAACTTTCACAATAGTTATCTACCTGATGGGCCATAGAATTTTATATACTTCTTGTAATATAAATCTACTATGTTATCATATACAAGAAAAACCGAGTTATCTACTTTAGTTATTTATGAAGACTAAACAGTTATTTTAAATGATTTCAAAATATTTTAGAAATTTTCTTAATTAAAAATACAAAAAGTTAATTCATAGTTTTAAGTGAGATTGTAGAGAATTTAATAACAATTTCTCTACAATCACACAAAATCAATAAAATCATTTAAAAACTCATTTAAATTCAAATCATTCCAAATTCTAGATTGAATAGACCCCTTTAATGTTGCACGTAGGTTTTCCCAGAATTTTCCCAAAAGAAAAGGTTAATTTTATTAAAATGCTATTTGTTGGAGCTCGGTTTATCACAAATCCGGAACATTAAGTCCCAAACAGAATGATAGTTAAAACTGGGCCTGCGACTGTGTTTTTAAGCTCAGATGGACGAAGACAAGCGTATCAGAAGATCAGACGAGCTTATCAGCTCGTCACCTCGGCAAGGGACAAGTCAAAGACAATCTCCGGGTGGTTGAAATGGTTAGATACGCGGAGGATTTTCTGGGCACGTGGATCGAGATACGTGGAACAACTAGGCGAGCTGGACAAACTTATAAATAAAGAAAATGATCAAGAAAAAGGTGGATTTTTTACCTAATAGAAAACTCGGCTCTAGGAGCTCATTGTATGCACATCTCATTTGAGATTTCTTTGTACATTCGATCATATTAATAAAATACAATTCGTCAAATATAATCCCATTGTTTATCAGATTCATATAGAGTATTTAGCCCATATACTTTTTCTCCGATTTACATACAAATACTTGGGCATGGAAATCTGCTTCCCCATTTTGGTGCCGTCTGTGGGGAAGAAATAAATACCTCTAACACAAAAATCTGATCCTAGACCTTTTAGAACGAAATGGATTCCGGTTCATCCGAAAACGTGAGAGTTAACAACTCACCAGCAATCGATCCTTCAGGACAAGAACTGGATCAAACCCCGACATTTCTGCTCACCTCGAAACCCCAGCTGTCGGTGGGAATATAATAAACCAATGCACTACGCTGGATCCAATGTTCCCATCCCCAGTGGAGTGACCTCAGATCGCATCCCCTCAAGTGTATGGATCCTTCCATTGGACACGCCGATCGTCACCGACAACACCTCATAGAGCTCCACTCCGACAATCCCTACGGGAGGGACTGGACGCTCCACTAATGATCTGACCAAAATTCGGCGGATGCTTACCTCGCTAGTCGAAAGAACTCAAAGTCAAGAAGCCTCGGCTCGTATTCTGATAGCTCGACTTGACTAGCAAGAGAGAAATCTCACATCTCGACTAGAAGAAATCTCTCTAACCGTTACCCGCAAAGCACCGCTATTTCCTATTCTTGGAGGAGAAACCACACCTCCCAAGATCGCCACCCCCCCCCCCAATGAACTCAGTTGGATTTCTCGGGAATATACGGTGCCCCGACGAACGCAGCTAACTATCTTCTATTCAACCTAATTGCGAACTACCCGCTGCTTATAGCAGACATCCCTGGAACAAGCTCGCAGAACACAGTAACTCGTATAAACGAGTAGACACTTCCACCTCCACCTCGTAACCAACCATTCTATAACAGGTGGCTGGGGGCGTCAGCTTTTGAGAGCAGCTCGCAGGCTCCCGCCAACCAGATCTTGCCAAATAATAGGGTCCTCGGCTCGCCGAACCAAAAACAAGGGAATGTTATCGACCTCGAGACTTTCCACAGGTACACTGAACACACCAATGCCAAACTCCAACGCATGAGATCGCATGTTCATCTGGCAACCAGTTCGGCTCCCGACATCGATTGAGCTATCAATGAAACTCGTATAACACCGTTCACAGACAGAATCGCTAACATGCTGATCCAAGACACCGGTAAAATAATGTTCCCGGAATATTCGGGGAATAGTGACCCAAAAGCCCACGTCAGAGAATTCAGGCTGGCCATAGCCCGAGCTCACCTCAATGACGACGAAAAAGAAGCAGGATACTGCATATTTTCGCAGAAAACCTAGTAGGACCAGCACTCGAGTGGTTCACTGGCCTCGAAGAAAATTCCATCGATAACTTCAATCAGCTCTTATCAGTTTTCCTCAAGCAATATTCGATTTTTATCGAAGCAGTGACTTAAGAAGCTAGTTTATGGACCTTAACACAATGACCAAATGTACCACTGAAAACTTATATCACAAAGTTCAAAGAAATCAAAGCAAAAATCGGAAACCTGAATGAGGAAGTAGCTCTAGCTGCACTCAAACACGGGTTGTGGTATACGTCGAAGTTCCGCGAGGAACTAACGATCCATCAGGCAATATCATTGGATACATGCTCCATTGAGCATTATCCTATACAATAATCGAAGAAGAAACGACAGCTTTAGCCGAGCGACACAAAATAAAAATGGTGTCCCCAAAACAACAAAATGCCTAAAAAATTCCATAAAAAAGAACCCTTTAGAAAAGGTCCATTCACATTTGCCGTAATCAGCCCAACATCGGCCAAGAGCTCAGATTACGACCCCACCAAATTTTGTGCACTCCACAAAAAGAAGGGGCATTCCACCGAAGAATGTAGAACCAGAGCTAGACTTATGGCTGAAAAACTGGCTTCTTAAGAAAAATAAGTCGAGGTGAATGAAGATGAGCCCCCATCACCAAAACCCGATATCAAAAAAAAAGAAACTAGTCCAATCTAAGAGAGAAAGGACAACAGAGGAGGAAAATCCTAGCTCCCCGCCTCCAGCTCCCAAAAAAAGAATCGATCTCATATTCAGCGAGCTAAATATTTGCGGAGGGTCCATGCGATCGGTAATAATGCCACATCCCGCGCCTGAAAAACCATCAAATCCCATGTTCAAGATATCTCGTATCTGTAAAGAATCAGCTGTGTTAACCCTGACTAAACGAATAGATTTCATCCTTGGAGGGTCTAAATTTTGCCGAGACTCGGTGAACTCGATCAAAGCGTACCAACGCAAATTGAACACCGAGCACAAAACACTCCCCCAATGCAAGGACCAGATTATGAAATCACCTTTTAGGAAAACGAAACCCTTGACCTCGATAAGCCACACAACGATGCCCTAGTCATTCAGCTCGAAGTAAGCGGCTGCAAGCTATCAAGAGTAATGATCGACACGGGCAGTTCAGTTGACTTGCTTTTCTATGATGCATTCAAACGAATGGGCCGGAGCGATTCCGGGCCACAAGGCCACGCGACACCCCTAAAAGGTTTCGCTGGCAAAATGACCACTCCATGGGAATTATCGGACTGCCAACGATAGCTGAAGGGGTCCGCAAATCCATCAATTTTGTGGTAGTAGATCGCCCAGCTCCGTTCAAAGCCATACTTGGCAGGCCGTGGCTATACGCTATGAAAGTGATACCATCCACCTACCACCAATGCGTCAAATTTCCGATTCCCAATGAAATTGAAGTCATCCGAGGTAGCCAAAAGGCCTCCCGGATATGCTATTTGGGCGGACACAAACATATCAAAAATTCCCCCCAATAGCAACAACAGAAAAAGGACGAGCTGTCTCTAAGCCAACTAAAAAAGCATAGCAACCCTCCCTTAAAAAAAATTCGCAAAGACCTAATCACATAGATCTGCATCGATGATGCCCATCCAGAAAAATGTGTGGGAGTGGGGACCGATCTCCCAGACCCACTCAAAACAGAACTAATAAACTTCCTGCGAGAAAATGTTGACACATTCGCATGGACCACATCGGACATGCAGGGAATAATCCTTGGGGTCAACTTGCATGAGCTCAATGTCGACTCCACTTACAAACCCAACAAGGAAAAAGACGCAAGCTCGGCCCCGAAAGGGCTAAGGCTGTAAACGACGAGGTTGATCGCCTCCTAAAATCGGATCGATCAGGGAAGTGAAGTACTCCGACTTTCTAGCTAACCCTATAGTGGTCAAAAGGAAAAATGGGAAGTGAAGAGTCTGCATCGACTTCACCGACCTCAACAAAACCTGTCCAAAGGATAGCTTACCTCTACCTCACATC
Source organism: Pseudoturritis turrita (assembly GCA_900406555.1). NCBI lineage: Eukaryota > Viridiplantae > Streptophyta > Magnoliopsida > Brassicales > Brassicaceae > Pseudoturritis > Pseudoturritis turrita. The sequence goes on from OVBL01000568.1 coordinate 742,869, forward strand.
GACTGAATGGTCGAGGACACCATAGGCCACCAACTACTGTCCTTCATGGACGCATTGATGAACCCGTACGATCAAGAGAAAACCGCCTTCATCACTGACCGTGGCACCTACTGCTATAAAGTAATGCATTTCGGACTAAAAAATGCAGGCGCGACCTATCAACTACTGGTGAACAAAATGTTTGCCGATCAATTGGGAAAAAGCATTTAGGTTTACATCGACGATATGCTAGTTAAATCAGCTAACCAAGATGACCATGTAGCCCAGCTTAGGGATTATTTCGTGATACTCAATGAATACGACATGAAACTCAACCCCACCAAATGTTCGTTCAGAGCTCCCTCATGAGCATTCCTTGGTTGCCTCGTAACCGAAAGAGGGATCGAAGCGAACCCTAAGCAGATCACCACTTTCCTAGAAATGGCTTCACCAAAAACCACTCGCGAGGTGTAAAGGTTAACAAGGAGAATATCAGCTTGAAACTGCTTTATATCCCGATCAACCAATAAATGCCTTTCTTTTTACCAACTTCTAAAGGGGATTAATTTCATTGGGATGTGAAGTACGAGGAAGCCTTTCAACAGCTTAAATCATACCTTAGTGAACCCCCGATATTGGCAAAACCAATCGAAGGAGAACCATTATACTTATATATTGCAGTGTCACCCGCAGCGGTCAGCGGAGTGTTAGTTCGGGAAGAACAAAACGAGCATAAACCAATTTTTACGTCACTAAAACATTGGTGGATGTGGATACCAGATACCCGGCTATGGAAAAATTAGCCCTCACGGTGGTCGTCTCAGCCCGCAAGCCCCACCCCTACTTCTAGTCTCACACGATTATCGTAATGACCTCGCATCCCATTCGGACTATAATGCATAGTCCCAGTCAATTCGGGCGATTAGCCAAATGGGCCATAGAGCTCAGCGAATACGACATCAAATACACGACCAAAACATGTGCGAAAGCACAGGTCCTCGCCGATTTTGTAATCGAACTAACCCCCTCAAGCTATAAACGAAACAATACCCAGAAAAACTTAGACACTCCATGTCGATGGAGCGTCCTCCGAGCAAGGGTCCGAAGTCGGAATCAAGCTCACCTATCCCACATGCAAGGTATTAGAACAATCATTCCGACTTGGACTCAACGCTTCAAACAACGAGGCAAAATACGAAGAACTCCTCGCCGGTTTGAGGCTAGCCCTCGAAATTAGAGTGTGTAAAGTTAACGCATTCACGACTCTCAGCTGATTACAAGCCAATTTCATGGTGAATACGAAGCCAAGGACGAGCGGATGGAAGCTTACCTCAAAATCACCCATGAGTTGTCCAAGGAGTTCGACAAATTCGAGCTCACCAAGATTCCTCTGGTAGAAAATACTTCGGCTGACGCCCTAGCGGCCTTAGCATCAACCTCTGTCCCCTTGGTAGAACGAATCATTCCCGTCGAAGGAATATAAAAACCAAGCATCGATGTAACTCCAAAAGCAGCTATACATGCAATCAAAACAAGAAGTCATCAACTTCGGGGTCCGGACTCGGACCTCGACACCCCAGAAGTTGCGAGCGGCGAGCCCGAGCCAATTAAACCTATGGAGGACGAAGCCAAATCCTCCGGCACCTCCCAAGACCAGCCTAACTCAAACGAACCTGTCAACTCGTAGGAAGCCAAGCAGGACTCGGCCATAGATCAGCTCGCGAAGCACTGGATTGGAGGATCCCCAACATTGACTACATCCAGCACGGCACCACACCATCTGATAGGTGGGAAGCAAGAAAAAGTAAAAAGTGTCCGATTCTGTATAGCCAATGGCAAATTATACAAGCAAAGCCTGGCAGGGCCATGCCTAACTTGTATTCATGGAAAAAAAACCCACATTGTCATGACCAAATTACACGGGGCTATTGCGGAAGTCATTCCAGAGGGCAAGCCCTAGCACTGAGAGTCAAAACACAAGGGTATTTCTGGCCAACTATGCTCGGTGACTGTGCAGCATTCTTGGTGAAGTGCGACAAGTGCCAAAGGCATGCACCAATAATACACCAACCAGCCGAAGAGCTCTCCTCGATCTCAGCTCCGTATCCATTCATGAGATGGGCAATAGACATAGTGGGACCATTGGTCGAATCGGGCCCAAAGAAAGTCTGATTCCTGCTGGTCCTAACAGACTACATCACCAAGTGGATCGATGCCACAACCTACCAAGAAATCACTTCCATACAAGTAAAAAACTTCGTATGGAAGAACATCATATGCCGACATGAACAGCCGTACGAGATCGTAACGGATAACAATTTCCAATTTATATCCGCAATATTCAGATATTTCTGTCAAAAATGGCAAATAAGACTAACGGCTTCGACTCCAAGATACCCTCAGGGGAATAGTTAAGCCGAAGTAGGAAATAAATTCGTGTTAGATAACCTGAAAAAATGACTCAATTCTAAAAAGTGGAGGTGGAGTGACGAGCTACCCGGAGTACTCTGGGCATGTCGTACCACTCCCAGAAAAGCAAACAATGAGACACCATTCTAGCTGGTTTACGGAATCGAAGCAATGGTCCCAGCTGAAACATTAGTACCAAGTCTTCGAAGGATATTATGCCCCCCGAATGAAGAACTCAACGAGGCTTTGCTCAGAGATGCCATCGATGTGATCGACGAGCATCGTGACCTCGCTTTAATCAGAGCTCAAAGCTATCAGTAAGCCGCCATCCGTTACTAAAAATCAGAAGTCAAACTACAACGATTCCAAGTAGGCGGCCTAGTCTTGCGTAAAGTCTACCAAAATACTAGAGAGCCAGGTTCCAAAAAGTTAGAAACCAATTGGGAAGGACTATACCAAATCACTGCTGTAGTTCACCCTAACGTCTACAAGATCACAAAAAAACTAAAAACAAAAAGCCAGTGAAGCGGTCATAGAACGCCATAAACCTCATAAATACTATCACTGAGCTCCCCAATAATCGAACTATGTAATGGCTTGATCCCCTGATGGGGTACGTAGACAGCTCGTCCCTCGAGCACAGCCACCTGTCAAACATCAAACAATTCACCTCTCAAGCAAATTCCCATTCTTTGTAGCAAAATAGTTATACACTGTCATATTTAATAAAGATCCTTATTTTTGTTACTAATGTCACACACAATCCACCATATCATAATAAGAGTATGCCTCAAAATGGCCTCGACTGATTCACGTCGTTACAAGTTTAAAAACAAGTTTAACTTTGTTATGATTCATGTCGCTATGACGAGGTCAACCTCAAAATAGTCTCAACTATTCAAACCTCCATGCAATTCACTCAACTTATAAAGGAGCAGATCTCGGAATGATATCACTTAGCCTAATCAAACTCTCGTTAAGAAATGTCTTAGTAAAAATCTAAACTTTAGACGACCTCAAACGCAAACTGCGTAAAGGCTGATCTTGAAACAATCACCTTTACTTCATTGTTGTCTGAAAAATGACTAAGTGTGAAAGAAAGAAAAATGATTAAATCAGCTTGCATAAGAAGAGTACCGAGCCAACCTCGCATTTCCACCATCCTTTTCTGAAAATGACTAAATATAAAAATGCAATTCCACCGGCCAGCCCACCTCGAAAACGTATCAAGGTCGAAGTCAAGGTAACCCCGCACTTCGATCACCGACATCTGAAAGAACGACTTAAGTACAAAAATAGTACTGAAAAGTCTGGAAAATGACTAAGTCTATGATATCTTGGCTAAGGTTGAATGAGATGCAAAATGGAATAAATGCTCGTTCGGGCAAACACTAAGTTTAAAACAAGAGCCTATTAAGGAAACAACTAAAGCAATGGATTAAAACCCTTCCGGGTACCAAAAAACCTAAAGGTTCAAACCAAAAGCCCACTTGGGCAAATATAAATTATTCAAGCAATTATTGAAATGAGGAAAAGAAGTAAACAAAGGAAGGAGGAGAGAAAGCTTAACATCACTTCACCACCACCTCTTCATCGTCTTCGTCACATGTGTCACCATTAGGACGCTCATTTGAGCAAAACTGGTTCACGCCGCGAGGTACCGAACTCTCAGCATCGACCTCTACAGACACAACAACCGAATCCTCAGAAACTTGAGGAATATCGAGCTTGCCTAGGGAAAAATCTGATACCTGAGCTGCTATGAAAGCCCCTTCGAAGTCGGGCTTGCACTGGCTCAGCTTCACCTGCTCCTCTTCTACGGTGGTCGCTTTTTTGGGGAGCTCCTCTCACGAATCGAAGTTAGCAATTACTCCTGGAGCGGGATCTCAGCGTCGACTTCCAATTTCTTCCTCTTCTACTTGACTTTAATGGAAGCCAGCACTTCCATGTATTTTGTGGAGAAATCTCTCTTCGCCGGCCGAGTTGTCGCCTTCACAGGATAGTCATTTGAAGCAGCCAGCTCGTGGTTCTGCGTAGATAACCTAGCAGCTTGCTCTAGAGCACTGCGAAATCTCTTCCTGGAAAGCCTTGATCTAATTCACCGCGTTGCTGAGCTTTTGGCTCAGATCGACCTCGGTGTTATCGAGGTCAATAATGCGGAATTCCTAGTTCTAGTAGTGCTTGGTCTTTTGAGCAAGAACGAGCTCCCTGTCTTGTGACTACTTAACTGGACCCCCCAAGCCCTCGACAATCTGTTTCATCTCGTCGAACTCTGATGTGTGAGGAACATCCCGAAGCCGAAGCTCGTAGGCAGCAATCAGGCGGTTGTTCGCTTCCATCGCCTATAAGAGACAGAGGCATTAAAAAAATGTTTTCAAATCTACTAACGAAACCAAAGGGTAACGGTAAAAAAAAGAAAGAAGAGAAAAACTTTACCTTCCCAGCATCCGTCGGCATCTCGACATACGTGTCATGCTCGACCAAGTTCCTTACTGCCTGAGTAAGGCAGCCCACCGGTTTGTAGTGACGTTACATATGGGCCATTCCATCAAGGTCATCCGCCACGGGGAAATCTTTGGTGTGGTTGTAGGTCCAATGGAAGAGCCTACTCCCTGAAGATCCATTCCCGTTGAACGTGTTAGCTTGCAGCTCCACCTCGCGATTTCCGGGTCTAGACCGGTCACCATCGTTCTTCGCTCGCTTCGACAACGGGGCATTGGCTTCGTCAGTAGTGGAGCCCATAGAATTCAATTTCGAGCTCACCAAGACAGGCTCATTTGCTCGAGCCTCGACAATTTCAGAAGCGCCCACCTGGTTAACCTCCTGCTCGAGAGGAACTTTACCTCCGGGCATCAGCACGGTGTTGTCCAACTCAAGCCTAGTGTTACCCAATGCCGAGTGAAGAGCCGCGGTCAGGTCTCCGAAGCAAAATCGTTCTTGGGATCTCGCTGGCTCCTTTCCAGCACGGCAGAAACTCGGTTTTTTAGACATCTTCAGGTGTGGGGGAGTACTGGCTGTCGAACTAGCGTCGGGAGCGGTACTAGGAAAGGTCACTGACAAAAACCAGATACAAAGTCAGTAGGGCACGAATTAAAAATAATTTTTGACTCTATTCTATAGAATAACTTACCCACATGACGGATCATGAGAGCTGGTGCAGGCTGAGTAGGAGCTACTCGATTTTCTCCTCCTCAGAATTTCTTCACGTACGAGTGATATGCCTTAAGAATTCTCTCTCTGTCGAATTGAGGCCACATGTTGCAATCTCGGCGAAAGAGAGAAATCAAAAAGCAAACATATTTGTTCAACCGCGACTTCTCGAGATTCACTGCAAAAATAAACAACGCTGATTTAAAAATGCATATGCAAGAACAATATGAAAAGCGAAGGAATAAACGAACAGAACAAACAAAACAAACAAAAAATCGAGGAGAATCGAGCTGTTTATGCCACTTTTCTAACCAACATTCTCGGCCCATCGAACTGAAACCCTCTCGAACTCACTCATTAGTGCTACCGAGGCTGGGCAGATCTTAAAGAAAAAATACTTCTCACTCCAGTTCGAATCCTTATTAGGGATATCTTCTATCACCTTCCGCCTAGGGCGAGGTGACAAGTAAAACCTCCCCTGACACTTCGAGTTTATTTTCGCTAGACATAAGATGAGCAGGTTCCTGACCTCGAATATCATTTCCTCCTCGTAGCTCCGGACGTATAGAGCGATGATGTGAATGAGGAAATTGGGACCCATCTGAGGAAAAGCCATCCTTAAATATCTCAGGGCCTTGCATACGAACACGGGGATTGGAAATGTTAACCCACATTCTGTGAAAAACACGGGGTAGGCGCATTAATAACCGGGTCTGACCTTCTCCATCGATTCCCCTGCCGACGGAATGATTATGTCCACATCGTGAGGGACCCCGTATGTATCATATAACAATTGTACATCTTCTGTCCTCATCTTCGTCGGATTGTGAGGACCGAACCTTTCACCGGAAGTACATGCAGCCATGACAGAACCGGAGGTTGTGCGTTTTCTTCTTTTTTAGAAAAAGAAAGAAAGAAAGAAAGAAGGCAGCAAAAATAGGAGAACTAAAACCTAAAAGGTGAAACCTTTATGAAATTGGCACAAGAAAGCGAGTGAAAAATCGAAAGCAAGCTAAATTTGTGCTTTTGCAATCGAAATCTAAAGAGTTTTTACGAAACACTTGAGTTTTTTTTTTAAGCAAACAACACACAAGGGTTAAGAAGTTTTTTGTACCTGAAGTGGTGGAAGACAAGCGGTTAAAAGTGAAGAGACGTGAGTTGTGACTTTATACATCATTATTATCGCAATTTTCGAGATCGCGGAGATCTCTCAGCTCCCAACATCTCGATCGTCCAATTCTCGCAACTCGAATCTTAGCCATCCAATACTCATGATTACATATCTTATATCGAGATATGACGTCATTCGCAAAATCTTTTGGCGAGATTACAGCTCGCCACGAATATTCTCCGCCCAGTAAAGCTTATTACTCTGCATTTACTGGGTTGGTGGACAACTGTTAGAGCTGGATTTATCACAAATCCGGTCCATTAAGACCCAGATGGACGAAGACAAGCGTATCAAAAGATCAGACGAGCTAATCATCTCGTCACCAGGGACGAGTTAAACACAATCTCTGGGTGGTTGAAATGGCGAAATACGCGGAGTAACTTTTGAGCACGTGGGCCGAGGTACGTGCAACAACTAGGCGAGCTGGACAAACTTATAAATAGAGAAGATGCTAAAAGAAAAAAAAGAATCTTTTTACCTAATAAAAAACTCGGTTCTATGAGTTTATTGTATACATATCTCATTTGAGATCCCTTTGTATATTCGATCCTATTAATCAAATCCAATTCGTCAAATCTAATCTCATTGTTTATCAAATTTATATAGAATATACACTTTCTTTTCCGATTTACGGACAAATACTTGGATGTGGAAATTTGCTTCTACGTTATTTACTCGGAGATTTTCGTTCGAGTTCGGTGAAAATTTTGAGAACCATTGATTTTGTTTGTGCTGTATTATATGCTTTACACATATATATAGTGTAATATAATATTTATGTGTGGCTAAAGAAAAAACTAGCCTTGACCTGGATGACAATTGGCATGTTTCTTGGTGCTTTTAGTCTAATTCAAAGCACCAATCAATTAATTAGATATCTACGTTTCCTAATTGCAAAATATAAATTTCAATCCCAACAAATATGTCACAATAGAAAGAAAAAAACTTATAATATAGGTTTTCCCGTAACATTTTGTCAGTGTGATATTTTTTTAAGTAGTGATTACGCATTTTACGATAAGATTTTACAAAGTGAGCATAGTAAAGTTGCAGTGATTTTCCTTCTTAAAAACCTGTTTTGAGTTGGGAAATGGCCAAATGTGTACAAGTGGGATATATATACATTGTTTGGTCAATGTTATTTATTTATATTTTATGTTAATTTGTCTGTTGTGACAAGTGGGATACACACTTACAATTGCTTTCAGTTATGTTAACAATTGGATTTCTTTTGAATTCATTGGTAAAATATTATGTATCCTTTTTAATTTTAAAACATGCAAAGTTGGGATTGTGTGTGTGTGCGCGCCTGTGTGGGATCTTTAACTTTAAATATGATCACATGCCAAAAAGCTGTTGAAATTAAAACGGAAAAAGGTTCAACAAACTATTTTCTTTTTCCTCTCCTAATTCATATTGGATCCGGTCTGATTGATATCTTTTGAGCAATAGAGTGTTTTTTTTATAATCAACAACGTATACTGATTTTGAATCTGTATAGTGACACAGTGATAACATTATCACAAATCACTAGACTACATATTCTATTAAAACAATAAAATTTTATTAAAATGTAAAAAAATAATAAATTATTGAATAAGTATAACAACCCTTGAATCCTACTTAACAAAAACTTATCGTAAACCTACTATCTTGCAATATTCAAAGTTTTGGATTTGAGTGATTTGCGACTTCACATGTTATTCAAACCTCTAAAAATATCTAAATTATGTATATTACGAATTGAATCGCTATTTGTTTATATAAACAAAATAATAGATAAATATAATTAAAAAAAAAAAATCAATTATTATTATTTTTTATATAAAAAAAAATCAGTTATAGTTGCATGATATTCCTAGACGTTGCCTCAAAAGCTCAGATTTAATGCCGGAAAAAATGTTCAAAATACTCACTAATTTATCCTCTTGCTTAACGATTTTCACGGGGCAAGAAAAAGCAATCGGGTTCGTCTCGACTAAATCTAGAGGTGGATATTGGTTTTCAACGTCACAATTTAAAGTGACTAAGTCTCAACATTCCGATTTTGCTGTGAAGTTTCTATCGACGCATTCGAATCTTGTCTCAAATTTGATGTCAATTTTCTACAAAGATCTATATGCTTTCTCTATTATATTTTGTATTTTCATAGCAATTAAAGAGGATGTATTTTCCTCTTCTCGGTATATCCCAAAAATTTAAAATTAATAAAATTAAGGTTTCCCAAAAAATAAAAATGTTGCCTTGGTTAAAAAAAGAAATCCCTTTCTAGCATTTGTGGCATAGTTTCCCAAATCAGCATCTTCTAAAACCAAATTCTTTTAGAAAAAAATTAATCTAAATATGACATAGACAAACAATATTAAAGTATTTTAACTTTGAATATTTGAATGACACGCAATACGACCCAACATTTCTATTACGACATTAAGTCACAGACTCCTTCGGTAAAGCAACTCTTTGATCTTTCTTCCCCACACTATTTTCTTTCTGTACATTTTTTTGTGTGTGTGCACAATTTTCTTTTGTATTCTATTAATTGGATGTTGATTGTTTTAAACACGAATATTTACGTTTATTTTTAGTTTGCTTGTTAAAAGCTATATTTATATATATAAATAATGGTTGATAAAAAAAAAAGCTAAAATACCCAATGTCTTTTATATTGAAAAGGTTAGATGTCCATCGGTGATGAGTTTCTATAAAGAATAAATGGCGATTTAGGTTTAGAAGTTGGAGTGATGTTTTAAAATTTCCGGTTAAAGGTTTATGAACTTCGACTTTAGGATGTTAGAATTATGGTTAGATTTCACGATTTAGTGTTTAGAGATGAAAAATAATATTTCAAATAAATAAGATGAACATTATTTTTACAAGGTAAATACGTAAAATTTTCTAAGAACTTCTAAAATTTCTAAAAATTTGTGAAAGTTTCTGAAAACTGAAAACTTGTGACATTTTCTAAAATTTTGTGAAATTTTTCAAAAATTAACCTTTCAAATGAAGAAAATGAATGCTATTTTTACGAAAAACTTGTAAAAGCTTCTAAATAGATAAAAGCTTTAAGAAATTTGTGAAAATTTTCCAAATCATATAAGCATTTCCAAAAAAATTCAGCAAGCGATATGCGCTAGGCGGTTGGTGACCTATCGCTTAGCGCCTATAACGTCTAATCAGAGTCTAGAAAATTTTAAACGGTTTAGACAGATTTTTACTTAACAATTTAGACGTCTACAAGATAAAACAATATATATCTTATATAAATATAAATATATATATAGTATAATTTATGAAATATTATGATTCATAATAACTTTTAAATATCCGAAGACCTCGAGAATGGATTCAAAGCTCAAATCATACAAAATAGTCAAAAAAAAATATTATAAATCTCAAGACTAAAATATTAAAATATTATAAATGAGAATTAGACAAAAACATCTATTTAATAAATTACAAAAAGGTTAAATCAGAAATGAGAATTAGAAAAAAAAAATCAATTTATATCAAACAATATATGAACTTTTATACCATGTATATGAAGTTAAACTTACAAATTTAATTATATGTAGTTAAAAATTGAAAAACTACACCAAAACAAACAAAAATTTAAGCTGATAGAAACATATACTACACTTGATGATAATCAGATAAAAAAATTCTTTAACAAAAAAAAAAACACAAACAAAAATTTGAAATTTAATGATAATGGATTACTACCTCTGTGGAATCCTCTAGGACTGCCTAATGATAGATATAAAGTTTTAAAATTTAAAATCAAAATCCCAAGTGCAAGGTTACACCAAAGTAATAATCATAGGTCATTATATTAACACAAGACTAAGACTAAAAGACAATGCTAACAAGTAAATAAGGCAAAAACTACTAATTAAGATGCGAACAAGATCAAACAAGTAAACAATTTAAAAGACTAGAAAAGCACAAGATTAAATCAATAAGGAAAGATATGGATCATGTGCAAGGCGATTGATTAGAGATGACTATCCATTGGATAATGATTTTAAGCTAATAATTAAACTCATTCCTAAAGCAAAGATCACACTAATTAGACTAATCAATTTCCATGGTTTTAATCTCTTTGTTGATTATCTAGTTATCATAAATTTCCATTTGCAATTAGGAAACCAAAAAGTATTAGGTATAAGTTAATAAACCTACAAATCACCTTAATCATCAAGTTTTAGTTTTAATTGGCTAAGTATGAAATGCTCATTTGAGATTTTTTGAAACATTTTCCCAAACACCTTCCAGACGCAAAAGACCATAATCTAGATTTCAATCAGCAACTTCAAATCTAGTAGTAAACACATCCCAAATGAAGAAAAACATATAAACTAAGTCTTAGACATCATAACTCAACTTCTAATCACCATAATCTACTTATCCCACAATTCATATAAAAACTACTCACGCATATTTAAGGTAAAAACTAAAGCAATTATGGAAATAAGCATGATTTAGAAGATAAGAGGGTATATGGTACTTTTCATGCACTCCTCGGGGAAAGATCCCCAAGAGAGCCTCCGTTTAAATACCATGATGTAGGCAAGACCTTGTATATCCCTTCAATCTCCCATGCTTCATATAGGGATTTGTTTCCTCCTTGTTTGAAATTTATGATATCATTCTTCGCCATCTTTTTGTTGGAGAAGACTTTAGCAAGGAACCTCTTCTTACACTTGTCCCAAGTGGTGATGGAGGAGTCACAATGCTTTTCTCCCATTGTGATGCCTTGTCTCCTAGAGAGAAGGAGAAGAGTGTTAGCTTGCTGACATCTTGAGGCACTCCATTCATCTTAACCGTCCCACAAAGTCTATCGAAGTTGTGAAGATGTTCTATGGGATTCTCCATTGGTAGACCAAAGAACCGTTGTTTTGGACCATATTGATGAGACTTGATTTGATTTCCCAATTACCGTTCGCGCATGGTGGAGGGTGAATTCCTATTCTTGTATAGTTTGTGATTGGCTCATCAAAATCTCCAATCCGTCTTGGCTCTCTTGGTTGGTGGATGGGTTCTCTAACTTCTTGATTTCCAACACCAACACCATGAGTCTCTCCTACTTGGTGATTACAGTCACCTTGATTTCCTTGCGGTCCTTCCATGTTTAACCGCCTCAAATGTTCTAGTCTTTCATGTTCTCTTCTTTTTTCTCTTGTGTTTTCCTTTTGCACACGCCGAAGGTCAATCACAAGAGGTTGGAGTTTTGTAGGCCCTCAATTTCTCAAGTTCATATATCTACGGATTAAGAGAAAATACAAGCAAGAATGGTTTAGTAACAAAAGAAAAATAAAACTTAGACTTAGAAAGATTCCAAATCCTAATGGATATTACTAATCTCTCTGGCAACGGCGCCAAAGAGTTAATAGATATAAAGATTTAAAATTCAAAAATCAATATCTCAAGTGCAAGGTTGCACCAAAGTAGTAATCATAGGTCATTTCCACGAGGAGAAAAGAATTCACATATTATGAATACAAGTAAGTTATTAAGTTAAGTTAAGATTATTTTTCGGTTTTTGTGATGCTAAAACTAACGCAATACTAAGACTGTATGTTAAAAGACAATGCTAACAAGTAGATAAGCCAAAAACTACTAATTAAGATGCAAACAAGATTAATCAAGTAAACAATTCAAAAGACTAGAAAAGCACAATATTAAATCAATAAGGAAAGATAAGATCATGGGCAAGACAATTGATTAGAGATGACTATCCATTGGGTAATGATGCCAAGTTCATAATTAAATTCATTGTTGGGGTCATGTTTCACCTCACTAAGATCAACGGTTGAAAAAAGGCTAAGTAAAGTTTTTGGGCCTAGTCAAACCCAGCGAAGGCTTTAGCGGGCCAAGCCCAATCATTCAGAAAGGCGACGAACCGGTGGGAGGCGAAGAGCCGGAAAGGCGACGAGTCAGACAGGCGAAGAGCTGGAGAGGCGACGAGCTGACGGGAGGCGACAAGCAGAAGAGACGACAAGCCAGACAAGCGACGAGCAGATGGGAGGCGATGAGCCAGAGAGGCAAAGAGCTGAGGAGGCGGCGAACCGGAAAGTCCAATCCTTCGATGGGCCGAGACGACGAGCCAAGACTAAAGATGGGCCAAAGTGATAGCAACAAAGCCCATGGGCCGAGCCAAATGATTGAAACCAAGATAAATGGTTTATCTAGGTATTTGGCGTGTTGACGGCGGAGAAAAGGGGATAAGGACGAATAAGAAAAGAAGATATACAATAATATATGAGGAGATCTTGGGATAAGTATCAAGCAAAAAATTCTATATAAACAGAAGAAGTCACTCAGAAATGGGATCCGAAATTTTCACTTAGCACAAGACATGTCATCTACTTTAGACTTTTCTTGTTTCAACATCTTTGCAAAACAGCTTAATAAAAATAACATTTTTGGATCTCTGTTCTTGTGGTTTTGTTCTTAGAAATTTCGGTTCCTAAATTTTCCTTACAAAATTTAGTTGTACGAGTTTCGACTCCCACACTCATTGTTAAGGCAATGATTTCACTAATTAGACTAATTCATTTCCATGATCTTAATATCCTTCTTAATTACCTAATTCTCATAAACTTATGTTTGCAAATTAGAAAGCCAAAAGGCATTAAGCATAAGTCCATAAACCTACAACTCCTCTTAATCATCAAGTTTTAATTGGCTAAGTATGAAATGCTCAGTTGAGATTCTCCTAGAGATTTTTACAAACACCTTCCAGACGCCAAAGACCATAATCTAGATTTTGATTAGCAACTTCAAATCTAGCATTAAACACATCTCAAATGGAAAAAAAAAAACATATAAACTAAGCCTTAGACACATAACTCAACTTCTAATCACCTTACTTTATCTATTCCACAATCCATCTACTCATGCATATAAAAACTACTCACACATATCTAATGTAAAAACTAAAGCAATTGTGGAAATAAGCATGATTAAGAAGATAAGGTGAAAGGATAAAAAAAAACTTCACTAAACCATCCAAAGATCCAAGATGCAACGCTAAAAACCAATTGATAAAGATTTAAAACAAAGCTTAGGGTTTTCTTAAGTCTAAAAAGGTATTTATAGCAAAAGAAAATCAAATCGAGTCAATCCGAAATAAATCGGGTCAAACCCGAAAACTAAGAAAAGAATGTAAGTTTGATCGACCATGTTGATCGACTATGTGGTCTATCAAGGCTTGCTTCAGGGGATGTCTTCGTTGCTGTTGGTGACGCTGATCGGCCTTGCTGATCAACCATGAGATCGATCACTGGGACGAAGTGAGAAAGCTAGCATGTTGGCTTGATCGACATGTTGGTCGATCACTGGGACAAACAGCTGGTATGGTGCTCGGTTGTCTAAGTTGATTGATATGTTTGATCGACCTTATGGTAGATCGTGTCTTCAGTTTGATGTTTCTTTTGTTTCTTCTCTTCTTCTTTGTTCACACTTTGCCTCCTCATGCATCTTAACTTCCAATGTATCTGAAAAGGACTAAAAATGCAATGCAAATGCCACAAACTAATCTAGAATTTTAAGACTCAAGATAAAATCAAATGAGAATCAAAATAAAAAAATAAGACTATTAAAATGTCATGAGATAAGATAAAAACCAAAAGAAAAAATGATGTTAAGAATACCTAAAATATGCAAACATCACATAACTCTAATTAATAACAAAATGTCTAATTCTAACGCTTACAAAGTAGTCGCTGTAGTCTACGGATGCCTAAACCGATTTTTAAAACACTTTTTATGCTACATAACAAATGAACCAATTTTGCCATTATATATGTTTTCAGTCACTAAGTGGAAATATTATATCAGTTCATAATGGTCTATTAGCTGAAAATTGTATGTCAGTTTACGTTAGGATTAGAGTTCTTCTACTATAATATATCAAATTATATTTGGCTATTATATACATATTACATATAAAAAAGAATATCCAGTCTTTCCAATATATTCCGATAATTAATTTGGATTTTGGTTTGAAGTCTTCCGGTTATCAAAACTAAAAGGAAGATTTGATTTAATAATCTAGGAATTTGTTGTAATTTGAAAATTAACCCATGTTTTAAATTTTTTGAAAACTAACTAGTAATTAATTAATAAGAAAAAATCCATAAAATTTGAGTATTTATAATTAAAAAATACATTTTGAAATAAATTGGATAAACTGTCGACCACAACTAAGTTCAAATGACCCCAAACTAACACCGACTGTATGCTTTTGTCGTTACTTCGAATAGCTGCAAAAGATTGAAATACAGTGAAATAAGAAACTCGATTTTCAGTCTAGCCTCAAAATGACATTATAAAACAATTTATGACAGTATTGTACTTCAAGTTGAGATAATATAAAAGTTTCTTCATCAACTAGCATTCCATCAGTTGTCCGCAGAAGAATATCTGATGCACTTGCCAGAATCACCAGTGACTCCGACATGTCATGATTGGACATGAGGTCCACCATACCTTGACTATCCGTTGATTAATTTTTCACATTTTTTTGACATTTTTCATTATTTTTGGCGATCTAAGACTGCAATTCCCTCTTTCAGCGTGTAAATAACAAAAGACCATTCAAGATACTAGAACATACAAATATATCTTTCAAATTTGAAATAAGCTCATGGGTAGACAAGCCATAACCAATTAATATTGTGCAAAATGTAAGAATTTCGGTAGGCCACAAAAATCTCAAATTAATTTACTTATAATCAACTATTAATAAAGACCGAATCGTGTGAACCAAGTATTATATAACGTGAACACAAATTATATATTTTCTGCAATTCACCATTCTTAATTTTTATACATGTAATCTTTTATGATTTTTTATTTTAGTTGTAACGTCTATATTTTTCTCTCTTTTAATTTATTGCGTGAAATATATATTTTATATTTTGTATTTTTATAATAGAAAAAAAAAATTTGAAATAAATGTTTGAATTGTATTCAAACCAAAAAAACTTTTTTACAAATTTAGATTAATTTTACAAATTTCCTCAAAATAAAAGGTGAAGAATATTTATATGGATTGCATGGAATTGTATTAATAGTTATTGACGTATATAATCCACTAAGACTTTTTTTTTGGTATCCACTAAGAAGTTAGGCCATCGTTTCCTTTTGCATTTGTCCATATTAAACTTAAACGTTTACAAGTTTACCAACTTTAATTCTATAGTTTAATATTTTTTTAATAGTTTTAGAGCAGTTTTGTCACACTTTTATTTGGAAAGTTCTAAAAAATACCACATTTCATTAATTGGTTTCAAAATTACCATGAAAATTATAAAACTATTAAAAAAACACAAATTTTAGATTTATAAAAGGTTACTAAAAGTATATAGGAAGAATATCTACAGATTTAGTAATCCTTATAAAAAAAAATAGTAATCCTTATTAACATTTCGTGAACTCTTTATAAACCTAAAATTTATGATAATTTTGAAACATTTATAAAATAGTAGTATTTGTAAAAACTCAAACTTGTTTTTGTGTGGTAAAGAAAAATCCAAGTTTTTCTTTTTTTATTTCTAAGTTTTTTGACCCAAAAAAAAAAACAAATACTTGTAAAGAAAATTTGCGGGGAGTGATATACTAAAACCTATTCCTATATACATCAAGAATAAGAATAAAACATATGAAGAATAGCTCGTAATGAGAGTCTTATTCAACATGGACAAAAAATGAAGACTCACTAAGAAACGACTAATGAGAAAGTGTGGGAGACGAAAGCCAGTTTCATGGGTCCTCTTGCTCTGTCACAGACTCACACATCACACTCTTGTTTACATCATTTAGATTTAAAAGAACGACCCATAACCAATTAAACCCTATTATGCGGAGTAACGCAAATAGCTGAAGTCGAACTCCGGTGGAAAAAATCATAGAGGTGGACATTTAATCACTTAACTAAACACATTTTAACCATAATTCCCAATTTATTTTTCTTCATATGTTTTCAAAACAATCTATTTCAGCAACAAAACCTATTAATTATTGTAATTATTTTAACCTTAAAAAAGTTTCGAACTAAACTCTAAGCCTATGATAAAGGCCTATCGTTCCCGAAACTCTCCCTCTCTCAACCCTAGCCGCTGGCGAATTTTTTTGCTAGATCTCCCTCTTCGGTGATCGGTTTTTCTCACCGCCGCCGCGAGAGGGACACCCTCCTTGCGCTTCATTCATCGGCTCCTCTTCCTTTTGGTTTTCCGTTGCAATCAGGCGTAGATCTGGCCTCTCTTTGGTTTCGTTGAGGTTCGATGTTGCCGTAAGCTCCAGTGGTTCTCTCCAGCAGTGGGTCCTCGGATTTCTCTCTTTCCATGTTTTTGTTTGCTTGAGGACAGTAGACAGTTTCGAGAGTTTGAGATCTACGGTGGTCTCGGTCAGCTCTGTTATAGAGCTTCTCCGATGTCCCAGGATGCTTTCGGGTTGGTGAGCTCTGTAGTTGTGGGTACTTCTGGGGTCTCAGTGGTTTGGTCGTCGGCTCTCTTTCCGGTGTGGCCTCTGAGGACGATGTCACTCGGTCTGATTCGCCAGTTTTCTTCTCGCTGTCTTCCCTTCTACCTCGCATCGGCGGCTTGCTTGACTCCTCCTCCAGCGGATTTAGTAATGGATTAGGTTTTCAACTTCGGTAAATTCCTCCTCTTTTGCTTTTAGGATTGCCTTCTCTCTCTCGTTTGCTTCCAAATCGAAGCTTGGTTGTTGTTCTCCCTGTCTATGTGTCTGTTTAGCCGGATCTGTTGGTTTCTCCTTATTCTGGTTGTGGTTTTGGTATTCGGTTTGTGTAGGTGTCGTCTCCTCTCTCTCGCCTTGGATGCTTCTCCTTCTATTCTCTGCATCTCCGGAAGGTTTGGAAGTAGCTTGAGTTGTGGGAGTAAAGGTATTCAGGCGTGGATTCTCTTTCTCTTCTCCTTCATCGCCGATTGTTCCCGGAGCTCCACTTCGCTTTTCCTGTATCAGCCAGTTGCCGCTCCTCTGTCGAGTTCCTAATGAAGTCTCTGGTACTCTCTCTCAGTTTGTTAGTGTGGCGGGTGGTCTTCTGTTGGGGTTGGCTTCTTCAGGCGGCGAACCTACCTTTTCTGTTCAACGCGTGGAGTGGCTAATATCGTCTTCAGGTTTTCCCTTCTAGCTTGCTTCTCTGGTAGTCTAATGGCTCAGTCTCTGTTAGTAACTAGGGTGGAAGTTTCGGTCCTTTGTCTTGACGAGGTATGGTAGCTTTGAGGTGTATTGTTGCTGATACAAAGGGTCCTCTAGGTTGTTTCGGTTGTTCTGCTTCAGTTTGGTGACTTCTGTCTTGGGTATGTGTTGTGGTTCGTTTGGTTCTCGCCCTTCGGATGATTGGAGTGGCATTAGCTTGGGCTCACTTCTTTTATTCGACGACTCCTCTCGGCTAAGATGGGTTCTAGGTCTCTGATGTGTGTTCTAACTGCCACTATCTCTCCTATTACCGCCGATCGTTGGTTAGCTGTATGTGTCTGGGCTCTTCTCTTGGGATGGTTTGTCTTTTCTCGGAAGTAGAATGCTTGTCATATACTTTTTAGTATCTTTTTTAGCTTCTAATTCACTTCCTTGTTGCTTACCGTAGTTATAATGTCGTTCTTATTTTGTATTTTATCTACTTTATAACCATTTTCACGTGCTTTTAATATTTTTAGTTTAGTTTTTAGCTTCTAAGACCCATAATCCATTATATTTTCCAATCAATTTTTTTAAGATTTTGATTTTAACTAAAAATTAGTTTTTGCGTTACATTTTCTAATTTATTTGAAAAGAAAACAAAAAATTACTTAACTTAGTTTTTTTCTTCTTAAAAAATTCAAGAAACACAAACTTAAAACCAAAAACAAATCTGCATCCATTGAAAGCTTTAGTTTATTGCCACTGCCGTGTTTAGGTATGTAGGGACTCGAGGCGAATTAAAAATTAGGGACCCTTTTAATATAAATTTTTTAAAACGATATAAAGTGTTAAAAAAAACGGTAAACGATAATATTAAAAGTTTAAGACATAATATTTCTTTCTTCTTTTTCAACAAAGTGTTTCACCAAACTCTCATAATCTAAGTTCTTAACTAGTTTTCTTTGTAAATTGTAAGAGTTATTTATAAATTACCATAATTTACAATCGATTCATTTTCAATCTGTGATTATAATTTTTTTTTTTAGGTTTAGGATCTAAATTTTTTTTTTTGATTGGAACCTCGATCTCTTTTTCTTTAAATCTAAATTAAAAAAACAAAACAAAAAATACAACCAAGAGTCAAACCTAGGTTTTATGAATGAATCTTACTCTCTGAAAACCATTAGGATACAACATATTTTTAAAATTAAGGAGCCCCTAAAAATTTATATATTTTGAAAGTCCTAGGCAAATGCTTTTTTTTAACTCATTAAACACGGCTCTGTTTATTGCACGACACTAGTAATGTTTTTCTATGACTAAATATGTTTTAAATTGAACTACATATACTAGTTTTTGATATATAATTGCGGTCCATAATTGCACTGATATGAAATTGTGTCTAAAACAACCAAATAATTTGTCTACTATAAACCCATATTTATTTTCGGCTACTAAACTGCCATTAGTACTAATTACTATCATATGAAATTCTATATGTATCACAGTATGTCTAGAATGTACATAAATCATATTCAATCCTAAGTTGGCCCATAAGTAGTCCTGTCCACTTTGGCACGGGTTTCTCAGATGTTTCGTCCCATCTCGTCTTATCCCATACCTAATCCAAAATTTTCATCTTATTTTCGTTCTCTTCAAATAATTATCCGTTCGAAACCGTTTATTTTACTCAAACGGATACTAAAAAAGACATTATATGGATGAGTTACCCGAATTTTCCGTTTATGAACTAAAGTTTTTAAAAATAATAAAAATTTCAAAAAAAATTAGTACCATGTAATGGCAATTTAGTACCTGTATTTTCCATCCCGTTTCTTTAACGAGAATACTTTGGATAATGTTTTTCAATTTCCAAACTATCTGTTCTGACTCTTTTCCGTCCCGATACCCGAAATAAACATTCCTAATTATTTATCTCAATAAAATCTCAGTATGGCTCATAAACCCAATAATTTTCGACGAACCATTAATTAATTTGATCAGTTATTTGAGATTTGGCAGCCAGCTTGAGTTTGGTCTCTCGGGGTTTTCCTCTTAAATATACATGTTTGGCATGTCAGTGAATATTTCTGAACTAGATCAACAATTTTGATGACATTTTTTTATCAAGTGATTTTCTAATTTTAAACTTAAAAGTATATACTTCCAAAAAAATTGAGTTGTGATGGGACACAGAAAGAATGAGACGAATACCAAACTACGTTTTGAAGAACAAAAACACTTTTCATTACATTAACCCTTGAATATCATCAAAGGTCCAAACTAGAGATGTTAACATGGATATAAAATTGGTGGATCTAAATGGAGCATGTTAAATCCATTTAGATCCATTTATCAAATAAAATTAAATAGAATTAAATGAACTAATCCGATTAGACCCATTATATTAGACTCCAAACCAGTAAGAAGTCAGACTTTGAGATCTCATTTCTTTTTTGGATACGTCTTTGTCCAAATCTTAACTCAACATTACCTGGTTTTGGATAAGTCTTTGTCCCAACATCTCTATCATTTAATTGGTTTCTCTTATTTGGTTTTATTCTTTCAACATTTTATTTCTGTGTTATGCTTTACAAAAACAGGACAAATATTGGGATCCACTAAAAAATAATTAAGATATGAATTTTAGATCTACATCATAATTAACGAGGAAAGAAGACAATCACAATTATCCGAAAAATACAATAATTAATATATTCAATTTCTCTTTTCGTTCTTGTCATAAGACGAGAAAGATAATTTTGTTGCGGATTCATTAGTCAAAAATACTTGTGTATTGGACAACAACTTTGATGTCATTTTTTTTATGGAATCAGGGCAGCACAAAATATTTGTAACATCTGTTGCCCAAAAAAAAATATTAGTAACATCGGTTATCCGCTTTTATTTTATTAGAAAGCGTAGATAACCATAAGTTAACGGAATAAAAAAATACTAAAGATTAATATCCCTTATATATGAAAACAAATTGGAAAAAGTGTAGGAACTCAAATTACTACAATATGGACAAACTGATATTTGTAAAGAAATTGTATAAAATAAATCGATAATACAACAAAAATACCGATACAAGAATTAGGAAGAAGATGGATTTGCAAAGGCAAGATATGATCTTTATCTTTAATTCTGAAAACGTTCTGTAGTGTGACGGTTGTGTGACATTCTGAATCCCAGGATACAACTACAATCAATTTTGTTTTGCACAACTCAAAAACATAATCTAATGAACGCTTTTCTGTATTGTACTCTCAGACAAAAAAATAAAAATAGGATAAATTGTGACGGACTTGTGTTGTTTTTCTTATATGAAAATGAGATGAGGATGGCTTGCTTTTATAGCCAATATGTCCAATGTATTTTAACATATGAACATTAAAAGGAGATTGGAGAATTCAATCTCATCATCATGACTATTTCAAAGTAATTAGTATTTTATAAGTTACAAAATCAAATACAATTGAATTTGCACTTAAATACTAATATCAATTGATGTTTAAAATTCATCATTAGAAGATATAAGTGTTTGACTTGATCAACACTTAATTCAAAAGGGATCTAGGCCAAAAGAATAAATCTTTTTAAACTATAGGCCCATTTGACAAATCCCGAAACCCAAAACCGAAGTCCGGCCCGAGTATCTCCTTTCTCTAGTACACCAAAGTGTATCAAAGATTTTGAACCTTTTTATGAGTCTCCACTTTATATATTTAAGGATTTTATATCCAAATTTCCAGTATGAGATATTTGCTAATTTTTACACTTAACCAAATTTTGAAGCTT
The DNA here is from genome assembly GCA_900406555.1 of Pseudoturritis turrita. NCBI lineage: Eukaryota > Viridiplantae > Streptophyta > Magnoliopsida > Brassicales > Brassicaceae > Pseudoturritis > Pseudoturritis turrita. Next base: position 764,524 of record OVBL01000568.1, read on the forward strand.
TGCAAGCTTTCAAAGTCATCCACTTTGGACTTTCATTTCTCATTCAAATCAACTTCGATTTTGACAAGTGAATACACTACGTTATAGTGTTCATGGCGACGGTTCTATAGTACCTAAAATTCGGTCATCCTGATGAACGCACCGGAAAATGATCTTAAACCATTTTGTCAAAAACGAGTTCCAACAAAAAAAAATCACTAACATCTCAATGTGAGGGTGTTTTTAGCTTTTTTATTGATAAATTATGGATATTCCGGACCGGATCATAATCTTTTCTTATATCCAAAACCAACCGTTTATAATATCGCATTGAAAGTGTAAATCACCCCTCCCAAATGTTCTTCGAAATTGCAACTAATATAGTCATAGTCATAGAACCTTATAGCAGTTAAGTTTTACTTTAGACCATTCATTTATAATCTCAGTTATTGGCTAAAAGTTAAAAAAAACTACCAATTGAAAAACATTACACCACATGACAATTTTTTGTATAAACTAATAATATTTGTAACATGTTCGTTGATGATTTCATAACTTCTAAATACAAAATTCATATATAAATTTTAAAAATATACGACATAATTATTTATTTTTACGATTATGTTTCATGTTTGCGTAAAGCGTAAAATATCTCTAGTTAAGTAACTATCAATATCATGGTTAAAAAAGTTATTTTGAAAATAAAAAGAATGTGAATATGAAAGTAGGGTAAGCTTGTCAAAGCCCTTTTTAGCCTAACGTAGTCGGCCACGGTCGAACACGGATCAGAGCTTAATTATTTAGTTTATGGGCTTCGTAATTTTGGCCCACATTAACAATCATTTTCCGAAGTCATCTCTGCGTAAAAAACAAAAAGATCAGCCGGAAAAAAAAAAAAACAAATACAAATAAAAATGTCGAATCTAAGAAATTTCATCACTACTTAACATTTTGCATCCGTATTTTGTCTTTTCTTCCTGAAAAAGGGAATGTAAAAGAACCACCAAAGTTGCACAAAAGTGAAGCGAAAAAGCTAAGGCAAAGATTTAGCCAAAGTGTATTTTGTTGGCAAAAGAGCAAAAAAAACATAATGCCACAAAAGAGAGAAGAAGAGAGCCTCCTAAGTTTGCTAACTATTCTAAGGCAAAAACAAATCAGCTTCTTTGATGTTGCAATCAACTTCTCAAGAATCATTAGCATCTACTTGTGTTGTTGTCTCTGGGAAGGCCACTCTCTGTACCTGCAATAGGTTCTCTCGCCGTTTCTTCTCTTCCTTGAAACAAATTCGCCAAGAATCCACTCTTTGATGAAGCAGGCTGATCAGGATTTGCTTCGGTAGCAATGGCCGAAGCACTCATTTTCTTGTTGCCAAGCTCTAGCTGAAGCTCCTCTGGCACATCATCAACGGGAGAAGCCGGTTTTTCCTCCACTCCACGAGGTTCAGCATCTGCAGGAGATTTCTCCTCCCCAGTTCCCGTTCGCTTAGTCTCATTCTGAAAGAGCTCAAGGCTCAGCGTAGAGTTGGATCCCGTGGTTTGCTTATGGGTCGTTTCAGGAGCTGGAAAGAAATCAACAAAAGTAGTAGTGCCTTCAGCAGTTGAATCTTTAGGTGAAGTAGTAATGATTGTAAATGCTGTCTTACTTGCTGCACAAGCTTCAGATCTCTGGACAGTATGATCCTCTTTGGGTATATCATCACTAGCAAACTGTGGCATCAGAGAGAGGGTTTGGCTTTCAGGTTCAGTGAGTTTCTCCTCTGCAGAAGAGCCACCAACATCTTTCATCTGTGTATCAGTAGGATCATTCCTCACATCAACAGCCTCAGAACCAAAACCAGCATCGCTCACTGGATGATTATCCGGCAACGTAGCAGATTGGTTTTTACCAGCGATCAAGTAATCGGTTTGAGGCTCAGAACCGAAGTCATCAGTTTGATTCCTAGCGTTTTTCTTCCCCTGAGGTGCAGTTTGTTGGTTAACAGAGGGAAATGGGATATCTTCTCTTGCATACATCTTAGCTTGGGGAAACAAATCAGTTGCTGGGGTAACTGGAGTGACTTTCTCTGGTAAGAAAACGACGCCTTTCAATTGCTTCTCCGTGTCAGCGACCTTTACATTGAGAAAATATCCTGCCTCGAAAGAACCTTCAACCACACCAGAAACAACTTGACCTATCAGATTCTCATCAGTGGAAGTAACAGGTGGGTTCACTTGTTGCTGAGTCTGGCCTTCATCTCTGCGAGGACGACCCCTTTTTCGCTTATTTTGAAAAGTCGAGCTCGAGCCTTGATTCAGTTGGTCCATCTTCTCTGGAATATCCATGATTTTTCAACTTTAAAAATCTTCTTCTTGATCAACAATTGTCCTCTGGGAAAGAAAAAAAAACAAAACAAACTATATTCTTTAGTTTGATTGGTGTGCTCAATGCTCAGAAGTTATCATTATTTTACAGAAAAGGACACAAAACCAAACGTCAATCATAATCTAATCTGAAAAAAGCACATGTTGATGAATCTTCAGAACAATGTAACAGAAGTAACGACAATTCATACAACACCAAAAGATAGAAACAAGAACACATTAGCCTAGCAAATCAAGATGAAAAAGGAAAAAATGAAAGCCGGTTAAAATTTGACCTTGACACATGAATTAAAATCAATAATTTTATTTTCAAGATAGGACTATTGTTACCCACATTACAAGAATACAAGTTTCATTTAAGGAACATGTTACCATTAGAAAGAAAAAAAACCCCAGAAAACACATTCTCCGAGAATCTAACACAAACAGAAGAAGGAATATTAGAAACCTAGATTCCACAATGCCAAATTAAAACTAGTCAATTAACCAAGAAACGGCAACTTTCCCGAGAAAATCAACTGGGGAAAAGGAAACACTCACGGTTAGGTTCGCGACGCAGAAATCGGAGGGTTTCTTTTGATGGGAGTCTCTAACGTTACGTTGAGAGGAATGAGTAGAGATAGAGGAGAGTATACGTATAATTATACGTTTTCGTATACACTAATCCTCCGTAGATTCTCCTTTCTTTGTTTCCTCTTTCTCCTCGCTTCGCCTTCCTCTGTTCTCTCGGCGTTTTCGGGTTTCGGGGAATGTGGAATGAAAATATTTCATTTTTAATTTTTAATTTGACTTAAATGGGCCAAAAATGGTCTCAGCCCAATAAATTCTATCCATTTAAGTTAGGGACTTCATCAGTTACAAAATCAAATCCGTTTTTGAGAAACGCTGCTTTGTGGTGTAAATAAAAACCTCAAAGAGTATAAGGAATTGTTGAACCATTTTGTCCTAATAGTCGACAAGTTTTAAAGGCTTCTACCCAGGTTTAGGATTTCATATTTAAAAAATAAGGTTTTTGCATATTAATAAATGCAAACCTATTCAAAGTTTCCAACGTTGCAGAAAAAACTGCTCACCTTGGATGTGATGCCATGTCAAATTATCTTTCGTGGATCTGTGTTGCGGGGGAGAATTGCATCGTAGAATTTGTCATTGTAATCACATATGCTACATGTAGTTAAATTCGATTGATTAATCATCATTTATAATAGGATTAGATTAAATATATCTTATGATGGTATACCGGAAAAAATAGTATAAAAATTTACTGAATTGCCAAAAAAAAACCAATTACAGAATTATTAAGAAAATATAAATATTTTCCACGATCCTATTTTCTAGATCGTGTCGTTTTTAATTTTTTTTAAATCATTTACAAATCTTTGACACAATCTTATTTTTGTCTAGCTTTTTGCATGGGAGTATTTTAGTTAGTAAATCAAAATTCTTAGAATATAGTCAATATAATTTTAAAATAAAATATAGTCAATATAATTTTAAAATAAAATATATAGGTATATATCAACAATTATGTTGTCCCAATCTCTAGCTCTTACAATATATATATATATATATATATATATATTTTTTCATTATCCTTAATATATTGGTGTCACATCATTATCTATGTTTCGTTGAAGAATTGGTGTAGATGATGCTCCGATTACAAGAAAAGTCGAAGAAAATGAGGGAAATTATGTAATTTTGTCAGCGAGAATATATGCCAAAACTAATTAATATCTTATCCACATCTCCTTTCAAACAATTCCCTTGGTCTACGTATTTTTGCACATTAATAAACTTATATACTCCTATATTTATGTATATATACGTACAACTCACATTATATATTTGCTGAATTCATAAATCACGTAACTTTGTAAGAACAAAGATACATATATGTATATATAGTCGAATATTATGACAAGTTAACGAATTGATTCTCGCCCGACAAAAAGCATGAATTAAGATAATGGTTTTCGTTAGCTTATTATCGTATCTAATCAAATATTTTCGGCCAAAATTTAGTTAGTAAATCGTGACTTGACCAGTAAGCTACATAACCCTTTGGTCCCTTACATCATTAAAAATAAAATAAAATAGATAACAGATTTCATGTTTTACAAAATAAAATAAATTTTTTGTTAGCAATTAATTAGCTTTTCAAGTACAATGACGTGATGAATCATGATCTAGCTTAGTTCTAGTGTTTTCTTGTCGGAATTTATCGGCATAATTATAACAACACATACATTTGGTTCCTTCTCAAATTGAGTTTTTTGGTTGTTCTGTCAAAAACTATGTTAAAATAAGCGATTGTAGACTTGTAGTAGTCTAGAGTATCAATGTCGGCCAAATTTTATCGGATGTATTCTTGGCGACCATAGTATTCATTTATTGGCTACAAATTTCTAAATCAGTATTGATTTACAAGATCCGCTTTAAGAAAATCTTATGACTGTTTATTTATTTATTATTTACTGTATAAAAAGTCATTTACTAGAATGATTCGGACGACGTGTGGCTAGTGTTATAGATGTTACTTTTTGTCTGATTTAATTTTTCAAGCAAAAAAAAAATGTTGGTTATGAGACAATATTCATTGGTGTATTATATTGTCAAAAAAAGAAAGAAAAATAGTGTATGCTCTGGGACTTGATTAGCTGTGATGTTCCTTCTCATACCACGACCATTAACGTCTGCTTCGAATCTGGTTCAATTCTCTATTATGTATCATCAAAAGGTTTTCTTTTCTTCAATCATTTTGTTCTCTTCCATTTCGAAAATAACCATCTACCAAGAGAAGTTATTTTTTTTTTCTCATTTACAACTTACACACGCAATTTGAATCCAGATTAAGCAAAAAACATCAACATCATTAGCACAAACTATTAAACTCAGTCCGATCCGTAGTATTTATATGCCTGAGCAAAAAAAATTTGAGTCCAATAACAAACCCATTAAAAGAAAAAAAAAAAAAAAAAAAAATATATATATATATATATATATATATCATCAACTATGTAATATTATTTTGCTCCCTAAAACACCAGCTTGTTAAGGTTTAGCACAAGGTTGGACTTTACTAGACTACAAACTTCCGATCAACTTGTTTTTTTTTAAATAGTCCATTTATTCCATTATAATTGATGTTTAAGTAGTTTTTGTGTTATGTTCATCTTTTATATCAAAATCCGAATATTATATTATATGTCTTTTGCAAGAAATTAATCTTTTAAGATAACTTTTTGATTAAAATAGGGAGATATTATATATTATATCATATCATTTTTAATGCATGTGTATTTTAAATGCAAATCATATATATATATATATAGTGAAAAATACTTTAGTGTTTTTTCTCTTTTGTTAAAAAATACTGTAGTGTTATGAATCAGAGTTCCACTCCGACGTATTATGATATGAAATACTAGTGTTTTCGTATAATTTATTATTGTAAAATATAAAAATTAGCAGTAGTGAGTGAAATACATGCATGTTGGCAGCAGACCGATAGGTAGTACAAGTGCAACAAATACGTTACGCGCAAAAAATATACATTTCGGATACAAAAACTAGTCCAACTTCGATTGAGATACGAATGCAACTTAAAAAATAAATTGGATAATATAATAAACAAAAAAAAAACGAACAGTAGCTAATAATATGATCTACCAATCTTATGACCGGTCAAAGGTATGATCTAACGATCTGGTATCTGTCAACCCGAGTCCCATGTATGATAAAAAATACTAAACTCTCTTGATATCGAACAATTTGTTCTTTTTTTTTTTTTTTTTTTGACATCAAAAGGAAATTCTATTACTCAGACTCGAGGTGGTGTGGCTAGCCACACCGGAATAGAAAGTCCAACAAAGTTTACATTAAAGAGACTAAGTCTAGCTAAACGGGCTAGATGGTCTGCTTGAAAAGTGATTGTCCGAGGATAGTAGGTGACGGAGAAGCTTGGGAAGCGGGTCCTTAGGCGCGCCAATTCTCGTAGCTCAGTAGAGAAACTCGGCCATTCTTCAGGGTTCGCGATCATCCTGAGAATATCTTGACAGTCGGTACCGAAATTTGGTTTTTCGCCCGAGTTGCGTAGACACTCCATTGCCCAAATCAAAGCCTCTAGCTCCGCATGTAGGGGCGATAGTCTCCGTGTGTGGTTTTTTGCCCCCTGCAGGTGAAAAACTCCATTTGAATCATACCAACACCACCCTACTCCACTATTTTGGTCGGTCGGGGACCACGATCCATCGACAAGGCAAATATTCCTCAACCTCTGTGGTTGGGCCCTCATTGATCTTCCTGTATAAGGTAGGAGACTTGTCTTTGTATTTGCCTCAAACCATGCAAAGCATTCGGCTTTGGCATGGCGTACAATGTCTGGGGCCTCTCGTGAGATACCCCGGAAGAGTTTATCATTCCTTGCTTTCCAGATGAACCATATTAACCATGGATATAGATCTTGGTCTTCCAATGGTTGTCCATTCATGCGCACTTCCGATATCCTCCAGAAAAGGTAATCTAGGTTGGTAAAGAGTCCGCTATTGGGGAACATCCCTGATGAGGATGGTGACAAAGCTAATGCCCATGTTTGTATCGCCGGTGGGCATTCAAAAATGGCATGATTTGGGGACTCATCCGTAGCTCCACACCGAGGGCAATAATTATCGCACCGCATCCCTCTATGTACCAAGTTTTTGGTAACCGGTAGGTATCCGAATAGTATCTGCCAAATAAGATGACGGATCTTGTGTGGGGCATCGATTTTCCAAGCATGTGCTCTAAGAGCACTGATGCTTGGCTCCGTACATCCTAGTTCCCCTTGCTTTTTTAAAATATTGCGAGACATCCTAGTTCTTTTTTTTTTTATATCGAACAATTTGTTCTTTCACATTCAATAATAACGAATTATCTCTCTAGATCATCTTTCTTTTAAGATTACTCGAGCTAGACCAATCTCAAAAGGACTGTCGAACTATTAATCTAATAATCATTTGACATGGTGGAATAGCGGATAATATTTATTTGATAAAAAACAAATAGTAAAATGTTATTTATCGAAGAAAAATGCTAGCCAATGAAGTTGTTTACGTGTATTGTTTTTTCTTTGAAAAAAAATATATGTATCGTGAATTGTCTTATACCCAATATTTTATATAACCATACAAATTTCAAAGTATTTTATATAATTGCATGGTCATTTTCTGATTTAAGGTTCAGAAAATTCGTGAAAACACTATACATATTGATGTTCCACGGGATAACTCGACCGATATATTTGCTCAGATGTATGACTATTTAATGCCAAATGGAACGGTTGGAAGAAAAATTCTTATTTGCTAAAGCTTTAGAGATAAGATAACCAAAAAAAAAATCCATATAAACGTAAAAAATGTATTTTTTTATATGAACATATCGAGTGTTAAAATTGACGACAGATACCGAAAATATAGATACAATCAATCTAGTATATATCTTTCTCAACAGATTATGACAAAAGAAAAATGACCTTATTATATATGTTTAAGTGTTTTTGGTCCCCCAAGAAGAAGAAGATGAAATAAGAAGAAAGGTGAAAAAGAAATGAAGATAGAAGATAGGAACAGTGTCACGAGGAATGCTTTGGATCTTCTCGGGACATATTTTGTCTCTGTCTCCTTGTTTTGTCTCACTAGCACGTGAGATTGGAGTTTCTTCCTCTTCGTTTACCCAATTATGCTCCTCTCATTTTTTAAGTTTTCATTTTGTGTCACTATTCAAGCAAATAATCCTCATGAAGCTTCGGTTTTGTTGCCTAATTTCTCTATTTGCATTTTGTCGGATATAATTCGGTATTGGGATATGAGATCCTAGGTGATGTTCCAGACATCTTGATTTTGAATTTGTCTCCACTATAATTGTGTGGTTAAAATTGATGAGAAAGATATTTTTGTTGCCCCTTGTTAATATATGGTTTTTTAAAATGTCACATTTTTTTTTTCAAACAAATTACAATGGTTCTAAATAGTATACCTCACCTTTATAAAAATTAGGAAAATTAAAATAAATATTTTTGAACAAGATAATATAAATTATAATTTTGTTTCCACTGTAAAATTTCATAATTGATTGATTTTTTTTTTGCTTGCACGATACTAAAAATCAATATTCTAGTTAGTTAAGTTATCCATCATTAAATTGTTAATAGTCCAGACACGTTTAACTATAGACGTCTCTCAAGATAAGCTCTTAAAAACTCAATTGTATTTTGATGATATAGATATAAATCGATTTTTTAAATTTTTTTCGAATGTATCACTATATTTATAAAAATCATGTATTATATCTATAAACAGATAAAAAATATTAAATGAACTTTATGTTCATTCCTTTAATATATAAACTTTATTATTCTACAGCCAAAAAATATAAATATCATTTCAAATGATCATAATCTTGAATATTTTTAAAAGATTATATTGAACAAAAGAAGAGTAAATTTTTCTAATTTTATAAATATCAGTACAAAACCTAATAGTAAAACTTAAAACCCAACAGAAAATTGAATGATGGCAAGAAAATAAAGTATTTTGGAATTTTTTTTTGTGTTTGGTTAAATTATTTTAAAAGATTAATTTTTTGCAAAGACATATAATATATTCGAATTTTGATATAAATATCAACATAACACAAAACCCAAAAAAAAAAAATCAACATATATAACACACAAAAAAAATCAACATAACAACAAAAAAGCTACTTTTTTTTGTCAACCAATCCTTTAATTAAAATATACCACATAATTGGTTACCCAATTAGGAGGAGAGTTTCTTACAAATGAAAAATCAAAAGATCTAGAACGAGCTGAGCGGACCAAACAGTCTGCATTTAAATTAACAGAACGAGAGATCAAAGACAAGCAAAACCGGGGAAATCGAGATCTAAACTCTCGAAATCTCTCTAAAAGGATGTGAGAGCAGGCCACTCGTCTGGTGCCTAAATAACTTGGATCAGCTCCGAGCAATCTGTCTCAAATGTCTGGCAATCCACCCCCTTTTCCAGAAAACTGGACATCTCCCATAGCAAGGCTTCCATCTCCGAATGCAATGGGGACCTCAGCCTTTTGAGTCCTCGAGCTCCTAATAACATCGTCCCGTCACCTAGAAGATAGAACCATCCTAACCCTGAGGTTACATTCGTCGCTTTCCACGATCCGTCAATTTGACAACTCAGCTGGGCCGGTGCTGAACCACTGTTTGAACGGCCTCCCCTTAAATAGTAAGAGGCAACTGAGCTTCTTTCCATGCCAGAAAATCACTTTACGCAAGCTGCATCACTTCTGTTGGGTCAGAATCTGCCCCTTGAAATATTTTTTTATTTCTCGATTTCCAAATAAACCATAATACCCATGGGAAAAAATCATCGTCATTACCTTGACTATCCAGCCTTTTGTCTCGCCAAAACAGAAAATCCAAATTAGTGAATACTGATGTATAGGGGAAAGAGCTTTCCCCCAGTGGGTCCCTATATATCTCCCAAGTTCGTAAGGCTTGGGGACATTCGAACAAGGCATGATTAATTGTTTCCTCCTCTGCTCCACATCATTGACAAATAATGGAGCAGTTAATACCTCGGTGGTTCAGCCTTGCTGCCACTGCAATTGAGCATGATACCACTTGCCATAGAAAATGATTTATCTTTGCAGGACATTTTAATTTCCATATGTGAGCCTTTATTACTGTGTAACTTGGTTTCCCTACATAGTTGTTACTCCGATCTTTCTCCGGTTCGGTGGCTAGCCAATATCCCGATTTGATCGTATATCTTCCCGACTTTGTAAAGTACCAAATGATACTATCCCTCATAAACGAAGGCCTGGTTTCGAGTCCTCTGATTAAAGAAATATCCTCTGGTTCCATAAACTCTTGTAGTAATGGGAGATGCCAATCCTTAGACACTTGATTGAATAAATGATTAACCTTTAGATTAGGATGCAAAATGCTACCTCTACCTCTCGCCGGCCTAGGAAACATATCTTGAATCCATGGATCTTGCCAAACTGCAACACTATTCCCCGAGCCAAATCTCACACAACTACCCTTATACAAAAGATCCCTGGCTGATAATATAATTTTCCACCCGTATGAGGGAGAATGAGGTTTATTTGCCATTACCGGATGCCGATTCCTAAAATATCTTCCTTTGAAAACTCTTGCAACTAAAGAATTTGGATATTGAAACATCCTCCAAAGTTGTTTTGCCAATAATGCCAAATTAAAATTGTCCAAAGACCGAAATCCCAAACCACCTTCATCTTTGGGTGTACATAATTTTTCTCATGCTATCCAATGGAGACCGCAGTTACTTCCATTGGAGCTCCACCAGAATTTTGCTATTGCACTGGTCAACTTGGATGTTAACGACTGTGGAAACCTAAAGCATGACATAATATAAGCCAGAAGGGCTAGAGCGACTGATTTTATCAGAATCTCCTTCCCTCCTTTTGATAAGAACTTCGCCGACCAACCATTAACCATGTTGTGAAGTCTTTCATTGATAAAGTTAAATATCTTTATTTTTGAACCACCCAAACTTTCTGGGATTTCCAAATACGTACCCATCCCTCCTTCCTTATCAATTCCAAGTGTTTGTTTGAGCAAACTTTTGGTTTGACTTGGAACGTTATGACCAAACATGATCTCAAAGTTTAATTCTTGCCCGGATGCTTTACCATATGTCCTCAAAATATCAAGGATAACCCCACATTCCTGAACTTCTGCTTTACAGAAGAAAAGACTATCGTCTGCAAAGAGAAGATGAGATATCGAAGGGCCTCCCCGAGCTATCTTCACGCCCATTAATAAGGCATCTCTTTCTGCTTTCCAAATATTCGCAATCAACACCTCAGTCCATAGTATAAATAAATATGGTGATAACGGATCCCCTTGACGAAGTCCCCTCATTGGCATAATATGTCAATTTGGTTGACCATTAATCAAGACTTGATAAGAGACAGATCTTACACACCACATTATCCAAGCCACCCAGGTTTGTCCAAAGCTTAGCTTATATAGTACCGCTTCCAAGAAATCCCATTCAATCCTATCGTATGATTTACTCATGTTCGTTTTGACTGCCATAAAATTTTCCCGACATGCTGAATTAGTCATGAGACCATGGAACATTTTATGAGCTATCAAAATATTATATGTTATAAGTCTTCCCGATACAAACGCTGATTGAGTTTCCGAAATAATCTTTGGTAAAACGTTTTAAAGACGTATACATATAATCTTTGAAATAATCTTATATCCCACATTGCATAGGCTAATGGGCCTAAACTCACTCATCCTCTTCGGTTTTTCAATTTTGGAATAAGGCATATATTTGTCGCATTCAACCTAGTATCAAAATAACCAGTCCTAAAAAAATATTGTACAAAACCAACCAATTCTCCTTTAATAGAAGACCAAAACCTTTGATAGAATAAAGCCGTCATTCCATCCGGTCCCAGAGCTTTTTCCGGATGCATAATAAAAAGCGCATTTTTCACCTCGTCCTCCGTGATTTCCTTGGTTAACATATTATTCATATCTCCAGTAATTACTGGACGTACCGATTGAAGAACCTCTGTAAAGTCATCCGGCTGAGTTGACGCGAAGAGCGATTGGAAGTACTCCATTGCCGTCAATTCTATCCCCCTCTCCGTTTCTTTCCATACACCTTCCTCATTAAATAGCCCTATGATCCTATTCCTCCCCCTTCTTTGCTTAGTGGAAGCATGGAAATATTTAGTATTTCTGTCCCCATTATGCAGCATGAGATTCCGACTCCTTTGTTGCCAATAATATTCCTCAGCTTTGTAAGCTACCTGAAGTTTTGTCGTAATCTCCCTGATCACCTCTTATGTAATTGTATCATCCTTTTTCGCTTCCTCCAAATTTGCCTTCAAAGCCGTAATGTTAGCTTGCCCAGGTAAAACATTAGTTTTCCTCCCCTGAAATTGCATTCCTACAATTTGCAATTCTATCAACAAAACCCAAACACCGGAAATTCCTTGTCATATTCCAACCTGTCTCCATGGCTTCTGGTAAGCCATCCTGACCTATCCACCGTTTATCAAATCGAAAATATCTTTGATAATATCCCCTATGGAGACTAAAATCTCCAATAATTGGCCTATGGTCTGATCCAATCAGTTCTAAATATTTGACACTAGAATACGTATAAATAGAATGCCACTCTTCATTTCCCATGGCCCGGTCCAATTTACAACGAATTGTTTGTTTATTCTGATTTCCTTGCCATGATAATTGCTCACCTAGACACCGAAATTCCAACATACCGCAGTGCCGAATCATATTATTGAACGGCACAAATGATGTCGCGGCTCTCATAGGGTCCCCTTTTTCTCGTGGTTTCCCGTTAAATTTAATAAAGTCCCCAATCAATAACCATGGCTCCGACCTTTGAATCCCAATCTGAGTTAATATTTCCCATACTAGCTCTCTTTTTTAATAACCGGATCACCGTACACAAAAGATATAAACACACTTTGGCCCGTGAAAGTGGCATTAATATCAATTACCCTATTATCCGAATAAAGAACATCCATTTTTATTTCATCATTAAAAAACAATGGTAAACCACCACTAGAACCACGTGGTTCCACCGTGTATAACTTATTAAAACCAAAATTAAATTTAAAATTTTCCAAATAATTGAAACATTGTTTAGTTTCTGATAAAAATAAAATCTCCGGCTTAAATTTCTTCCAAAAATCTCGCAAGGTACTAAATGTCAGAGCACTCCCCATGCCTTGACAATTCCAACTTAGAATCTTCACGTATGAGCCGGTAGCTTTGGGAGAGCCACCGTCCCTTTTTCTTCATTTTTGTTGGTACCCTGGACGCACCTTTGTTCCTTATCTTTGCTGCCTCCACCTGTTGAATAACAGAAGCTTTAGAACCCAAATTTTTCCGAGGACACTACAAGAAAAAAGGCATTCTTAGCTCACGATTAGCGCTATCATAGGGGTATAATAGCGTTTCCATGAACGCTATGACAGCCGGAGCTATCTTAGGTCCCCCCTCTACTATAGAGTTTTTGTGCACGCTATTATAGGTTATTCTATAATAGAGAATACTTTAGTATATATTTTTATAGCTCATGATAAATGCTGTAATATAATTTGTTGTAGCATTTTCTTGTTGATGTATTAGATTTAGTTATACCTTTTGATTTATGCTGTGATATATTGTTTTGCAGCATTTTTAATAATTGTTAGTTTAAGAAAATAATATGAATATTTTTTCAAATATAATATAATTAAAATTATACAATTATAAAAGAAATTAAAACATCAATAAAAACAAAAATAAAATATTAAAATTGAATTATAATTTCATTCAAACTGAAAATATACACAAACTATTACTAAAACATCTCTAAAATTCTAAAATTATACATATCCAAGTTTCCAATCTTTTAATTCTAAAATTCGAATCGTCTAATCACCTATTGTAAAGACATCGTACATACTATCGGTGGTAAAATCATGAGACGTTTTCATGTGAAGATGCAATATCCAAGCAAGGAAAAATCAATTTTTGGATCCTTAGCAGCTGCTTTGCTACGTACGGCCGCTCCTTTAGCTGCCTTCTTAGTCACAGAGAGCCTATCACCACAAAAATTTAGTAATCAATGGTCACGTATCTGAAATCTAGAATAAACTAGAAAACAATCCCAAATCAATCAGAAGACTTTATCGGTAACTTACAAGCTCTAGTGCAATGTGCAGCTTCATGGATGTTAATACAACATGCTTCTATATATGATTTAAACCGTCTTGTTTCATTGTTCTTGATAATGTTCTCAATCAACTTGGATGATTTACTATTGGAGGATGTTGAAGAAAGCCTCGGATAGCAATTTCATAAGAAACAATGCAATAACATGTCAAATTGAATATAATACAAAGCAACACACTGAGTCCTTGATGAAACCCTAGATGAAAGCTGTTATGCGAGACTTACTATATCCATGTGAATTATGTCCCCTATTTCTATGAATATGAAGAAACTATTCCATTATTGTTCACTAATAATAGTGAATCACTGGTGCAGAGTCAAAAAAAGGGAGAGGTATTTGCTCACCATTGATGAACTACTCCAAAAAAATCCACTTATCTTATAATGAGTTATTCTTATTATAGAATTTCTAGTAGAATCGAAAGATCATTTAACGTAGTTGAAATAACTGAATTTTTTTTTCCAACAACATATATCTGACCGAGATTTAAAGGGAGTAAATTGAACAAACTTGAAAGCAACATATATTTGTAAGAGACTCAAGCTTCGATTCTCCTTGAAAACAACATATATCTACTGTTTTGCAATATTTTCTGCTTTAGTTCGCTTCTCGCTTCCATCTCTTTGTCTTTCAGATTTTAAAAGACACATGTAACATCGTTTCTAAGGTAAAAACCAGAAGAAAATTCAGAGACGAGTCGATTTCGCCAAACAAGAATTTGCATACCCAAGTATATTTAAAGTCGAAATATTGAAATAATCAATTTCAAAGGAAGCCAAACGGAAATTTCAAACAGAAGGAGCTTCGATAATCAAACACGGTAATGATATACTTTAAACTAACTAATCGTAACCAAACAACAGGCTTTTGGGAACCAGTCGACCAAGAGAACAGGGACACAAAGAGAAATCACAAACAAAACACTTGCTTTGGAGAGAGAAGGAGAACTAGCTTCAGAAACTCTAACCTCGAGAATAAAGAATTTATCAGAGTACTTGTCTCCAAGAAACGAGGTTGAAGAAATCTCTGCATCATATTGCTTTACATGAATCATCCACTTCTTAGGGCATAAGATCGATTTCTCAGGAGCTCGGCGGATTTGGGGGGAGAGATCGGAAAGATAATTGGAACCAACTTTAGGAGGAAGAGGCGACGCTCAGCCGCGACTGGAGGTTGAAGAGGAGAAAGAGCAATCAGCGGATGGTGGTATGATGAGCAATCGAGTTTTTTTTTTCCTAATGATGAGCAATCGGCTCCGCATCGTTTTGTTAGGTTAAGAGATGAGAAGGGGCTAATGGACGGACAAGATTGATCAATAAAGAATACTAAAAAAATGAACGGACAATATTGGCTAATATTGCCACGTCATCAATCTTAGTGATTCTTTCTAATTGGTTCTCATCTTCCCAAGTTTATTTTCTCATATATATTTTATGCATTTTCTTAATAGAAGACAAACCATATATCTTAAATATATTTACAAATTTTTGATAATATATCTCACTTATAATCAACTTTATTTGGAAAATATTTATATTTTAGTTTTATAGGTTTGATTTAATTTTTATGTTTTAGTATAAAGTGTAAGGGTTAGAGTTGGAGATATTGATTATATATTATGTTTAGGTTTTAGAGTTTTAAGATTTACAAAATGATTATACTATAAAAGTTTTATATAAGTGTTGGACTTTTTAGTATATTATTTGATGTTGATGTTTAAAAATTTACTATTAAAAATTTAATGTTTATGATTAAGGGTTAGAAGTTTAGGGTTTGTGTTTGGGATTTCGAATTTAGAGTTTAGAGTTTAGGATTTAGAAAATGATTATACTTCAAAAAATAAAAAATTTATACCCTAAATCAAAAACTCATTAATCCATAAAAATTTATTATATTTCTATTGTTAACAACACAAATAATATTTTTCAAACCATATACCCTATATCTTTATACCCTAAACCCCAAATCTTATGCCATAAATCTTAAATAAATGATCATGTATTTTACTTTTTATTTTGTAAATTTATATTTTAATTATTGGTAATATTCTTTTTATTGATTTTTAATAACAATAACATATTTAAAAAGGAAAAATGCCCATATAAAATCAAAATTAATTGTTTTGATATTTTTTTAATGAATTCAAATACAAAGCATGTGATTTTGTTGTCTTTTCTTAAATGTATTTATACTAACCGATAGATTTCATTGGGTTTATAAGCCAAAAAATAATAATAATAAAGAATCATTTTAGTGACAAATATCCATAAATATATCACAAAAGTGCAAAATAAATTTAAGCTTCATGTTGCTTTCAGCTTCTGTGAACTCCATCTCGTCCATTCCTTCACATGCGTCCGTGTCATGGGTCAGCGACATACATCATGCGATATTCATGCTTTTGGAGCACTGGTTATAGAGGCTCCACTACGGGATATTTCTCAACACCTCACCTGTAATAGACGAAGTAAACTCATATATGTTGGGGTCAGTTTCCACCAGGACAAGATCAACATTAGAAATGACCCAGGTATTGTCGTGGGTCGAGGCAAATGTAGCTTTGGGCCGAGGCAAATATCACAAAGGCATACCAGCACGCGCCGAGACAACTGACAGCACGCGCCGAGGCAAATTCTACCAAACGCCGAGGCAACTAAACACGCGCCGAGAAAAATTCCACCAAACGCCGAGGCAACTAAACACGCGCCGAGGCAAATTCCACCAAATGTCGAGGCAACTAAACACGCGCCGAGGTAGATGATAGCATTTACCAAAGCGTATCAGCACGCACCGAGGCGAACTTTACCACATGCCGAGGCGTATTCAGTATGCACCGCGGAAAACTTCATCCTGATGGGCTAAAGGCAACGACCTCGTCTTTGGGCCGAGGCCAAGTCATAGTGGGCCGAGGCGAAGTCACAGCGGGCCGAGGCGAGTTCTAAAGTGGACCAAAACATCTTTGCTGAAGTCGGTCAAAAGGAAAAAGAAATACAAGTCTCCAAAAGAAAAGGAAAGTTTCCGATATTCTCGCTAAGACGATCTAATCCAAAGTCTATAAAAGAAGAAGTGGGCTTACGAAGAGAGGAACAACTTTGGCAGTGCAATAGAATTTACACACAAATCTTGTACTATTAACCTTTTCATACGAGCAATAAAAACCATCTTTGGGTCTTCTCCCTGGCAATCAAAACCTAGAAGTTTATGTTCCCTTAAAAGTCCAAGCAAAATTTAGTTGGGAGGGTTTTGACCTCCACAATTTGGCGCCGTCTGTGGGGAAGTCTGAAACTTTCTGACTCTTAAGATTGTCGCAACCAAGATCTGAGAAGATGGCTGACGAAAATCAAAGTACCAACACTGACGATACAACCAACCTTCCTAAAGAAACCACGAATCTCCCAGAAAACGCTGACACCGTTCCAGAATCCCTCGCCGAGATGAAAAACATGCTGTCCACCCTGCTGAAAAAGGTAGACGAGCAGGAAAAGGTAAACAACTCATTGAACGAGAAAATCCACCCGCTGACTTCGGAACGACAAACCCGTGGTACCGGAAGCTTGGTACCGGGAATAAGACCGACGAGGAGATTCCATAGGCACCTATTCGATACAACCCCGAAGCCTCTTAACTTGACCACTCCCCGAAACACGGTAAAAACCACGCCAAGGACACCAGGAGATCTGCCACCTCTACCTAGGCCTAATGAATATACTCCGGTGACCCATTAGGTCAGCTGTCACCAACGAACCCCCCCCCCCCCCCGAGCTGATCAGGGCCCCAGAACAACCATTAATAGGTGTGTCCAGTTCACTAGTGACTACGATAACGGAGAACCAAATGGCTCGGCTGGAGCTGAAGAAAACCGAGCCATTGAACGTCCAGCCAACGCAGATTTTGCCTCGACACCAATAACCAGAAGAGAGAACGTGAGTCAACCTGAAGACTTAACGGACGAGGAGAAATACGCTTACTGGCACAACAAGCACACTTCGAAGACGAGCTACAAAGAGCCAACCAGACCAGGATACCGAGGTCAGCAAACTAGGACCAGAACATGGAGCTAAATGAGATTCGCGAGGCAATGGCCCCAACCGCTGCCGAGGTGAAGGCATTCAAGTCACAAGTACACAAGGAAATTAGCTCGGCACCCGAAATAGGCCGTGTATTGGAAGAAACTCAGAAGATGCCGTTCACAACTCGGATAACTAGGGCAAGAGTCTCCAACCCTGGAAAAATTCGAATCCCATTTTATGAAGGAACGACCGACCCAAAAGCTCACATAATAGCATTCGACATCGAAATGGGACGAGCCAATCTTAGCGAAAACGAGAGAGACGCCGGTTTTTGCCTCCTGTTCGTGGAACATCTCAAAGGAGCAGCCCTGGAGTGGTTATCTCGTCTTGACCGTAATTCCATCGATAGCTTTGATCAACTATTCGCTGCTTTTCTAAAGCATCATTCGATGTTCATGGATCGTGGTACTTCAGACGCCGATCTGTGGACTCTATCTCAGGGTCCGACCGAGTCTTTACGAAGTTTTATGGAGCGTTTCAAGAAGCTCATCTCTAAAATCAACGGCGTAAGAGACAAAGCCGCCCTAACAGCCCTGAGGAAATTGTTATGGTATGAGTCACGTTTCAGGGAGAAAATTGCGTTGAACCAGCCATTAACTATCCACGTGCGTTGCACCGAACCTCAGATTTTATAGTCAACGAAGAAGAGATGAAAGTTCTGTCACAGAGATATGGCTCAGAGAAAACGACGAGCCAAAGTAACGTTGAGAGCACTAGCACGACTCCATCAAATTTTAAGAAAAACTCACAGAACAACGGTTTCGTCTATCATGAAGGGCCCGGTTTCGGAGGTTCCCACAATTATCAGGTGGGAACCGGTCGCGGAAAGTTATCCTGGAACACTTGGAAGAGAAATACTAGCACATACGATGAAAAGGCTTATTGCGAACATCATCGTCAGTACGGACACATAACTGCAAACTGTAGAAGCCTCGGTTTGTTCCTTACGGCGAAGCTCGCGGAAGAAAAATTGGGTGACGCAGTCAACCTAAAAGACTTCAAACGAAAGGACGAGGAAAAATAAACTCACCATGAAGACCGAGCCGACGAGCCAGCCAAGAGAGGGAGACAAAATTACGAAGCAAATCAGCAAGGATCCCGAAGGAGAATCAACATGATAATGGGAGAATCTCAGTTCTGCATGGACACCGTCTCCGCGATCAAAGCTTTTCAATGCCGAGCAGATTCTAGCACTACCTAGATTGAATCCACCAATATTCTGAACGACGTGATTTCATTTAATCAAAAGGAAGCAGTCGACATTAAACAGCCTCACAATGACCTGCTAGTCATCGAGTTGGTTGTAGCAGACCACGAAGTTGTCAGAGTGCTGGTCGATACTGGAAGTTCCGTGGACGTTATTTTTTGTGAAACTCTACGACGCATGGAAATCAGTCTTTCCGAAGTAACAGCAACTCCGAAGCCGCTGACTGGATTTTCAGGGGAAACAACAATGATCCTTGGGACGATCAAGTTGCCTGTACTCGCCGGTGGAGTAACGAAAATAGTGGAATTTTTAGTAGCCGATCATCCCGCGATATACAACGTCATCATGGGAACTCCTTGGATAAACTCTATGAGGGCGGTCCCATCAATGTACCATCTTTGCATAAAATTTCCGACGCCAAGCGGGATCAAAACCATCCGCGGAAACCAGAAAAAATCCCGAATTTGTTTTATGGCCGAGCATAAGCTTCAAAACCCGGTGACCGAACCGAGTGCAAAAGCCAAACGGAGGAAGATGAAGAAGAATTGAGAAGAAGCAAACGACCTGGCTAAGTTTTTATAGCAATTACATATCACGGAGGCGCATGAGGAAGAACGAGGACCAACATGCGACCCCGTGGTATCAGTTTGTATAGATGACAAACACCCAGAGCGATGTGTTGAGATCGGAGCCAAACTGGACGACAATGTTAAGAAAGAACTGATCTTTTTCTTAAAAATGAATGTGCAAACATTCGCTTGGGCTGCCGAAGATATGCCTCGTATTAGCATCAACATGACGTCCCATGAACTGAATTTGGATCGAACTTTCAAACCAGTAAAGCTGAAGAGGAGAAAACTGGGACCCGAAAGAGCGAATGCAGTAAACTTAGAAGTGGAGCGATTGCTGAAAGTCGGGTCAATCATCGAGGTAAAGTATCCAGACTGGCTTACGAATCCTGTCGTGGTTAAGAAGAAGAATGGAAAATGGAAAGTATGCGTTGATTTCACCGACCTGAACAAGACATGTCCGAAGGATAGCTTCCCATTGACACACATAGACCGCTTAGTCGAGGCAACGGCTGGAAACAAACTATTATCATTCATGGATACCTTCTCAGGATACAACCAGATTCTAATGAACCCCAAAGACAGGAAAAAGACAGCATTCATAATAGATCGCGAGATATACTGCTACAATGTAATGCCATTCAGCCTCAAGAACGCCGGGGCGACTTATCAACGATTGGTAAACAAGATGTTCTCACGACAGCTTGGAAAAATGATGGAGGTATACATAGATGACATGTTGGTGAAGTCCCTCGAGGAGAAGGAGTACGTTGCCCACCTAAGGGAATACTTTGAACTGCTAAATGCACACAACATGAAGCTTAATCCAACCAAGTATCGTTTCACGGAAAAATCTGTTGAATTCCGTGGATACCTAGTCACCCACCGAGGCATCGAAGCAAATTCGAAGCAAATCGACGCTCTGATACAAATGGCTCCACCCAAAACAAAGCGTGAAGTTCAACGACTGACAGGATGCATCGCAACGCTGAACCATTTTATTTCTCGATCCACCGACAAATGTCTGCCATTCTATGACACCCTAAGGGGGGAATAAGAAATTTAAGTGGACTGACAAGTGTGAAGAAGCTTTCAAGTAATTAAAAAGTTACTTGGTAAGTCCTCAGGTCCTCGCAAAGCCCGTGGAAGGAGAACCCCTGTTTTTATACAACGCAGTTTCTGCTACTGCAGTCAGTGGAGTGCTTGTCAGGGACGAACGAGGCGAGCAGAAACCGATTTTCTACGTCAGCCAGAATTTAACAGATGATGAAACTCGATATCCGCAGATCAAAAAGTTAACGCTCGCCGTGATTATGTCTGTGCAAAATCTAAAACCGTATTTTCAGTCGCATTCTATCGTGGTACTTGTGGGAGTCGAAATCAACACAATTAGAATTTATCGGAGGTTTGTTAAGAGGGATGAAATTTCTGCGGATGAACCACGAACGGAGAGATCCAAAGATGGTTTTTATTAAGCTATGTCGAAAAGCTTTCGTACAAGAGTTTGAGAGCAAAAAAGTCTAGGGTTTTTTGCTAAGTAAAATTGCGGATCCCCCTTTTAAAGAGATGTACATGGATATATATACTAGTTTTAGTCGGCCAGGTCAATCCTAAAGAGATAAGGAAAACTTCCTAATCCTCTGGGATTTTCGTTTTAGTAAGTCGGCTTGACTTCGTGGGCCTTTGCATCGTTGTAGGCCGAAGATGGGCTTGTTGTCTTAGTACAGAAATGACTTCGGCCGCGTCGTCTTCTAGCTTCGTATAGACTTGACTTCGGCCAGACAGTTTCGTATGAAATTGGCTTCGGCCAGGATTGTCTTCGGCAGCTTTGACTTCGGCCAGACAGCTTCGTATAGAAATGACTTCGGCCAGGCAACTTCGTATAGATTTGACTTCGGCAAGACAGTTTCGTATAGAAATGACTTCGGCCACGTCGTCTTCTGGCTTCGTATAGACTTGACTTCGGCCAGGCAACTTCGTATAGATTTGACTTCGGCAAGACAGTTTCGTATAGAAATGACTTCGGCCGCATCGTCTTCTGGCTTCGCGTAAAATTGACTTCGGCCAGACAGCTTCGTATAGAAATGACTTCGTCCAGACAGTTTCGTATGGTTTTCACTTCGGCCAGACAGTTTCGTATGGTTTTCACTTCGGCCAGACAGTTTCGTATGGTTTTCACTTCGGCAAGGCAGTTTGGCCGAAGTGGACAGCTTGGCCGAAGTGGATTGCTTGGCCAAAGTGGACTGCTTGGCCGAAGTGGCCTGCTTGGCCGAAGTGGCCTGCTTGGCCGAAGTGGACTGCTTGGCCGAAGTGGACAGCTTGGCCGAAGTGGACAGCTTGGCCGAGGTGGACTGCTTGGCCGAAGTGGACAGCTTGGCCGAAGTGGACAGCTTGGCCGAAGTGGACAGCTTGGCCGAAGCGGACAGCTTGGCCGAAATTGACTTCGTGGCCGAAGTGGACAGCTTGGCCGAAGTGCTTGCTGGCCGAAGTGCTTGTTGGCCGAAGTGGAGGCGTTTGCCGAAGTGAAGGCTGTGCCGAAGTGAAGTTTTGCCGAAGTGGACCCTTGCCGAAGTGAAGGCCCTTCCCGATGTGGGCTGCGCCGAAGTGGAGCAGGAGCTGTGCCGAAGTCTGCCTTGTGCCGAAGTGAGCTATCGCGTGTGCCAACGTGAACCTCGCCGATGTCTCCCTTATGCCGAAGTAAGCTATCGCGTGTGCCGAAGTGAACCGTCGCGTGTGCCAAAGTGTCCCGTTTGGCCGACGTGAACTTCGCCGATGTCCCCCTTGTGCTGAAGTGAGCTATCGCGTGTGCCGACGTGAACTTCGCCGATGTCTCCCTTGTGCCGAAGTGAGCTATCGCGTGTACCGAAATGAGCCATCGCGTGTGCCGAAGTGTCCTGTTTGGCCGACGTGAACTTCGCTGATGTCTCCCTTCCTTGCCGATGTGGCTCGCCGAAGTGGAGCTCCTTCGCCGAAGTAGCGTTGCCGATGTCGTGGATCGTTGCCGAAGCCGTGGGTCATTGCTGAAGCCAAGGCTTGCCGATGTGGGCTGTTACCGAAGCCAGGGCTTGCCGAAGCCAAGGCTTGCCGATGCCAAGGCTTGCTGATGTGATCTGTTGCCGAAGCTAGGGCTTGCCGAAGTGGGCTATTGCCAAAGCCAAGGCTTGCTGAAGCCAAGGCTTGCCGATGCCACGGCTTGCCGATGTGGGCTGTTGCCGAAGCCAGGGCTTGCCGATGTGACCATGCCCCAAGGCTTGCCTAAGTGAAGACAAGGCTTGCCTAAGTGAAGACAAGGCTTGCCTAAGTGAAGACAAGGCTTGCCTAAGTGGAGACAAAGCTTGCCTAAGTGAAGACTAAGCCTTGCCGAAATGACGACCAAGCTTGCCGAAGTGACGACCAAGCTTGCCGATGTTGCCATGCTTGCCGAAGTCTCCATCTTTTGCCGAAGTCTCCACGCTTAGCCGAAGTGAAAACCAAGTCTTGCCGAAGTGACGACCAAGCTTGCCGAAGTGTCTTTCTTGCCGATGTGACCATGCTCCAAGGCTTGCCTAAGTGAAGACAAGGCTTGCATAAGTGGAGACAAGGCTTGCCTAAGTGGAGACAAAGCTTGCCTAAGTGAAGACTAAGCCTTGCCGAAAATGGAGCTGCTTTGGCCAAAATGGCCTCTCTTGTGCTTAAGTGGACTCGTACAGAAATGACTTAGGCACAATTTCGGCCTTGTCCGATTTTTCGTATTTTCATACTTAGCCACTTTCCCATTGATCACAGCTGGGTGGGTTTTGACCCCAACAGTTAGCCCCCAGCTCGGTAGTCTCAGTGATGATAGTGCCGAGGTAGAGGAAGTCCAAGCTGGGATCAATGTGCTGCGTCGATTGGTACGAGCTGAGCCGATGTGACACTGAGTCCTTTATTTTTGATGTCTGCCAGGTTCTCTGTCTTCAGACTGATAATTTTTTTCTGTAGAAATTTCTTCACTCAACTGTGTTCTGGCACAACTTCCAATGCATTATGACATCATCTTTTGCTTTATGAGCCTATATATGCTCCCCCTTCTCCTCACTTCCTCTTCACTTCTTCACTTCTCAAAAATCTCAAGGTAGCTTCTCTCCTCCCTTCTCTCTCCTTTTCTTGAAGATTTTTTTTTAGGTTGTTTTGTTGTTTTTTTTGTCTCTGAAATTGTTTTCGGCCGAAGTCTTCTCTGTCGAAGTAGTCTTTTGCCGAAGTGGTGCTCGGCCGAAATCCTTTTTCGCCGAAGTGATTTCCTTTGCTGGGCGAAATGGAGATTCCTTTCAATGTAAAAATCGAGATGGAGAATTGGAGTTTCGATTGTGTTAGGATGAGGCAAGACGCGAGTCTTCGGGCGTGTTCTTCAAAAGGGCAAGTTTCTAAGGGCGGATACAAGCATGAGGCATCTGATCCACCAGGATCTACTCTATCCACTGCTGAATCTTTGGAGACCCTCAGGCACCGGTTCAATATTTCCGAAGAAATTGAATTCATCCTTCCATCGCCATCGGATCGGGCCGGTGATCCCCAAAAGGGTATTCTACCTTGTACGAGAGTTGCTTTTACATGTGCTTTCTGTGGTTCCCAATACCAGGGGTCATCCTTGGGTATCTGTGGAAACATAGACTGGCCCTGGCACAAATAACTCCGCGGGGAATTCGACACCTGGTTGGGATCGTGGTCCGCAGCTTCGAGTGTGGCGAAGAAGTTACCGTGGATCACTTGCTGAACCTGCTATCCTTTCGGACATTTCGCTCAAGGATTCACTTCTTTACTCCCTTTCAAACAAAGCTCACCGCAAAATTATCAGAGGATTCCCAAGTAAAGACAGATATTGGGAGGATTATTTCTTCTTTGTGCCCATTTCCGAGGCTTCGGTTGGTGCAGATTGGGTTAACAAAATTAGGACCACATGGAGAAAAATTGGTAGCCGATCTATAGCTTTACGAACTTTTCCGTCTTGTTGAACATGTCATGACTTTCCGCCTTGTTTTTTGGTTTTGCAGTTCCTAATCCGCTCCCGACGTGTCCTCCGGACATAATTACGCTTTGCGAGACTCTAGCTTCCGGTGAGTGCGATTGGCAAAGAGATTTTACTCTTCAAAGAGTAGAGAGAGTGCGGGCACACTACTTTGGATATTATTCTCCGAGTTCAACTCCTTCGTCTTCTTCTAGCAGTATGAAGAGAACCATGGGGAAAAGACCATCTGTTCATGAAAGGATGGAGGCCGAAAGCTGCGCCGCAATGGAGTAGGCAGAGGTTGGCCAAACTGAGATTTCTGCGGAGCAGCTAAGTGCTACCCATGCTTTTCCCTCGGGCGACTCATCTGTTGAACCGTCCGCGCTGGCTCCGTCGATCCCCATCGTGAGAGAGGCCGTGTTGGGTCTTGGGCGATTGGACTTGCCTCTGGTTCATAGCAGAAAGGGCAAGGCTGCGGCTACAAGTGAGGATGCCGATCAGGTGAGGCCACTCCGGAGACGTGCCCCGGCAAAGGCTGACAGGATGACGCTCCTGGACGAAAGGATGACGCTCCTGGATGAAAAAGGCGTAACGCATCGGTTCGCAGTGCTGCAGAGCACAAGCTGCCTTCGCAGCCTGTATCTCAGCCGTTTGCTTCTGAGATGGTTTGCGACGATGTGTCGGCATTGGCTACTCTCTTCTCCAAGATTCTCTCTAAGGGGGATTGCTTTCCTCCTCCCGATACTCTATCCCGGAGCAACCCATATGCCGAAATGTCTCGCCGTGGTACTAAGGTAGTTTGCGTTGACCTTCTTCTTTCGTACTTTGTTGAAAATGCGATGCCTGATCTCTCTTTTCTTTATGTTCAGTTCGTGACCTCTATTAACAAGATGACGTCCGGTTATGAGGCGGACATCTGTAAGAACGCGAGGAGAGCCGAGCGTGCACGGAAAGTGGCCAAAGAGCTTCGAACAAAGCTTATCAAAGCTGAGTGCGAGCGCGATGCTGCAACGGAGATAGCGTCGAAACAGAAGGAGGACCTGGAGTCCTATCGGGTCCAGCAGGAGGCTCAAGTTGCCGAACTTCAGCGAATGTTGAGCTCGGAGAGGGCCATGACCGACAAGAAGGTTGAACGGGCTAAGAAGGGGGCGATGCGCAGAATGGCCGAGAAGTTTCAATCTAAAGTTGATCGAGCCAAGGAGAAGGTTAAGATCTTGGGCGAATCGTCGAAGAACAGCGTCATCGATCTTGCCCAAGTTGACGGGAACCTTGAACTCCTTGCGGTGCTCCGCGGTGACGAACCACCTTCGTTGGATGCCAAAATCGAGAAACTCCAGGGATGGAGAGCGAGGTACGCTGGTGCCAATGATGAGATTGATAGGTTGGTCACCTTATTGGGGAACGACCTAGTGGTCTCGCCGATCTCTTAAGACTCGGCCAATGTTGAGCTTGGTAATGAGTCCGTTGAGGCATTCGCGGCGGATGTCGGCGTTCGCGTATTCTCTAGATCCAACAGGGGTAAGCTTGGTTTGACTTTGCTTGGTTCGAACGAAGCCTCCGAATCCGAGACGACGGCCGAATCCTCCGACGATGATTAGGGTGTGTCTTCAAGGGGTAAGGTATGATGACGATGGGGAACTGTCCAAGTCATCATTTTAATTATGCTTTGATATTATTTGGACATGGTGCCTGGACGGCTTTATCCGTATTGACTTGTTATGTTCGCCTTGTGGCTTTGGCTTTGGTTGTGTCGTTTCTTTGTTGTTGAAACTTGTTGCTTGAATGCTTTTTTATCCAAGGAGGACTGATCTATTTTGCTACAGTTTGTGCTAGTGTTAACACCGACGATTCATTTGTTTTGTTTTGAATGATTACGTTAGTGTAAGCATACTTGCTTCGATTATGAGCACAGGTGTTTTGACCAACGATTTGTTTGTTGGGTTTTCGGATGAAAATTTCGGTTTACGGATATGCTACCGTAAGCGTATCCGCTCCGACAATGGACACGTAGTACTGTTGCGACCAATGATTTGTTGTTGGGTTTAGGATGAACATTTCGGTTTACGGATACGCTACCGTAAGCATATCCGCTCCGACAATGGACATGTAGTACTGTTAGGACCAACGATTTGGTTGTTGGGTTTTAATATGAACATTTCAGTTTATGGGTATGCTATCATAAGCATATCCGCTCCGACAATGGACACAGTTATTTATATAGCGCGCGCTTTTAATCCGCTAGGATGTAGTAGTTAGATCCGTAAAGGATGTAGTAGTTCGTTGATGTGGCCAGCAGCAACGAGGGTGAAGAGAGGTGCCTGTTTTAGTTAGGACTTTAAGTGATTCGTGAAAGGTGCGTATGTGATGCATGTTTCCGTTAAGGCTTTAGTAACCCGTGGAGGGTGTGATATGACGAAAATTGCTTCGAGAAGCTTGCATTAAGTAGACGCGGAGTCTATTAAAAAGGTGGGAGTATACGAGTATATGTACCCACTCCCCCCCCCTTTTTTTAGGAGGGGGTAGCTGAACCCATCCGAAGACGAGCTGCCTACGTACCCTTTGCAGGGATCAAGCCGCCCCGTAGTTCATGTGAAGTATCCTAAGTATAGTACCTCTTGAGGTGCATTGCGTTCCACGATCTTGGTATTGGAATGTCAGACATGTTGGCGAGTTCGTACACTTCGGGTCGGACTACTTTCGTGATTTTGTAAGGTCCTTCCCAGTTTGCTCCGAGTTTGCCGGCGTTCCGCTCTGCAGTATTCTGGAAAACTTTCCGTAGGACCAGATCTCCTTCGTAGAACGGTCGATTTCGTACGTGAGAGTTGTAGTATTTTGCCGCTGCGTTCTGGTAATTCTGAATTCGGATCAAGGCTTGATCCCGTCTTTCGTCGATCAAGTCCAACTCATCAAGCATCTACAAGTGATTGAGTCCTTCTTGTTCTGGGAGTAGTCTTCGGCGGACTCCAGGAAAATTTATCTCTGGTGGAATGACGCATTATGTCCCATAGACGAGAGCGAACGGAGTTTCATTGGTTTCTCATCGTGGTGTCGTTCTATGAGACCACAATACACCTTCCAGTTCGTCGGCCCATCGGCCTTTCTTCTGGTCGAGGCGTTTCTTGAGACCGTCGAGAATCGTTTTGTTTATTGCTTCAGCCTGGCCGTTGCCTTGTGGATATCGTGGGGTGGATTTGCTTAGCCGGATCTTCCACTCTCGCAGAAAGCTTCGAACCTTGTGGAAATGAATTGTGATCCATTATCGATGACGATCTCGTATGGGACTCCATGGCGGCATATGATGTTCCCCCATACAAAACTTTCGACTTGTGCGTCCTTGATGTTTGCTTACGAATCTGCCTCCACCCACTTTGAAAAATAGTCTGTCAGGACCAGTAAGAATCATTTTTGCTTTGACGGATGCAAAGGTCCAACGATGTCCATGGACCAACGCATAAATGGATAGGGCGATGATATTGAAGAAAGCATCTCGGTTGGCTGATGAATCATTGGTGCGTGACGTTGACACTTCTCGCACCTGGACGAGTATTTCTCGCAATCTTGTATCATGCTCGGCCTGTAATAGCCGTGTCGTTTGATTTTTATTGCCAAGGCCCGTCCTCCCGAATGGTGACCACAGGAGCCATCATGGACCTCCTCCATGATTGCCCTTGCCTCCTTTCCTTCGACGCAGGCGAGTAATGGCCCCGAGAATCGCCATTTGAGAACATTGCCGTCGAGCAAGATGTAGCGCGCTGCTTGCGCCTGAAGCTTTCGAGCTGTCCATTTGTATGAAGGTAAGACACCATCGCAGATGTATCCGCGGATGTCGTCAAGCCACCCTTTGTCGCAGCCGTACTGTATGTCCGTACATGCTCCATTCATCTCGACGACTCTAGTTTCGTGACAGGGGTCGATGTTGGAAGGGAGGGTAGTAAAGTCCTCGTCCATAGACATTGCTTCTTCTGCGGCCTTCACAGGATCTTCGTCTGCGGCCGTTGATTACTGATTTTCGTTCGTCAGCGTTATCTTCAGCATTGTCCGGTCCACAGGATTTCTCCCTTGCAGTCCTGGTGGCTTAAGACCGCGTAACCACACTCACTATTTCTGGAAGAGTGATGCTCGAGCGTTCGATGAATTCCACCGGAATAACTCGTTTCAATGCTGGATCAGAAGTGGATGCGAGGACGGCCAGTGCATCAGCCGAAGTGTTTTCTCCTGGTGGAATACGCGTGAGTGTGAATCTTTAAACTGTGCGGTCAAGTCTTTGACGACTTTCAGATACGCCTCCATACGGTCAAGTCTAGGGCTTGCCGAAGTGGGTGTGGGAGGGTAAATCCACGCCAATTGAATTTGTTATGTCTTTTAGAGAGATTCGAAACTTCTGAGTGAAAACCACCAAAAAACACGAACAGAGATCCAAAGTTGGTGTTTTATTAAGCTGCTTAGAAAGCTTTTTGTGTCAGAGCAAAAGTACAGAGTTTTGCTAGGTAAATTGCGGATCCCCTTTTCTTAAGGTTTACATCAGTATATATACTAAGTTCAGTCGGCTAAGTTAATATCAAAAGAGATAAGGAAGATTTCATAATTCTTCGGGATTTCCTTTTAGCAAAGCCTGTCATCGTCATGGGCTTCGACTCATGGGCTATCTTTGTCATCTCTTTTGTGGGCTTGAATTTGTGGGCTCGTTGTCTCGGCCCAATCTCTAACCATGGTTCACGGCTCGGGTGATGCCATGGTTCACGGGTCGGGTGACACCATGGTTCACGGGTAGGGTGACACCATGGTTCACGGCTCGGGTGACACCATGGTTCACGGCTCGGGTGATGCCATGGTTCACGGCTCGGGTGACGTACTATGGGTCGTGACCCCCGATCCATCTATCGTGTCATGGATCGGGGTACACGACCCAGCTTCTTCATCGTGGGTCGTAACCCCCCGATCCGTTTGTCGTGCCATGGATCGGGATGCACGACCCAGCTTCTGCACCGTGGGTCGTGACCCCCCGATCCGTTTGTCGTGCCATGGATCGGGATACACGGCCCACTTCTTCACCGTGGGTCGTGACCCCCGATCCGTTCGTCATGCCATGGATCGGGATACACGACCCAGCTTCTTCACCATGGGTCGTGACCCCCCGATCCGTTTGTCGTGCCATGGATCGGGATACACGGCCCAGCTTCTTCACCGTGGGTCGTGACCCAACGATCCATTTGTCGTGCCATGGATCGGGATGCACGGCCCAGCTTCTTCACCGTGGGTCGTGACCCCCCGATCCGTTTGTCATGCCATGGATCGGGATACACGGTCCAGCTTCTTCACCGTGGGTCGTGACCCCCGATCCGTTCGTCGTGCCATGGATCGGGATACACGACCCAGCTTCTTCACCGTGGTCGTGACCCCCCGATCCATTTGTCGTGCCATGGATCGGGATACACGGCCCAGCTTCTTCACCGTGGATCGTGACCCTCGATCCGTTCGTCGTGCCATGGATCGGAATACACGACCCAGTTCCTTCACCGTGGGTCGTGACCCCCGATCCGTCTGTCGTGTCATGGATCGTGGTACACGACCCAACCTACCTCGTCACGGTTCAGGATACCCAGTCCAACTCCTTTGTTCACGGTTCGGAGTACCTGATCTAACTTCTCACGGTTAGGAATCCCGATCCCACTCACAGCTCGGGGTACCCGATCCAACTTCATGGTTAGGGATCCCGATTCAACTTCTCGCGGTTAGGGATCCCGATCCCACTCACAGCTCGGGGTACCCAATCCAACTTCATGGTTAGGGATCCCGATCCAACTTCTCGCGGTTAGGGATCTAGCTGCTAGCACTTTTTTATACTTAGCCATTTTTTCAACCGTTGATTCCCACGAGGTGGAATCTGACAACAACAGTTTTGACTCTCGATCCTGTCTACCGCACCATGGATCGGGGTACACGATCCAGCTTCACCATGGGCCGTGATCCCCGACTCGTTTCATCCTACGCACAGTTAGGGGGACGCCCGATCCCCTTGCTGTTAACTTCAAGAGGGGAGATTTCGACCCCAACAGTTAGTCCCCCAGCTCGTCAGTTTTAATGTTGAAAGTGTCGAGGTTAATAGCAATTTGAAGTTAACTTGCCCGAACCATCTTTCACCGTGATCCCGAACAGTTTGACTGACTGTTTCCCCGAACCATCGTCTAAACCAGGGTTTGGGTTCTGTTCGGGGGATTTTTGAAATCTATCACCTTTATCGGGGAGTGTAACCCTTTTTGCTGATTCCCGAGGCATGTGACGTCACTTTGTGCTTATATAAACCGTCTTGCCCCTCGACTCCTCATATCTTCATTTCTCCGAAAATCCCCCAAAACAGGTAACCTCTCTCTTCTTTCTCTCTCTATTTTTTTTTGCTTAAGTTTTTTTTAATTAGAGCCTCCGCGAAACCCCCTTTGCCGCCGAACCGCTTGAGTTTTCCGATCCTTCTTCAATAGTTCTGCCGCAGTTCTTCGAGCTTCTGGTGGTTCATCCAAGGATTTGGATCTGACTATTAGTTCACCTAGAAGATCTTGATCTGTTCTTCGATTTTTAGAGGTTTCGATCTATTTTGATAAGCAATCCGAAACCCCGACCTGTTTATCCAAATTTCCAGAAACCTTGATCTTCCTTTTCCTGTGACGAGGGATCCCGACCTGTTTTTAAGCACAACAGATGTCACGACTATCCGCGCCAATGTCTCCCGATCTGTATGCTAGATTGCTTGTTAGTCCGGATCAATCTTCGTCTCCCGAACCGTCTTTCTTCCCCGATCCGATCCTTGCTCAAGATTGCAGCCGAGCAGATTTGTCTGGTGCGAACATCCTAGAAGATTTGGATGATTCGATTGGGTCGGGAGTAGGTCCCTCCATCCTTGGTAGAAAAATGGTGCTTTCTGAATCATCGAGAGCTGACAGTAACGCTCAGATCCCTGCGTCGTTTGAAATTCCCCAACTTCACGATTCTCCGTTTGACGAGGCGGTGAATCCTTTTATTGACGCCGTGGATCCCGAGCCGGCAAAAATTGAACCCGAAGATTGGTTTTACGACCCGGCTGTAGCCAGGCAAGAGTTAGAACGTCTGATTGGACCTACTCGATGAGCGCCAAGAAGGAAGAAAACTAAGAGGCGACCCGATCCACCTGGTTCCACTCTTTCTACCCTAGATTCGTTGACAGATCTCCGGCGGAGATTTAATATCTCGGAGGAGATCGAATTTGTCCTGCTTTCTTCGGCCGATCGAGCCGTTAAACCTCCCCCCGATCACTTTACCCTTTACAAGAGCTTCTTTTATCGCTGCTTGCTATGGCTCCCGATCCCCGAAGTGATCCTGCAATTTTTATGGAAACACAACCTGGCCATTTCCCAAATCAATTGCAGGGGGATCAGACATTTGGCCGGCATCCTTGTTAGAAGTTACGAATGCGATGTTGAGGTTGGGTTTGAACATCTGAGAAGCTTTCTCGAATTCCGTCGTCGCAATAAAAGAGAGCTGAAGTACTATGTGTCGAGCAAGGCTAAAAGAAGCATCATAAAAGGATTTCCATCCAAAGATGACAACTGGGAGGACTACTTTTTTTTGTCCCAATCACCGAGGCGTCCGTTGGATCGGGATGCCTTAACTTAATCAAAGCAAACTGGGGAGAACTTGGTAGCCGACCTGTGGTTTATTCTTGGGCTTCGGCTTGATTTCAATGCATTTATTCTCGTTTTAGGTTTTTACTTATCGTTCTCTCCTTTTGCAGCGCGTCACTTCCAATTTTCGCTGCCTCCCGATTTATCTGAGATTCACCAGACGCTTTCGGCTCGAAAGTGTAATTGGAAAAAAGACTTCAACCTCCAGCGAGTGGAAAGAGCCCGATCCCTTTTCGAGGGTCAATCCGTTGGTCCATCATCCTCATCTAATTCAGACGATACCATGGAGAGACCTACTTTCAGAGATAGGGCCGCGACAAAGGCAAAGGCAGAAACTGAGGCGAAAGAGAGAATAAAATAGGCCGAGGCGTTGGGTCGGTCTCGCATTCCGAAACCCCAGGTTGCTGTTACGTTAACCTCCGAACCAGTTTCCTCCCATAACCAATCCGAGCAGATTCCCCATCCCGGGGCTTCCCAAGGGGTCGTTTTGGGTCTTCGTCCCGCAGATTCCCGTATAGCACCACACAAAGACAAGGGTAAGGGCAAGGCCAAAGAGAAGAAAGATCCGAGCAGGAAACGTCAACCTTTAGGAGATGAGAGGATCGAAGGATTAGCCGGGACATTGAAAAAACAACGATGTTCCGAAAAACCTAAAGTGATCCCCGAAGCGATCCCCCTTGCTGCTGCTCCTATCAATGCCGATGGGATTTACAATGATGGTGAGGCGTCTGCAGCTCTTTTCTCAAAGATCGTTTGCCCCGGCGATCGTCTCCCCCCCCCCACTGATACTTTGCTGAGGGACAAACCCTATAACGAGGTTTCTCTTTGCGGCGTCAAAGTATGTTTTTCATTATTACTTATCTTTGTCGTTGTCCCCCGATGCGTTCCTGCTTATCTCGTTCTAAGTTGTTCTTTGGTTCCTGTGCAGTTTATAGCCCATCTGAACAGGATGGTGTTAGGATATGAGTCTGACGCTCGGAAAGATAGGGAGAGGGCCGACGACGCCCGGCGAACGGCGACTGAGCTTGATGGGAAACTCAAGGAGGCCGAGGCGAATCGTGCTGCTGAACGGGAGAAGACCCTTAAGAGAATTCAGAGTCTTGAGGGTGAGACGGAGGGATTAAAGAAGCGTCAGAAGGAAAGCGATGATCGGATCATGCGACTGGAATCTAGCAAGGTTAGGCGTGATGCTCATATTGCTAGTTTGACGAGGCAGCTGGAAGCAGCGAATGAGCTGCTCGAGAGCAAAGTTGAACAGGCTGTGCTTGAGGCCAAGCGGGAGATGACGATGATGTTCGAAGACAAAATCTCCCGAGCCAAAAAACTACTTGGCCAGATTGACGGTGAGCCAAAAGAATGCATGCTTGACCTTGCTCAGATCGAAAGCAACCTCCAACTCATTGGGCTACTGCAAGGCGACGAACCTCCCTCCCTTGATTCCGAGGCAAATAGTTTAGCTGAACAAAAGAAGGATTTGAAGGGAGCTCACAAGGCGTTTGCCCAGCTTGTGGCAGAACTGAGAGGAACCCTAAGATTATCTCCCGTCCGTGCTGACATACTTAAGGAGCTGAATGCCGGTGAGCCCATAGAGAATGGTGCCGCGAGCGTCGGGATTGAAGATTTTTCTGGCTCGAACAGGGGGACGCCCGGTCTAGCTGACTTTAGTCCAAGGGAGGTTGCTAAGGAGCCGACCCCCGAACCATCTTCTGAGAAAGCCAATGAAGTCGCTCTTGAGGAGACCGTCGCTCTTGAGGAAGCTGTCATAGATTTTGAAATGGTGCCTGAAGAGGACAAAGCTTCGGGAAGCGACATGGTTGAACAACCGGCAGAGCCGGAGCAGAAGGTAGTCACGACTCCCGAGATAGCGGAGGATTATGATCCTCTCTTTTTTTTCTAGTTTAAAACTCTCTTTCTGTTTAATGCCTGGACGGCTTTATCCAAGTTGTTTAAGAACTTATTATCTTCTTTTTATCACCTGGTTGCTAGCTTAGTTAACCCTTGCATTTGAATATATATGTCTTTTGTTTAACAATAGATTGAGAATGCCTTACTTGCATTTGTTTTTGTTTGCGTAGTTATGAGATGATCAGTCTCGAGATGATCATTTCGGTTTACAGATAGATTACCATAAACTTATCTGCTCCGATAATAAACATTTGTTTGCATAGTCTAGGACGAGCATTTCGGTTTACGGATAAGTTACCATAAACGTATCCGCTCCGACAATGAACGAATACTTGTATAGCGCATTTTTGATCCTGAGATGGATGTGGGAATTCTCTATTGTGGCCAGCAATAGTGAAGATGCGGCGAGATGCCCGTTGTAGTCTGATTTGCTTAAATATGTCTGTTTTGTTAAGACTTAGTGATCCTTGAAGGATGTTTAGATAGAAATTGCCTTTAAAAGCAAAGCTTCGATAGATAGTAGAAACTGTTACAAAGATGGGAGTATACGAGTATGCGTATACGTACCCACTCCCCCCCCTTTTGAAAGGAGGGGGGCAACTGAACCCGTTCGAAGATGAGCTGCCTACGTACCCTTTGCAGGGATCAAGTCGCCCCGTAGTTCATGTAAAGTAGCTTAGTGATAGTACTTTTTGAGATGCATTGCGTTCCATGATCTCGGTACTGGAACGTCCGTCATGTTAGCAAGTTTGTAAACGCCAGGTTTGACAACTTCGGTGATCTTGTAGGGTCCTTCCAAATTTGCTCCTAGTTTGCC
Organism: Pseudoturritis turrita; assembly: GCA_900406555.1. Classification (NCBI taxonomy): domain Eukaryota; kingdom Viridiplantae; phylum Streptophyta; class Magnoliopsida; order Brassicales; family Brassicaceae; genus Pseudoturritis; species Pseudoturritis turrita. Next base: position 799,839 of record OVBL01000568.1, read on the forward strand.
AGCATTTGTTTCCGCGGTGTTCTGAAAAACCTTCCGCAAAACTAAATCGCCTTCGTAGAATCTTCGTTCTCGAACATTGGAGTTGTAGTATTTTGAGGCCGCGTTTTGATAGTTCTGGATCCTGATCAAGGCTTGGTCCCTTCTTTCGTTGATCAAGTCCAGTTCGTTAAGCATTAATAGGTGATTGAGCCCCTCCTGTTCTGGTAATAGCCTCCGGCGAATCCCTGGAAAATGTATCTCCGGGGGGATGACACACTCTGTTCCATAGACGAGGGCGAACGGGGTTTCTCCTGTCGCTCGTCGTGGGGTGGTGCGGTGAGACCAAAGTACCCCCTCCAGTTCTTCAGCCCAACATCCCTTCTTCTCATCAAGGCGTTTCTTGAGGCCGTCAAGTATTGTTTTGTTGATTGCCTCGGCCTGTCCGTTCCCTTGTGGATATCTTGGAGTAGACTTGCTGAGTCTGATTTTCCATTTTTCGCAGAAACCTTCAAAACGATTTGAGATGAACTGCGAGCCGTTATCTGTCACGATCTCGTACGGTACTCCATGTCGGCATATGACATTTTTCCAGACGAAGGCCTCCACTTGCGCATCTTTAATGTTAGCATAGGAGTCGGCTTCGACCCATTTTGAGAAATAGTCGGTCAAAACTAGAAGGAAGCGTTTCTGTTTCGACGGCTGGAGTGGCCCGACAATGTCCATAGACCATCGCATGAATGGATATGGCGATGAGATTGATGAAAGTACTTCTGTAGGTTGGTGGATCATCGGCGCGTGGCGTTGGCATTTTTCGCATTTGGCTGAAAACACCTTGCAATCTTTGATCATTGTTGGCCAATAGTAGCCGTGACGTTTGACTTTTATGGCTAGTGCTCTCCCTCCAGAGTGATTTCCACATGAACCGTTGTGAATTTCCTCCATAACTTTCCTGGCGTCCTTTCCTTCCACGCAGTTTAGCAACGGTCCCGAGAATCTCCACTTGAAGACATTTCCATCAAGTAACACGTAACGTGCTGCCTGGGCTCGAAGCTTGCGAGCTGCCCATTTTTCGGTTGGTAGGACGCCGTCGCATATGTATCCTCTTATTGCGCCGAGCCATTCCTTGTCACAACCATATTCTGGATGATTGTTGACTTCGTTTGCTTCTCCGTCGGGTTCAACGACAGGGTCCTTGCTGCTTGTCGTAGTTGGTGACTCAACGAGATTGTCTTCTTCCATTGGGGCAATATCCGGCTCTGCGGGTGATTGGTCGGCCAATTCTTCCTGCATTTCATCCATCACCTCTTGCCTGGTCGAGACATCTGTCGCTTGTCTAGCAGCTTGTGAACGAGTTATGGCATTCACTGAACCGCCGGAACTGATGCTCGGGTGTTGGATGAATTCAACTAGGATCACTCTCTTTAGATCTGGATCGGAAGTTGATGCAAGGGCTGCAAGTGCGTCGGCTGGGGTGTTCTCCCCTCGCGGAATGCGTGTTAGGATGAATTGTTTGAACTGTGCAGCTAATTCTTTGACGATCTTCAAGTAAGCTTCCATTCGATCATCCTTTGCTGCATATTCACCGCTGAACTGATTCGCGACTAGTTGGGAATCGCAAAATGCATGGAGTTTCTTGATCTTTAGGCCGTTAGCAAGTTTCATCCCGGCAATCAAGGCTTCGTACTCCGCTTCGTTGTTAGATGCATGAAACCCCAGGCGGAAAGACTGTTCCAGTAGTTCGCCAGTTGGAGAGGTTAGCCGTATCCCGACTCCTGAACCGTTTTTGGAAGATGAGCCATCAACGTGGAGTTTCCAGAGCTGTCCTTGCATTTCGTCGTCAATGCCTTCTTCGGGTAGTTCGATAAGAAAATCTGCTAGAACTTGTGATTTAGCGCACGTGCGTCCGCGATACTCAATGTCGTATTCGCTCAGTTCGATAGCCCAATTTGCTAGCCTTCCGGACTGACTTGGACTGTGCAGAACAGACCTTATCGGAAAGGTGCTCAGAACGACGATTGAGTGAGACTGAAAGTATGGCCTTAGTTTTCTTGCCGACATAACTATGGATAGTGCCAATTTCTCCATCTGTGAGTACCTTGTTTCCGCGTCCGTAAGGGTTTTACTTAGGTAAAATATCGGCTTCTGTTCGCCGCGCTCGTCTCGAATCAATATGCCACTTACCGCTGTGGCAGAAATTGCGGTGTACAGAAAAAGTGGTTCCCCTGCTTCTGGTTTTGTGAGAACTGGGGGAGTGGCTAGATAGTTCTTGAGTTGCTGAAATGCTTCCTCGCAGTTGTCCGTCCACTCGAACTTCTTGTTCCCTCGCAAAGTATCGTAGAATGGCAAGCATTTGTCGGTGGATCGTGAGATGAATCGGTTAAGTGCAACTACCCTCCCGGTAAGACATTGGACTTCCCTTTTCGTCTTTGGTGAAGTCATATTGATGAGTGCGTCGATCTGCTTAGGGTTTGCCTCAATGCCGCGGTGAGTTACAAGATAACCAAGGAACTCTCCCAAAGTGACTGCGAATCTGCACTTGGTCGGATTTAACTTCATGTTGTGAAAGTTCAGCTGCGAGAAACATTCCTTGAGATGAGTGACGTGATCCTGTTCCTTTAGTGATTTCACCAGCATGTCGTCTATGTAAACCTCCATTGTTTTGCTGAGTTGGTCCGCAAACATCTTGTTCACCAGTCGCTGGTATGTCGCTCCCGCATTTTTCAGACCGAATGGCATCACCTTGTAGCAATATATTCCACGATCCGTTATGAAAGCGGTCTTCTCACGATCGTCGGGGTTCATCAAGATCTGGTTGTAACCTGAGAAGGCATCCATGAAGGATAGGAGTGCGTTTCCTGCCGTCGCTTCGACTAAGCGATCGATATGTGGAAGGGGGAAGCTGTCTTTTGGACAGGCTTTGTTCAGGTCGGTGAAGTCCACGCACACGCGCCATTTGCCATTCTTCTTCTTGACCACCACTGGGTTAGCTAGCCAGTCCGGGTACTTCACCTCAGTTATTGATCCGACGCTCAGTAGTCTCTCCACCTCGTCATTTACCGCTTTAGCTCTGTCTGGCCCAAGTTTTCTTCTTTTCTGCTTTACTGGTTTGAAAGTCGGGTCGACGTTCAGTCCGTGGCTTGTTATACTGATATCGATGCCGGGCATATCTTCTACTTCCCATGCGAAGGTGGTGATATTTTTCTTCAAGAATGCCACGAGCTCTTCTTTGATCTTTCCATCTAACTCTGCTCCAATCTCTACACAGCATTCGGGGTGTTTGTTGTCGATGCAAACTGATATGACGGGGTCGCAGGTTGGTTTAGTCACTTCTTCTTCGCGATCCACCGCGATCTGTAACTGCTATAACAGTTAGGAAAGCTCTTTCACCGGTTCTCTGTCGGTCTTTATCTTCTTGCATTTCGAATTTGCCGTTGGATCAGTCACCGGGTTTCTGAGCTTGTGTGCGGCGAGAAAGCAGACACGAGACTCTTTTTGATTTCCTCGAATAGTTTTCACGCCGTTTGGTGTAGGGAATTTGAGGCAAAGATGGTAGGTCGAAACGGCTGCGCGCATCGAATTTAACCAGGGGGTCCCCACGATGACGTTGTAGATGGCCGGATGGTCAGCTTGGACAGGCAGTTTGATTGCTCCGGTAGTCATGGTGGTTTCTCCAGAGAATCCTGTTAAGGGTTTGGGAGTAGATATCACTTCAGACAGATCCACATTCATTCTTCTGAGAGTTTCGAGGAAGATTACATCCACGGTGCTCCCAGTGTCTACCAATACGCGTGCTACATCACAGTCGTTGATGATCAACTCGATTACGAGAGGGTCATCATGAGGTCTGTCGAGTCCGATCGTTTCTCTTTCCTCGAATGATATCACGTCGTTTGGAAACTTAGATGGTTTAGACCAGTTGATGCTGACGTCTGCCCTTCGCTGGAATGCTTTGATTGACGAGACGGTATCTGAGCAATAGTGGGATCCTCCCATTATCATGCTGATCCTTCTTCTGCTTGATCCAGAGGGTGGCGCTTCGTCATCCCTTCTATCGCGCTTGGTGTGATCTTCTTTTGTCAGGTCGGGTTTGTATGTGTTTACGTCCATCTCGAAATCCTTGAGGCTGACGTTTCCTCCAAGCTCGCCGGCTGCTAATTTTTTAGCAAGCTTCAGGCCTAGAATTCGGCAGTTCGCGGTTGAATGTCCGTAGATGTGGTGGTGTTCGCAGTAGGCCGTCTCGTCATAGGAACTGTCGCTTTTGGTCCATGTGCTCCATGAGCTTCTTCCACGGCCTCGGCCTCTTCCGCGACCGAATCCAGGAGCGTCAATTTGATAGGTATGAGCTCCTCGAAAGCCTCCTTCGTGCTGCATATAGCCGGAGCCTTTATTGTTCTTCCTAGTGTTAGAAGGGGCTGAAACTTGGGGAGAATGGTTCGTTGTCTTGGCCTTCCCATACTTCTCCGTTAGGATTTTCATCTCTTCTTCTTCGGTGATGAAGTCTGCGGCTCGATGCATAGCATCCTGTATCGTAGTGGGGGTGTTTAGCGCGATTTCTTTGCGAAAATCGGAATTGAACCAGAGTGCTCGCTTCAGGGCTAGTAGGGCTGCTTTGTCGCTCAGGCCTTCCACTTTTGACATAACGGCTTTGAACCTTCCAATGAAACTCCGGAGTGTTTCGTTCTGTCCTTGAGCTAGGGTCCACAGGTCGGCGTCAGACGTTCCGGGATCCATGAAGATGGAATAATGTTTCAAGAATGCCGCAGAGAGTTGGTTATAGCTGTTGATGGAATTTCGCTCGAGTCTTGAGAACCACTGGAGCACCGGTCCCTTAAGATGCTCCACGAAGAGAAGGCATTGTCCGGCGTCTGTCTCCTTTTCCTTGAAATTCGAGCGTCCCATGGCAATAGCGAAGGCCGTCAGATGCTCCTTCGGATCGGTCTTTCCTTCATAGATCGGGACTTTCATCTTTCCAGGGTCTGGAATTCTCGTGTTACTTATCCGTGCTGTGAACGGGGTGTTCTGTGCTTCCTCCAGTACACGATCTATCTCTGGCACCTTGCTAGTTGCTTTGTGCATCATGGATCGGACAGCTCTTATGTCGGCAGCTGTTCGATCCATATCTGCTCGCATCCTAGCCATCTCGTCTTTCTGGGCTCTGACTCCTGCTCGGCGCTTTTCGTTCATCCGTGCTTGCTCAGCCCAGATTATGTTCTCCTCTTCCTCGGTCAGCTCTTGATCTCCTTTGGGGATGGCCTCGCGTCTTTCGGTTCGGGTTTGACAAGTTGCTAGGTGTTCAGAATTGTCATGGCTCTCCGTGTTTTGCTCCATTCGGTTCTCCTCCTCTAGATTGATGATTGGTGCAGGCCCCTCTTCGATTGGCGTGTCGTCTGCCCCTTGGACTCTTGAGGCTAGGTTTGCTGAGCTTTGGTGTAGTAGTGGCAGTCTTCCTCGGGTCCTCGGTGGGTTGAGCGGAGTTGTGAAGTCCAGAGCCGTTGGGTTGAGACGCCTCCCGACTCATCTTGCTGGATCCAGACCTGATCCCGTGCCTCGGGTACGACTCGCCGTTGTGAGGGCCTTCAACTCGCCCGTCATCGTGTTGTTCAGCTTGTCTTGCTCCTCCGCCTTTTTGAGCAGTGTCTCCAGCATGGCTTTCATCTCCGTGAGCGTTGTCGAAGTCTCCCCAGCGTCTTTGGATTGGTTCGCCTGATCCTCTACGCCGGCGTTTCTGGTGTCAGCAGCGCTATCGTCTCCGTCGTTGGTCATCGTCTTCAGATCGGTTTTGTGGTGGTTCTTTGGTGTAAGAAAATTTCAACCCCCCTCTCTCTAGCGCCAAATTGTGGGAGGGTAAATCCACGCCAATTGAATTTGTTATGTCTTTTAGAGAGATTCGAAACTTCTGAGTGAAAACCACCAAAAAACACGAACAGAGATCCAAAGTTGGTGTTTTATTAAGCTGCTTAGAAAGCTTTTTGTGTCAGAGCAAAAGTTCAGAGTTTTGCTAGGTAAATTACGGATCCCCTTTTCTTAAGGTTTACATCAGTATATATACTAAGTTCAGTCGGCTAAGTTAATATCCAAAGAGATAAGGAAGATTTCCTAATTCTTCGGGATTTCCTTTTAGCAAAGCCTGTCATCGTCATGGGCTTCGACTCATGGGCTGTCTTTGTCATCTCTTTTGTGGGCTTGAATTTGTGGGCTCGTTGTCTCGGCCCAATCTCTAACCATGGTTCACGGCTCGGGTGATGCCATGGTTCACGGGTCGGGTGACACCATGGTTCACGGCTCGGGTGACACCATGGTTCACGGCTCGGGTGATGCCATGGTTCACGGCTCGGGTGACGTACTATGGGTTGTGACCCCCGATCCATCTGTCGTGTCATGGATCGGGGTACACGACCCAGCTTCTTCACCGTTGGTCGTGACCCCCGATCCGTTTGTCGTGCCATGGATCGGGATGCACGGCCCAGCTTCTTCACCGTGGGTCGTGACCCCCCGATCCGTTTGTCGTGCCATGGATCGGGATACACGGTCCAGCTTCTTCACCGTGGGTCGTGACCCCCGATCCGTTCGTCGTGCCATGGATCAGGATACACGACCCAGCTTCTTCACCGTGGGTCGTGACCCCCCGATCCGTTTGTCATGCCATGGATCGGGATACACGGCCCAGCTTCTTCACCGTGGGTCATGACCCCCGATCCGTTGGTCGTGCCATGGATCGGGATGCACGGCCCAGCTTCTTCACCGTGGGTCGTGACCCCCTGATCCATTTATCGTGCCATGGATCGGGATACACGGTCCAGCTTCTTCACCGTGGGTCGTGACCCCCGATCCGTTCATCGTGCCATGGATCGGGATACACGACCCAGCTTCTTCACCGTGGGTCGTGACCCCCCGATCCGTTTGTCGTGCCATGGATCGGGATACACGGCCCAGCTTCTTCATCGTGGATCGTGACCCCCGATCCGTTCGTCGTGCCATGGATCGGGATACACGACCTAGTTCCTTCACCGTGGGTCGTGACCCCCGATCCGTCTGTCGTGTCATGGATCGTGGTACACGACCCAACCTACCTCGTCACAGTTCGGGATACCCAGTCCAACTCCTTTGTTCACGGTTCGGGGTACCTGATCTAACTTCTCATGGTTAGGGATCCTGATCCCACTCACAGCTCGGGGTACCCGATCCAACTTCATGGTTAGGGATCCCGATTCAACTTCTCGCGGTTAGGGATCCCGATCCCACTCACAGCTCGGGGTACCCAATCCAACTTCATGGTTAGGGATCCCGATCCAACTTCTCGCGGTTAGGGATCTAGCTGCTAGCACTTTTTCATACTTAGCCATTTTTCAACCGTTGATTCCCACGAGGTGGAATCTGACAACAACAGTTTTTACTCCCGATCCTGTCTACCGCACCATGGATCGGGGTACACGATCCAGCTTTACCATGGGCCGTGATCCCCGACTCGTTTCATCCTACGCACAGTTAGGGGGACGCCCGATCTCCTTACTGTTAACTTCAAGAGGGGAGATTTCGACCCCAACAGTGGGCTATTGCCGAAGCCAAGGCTTGCCGAAGCCAAGGCTTGCTGAAGCCAAGGCTTGCCGATGCCACGACTTGCCGATGTGGGCTGTTGCCGAAGCCAGGGCTTGCCGATGTGACCATGCCCCAAGGCTTGCCTAAGTGAAGACAAGGCTTGCCTAAGTGAAGACAAGGCTTGCCTAAGTGGAGACAAGGTTTGCCTAAGTGGAGACAAAGCTTGCCTAAGTGAAAACTAAGCCTTGCCGAAAATGGAGCTGCTTTGGCCAAAATGGCCTCTCTTGTGCTTAAGTGGACTCGTACAGGAATGACATAGGCACCATTTCGGCCTTGTCCGATTCTTCGTATTTGCATACTTAGCCACTTTCCCATTGATCACAGCTGGGTGGGTTTTGACCCCAACAGTTAGCCTCCCAGCTCGGTAGTCTCAGTGATGATAGTGCCGAGGTAGAGGAAGTCCAAGCTGGGATCAATGTGCTGCGTCAATTGGTACGAGCTGAGCCGATGTGACACTGAGTCCTTTATTTTTGATGTCTGCCAGGTTCTCTGTCTTCAGACTGATAAATTTTTTTTCTGTAAAAATGTCTTCACTCAACTGTGTTCTGGCACAACTTCCAATTCATGATGACATCATCTTTTGCTTTATGAGCCTATATATGCTCCCCCTTCTCCTCACTTCCTCTTCACTTCTTCACTTCTCAAAAATCTCAAGGTAACTTCTCTCCTCCCTTCTCTCTCCTTTTCTTGAAGATTTTTTTTTAGGTTGTTTTGTTGTTTTTTTTGTCTCTGAAATTGTTTTCGGCCGAAGTCTTCTCTGTCGAAGTAGTCTTTTGCCGAAGTGGTACTCGGCCGAAATCCTTTTTCGCCGAAGTGATTTCCTTTGCTGGGCGAAATGGAGATTCCTTTCAATGTAAAAATCGAGATGGAGAATTGGAGTTTCGATTGTGTTAGGATGAGGCAAGACGCGAGTCTTCGGGCGTGTTCTTCAAAAGGGCAAGTTTCTAAGGGCGGATACAAGCATGAGGCACCTGATCCACCAGGATCTACTCTATCCACTGCTGAATCTTTGGAGACCCTCAGGCACCGGTTCAACATTTCCGAAGAAATTGAATTCATCCTTCCATCGCCATTGGATCGGGCCGGTGATCCCCAAAAGGGTTTTTTACCTTGTACGAGAGTTGCTTTTACATGTGCTTTCTGTGGTTCCCAATACCAGGGGTCATCCTTGGGTATCTGTGGAAACATAGACTGGCCCTGGCACAAATAACTCCGCGGGGAATTCGACACCTGGTTGGGATCGTGGTCCGCAGCTTCGAGTGTGGCGAAGAAGTTACCGTGGATCACTTGCTGAACCTGCTATCCTTTCGGACATTTCGCTCAAGGATTCGCTTCTTTACTCCCTTTCGAACAAAGCTCACCGCAAAATTATCAGAGGATTCCCAAGTAAAGACAGATATTAGGAGGATTATTTCTTCTTTGTGCCCATTTCCGAGGCTTCGGTTGGTGCAGATTAGGTTAACAAAATTAGGACCACATGGAGAAAAATTGGTAGCCGATCTATAGCTTTACGAACTTTTCCGTCTTGTTGAACATGTCATGACTTTCCGCCTTGTTTTTTGGTTTTGCAGTTCCTAATCCGCTCCCGACGTGTCCTCCGGACATAATTACGCTTTGCGAGACTCTAGCTTCCGGTGAGTGCGATTGGCAAAGAGATTTTACTCTTCAAAGAGTAGAGAGAGCGCGGGCACACTACTTTGGATATTATTCTCCGAGTTCAACTCCTTCGTCTTCTTCTAGCAGTATGAAGAGAACCATGGGGAAAAGACCATCTGTTCGTGAAAGGATGGAGGCCGAAAGCTGCGCCGCAATGGAGCAGGGAGAGGTTGGCCAAACTGAGATTTCTGCGGAGCAGCTAAGTGCTGCCCATGCTTTTCCCTCGGGCGACTCATCTGTTGAACCGTCCGCGCTGGCTCCGTCAATCCCCATCGTGAGAGAGGTCGTGTTGGGTCTTGGGCGATTGGACTTGCCTCTGGTTCATAGCAGAAAGGGCAAGGCTGCGGCTACAAGTGAGGATGCCGATCAGGTGAGGCCACTCCGGAGACGTGCCCCGGCAAAGGCTGAAAGGATGACGCTCCTGGACGAAAGGATGATGCTCCTGGATGAAAAAGGCGTAACGCATCGGTTCGCAGTGCTGCAGAGCACAAGCTGCCTTCGCAGCCTGTATCTCAGCCGTTTGCTTCTGAGATGGTTTGCGATGATGTGTCGGCATCGGCTACTCTCTTCTCCAAGATTCTCTCTAAGGGGGATTGATTTCCTCCTCCCGATACTCTATCCCGGAGCAACCCATATGCCGAAATGTCTCGCCGTGGTACTAAGGTAGTTTGCGTTGACCTTCTTCTTTCGTACTTTGTTGAAAATGCGATGCCTGATCTCTCTTTTCTTTATGTTTAGTTCGTGACCTCTATTAACAAGATGACGTCCGGTTATGAGGCGGACATCCGTAAGAACGCAAGGAGAGCCGAGCGTGCACGGAAAGTGGCCAAAGAGCTTCGAACAAAGCTTATCAAAGCTGAGTGCGAGCGCGATGCTGCAACGGAGATAGCGTCGAAACAGAAGGAGGACCTGGAGTCCTATCGGGTCCAGCAGGAGGCTCAAGTTGCCGAACTTCAACGAATGTTGAGCTCGGAGAGGGCCATGACCGACAAGAAGGTTGAACGGGCTAAGAAGGGGGCGATGCGCAGAATGGCCGAGAAGTTTCAATCTAAAGTTGATCGAGCCAAGGAGAAGGTTAAGATCTTGGGCGAATCGTCGAAGAACAGCGTCATCGATCTTGCCCAAGTTGACGGGAACCTTGAACTCCTTGCGGTACTCCGCGGTGACGAACCACCTTAGTTGGATGCCAAAATCGAGAAACTCCAGGGATGGAGAGCGAGGTACGCTGGTGCCAATGATGAGATTGATAGGTTGGTCACCTTATTGGGGAACGACCTAGTGGTCTCGCCGATCTCTTAAGACTCGGCCAACGTTGCGCTTGGTAATGAGTCCGTTGAGGCATTCGCGGCGGATATCGGCGTTCGCGTATTCTCTAGATCCAACAGGGGTAAGCTTGGTTTGACTTTGCTTGGTTCGAACGAAGCCACCGAATCCGAGACGACGGCCGAATCCTCCGACAATGATTAGGGTGTGTCTTCAAGGGGTAAGGTATGATGACGATGGGGAACTGTCGAAGTCATCATTTTAATTATGCTTTGACATTATTTGGACATGGTGCCTGGACGGCTTTATCCGTATTGACTTGTTATGTTCGCCTTGTGGCTTTGGCTTTTGTTGTGTCGTTTCTTTGTTGTTGAAACTTGTTGCTTGAATGCTTTTTTATCCAAGGAGGACTGATCTATTTTGCTACAGTTTGTGCTAGTGTTAACACCGACGATTCATTTGTTTCGTTTTGAATGATTACGTTAGTGTAAGCATACTTGCTTCGATTATGAGCACATGTGTTTTGACCAACGATTTATTTGTTGGGTTTTTGGATAAACATTTTGGTTTACGGATATGCTACCGTAAGCGTATCCGCTCCGACAATGGACACGTAGTACTGTTGCGACCAACGATTTGTTGTTGGGTTTAGGATGAAAATTTCGGTTTACGGATACGCTACCGTAAGCATATCCGCTCCGACAATGGACATGTAGTACTGTTAGGACCAACGATTTGGTTGTTGGGTTTTAATATGAACATTTCGGTTTACGGGTATGCTATCATAAGCATATCCGCTCCGACAATGGACACAGTTATTTATATAGCGCGCGCTTTTAATCCGCTAGGATGTAGTAGTTAGATCCGTAAAGGATGTAGTAGTTCGTTGATGTGGCCAGCAGCAACGAGGGTGAAGAGAGGTGCCTGTTTAAGTTAGGACTTTAAGTGATTCGTGAAAGGTGCGTATGTGATGCCTGTTTCCGTTAAGGCTTTAGTAACCCGTGGAGGGTGTGATATGATGAAAATTGCTTCGAGAAGCTTGCATTAAGTAGACGCGGAGTCTATTAAAATGGTGGGAGTATACGAGTATATGTACCCACCTCCCCCCCCCTTTTTTTAGGAGGGGGTAGCTGAACCCATCCGAAAACGAGCTGCCTACGTACCCTTTGCAGGGATCAAGCCGCCCCGTAGTTCATGTGAAGTATCCTAAGTATAGTACTTCTTGAGGTGCATTGCGTTCCACGATCTTGGTATTGGAACGTCAGACATGTTGGCGAGTTCGTACACTCCGGGTCAGACTACTTTCGTGATTTTGTAAGGTCCTTCCCAGTTTGCTCCGAGTTTGCCGGCGTTCAGCTCTGCAGTATTCTGGAAAACTTTCCGTAGGACCAGGTCTCCTTCGTAGAATGGTCGATTTTTTACGTGAGAGTTGTAGTATTTTACCGCTGCGTTCTGGTAATTCTGAATTCGGATCAAGGCTTGATCCCATTTTTCGTCGATCAAGTCCAACTCATCAAGCATCTACAAGTGATTGAGTCCTTCTTGTTCTGGGAGTAGTCTTCGGCGGACTCCAGGAAAATTTATCTCTGGTGGAATGACGCATTATGTCCCATAGACGAGAGCGAACGGAGTTTCGATGGTTGCTCGTCGTGGTGTCGTTCTATGAGACCACAATACACCTTCCAGTTCGTCGGCCCATCGGCCTTTCTTCTGGTCGAGGCGTTTCTTGAGACCGTCGAGAATCATTTTGTTTATTGCTTCAGCCTGGCCGTTGCCTTGTGGATATCGTGGGGTGGATTTGCTTAGCCGGATCTTCCACTTCTCGCAGAAAGCTTCGAACCTTGTGGAAATGAATTGTGATCCATTACCGATGATGATCTCGTATGGGACTCCATGGCGGCATATGATGTTCCTCCATACAAAACTTTCGACTTGTGCGTCCTTGATGCTGGCTTACGAATCTGCCTCCACCCACTTTGAAAAATAGTCTGTCAGGACCAGTAAGAATCGTTTTTGCTTTGACGGATGCAAAGGTCCAACGATGTCCATGGACCAAAGCATGAATGGATAGGGCGATGATATTGAAGAAAACATCTCGGTTGGCTGATGAATCATTGGTGCGTGACGTTGACACTTCTCGCACCTGGACGAGTATTTCTCGCAATCTTGTATCATACTCGGCCAGTAATAGCCGTGTCGTTTGATTTTTATTGCCAAGGCCCGTCCTCCCGAATGGTGACCACATGAGCCGCCATGGACCTCCTCCATGATTGCCCTTGCCTCCTTTCCTTCGACGCAGGCGAGTAATGGCCCCGAGAATCGCCATTTGAGAACATTGCCATCGAGCAAGATGTAGCGCGCTGCTTACGCCCGAAGCTTTCGAGCTGTCCATTTGTATGAAGGTAAGACACCATCGCAGATGTATCCGCGGATGTCGTCAAGCCACCCTTTGTCGTAGCCGTACTGTATGTCCGTACATGCTCCATTCATCTCGACGACTCTAGTTTCGTGACAGGGGTCGACGTTGGAAGGGAGGGTAGTAAAGTCCTCGTCCATAGACGTTGCTTCTACTGCAGCCTTCGTAGGATCTTCGTCTGCCGCCGTTGATTACTGATTTTCGTTCGTCAGCGTTATCTTCAGCATCGTCCGGTCCACAGGCTTTCTCCCTTGCAGTCCTGGTGGCTTGAGACCACGTAACCACACTCACTATTTCTGGAAGAGTGATGCTCGAGCGTTCGATGAATTCCACCGGAATAACTCGTTTCAATGCTGGATCAGAAGTGGATGCGAGGGCGGCCAGTGCATCATCCGAAGTGTTTTCTCCTGGTGGAATACGCGTGAGTGTGAACTCTTTAAACTGTGCGGTCAAGTCTTTGACGACTTTCTGATACGCCTCCATACGATCGTCTTTAGCTGCGTATTCTCCGCTAAACTGATTCGCGACTAACTGTGAATCGCAGAATGCGTGAATGCAATCAATCTTGAGTCCTTGTTGGAGGCGTGAAAACCTAGGCGGAAGGATTGTTCAAGTATCTCGCCCATTGGGGATGTTAGACGTATCCCGACCCCTGAACCATTTTTGGATGATGAGCCATCAACGTGAAGTTGCCAAGTCGAATTCGGGTTTCCTTCGGCGAGGCTCTCCTCCGGAAGTTCGATTAAAAAATCGGCAAGCACTTGTGATTTTACGCAGGTTCGTCCGCGATACTCGATGTCGTACTCGCTGAGCTCGATAGCCCACTTGGCCAATCTCCCGGATTGACTTGGGCTGTGCAAAATCGATCGTAGGGGTAAAGGACTAAGGACCACAATGGAGTGTGATTGGAAGTACGGCCTTAGTTTCCTGGCAGACATGACCACCGATAGAGCCAACTTTTCCATCTGCGGGTATCTTGTCTCTGCGTCAGTGAGGGTCTTACTGACGTAAAAAATTGGTTTATGCTCGCCCTATTCGTCGCGAATGAGTACTCCGCTTACTGCCGAGGTGGAGATTGCGGTGTATAGGAAGAGCGGCTCTCCCTCGACTGGTTTTACGAGCACCAGGGGGACTGGCGAGATATTTCTTCAATTACTGGAATGCCTCTTCGCACTTCTCTGTCCATTTGAATTTCTTGTTTCCTCATAAAGTATCGTAGAACGGTAAGCACTTATCGGTGGACCGCGAAATAAATCTGTTGAGTGCAGCCACCCTGCCAGTCAGTCTCTGTACTTCACGTTTTGATTTTGGGGAAGCCATCTGGATGAGGGCGTCGATCTGCTTTGGATTCGCTTTGATTCCTCGATGAGTAACTAAGTACCCAAGAAACTCGTCGGACGTGACTGCGAATCTACATTTTGTCGGGTTGAGCTTCATGTTGTGCGAGTTGATTAGCAAACATCTTGTTTACTAAGCGCTGATATGTGGCTCCGGCGTTCTTGAGGCCGAAAGGCATCACCTTGTAGCAATAGATTCCACGATCCGTAATGAAGGCTGTCTTCTCACGATTGTCGGGATTCATTAGAATCTGATTGTATGCAGAGAATGCGTCTATGAAAGATAAGAGCTTGTTATCGGCCGTTGCTTCGACCAGTCGGTCAATTTGTGGTAGTGGGAAGCTGTCTTTCGGGCACGCCTTGTTTAAGTTGGTGAAATCAACGCACACCCGCCATTTTCCGTTCTTCTTTTTGAATTCAACAGGGTTCGCCAGCCAATCCAGGTACTTGACTTCCATTATCGACCCGACTCGTAAGAGTCTTTCGACTTCGTCGTTCACTGCTTTCGCTCAGTCAGGACCCAACTTTCTCCGTTTTTGCTTGATTGGTTTGAAGGTTGGGTCGATGTGCAATTCATGACTGGTTACGCCGATATCAATTCCGGGCATATCCTCTGCTGCCCACGCGAAAGTGTCCACGTTTTCTTTTAAGAATGAAACCAGTTCGTCCTTGATTTTTTTGTCGAGGCCGAATCCAATCTCTACGCATCGTTCCGGGTGTTCGTCGTCGATACAAACTGATATTACGGGGTCGCAGGGCTGTTCAGCTGGTTCTTCTTCGCGATCCTCCGCAATCTGTAATTGCTACAAGAGCTTGGAGAGCTCTTTTACTGGCTCCCTGTCTGTCTTCATCTTCTTGCGTTCTGACTTGGCTATTGGATCGGTGATAGGATTCTTGAGCTTGTGTGCGGCTAGGAAGCATACGCGGGACTCCTTCTGACTTCCCAAAATCGTTTTGACTCCGTTTGATGTTGGGAATTTGATGCAGAGATGGTAGGTCGAGGCTACGGCGCGCATTGAATTTAACCAAGGTGTGTCGATGATGACGTTATAGATTGCTGGATGATCGGCTACCGAGAACTCGACGAGCTTGATGACACCCCCAGCTTCTACAGGCAGCTTGATCGTCCTGATTGTCATCGTTGTTTCTCCGGAAAATCCAGTCAATGGTTTAGGGGTAGTCACTATGTCGGACGGATTGATGTCCATTCTTTTGAGAGTTTCTTTGAAGATTATGTCCACTGTGCTGCCCGTATCCACCAGCACCCGGGCTACATCATAGCCACTGTTGATCAACTCAATTACGAGAGGGTCATCGTGTGGTTTGTCGATTCCGGCTGTTTCCCTTTCTTCGAATGAGATTACGTCGTCTGGGAACTTGGAGGGTGCGGACCAGTTAACTCTGACATCGGCTCGTCGTTGAAAAGCTTTAATCGATGAGACGGTATCCGAGCAATAGTAAGATCCACCCATTATCATGTTGATCCGTCTTCTTGGGCCAGATTGTGGCACTTCGTCGTCTTGCCTCCCTCGCTTAGGGAGATCTTTGTTTGCCTATTCGGGGCGGTTTGCGTTGGTATCCATGTCGAAGTCCTTGAGGCTAATATCACCTTTGAGTTTGCCAGCCGCCAGTTTGGCAGCGAGTTTCAAACCTAGGATGCGGCAATTTGCAGTTGAGTGTCCAAAGATATGGTGATGTTCACAATAAGCCGTTTTGTCGTAAGTTCCTTGGCCCCTGGTCCACGTGCTACTCCATGTACCTCTTCCTCGGCCTTGACCTCATCCTTTCCCATAGCTTGACGAATCAACTTGGTAGTTATGGGCTCCTTTGATTCCCCCTTCGTGTTGGATGTATCCAGGGCCTTGGTTGCCCTTTCTGTTGTTCGGTGGGTTCGGAGCAGAGGGAGGGTGGTTCGTGTACTTCGTCTTTCCGTATTTTTGGGCTAGGATCTTCACTTCTTCTTCGTTGGAGGCAAAGTCCATCACTCGGTGCAATGCATCCTGGATCGTGGTTGGTGCGTTCAGCGCAATCTCCTTCCGAAAATCGGAGTCGAACCACAAGGCTTTCTTTAACGCTTGCAGTGCGGCTTCGTCACTTTTCCTTCTACCTTCGACAGTACTGACTTGAACCGTCCGATGAAGGTTCGCAATGTCTCGTTCTGTCC
Organism: Pseudoturritis turrita; assembly: GCA_900406555.1. NCBI lineage: Eukaryota > Viridiplantae > Streptophyta > Magnoliopsida > Brassicales > Brassicaceae > Pseudoturritis > Pseudoturritis turrita. Next base: position 816,250 of record OVBL01000568.1, read on the forward strand.
TTTCCCCATGGTCCACAGATCCGCATCGGATGTTCGGCGTTCCATGAATATAGCATAATGTTTAAGGAACGCCGACAACAGCTGATTGAAATTGTCCATCAAATTTCTTCCCAGCCTGGAGAACCATTGGAGAGCTGGGCCTTTAAGGTGCTCAACGAACAAGAGACATTTTCCAGCGTCTTCTTCTCCTTCTCTGAAGTTTTCTCGTCCCATTGCTATTGCAAAGGCGGTTAAGTGCTCCTTTGGATCAGTTTTACCTTCGTAGACTGGTAACTTCATCTCCCCGGATCAGAAACTCTTGCCTTAGTGATTCGAGTCGTGAATGGGGTGTTCTGGGCTTCTTCAAGCACTCGGTCGAGTTCGGGAGCCTTGCTAGTAGCCCTATGCATCTGAGATCGAACGAATTTCATCTCGGCGGTAGCTCGCTCCATGCCCGCTCGGATTTCGGCAATCTCCTCCTTTTGGGCTCGGATTATCGCTTTGTGTTCTTCCTTGATCTGGGCTCGCTGGGCCCAAAGGATGTTCTCCTCCTCTTCGGTGAGGTCCTGATCATGGCCAGGGTTGGTGTTGCTTCGTTCGTTTCGAGTTTGGGTCGCACCCGTGAGTTCAGCTTGGCGGCGGTGTTCCGAGTCATGTTCACCCTCTGGGTTGTCCTCCAGGTTGATCACTGGATTCGTTCCGCCCATAGTCTGTGTGTTTGCCTCCTACGGTATCGCGTTCAGTCTAGCGGTCATGGTTGGTTGGTTTATAGGGAGCAATCCGCCTTGGGTTCTCGGCGCATGGTGGGGTGTTGAGAAATCGAGGGCCGTTGGGTTGAGACGTCGAAGAGGGCGCCTCATTAGGCCAACTCCTGAGCCTCTGCCACGGGCTCGGCTCGCCGTTGTAAGCACTTCGAGCTTATCAGTCATCGTTGTGTTTAGCTTGTCCTGCTCCTCCGCCTTCTTGAGCAGCGTTTCCAGCATCGTCTTGATCTGTGATAGGGCCTCTGGGCTCGTCTCCACGACTGCAGGCGTTGGTGTATCTGTTGCTCCAGATCCATCGATCCCCGTGTCATGCGGGTCATCGGTTCATCCGTCGCTGGTCATCTTCTTCGAATCGTTCGTGCGGTGGTTCCTTCGAGTAAGAAAGTTTCAATTCCCCCTCCTTCTAGCGCCAAATTGTGGGAGTCGAAATCAACACAATTAGAATTTGTCAGAGGTTTGTTAAGAGGGATGAAATTTCTACAGATGAACCACGAACGGAGAGATCCAAAGATGGTTTTTATTAAGCTGTGTCGAAAAGCTTTCGTACAAGAATTTGAGAGCAAAAAAGTCTAGGGTTTTTTGCTAAGTAAAATTGCGAATCCCCCTTTTCAAGAGATGTACATGGATATATATACTAGTTTTAGTCGGCCAGGTCAATCCTAAAGAGATAAGGAAAACTTCCTAATCCTCTGGGATTTTCGTTTTAGTAAGTCGGCTTGACTTCGTGGGCCTTTGCATCGTTGTAGGCCGAAGATGGGCTTCTTGTCTTAGTACAGAAATGACTTCGGTCGCATCGTCTTCTGGCTTCGTATAGACTTGACTTCGGCCAGATAGTTTCGTATGAAATTGGCTTCGGCCAGGATTGTCTTCGGCAGCTTTGACTTCGGCCAGACAGCTTCGTATAGAAATGACTTCGGCCAGGCAACTTCGTATAGATTTGACTTCGGCAAGACAGTTTCGTATAGAAATGACTTCGGCCACGTCGTCTTCTGGCTTCGTATAGACTTGAATTCGGCCAGGCAACTTCGTATAGATTTGACTTCGGCAAGACAGTTTCGTATAGAAATGACTTCGGCCGCATCATCTTCTGGCTTCGCATAAAATTGACTTTGGCCAGACAGCTTCGTATAGAAATGACTTCGGCCAGACAGTTTCTTATGGTTTTGACTTCAGCCAGACAGTTTCGTATGGTTTTCACTTCGGCCAGACAGTTTCGTATGGTTTTCACTTCGGCAAGGCAGTTTGGCCATAGTGGACAGCTTGGCCGAAGTGGATTGCTTGGCCGAAGTGGACTGCTTGGCCGAAGTGGACTGCTTGGCCGAAGTGGCCTGCTTGGCCGAAGTGGCCTGCTTGGCCGAAGTGGACTACTTGGCCGAAGTGGACAGCTTGGCCGAAGTGGACTGCTTGGCCGAGGTGGACTGCTTGGCCGACGTGGACTGCTTGGCCGAAGTGGACAGCTTGGCCGAAGTGGACAGCTTGGCCGAAGTGGACAGTTTGGCCGAAATAGACTGCTTGGCCGAAGTGGACAGCTTGGCCGAAGCGGACGGCTTGGCCGAAATTGACTGCGTGGCCGAAGTGGACAGCTTGGCCGAAGTGCTTGCTGGCCGAAGTGCTTGTTGGCCGAAGTGGAGGCATTTGCCGAAGTGAAGGCCGTGCCGAAGTGAAGTTTTGCCGAAGTGGACCCTTGCCGAAGTGAAGGCCCTTGCCGATGTGGGCTGCGCCGAAGTGGAGCAGGAGTTGTGCCTAAGTCTCCCTTGTGCCAAAGTGAGCTATCGCGTGTGCCGACGTGAACCTCGCCGATGTCTTCCTTGTGCCGAAGTGAGCTATCGCGTGTGCCCAAGTGAGCCATCGTGTGTGCCGAAGTGTCCAGTTTGGCCGACGTGAACTTCGCCGATGTCCCCCTTGTGCCGAAGTGAGCTATCGCGTGTGCCGACGTGAACTTCGCCGATGTTTCCCTTGTGCCGAAGTGAGCTATCGCGTGTGCCAAAGTGAGCCGTCGCGTGTGCGGAAGTGTTCCATTTGGCCGACGTGAACTTCGCCAATGTCTCCCTTCCTTGCCGATGTGGCTCGCCGAAGTGGAGCTCCTTCGCCGAAGTGGTGTTGCCGATGTCGTGGATCGTTGCCGAAGCCGTGGTTCATTGCCGAAGCCAAGGCTTGTCGAAGCCAAGGCTTGCCGATGCCAAGGCTTGCCGATGTGGGCTGTTGCCGAAGCCAGGGCTTGCCAAAGCCAAGGCTTGCCGATGTGAGCTGTTGCCGAAGCTAGGGCTTGCCGAAGCCAGGGCTTGCCGAAGTGGGCTATTGCCGAAGCCAAGGCTTGCCGATGTGGGCTGTTGCCGAAGCCAGGGCTTGCCGATGTGACCATTCCCCAAGGCTTGCCTAAGTGAAGACAAGGCTTTCCTAAGTGAAGACAAGGATTGCCTAAGTGAAGACAAGTCTTGCCTAAGTGGAGACAAAGCTTGCCTAAGTGAAGACTAAGCCTTGCCGAAGTGACGACCAAGCTTGCCCAAGTGACAACCAAGCTTGCCGATGTTGCCATGCTTGCCTAAGTCTCCATCTTTTGCCGAAGTCTCCACGCTTAGCCGAAGTGAAAACCAAGCCTTGCCGAAGTGACGACCAAGCTCTCCGAAGTCTCTTTCTTGCCGATGTGACCATGCTCCAAGGCTTGCCTAAGTGAAGACAAGGCTTGCCTAAGTGGAGACAAGGCTTGCCTAAGTGGAGACAAAGCTTTCCTAAGTGAAGACTAAGCCTTGCCGAAAATGGAGCTGCTTTGGCCAGAATGGCCTCTCTTGTGCTTAAGTGGACTCGTACAGAAATGACTTAGGCACAATTTCGGCCTTGTCCGATTCTTCGTATTTTCATACTTAGCCACTTTCCCATTGATCACAGCTAGGTGGGTTTTGACCCCAACAGTACTAGCAACCTTTCCCCTCCGAACCATCTTACATAGCCCGAGTCAATCTGGAAGGCTCGCAAAGTGGGCAATAGAACTTAGCGAATATGATATTGAGTACCGGAGCTTGCACAAAATCCCAAGTGTTGGCAGATTTGTTAGTTGAACTCCCTTCGGAAGGAACAAACGACTTAACCTCGGATTCTGTTTGGACGCTCCATGTTGATGGCTCATCCTCAAAACAAGGGTCTTGTGTAGGTATTCGCTTGACATCTCCGACTGGTGAAATTTTGGAATAGTCGTTTCGGGTTACCATTCCGCGCATCGAGCAATGAAGCAAAGTATGAAGTCCTGATCGCCAGCCTAAAACTGGCTCACATAATCAAAATTCAAAGTATCCATACGTATTGCGACTCCCAGCTAGTCTTGAATCAGTTCAATGGAGAATACATTGCGAGAGATGAACGAATGGAGGCTTATCTAAAAGTGGTACAAAGAATGGTGGCAAAGTTCAAAGAGTTTAAGCTAACCAGAATACCTCACGGCGAAAACACCTCAACAGATGCATTGGCAGCCTTGGCATCAACATCTGATTCGGGTTTACAGAGTATCATTCCAGTCGAGTTCATCGAGCACCCAAGTATCAATATCTCTGATACTGTTAACGCAATTACCCGTTCTCAGGTGGACGGACAAGCAAAATGTGCACCAGAGGAGACTATCTCACTAAACGAGGGTATTGACACCGTAATGGAAGAGAATCCAGACACGGAACCTCACCTCGAAAACAAAACAGTTAATTTAAAAGACAATCAGTAATCAGGAACAATAGAGTACGGATGCAACAAAGACTGGATGGGAGCAATTCGCGTGTACATCATGGATGGCGAAGTGCCATCCGAAAGATGGGATGCCCGAAAACTCAAAGCTCAAGCTGGTCAGTATATTCTGCTATATGGAAACGTCTTCAAATGGAGATTCTCGGGGCCATTGATGGCCTGTGTTGAAGGAAAAGAAGCTAGACAAATTATGAAAGAAGTCCATAACGGGTCTTGTGGCAATCATTCTGGCGGAAGGGAATTAGCGATCAAAATCAAGCGTCACGGTTATTACTGGCCAACTATGGTAAAGGACTGCGAGAAGTTTTCTGCCAAGTGCGAAAAATGTCAACGTCACACCCCAACAATTCATCAGCCGACTGAAATGCTCTCATCGATTTTGTCACCATATCCATTTATGCGATGGTCCATGGATATCATCGGGCCTTTACATCAATCTAAGCAGAAAAAGTTGTTACTGGTACTAACAGACTACTTCTCCAAGTGGGTTGAGGCGGAATCCTACGCTAGTATTAAGGATGCTCAAGTCGAACACTTCGTCTGGAAAAACATTATATGCAGACACGGTGTCCCGTATAAAATTGTTACAGACAACGGCTCGCAATTCATCTCAACCCGTTTCGAAGCTTTCAGTGAAAAGTAGAAGATACGTCTCAGCAAGTCTACTCTGCGCTATCCGCAAGGCAATGGCCAAGTAGAAGCAGCAAACAAAATAATCCTTGACGGTTTGAAGAAACGGCTCGACGAGAAAAAGGTTCGTTGGACCGATGAGTTGGAAGGAGTTCTTTGGTCTCATCGAACAAATCTGCGACGAGACGAGCTACCGGGGAAACACCATTCGCACTTGTCTATGGTACAGAATGCGTGATCCCGCCAGAAGTCGAGTTTCCCGGAATTCATCGTCGTCTCCTCCGTGGACAAGAGGGACTCAATCACTTGATGTTACTTGACGAATTAGATTTGGTGAATGAGAGACAAGACCAAGCACTCATCCATATTCTGAATTACTAGCAAGCTGCAGCTAAGTACTATAATTCCAATGTTCGCAATCGAAAATTCAGCAAAGGCGACCTCGTTCTCCGAAAGGTTTTTCGGAACACAGAAGTACAAAACGCAGGGAAGCTAGGTGCAAACTGGGAAGGACCTTACAAAGTCATTAAAATGGTTCACCCAGGAGTGTATAAGCTCGCTAACATGGCCGACGTTCCAGTATCAAGATCTTGAAATGTAATGCACTTGAAAAAGTACTATCACTAGACCATACCATGTATGAACTATGAGGCGGCTTGATCCCTGAAAGGGGTACGTAGTCAACCCATCTTGGGATGGGTTCAGCTGCTCCCTCCTTTAAAAAAAGGGGGAGTGGATCCGTATACACATACTTCCATCTATTACAGACTTCGGCACACTTATCACCTCGCAGAATCACTGCGACATGTTTGCCGACCGTCTTATCAACTTTTCTACACTTCAAAACGCTTCGGCTACTAATCGCCTCACTTCGGCATAATTATCGCCTCAAACACCTCGGCATACAAAACGCCTCGCAAAAATAACTAAGCCTTGTCAAAATAGGCTGAGATTATATTCTCGTCTTTTCGTCTGTTGCTGGCCACAACAACGAGCTTTTTCACATCCTTTATTGATTTTATACTATAAACTCTACAGCGCGCTATACAAATTCTTGTCTGCTATCGGAACATGCATATATGAGAAAAAATGTTCATAAACCAAGGCAAACATTCATAAACCCAGTCATCATTAATACTGGTCAACAACACTTCGTAAAAAGTTTGGCTCAAAAATAAAACATGCAAAAACGAGTCAGAGGATAACCATACTAAGGATAAAGCCATCCAAGTACTTTGTTCCTAAACATACAAAACAGCAAAAACAATTTAAACAGAGTTCAAAGGGAGATTCGGATCTACGGTCTCCTCGGCGGTACGATCAGCAGCAGGAGTACCATCATTCGACCCAAAAAAATCCTTTACACCAACGGCCGCCGCAGCAGTCTCCAATGGTTCGTCAGGAAGTATCATACTAACCGAGTCGGACGACACAAGAGACATTATTAGCTCGTCTCTAACCTCCTTCTCGAGCTTCTCAAACTCGTCATGGGCTCCGGCCAGATCAATTCTCTACTCAGTTAACTGAGCCACCTCGGCATCCAAAGTTGGCGCGTCATCTTTCTTGAGAATACTGATGAGCTGGAGATTGCTATCTACCTACGCAAGATCCAGCTCTCTCTCCTTAGTTGCCTACAGGTCTTCGATCTTCTTGGCGATCTTATCAAGTTTCCCCTGAAACTTCTCTGCCATCTCCCGCTTCGAAGCTTTCCGAGCTTTCTTCACTTTTGCCTCGTGCAAAGCATGTGTCGCGGCAAGTTGTCTTTTCAGCGATCCAATCTCAGCAGACTTTCTTGCTTTAGTAGCCTCCTGCTTCATGCATAAATCTCCGACCCGAGCCAATTTGTTTTTAAGAAACGCCTTTTTCTTTTCAAGGGCATTAATCTGGTCCGAGGAGGATGCGAGCTCGGCAACGTGTGTGATGGCAAGATCGTCAAGCTTGGCCTTCATCTGCAAGGCATCTTTCTTCGCCTCGGCGATGCGATGTTTGTCTTTCCTCGCCGCTCTGTCATATTTGGCGCCTATCTTGTTAATCGACGTCACAAATTATAAAGTCAAAGAAACAAGTCTGTATCAGAGTTTTACTTGAAAGATCTCAAAACAAGTCCCAGAAAAAATTACCTTAATGCCGAACAAAGACATGTCAGCGTACAAGACACTTTCAGCGAGAGTATCGACATGAGGAAGACGATCACTAGGAGACTTGATCGAAAAGACAAGGGAGGCCGAGGCAACTGCATCATTTTAAACAGACTCGTTTCCGTCGTGTTTGAACAAAATCACCATGGGGTTAGGAGCGTCAGCTCGTCTTTGTTTCTTCCCGGCATTCTCTTCAGCAATGCCTTTCCCTTTTTGGCATTGGAAGTAGGATGCTTCCGAGACGGTGGTTTAACCTCCTCATGTTGGCTCGGAGTAGGAGGAGGAGTAGGGTTATTAACATCTTGTGTTACCGCAACATCACCCTAGGCCACCTTGGCATTAGCAACATCTTGAGTTGCCTCGGTATCAACAACCTTGGCAACCTTATCATTATTTGGAACATCGGTAGGCAACCGAACCAATCCCGAAGTCACCTCGGCGCCAGAAGCATCAACCCCCTTTGGCGCTTTCCTCCCGAGCCATCTCAAGCTCCTTTTTCTTTAACGCCTGCTTGTCGCGGATGGTCATTCGCTTTCCCATTAGCTCAATGATGTGCAACCGAGGTTCAGTAGAGGATTCTGAGCTTGTAGAGACATCAACACCGGCTAGTCGATCCCTTGCTTTCTCCACGCGTGCTAAGGAAATGTATTTTTCCCAGTGAATTCTCCCACCAGCAAGAGTGTATCTGAAAATCTAAGTGTTCTCGGGAAACGATGGGAGTAAGTGATGAACTGCAAAGAGGAGAAAGAAGGATTAGAAATTTGAGAAAACGAAATGAAACCCAAGAAATCTAAGGACAGCTACCAATGGGTCCCCAGCTCGTCTTGACGTTTCCAAGACAATCACCAGCAATCGTTGCGTCAGTTATCGGAACATAGAAAAAATGGCTCGCCCAGTCATGAGATTTACTTTTAAACCCTTCAATTATTTTACAGTGTTTCTTAGGGGAGATGTAGTACGTCCGAGACTTCAGAACCTTCTAAAATGCGAGCAGATGCTGCAGATGCCGAACCTTTACTTCGGCATCACATTCAAAACTTAACACCAAGATGCCAACCAGATGACACATTCCCCTCGGCGTAATTTGGTTGATGGCTAACCCATGTTTTTTCAGGAATCGCACTATCAAGCCTGGAATCGGAAACCACAGAAAGCTCTAATAGAAGAAAATCTCGTACAAACAGAAATGGTTCGGCAGTGGGTTGTCTGGACGACCTGACGAATGAGGCACAATCAGATCGACCTCCTCTGAAAATCCCGAACCGTTGCCTAAGCAGCGCTAGGGACTCCTCGGTCGACAGAGTTGATCCAGGTTTATCGGCTTTCTTCTTTTTGGCTCTCCATTTACGAGGTGCACTCTTGGAGGGACCGGCTTCGTAACTCGCAAAGAGCCTCTCTGACCGTCTCACCTCGGCCTCGTCAAGAATAGGTTCTTTGATTTCCTCTTTTATGCCAGGAAGCAACGCCATTTCTGCCTCGGGTTCATCAATGAGATGAGAAACCTTGATGACGAGCCTATTTTCAGCAGCCGAAGTTACCATGGCACCTTTTTCTACTATATCCAAATTCGCCTCGGATGTTGTTTTCTCTTCAGCGACCGGATTCACTCTCCGACCTATAACAGCACCCGCATTCAGCTCGGTGCTCGTTGCTTCATCTAATTTATCGGCAGAATTTACCTCGTCAAAAATCGACACCTCGTCTGTATCACTTGCCTCTGGGGATTTGACCATCTTTCGACCAAATTCCCAAGGGAAATCAGCCGAGGCAAAAGAATTCCACAGTTCGTCGGACGAAGACATGAAGATGAGTTTGAAGATGTTTCGCAAGACTCAGGAAGACCACTGTGCATGATAAAGATAGATCGGCAAACTCGAAGAAACCACCGTGCGATGATGAAGATAGATCGGAAAATACGAAGCAACGGCGGCAAACAAATGTAAAACTCAAAATAAATAAGAGAGAGAAATAAGAGAGAGAAATAAGAGAGAGAGGAGAGAAGGGAGAGCTCTACCTTTGGAAATTTGAGGATGCAAGTAAGGGAAATGAGGAACTGCCTCATGATTTATAGAGAAATCTAGGGTTTTCAGCGCGTCAGCATACGCTCCTCGGGAACCAGCAAAGACATTTCACCCGATTCTCGAGAAAAACTCAATCATTAAAATATTGAGCCACGAAAGTTCAATCGGCTTAGCTACGGCTCGGCGCAAAGTTCACCTTGGCTCGACATAAACATCAGTCTATCTTAACTCCGGCTCGGTAAAATTTCAGGTCGGTACCAACATCGTCTCGGCATGCATTTTCTGAATCCAGCATGTTGATCTTGCTTTGGCTCGGCAAATTAAACTCGTCACAATCACTTCGAGTCTGACGAGTTAGGGGGCTAACTGTTGGGGTCAGTTTCCACTGGGACAAGATCAACATTAGAAATGACCCAGGTATTGTCGTGGGCCAAGGCAAATGTAGCTTTGGGCCGAGGCAAATCTTACAAAGGCGTACCAGCATGCGCCGAGGCAAATTCCACCAAACGCCGAGGCAACTAAACACGCGCCGAGAAAAATTCCACCAAACACCGAGGCAACTAAACACGCGCGGAGGCAAATTCCACCAAATGCCGAGGCAACTAAGTACACGCCGAGGTAGATGATAGCATTTACCAAGGCGTATCAGCACGCGCCGAGGCGAACTTCACCACATGTCGAGGCGTATTCAGTATGCACCACGGCAAACTTCATCCCGATGGGCTGAAGGCAACGATCTCGTCTTTGGGCCGAGGCCAAGTCATAGTGGGACGAGGCGAAGTCACAGCGGGCCAAGGCGAGTTCCAAAGTGGACCAAAACATCTTTGCTGAAGTCAGTCAAAAGGAAAAAGAAATACAAGTCTCCGAAGGAAAAGGAAAGTTTCTGATATTCTCGCTAAGATGGTCTAATCCAAAGTCTATAAAAGAAGAAGTGTGCATTCGAAGAGAGGAACAACTTTGGCAATGAAATAGACTTTACACACAAATCTTGTACTATTAAACTTTTCATACGAGCAATAAAAATCATCTTTGGGTCTTCTTCCTGACAATCAAAACCTAGAAGTTTCTGTTCCCTTAAAAGTCCTAGCAAAATTTAGTTGGGAGGGTTTTGACCTCCACAATATATTACTATATAAACACATCCATATTTAATGTACAACTCCACTATATCAGAACAAGTTAGAATTTAAGCCAAGAAAAGCAAAGAAACCAAAGAAGTCACAGGAAACATGATTTTCCAATGAAGTGGCCACAAGTATATCGGCTCTTGGACTAAAACTTAATCTTGAAATAGAATCTCCTAGTGATGGAGTAACCTGTAGGACAATGGAAACCTCTGTGAAACTTATAACACAAATAAAAATACAAACTTTAATCGATAATCCAATATAGACTGCAGTCATCACAAGTAGACATCAACGGTCAGTAGAAACTAAACACATTAGTAAATGGTAAGAGCAACAAAACAAGACATTAACATGGATTTTGTCATGTTCAACCTTGACGTGTAGTAAACTAACACATTAGTGAATGGAAAGAATTAGACTTCAAGTGAATGATGATGCTTATAAGAATTAACATGGGTTTTGGTTTTATAGTTTAGATTGAAGTATGCAAATAAATATTATCCTTAACATACAAACTTGAAGTGAATGATGCGTATAAGAAAGGAAGATTATCGCATTGCTAAAGCAGAGGCAAAGTAAACACTTACTTGAAGCAGAGGCCTAGGGACTGATCGCCATCTTCAAATACCCGCTGAAGAAATCTTTGAATACAGAATGGCCAAAACTTTCAGACAGAACAACAAGACATCAACACGCCTTCTAACTTTATGAGTCAAATTCTCGAGCACATCAGAATACCAGCCAAATTTTGTGAATCAAACATAAAACAATTACAGCAAATCTCCAGAGAAACAATATACAAAGCACAAATCTATTCTTCTAAACACATAAATGTCATAGAAACCTAACAGAAATCTCATGATTTAAAACCCCCAAATCCCATATTCTTCTTCTTCTTCAAGTACAACACGATACATACAGTAAACAAAAACTTAGATAACAACAGATAGAAGAAACTCACCTTAAGAGCGTTAACAAGACCTGCTCGATCCTCATCTTTAAGAGCTGCAAATCAATAACACGAAAAACTAGGGTATAGAAATTTATTTGACTAAGACGAAACAAAAAGCAGCAAAAACAAAGACACCAGAACAAATCGGAATCACAAACTTTCCTCCTCCATGAACCATAATCGATCCGAAAACAACTCCAATCAATCCACGAATCAAAAGGTAAACAAAAACCAACACCATAGCCATCTTAGTCTTCCCTTTAAGTAGCTCATAAGCTTTTCGCATCGTGGCGAGTCCATAAACTGGTTCAAGAACTGAGATCACACTACCTAGATGCCATAAAGCATTAAAATATACATGAACACCAAAGTAAAGCACATAGATTACGATTCAGGCAAGAACCGCTAAACCTAGACTGTTCAAATCAAGAGCTACGAGTAGAATCACTAGGAAAACAAAGAACACTGCGTTATAAGGAAACATCAATAAAGTAACCCAAAGGGAAGTAATGAACAATCTCTTGAAGACTTTGGGAATAGCTTAGATGGTGGAGGAGAAAGAGACTGGTTTTTCGGTGTAGAGAGAAGCGATGGTGAAGACTATTGCGGCGGTTGAGAGGAGAGAGAAAGCAAAGAGGAAGATTAAGTAGCTAAATTTGAAGATTAAGAGAAGGGTCCAATCGTGACGAGAACGCTCGGAGTTTGGTGGGTCAGACAAGTCGAGTTTGGAGAGAATCGGCTGAGTGAAGAGCGAGTGAGTGAGGATTTTGGGGATCATTTCTTGATTGAGATTAATTCTTGAAAAATTTGAGGATTCGACAAGAATTTATGCTCTTCTGGTTGGAGATCCATGGTGGAGAGATAAAGGAAGATGATGGTTTTAAAAAGTGGTGGAGAGATAGAGAAAGACGAGGCTGGTCATCGACGAAGACAAGAGGAAGATCTGGGTTTCGATTTCGATTTGGAGATGGAGAAAGTCAAGAGAAAAATGGTGGAGAGATAGAGAATTTAGGGTTGAAGGCCGAGAGAAATTTTTTGTTCTTACTTCTTAATGAAAAAAAAAACAATTTGGTTCATTTTTTGGTTCGGTCTCACTAAGGCGCAAAATCTTATCATTTTTTTAAGTGTTGGTGGTACTAATGATTTTAGGCTCTCACACCAAAATTTAGCTTCCCGCTTAATGATTTAATGATTTTCACGCTTAGAATTATGCTATTATATAGTAGTCCAATCCATCATATCATCTTTAATAGCAGTTACGAAAACTGAGCTATTATAATGTGCTATCAATGCTCATATTTCTTGTAATGGGAGACGCTAATAGCATTAGGTTCTTTTTCCTTGAGTTTATCCCTTTACGCCTTGATGGGCTACATCCCACACTCTTTTTACTTTCCTTTACCGAACCCAATGTAATACCTGTCAACACATCATTTATATCCGTTACATCACAAATCTTAGTAACCGAATTAATAGAATTACCAATGCCATCAGTGTTGATTGTTTGTCCCTCCATTACCGAGATGACATATTCATTCTCAATCTGAAAATTTGTGAAAGTATCATCCATCAAGTACTCTCCATCTTCCACCAGTAAGTCATCGTTATCATCGTCCATCTGCTCAGCCACTGCCTTTAATTTATCACGATCCCCAGCCTGAAGTTGTACATTCTCCAGCCCCTTATCCACTCAACTACTGCCTTTGACTTTCCCATCACCCCCAACTAAGAACTTGTTACCTAACGAATGCTCTTGGTCCTTACTCTTTGAGCTTCCTGCATTATCAGAAGCTATTCGAATGTGGTATAGAGGGAAAGGTCAGGCTGATGAACGTCCTCTTGGAAAACTTTGTGACCGACCCTCCTTGGCTCTAATCTCTTTATCCACCAACTTCATATACTCTGGTTTTCCGCCTCTTATATACCCATCTCTTGAACCATTTTTAACACCTTCCCTTTGATCACCTTTGCCATCCCGTGAACCGAAGCATGTATTCTCTAAACTGTGATGGCCCAGTCTACCTCTAAACCCACCATCCTGCTGCATATACTCAATGTCAGGTGTCTCAACATCCGTCATCGGAAGGGACCACTTCACTGGTCGTTTCCTCTGAATTTTTCAGCCTCCATTCCCCTCTCTTGCACTATGTTTCTGTCCTAACTCCCTCTGCATATCCTCATTTGATCCTTTTGGTAACTCCAACTGTCTCCCCAAATCTGGACAATCATCTATGAGATGTGACATCCGGAGACAATGCCCACAATAGTTTGTAAGTTTCTCATACTCCACTCTTACTTTAACCTCATCCCCATTGTCAAACGGCATAATTGTATTGAAGATCAAAGGCTTAAAACCATCAAATGATACCCTGACATAACCTGAATCCTCGTCTACTTCTCTCACCTTGCCAATGGCTTTCCCCACTGCACGGATTGTGCCTTCCGCCCAATATTGAAAAGGGAGATCCCTAACTTTTGCCCAAAAGGTGATCTCTGAAGGATAACAACGCTCAATTACCGACTCCCATCTCACAATAGAAACCATCCACGAGTCATAGTGGTATGGTCAATTTCTCAACACCTCTTGGAGATCATCCTCCGACTGAAAATTGAAATGAAATTTCTCATTACCTAGATCTGCTCCAACTGCCCTCTCTTCCATTTTCCAGATCTTAGGCATGTTATGGATTAGAGATTCCATGTTTTGGAACTTCGGGTTCCATACCCGACCTATTAAAGTCAAAGCAAATTGTTGAATCCTTTTCTCAACATTAATTGTTGCCACCTTCACTGTCTTCATTTTGACAATTTCTGTTTTTTCCAACATCACGCCAATTTGAGCCATTCGATCGAAAATCCTTTCTGTCCCAAACCTTTCCTTATCACCAACCAGCCTGCCTAATCTCAGAGTGAACCCAGAGCCAATCTCATATTCAAACGGAACAAGTAAGAACGTTAAAACTTTGTATGTAGTGAAGTGGATTGTATCTCGTTCCCCTCGATCCGGTCTCTTGTATAGAGTAACAAATACCTCTGCTATCTCTGGAAAAATCCAGGCCAATAAATGAAGAATCAGAGACATATCCGATTTGCAGATCAACCACTGATAATCTTGATTGCCTTTACCATTAACTCCCTTTACCAAAGATCTCTGTTGATCCTGCGTTTCCTTATCTTGTTCTTTGTGCTCGTTCCGAAAAATAACTAGTTTTCTTATTCTTAAAATCTGCAGATTCTCGACGAATTGTATCTCCGTTAGTGACGTGTGTACGTAAAAGTGTAGAATGGGTTTATTAGACAAATTACTATTCATTTTTTCTGTTTAACACTTTGGTAACTCCAATCCAAATTGTAATATCTGGTATAGTAATAGGGTCATAACTCATATGGACAGGTAATTATGGCTTTTTTACAGCGTTCCAAACCATTATCTCGCTTTACAAGCCAAATTAAATATTTAAATACTTTGAGATTTTCATTATATTTTGGTCGTAAGAATTGGATCTAGATGCAATGTAACCAATGGACTCTCTCTGTGCATGTACCCCCAAAATCTTCTTGGACCTATGAATTTGCAGAAGAAGAGGAAGAAAAATGATGCCTAGGCAAATCTTTTTGCCTGTCTTTTTGGGTGAATATGTCCTTTGCCACAATAATTTCAAGCATTAAAATATATGTATTTTATAAAAAATATTTTAGTTGGAATCTGTCTTGTCTCTAATGTTATAGGGTCTATTAATATTTAATCCATTTATATATGGATGGGCAAATCTTCTGCTACAAAGTTGCTGCAAAGATATGGGCAATTTTGTTTTTATAAAAGTGAATTACTTTAAATCGGTCCTTAGTCTATATATTCGAACTTCAGGCACTTTCTTATACATTCAGCTTGAATGAAAACCATAGGTTTGTCCCCTTCCGGATTATAGACTACATTTATGCAGCTTTAACTATAATGCGATAGATATATAGCACAATATACGGTCTCATAAGTAAAATGCAAATCTAATGTCACTAACACAACGACTTAACCAATATGTAATTTTTTTTTTTGGTTTCACAATATGTATATATTGATATAAGTAAAAAAAATTGCAGAATTTTCTATTTAAGGAATATTTTTTTCAATTCAAAAGTTTTGAAACGAAATCATATCATAAAAATAAAAGATTAACCGAAAAATCGAGGAAGTTTGGGAAACAAAATATGTTAATATCTGTAAGTATATATAAGTGAAAAACAATAATAAACATTCTATATTTAAAATGACTTTTTCGTAAATTTATAATTGATGTTTCAATTTTAAAAAAAAAATCAGCAAATACACTACATTTGTTATAAGAAAATTCAATTTCACACGACATAAAAAAATATATATATAATACAAAAGATTATATACTCATACACAATAGACAAAATAATCAATTATATAAGGGTATTTGCACTAGATGATAACAATATTATGATAATTAAGAAAATGACAATAAATTTTCTTTGTCCAATGAACAAAAAGAAATTAAAACACGTTTCGGACGATTTTATTGTCATACTCCTATCATTTAACTATTGTTGAATGCATGATTTATCAAATAGACTTCTATTTCGAATATATAAACGTGTGAATATATTTTTATTACAAAAATGCCAAATAAATATATTTTTTAAATATATATCCAATAAAATAACACGTTAAATTTTACGTAAACTTTTGCTGTTATCCTTTTGTTATTTTTATCTTTTAATAGCAATTTTTCAATTTATGATTTTCTTAAATTAAATCTTCTCAATTCTCAATTGCTATTTATGAAATTAAGTCTACATATAAGTCAACGATAATACGATTGAGCCCGCCCTATAGGGGACGTGACCTTGACGTACTCCTGATTTTTGCAATATTTTGCATCGACTAAGCGTCAAGCTTCTTTCATTTTAAAATTTAACCACTTGGTTCATGATTTCCGATTTGTTTTTTGTTTTTTAAGTTAAAAGGATTAAAATCGTAAATATTCTGTTATTGATTTTCAAAGATTCTGGCTTTATTTTTCGTATGTATATATAGCATATGGTATATTTAAACATGTGATAGATTGTCGATTGTCCGGTATTTTAACTAATCCTACAGAAAATGCTAAAGCTTCATATAAATGACAAGCACAATCATACAAACTGAAAGAATATGTAGATCACGAAATCCACCAACTTATAATCTCTTGTACCAAAAATACTACAGAAGTAGGAAAATATGTGTATATATATATATATATATATATATATATATATATATATATGTGTGTGTGTGCTGAAACAAAATAATAGAATTCTTTAAATTAATGGATTAAAAAGAGATAAAATGTCCAACAACAACCTCTATAATAACAAAAGAAAAACCTTTTTGAAAAATTGTTTTTTGCAAGTTTGCTCTCGATCTATGATTACCCTATTTAATATAATAGGTTTCCGAGTAAACTTAGATGAGGGTGAATTTGAAAACAATATAGGGGGAGCGGATTGGTTGAAATTGGTCATGGTTTTAGTTTTAACACTTTTGGACTAATTTTTAGATTGTTTATTTTAAAGGAAATTTTTTGTGTCTGTTTTTATATATAATAATATTTAGATATAATCGTATATTAATTTGTAGGTCTAGTTGAATTTATCGATGATATAAGTGCATATATATATATAGAAATGTAAATATACATATATAATGCAAAAAATAAACTCAGACAGGAAATGTACTACAAAAGCAAAAAGATGTTGTTTCATATTATACGTTTTCGTCCACATTTGTCATTTACAAATTATTTTTGCTAAAAAGACCAAAAATATCTTCTTTTCTGAGTATCAGACGCAAACACTGCTCATATTGACTTATGCTTAACATTTTTCACAGAATCATGTAAAGTTAAGTCCATGAACATTTTAGTTAGTGCTTCGTCTAACTACGTATAAAAATAATAAAACTTGTTGATGCCTACTGCCTACATATCACCTTTTTCTCATATGAATTTGCTTACATTTACACGTATATTGAAACACATATTGACATATTCAAATTTATAGCAACACTCAGTTTGCAACAAATTATGGTGTTGAAAGAAAAAATTATGTGCTAAAGCAATGGTTTCATGTAATGAATTATGACCCTGCACGTTTTCAGAAGTCACAAAATCAACACCAATTTTTATTTTGTTTCATTTTCTTATGTTGATTTATAATATTAATTGTTGGTCTATATATACCATACAATTGTGTCATGGTAAATTTACTTTAAACTTAAAAAAAAAAAATTTGGAATCCAAACTATATTTTTAGAACATAAATACGTTATGTAGATTTTGAAGTAACCAAAAAAAACAAAAATCGTCTTGCAAAAATCGATTTAATTATTTGAGTTACAATTATGATAAGAAAAGGAGTCCAATCATGCATATGATGACATCCCCCGTATGATCTCTAAGACAAGAAAAGACAAAATTTGCACAAAAAAAGTAAGAATATTCAAACACAATTGGACCAAAAAGTAAAACATGGGTAGGCACTTATAGGTTTACATACATATGAAAAGAAACTATTTAACTTACACATTGGAATATATATGGAAAAAAATAGCCAAGAAAATCTGAAAATATTTTCTTGATTCTGCTAGCTGCCCATATAACCTATATATGTGCCCACTCATGCAAAAAAAAAAAAAAAAAAACATTCTTGATCCACATCAGATGACACATTCACATGGAATCATCACATCAATCTCTTTAATTCAAGAGAGAGAAACAACAAAAAGACACATCACAAGTTGCTCTCTCTCTCGCTCCCCCACTCCATGTGTAACGTGTTAATGCAATTTGCTTCTTCTCAAGCTTAATATTCTCCATCTCTACTCCTACCTGCTCCTCTTCCATTCTCATTTCTCTGTTAAAATTAACAAGAACTAATTAACAAACATAATATATATATATGTATTAAAAAAATATAAAATTAACAAAAAAATGATATCTATAACGTACCGAATGATTTCTTGCAATGAAGAACAGCCTCGTAAATGGAGC
Source organism: Pseudoturritis turrita (assembly GCA_900406555.1). NCBI lineage: Eukaryota > Viridiplantae > Streptophyta > Magnoliopsida > Brassicales > Brassicaceae > Pseudoturritis > Pseudoturritis turrita. The sequence goes on from OVBL01000568.1 coordinate 834,642, forward strand.
TTTCGGAGTCACAAGACCTTCTCCAATAATAATCATCTGCAACACTTATTCTCGGCGACGACGTCGTTTCATCAGAATAAACTCTGCTCCTAGACGACGTCGTTACACGGATCCTTGTGTCGATACCTATATTTCCGGTTGATCCAGCGGATCTACATCTCCTTAATCTTCTACACAATGGCGTCAAAAAATCAAGATACTTCAACAAAACCCATTTCGACACTCTCCTCAACTTTCTACAAGAAGAAGGAGACTTGATCTTTACGCCACGTGTCTCAATCTTCGTATCCGACGGCTCAGATTGATCCTCTTCCTCGGTAGATTCTGCTGACGTGGCTTTTGATCGATAAGGCACGACGTAGCCGTCACGGAAAAGCTCGTCGGCGTGAACTAAACAGTGATCTTCGTCTGAGAATGAGACGAAGTTATCGAACTTGAAGCTACTTTCATGGGCTTTGTTGATGAAGAATCTTCTAGAAGGAGGTAATCTTGGATCCATCTCGATGAAAGAAGAAGAAGAAGAAGAATCTTCGTAGGTTTGATGATGATCATCCATGGAAGTTTCTAAAGAAGGAAAGTTAACTAACCAACTGTAAGAGAAACTGTCTATGGGAACTAGTGGCATTGAAGCTTCTTGTTGATCTTCTTCCATGGCTGATTTTTTTTTTTTTTTTTTTTTTTATGGGGATATATATGTTCTTGAGTGTGTGTTCAGAGGTTTTTGTTTGAGACAAAACAATGTTTGAATTGAGAACATATGTTTCAGTGTATATATATAGGGAGGGACATACACACATAGAAGCAAAGATATATTATATTTTAATTTTTATAACGGTAATATATAAATATTTATGTGGTTAGTTTGGTAAGAAACAATAGATATTAATAATTGGAAAGGGAAAAGAAAAGAAACATAAGAGTTTGTGAACCCATACTAACCTCTCATTATGTGCTGTTGCCTTCACTCCTTTCCCTTTTTAAAAAAATTATTATATTAGTTTTCTCTTTTTTTTTCATAGATAAAGTTATCTTAATTATTTATTCCCTGTGGCATCATATTCACATTTTTATCAGGAATATCAAAACACCACCCATGATAATTTTAATTTGGTTCACAAGTCATCCATAGACCATAAAAAAAAAACGATACCAAAAAAAATATTGACACATATCTCATGGGATTAATTGTTTTGGAAGACAAAATAAAAAACTATGAAACACATAAAAAAATAGCTGTAATACGTTTTAAGATGAAATTTCCAGAGCATATATTACGAATGAAGAGGACCACGAGTTAGAAATGAGAGAAAAGAACGTAAAAGAAAGAAAACTAAAATAAAAGTCATTTTCATAAATAAGAAAAAGTTAAGAAATGGGAGAGGAGAGGAGAAAGAGAGGGGGGGGAGACAGAGGTCCCGGGAAGTGTCGGGGTGTGAGACGAATGTTGTCGAAAGTTTAGGGGACAAAAGCCGAAAATAGAAAATGACGTGGAGACTCATCAAAGTCTTATCTCTGGGCCATTTTGCATGGTCTTTTTATGGGTTACGTTTGAGAGACTCGAAATGAGGTTTTAATTAGTGTATTTGAGAAGTGCATTTAATGATATGAAATCTCTCAAATCTCGAAGGGAATGTTTGTTGGTCGTCTATTGATGATAACACGAGGTATATATAATTAATAACCTTGAGACATAAATATCTTCTAGTTTAATTTAGAGGTTGACTGCGCAAATCCCTTCAATTATGCAATTAAAAATACTCTTTCGAACAATTTTCTTAATCATTATACTACACAAATTATATATTTTATAATTATTTAAATAAAATTAAATTGCTAAATTCTGTTTAATAAATGATAATCACGTTTATAAAATCACGATTAACTAGATCTAAAAAACAAAAAAAAACAAATGATAAAAATTGAATCCATTCCGAGACAAAAAAACTTTCTAAAATCAATTTTCCAAATCGATTTGAAAAAAATTGAAATTAAGGTTTTTCTTAAGTTCAATTATTTTGATGTTGAAGAAAGAATGATGATGATAACAATGGTGATGAATCGAATAACGTTGATGGAAATGATAACAACAATAATAATGTGTATCGTCATCATCGAGCTAGGCGACATGGTGAAAAAATTGATTTGGATAAAGAGTTTGACTCTATTTTAAGGAGAAGACGAAGAAGTTCGAAGAATATATTACAATTGCTTTGGGGGATTCGAATTCGTACAAGAATTACGTCTGGGTATGAAAGCTTTGATAATAATTGGTCTAATCTAGAGAAGGATAATAACAACAAAAAAAGTTATAATGATCAATATGTTTAATCAATCGCTCGTTGTTCAGAAATTTTCGAATCGAACTCAAAAAAATATTAAAATGTTTTATTGTTTACATATCGAATAAAAGCATCTCCAACCTCATTCTACTTTTCATTTTAAAATGGAGTTTGGAGTAAAATCCTCTCCAACCAACTCTATTTTTATTTTCAAAATGGAATAAAAATTGGGTTTACTCCAAATATGGAGTAATCCTATTTATTACTCTATTTTTTTACTCTTCACTCCATTTTCTACTCCAAAATAGAGTGGATTGGAGTAAAACTCAACTCCATTTTAAAATTACTTCATTTTAAAATAAAAAATGGAGTAATGAGTTGGAAATCTAAAATCTACCGTCAAATATCAAACATATCAAATTATCAACGACGTAAACTTTATTCTAGGAAAAAATACGATCATAGGCACACATAGATACTAGTAAATGGTTAAATGCTATGGACCAAGTTTGAATAAAAAGAAAGACTGATAGTGGGAAAAAAAAAGAGACTGAAGTTTGAATCATTATTACAGTCAAAGATGGTATATTTAGTCTTTTTTTTGTAGGGTAAATAATTTTGATTTCAATAAAGATTTGCATTTTTATTCAGTAAATTTAATCTTTTCCTTTTTATTCACACGCCATATGAAAAAACATTACTAAAAGCAGTTATTAGACAGCTTTTTATAACTGTGACCAGAAATCAAAAACAACCTTTTAAAAAATCTACCAAAAAGGTGTTATTAGCTTGACCAAAATCAAATATGAATGACTAGTTGCATCTTCTATACTTCTTGTAGTGTTGCTGAACCTTTGGATTGTAAGTATCTCTAACAAACCTATATATTAATAAATGTAACACAATTTTTTTTTTCTTTCTACAATGTCACAATGCGAGACTCAATTCGAAGTAAAATTTAATAGGTTTTCAGCGGTTAAACCAACGCCACGACATATTTACACAATTTAAACCCACTCAGCAAAAGTGATTTAAAATAGGCTTTGGATCGAATTGTCTACGGATGTCATATTGTGGTATTTCCAAGCCATCCTGTCCCTGGAATGGTTTGAGGGTGTTTCAAATGGATATAGAAGAAAAATGCAGATTGTGCACTTGAGAAGAAGAAACTTGAAGACCAAGAAATCTAGAAGCCTTAGGATAGAACTTGCGAACCGATGAAGAGTTTGCAGAAGTCAAAACATGAGCACGAAGAAGTGAAGCTAACATTTGAACACATAAATTGTTTTCCAAGGAATTACAGTTTTGGAACTTAGTTTAAGACATGTTGCATCGGCATTTTTCCGGACAACTTTAATTCTAGAGAATTATTTTGACGGAATGATCGGATTATGAGAGTGATGGATTCATCGCTATGAGCACTATAACATAGTGTACTCATATGTCAAAGTTAAAGTTCGTTTAAATAAACAATGTTTGTCTAAAATTTATTGTTTGAAAAGCATAAAATAGATAAATGTGGATTTTGTCCCATATTAGAAGTTTGGAAAAAATATCACTAATACAGTGTTTTGGATGTGCTGTCCTAACTTCTATAAATTAAGTTTTATAAGAAAGGTTGAATTTCTAGATTATTATTTTTGTTTACTTAAAATAAAAATAAAAAGTTAACTAATCAGTTGTCTTGTCGGATTACAATAAAACTTGTTTTGATTCTGATATGATGAGAATTGATTGAAAGTGTTAAGTTTCATGGGTTTCCAACAATTCACGTCTTTTATATATTAATCTAGATCCATCATATTTCCGATGTGGAATTCCTAACAGAAAATAAAAAGATTCACTCTTTCAAATTCTCTTGTTTGCTTCGTCTTGGTTCTGTAATTTCTCAAGTTGGGAATTTTGTGATTGAAGAAGGCGAAGTTACAATGGCTCTAGCTAGTAAGGCCGATAAGAAAGTAACAGTGGATATGTTTCATCATTGTCAATAAAGCTTAAATGGCTTTAGCTTTGGTAAACCCATATGATATGATCACAAAACCTTCTTTTCTGTAATTCCACAATTTTACCTGACAACTCTTCTAATAATTTTTTGTACATATTTTCGATTCACTTGCAGCAACAACCTTAACCAGTCTATATCTAACAAGCCACAACGTACGACACTAATTACACTTGTTCTAAGATGTCTAGTTTACATTCAAACTTCCTATCTTCCATTTATAGAGAGCTTCTAAAGTTTATCATTGTTTTCTCCATTGTAAAACCCAAAGAAACGGCTTAGTAATAATCTATTTCTATCACAGTAGACAATACACAACATCTGTTACAATAGATAATAATAAATCTTAAACCTTGAGGACTAGATGAAGCTGAAACTTCAAATAAGCAGAGGCATATTTATGGCATCGGAGTGATCAAGAATGGAGAAATCAAAGATAGAGATGTCATGGGGCGGCTCGATCCAGACACCATCATTCCGAATCTCGGTCTGATATTCAAAATAATACCCTTCAGAGTCTTCACATAAACTCCTGCTGTATAAGGAATACTTGATGGGCCGATTACTCTGGAAAGGACATTCATCCTTGGAGGTAATGTACTTCCCACCGATATGATTGTTCCAGACATACACAATGTTACTCATTGACCCTGTGAGGCCAGTGGTCATCACGCATGACCCATCGCTCACAAATATTGACGAACCATCCAATGTTTCCTTCCTTTCCCAAACCATCTCCAACCGGTTAAGCCTAAACACCATCGGGTCTGGAGACGATGCATCTACAAGAAATATCTGTCCTTTATATTCAGTCATCCACCTGAGCGTGTGCATCTCAGGGCTAGGGCTAGGGACCGGCTGCACAGGAAGAGCGTTCCAAGTACGCACAGATGGATCGAATACCCCTAGCGAAATTTGCGAAGACATATAGAAGAGACCATCCGAGTATAAGACGTTTTTTGTATGCTTAAAGTAAGAAGGAATCAGGTTAGGGAAGTCCTCCATTACCCATGTAGTTGCACCAGGATGCCAAGTGCTAATTGTGACTGCTACACTGGAGAAACCATTAATACCAAAAACCAAACAACCTTCCCTCGTAGGAGCACAAGAGAAAGCATATTCCGCTTGTATCCCATCGAATCTAGGCAAGTTTATGCGGTCTCGGGTAAAAGGATTGAAGAAGAAAAGGTTGACATGTGAAGCAAAGTCTCTCATGAGTAACCACCCATCATTGGAACAAACGACATGCGAATGTTTAGATAACTCGGATAGATATATGGCTTTTGTCTTCTTCTTCTCTACCGGGTCGTAAAACCCGTAAGAGACACCCCTTACACGACATGGATCAAAATACATAAGCCAGCAAGGCGGATCTCTAACCCGAACAGAAGCAGCAATCTCACACCATTTCTTGCAAACAAGAGAAGAGCGTATGTTTTCTTTCAAAGCAAGACGGGACAATATCAAAACTACAAGATCCGAGGTAAGACAAAACTTCTCCGAGGGTCCACTATTGTTTGATCTCAACCTGAAAGCAAGAACACAATCATAACACTTTTGTTCATTTGAAGGAAAACACGATCTACAAAAAGCCCTTAGATTCCATTGATTTATGTTAAGCCAAAAAAAAAACATTGAAAGAAGAACAAACCTCTTGAGTTGTTGTGCATCTGGTTTCAAATCATCTACTTTCTTCGACATGTTCCTCAATTTTGTAATCAGACCTAAAGGGTCAAACAATCACTCCGTAAAACAAACCTAAACGTTACGATCAAACCTATTTCTTGATCAATTTAGCAAACAAACAAATCTACTGATGGTAATTTTTGAACACGAGATAAAACGAAAACAATCTCAAATATGGCTGCAAAAAGTAATCGGAAAATCTTAGAGATACTATGAGATTGCACCCCATAATCATCAGTCACATACCTTTTGAGATTACAAATCTTATGAAAAAACAGTGATAGAAATTATTTTGGTCTGCAAGGGAGAAGGAATGATCTTATCTCGTTTATTGTGATTGTCTGAATGTCGTCCACTTGTGTTCGTCTTTTCTAAATACCCAATGGGTAGATGATCTGTCACCTCAAAAATCAGTGAAAGTTCTTCCGGGTTAACCGGTGTACTGACAAAACGTAACCCAAAATACCAAACCGAACCGAATTTAAATCAGGTGATTAACTTCAGTTTTGTTTAAAATTTTGGGTCAAAATAGCATATTTTTAAGTTTTCTTCTTTTTCTTTTCTTTTCAAATGTATACTTTTAAGTTTATGTTTCAAAAATATAATAGTCTATTAATTCTTTTTTCTACCAAAAACATCAAAAGTTTTTATTTTTCAAAAATAGCACAAAATTAAAACTAAATTTGAAATCCTAAAAACTAAACCCTAAATCCTAAAAACTAAACACTAAATTCTAAACTCTAAAAACTAAACCCTAAACCCAAATCTAAATTTAAATTATAAATCCTTAAAAATTATTTTTAGTGTTTGTGGTATTTTTGGAAAGAAAAAAATGTTAGTAGTATTTTTGGAAAAAAAAAATCTAGTGATAGTATTTTTAGAATAAACATTTATTTTGTGGTAATTTAAAGAATTTTTCTAAAATTTATTTATCCAGTGAAGGAGCTAAATTCACAGATACATGCACTCACTGAAATATTGTGAAGCAGATAATGAAGAACATAGTATATCTCTCTGTCAAAGATCGAATTTTGTAAAGACTAGACAAATTTGAAAACATCCCATCATGTAATAGTTTGACGATGTTCCTAGTTCTAAAATATAACTGCAAATTTACGTTTTTTTTAATAAAAAAATACGTATTTAACAATAATTTTGTTTTGATATAACTTACTTACCAATAATGAATTGCAAATTTTTTAATGAATTCGATTGGTGACCCCATATCATTACGGTATGGGGTGTCCCACTTTTTAAATTACCAATCAATAAAATGGGATATCAAAGTGGAAAAAAAAACAAAACCTGTATAATTTGTTCAAATCGGTACACCAAAACGAAAGAAAGAGTTTTGCATGTTTTAAAGATTTTTATAAATAAGTTAAGTAAGAGAGGAATAAATCTTTTTCATTAAAAAAAAAAAAAACTTGAATTGCTATTGGTTGTTAAGATTGTTACCTTATCTTGGATGTGGACTTTTTTTACAAAAATTAATAATATAAAAATAAACATTGAAAAATAAGAATATTGAGTTTGTACTTGTTATGGGCCTTCAAAATTTTATTCGCGTTTCAATATAGCGGATGATGATTTTGATGCTGACGCAAATACGGAAAATGAAAATGCACGTCAACAACAAGAAGAAAATGTAAATATGATTGATGAGATAGAAGAAATAGAGACATCAACAAGTAAAATATATATAGCAGTTGTGCGTAACTAGATAACAAATTTGTTATGGAAAGATCATGCTTAGCTAGTTTGTTTATTTTATATGTTACATATAAAATATAAAAATTACATGTGTGTAAGTTATTGTATTTGATGAAAATTATACATAAACTTTTTATAATAAATTTTTCTAAGTTTGTATGTTTATATTTTTTTTATCATGCAGTAACCATAAGTTACATCTTTTTATATTTTAGTACATTCATATAGTTATTTTTTTCAAAAAATACAATTTCTTTTATTTTTATCATTTAATATTTATTAAAATCATTTAATTATTTCGAAAAATATACACGACATATTCTTTTTTATATTTTGCCAAAATTTGCATATATTTTAATTTTAATACATGAAAAAACTAAACTACTTTTTTATTTAATCCTTTTTTTTATCATTACTATTTGTACCGCTAATGTTACCAATTAGAGTTATATTTGTCACGTTCTGCTTTTTGTATCGCTTCCACTTACCGTTTTCTCTTACATCTTTGCACAATTATGTAACCGTTTATCGCTGCCACTTACCACTAAAAAACTCGTTTTGTTTTAGGTCGTCACTTACATATATGATCCAACCCTAATTAGTTGTTATATATAACATGTTCATTTAGGCATGTCAATTTGGGCTTAAATCTGCGGGCCCTACCCCGCCCGCCCACCGTGGGACGGGTGCAGATCAATAAATGTTAGTCCATTAAAAAACGGATCTTGTGAGGCGGGGGTTTATAGTCGCGGATTTTGCGGGTAAACTCCGCGGGATTTGCGAATTACCCACATATTCAAATATGTTACAAATTTTTCATGTTTTTTATGTCCAATTGCACAAATGGGTCAAGGCCCATGAGACTTTTAAGTTTTTTACCTAATTATGAGAGCACTTGACATATATTATTAATAATTATTATAATATGTTGAGATACTCTTTTTGAATCAGAAACTTTTGAGACTTAATACTAAGTTTTTTAACCCTAGCTTTCACTTTAACATTGTCGACTCTTTCTTCCCTCATCCAGCGGCGTTCTCTTTTTTTACTTTTCAAAGATTTCTAATGGAATCACAAGAGATTGAATCTGAGAGGGTAAAGCCAGTTAATAAACCAAGGAATTCGACTGCTGCTAGCGAAGGATCAAGCTTACCACGTGAGGATCTAGATGAAAGTCCGGCAATGAAGAAACAGAGGAAAAAAAATTCACATGCGTGGGAAAATTTCTCAGTCATCACGAAACTGAATAGCGAAGGTGTATCTGAACTAAGAGCTAAGTGTAATCATTGCACAAAGGATTATGCATATGACTCACATATGCAAGGAGCTTCTTCGTATAATCAACACTCGTTAGTTTGCAACAAAACACCTAGATATGGTGACGTTGGTGCTATGATTGTTCAAACTGTTTTCCGTGATATGGTAGCAAAGTGTATAATCAAGCATGATCTTATCTTCTCTTTTTTTTATGTTGAATACGCTAGAGTTAGGCTGGTCTGAAAATATTTGAATGCTGACATGAAATTCATAAGTAGAAATACAGCTGTTGCAGATGTTTACAAATTTTATGAGCAGGAGAAAAAAAAGTTGAAGGTAGAATTGTCTGAAATTCATGGTAGAATCTCCTTCACATCTGATCTTTGGTCTGCCATAACTATTGAGGGTTATATTTTCTTGACAGCACATTACATAGATAAGAATTGGAAGTTGAAGAATAAGATTTTGTCGTTTTGTGCTATGCCTTCTCCACATACTGGAATAGATTTAGCAATGAAGATTGTTGAGGTGTGGAAAGAGTGGCGGATAGAGAAGTTGTCTTCTTGGAAATTGGAAGTTGGATCTCGTGTTTTAAACAAGTATAGAAGTTGTCTTATTCCACAAATGTCCAAGCCTTGATTTCAGCTCGCAATTGGTTACGCGGTTTTGAAGCATATGACACCAGTAACATATAGCTTATTATATTGTTGTTATGATTTAATTGCTAGATTTGATACTGATTTTGATTCTTTTGCTGGATAGAATTAGAGAATGAAGAATGTGATGGTGGAGATGGTGACTTTCCTTCTGTTGAGTCTAATGTGGCTTCAATAACGTAAGTGTGGTATAATAGTTTGTTAGAATCTTATGTATTAATGGAAAATGATTAATTATCTCATCATGTTTAACAACTGCAGGTGAAAGAAATGACACAAAATTAAAAGAAGATGAAAACAACGACGTAATGGTGGAGATTGTGACTTTCCTTCTGTTGAGTCTAACGTGGCTTCAACAACGTAAGTGTGGTATAATAGTTTGTTATAATCTTATGTATTAATGGAGAATGTTTAATTCTCTCATCATGTTTAACAACTGCAGGTGAAAGAAATGACACAAAATTAAAAGAAGATGAAAACAACTAGATGGAAGAAGAGTTGTTATGATATCTGTGTAAATTTTTTTTTTTAAGTTGGACTTCTTATTTGGTTAATCAAATTGTAATGTATTTTTCTACTTAAAACCAGTTTGTAATGCTGTTATTTATTTTTTGTTTTTTTTGTTATATGTATTGTTTATTGTCATATTTGTTGAATTTTAATATTTTTGGCGGGTTGCCCGCGGGCTTTGCTATTTAAAGCGGAGCGTATGCGGCCTAAAATAATAGGTCCGCGGGTCAAGCAGGGCGGTTTTTTGCGGGGCATGACAGAACTATGTTCATTGAAAACATGTCAAATCGTCCGACCGTGAAGTTATTTGCAGTTGAAAATTAGTAAGCATTTTTTTCTATTTAGAATGCCAAATTATTGTTTCATCTAATTATAATAGGTTTACATACTACAGTAAAAAGGTTAAACTAGTTGAGAAATGAACCAATGCAAATTCAATTATATTTGGGAAACTTATAACTGGTAAGAACTTTTTGAAATTTCGGAGAGCCTAAATATCGAAATAATAAGAATTATATGTCTGACAAACATAACTTTTGAAGAATTTTTTACAGTATTCTTCTATTACAAATAAGTATATGAATTTTAATAGTATAAAATAATTACTAGCTATTACCACTCGCATTTGGCATAACTAAAGATAATTAAAGAAAAACACTATAAGAAAACAAGCAGTTTGCAATGGCATATTTCGTTGCAAAATCGTCGCAAATAGACATGAGAGACAACTTTGCAACAAAACAAAAATCGTCCCAATTAGTTCGTTGCAAACCCAAAATCGTCGCACTTTCATCGCAATTGTTGCGACAAAAAATAAGCGTCGTAAGTTCGTCGCAAAATACAGTCATCGCACATTCGTCGTAACATTTGCAATGAATGAAATCGTTGCAAATGCATAGCAAAAATACGTCGCAAATTCGTTGCAAATTTGCGACGTGCTAGTCGTAGCAAAGTCGTCACAAAACCATGCATCGCAAAGGCGTTGCAAATTTTGCATTGCAAAGGCGTTGCAAATTTTGCAACGCATTTGCGATGAAAATGGAAAATGAATTTTAAGAACCGGTAAACAAATTATTTTGAATTTGCAACAAATTTGTCGCAAATTCAACATTTGTGGGTTAGGGTATCGCATACCATGAACTAGTTTGCAACGAATTTGCAACGAATCGTTGCAAATTAGTTGCAATGTTATTGCAATGTCATCCCAAATATTCTTCATATTAAGACCTATTGTGCCAAGAATATGCTCTGAAAGTGTTTATATTACATCACATGAGTTACATTACACAATTATTAAGAATTTATCATAAAATTTAAGATTTTAAATTATTTGTAACTTAAGGAACATATGTTATACAAACATATAAACGTCGTAGAACTAAAAATTACATGTCACACATACTTCATAGTTGACTGTCGCTCGATGTTTTTCATGGTCATAAGTATGAAACGTATATCCTCTGGTAAAATACATGGGTGAAGTAATTTTTTCGAGAGGACCTTGAATCAATTCATGAAATCAAATTGGATATGTGGTGTCCCCATATTCAACTTGCATCTTCAACCACGGTGCAAACTGGATATGCGGTGTCCCCATATTCAACTTTCGTTGCAAAATTATTTTAATTTTTTTAAATTTCGTTCAACCGACAAACAAAATATTCAAATTTGCAACGAATTTGCAACGATTTATCGCAAATTCGTTGCAAATTTTTCTTTCAACTGGCAAATGAAATAATTAGAATTTATAACGAATTTACGACGAATCGTCGCAAATTCATTGCAAAATGAATATTTGTGGTTTAGGGTATCGATACTCTAAACTAGTTTGCAACAAATTTGCGACGAATCATCCCAAATTCGTTGCAAATTTGTCCCAAATGTTCTTGTGCGATTAACAAATACTATGTCACACTCGTGCTCTGAAAGTGTTTATACTAAATTACATGAATTACATTACACAACTATTAAGAACTTATCATAAAATTTAAGATTTCAAATTTTTGTAACTTAAAGAACATATGTTATACAAACATATAAACAACCATCACATTTTTTCATTATACATACAAGAGTAGAAGTTTGGAAACTTAATATTCCTCTAAAATCTCACTATGTTGAAACCAAACAAAATATTGCGGCATAATCCCTCTATTAAACAAATGCTTCCAAACATTATCAACAAGAATATAATCCACATTCTTGCACTTACGACATGGACACAACATCAAACCGCTTTCCACAGTCGTCGGCATTGTTGTCGCTTGATACATGAATATTTGAAGACCTCTTTCAACGCTTCTATCACCGTTCCCTCCGAATCTCTATGCGTGTACATCCATCTACGTAGTTCGTAGATATCGGCGTGTACATTCATCTACGTAGTTCGTAGATATCGGCGCCATCAGAAGACATGGTGATCAATATAATATTCTTAATACTAAAATTAATTTTAAAAAAATTGTTTATATGTATAGGCTTTTAAGTGTGTAAATTCGTGAAGAATGTGTACACTATTTATAGAAGTTTTACAAAAATTTGCAACCGATTTGCAATGAAATTTTGCAACAACATTGCAACGAAGTCATTTGCAAAGACACTGTGATGGAAGTGTCTCGGATTTGCGACGAAAATATTCGTCGCAAAAAAAAAATAGATACAACCATTGAAAATGTGTCTACCTACTATCCTATCCGTCGCTCAACTGTTGCACATTTACAACGATATACTCCGTCTCAAATTCGGTCGCAAATTTTGCGACGATTTTGGATCGAATTCCCAATTCGTCCCACATTCGTCGCAATTTTGCCACGAAATTGCGGCAAAAATTTTCGTTGCAATTTTGCAACGATTTTTACGACGAAACGTAACATCGTCACAGATTCGTTGCATATCCGTTGCAAACTGCCTGTTTTCTTGTAGTGAAAATAGAAAAGGGCAAGAATGACAAAGAAAAGCAAAGAAGTGTGAAAAAGTTTGACAATTGGTAAGAATTTGTTCTTGTTTACTATATAGAAATACTAAATTATTGTTTCAACTTACAACAATATCTTCAGATAATGCTTTTAACTCAAGGAAATACCAATGTCAAATCAATATCAACGGTGTTTTTATGGGAGTTTGAATATTAAAATTTTAAAATTTTAAATTTTAGATATATAATTTCCGTACATTTTTACATATTTTATATATTATATTCAATATATGATATATTTCTTTTTTGACTTCTTTTAACATTTGTTTCATCATGTTTTCGATTCACTTTGCATTTGCATTTAGACATATATAGAGATATTTGCATGTATTTTGTTCTTTTAGGAGCTTGGGATGGTGAACCCACAAAATATATATTTTAGAGCATATTTGGAATCAAGGCGAGGATAACAAAAAGAAGTAAATAAGAAAGGAGCAAGATGAAGAAGGTTGAAGTTCAAATTGTGAGTCCATATCGACATGCTCATATCGACCAAGAACACGTCGATATGGGCATCGTGAAGAATGAAGAAAAAATCAGAGCCTATGTCATTGAGATGCACGTTGATATAAAACCCGATTTTATAAGATTCAAGATCTGACCCGGTTTAAACTGGGTCGACCCGTTTCTCTTTCATTTTTTGTATAAATAGTTTTTAAACTTGTGAAAAACTTAAGTTTGATTTTTCTTTTGCCTCTTTTGGATCAAAAATATTGGTTATGAGTTTGTTCTTGGATATTTCTTATCACTTTGCCTAATCTAGTGAAGATTTCTCTTATCTCTTTTAATCATGTTCTTACTTTATCTTTGCTTTTGTTTTTGTTTTAGCCATGTGTGAGTAGTTTCATTTATGGATTGTGGGTATTGGTAGATTATGGTGATTAGAAGTTGGGTTATGATGTCTAAAGCATAGTTTAGTTGATTTCTTTCATTTGAGATGTGCTTAAGGCTATATTTGAAATTGTTAATCAAAATCTAGATTATTGTCTTTTTGCACCCGAAAGGTGTTTATGAAAATGTCTAAGAAAAACTCAAATGAGCATTTCATACTTAGCCAATTAAAAATTGATGATTAAGATGATTTATTGGTCTATGGACTTGTGTTTATTACTTTTTGGTTTCCTAATTGCAAACAAAAATTTATGATAATTAGGTAATTAAGAAAAAGATTAAGATCATGAAAATAGAATAGTCTAATTAATGTGATCCTTGTCTTAGAAATAAAACCTAGCATCATTACCCAATCGATAGTCTTCCTTAGTCAATTGTCTTGCATATGATCCATAGCTTTCTTAATTGATTTCATATTGTGCTTTTCTTATCTTTTAATTTGTTTACTTGTTTGATCTTGTTTGCATCTTAATTAGTAGTAATATTTGCCTTGTTTACTTATTAGCATTTTTTAAAAATTCTCTTAATCTTGTCTTAGTTTTAATATTACAAAAACTCAAAAACAATCCTAGTTTAGCTTAGTACGTTTCTCGCATTCTTATTGTAATATTCTATCCTCTAGTGGTTCGATCCCTTATTACTCTTCGTTCGTCTTGCCCTTGGAGTTTAATTTCGGTTTAAAACTTTCTCTATCAATATATACCTTTTAAAAGATGAAAATAATTACTAAGTATTTTTGTTTTAATCTATACACACGCACAAACATCTATCATAATCTAATAAATACTTATTATATAAAGGTTGATACGTCTATTTTGTAACTAAAATGATCGTGACACGTGTTAGCTAGTCGATCAGATTTTGACACATGTAAAAAAATTTCTTCCAATTAGATTTTGACACGTGTCAAAAGAATTTTATTTATTTAAAAAAACTTAATACCATTATATTTTTTGAATTAGATTATAAAATAGAATTAAAGTTAATTTTAAACAAAATTGTTTGCTAGAATTTCTTTTTGCTAGTGATTAGATCCCAAAAAAAATAATAAAAAGAAAAAAATAGATATACGAGAAGCTAAATAATAAAAATAAATATAATTCAAATATAAATAGTAAAAACTAAATATTAGAAAAATGTGATAAAATTTAATTAAAAACCAAATAATAGAAGAAAATAATTTAGAATCAAAATATATAAAAAATAACTATTAGGTTGCTCTATATGTGGTTTCTCATCAACGTTCTCAATCATAGTTTATTTATTT
This sequence comes from Pseudoturritis turrita, assembly GCA_900406555.1. NCBI lineage: Eukaryota > Viridiplantae > Streptophyta > Magnoliopsida > Brassicales > Brassicaceae > Pseudoturritis > Pseudoturritis turrita. The sequence continues at coordinate 849,877 of OVBL01000568.1, forward strand.
TTACGTGTGATCTGATTTTATTTTCTACTTTTTCATTTTTGAAATAATACTATCTATTCTAGAAAACTAATATCATTATATTATTTTAATAAATTACAAAAAAAAATTAATATAGATTTTACTTTTGCTAATAGTTTAGATCACAAAGAAGATATAACAATTAAAAAAAGATATATAAGTAGCTAAATAATAAAAAAGTAAATCTAATTCAAATATGAATAAAAAAACTTAAATATTTAAAAATATGTGACAAAATTTAATTGAAAATTAAATAATAGAAAATAGGATAATTAAAATAATAAATAATTGTTAGATTATTCTATCGGTGAAAACGTCGACGTTCTCAATCTTATTACATTTACTTTCATGGGTGATCTTATTTTGTTTTCCAATTATTTTTGGTTTTTTTTCATGGGTTATAAAATATTAAATTATAAACCTGCGTATACGCGGATTCTAATTTAGTATATGTATAAACAAAGAAAAATTATTACTTTCTGAAATATAATCAAAAGAAAATTTAAAAAATCAAATCTAATTATTAGAAAATATGACAAAATAATTCTAATAAACCTATATTAAGTGAAGTGACTAAATAAATAAATATCAAGAGATAGAGAGAGACGGCGATTGAGAGGACGATTGAGAGTAAAACTATTTCGTGCTTTGACGACGGTTCGGTTTCTCCGATCTCATGTTCTCGCCGCCGTGTTTTCATATCTCTGTCGCTGTTGCCTCACACCACCGTCGTTGACGATTTGTTTGCGTGATATGGTGATCTCACAAAAAACATGCTTCACGATGATGGTCCCATGGGCAATTGGCTTAGTGATGTATTGAAGATATACTTACATATGTGTTGATAAGGCTTACATTCCTAATAGGATATGGACTATCCTATATTATAGGGAGATCGTAGTTATCTTGTGTCTAATTCTCCTTGTATAAATACTCTTGTGATTCAATAAACACAAGTTAGTTCGGTATCAAACTCTACATGGTATCAGAGCATTGATCCAAAGCTAAACCTAAAACAAAATCGTTTATCTTTTTAAATTTTCTTCTTCTTCGCCGTTCGTTTCTTAGTTCTTCCAATTCTTGTTTCTTGGTCCAATCGTGAGTTTTAACAATGAGTAGAGAAGAAAGTACTAAAGCAGTTGTTGAGAAAGTTTCGGATAATACGGTGGTGTTGCCGTATTCGTTGTTTGCATCGGATAATCCGGGTGCAATAATTACCTCTGTTTTGTTGAATGGAGAGAATTATAATGAGTGGTCTAAGGAGATGTTGAACACTTTACAAGCTAAGCGAAAAACATGTTTTATCAATGGGACATTGACAAAACCAGAAAGTACTAGCGTTGATCTTGAAAACTGGCTCACGGTTAACTCTATGATCGTGGGTTGGATTCGAGCATCGATTGAACCATCAATCAAGTCTACTGTCACGTTTGTTCCTGATGCATATCAATTGTGATCTGATCTGAAGGAGCGTTTTTCGGTGGGAAACAAAGTTCGTATCCATCAGATTAAAACTCAACTTGCCGCGTGTCGACAGGATGGGCAAACTGTGCTTGAATATTTCAGACGTCTCTCCAAGCTTTGGGATGAGTTGCAGGTCTATCGACCCCTTCCTGCGTGCTCTTGTGGAGCCGCTCTTGAGATCTCAAAGGAACGTGATGAAGAGAAAGTCCATCAGTTCGTTATGGGCCTTGATGAAGCCCGTTTTGGTGGTTTGTGTACCACGATTGTTGACAGAGATCCATTGCCAAGTCTTGGAGATGTGTATCAAAAGATGGTCCGTGAAGAGCAGCGTCTAGCTGCTTCTCGCAATCGTGAAGCTCAAAAGGATGCTGTTGGGTTTGTGGTTCGTCGTGACACAATTGAGACACCGAGGCGTGAGGCTTCTAGTGATGTCACTGCTCGTCAAGATCAACCTCATAGTGCACGTTCTGATAACTCTTACTCCGAGTTCGAGATCGACACATGCTATGTTCTCATTGTGGACGAACAGGGCATGAAAAGCGTGATTGTTGGCAAATCGTTGGCTTCCCCGAGTGGTGGTCAGAACGAAGTGATCGTGGTGCTAGTAATAACCGTGGTCGTGGAAGGGGAGGACGGAGTTCTGGTCGAGGTCGTGGACAAGTCAGTGTGGCTCATGCAACCAGCTCCAATGCCTCTTCATTCCCTGAATTTACAACCGATCAATGGAAGGCAATCTCCCAATTGATCCAGGAAAAGACAAGTGCTAGTTCTAATTCCGATAAGCTCTCTGGTAAGAAAGGTCTAGGAGATGTTATTGTAGACACTGGGGCTTCACATCATATGACTGGAACCCTAAGTCTCTTAACTAATCTCGAAAGTATTCCGCCATGCTCTATTGGTTTTGCGGATGGAAGCAAAACCTTTGCTATTAGCATGGGAACGTTTTCCCTGTCTGATAAAATTGTCTTAACAAAAGTCCTTTATGTTCCAGATCTAAACTGCACGTTGATTTCTGTGTCTAAGATCCTTAAGCAAACGAATTGTTTTGCTACGTTCACTGATACATTATGTGTTTTAGAGGACCGTTTTACGAGGACTCTGATTGGAACCGGTGAAGAGCGTGATGGGGTATACAACTTTAAGGATGTTGTTTCAGCCAAGGTACATCGAGCAACCATCAGTTCTGATCAAGCTTTGTGGCATCAACGACTAGGACATCCCTCGTTTTCAGTACTTTCAAGTTTACCGTTTTCTGGGAGCTCGACATCTGCTAGTTCTCGGCATTGTGACGTGTGTTTTAGAGCTAAGCAGACCAGAGAGGTGTTTCCCGATAGTCTTAATAAGTCAGTAGATTGCTTTTCTCTTATACACTGTGATGTATGGGGTCCTTATAGAGTTCCATCATCATGTGGTGCAGTGTATTTTTTAACAATAGTGGATGATTTTTCCCGAGCAGTTTGGACTTTTTTATTACTTGAAAAATCGGAAGTTAGCAGTCAATTGAAGAATTTTCTTGCCTACACAGAACGACAATTTGGTAAAACAGTTAAGATGGTTCGTAGTGACAATGGCACTGAATTTATGTGTCTCTCCTCTTATTTTCGTGAACTTGGAATCATCCATCAAACTTCATGTGTTGCTACACCACAACAGAATGGAAGAGTCGAAAGAAAACATCGACACATTCTTAATGTTGCTAGAGCATTAATGTTTCAGGCAAATATGCCTATCAAGTTCTGGGGTGAGGCTATTTTAACCGCCGCTTATTTGATCAATAGGACGCCTGTTGCACTCCATAAAGGACGGTCTCCTTATGAGGTATTACACGGAGTTGCACCTTCTTATGAGCAGCTTCGTGTGTTCGGCTCGGCATGCTACGTTCATCGCTCGGCCCGTGATAAAGATAAGTTTGGCGAGCGCAGTAGACTTTGTGTATTTGTTGGTTACTCATTGGGTAAGAAGGGATGGAAAGTCTACGACATGGAGCGCAATGAGTTTGTTGTCTCTCGTGACGTAGTTTTCCATGAGGAAGTATTCCCTTTTGAAACTTCATCTCTCAAGAATGATGTTGTCTCTTCTCCTATTCTAACTTTGGATGATGACTGGTTAATCACTCCGGTTATTGAAGACAGGGGGAGTTATGTTTCTTCTTCATCTCCGGTTATAGAACATGTGATTCCACCTCTTGATGACGAAGCACCATCATCATCTTTGGTTGTGCCTCCGGTTGTATCAGGTTTGGCAAATGAGCCTCCAGTGGAGTCAATTCGTAAAAGCGATCGTCAGAGAGTTCCATCGGTTAAACTACGAGACTATGTTACCTATAACGCGATCTGTACTGTAGACCCTCATCACGCTCCACCTGTTCCTGTATCAGCCCTCTCGACTACGGTCCCAGGTAACACTTTGTATCCCTTGACTGATTTTGTTTCGGATGATAAATTCTCACCAAGCCATCGAGCGTTTCTTACCTCTATTACAGCTGGTGTTGAACCCAAACATTACAAAGAAGCATGTCAATTAAAGGTATGGAAAGACGCCATGGGAACAGAAATCGTCTCTCTTGAGGATAAAGATACGTGGAGTATTGTTGATCTTCCACCTGGGAAAGAAGCTCTTGGAAGTCAATGGGTTTATCGGATTAAGTTTAATGCTGATGGTTCATTGGAGCGTTATAAAGCTCGCCTTGTAGTACAAGGCAATGAACAAGTTGAAGGTGAAGACTACTCTGAAACATTTGCTCCGGTTGTCAAGTTAACAACTGTGCGTTCCCTACTTCGAATTGCTGCAGCCAAAAATTGGGAAGTCCATCAAATGGATGTTAACAATGCTTTCATACATGGAGATTTAGATGAGGAAGTCTACATGAAACTTCCACCTGGCTTTTGGCATTCTCATTCAAATAAGGTGTGTCTACTGCACAAGTCTCTTTATGGTCTCAAACAGGCACCGAGATGTTGGTTCAAGAAGTTGTCTGATGCATTGCTTGCTTATGGTTTTAAGCAATCATATTCTAATTACTCGTTGTTTACTTACATCCGTGATGGTGTTCAGCTACGTATTCTAGTTTACGTTGATGACCTGGTTATATGTAATAACAATACTCAGGTTATGTCACAATTTAAGGAGTATTTGGGTCGTTGTTTCTCTATGAAAGATCTTGGCAAGTTAAAATACTTTTTGGGGATTGAGGTGAGTCATGGCACAGAGGGGTTCTTTATTTCTCAACGAAAGTATGCTTTAGACATTATTACTGAAGCTGGTCTACTTGGTTCTAAACCGGCAGCAACACCTCTTGAACCGAATCACAAATTACTTCTCCCAGACTCGCCTCTTCTCACGGATCCAGCTAAGTATCGGCGACTAGTTGGGTGCCTGATTTATCTCATCATTACCAGACCGGAGTTAAGTTACTCGGTTCATGTTCTCTCGCAGTTTATGCATGCTCCAACAGAGTATCATTGGGACTCAGCAATTTGAGTCGTCAGATTCCTCAAAGGGTCTCCTGGACAAGGCATTCTTTTGTGTGCAAGTAGTGATCTTAGGTTAACTACATTTTGTGATTCTGATTGGGCCGCTTGTCCATTAACAAGACGGTCACTCAGTGCCTATCTCGTGTTTTTAGGTGGTTCACCAATTTCGTGGAAGACTAAAAAGCAAGACACAGTTTCTCATTCATCCGCTGAGGCAGAGTATCGAGCCATGTCCGCTGCAACTCGTGAAATCAAGTGGCTGCGGGCTCTTCTCACAGACTTAGGTGTCTCTCTTACGGATCCAGTCCGCTTATTCTGTGATAGCAAAGCAGCTCTTCACATTGCTGCAAATCCAGTGTTTCATGAGCGTACAAAACACATAGAAGCCGATTGTCATAATGTTCGTGATGCTGTCCAAGCTAGACTCATTATCACGGAGCACATTCGTACCAATGTGCAACCCGCTGATGTTTTAACAAAGTCATTGGGTCGAGACAAGTTCCAAGGATTGTTGCCCAAGTTGGGTGTTCTCAACTTACACACTCCAACTTGAGGGAGAGTATTGAAGATATACTTACATATGTGTTGATAAGGCTTACATTCCTAATAGGATATGGACTATCCTATATTATAGGGAGATCGTAGTTATCTTGTGTCTAATTCTCCTTGTATAAATACTCTTGTGATTCAATAAACACAAGTTAGTTCGGTATCAAACTCTACATGATGGTTGCATGGTTTGATTGTTTTAGATTGAGTGTTCATCACTTCTTTACGGAAGACGTCTCTTTCTCTGTTTTTGATATATATTTGATTTCTTCACGGCCAGAAGGAAATTTTTTTGTAGAGGCGGAGATTTGGATACATTTGTTCCAAAACTATTTAGTTGTTTTTTTCTCTTGTAGAGTGTTAATCCGATGCCCTTTACGATAATGTTGCCGGCATTTTGTCTCTGGTTGCGTTTTCTCTTCTCCCATGTACCAAGTATTCCTAATTGGTCAATGTTTGAAGTGGCGTTTTCAGCAGTTTTTGTTATCTCCCACCGTTTGGTTTGAAGTATTTTGGGTAAGGTTTGAAGATGTAATTTGGGTTTTCGATTCTGGTATTATTGGATTTTGGGACAACAATCAGAGTCACCCGCTGAAAGGAATAAAGCTCTCTTGGGATCGAATCGGAAAAAAAAAGAGTCAACATGTTTAAAATGATTCCGATACGGAATTTTGGTATCGGATTGTCGAAATTTCAGGACTCTTGCCGGAAGCATTGGGTTATGTCATGCAATGTGTAAATTGGAGGTTTAACCAAGAGATGCTACCAACGCATATAATGCGCATCAGAACAAAATCAAACATGGAGAAGAAAAATAACAGATCTATTTATCTGTTAGCGAGTAAAGTTTGTCTATGGAAAATATCGTCGAATTCACAATGTATTTTTTTCACTATATGATGTATATATCTACTTATGTAATAATTTGTATTCCGAAAATTTTGTATACTGACTTTGTATTCTCTATTTGAAATTAATGAAATTGTTAGACGATAGAAAAAAAAATTATATTAAGTGAAAAAAGTGAGCTAGATAATCAATTTATCTTAATATGTAAATGTTTAACCAAATATAGAAAAAAGTCCAACTAGCACAAGAGACAATAATCATGACCCTTCTTTTTGGTTTTTTGTTTTTGTTTTTGTTAAATAATCTTCTCAGTTATTTGTATTCGTTGAGCTCTTCTAAATTATTTCTGGAGAATGGACATTGGCTTATGTGCCTTTTCCTCTGGGCGATTTAGAAGGTGGAACATAAATAGGAGGTGGAACGTGCGGAGGCGGAGGCAGAGGCGGAGATAACCGCAATTTGTTACCTGCAGAAGATCAATTGTATGATTGATTAGTTTCTTCAAACAAACAAAAAAGATTATATATAATAACAAATGTGATTACAAATATAATATAAGAATAAGTATCCATGAGATGGCCGTAAGATATCTATGTATATTGGTCATTAGGTCATATATGCACGCTATTGAAGGACATGGACCTTGAAAGTTGAGAAATTAAGAAAATAGATGGAGATACAAAAATCAACATTAAATTTGAAAATATTTGTATGATATTAGAGTTCTACGTAATTTACTTAATTTCCAAACAAAACACTTCACTATAAGCAAAATAAACTCAATCATAAAAGGTTATTGGGAGGTTATTGCTATGACATATACGAGAAAATGAACTGAAACGTAAAGAACAAACATATATATATGGTTCATCAGTGTTGTGTTGATTACGTCAACGGGCAAAAAAGACTTATTTACTGACAAAATTTTGTGCTACCGCAAACAATATATGATCAGATTCAAATCAAACAATTATATATGTTGTGTTTTTTTCAGAAATAAACTAAATGGGAAAAATAATGAGAATGCGTGTAAATAGTATATACTAACGTTGGTGGCGTTTGGCCTCGGCGACTCCAACTTGAGACGAGATAAATAAAAACAGAAGAAACAAAGAAAGAAGAAGTGAAACCAAATTTGATGTCTTTGTAGCCATTAAGGTAAGTGCTCGATCTCTCACAACTCTTATAATAAAACCAGCGCATGATCTGATTTATAAGTAAAATGAAGTATCAAACTTTAAATGTAGTTTCCACCAACTACATTTCCATATTCAACGCTTTTACTTTGTACATCTGCAAAAAATAAATAAAGTCTTTCATTTGAATTTTCCAGACAAAGACTTGGTCCATATCATGTTCTTTTTTCTTAAGTTTGGTTTGATATTATTTCTTCAATCCATACTCAAGTTTAATCCTTATATAATTTACTGGTTTGCTGAAGAATTCTTTTAACACAATCAAAACTAGTGTTCTGATCGAATTTTATGATTGACAAAGTTGATTAATATATATAAACCATGGATTTCCATCCTCAAGTGATCACCATATTTTCATTTTTTTTTATATAACATCGAACTAGACCATATTTTCATTTTCACATATGTTATTATGTGTATATCTATGCAACATAAGATACATTTATAGTTCCACAAATCATGAACACTATTAAAAAAATTCGTTAAAAAAAAAAACTACAAAAAACTGAAACTTATTATATAAAGTTTGATGCGTCTACTTGTATTTAACATGACCGCGACACGTGTCAAGTCAATCGATCAGATTTTTACACGTGTAAAAAAACTTTTTCCAATTAGATTTTGACACGTGTTAAAAAGTTTATTTATTTAAAAAAACCTAATATACCACTTAGATTTTGACACGTATTAAAAGTGTCTATTTAATTTAAAACCTGATATACCATTATATTTTTGAATCAGATTACAAAAATGAATTAAAAAAACCTAATACCATTATTTCTTATGTGCAATGTGCATTATATTATGAGTTTTTTTTCCTTTCGGTTTACCATTGGACGCGGTAAAATTTACAAAATTGATGTTTCAGAAGAAATATTTATTGAAAGTTTCTCATGTTGTGAAAATTATATAAATAACAAAACGAATTGATGAAACACTTATAATTCATTCTCATCAGAAGAAATATAACATGTCAATTCAGAAAAGAAAAAGGCAAGTCAAATATGATTTTAAAAAAAGTAAATCTAATTCAAATAAAATATGAGAATCGATTCATCAAGATTTTGAAAAATAGATATATGAATAGCTAAATAATAAAATAGACAATTTTAAAAATGCCACATTTAAAAGTGACTTTTACAAGCGTGCCACTCCCATGTGGCCATTTTCATTTGTGCCACTTTTTAGAAACAATTTGTCTACTTTATCCCTGTAAAAAAGCCATGAATCAAACTTTTTTTTTTTTTTTTTTTTTAAGAAAGAGCTTTCTATTATAAAACATGTGCAAAAAATGCGACATGGAAAGATACAAAAAGTATATATTTCGGTTCATAGATTCCGGACCTTCACCGAAACCCAAGAAGTATTACACCACCAAGCTACGGACGACGGCATAGGAAAGAAATTACACACACAACATGAATCAAACTTTGTTTTCTCTCTTTCTCTCTCTCTCTCGCATATCAATCTGGATCTGGTTTTTGTTACAGATCTATCTCTCTCTCTCATATCGATCTAAGATCTAGATCGGATTTCGTCATTTTTTGTTACAAATCTGGTTTTTTATTCTCGCAAATCTGGTTTTATTTGATTTGTGTTACAGATCTGAGTTTTTGATTCGATTTGGGTTACAAATATAGGATTTTTTATTCGATTTGGGTTACATATCTAGGATTTTTTATTCAATTTTTTGAATGTAGTAATAAATCTGGGTTGTATTTGGGATAAATTTCAATTTGTCAATTTGGGATTGATTTCAACCTAGGTTAATTTTTTTGTTGAATGTTCTTCTTTTTTTTTTTTTTTAATTTTATCAAACGATGTTCTTCTTTTTTATCCTTATTTTTGTCTTACAGTTTTGTAATTAAAATATTTTGTAAGTTTTAAAACATAATTAAAATATTTTATAACCTAATTTTGATGTTAAAATCTCTGTTAGATAGACATCTTCTAAAACTGGAGACGATTGATCTCTGTAACTGTGAACAAAAGTGTTTTATGAGTTTTTTAAATAGTTGTATAATGTTTTTAAACAGTTTTATAAGGATTTAAAATATTTTATAAGGTATTAAAAAGTTGTATAAGGTACTTAAAATGTATTTAAAAAACTCCTCCTGCAAACACTTCAAGTGCTCTCAGAAATTTATGCATCAATAGAAACAAAACAAGAACAAAAGTATTCGTGTAAGAATTGATCAGACTATGTAAACAACAAAGTCAAACATCACAAGAAACAATAAGGTATTATAATATTTTATAATGTTTTTAAACAGTTTTATAATGTTTTAAACAGTTTTATAAGGTATTTAAAATATTTTATAAGCTATTTAAAAAGTTTTATAAGGTATTTAAAAGATTTTATAAGGTATTTAAAAACTCCTCCTGCAAACACTTCAAGTGTTATACCTTCAAAACTAAACCCTATTTAAAAGGCTTTATAAGGTATTTAAAAGGTTTTATAAGTTATTCAAAAGCGTTTCCGATTCTTCTTCTTCCGCGTTTGCATTTTCTCTTCTTCCTTTTTCTACCTTCCCTGGATATACCCGAAAGTTGACTTTTCACTGTTCTTGACCTAACACGGGTAAAATCTTCAACAAACATGGTCATTAATCGGGCTAAACAACCTTTCTTCTTCCCAAATCCACCAGATCCAATCTCAGATCCATGTTCTTCGTCAAACGCACCACTAGATCAACAATAACTCTTTTTCGAATCTTTTCAGAGGAGATCGCGACGGAGTTCGGAGACGGCGAAATCGGAGACAGAGAGATCTGAGATCGAAGACGGAGAGATTTGAGATCGGAGACGGCAATTTTAGAGGAATTATCGAGTTGGAATGCAAGATTTGAAAAAATAAATACAAAATGTTAGGTTAAAATGAGTAAAAGAGTAATCTGGGGATATAGAAAAAATGGAGTGACACGCTTGTAAAGAGTGACATTTTTGCAAAGTGGCAGTTGAAAAGTGGCATATTTCAAAAAATTTCATAATAAAATGTAAACATAATTCAGATAGAAATAGAAAAAAAATTTAGAAATATGTGACAAAATTTAATTGGAAATCAAATAATAGAAAAAATAAGAGAATCAAAAATAAATAAATAACTATTAGACTTCTCTATCAGTGGTTTCAGGTCGGCGTTCTCAATCTTTTTTCATTTACTTTCACATGTGATTTGGTTCTAGGAGACACACACATAGAAATATGAGTACTTCAATAATAAAAAGTAAATTTAATTCAAATAAGAATATGAACAACTAAATATATAGACACATGACAAAATATAAATAGAAATCAAATAATTAAAAAAATATGAGATTCAATAAATAAATAATGGTTATAATTTTTTTTTGTGGTTTTGCATATGCGTTCTCAATCTTTTTTTTTTTTTTTTTCGCGGATGGTTAAATTTTTTTCTCTCTTTTTTCGTTTTTGATTTATTTCATGAATTATAAATATTTATTACAAATCCGCTTATACGTGGATCCTAAATCTAGTTAAATATAAAAAGTTTATAACTATAAATCCTAGTTGCAAACGTCGCAATTCCGTTTTTAAAAAGAAAAAGAAAAATAAATCAACGAATACTTATACGTTATATAGACTTGTAAATGCTATGGACCAGGTTTGAATAAAAAAAAAAAAGACCGAAGTTTGAATCATTACGGGGTCAAACTTTTGTTCTCCTTTTCCTTTTGTAGGATATATTATATTTTAATCTTTTCCTTTTCATTCACACGCCATATGAAAAAAAGCACTAACAAAAGTAGTTAAATTATACAGCTTTTAAAAAAATCGTGACCGAAAAAACAAAAACAGCCTTTTAGAAATCCACCAAAAAGGTTTTATTAGCTTGACTTGGCCAAATCAAATATGAATGTACTCATTGCATCTTCTGCTTCGTGCAGTAGTGTAACTGAATCTTTGGATCAACTGTAGCTAAAATTACAATCTCTACGGTTCTTTTCATCGGAGGTTAACTCTATTTCTCCACAAAAGATTGTAAAAACACACATAATGTCTCTCTAACCAACCTATATATCTACAGAATTAGAACCCAATGAACAAAAACTCTCTTAAGAATAAAATTGAAATTATTTATGGCCTGATTAAGAAGAAACTTGGCCACCAAGCAATCCAGAAGCCTATAAGTTATAACATAATCAAACATTTCTCCAAGGATTTAAAAACATAGGCTTGAGATCAAGAGTTTGCAAGCACTACTTGGGGGTGAGAAAAAAAGTCAACCTAAGCAAGAAGAAGTCAAACTAACATTTTAGACACAGAAACTGTTTCCCCAGTGGCTGAGATATGTTCTTTTCTGATTTCTATGCATAAGATTTAACAGAAAATGTCGATTTTCTGGATTTCTTTTACTGTGAGAAGATGTTTACCTTAAGGCTGGAACAAAATAACAAGGACATGAATGAGTTTTGTTATCTTCAGTCATCCTCATCGTCCTCATCAAGTACCATCTTCAGTTTTCTTCTGCTAAGCGGACTTTGAGTGAGGGACGCAGAAATCGTTGCAGTGTCATCACCGGAATCTGCCAACTCATCATCCTCCAATTCGTGATCTGATAAAAGATTCGGATCTTCTTGAGATGAAGTAGAAGGAGCATTGTCGCTGATATGAACATCTGTTTGGGACTCTTTACTTTGCCCGGTGATGTAGTTTTGGTCATTGTCCTCATCTTTGCCAGTGGTAGGCACATGTGGACTAGTTTCATTCCTAATTACAAAAATACTGACTTTTATGAGACATCTTTACTCATGAGATCAATCTCACAAGGTCGTTTTAATTCTGAGTTAATCTTTTGCTTATAAACGGACGAGACAAAATGAGTGGAGGATTTTTTACCTTTCTCTGTTGTCTTCTGGAGTAATCTCATTGCTTGACCTTGTGTGCTTCTCGATCTTCTGAGTTTTTCTGCTCTTCCTACAAAAGAAAACTCGCAAGTATCAATTTGCATCCTTCAAGAAACTAAAACTGATCTCGTTATTCAACTCAAATATATAAATTTGTACAGTTCAAGAAACCAAGTTTGATCTTCATGGGAGTTATTAGTAAACCTTCATTATAACATTTAGTTACCTGTGCTTGAATGCTAGTAATGTTTCATTGTCGGATTCATCTGCTGAAGAATCATCATGGTCGTCTTTCAGCATCATGCCACCTTCTGACTTCTTACTGCGAGGGAGATGTAAACCGAGTTGCTTTAACTTGCGTGAAACTTGGGCAGTGGTATATGTATTTTCAGAGCCCAATTCATTGGCAATCAAATAACTGCAGCGTCTTTGGTCCTTGAACCTGCACATAGACAACATTAGAACATAAAGGAGTCAATAAACCTGTTGCACAGACAGAGTAGAGTTTATGCAGAGGAGGCGAAGTTTGACACTCACTTCTCGTATAGTTCCTTAATAAGTGTTTCTTGTTCTTTGCTAAAGGAACTCACTCTTTTTCTGGTGTTTCTGTTTCAAAGGCAGTAAGAGGAGAGTCATTAAAATCCAAAACTAAGTATGTTAAGTTTGGAAATTTCGTAAACTCTAAGAGATACTCACGAAGGTTGCCGATCTGATGCTGCCTCCAAGTGATCTAAATCATCATGTCCATTCTTGCCTTCACTTGCTTCCAGAGAGCTATCACCACACCGAAGTCTTTTCCTTGTTTCTAGGCCTAGCTGTTTAAGCTTGTTGGTTACTTGTGCAGCAGAAATTCCACCATCAGGATCCAAAGTTTCGGCAATAAGCCGGCTGCAATTTTTATCATCTTTGAACCTGCAGCAATTTCATTATAAGCAACCAATTGAATCAAACTGTAAAGTACCATGGCTCACATGTAAAATTCTGAGTTTTACAACTTCCAATGCTTATGAAATCTAAACCATGGATCAATGCTTATATTACTAAAGTAAGAAATAGCAGACATTATGCAGAATGATTTGTGTTATATCCTTCAGTAACTACTCCACGCATCGAACAAAACATACCTTTCATATAGCTCTTTAAATTTTATCTCCATGTCAGCATCAAGAACAAGTCTTCGCTTTCTTTTAGATGGTCCTGCAGATTCATTTTCCACCATGTGATCATCTTCGCTGCAGCATGCAAAAATCCCACGCATTAGTAAATAAAGACAAACAGTGTCTTCAGCTAACAAGAAACATAAGGTATATACACTAATGTCATTAGGGGAAGTTTATCTTATACCAAATGAAACCCTTTCTTACTTTTGAAATCCTTGATCATAAGAAATCACCACATCAGCTTCATCATCACCTAGAGCATCTGCTATGTTTCTGCGAGCCCATCCTTTATCTGATGGCGAGACATTTTCCTCAGTTCCTGAGACCTTTTCTTGATTTCGCATTTGTTTTCTTAGATGGCCAAGCTCATGCAACATATATTCAGCATTTATGTAATGGCATTCTTTGCGACTCTTTGAGAAGAGAATTTCCACAAAGAGAAGAGGCTGTGACTTCATTTTCTTTAACATATTTCTAACCAGATCTGTCAGGAAGGTAACTATGTTTTCATAGTCTTTACAAGGACAAGCTTTCTGGTCATCGAGGATCTTATGGAATGTTATTAGCAGTGACAGCTGCAAAATTAACCCAATATAATAGTAAGGAAGATGCAAAATAATAAAAAGAAATTTATCAATTGTGGGATGTGATTTAAAACACTAACCTGATACAACATGGGAGATAGTTCCAAGTCTTCTGTAATCCTCCGCAAAATGCTTACTATGTGGTTATTCGTCTGTTTTGGGTTGCTTTTGTAAAACTTTAGCAACCAGCATATGTTTTGAATGATGCTGTTGCTTGCAAAAGCAGAAATAAATGTGGAAACCTTAAAATCAACTTCATCTGTTGCAGTTTGCTCTTCGCCATCAGAAGAATCGTCAGTGCCGCAAGACAGATCATCGACCACATGGTTTGATTTAGGGCTGTGCGTTTGTTGAGTTTCATCGGCTTCAATCCCTAGGTTGGAATCCCCTCGATTATTGGGAGGCACATCCATTGGTCCATCCTCAGTAGAAACTGCTGAATTAACCATCGGTATGTTTTTTGCGTTGCTAGCTTCGTTTGATGTACTTGGATGATTTTCAGACACTTCATGCACTGTGGCCTCCTTGTTTCCCATGGGTTTTTTCTTTCTTGCCTTTCTTGATTTTTTTGAAACCTGGGGCATGAAACAGACATTTGGTTGAAAATTTGCATAAATAACCCTTGACACATGTTAATAAGCTCTGTATATCATCTAATCAAAGTTTCATATCGAAGCAGTTACATACCCTCAAAGTTCCACGCCCTTGAAGGTTTTCCATAAGGCCTACTATTAAATGGATGCTTTCCACCAGATCTCCAAGCTCACTGGCAAGAAACAAAAAAGTAATTTCAAGCAAATTAAATTTACAAGTTAGGTAATTGTCAAGCACCATCACACAAGAAAAAAACATTAAAATGAGCTTTTCAATCAAACATTTAACAAGTCAAACAAGAACACATGCATACTGTCACGATGATGTATATGTTCCAAGATTCACCAATTATATATATATCACACTACAAGAGTTGTCAAATCATTTATTGCAAGATACTGCATGTCCTCAAGATTATGGAATAAGAAGAAACAGAAGCAGAGGCCAACCTTTTAGGTTGCTTGTGTGTGTCAAAACTTCTCACCAGATTCAGGATGAACTGACACATCCCTTGATCAGTTTGGTCATAAAACAACTTATAAAGCAAGATGCGGACAGTAAAAGCTTCTCTAGAGTCTTCAGGTAGCAATCTAAGTACCAGATCTAACAAGGAAAGCTGCATTGAAAAAAACCAAGGGAACAATGTAGACCATAAGTATCCGCTATTAATTGCTGAATAAAATGCAGAAGGAATCGACAATTATTTTTTCATCTTTCCTACTGGTAAACCGCTGACACATGCATCTATCTACAGAAAACAATGAGCTACAGAAACCATTTAGAAGAATAAGTAGGCAGCCTGAAGAGCAGTCTTAGGGAATTAGCCAGCAAGAGATTAAAGCATGCATATTTCATACCATAGTTTTCACAAGAGAGCCTGCTGCAGATAGAAACTTAAAATCTTTAGTTTCCTTAAGACCATCAAATGCACAGCGCCATTTTGAAATGACAAGCAAAAACATTCTGTCATTAATTGTTGCTGCAATCGGCGCACAAATGTCACTCTTAGAAAAGTTTCCTCCGGCATTCTGATCGGTAGGAAGTTCAGAAGTTTCTTCTGTTCCTGTTGCTGGCTGAAAAGGAATATAAGTCAGGTAATCCAGAAATCACGGAGATTAAGCATTGTAGAAACTACAGAAAAATAATTGCGGAGCAACTTAGACATCTGAAAGGGAGTAAAAAACAAAGTAGTTCAATTACTCACATTAGAAGCCGAAGACTTGTGAAACTGAAAAGAGGTGACTGCCTGAGCAACCTGGAAGAAAGTAACAATGTCGCTATTTTGAATGGAGGGATGCTCCTTTTCTATGTCTTCACATACTGACTGCATCAGAACTAAGAGATATGGTACACTGGCATCAGCATCAAGGTACTTAAAACCAAGTATAAGCAAAAGTCACTGCTCTATTGTGTCACATACCATTATATCCTCCTGACATAAACTGATTGATGAAATCATGCAGCAACTTCAAAACATTGTCATTTGTCACGGACATTGGTCCATGTTCCCAGACAATCTTTTCTGTGGCTCCACGACCTTTGTGAGGATTTAGTATTGTGCTCTCCGTAGCAGAAGGTATTCCCTTTAGTAAAGCTTTAGTGCCATCCTGATAAAAATTTCATTAAAATTACAAACTTTTATAATGACACAAACTTTAAAGCATCATGGCAAGAAACAATACCATAGTAACCCGGGTGAATGTCCCACCAAATTGTGAGTGACGCGGATTCATATTGTGGAGTCTTGCAAGCTTTCTTTTGACTTCCTCCTCCTCCATTAATTTCTTCAAACTGTCTACAGAAGCATTTTTTCCTTGATCCAACTGCCAAAACAAAATTTGATAGTCGACCACAGCATCAATACCAAAGAAAATTGTTTCAATCTCAGAAATCGTATTGATCCAAGTTGGAACATTGACCTTCTCAGGGGCCTTTGCAATGAGCTCCATGTCTTGACCCAAAAGAATATAGTGGTAAATTTCTAGCAGAAGTAGGTTGTCATGTCTCAACAAACTGTTAAAACCCTCGATAGTCTGAGTTATCA
Source organism: Pseudoturritis turrita (assembly GCA_900406555.1). NCBI lineage: Eukaryota > Viridiplantae > Streptophyta > Magnoliopsida > Brassicales > Brassicaceae > Pseudoturritis > Pseudoturritis turrita. The sequence continues at coordinate 866,676 of OVBL01000568.1, forward strand.
CAAGAAATATGTCCATCACGTTTTCACGGGACAGAAGTTCAAGAAACTGATCCCTCAGCGACAAAAAGTAACAGGTGGATTCTCCAGCCTTTTGAAGCGGGGAAATATCATGGATAGCCAGTAAATTCCTGAATAAAGTGAGCACAAGCTGAACCAATTTCCAATCTTCCTCATTGAATACATCTCTGGAAAACACAAGATCAGTTTAGAAAAACGGGTTGCACCACGCAGCAAGTATTTAACACAACAAGATACTGAATAAATTTTCCAATCTGATTAATACTCATATGGTTTTGAGTTAGGACACTTACAATTCCAAGTTCTCGAGGGGGGTTTCTAGCAAAGACACAATCACTGCAACAATGTTACTGAAAGTAATGGCAGACTTCAAGCCCCATAAATACTCTGTCTGCTGAGGAATATCATCTGAATCAGGTTCTATAGGCATTGTGAGAAAGACCAACACCTTAACTGAACAAGCAGATTAACAACATCATCAGAAAATCAAACATGTAAAAAAACAAGCGTGAAGAAAAAAATGAAATGAAAAAAAAGAAGAGTACCTGCATTTAAAACTAAGTTATGTTCATCTTGGTAATGCTCAATGATCGGAATCAAATCTTTTGAGACTATATTCCACGCACAGACCTGATTGAAAACTTCCCTGCTCTCAGGATCATCGCGTCTCAAAAATCTCAGCAAGTCCTTCAAATTATCTGCCATTAGAACAAAAACATAATTAAACAGCTGAAACTCATGGAGCCCAAATCAGATTCAATGGCGAGGAAAAGTTAGATTGATTTACCGAGACAGTAATCACTTTTGGAGTACCCAATTCTTCTTCTGTCGTCGTCTTCCTCGGGAACACCGAGATCGCTGCAGATGACTGATAAACCCTCCAAATCCATCTTCTTCGTCTTGGTTGAGATTCTCTCCTCCATATCCATCTTCTTCCGCAGATTATGGTTTTCCAATCAAACAAAAAAGAGAAATCAAACGCTCTACGAAATCAACCAAATCGAACAGACTAAAGAGAAACACCTCAGCTTCTGTATCACTAATCTCAGTGATTAGGGCTCTTGTTGGGCGCGTATAGTTCCAGACATTTTCCCGCCATTTCCCTAGACCTCAAAAGTCAAAACAGAACACCGACACTTAGCCCATGGGTTTAAAACGGGCCACATGTGGATGTCATTAATGAGATTATAAATGGGCCACATATAACGGCGCCGTTTCGGTTTGTTGTATGTGTTTTTTTTTTGGTTTTATAAAAATTAATCAATTTTCCAACTCCATACTTTATATGATTTGTCACTCTTTCGATACGAACTAAGCATTTCTTCTTCGTAAATTCCGCCGAGAAATCACAATCTTCACTTCTCGCTCTCTCGTTCCTCTCTCGAATTCGTTGATCTTTCTCGCCGGAAGCGGAAATGGCTCAGGTGGTTGCTACTAGGTCGATTCAAGGCTCCTTGTTGTCTCCCAATGGTGGATCTGTGTCTACGAGATCCGACAAGTTTCTGAAGCCGGCGAGTTTTGCTGTTAAGCTTCTGGGAAACGAAGCGAAGAGGAGTGGAAGAGTCTCTGTGAGAAGCAGAAGAGTGGTTGATACTACTGTGAGATCTGCTCGTGTCGAGACTGAAGTTATTCCAGTGTCTCCCGAAGATGTGCCTAACGTATGTGAGCTTATGTTTTATAGTATATTGAAGTGAATCGTTGAATGTGGCTCCATTTTATTTTTCTGGATTTCGAGTTAAGTGTAGTAAGTTGAGTAAACCTTTCTATTCGATTTTTACCAGAAACTATCCATTTCGCTTTGATGTTGAATGAGACAGGAACAAAGTCTATGGTTTAGGGTTTAGTATGGGGTTTTGATGCTCTATATAGCTGTTTCAATCTAAAAAATTGATCTTTATGCCATTGTAGTTGTCAGATTACCCATGTCCATTGATTTTTTTGTGAGCTGATTACAATTTCTGAGAAGAAAATTGCCAGTAGTTACACTTATATGTAGAGACTGAGGTTTTCTAGTTGGCAGAGGTTTCAGACTGGAAAAAAGTATCAGTTTTATCCATGAGAAGCAAATTGGCTGTGTGTTGTATTATATTTCATTAGCAAGTCCATGCTTTTACTGTGACTGCTGAAGTGATTTTATTTTTCCCTTTAATGTGGATTAGAGAGAGGAGCAACTGGAGCGTTTGTTGGAAATGCAGCAGTTTGGTGACACATCGGTTGGGATGTGGTCAAAACCGACAGTAAGGAGGAAGACAAAGATTGTTTGCACCGTTGGTCCTTCTACCAACACACGAGAAATGATATGGAAACTGGCTGAAGCTGGAATGAATGTTGCTCGGATGAACATGTCTCATGGGGATCATGCTTCGCATAAGAAGGTTATTGATTTGGTCAAAGAATACAATGCACAATCTAAGGACAACACCATTGCTATCATGCTTGACACCAAGGTTTGTTTCTATTTCCCGTTTTTTCAGAGTTTTAACTTCTCAGTCACTTTTCTATTTACTTGACAGAATTTTACATCCCTATGTCCTCTTTGACGATTAGTTGTATTGTTCATAGGGTCCAGAAGTTAGGAGTGGAGATTTACCCCAACCAATTATGTTAAACACCGGTCAAGAGTTTACTTTTACAATTGAGAGAGGAGTCAGCACACCAAGTTGTGTCAGTGTTAACTATGATGATTTTGTCAATGACGTGGAAGCGGGTGACATGCTCCTTGTTGATGGTATGTAGATCTTATTACTTGTTGTAAACGGATTTAAAATCTCTTTACGGATCTCATTCGGCGAAAAATCCACTTGCTTTCTTTCAGTCTATTTTAATTTTCTCCATTGTATTGAGAATCAATATGGACTAATGGCTCTATTCCTATGTTTCAGGTGGTATGATGTCGTTTATGGTGAAGTCTAAGACTAAAGACTCTGTCAAATGTGAAGTTGTTGATGGTGGAGAACTTAAGTCAAGGAGACACCTGAATGTCCGAGGAAAAAGTGCAACATTACCATCAATCACTGGTTTGACTTTCCTTTTATCCTGTTGTTTCACTTTTTCTTGTTGTTTTGGGAGAACAGCTGGATATTTAAAAGTCTGAAAGATAGTATTTTCTTATGATTATTCGTTGTAGTATTTTCTTATGATTATTCGTTGTAATTCTTTTCTTCTTGCAGAGAAGGATTGGGAGGATATTAAATTTGGAGTGGAGAACAAAGTTGACTTTTATGCAGTTTCCTTTGTCAAAGATGCACAAGTTGTACATGAATTGAAGAAATACCTTCAAAGTAAATACGTGAAACTGACCCTGTCCTAAGTGAATACTTTGCCTATGATTCTTCATTTTCGTTCTGATCATGATATTTTTGTTACGAATATTTGGCAGGTTGTGGTGCCGATATACATGTGATAGTAAAAATTGAAAGTGCCGACTCCATACCTAACTTGCACTCTATTATCACGGCATCAGATGGGGTAATCTTTTCCATCAACCTTCTCTAGTTTGTTTTTCCCTTTCTTGCATGCCTTACAACAACAAAGTGGAGATTTTTTTGTGAAACAAAATATTTAGAAGATTGTAGCGACAATAAGTTTGGTGTTACGGTGATATAAATTTCTGAATGGATTGGGTCTTTAGTATGTGATTGCTTAATGAGATTTGTGTACTTCTTCCAGGCAATGGTTGCAAGAGGTGATCTTGGTGCAGAGCTTCCTATTGAAGAAGTCCCCATTCTTCAGGTTAGCGCTTGCTTCTCATTTAAGATCAACCAAAGATCGAGTTTTGCAAATTCCACAGCTTTACAACATGTGAAGTTTTCTTGCAGTTAAAAGTCTGATTTTGTTTTGATATACAGGAGGAGATCATTAACCTATGCCGTAGCATGGGAAAGGCTGTTATTGTTGCGACTAATATGCTTGAGAGTATGATAGTTCATCCAACTCCAACCAGGGCAGAGGTCTCAGACATTGCTATTGCGGTTAGAGAAGGTGCTGATGCAGTTATGCTTTCAGGAGAAACCGCTCACGGAAAGTAAGTGGCGGATTCTATTCATACAATCTACTGATTTAGCTTATAATGGTGTAGAAATGGAAAACATTGAAGGTTTATATGCATGTATCTGAACTTTACTTGGTATCAGGTTCCCATTGAAAGCTGCTGGAGTGATGCACACGGTTGCATTGCGAACAGAAGCAACCATTACTACTAGTGGTGAAATGCCACCTAATCTTGGCCAAGCCTTCAAGGTAATCCGCGATTGATTTTCTTCTTTTTAATAACTCTGCACCATTGAGTATTTATGTAGGGTTAGTCTAACTTTGCAATCTAATCCATACTAACAAGAACAATGTTTATTGTCTATACAGAACCATATGAGTGAGATGTTTGCATACCATGCAACCATGATGTCAAACACACTTGGAACTTCAACTGTTGTCTTCACCAGAACTGGTTTCATGGCCATACTACTAAGTCATTATCGTCCTTCTGGCACAATCTATGCCTTCACAAATGAGTGAGTATTCCATGTTTATTCTTTCAGAACAAATGACCATGACAACTGGTTTGTTTTAGGAACTCACATTAGAGGTTTGACTCTGCAGGAAAAGAATACAGCAAAGATTAGCCTTGTATCAAGGTGTATGCCCCATATATATGCAGTTCTCAGATGATGCAGAAGACACTTTTGCTAATGCTTTGGCTACACTACTGGTAAATTAACTTCCCCCATCAAAGGATCTTTTAAAGAAACTTAGTGTTAAAAACTAGATGTAGTTTTCTATTTCGACACTTGTGTGTGTTAGAGGAAACATTTAATATGAGAATATACAGTGCTCCTTTTGCGGTTGTGGGGCTAAATAGTTGAGTTGGTAACTTTGGATGAAACAGAAGCAAGGAATGGTGAAGAAGGGAGAGGAAATAGCGATTGTACAGAGCGGGTCACAACCAATCTGGCGATCTCAATCGACTCACAACATCCAAGTCCGCAAGGTGTAAAGCCTCTAAAGGCGACTCAATGTCTGACCTGGTCAGTGTGTTTTTATTTATCTGTAAAACCGGTTTCTGGTTAATTTTCCTTGCACGCCGCTTGTGTACTCTGAAAAATTGCTGTTTACTGTATCTTATTCAGTTTGCTTTACTACGATTGTGTTTTGGCAGACGTTATTGTTAGCTCATTAGTTGTTTGTGAGACGGGTGTTAATTTAGATGTAATAATAAATGTGTGAGAATTCTCTAATACACTTATACACACCTATATTGTTGTACTTGAGTAAAAAAAATTAAAAAGTTACTGTAAAAACTGAAGATGCAACTAAGTAACCGTGCAAGGATTCTAGAAATCTGGTCTTGGCCATTTAGATCAATTAATTTGAGTATCTTTTCTTTTTAATCTCAAAAAGACATTGTTAAAATGAAATAGGGAAACACAAAGGGTTTATGCAAAGTTCTGCTAACACTCTTCTTGTATTGACAAGATTTTGTAATATCAAATACATTTAGGGTTTGGATTACTTGCTCCCCGTTTCCTACATAATTTCTAACAAATACACAACTCTGCTCATTCCCATTTCCATTTCTTAATGGTCATTTCCATTTCCACTTTTAACTCGAGCTTCATTTCCTTGCAAGTAGGACTTCAATGTAGTCCTTATTTCGAGTTTCAAGTCTTTAAGATATACAAAAGAGAAAGTGTTTGCCTAAGAATCATCTTGAAACAAAGCCTTTGGTACCGAACTACGAGGCAGAGTCCCACATTCGTATTCATCTTTGTTATCAGTTCGTGTTCGTTTCTTATCTGGTGTCACTGGTGTCTCACATACTCTGTCATATTCCACCGATCTTTGTTCTTTCTTCCTTTTCGCCATTCTCTTTTGCTGATCCGCTTTCTCTTTGGAGTTCTTGGCTTGTTTTGGTGCCCAAACTCTACAAAGATCAGGCATCCAACTTGTGAAACTCGAGAATCTTCTTGCCCTTTCCCTCCTTTCTTGTGCTTCAACCTCTTTCTTAGCTTCTCTCCCCTCCTTGGTGTCTTTCTGCAGAAGGGTCTTCTTACTCGTACTAGGATCATCTTTACTTCTTCGACTATGATGATGACTCTTGAGATTGCTTTGGATGTTTTCTCTCCCTGACTGACTACTCTCTTCATTGTTCATGAAACTATCTTCCAGATCCTCGTCACTGAACATAAGCAGATCCATCTCTGTATATATTATAGTCACAGCTTCTCCAAGAATGTGATGATACCTGAGAAGGGTCGGTCATTTGGCATTAGCATATTCTTCACGTATATAACTGCAAACTACAAATACTTCCTGCGAATGGAATATACCTTGCTTTTATAATTTTGTCCACATACTTATCAAGGCTCCAATCACCAAAGAATCCACCGTCTAACTTGCACTGGATGGCCTCAAGAAGCATGCAAATCTGTTTCGCAAACTTCTCTGTCACAGACTCCTCACTTCCCAAACCTACCTCTGACTTTAGAATCTCCATTCGGAAAAGAATCTGCAGCTCGTATCTTGTAGCTAATTAAAGAAAACAGAACAATAATGCCAACATCTTATATAAATGAAAGAAAGCAGCAGTAAATAGCACCAGATCAAAGCATAAGAATAAGTTGGGTAGTGTAATCAAACAGAAAAAAAGGATACTCTCTAATGATGCTACTGGGTGCAGCTTCATCAGACTTCTGCTCACTTGCCATGGATGATGAATCTTTCTTTTTAAACTTGGCAACTAAATCTTTCGGTTCTTTCAGTAACAACTTGGTTAGCTCCTCAGTGACCAACAGGAGGGTTCCACTCTCACAGCTGTAATCCTTCTCAAGTCTTTGAGATGAATAGAAGAGACAGGACTTGACAAGCCGCTCAGCCAGTGCTGCCAAGTCTATTTCCTCAGTCTCAATCCCTTGCTTGATTTTACTTGGAAGACTAGCAAAGAAATTTTCTGATGACTCTGATGCATACACAGATGTATTATTCTCCTGCCTTACGGATATACGATTTCCACTCAAAGCAATCTCCTCCTCGGATATAGGTAAAGAGATCGCCTTTTCTGTCTCTTCAGATGAGTTGTGCTTATTCACAATTGGATCTGCTTCCACATCCTCTTGTGCATCGCAGTTACTAGCCACGGATAAGCTGCAACCTCTGGGTTTCCTAATCTGTTTCATCCAACATTTCAGAAACTTAAATTTCTTCAACTTGCTAAACTTGGAAAAATATACATCCTCTATATCTATTTGACCATAATCTTTCACTGATCTGCAGAACTCCTCCCAGCTAATGTCACGAAGTGATTTCAGAATATTTTTGCTTTGTTTTCTTTTAAACTCGCTACAACTGACTTTCTCCCTGCTATCTTCATGATCCACAGTTTGAGGAGAGACTTCATTGTCAAAAACACAGATTAAAGCCGAGGAGAAAGTGAAGGGCTTGAGGATTCCTGTCCGCGAACTACCATTGCTATTCGTAAGAGATACCAAAGCTGAGTAACGTTCCCTATAGAGATAACTTAATAAGATCTGCCAAATGGGTGATGATCTTTTCGCTATTTTCTCACCTGACTCCTTTAATAATATCTGAAGAACCCGATCGGCCCAAAACTCACTCTCCTGCTCCTGATCTTGGTCAGATACCTGGGAAACCTCATGAACAACAAAAGTATCACAAGTATACCTCTCAAGTTCGATAAGATCATCACACATCCTCAAGGCTTTAATACTGAGTTTGGTGATTCCATCACAAAATTGCTCAATTGCAGAGTCCTGATTGGGTTCCTCAGACCTACTAGCTAAGCTGATAAACTCATCACGCCTCTTCCCACTAGATATTTCAGAAGAAGAAAACTCTAGCTCACCGCACTTGCATTCCATAGGTCTACCAGTAATATCTGCAATCTCCAGACTGGCCTGAACAGTAAATTTTTTGCTAGTAGATAGCTTTGGGCATATACCAATTGTTGGATAAATTAATCCAAAGGGAACGATCGAAGTACCAAAAATTATAGAATCAGTAGAACAATGTCCCCAACCCAATTCTCTAATTCCACTATCGAAAAACTCAGACTTCAATCCCAATTCGCTACTTTCACCAAACCTATCTTCAGATTTTACATCAATCCAGCTTAAGAGAATATCCCTATCATCAAATAAGTCATTCACACAGTCAAAAATCTCCCCTAACTTTGACTTGAACAAATCCAAGTCGCTCAGACACTCATCACCAGTCTTAACATGGAGAAACTCAGAAACCCATTCAAAATCCCTGGAAATTGGGGAAAGCATCACGACCAAATTCGACCTAACGATCTCTAACCCACCATCCGTAAATCCAGGAATCATACCTATCTCCGGATCTCGAACCACCGGCTCCCAAGCGTAATCATAAACGATCTGACGCAAAGATGCCGCAACATTAACCCCACGAGGAGCTGTCTCCGTGGAAGTAGATCGAAGTTCGCATCGTTTAACCGCGTCAAGGGCGCGTCTGAGAGAGACGAGGGTAGGGCTAGGGAGGTCAAATGAAAGTGAAGAAGATGAAATTGAGAGTGCAGAGAGCTTCGAGGAAGACAAGATAGAAGATAGAGAAGAAAAGAAGAACTTGAAAGAGAAAAGAGAAGCGGATAGAGGAAGGAACGAGAGAAACTTCTCGGCGGCGGAGATCACGACGGCTAGGTATTGCTCCGAATTGGCCGTGACCAGAAGCGGGTTGAGATCTATCAGAAGCACAATACGCTGCGTTTTGGCGTATAACAAATCTCCAGCCATTGAAATGAAACAGAGAGAGAGAAAGAGAGAGATTCCGACTTTAGATTTGGGTTGAAGAAGAGAGGAGGGAGGGACGAGTTTTGGCGGGAAAAATATCTTGCCACGTCATCGGATCGAGGATTTATTGGGCCTTAGTCTTCAATATCATAAGCCCATTTACAATGGAAAATGAAAGGCCCAAAAAGTAAAATTTAATCTGGTGACGTGGCAATTTTTATTCACTTAGTTTTTTTGTCTGATAAGCTAAAATTGAAGATAGAACGAGAAAGTGAAACTTCCTCTGCTTCAAAATTTCAGATTCCCTCGATCGATTTACTTTTCTGCCAGGATTTTCCCGGGAAAATCAGGAATTTTCTCGGAGATTTTTTTTTTTATCATGAACTGTCTCTCTACGTTTAAATTCATTTCATCCAGTGTTCTATTCCCCTGTGGACAATCACCAAACCCTGCGAAATTTCTACACATTTCGAGCTCGGAAGCCTCGTTTTTTCCCAGATGTCGTAGTTACGCTTCTTCTTCTTCCCCAATTAGAAGGAAAACCCTAACCCTAGTTTCGGCGAAATCTTCGGAAGCGGAGGAGGTGTCGGATACGGAGGACGAGTGGCTGAAGAAGCTACCGGAGAAGAACAAGCCACTGTATTCTCACAGCTTGCCTTGTATCGAGGCGTGGCTGAGGAAATTAGGGTTTTACCAAAGCAAAGACGATAGAGCTGTTTGGTTGATTCAGAAACCTGATTGGCATGCCCAATTATCTCTTGACGTCACAGACCTCTGCATAAGGTGATTGCGTCTCTGAGTTCCTCAAGTTCGATTCTTTATTGAATTTTCCCATATTTATGTATTTTCTGTTTTAATTTCCTCTTTTTAGCATCCAAAGATTCCTCCATGAATGATTCTTAGTTAGTTCAAGTGTTTGTGGACCTTTGTGTAGTTTTGAAACCAAAGCTACTTATCTTACAATTGAGGATATTGATACTGGATAATGATGTGAAGATGAGTTTGATTTAACCTGGATAACTAAGTATTTATATAGCATACTGTCACAATTAAACCTCTTGAGGGTGATAGTGAATCCTAGTTTAGTTTGTCGATCGATTGTTCTTGTTCCTGTATTATACTTTCGCATCCGCTGTTGGTGCTATCTTAGGACAGATCTCGATATATTTCATTTGCAGAAGTTGAGAATTGAAAGCTAGTTTAATGTTTGCATATCAAACAAGTAGATAAATAGCGGTTTCCTGACCATTCCTTTTTCAAGTATGTAATCCACCAAGTGGGGAGTTAACCAGATTGCTTGTAACACAGGTACTTGAAAAGCGGGCCGGGAAGTCTAGAGAGAGACATGGAAAGAAGGTTTAGCTATGCATTGAGCAGAGAAGATACAGAGAACGCTATTCTCGGAGGACCTTGAAGAAGAAAGAGTTTGTTGAACATCTTTCTTCATAAACCTATGCTTGTGCTATTTCAGTTGTTTTCTTTTATATAATGCATTTGCTTCTTTGATCCAAAAACTTTTTTTTAGTTCACGATTCTTTAGCAGGTACCCATAAACTTAACCCTTCAAAGCTTCAAATGTGGATGTGAAAATATCTATGCTTTTGGAACCTTTGGTTAGATAATCTAACCGCCTCCCGCCTGAAGAAGCCATGCATTATCTAAGCTATATTACTTGTGTGAAATTCGGCGTATAAGCAATAAGCGACTATCTTAACAAATGAAAGTTTTTGATGGAATCCGATAGAGTGAAGAACGCGATCAAATAAAACTCAGAGCTTTTTTATTGGAATTGAATCGAATGTGACAGAAAGTGAATTCGAAAACACCAAAGAGAACTACGTTTCCTTTAACATGAGATTGTATCTCTGTAACTAGACAATTTCAATTGGTACTTATATCTCTTAAAACAAACAAACCGAATCTGGAGTGTACATGGAATACAACACACAAATAATTGTAAGAATATGAAATTAGCCTAAACATTGTAGTGGAGGAGGAAGTTTTTCTATCTTCAATTGTGATATTGACTCAATTGCCTTCATAGAACGTACATACCATTTGCTAACCAATTTGCGGTTGTCATTGTACCAATCCACCATAAGACCTTGAATCCGGTTTAGCTACTTTAACTGGGGTTGAGAGTTGAGACTAAAATCAATAGAGTAGAAAGGTTTTTCAAGTTTGTAATCATATAGAAACCAAAGTGAAGTTTAGAAAATTATCAGTGGCTCAAAGAGAAAAACTGTAACTTTCACATCTTCTGTTTCAAAACTTAAAAAAAAACACACCATTTACATTAGTCAACCCAACTTAATGTAAGAAATTTTAATACATTAAACCAAAACATGAGTTACATTTTGAAATAAAAATTTAAGATCAATCTGTTACTCTTCTATTTATCAAATCAAATCTTGTTTTCTTATCCTATATATTCTAAGCATTTCCTATATCCAAAACCATCCAAGCATCTAAAGTCTATACCAAAACAACAAAAAAGAGAGCAAGGAGAAAAAAGATAAACAAAAAAAGATGACAAGCAAAGCTGTTGTCTCAATCTTCTTAATTGTTTCTCTTTGTGTTGCCATTTTGGCCACTCAAGGAGTAGCTCAAATGCAAACGCCGCCGATGGTTCCAGGACTTTTTCCACCTGGCTCACCTATTGACCTCGTAAAATGTTGGTCGTCTCTTTTCAACGTCCAAGGATGTGTGCTCGAAATCTCCAAATCAATATTCTCCGGAAAATTTGAAAATGTTGAAGCCGCATGTTGCAAAGTGTTTTCCACCTTAGATGCAAACTGTTGGCCCCAAATGTTTCCGTTGAACCCATTCTTCCCACCTCTTCTCAAGGACAAATGCGCACACATCGTTCCCAACTCCCCCGAACACAATTGAAAGCAAGAATGATTGTTGATCTACATTTTTAGACTTGTCATGAGTTTCAAAGTCTAATACGTTTTAATGTTAATTTTTGTTGGCAAAATGTGAACTCATATCTTTGGAGTGCTCAATATATGTAAGGTTAAAGTAAAATTTGAGCAATACATTATTCAATGAAAATGGATTTTTATCTATTTTAAGTCGGCTAACATCGGAAAATCGTATATTCAGTAACCACAAAATCACGTTCTTTCTAAGGAGACAACCTTAAATTAACTCCATGTATGGAGAAAAAGGTTCAAATGCTTTTAGAGGCCTCAAAACAGAGAAAAAGATAGGATAAATTATTAATACATGGGAAAAAGAAAGTTCAATTGTTTTAACAAAGTTTAATTGTCTCAATTCCCGTGGGATCGCCCCAAAAACTCGAGTTCCTTTTGGATTTCCTTCTTGATCAATGACAACTGCGGCATTGTCGGTATAGGAAGAAGCCCTTTCAAATAGAGATTTTTGCTTTCGACCATATTTCGATTGTTAATACGATATAGAAGGGCCGCTACTACAAACTTAAATTATGTGTTTCATCGTGTCTTTTTGTGTACAAAAAGTTTCTCCAATTGGGTTAGATGGATTCGATCAATATCACACATACGTCTTCAAGCTAAATCTCTTCTTCTTTTTTTGTCGTCTATTACATCATTATTTGAGATATTTGATCTAATCATATTATGATGATATTCAACTACCTGCAGCATATGCGACTATGATGAAAAGTTTCTACGAACAATAATTCCATGACTCAGCTCTCCCTGCACCACTCGGTCTAATGCGGTTCAATTAGTTCGCCGGTTTTCGTTTTTTCCGGTTCGACCCGGTTTTACAACTGGTCTTATTCTACTTGGGTTTTAATGTTAACCCAGCCCGGATATGTATCCGGTTCACGGTTCAAACTGGTTGGACCGCCGGTCCGATTCGGTTTTAAAAACACTTGTCATAAGCATTATCTAAGGTTCCATAGCAACAACGACATTTGTGATGAAAATAAGTTCTACCAAGCATGTATCCTTCCAGTATTAATTTGAGAGAGTTTTTATAGTTGTATAGAGTGCAATTTTTTTCTCCACGAAGCATGTACATGCGTTCTTCGCAAAAAGGAGCATATGCTACACAAACATCCCCTTATCCTCCATCCAGTTTCTCTAGAGCCATTAGAGCGTCAGCTAATACTTTGGTTGGTTTATGAAATTGAGAGTAATGACTGTTGAAGGCATGTTCAAATTAGGGGTCGATAAACGGAAATTTGGAACAGAAGTTTGCGGGAACAGATATGGGACGGGAATTTAGAAACCAAGATAGTTGTCTTTTTTCTGTCTCAAATAAAATTTAGGACGGGATGGAGACGGGACGGGACAGGAATGTAACGGGAATTCCAAAAAAAAAAAACATGACAATTGTAAAATCAAAACATATTCGCCAATTATTCACCTCCTAATATCACATCATATGTAAGTTAACCGAGAAACAAATGAAACAAATCTGGTCATTTGTAGTGTTACTTAATATTTAAAAACTTCAAAATTAAAGAAAAACCAACATAAACCACATATCATCATTTATTAAGATAATATTAAGAAATTTAATCATATAATGTTAGATCATAATAAAATCAAAATATAATATTAAAAAAATTAAGAAATTTAATATTTATATTTTCAATTTTATATTATTATGGTTTTCCGACTATTATTATGGTATTAGATATTCAATTATATAGTTAATATATGATTTATCTCGAATGGGACTTTGGAAATTCTCGTTCCCGTCACGTCTAGTTTTCAAACAGGAATCGATAGCTTATACTATTTGAGATCTATTTCCATTTGAAACGGGAATCCGAAATCGGAAATGGGACGGAACGGGATGAAATTATGCCCACCCCTAGTTCAAATGCAACAGCTGTAACGATGTAGGTTATGGTTTTGCATACAGATGCAGCAAGACAGATTGCAAATTTCGGCTAGACACAGGGTGTGCTTCTCTTCCCGATCCTGTTATTCATAGCAGCCACCAATATGATCACCCATAATTCTTCCATTTTACCACATGTGAATGTATGGTGTAAGTCTAGTGATTGTTCACCTTATTACTTAGAGTGTATGAAAAGAAAGTCATTTTTGGGGCACAAATGCGCTTATTTGCCAAGCGTGACGCATTACAAATATGATAGGCATCCACTTGTTCTTTGTTACCATGAAAAAGATACAACAAGTGATCAATATTGGTGCGAGATATGCGAGTCAAAAATAGATGTGAAGGATTGGTTATATACTTGTGACTCTTGTAGAGTCATTGTTCATGTTAGTTGTTTATTGGGGAAAGAAATCTGCATGAAGCCAATGTACTTCCATCTATATGGTAACGAGGTTTTAATTATCCGCAATAATTTTAATCCTCGAAATTTTTTTTATGATTGTGATCATCGTTGTGTGGAACCCTTTTTATTAGAGGTTAGAGGTTTATATGCGTGTTCTTTTGATTGTTTAAAATCATCTACATTTTCTTTCATGTATTAATGTATAACTAGTAGTTGAAAATTGTTGTATTTGTGATTATGGTCATAAATATATGATTATTTATGATCGAATTTGAAGATATTTAGGGGGCTGAAGCAAAAACGCATATTAATCTCCCCAAAAAAATTGTAACTTTCACATCTTCTGTTTCAAACAAGAACACACCATATTTATATTAGTTAACTCAACTTAATGTAAGAAAAATTAATAAATTAAACCAAAACATGAGTTACATTTTGAAATAAAATTTAAAATCCATGTTACTTTTCGATTTATCAAATCAAATCTTGTTACCTAATCCTATATATTCTAAGCTTCTTCCTATATCCAAAACCATCCAAGCATCAAAAGTCTATACCAAAGCAACAAAAAAAAAAAGAGGAAAAGAGAAAAAAGGATTAATAAGAAAGATGGCAAGCAAAGTTGTTGTCTCAATATTTTTAATTGTTTCCCTTTGTGTTGCTATTTTCGCCACTCAAGGAGTAGCTCAAATGCAAATGCAAACACCGCCGACGATTCCAGGACTTTTTCCACTTGGCTTACCTGTTGATCTCGTAAAATGTTGGTCGTCTCTCTTCAACGTCCAAGGATGTGTGTTCGAAATCTCCAAATCAATATTTTCCGGAAAATTTGAAAATGTTGAAGCCGCATGTTGCAAGGTGTTTTCGACTTTAGATGCAAACTGTTGGCCCCAAATGTTTCCGTTGAATCCATTCTTCCCACCTCTCCTCAAGGACAACTAAGCACGCATCGTTCCCAACTCCCCTACACACAATTGAAAGCACAAATGATTGTTGACCTATATTTTTAGACTAGTCATTAGTTTCAAAGTCTAATACATTTTAATGTTAATTTTTGTTGGCAAAATGTGAACTCATATCTTTGGAGAGCTCAATATATGGGGTTAAAGTAAAATTTGAGCAATACATATTCAATCAAAATTTTCCTTATATATAACTCTTTGAGTCAAAAAGTGTCTTGGTCACACACATATAAGTAGTACGAGCACAATCACGTTCCTATATTCCGTAAAATCGTAACATCGTAAAATCGTATATTCCGTAACCACAAAATCACGTTCCTCCTAAAGACAACCTTAACTCCATGTATGGAGAAAAATATTCAAAAGAAGCGACTTCCGATAAATGGACCATGAGGCCCTCAAGCAGATAAATTGATTGACACAAACGATGCTTTTAGAGGACTCAAAAACAGAGAAAAAGATAGGATAGATTAATAGATGGGAAAAAGAAACTCCAATTGTTTTTACAAAACTTAAATTTTGTGTTTCATCGCGTCTTTTTGTGTACAAAAATTTCCCAAATCGGGTTAGATGGATTCGATCAAATACCACATACGTCTCCAAGCTAAATCTCTACAAATTTCTTTCTTTTCTAAGTAGAGCCGGAAGCCCGGAAGGAGAAGAAGACAAACAAGTTCTATTGATTCTTCTTAGTAGTGGGAGTGAATGATTTAGAGCTCTGAATCTGATCATCTTTAGACGTTTTGATTATAAACAGAAGCGTTTCGACAAGCATCGCCAAAACTAGTCCAAGAATCCCACCAGCAGCACTCTGAAAGAAAACAACCCAAATCCGAAACACCCATGATTCACAAAAATCCACTTACTCGTAACAGGTTTCCAGAATTTGACATGATGAGAGACACACAAAACGTACCAGAGCGGGGTTGCGGTTGAATAAAGCTCGGAAGGAAGCGTATCCAACCAAATATCCAGTGAACATGGTAAGACCAACGTGTAAACCTATAAAAAATTGGAAAAGAAAATCCTTCAGTACCTATATATGTGATGGTTTCCAAGAAAATTATCTAGGCGGAGGAGCGAAATGTTACCAAAACCGAGCTGGTCTTTGTAAGAGGAGAAAGGCTCTTCGACCTGTTTCCTAGGTGTTATATCTTTAACAAGCTCAGCATACTCCTTCCTCTCTGCAATTTCTCTCAGCTTCAGTAATCTCAGTTTCAGTTCTTCGCTCTACCGAGAGACAAAAAACCAGATCAAATTAAACATAAGCTCACAAAGAAAGAGGGTTAGACATAGTTAGGAAAAACTTCAAACAATGAAACCACCAAACAGAAATGCAAATTCAGATTTTAAACGAATCCAAACAAAACACAGTTGTGCTCATCTTGACTAAGGACAACTAGAAATGTTCCATGAGTTCCTCTAAATTACCAAAAGATGATCTCTTCTATTGCCGGATTTTCCTAGGAACCAGACATGAGTATCAATATAGATGACCTCCTTCCAAACATTAATCTAATTAGGTCAAATTTTCTATCCTGAGTGAGCCTGGTGCTAGAATAGAAGACGGAATAAGAAATCCCCAGAAAGATAAATCGGAAGAGGATTTGTAATAGAAATCGAGCTTTTCACATACTTTTTCCCTGGGTTTGGGACTGGTGAAGACGAAATCGGAGCCGGAGAAAAGTCCCAACAAGTCCGGTCTGGTCGAGGGATCGGATCCGGTCCATATAGCGCGGAGCAATTTGTAGGGAACGGTGTTCCTCCAGCGCAGATCAGAAGCGATTCCTCTGAGTTCGCCGGAGAGACGAAGATCACCGGAGGCCAACGCGAGAAACGATCGCGTCGGTTCAGTGGCGGAGAGGATTAGACCAGAGGGATTTTTCGGGTCGGGTTGATCCATCTCTTGAATCGGGTCGAAACAGGTGCGATTCTTCGAAAAGAAGAGGATTTCAGTTGTGGTGGATCTACTCCTCCAATGTTTCTCACGCGCTCGAACAGTAACACGTGTGAGACGTGGGCTGCGTTTTGGGCTTTGTTGCTAACGGATCCATTCCCTTGGAATGATTTTTGGCTCTTTTACTTTCTTGGGAAATGATTTTGAGAAATTTCCTCGTAATTTTTAAAGGCAAAATTCCCGAAAAATATCTGAACTTAATTTGATTTGCTGAAAAAATACACAAACTATTTTGACTGCCCGAATAATAAATCAACTATTTAATATTGTCTTTTATATACTTTTATTTTCAAATTTTATTGGTTTTACAACTTCGACTCAAACGGTGTTAACCCGTTTAACAGAAATTGATAAACGCTGTTAATTTTTTATTACCACATGTTAATAGTCGTAGTAAAATCGGTTTTGCTTTTATTCTTTTGCCCCAAATCGATTTGGGATTCGAGGAGAGAAATCCTAACAACGTTTCTTCATTCTTCACCCAAAATCAATTGGCCGATCCTTTTGAACATGGTTTTTATGGTCTGAAAGGAGAATAAAATAATTACTGAAAATGTGTGAGAACAATCAGAGAAAATGAGGTAATTTGTGTTCAAATACGAAATTGATTGGTCTTTTCGGATTTTATGAGGCTTCGATTTTGATATCGTGTTTCTGGAAATTGATGTCTGGTTCGATTTCGTGTTTGATATTGTGTAGATTGTTCGATTTCGTGTTTGGTAGTTTATAGGGTGATTAGATAATAGTTGAAGGGGAATCTGAAATTACTTATTTGTGTCCACAAAAAAATCGACAGTGACATTGACAAATGTTATACTCTTATGCAGTGAACATGAGACAATGAAAGCTAATGTGCATTATGGATGACAAATGTATTATAAGCATAAAAAATTTAGCTATGAAGGAGGGTTTGTGAAGAAGAACATTTGTGATTAACCCTGATTATATGACATGATCCTTGTTTGATATATTTTGTGATGATAGTGGATTAAGTGGCTTGGTGGAACAAGTTTGGTACAAGCTTCCACACAAGGATATAGATTCAGCAAGGCCTATTTTTGAAGATAAATCTGATGTTGAGATTGTGAAAATGGGTAGTGAAACAATGAGCAGTACATTTAAAGTGGATTTGTACATTGAATAAGGTGTGTCATTACCTTCACCTATCTGTCTACTTGGTTGTTCTGAAATTGTTGCTAATGAAGGTGATGATAAAGCTAATGAGGATGAAGTTAATAAAGATGCTGATAAAGAAAATGATAAAGAAAATGAGGATGAAGCTAATGAAGGTGTTGAGGAAAAAATACAAGGATCTGATGATGTTAATAAAGCTAATGGGGATGAAGTTAATGAAGAAGAAGTAGTAGGGTCTAATGATGATGATGAAGGAGAACAGTCTGATGATGTTGTGGATAATGAACAAGGTGATCAGAATGCAGGGGAGGATGAAATGGAGAAAATGTAAGAAGGAGGAGATGATCCACGGTTTCAGAGCTATTTGATGAAGTCCATAATGAAGAAGTTGTTGGGTCAAATAAATTGAATGAACCAGATGATGTTGATGGTAATAACAGAGAGACAGTGGGTGATGATCAAGATGGTGAAATAGTGGGTGATGATATTAACAGGGAGCCATTGGTTGATGATGATGATGAATTTGAGAGACAGTGTAGGGATGTAGCTCATCCCACTCCTGATGTTGACACAGATGATGAATGGGAAAATTTTAATCGAAAAAGACAAAGATATCTAGAAGAAGATGACAGCAAGAGAATGGTCCATACTTGAGGTTAATGTAAACTTTTAATAGTGAAGAAGAGTTTAAAGACCAACTTTTGCATTATGTGTTGAAAATCAACTATGATGTGAAGTTGTGTATAGGCCTGGGCATTCGGCCCAAACCGAATGAACCGAATCGACCGAATCAAAATTTTCGGTTTTCGGTTTCAATTCGGTTTGGAGCTCCAAATCGATCGGCGACGTTTCAAATTGCTTTCGGTTCTCGGTTCGGTTCAGTTCGAAACCTCCGAACCGATCGATTTTTTGGTTTGAATGAAATCCCATATGACATGAACTCAGAGACATCGTCATCCTGACATCGTCTTCACTGTCTGGACCATCTTCACCGTCTCGACAAGGCTATTTCGACTGATTACCTGTGTTGCCATGTCGAGCCACCGACGTTTTCAGTTTTCACCGTATAACCGCCGCCGCCGTAGTGTATGCAACTAAAAAAATCTTTGACGAGGATATGTTAAACCTAAAAGATGTGTTTTATTAGCTGAGCTTTTGTATTTTGCCATATTGTGTTTTATTAATTGGGCTTTTTATTTATTTAAATCGGCCCAACTAATCAAAATTATCCATCAAATTTAGAAAACCGATTAAAAAAACCGAATTAACCGATTAATATCCAATTTCGGTTTGTTTCGGCGACTATTTTGAAGGTCCAAACTGAACCGAATTTTCAACATCCGAACCGAACCGAATCGAAATATTATTCGGTTTAATTCGGCATGATTTTCTCTAAACCGAAAAACCGAAAAAGCCGAACCGATTAATCTGATTAAACCGAATGTCCAGTCCTAGTTGTGTATATGGGAGAAGACTAAGTTGGTAGCAATTTGTACGAAGGAGACATGTAAGTGGAAGATATATTGCTCAGTTGAAAAGCCAAAAGGGAAATGGATTTTGAAAAGTTATGTAAGTGGACATAACCATCTGAAGACTCAGAAAGTTAGGATGTTGAAACAAGGAACATTGCAAGGTTATTTAAAGATGAAGCAAGAAGAAGGCCTGAAATTAAGTGGACTGGCATCAAAGATGAGATCATGATGAGGTAATATATATCAGTCTCTAAGTGGATCTGCACTAAAGCCATGAGGGTGGCTTTGGACTTGGTGATAGAAACTCAGGGTCTGACTGGTTTAAATGCAACGGGTGCGGGTGCGATTGCGGGAGTTTGTGGAAGCGGGCGGTAGCGGTTTCTAACGTTATTGGACAATTTATACGACTGGTAAAGCGGCTGGAAATGGATGCGTTTGCGGGACGTTTATGACTGGTTTACAGCGGTGCGATAGCGGATTTACATAACCTACCAAAATACACATAATATATAATTTATATAAAATTCAAAAATATATTATTATAAAAAATTAAAATTATATATTTTAAATAAATCATAGAATAATTAAATAAAAAATTTAAAGATGTTTGGAACATTTTTTATATATACAATAACATTTTTTATAATTATTAAAATTAAAATTGAAATCAAAAATATATTATTATAAAAAATTAAAATTATATATTTAAAATAAATCATAGAATAATTAAATAGTATTTTTACAATAACATTTTTTATAATTACAAGTTTATTTTACTTTCATTAAAATATATATCAAGTGTATGTAATTTTATATGATAATATTCGATATAAAAATATATTTTTTTAAAATAATTTTTTTTTGTAAATTTTAGTTTATTATTTGAGATAATATTTCTTATGTTGGTGATTATGAGTTTAACATGGATGCATTGAAAGGATTTGATCCAGTGGCATACGAAGACTTTCTGAAAACAGAACCAAAGAGTTGGTGTAGAGCTTTTTTCAGCCATCATGCAAGATGTGAGGATGTTAGCAATAATCTCTTAGAGAGTTTCAACAGAACAATCAAAGAAACTCGTAAGTTACCAGTAATTAACATGCTACAGGAGATCAGGAGGCTAGCCATGAGGCATGTATCTCGAAGGCATGATAAGACAAAGAAGTGTGACACTCAGTTTCCACCAAATATAATGGAGATCTTTGAGAAAAACCGCAAGGACAGTTTGTTTTGCTCAGTCATAAAACCAATGAAAGCTTATATGAAGTTATTGAGCAGGATGGTAGCTTTGAAGTGTGCCTTCCATATAGGCATTATGCTTGTAACCAGTGGAATATCACATGAATCCCCTGTCGCCATGTCATTCATGTCATCACTGAGCATAATCGTGATCCAGCAGAGTGAGTATATTTATCAGTACATTTATCATTTGTGAAGTGGGACTGGTCTAATGTTACTATCTTGCTATTTTGCAGCAATGTGTATCATTATTACTTGACATCAATGTGGCAAAATAATTACGAAGACAACATTAGGCCTGTCAATGGAGAGAGGTCTTGGCCAAAGACGGGTAAATGTCCTATTCAAGTGCCTGAAAAAGGCAAAGGAGAGGGCGTCCAAAAAAGTATGATAGGATTAAGGAGCCACATGAGTCATCTTCAAATCCTACAAAAGCTACAAGAGAAGGAAGTACCATGACATGTAGCAATTGTAAGCAAACTGGTCATAACATAGGCACTTGTAACAGAGCACCTGTGGTTCAAACAGGCCTTAAAAGGAAGAGAGGAAGACCTCGAAAGACTCATGTGAGTAATGAGTTTTATGTATCTTTATGTGTTTTTTTGTATGTTTACTTTATAATATACTGTCTTCTTTGATGGACCTATTCATAGGATGATCCATGGAGCAATCAAAATGCACCTAAGAGGAGGAGGAATGCTCTAAGCCGATCGACACCAACTGCTAATGCAAATGCTACACAAACTCCTTCAAGTGATCCACCTGCATCATGTTCTCAGGGTCGAGGTCGAGGTCGTGGCCATGGCCGTTCTCGTGGCCGTGAGATAGCACCTCCAATTCCTAGACCATATGGCTGTTTTATTTCACCGTGGAATGGTCAACTTTTTGAGCAGTGGGGACCTAATCTTGAAGCATCTCCTTCACAAGCACCTCCTCCACAAACAACTCAAAACCAGTAGGATATATCACTTCAAGTGTTTTGGTTGTATTTTCGTATCAAACTTATCGGTTGTATTTTGATATGATACTAATTGGGTTTCAGAACCTATGTAGGATCTTATGAACTTGTGTATGATGATATTTTGGTTATCTTCTTTCATGATCTTCTTTTAGAACATATGCTTTGTGTTTCTCACGATTTTTTTGCTTGTTCAATTCAAACATTAAGCAATCATTATGAAAGAGTCAAAACACAAACTTTCCATAAACATATCATAACGGACACAAAAACAAACACAACATCATACTAGTTCCTAAACTACTAGTTCCTGAAACTTAACAACAACACTCAAAACAAAAAAATTACATCACAAACTACTAGTTCTTGCAACATAACCACTAGTTCTTCCCCATTTTAAGAATCATGGTTGTCACAACAATGAAACCTCCCCATGATATAACAATGAACTGCCGCAATAATTTTTTCTTTCTCTTTGGATGCCATTGCTTTGTTTTCAGCCTTCGTCTTCTCTTCAGACCAATTCTGACCCTGAACTTTGCCTCCGTTCCATCTTCAGAGAGAGAGAGCTTTTTACTTTGTATCGATGTTCAACAGAGAAGAAGAGTAAGAAAATCGCGATTTAGGGTTTTAGGGTTCTTAAATCCCAAATCGATTTGGGAAAAAAGAAGTGAGGACAAAACCGAGTTTTCTTACTGTTACAAACACGTGCTAATAAAAAGTTAACAGCGTTTATCAGCTTCTATTAAATGGGTTAACGCCGTTTGAGTCGAGGTTGTAAAACAAATGAAATTTGAAAGTAGGAGTATATAAAGACAATGTTAAATAGTTGGTGTCTTATTCGGAAAGCCAAAATAATTTGTGTATTTTTTCAGAAAATTAAATTAAGCTCGGGATATTTTTCAAGAATTTTCCCAATTTTTAAATAACCAAGCCAGTAATTTGGATATTACGAGTAGTTACATCTGTATATTTATTCGTTGAAAAAAAAAACTAGGGTTAATTAGTAGAATAACACATTTGTGAGAGATAATTTAGAAAGTAACATTTGGAAAAAATAATTTAGTTAACTAGCAAAGAGAATAATTTTTTTTGACGAAATTGCCCTACATTAACTATTTTCGGAACATAATTACATATTCTATTGATCTCATAACATAGTTAACTACATCGCAATGTTTCTGTAACTATCTAAACATAGTTACCTATGTTCAGAAAATAGTTACCTATTTAAAAACATAGTTAACTATATTCATAGCATAATTATCTACTCTAGTGATTTCAGAACATAGTTGACTATATAAAAATATTGTTGTAATAATTACTTATTTAAACAAACATAGTTACTATTTGTCAATACAAAACAACCATGTGGATATATAGTTTGCTTTACAGGGCCGTCTCAAACTATTAGTGGGTCATGTTCGATTTTTATTAAACATATATTTAATATAGTAAAAATTTTTTTTTTATAAATATGGACCCCGTTTATGTATATAGTTAAAATTTTATAAAAGAAATTTTTGTATTTGAGTCGGGGTCCTGTTCGACCGCTCCACTTGCTCGTGCTAAAAGACGGCCCTATTACTTTATATATAGTTAACTATAAAGTTTACCTATACTAGATATATAAATAGTTATTTATGTCTACATGTATTTTTAATAGAAATATAGCTAACTACATGTAAATATAACAACTATATTAATGTATAGTTAGCTATAATGTAGATATATAGTTAAAAATATAGTTAACTATATGTATATATAATCAAGTAAATGAATATTTAGCTAAATACTTTTGAAATATAAGTAAATTACATGTAAATATAATCTCTAATATAGTATAATTAGTTATAATGTGGATATATAGTTAGAAATATAATTAACTACATTTATATTAGCTATTTTATGTATAGTTAGTTATTTTGTTTTTAAAAATAAGCTGAGAATATAATTGAGAATTCACAAAAAAAATGTTACTAAATTTCAGATTCTGATATGTTAAAAGTTTAATTTTATAGCTAATTTTTATCATAGAGCATAATTTCCCAAAAAACTATTGCTCTTATCTGAAAAGTTCAAATAAAGTATAGAAATTACAGAATGAAATGGTTAAAAAAAGAAAAAAATGTGCTACGTGGCACTAGCCTGGCACGTGAATGGCCAGGTTGGACCATTATTCCACGTGTATTAGCTCGAATCACGGAGCTTGGGGGGTATTATTGTAAATATGAAATGTTAGAATGGTGGTTTCACACACAAAGCGAGCCAGTATATTATATTCTGTTATATCTATCTTTCTCTCGTTTCGTTTTCTCCAATAATGGATTTCCTCTTCCTCCTTTTCTGTTTCTTTCCCTAGAAAATTCCGCAAACCCTAGACAGAGAGAGAAATCCCATTGAAGAGATTGGGCAAGAAGAGAAACAGTTGATGGATTTCTAGAGAGAGGAAAAAAAACCTGTGAAGATTCGGAATGAAAACCTAACGATCTGGGTTTGTTTGAATTTGGCGTGATTTCAAGGATGATTTCAAATCCAAGTCTATTGTCCTACACTTGCATTGCCAAAGGAACCGTAATTCTCGCCGAATTCGTTTCCAAGGATGAGCCAGGGATCGAAGATGTAGCTTTGAGATGCATCGAGAACACGCCTCCTCATCATTCAATGTTCTCTCATACAGTTCGCAAGAAGACATACACGTTCGCAATCGATGATTCGTTTGTGTATTTCGCGATTCTGGACGAAGCTATGGAGAAACCTGAATCCTTCTGGCTCTTGAATCGGTTGAGATCAGCTGTTGAAGATCTCATCAGAGGAGGAGGATCGGATGCGGAGACGCTGATTAATCCTGCTCCCAATTGTCTCCAATCAAAGCTCGATCCAGTTTTCGCGGAGATCGTTGGTGTTGTCGATGTGGATTTGGAATTGGACATGGATTTGGTGGGATCTCCGAGGAGCGTAGCTAGGGAGAGTCGGAATCCGAGCATCGATTCGTCAAAAGGAAGAAGAGCCGCGTTGATGCCACTTTTGGGGAAGCCATTGAAGGCGTTGAAGAAGAAGAAGAGATTGCAAGATTCGGGTGACGTTGCCACGATCAAGGAGACATCAGAGAAGAAGGCTGATTTATGTGGGAACGGGACCAATGGAGTCTTACGCAAGGAACTGAGAAATGGGTTGTTAACCGATCATCATCAGCAGATATGGAGGAAACATGTTTGGGTGGTTTTGATGTTCGATTTCTGCATCTGTGCTCTTCTATTCGGAATCTGGCTATGGGTTTGTGAAGGGTTTCAATGCATCGATGGCTAAAAAAAAGTAATCAACAGTCCCTCTGTGTACATCTTCAAATTCATATTGGCTTTTTCCATCTGCATCATTGACATCATAGATCACTTCTTTAATTTATTTTTCTGGGTTTTTTCTCCAAAGCAAAATTCAAGTGGGTATTCGTTTTCTGGATCGAATCTGATCCTTGTCTCTTTTCTTTCTTTTTATCTTCAAATCACAAAAAGTGTTGTTTCCAGGAGGAAACTAGGTAGGTTGAATCCTGGTTTACATGTTAGTGATGTTCATTGTACTTTGAAACTGGAGTTATCGTTCTTTCACAAGCAAAATGTGTCTTGTATATTCTCTTTCTCGTTTTTCTTTTGCTGTTTAATTCCATAAATTGTCATGTGATTGAACGTGGGTCACACAATAATGGAGGACAAAGAAAAATGGTTTCAGATCCAGTCGCACATTAATAATTTTACTAAATATATATATAAACATGCCATCTATGATCGGCGTATTTAAAAATAATAATCCAAAAGAAAAATACGAAAAATGAAAGTGACTCCGGTATTGCTGTAAATCTGTAAAGACTAACAGTCGTAGAAAGATGATTACATTACAGACATGAGTGAGAGAGGAGTGTTTGGAAATAAGAAACAAACAAAAAAGAGAGGAGAAAGTGAATTAAATATGCATGTCTCAGGCTCAGCCACAAGGTGTGAGTTTCTTGTTACCTGCACCACGAGGATTATCATCCTTCCAATCATCGAAAGCCCTAGCTTTCATCACAGCTTCCTCGTCTTCATCCTCGTCTTCATCATCTTCTTCCTTTTTTCTCAGCGGTTTATCATTGTACCATGAGGTGCTTGCTTCTTCAATGGCTTTTTTCGTCTGTTCTTGCCAATCATTCATTATCGTCATCTCTGTTAACCCAGCATCCTCTATGCTCATTGTCGGCATCCTACAAACCCAAGTTTAATCTCCTTTTTTTAATATCTCAAAAAGGTAAAAAATTTGTGATGAGCATAATAAAATTGTCTTTACCTGTGACTTGGTTGGAAAACCTGAGCTATCATTCTCTCTCTCTCTGTAGAGAGCGGTCCTTTCATTAGGCTTGCTGGACCGAATATAAGAGGTTGGTGCTTGTGTTCGTGACCCTCTGATACTGAAGCTCTTCCTTCTAACACATCTTGTGCAAATGTGGCACAGTTGATTGGCTGTGCCGGTCTAGAGTACTGCACCCTTGCAGCAGCATCTCTGTGCCAGATTTCAGCTTTCTTTGTGCGATCGTCCAGGGCATCCCGAGAAAACGCATCCTCTCCATTCTGACCAAGAGATCAATAACAACATTTTCTTGGTTTATATGTTTATCAAAGAATCATTAGCATGTAAAAAAAAGTTTCACCGAGATAACTTACCTTCAACTTTTTTTCCTTTATTGCAGAGAGCATTTCCTCTTCTCTCGTTAGCATTTCCAACAGATCAATAGCCTGCAACGAAGTTTAACCATCAGATAAAAGCCACATCTTGTGACAAACCACCATAGGATTCCAATAATGATTTTTTTAGACAAACCTTACAAATAGCCAAGTTCAATGTGGAGAGCCACGCCTGCAAAGAAAAGCCATAACACAAGGCTTAGAATAAAATTGATTTCGAAAACGCAGAGAGCGAAACCAAAGTGAGACAAACCTCTCTCTCTTCTTCACTGTCGTCATCTGGAATGTCTTCTTCTCCGGATTCAACCGGCGTCGACAAGGCAGCTGCTTTAGTTGAACGTCCACGTCGCTCCTTCCTCTCTTTAATTTCAAGGAGCTTTGACTCTGCAGCTTTTTGACGTTTGAATCGAGCTATCTAAAAGCATCACAAACACGAAGGCACAACATGCATTTCAAAATCCGAAAACATTAAAGTTTGTTGTGGTTGGAATAAAATAAGGGGCTGGATCTACCTTCAGAGCTCTTCGGTCTGCAGGTGGTGCAGAACCTCCTCGTGAAGAAGCCTCCAACTCCTCATCTGGGAGGAGTTCCATTGCCTCACAGAACGAAAGGAACTCCTAGACACATCAAAACTATACATCAATAAAATGCTCACTCCCACTGGCATCTAGCATCAAAGGGAAGCAACAAGCTGCAAACACTCGGCAGGAAACTTACCTTCAACTTTGCATGCGAGGCCTTGACAATCAGAATCCGATCCTCCTGTATGATTTTCTCTGTCAACTCGGCAAGATAGTAAGGTACCTATATCACAACAACAAAAATTATCCCCCG
The DNA here is from genome assembly GCA_900406555.1 of Pseudoturritis turrita. Lineage (NCBI taxonomy): Eukaryota > Viridiplantae > Streptophyta > Magnoliopsida > Brassicales > Brassicaceae > Pseudoturritis > Pseudoturritis turrita. Next base: position 893,975 of record OVBL01000568.1, read on the forward strand.
TAATTTTAAAGCCATGTCAACTCAAAACACACAATCTTATGATCTCCACACAAAGTAACTCGTAAGTCCAATTGAAAAGGGCACAATCCGAATCTCTGACTACACATTTGGAAGTTCAGTAGCTAAAATTCAATAAGACCGGCAAAAGTTATTCACTTTCAGCCTATTTTTTCACTTGTATCAATCTTTGGAAGTCTAGATTCTAGATTCAAGTCTTTGTTCTTTCCACACCAATCTAACAAGAAAACTAGAATAGAAACATACCACTAACAAAAACAAACAACAGAAGCTCGATTGCAGAGAAATTTACCAAAATATACTTAAGATTGTTAGTGCTGATATCTTCTTTAGTCTCGTTAGACGAGAACAGCCCAAGCTTCCCGATCATGTCTTCGCACTTCTGTAACATCTCACATCCTTTCTTCACAAGATCCTAACAAACACCCCCCAAAAAAAACCCCGGAAAGGCCCAATTCAGTAAAACTCGCGATTCGGAATCAGCCATTTCAGATAAACCCTAATCGAATTCGTATACAAAAAAAAAGGTTAGAAGCTTCCACCTGATCGGCACACGAGTCTGAAGCCGCGAGATGGGTTTTCCTTGCTTGCTCGAACAGCGCCGATAAAGGCATTTCCTCCATAGCAAAACCACCCATCACAAACGAAATTATAAATTCTCAATGAAAACGGATTCACGAAACTGGAAAATGTCTCCGGATTCGAGTTTCTTCGAGATCGGTGAAGTCGTTGAAAAATTTAGGGTTCCAATCGAAATCTGACGAATTACCGAGTACACAGGAAAATGTAACTGCGAAAAGCTTGGGAGAAGATCATGCCGCGTCAACTGAAGAAGATTAACCGGGAAAATCTCAGCCGTTGATCTATGGACAACCTCAAACCGACACAGTTGTAAAAATCCAGTCAAAAAAGATCAGGTGCGGCCGGGTGTAGCGTAAAACCGCACGTTATTGGTTTCTTGCCACTAGCTCATCATGATTTATAAATTGGTCTTTTATGAGTTATGACAGTAAAATGGGTAATTTAATATTTATAATTTACTAAATAGACAATTTTTTTGCTAATTGTGTAATGGAGAAATGAGAGAGAAAGACATACTCTTCACGGTATATAATATTATTTACAATGGATACTATTCACGGTATACTGTTCATACTGTTTCGTATATGATCATATCATACACTATTCACGTGGATACAAATATATTATTCACATCGCATCGTATATGATAATACATTGTTCACACCGTTTCGTATACTATTCACCGTGGATACGCTGTTCACACCGCTTCATATACTATTCACGGTGGATAGACTGTTCACACTGCATTGTGTACACATTATCGTATATTGTATATTGTTCATGGTGCACACACTCTTCACACCGCTCGAGTAAATTGATAATTGTAATTACTTTTAAAATATGAAAATAATATTCAATATTACAATTTACATTTTAAACAATTGATAAAAATGTGTAGTTTTAATATCCTATAATTAATGATGAAAACATTGTTATGGCATAACATATACCATTATTTAAATTAAAATGTATATGTATATAAAAATTAAAATCTGTTCTATAATTAAAATGTTTTAAAAAGGATATTCGGGATATGATTTTAATCGATCCCTACATGTTTTTTTGATAACATCGATCCCTACATATTTTAATAGCAATCCACCATTAGAATGCACCAATCGACCTCTACAATACATAATAGAATGATGTCAACAAAAAAAAAGATTCTTAGACATTTATACCTTAACTAGACTAGTATCCGCGCATACGCGCAGATTAGATTTGCATAATTTTTTGTAAGAATATGTATATATTTATATCGGAGTGATATTATTATATAGTTGTTTATAAAATATGGCAATTTGCTGAATAGTTTTTTAGTTATCTAAAAACTAATCCTAATAACTTAAATCCAAATTGATATAGACTTAAATGAGTTTTTGTATAAATTCATATCCAAACTAATTTTGATTTTTCGGGTTGAATTAGATTGAGTTAGGTTGTCTAAATTAATCATCCCTATCCACGATTAGTAAAGAAATATCACTGACAGAAGATAGAGACTGGTAGTATTATCACGTATCATATGTGCGGCTCAAGAAGAACAACTTTACAACATATTTGATGAGTTATGAGATAATACTTTAACTAATAAAATATGAGAATCTAGTAACATTTTGGTCGACGATAATGTTGGAAAAAAAACCGGATTTGGAGACGATACAATGAAAAAGTAAACAAACAAGGAAATGAAAAAAAGAATAATAATCCGTTCCCGAAATAGACGAAGCCCTTACCAAACTATTAACCAACCATAAGGAGGAATTCATTTTTTATTAGTGAAAAGTGGTTCGGTTGAGTAAATCTCTTACACTACTTTACTCCGGCTCCTTGACATCATATTCGTGAATTCTTTTTTTTTTTTTTTGTCGGTATCATCACCACTATGCTCTTTGTCAATTTAAACCTCACCGTTGGGTAATATGGTAGCTTCATCTGGTTTGAAAGAAGGTGCAGTGGACTCAGCGGTCTCTCTCCATTCAACCCAAGCGGGTGATTTTTCAGGTTCTGCTTCACTCGAGTTTTCAGAAGGATTTTTTGATGTAGAATCATTTGTATCCATATCCACATAGGGGAAGAGGATGCAGTGTGATTGAAGTCATCGGCTTCACCTATGACAACATCATCATTATCATGACCATCACCATCAGCATTGGGTGAAGGGGAAGCGATTGAGCGCTCATTCGCTACTTTTTCATCATCGAAACCAAACCAAGTTTGAATTTGTGAAGAGAGAATCGCTACAAAGACACCATGTTATATTTCGTAAGTTAAGGGACCGCATCAACCATATGATGAGAGTCAACAAATAGAAACGAATTGATTTCTACCAGGAAAGAAAAGTTGAACCCACTACTTCTCTTGATCATCTCCAAGGCGCAAGGAAGATATGACGACTGCTGCAGATTCGTCATCAAAGTAGACATCCTGCTACATAGACTTCATAAGAGGCTTTCATGTCTTCCATAATAACTAAAGCTTTCAAATTGACTGCTTAGACGAACAGGCACATGAACCACAATAAAAATTTGAGTGACTTCTCAGCAATAAACACAGAAAGGAGATAGGCAAGAAGTTAAAATTTGTTCATAATCGTTCCACAAATGAAATCTTCTCACAAAAGGTCTTAAGCTTTGTTTAGCGTCATATAACCAAGATTTAAAAAAGTCAAGTCTCAGTTCTTAAAGATAAGGAGAAGACCAAAAAATACCTCATCATCGCATTCCATAGAGCCTTGGGCCTGCAGTGGAGATATGAAAAAATGTTAATGGTAGAACAAATGTTCATAGCATGCAGTCCTCTTACAGCTTCAGGAAAAGTATGCAACGAAAATCAAAAGCTCTAACAGAATATAGTTGCTCTGGTAAACCGACTTAACCACACTTCATCCAGACTAGTTAAAGATGATAAAGGAGGGGAAGAAGGTAGGAAAACCGCATGTTACCTATCCAGCTAAAATCACAAAGTAGCAGCTATTACATGTAAACACAAGAACATCACCTCATCCATGTCATCATTGCTGTAAATGCCATATTTAAAGGCTTGGCTCAAGTTGTTTGCTAGGGCTGCCACATCATAGTCGCTATGGAGTGAAGTTGGCCTCCATGGATTTTTTCAGATCCTCCTTCAGAATGAAAATAAGAAACCAACTTGTGCAATTTAAATATAAGAATTTTCTAGCTATAAAGCATACACAGAGATGGAGATAAGAAGATAAAAACTTTCTAACTATTACTTCAAAGCAAGCCAAACTTTCCATTATTTGTTGAAAACTGACTATCGCCGATGGAAATGACTACATGTCTGGATCATCTCCCTGAGAACTAACCCTAATGTCTGGACCATTGAAGGGATTTGATTCCTTTAGGTTCAGAGAATCGAGATTAAAGGATCAGTAAAACCTTAAGGACATACAAATGTTTAATCAAAACAAAAAAAACGATGAAAGATATACGAACCATGTAAGTTGCAGGAGAGTCGCCGAAAAAAGCAGTATGAAGAGTCGATTGACAAAAGTATATACCCTTGTTTTCTTTCAACATAAGATCCATGAGTTTATCGTAATAAGCTCGAGATCTAGCAGGAAAACCATTAGTACATGTGGGAAAATTGAAAGAGAGATTGACCAAATATGATTGAGGAACTGAAAACAACAGCTGTTCTCGAGATCAGAGTGATTGAATTTATCATATGAGGAAGCCAAAAAGACGAAGAAGAGATTCAATTTCATACATTGAATTCTGATGCTATTCCATCAGGGAAGTTGAAAAGAAAAAACGAAAGTCGAAATTCGAAACGTTGGGAAAAGAATGTTTTAAAGTTAGGGGAGGCCACATGTCTATATCTAAATATCTGAAGAGTGGTTGCCTCTCTGGTTATATATTAGATTCGAATGCATTAAATAATACTACTCCATTTCATAAATCTTTACTTATACACCATATCTTGGCGTATTTTCAATAGCTTGAAATATTTTAAAATTAATTGCGTAAAATCTGCCGTAGAAAATCCAAGCGTGTAATATTTGTCTAAAATGATTGTAGACAAACTATACAAACAATAGAAGAAGATAGTCAAATAACAAATTTAAGAATAATCTTGCGCACTAATTCACACAAAGCGTCCAAGGCAACCGGGATGCTCCAATACTTTTGACCTGAAATGAGAATTGTAAGTTCTTGTCAGATCTAAAATAAAGATAATAATTAATTAGGGGAGATTAGGTTCTTACGGTTAATTGCGCCTATACGGAAAAGACAAAAATCAGTTACGGTAATATTGATAGGCTTCCAAAGGGAAGCGAGTGGCGACTTGGCTGAAAAAGTTTAGATATATATAAGAAACCAACAAAACAAAAACAAAAACAAAAACTGAAGAGTCTTTATGAGCAGAAACCTGAGAAATCCCACAAGAACGGACAGCATCCATTTTTTCAAGTCAAGCCTTACGGCAGACATGAAAATGCCAAGGAACTCTATTACAATGATCTGTTATACAAGGAACAAAAAAAAAGTATAATATGGTTTAGGGATATATAAAGAAGATAAATGCTGTGTTCACTTGTACAAAGGACTAACCTGAAATACAATAGTTGAGGCTATTGTAACGAGAAACATATTCTCTTTAAGGATTTCTTTCAAGGTTTGGTCTCCACTACGGATTTCAAACTCACCAAAAACCTGCATTTTTTTTCAACAAGAATAGAAGAAGACAGAGATGATCAACTTATTCTCAGATGAAGGCTAATTAAAAAAGAGTTGGACATTACCAGGCAGAAGACCAAGGAATTGAATATAAATGTGTTCTTCACTTTTTCAGCATCACCAGTATGACCATGCTTCAGCTTCAGTATACTGTCAGAATGTATGAGCGCCAGAAACAGCACAAGGTAAATCACCTGGAGGAGGGCATTTCATGACACAAGCATTATTTATAGGTCTCCAAGTTATAACCAAGGAATTGTATCTATCAAGGAGTCAAAGATTAGTGTTCACGAATGACAACAACTCGAGGATTTTAGGCGACATACCTGTAATACCAACTTGGACCACATGGTCTTGGTTATAAGAGGGTCTCTGAAAGAAAAGAAAAAAGGTATACATATGTATATGATCAGTTTGCGTATATTCACGTAGCAAAACCAACTGTTTCTTCCGGCACCGATACAATAATGTCTCTTCTAAGACAAGTACATATTGACTTATTAATCAATTCTTATATCCTTTATCCTGTTCAGATTTTGTCTACCTTATACCAACTGGTGGCTTTCCCATTAGGTGGCGAGCTGTTGGTCTGTATGACAATGCTAGTGGTCCAAATATGTCGACAATAAGATTAAGCAACAGAAGCTGCATCAGGGAAAAGCAAAAATTGGGTTAGGAAAAAGGTTTCTTCCAGTCGTGGAAATACTGGATCACAAGACGATGAAGTAACAAAGGGATAAAATTTTCGAACCTGCACGGGATTGAGTGGAAATGAATCATAAAATACAACCTCAACCACACAGATAGCCGCGGCTGATACACTGACAGTGAGCCGGAAAAGGACATATCTCTGGATATTGGTGTATAGAGATCGGCACCACTGGATAACCTGCATTATCAAAACAAGCCTCTAGTCTCTTCATTGGCACAGTCAAAATGAATTAAACGAAATTTCACTGCCAAAAGGTCAAGGTTTTGCTCATCCTTATTGTATGCATTATATAAGCTAACCTTGACAATGGTAGCAAAATCGTCATCCAATATAATGATATTGGAATTCTCTTTTGCTGCTGCGGTCCCTCCAAATCCCATTGCAAGGCTAACATCCGCCTGTGCAAGGAAAACAATAATCTTGGGTTGAGTGATTGTGGATATGTCTTTCAGGTTTGGAACTCATTTTCTCTGAGTTTTAAGTTTTGATATGATAATGAGGACAGACTGCGCGTAGTGTCATTGGATCATGTATTCCCATCCCAGTGGCTGCAACTACATGCCCTCTTTTCTTCAGTGCTTTGACAAGCAGAAGGCTGTCACTGGCAGAAGATTGAGCAAAAACCTTCACATAAAGTAGTGTGTTAATTTTTGGCTCAATCCAGTTCTTGAACCAGTCGGCTAATATAGAAGTGTAACAAACTTAAGTCGAAACCAGAGAAAACCTAGCAATCTGACCAAGATAGTTAGTTTCCCATCAACATATTTATGCACAACTGATATGGAATCCAATTATTTTATCCCATGGTTCCACTCGATCGTCGATTTATTATCATGTGAACAGATGAATTTACATGTTAAAACCATAAATATACAAGAGTGGATTCATACTAAGATGTCTCCGGCGATCCGCTCTCTTTCTAGATCGGAAAGATCACGAAACTGAGCTCCTGTCCTTATACTCAGGCCAGATGCATCCCCCAGTATCCCACATTCCATTGCTATTGCTTGTGCAGTCAAAACGTCATCGTCCGTCACCATGCAAACCTGAAAATCAACATAGACCGACAAAAGGGGTAAAAAAATCTCTTAAACTTATTGTCTTCCGCAACAAGAATTAAAACACCAAGTACCTAATGGTAGGATTTATAGCAACTCAGAAAATATAACTAGGCCAAACTTCAAATGTCATGTAAGAGGAAGAATGGTAAAACAGGCAGTAGCATAACAAATAAATTCAACATGGCACCTTAACACCTCCGGAATTGCACAGTTGGATTGCATCACTTGTGCCTGGCCGGCAAGGATCCTGCACGTTTATTCAAGACGCGGATAAGTAATGATAATAATAGGCTTTGAAGAAAGTGGAATCATCAGGTACCAATTCTCATTGTACTGGAAATGTTACCTTAATACCAATAATAGCCAACAAAACAAGGTTCTGAGGTGGTCTAGAAAGTTGCTCAATGGTTGGAAGACTTCCCAATTCATAGGATTGATAAGCAAGTGCAGCACAACGCATTCCTCCCATACACATGCTTCCAATTATTACTTCAATCTCCTTTAGAGAGAATAGACTTTTATAAAAACAATCGAAAAAGAAATAGCAGTGTATTTGTAAATTAGTAATCTACGCTCATAAACAAACTACCCGTTTTTGTTCATCAATAGCTCTGCGGTTGTTGGCCCCATCCATATACCATTTGCATGAACTCAGAATAATCTTTGCAGATCCTTTCCAATGAATGCGGTCTTCTGTACCGACCTATAAATGAATAATAAGAAGAAAAACGAGTATATCAGAATCAAACATAGCACACTAAAGCAGAAATCTTACAAAGTTGGCCCTATCTATGTGTCAAGTGAAAACAGGGAGATATAGATATATATATATATATCTGATGCTCAGCAACAACATAGACAAGGTTATGTTACTTGTAGTGCCACGCCTCCATATTTCTTGTTTGGGTTGAATGGTATAATATGATGGACTGATGATGCTGACCTAGCATCATCAAATTTCATTCCCAACTACAAAACACGAGTAACTAACAGTCATTGCTTATCAACTTAATAGCTATAACAAGTAGTAATGTAAGATTAGAAAGAAACAGAACCTTATTCCCCCAGCTAAGAATGGCTTGTTCTGTTGGTGATCCATAAACCTTTGGTTCAATGACTCCCTATAATTAATGGTGAACTTATTAACAATAATTCATATTAAAATAATCATACTACAGAATCTAATCAAACTCAACACCGTGATCCCGGACACAGTTACCGTTTCAAGAACGACACTGCCATTTGTGTTTTGGGCAATGCCTTGTATGATTAGTTCTTTAAGAAAAGTGGGCAACTGTGAAACATTATCCATATCTTGCATTCTTATTCCTCCAGCCCAGACATCAACCACTGACATCTGCTTAGAAGAAAAACGATTGCTCTCAGGAAGAAAAAGAGGAAGCAGGAAAGAGCTGATTGCATATAAAAGAAAACACTTGCCTGATTTATAGTTAAAATTCCAGTTTTATGACACAATATAGTTGTAACAGATCCCATTCTTTCACACGCAGAGAGTGTCTGCACCTGAAAGACATGCGGAAGTTTAGCACATGTTGATGCCTCTAACGACATATAAGAATTTGGAATATAAAGTAGAGTACCAAAGCGTTGTCTGTCATCATTTTTCTTGTTGTATTTGCAAGGCTGATAAAGTAAGGAAAATGATAAGATGAGAAACAACAAGTAACTGTCATGGTAAAAGAAATTAAACTGCAATGACAAAACTAGAAGTATGCATACTTAAGGTTATGCCACTCTTTGAATAGCAATAGAATGTGCAACCATATTACCAGACTAGTTTTCCACACTTACCAGAAATCTAGGGCTTTTTCTGATATGTATTTTATCTAAACAAATTTTCATAAGGAAAGGAGACTTACTTCAACAGAGCAGCTATAGAAAGGCCAATAGGCACGGCCACTATCATTGTTGCAAGCTGCAAAATTCATGTTTTGGCAACTCAGGGATTACAAAGAAATACCATTACTGTAGCCAAGGTAAAGTAGAGCATTCCTATACCCCAAAACTCAGGGATTTGAGCAAAAATTCTGTTGCTTCATCGACAGTGGTATTTCCGAGAATAAACATTGGAGTTCCATCTGATTTCTTGGTCCGGCCATAAAAGTATCTGGAATTAAAAGGGTTGTTAGGTCCTTATTGCCAGGATCTGAATGCAGATTGCAGTAAATAAGCGCGGTGGGTACATGGTAAAAAAGACAGACTTACCGGCATAACTGAACTATACAGGCAACTGAAGCGAAGAAAACGACTAACCAGCTAGCAGAAATTGCAAGCCATTTCAAGTATACCTAGTAAAACGCTCACAGGTGATAAATGCGCAAACTATCATAGGTAGCAAAGGAATTAGTAATCAATAAAACAGACCTGAAAGGGCTTTTCTTCATCAGTCTCATGTGGAACCTCCATCTTCAACCCCCATTCAGTGTTCATTCCAACACTTGTAACCTTTAATGCCCGGGGAAATAATAAAGCGAATTAGAAGAACTAGAACCATGTACACAGAAAGCAAGCACGGAAACCAATCTTCTATTTGATAAAGAAGAAATTTTATTTTAAAATTTTAGAGTAAAAACCGCAGAAATAATCAGAAACTTGCAGAAATATGCTACAACGGGAAGCCAATGCATCACATTTAAACCATTGGAAGAAGTGTTGGAATGCATTTTTCAGTTCAGAGTTAAACTATGTTTTTTATTGCCCTGATTCCATGTTTCAGAATCTATGAGACAGACGTAAAACAAAATTAAAAAGACGTGAATGGAGAGCTCACCAGCATTGTACCTATGCCTTGTATGAGTTTTGAACCAGATAATAGGAATGGATCCTTTTGAAGATCTTTTTGAACCTGCTAGTTGAAAAGAGAGATTAGAAATACAGGAGAGATAATGATACATGTCATCAACAGGGGTACATCATACAATTTCGTATGAGCCAGTTATTTCTTGCTCGTCAATCTTCAATGAGTTTGCAACAAACAGGACACCATCTGCAGGTACCTGCAGACCAATTGTGAAGCTCAAGCCAAAGAATGATTACTATTGAAAGTCTGATGCTTACCTGACCACCGTTCTTGAGGGGTACAATATCGCCCACAACAATATCATAAGTAGAAAGCGAGACTCTTCTGCCACATCTAATAACCTGCAATGAAAAACGTTCAGCACAAATTGTGGGCAACACCAAACACAAATGATGGAGAAAAACCATCACCTCCAGGCGTACGTTTCTCTCCTCCTCTCTCAATTTTCCAAACTGACGAGAGTGCCTGTACTCGGTGATAGCTGCAAAATGGGAGACAAACAAAATAAGCAGACAAACAAAAGAAAGCAACTCAAGAGCATCAAAAATAGTACTACGATACCTCTCCAAATGATGTAAAGGACAGTGGCCAAAATGGCGCAAGCTTCTACATACCATCCATCGTGGATAGCCTGCAAGTGTCATGAGAGTGGGATATAGGAAATAAAAGAATATATCCCCCTTACAAAAAGCAATGATATATGGGTAAATAAAACGGTGTTAGATCATCTTGTAGAGAAACAAGAACTCACCTTTGCTTTTATCCGCAGCAGCGAATTTATAACAGCAGCAAGCATGATAACCAGATAAGGAGGAAACTGGGTAGCTTTCCAGATAAAGCACTAGAAGAAGCAATGCAAAAAAGGGTTGAAATGCTTTGCCAAATAAAACTTGACAAGTAACATTTGCATACCCAGAAACTCTTTCCCTTTTTGCAAGGGTATGTGTTTGACCCAAATGTCTGCCTACGCTGCAGTATCTCATGGTCGCTGCGCCCATCTATGCCCCTTTCCAGGTCAGTCTTCAGCAGATAAGATAACCCTCGAACCTGTGTATCATTATTAAATCGTAGATCAGAGGAAATCCTAAGCAAAGAAGCATACAATTCATTGAATTGATAAAAGAAGAGCTTGCCCCATTATATTCATTCAAAGCTTGAAGGTCACGATCTCTGACCACTTGGACGAGTTCGTCCAATCCAATCGCAAACTCGCCACAAGTTAAGGTTGCAGGAACTTAAACAAGAGCAAGATACACGAAATTAATCCATTCTGTATCGGGAAATGGAATTATAATCGAAACCCCAATAATTATAAACCTGGATTCCCTTTCGTTTTAAAATATTTTGGTTTGGTTTTAAATTAAAAAAAAAAAAAATCTTAATTGATGTAATAATTTTTTAAATAATGAATTTCGGTTGGATATCTAAATTTGGGTTTAGGGTTTAGATGATAATTTAACAGAGGAAATTCAACTTGTAATAAACTTGAGTTGAGAAAACCGCTTACTGCTTGGTTCTGCTTCTGGTACTAAAGTGAGAGATATTACGCTTACTGCAGCTTGGTCAAGTGCTCTGCTCCTCATCGACATCTCGTCGTTGTCGGTTTTCAGTAGACGTGATGCCTCGATTGCTTTCTTCAACGTACCCTGTAAAGACCATAGTAACGAGGAGCCATGAACAGTTTCATTCGCGTCGAAGAAAAAGTACGTACTCTCACCCTCCATAGGTTTCGGCGATCGTTACTCACGAGATTGGCTTCCAAGTCTGGTGGTTCATCCTCAACTGCAGCTTCAGAATCGCCGTATTCGCCATCGGCTGACGCATCTTCAGCTGCAGGGGCAGAGCCATCGCCGGTATTATCCGGAACGTGTGGAAAAACATCCTCGGCTGCGGACTCTGAATCTCCGCCGAGACCGACCTCCAGATGTTCTGGCCAGCACATTGACAAATCACTTGCTCTCACACGGGTCACTCTCCCTTTGAGCGTATTCTGATCTACAATTGACTCTGCGCGACTAGACTGATCCGCTGACAAGGAGAAGCTACGAAACATGAAAGCAATTTGTAAGGAAATGATTTATTAGATTTCAGTCTTCAGATATGTATTTTGGCGTGAGAGAGAGAGTACTTCAATTTCGAAGATTTTCTTTCTTTCTGAATTTTTTATTTATGAATGTATCAAAGGTTTGAATCCTCTTTTATAGACGACCCTTTGGGGAAAACGAAACTTCCAAGATGTTGCCTTTTTTTATAGATCCGCGTCACCGTTCGTTTAGTCTGTAGCAATGACTGCGACGTTTGTCTATAGCATCGATCTCTCGTTAGATTTTTTAGCTACGGACACAAATATAAATAATTAAAATAAAAATTAAATTAAATAAATTAAAATTAAATTAAATAAATTATATTTTATAAATAAATAAATTAGAATTAAATTAATTTTTTTAAATAAATGAAATGAAATTTTAAAAATTATGTCACGTGAAATTATTATTTTTTAAATATAATTTTGGTTATTCATCAATAGTTTTATAAGTTTTGCGTTTAATTATTATTTATATTTATGAGTTTTTATATTAATGAAATGAAAAAGTTCTTATTGAAGAATATTTATGTATAAACTATATTTTCTCATTAATTTTTTTTAATATATTTTCTCATTTTTAAAATATATAATCTCATAAATAATAAAAAGTTTAGCGATTAGTAGCGGCGAATAGTCGCAAAGCGTAACAAACAACTAAACGACAAGTCGCGGCGACCAATCGCACGACAACGCAACGAACAACAAGCAGCAACACCTGATCGTAGTCGTGAGTCGCAGTTGTTGCGACATGCCAAAAGAACATACCATAATTTTACGGGAAATTTATCTTTAAATATGATACTACTAATGGAAGTCAAGAGTTTGGACTTTCTCGGTGTTCAAATCCTCAGAGGTTATGATCTTTCTATAAGCACATATTTCTCTCAGGCGAAGCTGCCTTGGTTAATGCAAAAATGTGGGAGTTGTCAAAATTTGGTCTTAATGTCACAATACAAATGATTGGTCTTAATGTCACAATACAATACAAATGAAGTTAAGTTCTTGATATCATGGCTTGGTGAAACCTTGGTTCTCTTATGCTTGGCTCCCTTTTGTCTCCTTCGGCCATGGCCGTTAGTCCCAACTGTCCTCCTTCTCTTCCTCCGGATTACCCATATCCTTTTTCCCCTTCCCACTTCCCCATCTTCCTTCTATCCGTTCTTCTATTTCTTCCTCTTTCCTAAAATCTACTATCTTATCTCACAAGCAAACTTTCACTGTAGATCAATATACTGTTGTGCCTTCTTCTTCCTCTTCCTCTATCCCTAACTCTGGTATTGAGGTTGTAACAACAGCTTGTCTTCTGTCATCTTACTTAAATCTTCCCTTTCTCTCTACTTCAACTCTTCTTGTTACAAATTTTTCCAGATCTGAGAAAACTAAGTTCCTAAAATAGTATTAGTTGATAAAGCAAATCTAGTCAATGTAGCACTTGTTTCTCAAGCCGTTTCTCCTACTACTACCTCCAACGTTCAATCTACTCCCTCTCTTGTGAAAGAGGGTGGGCATTCTGGGAGTTGCCCTTGGATTAGCTCAACATCCCAACTCATCTCTGCCTAATGCATCCTCCTCCTCTCTACCTAAACCAGGTTATGTTGTTCTCTCTAGTTTTTCCTCTGTTGCTCAGCCTTCTCCTACTTCTGGCCAATTAAGAAAAACTGCATTTCAAGTTACTGAAACCTAGGTTTCGAAAGTAAAACATGATGTTGATAAGTCCATCAAGAAGTTATCTCCAGTTTCTTATTCTTCCTCAGGGATTCCGAGGGTAAAGATTCCAGAAGAAGTCTTTTTAAGAGGAGCTGAAATTCATAAAGATTTCATCATTTGCAGATTTTTTGGTAGAACTCCCCCCTTTCAGTCTTATCTAGAGTGTCCTGAACTTCATGTGGGGTAAAGGAAGGTATCTTGAAATCCATATCTCCTGCAAAAAATTCAGTTTTGGTAAGGATTCAAAATGAATTTATTAGGAAAAATGTGTTGGAAAAAAGCCCGGATACCACCATGTTCCATGTAGATCAATGGTATGAGCACCTAGAAGAGGTTTCTCCTTCCCTGAAAACCATCCTTATCTGGGCTCACCTTAAAGACGTGCCTCTTAATCTTAGCCACCAAGAAGGGTTAAGTCATATTACAAAGATGATTGGTGAACCAAAATAAACAGATGACTGGATTGTAAACCCAACCAGCATTAGCTCAGCTCATGTGAAGGTAGAGGTGGACACCAAAAAATATTTACCTCAAGTCTTAGAATTTGAAAGGCAGAATGGCTCCATATGTTCAGTTAGAGTTGATTATCCTTGAATTACACCAATATATGCTCAATGTAAATAGGTTGGGCATATCCAAAGGAACTGCTTGCTTTTGCCTCCTCCTACTGCTGGCTCTAAGCCTTCTATTAACCAAGTTCCTTCCTCTTCTTATTTTTCTTCTACTGCTGCGGCTTTAATCTGTTATCACTGCAAAGAATTAGGGCACTTGATGAGAAACTGTCCTAAGGCATCACAAGCTTGGACCCCATGTTGTGAGATAGGGAAGGAAATATCAAGTTACTACCCCCACTCAACTTTCAAGTGTAGAACAATTGATGTGGAAATAGTTGAGCTTCCCACTCAGATTTCAAATGTTGAACCAATTGCTGTGGAAGTAGTGGAGCCTCCCACTTAGCCTTTATGTGTTGAACTAGTTGCTTTAGTTTTCTCTCTGACCATCCCAAATTTTTGGAATCGGTTGAAACTTCTTGGGTACATAGTGGAGCTAGAGTAAAGGATCTTACCACTTTGGGGTTAAAGCTAAATCTTCCAAAGAGCATTTAAATCACTCCATAATGAGAGATTTTCAGATATAGAAAAGAGAGTGAGAATTACTAATGAGCTGTTGAAAGTTGTGCAGGTACAAGCAATGGACAATCCTTCACCTGCTACTTTCCAAGCTGAAAAGGAGATTCAAGAAAAACTGAGTTATACTAGAGGAATAGAGGAAGGTTTTTTTTAAACAAAAATCTCGAATTAATTGGCTGAAAGAGGGTGACCAAAACACAGTGTTTTTTCATAAAGTTGCAGCTGCTCGGACTTCGTATAACTCCATCAAATCTCTGACTAAAAGCAATGATCAAGTTGTTACTGACCCAGAAGAAATAAGTGAGATAGATGTTTCTCATTTCAAAGATATTCTAGCACCTGTTTATATGATTACCACTACTTCTTCTCTACAATGGTTTTTAGATCTTCAGGATTTCAGATGTGATTTAAACCATTAAGCAGTTCTATCTCAAGCTTCTTTTGCTTCAGAAATCACTTCAATTATACTAAAACTCAACCCTAACAAGTCTCTTGGTCTTAATGGCTACACGTGTGGGTTCTTCAAATCTACATGGTCAATCTTGGGTCCAAGAGTAGTATCAGCAATTGAAAGGTTCTTCACTACTAATTTCCTACCAAAGGCTATAAATGCTACCATTTTCAGTCTAGTCCCAAAGAAACTGGGTGGAACTGCTATCTCAGACTATAAACATATTTCATACTGTAACACTTCCTACAAGGTGATATCAACAGCCCTGGTGAAAAAGCTAAAGACTATACTCCCTCTGATTATTCTCCCAAATCAGACTGCTTTTGTTCAGTGTCAGCTTCTAATAGAGAATACACTATTGGCTTCAGAGGTAGTTCAAGGGTACCACAAGGTTGGTGGTCCAAAGAGGATTACTATAAAGGTTGACATAGCTAAAACATTTGATATAATTTGCTGGTAATTTATTTTTCATGCCTAAGGGGTCTACTTATTCCTGAAATCTTTCTGAGATGGCTAGAAGCTTGCATTTACACAACTACTTTCTCAGTTGGATATAATGGTTCTTAATATGGCTATTTTAAAGGAATGAGAGACCTTCGACATGGAGAGACCTTCGACATGGAGATCCCTTATCTCCATATCTTTTTGTGTTGGCCATGAATTGTCAGTCACATTCTCTGAATGCAGCAGCTATTAAAGGAAGATTTGCTTACCATCATAAATGTAGAAGGACAAAACTCACCCACTTATGTTTTGCCGATGACCTCTTGATCTTTACAGATTGATCCATGACCTCAGTCAAGGACATTCTGGAGGTGTTGCAAGATTTT
Source organism: Pseudoturritis turrita (assembly GCA_900406555.1). NCBI lineage: Eukaryota > Viridiplantae > Streptophyta > Magnoliopsida > Brassicales > Brassicaceae > Pseudoturritis > Pseudoturritis turrita. The sequence continues at coordinate 910,076 of OVBL01000568.1, forward strand.
TAATCGCGATCAGGTCTTGCCGTAAGCATTCACAAAACCAGTCTGTTCACTGCAGGGTTAGGAGAGGCAAAGGTTAATCAATTCAAATATGAAACTAATCTAGATGTAGTGTAACGCCCGTGTTTGGGAAAACTGACCAAAGAATGATTTGATCGATCATTGAGTTATGTTGGGTCGAATAAGTCGGGTAAGTTGACTGTTGGGACTCCGAATGTATAAGGGTCGAAGGGATAGAGACGAATCCGAGCTGTTTAGGCAGTATTGACCGAGACAAGTGAAAGGGATGAGTTAAACTGAGCTGGGCAGTTTTTCTAAGTGTGTACTGGGCCAAAAACACGCATTGAATTTGGTTGACTTTATGTTGACTTTGGTTGACTTCGTGTTGACTTGACCTTGGGCATATTCGGAAGAATATTCCCTTGGAGTATATTCGGGAGCATATTCTGGGCGGATATTCTGAGCATATTTTGGGCGGCTTCTGGGCAGTTAACACTTATTTAAGCACGAAACTTGCCATTTTTCTCCCTTGTTACGCCTAGAAACGCAGAAAAGTCTTAGGAAGAATTCAGAGAAAACTCGAGTCTTTGGGTAGTGAGCGGGTCTGGGTAGAATATGGGTGATCGGCGACAAGAGGTGTCAGGACTGAACCAGATCATCGCGACAAGAGGTGTCAGAATCGAATTGGATCGAGGCAAAACGATCCTGATTGACTAAGGTAAGTGCGTGACCGTGGTTACTGTTCTAGGGTCGTTTGATTGCAAGATTTCATACTGTCATTGATTGCTCGGGTGATTCCGACTGTTTTGCTTGTCATGTTCATATAATCTGCATTTCTGTCTTGATGCGCTGATTGTTTGACCGAGAGTCCAAACGGGTTAACACGCTTGGGAGTCGAGTGTTCTTGCCAAGGCTTACCCGAATCATGTAGTGACTGTTCGATATTCGGATCAGGCATGCTTGATGAGAATTATGTTCATGATAAGTAATATTGGCTATTTGAAATCGATAAATATGATTGCGATTCTGTTCCGTGACCTATGACCGCATCACTAAGCAATTCTATTGCTTATGCCTCCTTTATGGATGTAGGATTTGAGTATGGCCGTGAAAGTGGCTAATCACGAGACAAAGGCAGAAAGGAATGGATGGTTGGATCGGGTAGATAAGTTCATTTTAATGTAATAGCTTATTAGCAAACTGATCATTGTATTTGAAACCTCCTGATTCAATCTAAGTTAATGTTTATGCACTGCTTTAGACTTGTCAATTGAATTAAAACATGAAACATGGCTAAGTAAAAGGAACCGAAAATAAGGTTAAGTATATGGTTCGTAGTGAGGCTTAACCGCGGGTGGAAATCCCGGGTTGGGTCATCACATGTAGGATCTCTGCCAGTTCGGTATCTAGGAGTACCTCTCTGTACAAAGAAGATTACTCTGCTTCAATGTGTAGCTCTCATCCAATCAATAAAATCAAAGCTACATTCTTGGAAAGTGAAATCTCTTTCTCTAGCAGGAAGACTTCAACTTCTTTCTTCTGTGATATATGGAATTACTAACTTTTGGTCCAGTGCTTTTATCCTTCCTATGGGCTGTCTTTTAGAAATAAAAAAAATCTCTGCTCCAAATTACTGTGGAAAGGGAAACCAGATGGTCGGGCATCGGCAAAAGTTTCATGGAAATCCATCACTCAGAAGAAAAAAGAGGTTGGTCTGGGATTAAAGGACTTAGAATTTTGGAACTCAGCTTGTGCCATCAAGCTGATATGGCTGTTATTTTTCCATCCTGCTTCTATATGGGCTAACTGGTACACTCATGAAGTGCTGGATGGAAACATTTATGGGTGATAAACACATAGAGAAAAAATCATGGCTAGCAAATGAACAACTTGAAATGAGCGACAGAGCCTACCCTTGGATTCAGATGTCAGTTGGCAACGGTGAAAACATCTACTTCTGGTCAAGTATTTAGTCTCATTTTGGGAATATTAGGAGTTTTCTCACTACTTCAGGATCTGCTTCTCTAGAAATACCTAAAGATGCAACTCTAGCAAAGCTATGGGAAGAAGGAAACTGGATTATGCCTCCTGCGAGATCGGAAGCACAAGTAAGTATTTAGACTTATCTCTCTACTCTATCTATTACAAACTATGAGGATAAGTATGAATGGTGGCCAGACAACCAGCTATCTACTCGCTACTCAACGCAACAAAACTACAATCTTCTCAGAGATCACAAACCATTAGTATCCTGGAGTTGTGAGGTTTGGTTTTTAGGAGGAATTCCAAAGCACAAATTCTACACTTGGCTTACCGTATTAAACAGAAACCCTACCAGAGACCGACTGATCTACTGGGGTCTCCAAACCAATGCTTCTTGTCTCCTATGTGACTCTTATCCTGAATCAAGAGACCATCTCTATTTTGAGTGCAACTACAACTGGTAATTTGGAAGCAAATATCGACCAGATGCAACTATCTCTCACCTAGAAGTTGGGTTTCTTTGCTCAATCATCTGGAATCTTACTCAACCCCAAAGATGAATCGGAAGCTCCTCCTTATTTCTTGGCAGGAAACCTTATACTCGATTTGGATTGAGTGAAATAATAGGTTGCATATAAAAGTTTTTCAACCTCCTGATAAAACAATCTCTGAGATTGACCGTCTGATTCGCAATCGGATAGTAAGTTTCAGAGGCCTTCAACCGCGGCAATTATCTGAGATGCTTCAACTATGGTTCTCGACTAGACTTTGACATGCTCATTATCTCTCAACTAATTGGAAATCCTCTTCTCAATTCATCAGGCGACTCCTCGGTTCTTCCTCCAATTTTCAGAGAAACAAGTCTTCGGTTTATTTTTGGACTTTTGGGACTATATCATTGTGATTCAAATCTGGTATCAAACTATATTGGAATTGTGTGTTAGACTACTTAGCCATTGGACCTTTAGGTTTTATAACATTTTATTTCTACAGCTTTAAATAGTAAATCTTTTTTCAAAGCAAAATAAAAATAAAATGCCACAATACAAATTTAGGGTGCATGGTGAAGATGATGCTTATGGTCCTACTTTATGATCAAGCAAAGATTATCATTGTAAAAGAGATGGGAGAAAATAATGTTAACTAGGTTTGGAGAATTGATTTGAATTTGTGACTATTTTTCAGAACGCATGATGTGCAGATTGCCCTATGCTAATAAACGGCAGAAATATCAAATGTTCCAAAATGATCAACAAAAAAGTTACAAGATAACAATGCAACTATATGACACAAATTTAAGTTACATGATGGAAGTTTTTACTTAAAAATGTACTTTTTCTGCTTACACTTCTTTTGAGAAAAAGCATTTCATCGTTAAGTTAAATATTAAGTCTTCGAATAGTCTATAAATCACTTAGTCTGGAATAAATGTAGCAGATGGAACAAATGAGATAAATGCGGTTTTTGCGAGATAAGCGGATCATGCAGAATAAACGGTACAAAATAAGTGGAACAAAAATCGATGATGCTTATCATAATAAATACGCATGGTACAGCTAAATCAAAATTTGACTAATTTTCTTCATATTTCAGATACAATCAAAATAATGGTTTCCTAATAAAATTGTATGGAACCATGCAAATAACTTGCAAAAAAAAATTCTTTGTGAACAAAGGGGAAGTTTACATGATCTTTCTTTTACATGATCTAATTGAACAAAGGGGAAGTTTAGCTATCCACCAACGTATATCATGTAGGATATTCCCAGGTTCGGTATTATCTTCACCTTTGTTGATGACCTATGTAAGTTTCAATTTATCTCCTTCGAACCAAACATTTCTTCAGCCTTGCATCCACACAGTTTATATCACATAAAGAAATCCCAAAGCTTCCGTTTGCAATGCCGAATGGTCGTAATTTTGCACAACCTGACATAATATGATGGCAAGTGTGATCTTGCACTATCCATCCGATACATGTGTGTTCTGTATTACCTCGATAGTTACTATCAAAGTTACACTTCAACCAGCTGAAAGGAGGCGGTTCCCATTTACTGTTTCAGGTTTCTGTGTTCATCACTCTTGAACCTCTCTGTGGATTTGTGTCTTCTTGTGCCATTATCCATTCCATTACTACCTGGTTACTACGATTAACATCTTCTCTTAGGTGAACATGTCTCTTATTGAACATAATCTCGTTCCTCGATTTCCCAATCATCCAAAGAATCCAAACGGGGAGTAGTCTTATATGAAAAGGAACTTCTGTTTTCCTCTGAAATTGAATAATATTCCGGATATTGTCTTCAAGATCAGTTACTGTGTTTCCTAATACATCTTGGGGAATGTTAGAACATCGCCAAATTCCTTTTGTGTTGACATTCAAACAGTAAGTGATTGATCGTTTCATCCTCAAGGCAACATCTCTAGCATATTGGGTCAATGACAATATTCTTTTTTACTAGACGTTTATTGGTTGTTAGTGCACCTGATAGGGCTCCCCAAAGAAAGTGTTGAATTTTGGGAAGTTTATTGAGATCCCATATCGCCTTTTTCAGATCAAGAGCTCCATTGGGTGGTTCAACTTCTTCATCTTGTGGGATCAAATGTGTAGCAATCCAATATCCTGATTTTACATAATATTTTGAATCTTTGGAATAAGACCATATGTAGGTATCTCTTGGCGCAAACCTGGACAAGATGATTTGTTTTGCCAAATCGGCATCTTCCCTTGTCAATGTTGAATCCAACAATTCTCTATTCCATTCACGTTTTCCAGGAAACCAAAGTTCATCAACAGTCATATCAAGGTTGCAGAGAGTGTTATTACCCTGTGCAAGTCGAAGAGGATTTGTTGGAAGCCACGAGTCTGACCAAACTTTAGTATTCTTTCCATCACCCAATTGGATTCGTAGGCCCTTGTGTAGTAGTTCTTTTCCAGCTTGGATAGATCTCCATCCATATGAAACGTTTTTCCCACACGTCGAATCAATTAAACTCAGAGAGAAATGATAGTTACCATTATACATCCGTGCTAGCAAACTTGTTGGATTTGTCAGGATTCGCCAAGCTTGTTTTGCTAGAAGGGCTCTGTTAAATTTTTTTAGGTCTCGAAATCCTAATCCACCTTCGCATATCGGTATTGACATTCGTCTCCAAACTATTTATCCAAGGGATTTTCTTCTCCCATTATCTCGTCCCCACCAGAATTCTGATAGTATTCCATTAATCTCTTCACAGATTGTTGACGGAATCAGAAAGCTTATCTGGTCATGGTGCCTTACAGGCCATGGTGCCTTGTCAGGGCCAATTAAGAAGAGAGCTTCCTTTATTTCCATGTCCGAAACATCTCGAATCAGCATTATATCCGTATCATCTGTAACTTTTCGCTTCAAATCTTGGACAACATTTCTTAATGTGGTCGGGTGTGATGTTGAGAACAGTTCTGAAAATGGTCTTGAGCTACTTTTGCAATCGCTTCATCACTCTGATGGATTATCCCATGTTTATCTCTCACCATCTTGATACATTTACGAGTTTTGTGTGCTCTAGTTGTACCATGGAAAAATCTTGTATTACGATTTCCAGCCTTTAGCCAAGTATTACAGACTCTTTTGCTTCCAGCAATTATCTTCATCTCGATAAGCTTAAGAAAAAAAAAACTCATCAACAGCCGAGGAGAAAGAAGAGGACGACGAACAGAGACATGGTTGAAAATCTAAACATGGGTTGTCCAAGAGTTTCATTCCATGGAAGGGGTTGCTTGAGGAGGAATTTACTAGGAAAAACAGCAAAAAAAAAAAAAAAAAAAAAGTTTATGGAGTTTTCGCTGAACCTTGAAGAAAAGGTTCTTTCCGACGATGGAGTATTTATGAGATTCAACCGGTTAACTGGAAAGTCTCAAACCGAACAAAATAACGAACCGAAAATATTTGGAATAATCGATTAAACTTTTGACTCTTTCTTTCTTTTTATTTGTTTTCTCGTGTATTGTTAATAAGGAGATTATTCTTTCATATATTTAGGAACCTATATCTATACTTTCCCATTTCTTCTTACTTGTAGGAACCGTGGATTCCAGTTCTCTTTTGTATTGTTCTTATTTGAAAAACCAAATGTTTTCAAAGCTTTTAAATCATAGAAACTAAAGGAATCAGTTTGACTTATGATCATTTACAAATGTCAAATGATCTAAATCAAAGCCAAAAGTATATATTAAAGATAGTACATCCCTCCATCCCTCCCTCTCTTTCTCTCTCAAAAGCCTTTCAGATCTGGTTCGCCTCTTCGGCAACCGGCGCTCCTCACCGACGCTGTGAGGGGCTCGTTTCCTTCCCTTCTCTCTTTATTTCTTCTCAGCGTAGAGATGGGATGAGATTTTCGCCGGTTCGAGGGTTTTCCCATGGGGATTCGAAGGCCAGAAAAGACGATGAACGGCGTAGGAGGATGACGTCGATCTCACCGTTCCTATCCCGGCTTTGGCTTGCCACGGTGAGGCCATATCTGTGGTGTGGCGACTCCAAATCTATTTTTTCACCGACGATTTCTCCTCCCCTTCTTTTGGTGTTGCGGCAGCTCCGCTCCTAGCGCTCGATGGTGGACTTGGCTCTCTTTTCTGTGTATATCTTGGTGGTAGGTTGTAGCGGATCTTCTAAACGTGAGATCGAGATGCTTCGGTTCCCAAATCTGTCGTGGGTCTTGTTTCACCTTTGGTGCATTTTTGTTTTTGTTTCTGGCTACGTTTGATGGTTCTTGAAACGGCTCAAAGTTACAATAGGGGACGACTATGTTTAAAGCTCTAGTGGTGATTCGGTGTCGAATACTGGTGGCGGTTCTGGCTTGGCGACTAATCCAATTCCGTGGAATATGGTTCTTGTAGCTTTCGCAAGTTCGGGATTGGCGGCCGGAGGTGGATTCTCTGGCTGTCCGAAGAGGCTTTCGTGCCTCCAGTGGTGCAGTGGTCTAGTTAAACGGTTCTGTTTTTGTGTTTGTCCTTGGAGAAATTGTAGGCGATACTATCGCCGAAGTTTGAGGACTGGCCTCGGGTGGAGTGACTCGTGGCAACTATGATGAGGACTCGAGTTCCAAGTAACTGCGGCAACAACACAAATGTCCGAGCTTATGTGTTCAAAATCAGTTTTTCTTCCTCGCGGATCTTATCGGTTTGCTTATGCGCATGTCTACCTTGTTCGACCTTTGTCAGTCTTAATCTGTTGTAGTTTTGCCTCTGCTTAGTAGATTTCGGTATTTATGCTTTCTAAGTTTTCTCTGTAACCATTATCACAAATTCTAAAATAGTATAAAATTTAACATTTAAATCAAATATATATATATATATATAGAGGGGAGAAGATGAAGTGAATTGGCCACGAGAAGTTGGAGAAATCTAATGTCAAAATTCTTCAGATGTCCACGTGGCAGCCTAATAGGTGACATGGCGCTTTGTTGGAAAGAGTTGGCACTTTTATATAGTAGAGTAGGTGAATACTCGTGTTTATGTTTTTTCAGATCTTTTGGTGGTGTGTTGTATTGTTTTGTAAAACATTGTAGCAAAGAGATATTCTCGTCCAATTTCAAAATTTAATCAAATGCATTATTTATTTAAAATCATACGCCATGGCGATAACAAAACTTTTTCAAATAGAAAAAAAAAGAAAAAACCTTTTCCCATATTATAATGACCAAGAACACTGTATGTATGATTTGTCAAGAGAATAAGAAGTCTTGAATGTATGATTCCTTAAGCCATTAAGTCAGCTTAGAAGTTCAATATAATAGAGTCAAAATATCAGATTCATTGAAATCAATGCAAACTGAACTTTTTTTAGGGGATTCCAGTCATGTGGTTTATGAATCGTTTGTCCTGAACAACCATGCCACAATGGTTACTGAGTTTCAAAATCAAAGCATATGTTCCTAAAGACCGAGTTCGCCCTAGTCAACAAGACCATAAGCTCTCTCCACCGCGTTCTTCGTTGTCTGACCGGCGGCCGGTAACTTCTTTAACGCCGGCGCCATCCCCTTTCTTTTCCCTTGCTTATGTTTTTGGGGTTTGTCTTGGTTTTGCCTCATCGGTGAAAGGGGTGGAAGAGGAGCTGTGGATTCTTTTCGTCGGAGGTTCGAGCGTCGGTTAGGGTTCAGACGAGGCGTGGAAATTGTCAACATATTGACATTGTGGCCAAAAAGCTGCAAACAATTCCTCTTTTGTTGGTTCTCGGCCTTAGCTCCCAGCCTCAGCGTTCTTCTCACCGGCCATGTCAAGTCTGTCGCTTGGGTAGGTGTTCGTCCCTCTCATCAATCCTTGGTGATGTGATTTGATGAAGACCGGTTCTGCTAGTGTTGATCCGTTCATGTCTCAGGGTTGTGCTCGGGTTTACCAGTCATAGCTACCTCCGTGTTCATCCAGCCCTTTGTCGCCATGTCTTGGGTCTGACCATTCTTGGTTCCGATACTTTGGTTGCCTCTGTTGTTCTTTGTTTTTGCTCTGTCCTACACGATCTTCCAGCTCAGTTTAGGCCTTTTGGTTTCGATTCAGACTCGTTATATTACCGCTCGTGTCTGTAAGAGCAGTGATATCCGAATGGGTTCTTTCTTCGCTCCTTGTATCTACACATCAGCTCCGTTCGAGCGCTGACCAGTTCATTATGTTTCGAAAATGCGTTTTACCGAGTCATTGTTCAAATCGACTAACACCGTTTCTGGAAGATTGTGATAAGAATATTGTTGTTCTATCTTGCCAGGTTTTCAAGCAGAGAAACATTTGTTTGGAGAGGTAGTATATATCTTCCATAGGAAGATTTCATCATTGTTTGGTTGGCCTTTCGAGGCTTTCGCGGATTTGGCATTTCAAAAGGTCTCTGGGAGTTAGTTTTGAGTGCATGCATTGGCTTTGAATTTGGTTCAGAGTTTTGTCATGGTCTTTGTCCTTAGTTTTGGTTTCCGATCTTTTCGGGTGTTTAAGTTGTGTTCTTATGTTGTTCTTTTTGTTTTCCTTGGTTAGGGTTATGTCTTAGGAGAAATTTTATCTTCCTTTGGCTATGTTTCCGGGATTGTGTCTACACCCACAGGTTATGTATTTCAACCTATATTTCAACATGTATTTCAACTAGTTTTTAATAGAAATCAGATGACAAAAAAAAAAAAAAAATGACCAAGAGCTTTATGCCCTCCTAACAATACACAAACATATACCCATTCGTACCTTGTAACAACATATATTTTCCAAACATGAAAATTATAAAAATCAGTCTGCTTATTATTTATATCGAAACCATCACAAAGCGCCGAAAATTAGACAACATAATATCAAGAACTTTAAACTGGCAAAGAAAATTAATATTTGATCCAGCTCATGAATGAGGGACATGAGAATGGAATTACTTGTCGTAGGATTTTCGCACTACGGAATCTTCATAAAGGTACCAACTGAAATCCAGTTAAACCCAAAAATTATTGAGATAAATACATGGAGTATTCTTGGTTTTTTCTTCAGAAAGAGAAGAAAACGCAACACACGGTCATAAACTACATGTGGATTATGCTTTTGCGATTCGCCTCAGAGAGTTGATATGATAAGGAGAACAGTCTTTTCTAGGACTAAATGATTGTCATAACTGCATGTGTAGTGTATAAAATTGAGAAAAGATGGAGAAAAAAACCTTAGTCTCAGTGTGTGAAACATAAGAGCACATATCAGCCATACAAGAATTTAGGCACTCTAACATGACATGTTTATTGGTCTTTCCATCAAGAATCTACTACAACCCATTATGCAGAAAAACTTTAACAGCCAACTTACCATTCTTGAAACTGATTTTCCTATTTCCACCAGTATAATTGTATCAAAGTTGGTCTACATTTCATGTTAAGATCAAATTTCTTCTAAATTTCATGTCACGATCAAATTTCTTCTGAGATATGGATCAAATTTCATAATTCGTAGTTTAGGATAAAACCTGAAAGAAATACAATTTTTTTTGGAAAAACAATATATTTCCCCACGAGAACTATGACATAACGATATATAGAGCCCAAACTTTACCCTCTTTACAGACATCCCTAAGAAGAAAGTTCCAAACATATATCTCCGTCAATACAAAGTTAAATGCATATATCTCCACCAATACAAAGTTAAATGCATATATACCCACTGCCACGGTTTTTATTGGTTTACTTTTTACAAATTAACACTTAACCATTCCAAAATATTATTAACCGGATAAAAACCGGATTATGACCCGATTAGGATCTGATTACTATGCAAAAACGACTAAAACCGAACCCATGTTCTTATTTTCCCCAAATCGAAAATCCCTAAATATTTCAACTAATAAACTAGATCCGATTTCAATTAATCCCAAATCGATAACCCTAGAAGAAGCTTAATTAAACCCTAGAAGCTTCTAACGAGCTATAGAGGTCTTCGCAGTTGAAGATTCTCCCGTGTCGATTCGAATCCGATTTTAGGTAAGCTTCCTTCGTATTGGAATCGATATTTGAGAACCCTTAATCGAAATCACATACCTTTCTTCATCTTCCTTAAAGTCAAATCCTTATATTGGAGACCAAATCATCGAAATTTTGTGATTTTACTGTTTTTCTGTGTCCTTTGTATTTGTGGGTTTTTGAGGAACTTGTCTATACTCTGTCACACAGTCTGCGTTTGGTTGAAAGGCAAGAGATTGACGTTTGCTTTTTTTTTCTGGAGATTTAATGGCACCTTCTGTTTTGATTATTGCTCTTGTATCATAGAAGCTTCTCAGGAGATTTAATGGCACCAGTCAATGGAGGATCACGACGATCTTCTCCGGCGGAAATTCATGGAGTTCCCATATGTCTCGGCGACCCGAAAGAAGCTTATGGTCGATCTCATGTCGACGGTGGAAGATCGCCTCCATCGCAACTCCTCCCTTGTAGCCTCCCTCCAGTTCTCATACTATTGCTGAAATATGCGATGATTATCGTCTTTAATATATGGAATTTGGCATGGAGATCGATTTTAGGGTTCTTAGAATTTCAAATTTTTGATTTGGGAATTTGATGGGATTTGGGGATATATTGGATGGATATACGGGTCGGGTTAGAACGGGTTCGGATTTTTTAAAATGGATCGGGTTTTAATCTCAATTGGATTTTCTGATTCGGTTAACTAACGGTTTTATCGGTTTGGTGTCGGGTTAATAGCGAAACCAATCTAAATCGACATTGGTGGAGATATAGGTATTTAACTTTGTATTGGTGGAGATATATGTTTGGAACTTTCGTCTCAGGGATGTCTGTAAAGAAGGTAAAATTTGGGCTATATATATCATTATTTCATAGTTCGAAATAGACAGTTTTCCCTTTTTTTTTAAAAATCGAAATACAGAGAACTTGGTCGTCTAGTAATTACAAAATATAAAATCTAAAAATTGTTTCACAATACTTCAACACACTAAATTGTATGAATACATTCTCTGTTTCAACTCAGAAAATGATGTTTTCGATACGATGCATTGCCAAAGCGTAAACAGATCTTTTATGACCTTGATACGAAGAAGAGTATCTGAACGCCAAAGGACACTAACCTTTCCACCGGGAATACATTGATTGATGCAGAGATTTGTCCCAAGCACCAAAGTCAAAGTTGTGCTAGAAACCATCACAAAACCCGAATAAGACATGATTCTCTTACATCTTGCTTTCCTTGAAACTAAGATCGATTGAGGAGTTTCTTAACATGTTCTTGTTGTTATGCCTGTTTTGGTCCATGCCATATACAGAAGCAGTAAAACATCATATTAGTAAAATTTATAAAATCTATCGCACATAGTGATTGTCGTTATTTCTAAAACTCTATTACCACAACATAGTCAAAGAAGTAACAATAATTGAAACAAAAAAAAATGCTAAAAGCTCCAAAGGCACATCCTGTAACCCTTGACCAGAACCATCTGAACCATTCTAACACACATAGCATCATTTAATCCAATTGAAAAGAAAGATAAGAAATTAAACCTTGAAGAATTTGCATCAAATTGAGGCTCTAGTTTAAAAACAAAGCTAACTCTAGTAAAGCTCCTCCCCATCTCGTCAGGCTCTACAAATTCAAAATTCGTTCAATTGTAGAGAGGGAATAATATTCGATTTCCTCCATTGAATCACAAGCAAAGCCCAACTGGTAGAAAATCGACAAGAAGAAAGGATCTTTACAATTAAATACATTCTCTGTTTCAACAAACAATGAAGACATTGAATCACAAACAAAGCAAACTGGTAGAAAATCGACAAGAATAAAGGATCCGAAGAACAAGTTTGCTACAACTTAAAGGTATGTTATTTATTTTTCAAAGGAAGAAGGAAATTGGGGTGATTATGATGAATTTGAATATATTAATGTTGCGTTTTTGATCGTGTTTCTTAGGGAATCAAAATGCAGGCCGGCCATGGGAGAAGTCAAAAAGCTTACCTAACTGTGTATACTCTTCGGTAAAATCATGCTTTCTCCCATGTTTTTCATTTCAAATCCCTTCATCGCCATTAATCTTAACATGTTACAATGATTGTTAATTGTACAAGAGTGAGAATCTCACTGTGAGATCCACAACTACCAGAAGAGCAGATTTGTTCAACTTCCATTGTCTTCATTGTTTGTTCATCAACGAATACTTATATTTTAATTCCTTGGTAGTTTTGATGATCATGACTGTTATTGGAGCAAATTATTATTCCCAGGGCTTTACTTGGTTCGCACGGGCTACTTCCTTTGAGCTTATTATCTAATGTTAATTTGGGATGTTATTAGTTCTCTAAAAACAACACTTTTCAAATTCTAATAGTAAGCAATGTAACAAAAAAAATGTATATGCTCAAGGCTAATCATCATCATTTTTATTCTTTTCCATGAACTCTCCGACTAATTCTTTAGCATCAAAACGGTTAAATTGCAAAAGGATAGTAATATCCATGAGACTAAAAGACCATTGCTTGAAACAAGTGTTACATACTTTAACGAAGAAGAGGTATTGTTCTTATAAACCCGGAACCTTTTGAGAATTGGATAAAAACAAATGATCAATGAAAAATACTGACCTGTAAAGCATCTAAACTGGGAAGGTTAGAGAATTGTATAAGAACAGGTCTTGTGCTCTTCTTCTAGACAAATGCTGCATAACCGGTTTAGCCTATGCGAAGCATGGGCCTTAATAGTAGTTATGGCTTTGATTGGTAGCATAAGTTACCATTGATTTAGTTTGAGTTGAGAATCTAATTCATTAATAACTCAAAAATGTTATCAATCATGAATCAAACTAAAATTTTAGAATTTGAGTTTGAGTTATAATAAGTTATTGTTGATTTACCATCTTGAGTTATGTCATTTGTAAAATTAGCAACTCAAAAGTTAACCCTAAATTATGGAAAATGTGATGAATTAGATGTTAGTTTTCTTTTCTTTTTTTGTATTTCCAACTATGCTTTTTTTTGGGTGGTAATTCCATTTTAAATTATTCCAACACAGAAAATAACAATTCCAATAATTCCAACTAGATATTGTCTTAATTTTGTATGAAATTGGTTAAAGATTTTTTATTCAAACAATTTTTTCCTATTATCTTAATTATTGATCTTATTTTATTTTGTATTTTCGTTTTTAAAACTTTAAAAATGTATGCTGTTAGTTTTTTTTATTAATGTTACAATTCTTTATGGTTTATATTTAAATTAGTATTATTTTAAATTTAGTTTACTTTTAATAACGCATACTATAATTCATAAAACATAAAAATTACCGGTCAATTATATTAATAAGAATGAATATTTTTACATCAAATTATATCATGCAACTCAACTTTAATACCACATGCTATCCGTGGGACCCAAATTCAAGATGTCTTTTTATCAAATAAAATTCTCAGCTTTATAAAATTAAAAAAAAAAAAAAAAGTGTCATTTGTTCTCGAAGAAAATCCCAGCTTTACAGATACCATCATGATGATCTTTAATCCAAACAATGCCTTTCTTCCTTACGAATCCTTCGTCTCTGATTCAACACTTTACTTACAGGTACTTCAATTTTTACTCCTTACACTGAATTTTTTTTTCTCTGTATATGAATTCCAATCCAAACTATTAGATTTGTCTCAGTCATATATATTGAAGAAGCCTCTGATTTTTCATTTCGTTTTGAAAAATGAATGCGTTTGGATTTGGATGTATGTATTGGAATGTTTTCTTTGTTTTTCACTATTTGATTGGGATAAAAAAGGGTTTAGAATCTAGAATAAATGTGATTGGTGGTTTCTTTGATGAGCAATGAATGATATAGTTATTTCTTCTGTAAATTACAAACAAAATAAAGGCGTTAATGTTGATAGTGAAATGGAATGATTGAATTTACTTGGTCCACTTTAAATATCTCTAAACATTTGTGGTTTAAAATTCTTTTATTTCTAAATCACCAATCAATTCATAACAGCTTCATCATGAGTATTTATGTCGCAGAAACAGTGCTTTTTTACCTATGGGAAGAAGAAAGAAAAACAACACAAACTCCTTTTCTATTTCTGTACCCTTTTAACTTTTATTTAACTTAAAAAAGTTTTTCAATGTTGATTCTTCTATTTTCCATCTCAAAGATTCTGTTCACCACCGATCTGTTTCCTCCTCGTATGATGAGACCCACATTCGCTTAATCCCAAAGATTATTGGGCCTCGGAAGGTTACCGACCCATTGCTCTCTGCAACGTGTTTTACAAGATTGTGGCCAAGATCCTTACCAAACGTTTGCAACGAGTCCTTTCAATGCTTATTTTCGAAAATCAGACCGCATTTGTATCAGGAAGACTTATCACGGACAATATCCTTATCACCCACGAGATGCTACTTCATGCGTACCTCTAAAGCTACAAAACGTGGTGCTATGGCGGTCAAAACTGATATGAGCAAAGCATATGTTAGAATTGAATGGAGATTCCTAAGAGCTGTTTTAGAAAAGATGGATTTCCATAGCATTTAGATTGGATGGCTTATGGAATGCGTTATGTCGGTCTCCTACTCCTTCCTCATAAATGGTGCTCCACAGAGCAAAGTTAAACCTACGAGAGGACTCCACCAGGGCGATTCCCTTTCCCCGAGTCTCTTCATCTGTGTACAGAAGTTCTTTCTGATCTTTGTCGTAAAGCTCAACTTGATGGTACTTTACCGTGGGTCCGAGTGGCAAGACATAGTCCTCCGGTTAATCGTCTCCTCTTTGCAGATGATACTATGTTTTTTTGCCGATCTGATTCGGTTAGTTGTCAAGCTCTTGCAAGAATTCTATCAAAATACGAAGCATTGTCGGGCCAGAGCATTAACTTGGTAAAGTCTTCTTTGACTTTCTCTTCTAAGACGCCAAGAAGTCAGTGATCCAGAGCTATGTGGCAACTACATATCCGTAATGAAGGTGGCACAGGGAAATATTTAGGAGTTCTAGAGAACTTTGGGAGTAAAAAACGAGATATTTTTGCTGAACTTGTTGATAAGATCCGCCAACGTTCTCACAGTTGGTCGACACGATTCCTTTCTACAGCTGGGAAAGAGACGCTCCTAAAATCAGTGCTAGCTTCTATGCCATCTTACTCTATGTCATGCTTCAAGCTCCCCTCCTCCCTCTGTAAGCAAATCCAATCTATTCTTTGCAGATTTTGGTGGGACTCGACACCTGGTATTCGTAAAATGAGCTGGATCTCGTGGTCTAAACTCACTATACCAAAAAATGCTGGTGGTTTGGGTTTCAGAGAGATCAAAGCGTTCAACGACTCTCTCTTAGCTAGGATTGGCTGGAGAATCATTAGCAAACCAAATACTCTCTTAGCTAGAGTTCTTTTGGGCAAATATTGTTACAATTCCTCCTTTATGGAGTGCACAATGTCTTCGAACCCCTCTCATGGATGGAGAAGCATTCTAGCTGGTCGAGAAGTACTCAAGAAAGGGTTGGGATAGTGTATAGGTAATGGTAAAAGCATTCGGCTATGGTCAGAATCATGGCTTTCCCTTGACCAACCGACACGGCCTTTTGGTCCTCAACCTGCTAACTCGGAGTTAGCATTGGTCGCAGATCTGCTACATCCGGTTACTAACAATTGAGACTGGGAGAAGATCCATAATCTGTTGCCGATGCATGAGAAACAGATTATACTCCTCTTTTTAAGCTCCTCAAACCGTTTGGATGCTCTAATTTGGCTTCACTCAAAGAAAGGGGTATACACTTCGAAATCAGGCTACGTTCTCTTGACTCTATCGGAAGTACCTTCTGCCCATATAACTTTCAATTGGCAATCAAACATATGGAAGCTAAAGACCATCCCAAAAATGAAGCATCTGTTGTGGAAAGCAGCAGTTGGTGCCTTACCAGTCGGTGAGCAACTTATTAAACACGGCATACAGAGCAAACATACCTGCAAACGATGTAGAGCTACGGAAACAATACTACATGTCTTCAGAGATTGTACATTGCCCAACAAGTGTGGAGCTCAGCTCTTTTGAACCGTAATCTAAGCACTTTTGGTGATTCTTTACTTGATTTTCTTCTTGAGGCCAAAAGAACTATGTGTCTTCCACCTTCGGGAATTGCCGAAGCTCAATTATTCCTTGGATTTGTTGGTACCTCTGGATTGCAAGGAACAATGAAATCTTCTCTGACAGACATTTCTCAGTGACTGAAGTCCTCCTCAAAGCTACGATTGAGGAAAAATCTTGGCAATCGGCGCAACACCACCTCCGGAAACAAAATCAACCACCTTAGGTTACTCTATCTCTTGAAAAACAAAGCATGTGATTCTCTTGCTACACAGATGGGGCCTGGGATCCCTCGACACAATTATGTGGTATTGGTTAGGTGATAACGTCTAACTCTAACCCCGAGATCTCCTTCTCGGGCTCGAGCTCAAGACCTTCCACCTCTTTGCCTCTGGTTGCTGATGCCTTAGCAGTTCTTGCTATTCTTACCTCAGCGGTCGCCAATGGATGTTATGATGTGCAAGTTTTTTCGGACAATACCACTATTGTCCACCTTCTCCGCTCCGGTGAATCACACAATGAGATCTTCTTCATTTTGTGTGATATCCGAACCCTTTTACCTTTACTTAATTCCTTTTTAATAGGATACATCCCACGTTTGGAAAATTTAGTGGCTGACTCACTAGCCAAAGAGGCTCTCCGAGTTCTCAACTTTGTCTGATTTCATTAGATGAATAAAATGTTTTGACAAAAAAAAAAATGGATTTTACTATATAACCTAGTTAAGTTATTGTTTGATGGATTCTGTTGAAAATTATTAATGGTGGTAAAGAAGAAGGAATCTAGTTTGATCTTGCTCCCCATAACAAGCAATGGTTAGAGAAATGAAATGTGAAAAAAAAAAAACATTATTAGAATGAAAAAGTAAGAACAAGTGGGGACACATTAGGGGGCCTTGTGTTAACAGAAAACCAGGAGAAGCATACATTTCTTGCTTTATCTATCTGTAAGGATGATCTATTACATGATTCTTTGACAGTGTTTTTACATGTGTGTCAGATATTTTATTCACCAAACTTTATTCCTCTGCCATTACCATCTGCAAAAGAAAGAAAGAAAAAGCTTATGTAACTCCCACCCAACAATATAACATGCCATACCACATGTATTTGCAGTTTCACTCAACATTCTTGAGTAAGATCTGGGGCTTCTTTGCTGGCATTTTTTCTCTTTTGGTATTATTGTGAACCCTTTTGGTTCTTGCATTTAAATTTGTGATGATTATTTGTTTTGGAAAAGTAGGTTTCTCATTCAATTTAATCAGAAGTTGCTCTGATAAGAGTTTTTTGTTTTTTTCCTGCCAGATGGATGATAATAAGCAAAATGCATCTTGAGATTTAGATTTAGTCATATCTACGGAGATTGACTGTGTTGTTGCTCTGTGGTTTTTATAAGAGCAACCACCATGTCCATGGGAGATGAGAAACAGTGTGAGATGTGGAACAGGATGTTGCTATTTGGTTTGCTTATTAGGAGAATATTTGATGAGGAGAAGGGTAAGCTTCTTCAGAGGCTTGAGGATGCCAATAGTGAAATTATAGAGTTGAAGAAAATGAGAAATGAAGATGCAAAAGCGAACGAGAAGGTAGTTAGCATAATCGCGTCTCAAAAACAGAATTGGTTAAAGGAGAGGCACAAATCAAGGCTGCAGATTGAAGCTCTGATGAAGGAACTAAGGAACATGGAGAAGAGGAGGAGAAAAAGCTTATCGGAGTTGCAAGAAAGATTAAAAGAAAAGGAAGGCGTTGTGCAATCTAAAGATAAGGCAATGGAAGAGGAGAAGCGTAAATGCGAAAAGTTAGAGGAAAAGCTGGCCAGAGCAGAAAAAGAAGTTCAAGATTTAAGGGAAACGCAAGAGAGAGATGTGCAAGAACATTCGTCTGAGCTATGGAAGCAAAAGAAGACATTCCTTGAGCTTGCTTCTAGCCAGAGACAACTTGACGCTGAACTGAGCCGTGCAAATAAGCAGATCGAGGCTAAAAGACATGAACTTGAAGACTTGTCGTTAGAAATCATTAAGATGCGGAAAGACTTGGAACAGAAAGATAGGATCTTGGCAGTGATGATGAAAAAGTCAAAACTGGACATGACCGAGAAGCAGACATTGCTTAAGGAGGCTAAAACGAAGCAAGATGAAGACGAAGCAAAGAAACTGAGAACGAATTCAAAATCAAGAAAACACGAGAGACGGTCACTAAGAAGCATGTTTGCTTTTGAAGCCACAGGTAAGCCTAAAACCAACAGTGTGGGTTCCATTACTCACATTGAACATCTGGAGTTGAATAAAGATCCTGATGTCGTCCCAGAAATCATGGATTCCTACTCTATTGGTGATCTCAATGAACTAGGTACGTTCTAGTCATTTATAGTTTCTGTTTCAAATTTGAATTGATTCTGAATCTCCCTTGGTGCATTTCGAAGGAGTCGATGGAATTGCAAAGAAGCATGAGAATTTGATCTTTGGAGAGGAAGAACGTTGTATTAGAGTGATAGGGAAGAGGCAAGAGATAGAGTTAGGGGATTATGCAGAGCAGATGAAACTAAAAGATGAAAAGGTCGAAGCTTTATGTTGGCATCTGATGAACTCTGAGTTAGAATCAAAGCGGTTGAGATCTTATATTGAAGGACTGAGTCAAGAAATGTCACAGTTAAGACACAATAACACAAAACTGGAAGGCCTGGTAAGTCGAAGAGGGGAAGAATCGGTCTTTCTGAAGAAACAGCAATTCAAGACACAGTTAAAAAGCTTGATGTCCCACAAGAACAATACGAGTTGTAGAAGAAAGAACACAAAAACAGAACCACGAGGAGAGCAAGAAAGAGAAATCCAATCAAGGGAAGGTTCTCAGGAAAATACGACCGAGAAAGGTAGAGAATCATATTCTCCTGATGAATTGAGACATTTAACTTTAAAGGCTGCTCAATCTGATGCTGAAGAAGAATTTGAAAAGGAAAGACTCTTACCGGATAATGAGTTTAGCAAAAGAGAAAAGGCGAATGGTAAGGAGAGTGAGAGCCTAGAAAAGCCATCAAGCACAAGCAATCCACCTTGGCGAATGGATCTTCATGCTCTTGGAGTTTCATTCAAGCTCAAAAGGCTGAGACAACAGCTGATGATGCTTGAGAGATATATTGGGAAACAAGAGAGCCAAGAGATTGACAAAAGCAGCAGTGATACCGGTAAAAGGGCTTTGTTATTGCTCATTACATTGCTCAACAAACAAGTTACTAGGTATCAGTCACTACAAGAGAAGATTGATGATTTGTGCAAAAGAATGGTAAGCAATCACTTTCTCATATCAATTACATCACTGTCTCTGTTAACATAAACTGATTATTTTCGTGAAAACCGTTATATATAGCATGTGAATGATCCAGAGAAGATTAGCGGAAAAACCGAAGCAAATGGGGAGACCAAAACATCACTAGAGCACTTCTTAGATGAGACATTTCAGCTGCAAAGATACATAGTTGCAACAGGACAGAAACTAATGGAAATCCAATCGAAGATTGCTTCTGGCTTTGTCGAGGTTCTAGTAGGCTTAATCACTACTGAATCCTCCACTTCTAGTAGCAGCTTTGATCCAGAACGTTTTGCAGAAAGCATCAAAAGTCTGTTTCAGGAAGTGCAGAGAGGGCTTGAGGTTAGGATATCTCGAATCATAGGTGATCTTGAAGGGACATTAGCTCGTGAAGGAATGATACATTTGAAGCGACGGGGCTACATGGAGCAAGAGTATGAGAAGCCACAAAATGTGTAAATTCTTTGCAATCCCTGTTAAGTTTCTTGAGGTATATGAGAACATCTAGGTTATGTATATAGAAATTCACTTATTATATATACAGGGATAAACTTCTACAATCTGTGGAATCGTTTTTCAGCTTTCTTCTCAATATAGAGACATTGTTTCATCATCTTTATTGAAACATTGTCAATTTCAGAGAGATTTGGAGCTAAAAATCCTGCATTACTCAATATGTATGTTCTAATAGAAGAAAGTAGAGATGCTCAATCCGGTTATTGGTTTGGTTTACTGATCGGAAGTTCGGTTTGGTATCGGTTAGATAAATTGAAAAGCCCTATATAAAAGGTACCACAAGAGTATGGGCTAAGAAAAGGATGGGGCTTAAATTGGATGTATCTGTCGCTTTTGGAAGTGATAGTAAAAAGCATTTGCATGTGTTTTTTGCTTTGCCTCTTATTATATTGTTAAAGCTTCAAACATTCAATCTACAATGTTTGGTAGTCAAGTCTTGTGTAATATCTTCTTAAGATAAGATTCTATTATATATGAAATTTATAAGAACATAGATATTTGATAGATTTACAATTTATGACTATTCTAGCAATATTGAGATAATAGTCGATCAATTTTATTTTTTCCAATTAATTTTCTTAGGAACTCATAAACATTGAGGTAACATAAAACAAAGAAGAATTAAATATAAACATGTTTATGTCCGAAATTTATAAAAAAATTTCTTTAGTTTAGATCTCTTCGGATATTCTAATTTCTCAGAAAAATCAAAATCACTTTTAAAAATATGTACTTTTGTTAGGATAGCAAGAAATTTTTTCTCCCACTACATTTTAACACTTCACGTTTCGTAAACGCAATCCAATTGCTTTATGATCAAAAACTAAAAAGCACACAAGTGCCAAAAGGTAAAAGAGGCCTTCGTTATGGTTATCTTTATAATTCACCTTTACTGTTTTTTCTATTTCTCAATGGTTGCATAGAATTTCATATTCTATCAAGTGTTATCTTATATCAAAGTTGAGAGAAGAAAGTAACATTCGACTAATGTGAGTGGCCTCTCAATTCTCATAACCTAAGTACCTAACATGTTAAAATCAGAGCAGTCCTCAATCCTCATCTTACCAACGTGACTTACTTTTATTTTTATACTTTTTTCTTATAACAAGCGATCCCACGCATAACTCTATACTGATCTCTAGAGCATGTGGAACGTCGGATTTATTTGTCATTTAAAACATTTACAATAGTCAATCATATTGAAATCGCAGTGAAAAGTCTCAAGCTATAGTCTCCAACTATAAGTCATACTTTGTGATATCAACTAATAAAAATGTTTTAATTATAAGTCGAAAATAGTTTCGCACTTCTCTCTCTTCAATATTTTTTCTCCTCCTTATCTTCTCTTTAGCTTTCGATTTTTTTTTGCTGGTGACTGGCGTCTGAAATTTTCTTTAGCGTCGGTGCCAGTCTTTATCCTTCTTTATCTTTCGTTTGTCTCTGTTCTCAACGCTTTCTTTTTCATTTTGGATGTGATGGAAGAATCGACTAGATAAAGTTTAGATTGATGCGGGAGCGGCCTAAGTTTTCAGATCTAGACGGGTTTAGGTTGCTTTGAAATTGGAGGCACCAAATATGTATGGTTGATGGTGCGGCTCATCCGCAAACGCCTCAGATTTCGAAGATCTCAACCTAGATCTAAAAGCTGGATATGTTCATTTCGTTGGTTCTGAGCAGTTTGCCGATTTGCCAGAGTACTTTGGTCTTCGATAACGTCTCTCTAAGACGGTTGTATCGGTTCCGACCAGGCTGTCTCTCTCTGGTTTCGATTTTGTTTTCTTGTAACAGCTCTCGTCGTCCTCGACTGGATCATCTCCTTCATGAGAAAGTGCATAGTTTGGCTGAAATATGGTGTATTGTGTCTAAGCTTGCAGGTTTCTTTTCTTCATCGGTAGAAGTCTCTTTGGATTCTCTTTGGTTTGATCTTTTATCGTTATCAGTTTTTTGGGATCGGTGCTACCCGAGTTGGATCCATTCCGCTCCTTGTTTCTACTTAATAGATGTGATCGAGATCTGGTTTATTCAAAAGGCTTATTGTAAGTTCCAAAATTTTGGAGATTAAACAACAAGACCTTGGTGTAACATCGTGAGACATAGAGATGTCAGACGGGCCGGCCGGCATCCATCTGGCCCGTCCCCAGCGGACATATTTATTTTTTTGAACCGCAGCGGGCCATCCCACTAGAACTGCGGTCCATATATTTATGTCCAGGCCGGCTCCGCTAAATCCGGTGGATTAACGGGACAGCCCGCGAGCTTATGTAATTGTTATAGAAATATTTTTAAAAATACCTCTTTTATGTTTATAAATTTGAAAATATCATATATATATATATATATTATTTTCTTAAACTAACTCTTTTTAATATAATCACACTTTTTATCTTTATTTATAATAAATATATAATATTTGATTACTCTTAAAATTAGAAATAATATACAAAATTAATGTTTATAAAGAACGAGTCAAATTAATTAATTTTCATAAGTTATTTTTAAAGAACATAACTTATGATACTCACTGAACGGATTAAACACCACTAAATTTTACGAGTTTGGGAATACAGAGACATTAAAGCACAAATTTACAATTTTTCGAGAGTTTTAAAAAACCCAATTCCTTATAGCCTTCCAAAGTGTTAACTATAATATAAATTCATCATTTCTATTTAACAATAAAGATATATTAGCCACGAATATTATAGTCTTTCAAATCATTAACTATATTGTAATTTTGATTAATTCATTTGTCATAGATATAAAATCTTTGAAATCGTTAGTCATCTAAATATAAGTTTAAAAAATATATATATTTAAGATAATATTAAAGATTAATTGTTTTAAGTTTTGTATTTTGTGGACCACCCGCAAGCCCTTGAATCTGCAATGGGTTGGCCCGCTAAGACCGCAGTCCTCAGCGGGTTAACCCGTAAGGCCCACTAATAAACGGGCCTAGAAAATCTTCAACCGTTGATCTCGAAGGGGTGAAAACCGACCCCAACAATTAGCTCTCAGCTCGGTAGTATTGGTGACGATAGTATCGAGTTTAAGAGCAGTTACCGAGATCAACACTTCGGGCCGAATGATGGGACCCTAAGTCGTTCTCGACAATATCACGGAGTTGTTTCTAACCGATGACACCGAGTTGTGTTATTATTTCGCCGAGGTTTTTTTTTTTTTTTTATACCACCGAGGTGTGAATGTCACCTAGGTATTTCTTGTTTGACATTGCCGAAATGAGAATATCACCTAGGTGTTTTTCGTTTTACGTTGCCGAAGTGAGAATGTCACCTAGGTGTTTGTCGCCGAAGTGAGAATGTCACCTTGGTATCACCCAGGCATTTTTTTGTGTGTGTGTTTGATGTTGCTGAAGTGAGAACGTTACCTAGGTGTTTGTATCTTCGTGAACCTGAAGTCCCGAAACTCTTTGTTGTGTGTTTTGATGGTTCGGTTTTCTTTGGCGCAGAGACATGGTTCATATGCCTTAACTTGGAGGTATCTCCGATCTGTTTATTGTACGCATCCTCGAAATAATATTTCACCAAAATATCGAACCGATGACTTTGGTGCCATGTTGGAAACATAGTGACCCTGATGACTTCGGTGCGACGTTGGAATCAAAGTGACCCCAATGACTTCGGTGCCGTGTTGGAGACATAGTGACCCCAATGACTTCGGTGCGGCGTTGGAACCAAAGTGACCCCAATGAATTCGGTGCCTTGTTGGAGACATAATGACCCAGATAACTTCGGTGCGGTATTGGAATCAAAGTGACCCCGATGACTTCGGTACCGCGTTGGAATCAAAGTGACCCCGAAGAGTTTGTATCGTTTAGCAAAGATCTTTAATGGCTCGAGAAGTGGGAGCATTTTTTGTCGTTTCCCGAGGATGGATGACATCGCTATTTGCTTTTTAAAGTCTATATAAACCCGAGATTTTCCTTCATTTTTCTCACAGCCTCACCTCTCCAAAATTCTCCAAGAAAGGTATTCCTCTTCTCTCTCTTCTCTCTCCTCTTTTTATTTAAGTCTTTAGCTATGGTTTTTCTTTGTTTACACCCCGCCGCCGAGCCGCTCAAATTCTCCAACCATTCTTTAAACAACTCCTCCGCCATCTTTGAATTTTCCGATCTATCTTCAAAGATCCCGATTTACCTTCGAAGAACTCGATCCATTTTTGAAGAACTCGATCCATTTTTGAAGATCCTGATTTTCTCTGAGTTTTGGGAGAAATTGACACTTTGCCTGACTCGATCCGCTATTTGTTGAATCATGATCTGTGGAACTATGTTTTCTGCAAGTCCTAACTGGTCTTTTTCTTACCCCCGAACCGTCGATCTCCAACGAGGTATCGTCTTTTCAAAAATTCAACCAAGCTGTTTCGACTATCCCCGAGGAGTTACATGATTCAGTAAGATTGGAGGTTGGCCCTTCGGACCCCGGTAGAAAAGTCTTCCACTCCCCCAAAATCGGAGAAACCAGAAATAGTATTGCGGATCAGACGGAGATCAGGGTTTTCTCTTTACCCGATGAAGCGGAGAAACTTCTTGCGAAAGCAGTAATTTGCGTCGAAGCCAAAGTTGAGCCCGAAGACTCGTTTTATGATACCGAAGTGGCTAGACGAGTGCTCAAACTTCTAGTGGGAGAAAGGTCTTTCAAACCAATATCGAAGAAGAGAAAACTCAAGAGGAAAAGCAACCCGATCCGCCTGGTTCTACTCTTTCGACTTTGGAAACACTCGAGAATTTAAGGCATCGGTTTAGTATCTTAGAGGAAGTCGAATTAGTTCTTCCTTCTTCGACTGGCCGAGCCGATCGTCCTCCACTTAATCACTTCACTTTGTATGAGAACTTCTTCTATCAATGCTTGTTGTGGTTCCCAATCCCTGGTCTTATTCTTTGGTTTCTATGGAGTCATAACCTTGCTCTTGCTCAAGTCAATACCTGAGGACTCCGTCATTTGATTGGTATATTAATCCGAAGTTACGAATGCGAAGTGGATATCGATGTCGATCATCTGACTTGCTTTTTAGAGTTCAGACGTCGTGGCAAGAAGGATTAGTTGAAGTACAGTATTTCTAACAAAGCCAAATGGAACATCATCGGAGGATTTCCAAGCAAGGACGAGTACTGGAAAGATTATGTCTTCACTAAACCAACACATTCCGGATCCACCAACACATCCTTGCTAATTTTAAGCTACATCTCGGATTGATTCGTACTTCAAACATTTTTCAAGACTTTAATCTTTGTCTTGTTTCTTTCTTTTGCAGTTCGTCATCTTCAACTTTCTTTGCCTTCCGACTTGTCTTCACTTCATAACGAACTCGCCTTTCGGAAGTGTAATTGGCAAAAGCATTTCAATTTTCAAAGAGTTGAAAGAGTCCGAGCCTTTTTGACAATCAATCGATGGATCCATTGTCTTCTTCTAACTCTTCAGGTGAAATTATGGGTAGGCCAACATTTCGTGAGAGAGCTGCAGCTAAGCTAAGGCCGAAGCCGAGGCCGAAGCTCTTAAGAAGGCAAAGCAAATCGAGGCATCTACTCGGTCTCAGGTTCCAATTTCGACAACTAGTGTCCCCCTGTCATCGAGCCGAAGACTGCAATCGATGATCTCCCTAAGTTTTCTACGAATGCCTCGGACTCACGAGCAATTTTCTTAGGGCTTCGTCCTCCCGAGTCGATCCTTGCTCAACACAAGGACAAGGATAAAGGGACATCAAGCCGTAAGAGACCGGCTGCTAAAGCTGATAAAGGGAAACATGTCGCTGAAAATAATCTCCCGAAGAGACAGAGACGCCTCGCACCAGTTCGTACTATCTCCGAACAAATGCCTCCCCCCTTAGTGCCGGCTTCTTCTGCCGCGACTAGCAGGTTCTACAATGACGCTGTAGCTTTGGCGTTTCACCTTTCCTAGATGACTTATCCCAATGAGCATTTTCCTCCTCCGAATACACTGTTCAAAGACAAAGCTTATGCCGAGATATCTCTTTGGGGTGCCAAGGTATAATTCGTCGGGTTTTCTTGTACTTTTTGCGTGATTATCTTAAGGTTTTAACCAATGTCTTTGTTGCATTTCTTCGCGCATATCAACAAGATGGTTTTTGGTTATGACTCGGATGTGCGGAAGGAAAGACACCGCATTGAGGACCCAAGGAAAAAGGCCGTAGAGTTTAAGGCACAGCTTGATGCAGCAGAGAGCATCATGCCAAACAGGAACGAGCCGCTAAGCGGATCACTAATTTGGAGGCCGAGGTGCAATTCATCTCCAAGAAACGTAAAGAAACTGAGGATCAAAATTTGGTTCTGGAACCGGCTAGAGCTCGCTGCAAAGCCAAGATAGCCGAGTTAACGAGGATGATGGAAGCGACAATTAAGCTTTGCGATGTTAATTTGAAATGAGCTGTTACCGAGGCGAGACGCGAGATGGCGGCCGAGTTTCAAGAGAAAGTCGGTCCAGCTAGAGACAAGATGGCCGAGTTGGATGGAGGACATGCTCGACCTCGCGCAAGTGGAAGGAAATATCGAACTCCTCGGGCTGCTTCAAAGCTCGGAACCTCCATCACTCGTGGCCAAAGTAGAGAAACTATCCAGGCAAAAAGAGGCGTTAGAAGGTGCTCACGAGAAGTTTGCAGCTCTCGTGGTTCAGCTGGAGAAAGACTTGGAGGTTTCCCCCGTTTCTTCTAACATTTTAGATGAGCTCAATGACGAATAACCAATCGAAGTAGCCGCTGCCACCGTTGGAGTTCGCGATTTTTTAGGTTCGAATAAAGGTATATACCTGGAATAGTCGAGTTTGATTCCGGAAAGGTATCCATGGACCCGACTTCCTCGGATTCAAGCGCTGGTGATCCGTCGATGACGAGTGCTCTCGATCCTATCCTTAAGAAGATCCCCGAGCTTTCTGTTGAGAAGACTACTGAGACTTCTGCGGATATTGCCGAGGAGAATGTTGAGAACGCTGACGAAGTGCTTGATATTGTTGAAGATTGCCAGATTCTTCAGGATGTCGCCGAGGCCGATACGTCGAAGATTACCGAAGATAAGGAAGAGGCAGAAGCCAAGAAGACTGACTCTTAGCTTCTCTTTGATCGCTTACCTCCTGAATTTTATGCTTTTGTTTTGAACTTACTTTTGACTTGGTGCCTGGACGGCTTTATCCATTTTTATTTGGAACTTGACTTTCGTTTTTGTTGTCTGAATGACTTTATCCGTTCTATGATTTTTCACCTTGTATCAAAGATGATCTTCATCTGATGCAAGACATTTTAATGAACTCGGCTTTTGATCTAAGTGTTCCGTTTTGCGTATAGATCTTATCGTCAAGTATTTTTGAACTTGGGATGTAGTGAAATGTTTAGATTGTGGATGTGTATGATTTTGTTTAGACCAGTGACGTGTTACTAGGTTTCCGTAAAACAAATTTATGTATCTCATACTTTAGACAATATTTGCCAAGTACTTCGTTCGTGAGATGTCGCGACCAACGATTCGTTTGTTGGGTTTTAGATGAATATTTCGGTTTACGGATACGTTACCGTAAATATATCCGCTCCGACAATGGTCATATTCAGTTGTTAAGTTTAAGATAAACATTTTGGTTTACGGATACGTTACCGTAAACATATCCGCTCCGACAATGGACATAGACATTTATATAGCACGTTTTTAATCCTGAGAAGGATGTAATGATTTATCCTTAAAGGATGTAGTAGTTCATTTATGTGGCCAGCAACAACGAGAGTGAAAATGAGATGTCTGTTTAGTTAAGACTTTGAATCATCTGTAAAGGATGTGAGTGAGATGGCTGTTTTGTTAAGGCTTTTGTAATCCGTAAAGGATGTGATTGGGATGTCTATTTTGTTAAGGCTTTAGTAATCCGTAAAGGATGTGATTTGAAGATCTCAGCTTCGAAAAGATTGCTCTAATTAGACATAGAGTCTATTATAGAGATGGGAGTATACGAGTATACGTACCCACTCCCCCACCCTTTTTTTAAGGAAGGGGGCAGCTGAACCCATATGAAGACGAGAAGCCTACGTACATTTTGTAGGGATCAAGCCACTCCGTAGTTCATGTAAAGTACCTCAATGATAATACTTCTTTAGATGCATCGCATTCCACGATCTTGGTACTTGAACATCAGACAAGTTGGCGAGTTCGTATACTCCGGGTCATATCACTTTTTGACCTTGTAGGGTCCTTCCCAGTTAGCCCCGAGTTTACCGGCGTTCCGTTCTCCTGTATTCTTAAAAACCTTTCGTAGGACTAAGTCTCCTTTGTAGAACTTTCGATTTCGTACATGAGAGTTATAGTACTTTGCTGCTGCATTCTGGTAATTCTGAATTCGGATCAAAACTTGATCCCGCCTTTCATTGATCAAGTCCAACTCATCAAACATCAATAAGTGATTGAGCCCTTCTTGTTCTGGGAGAAGTCTTCGGTGGACTCCTGGAAAATGTATCTCCGGTGGAATGACACATTCTGTCTCGTAGACGAGAGCGAATGGAGTTTCTTTGGTTACTCATCGTGGTGTTGTCCTATGAGACCACAATACTTCTTCCAGTTCGTCAGTTCACCGTCCTTTCTTTTCGTCAAGACGCTTTTTTAGACCATCGAGAATTGTCTTATTTACTGCTTCTGCCTGGCCATTTCCTTGTGGATATCTCAAGGTGGATTTGCTAAGTCGGATTTCTTCTCGCAGAAAGTTTCGAACCTTGTGGAGATGAACTGCGAACCATTATCAGTAATGATCTCGTATGGAACTCCATGTCGGCATATGATATTTTTCCATACGAAACTCTCGACTTGTGTGTCCTTGATACTGGCGTAAGAATCTACCTCCATCCACTTCGAAAAATAGTCCATCAAGACTAGTAAGATTCGTTTCTGCTTCGAAGGATGTAAAGGTCCAACAATATCCATGGATCATCTCATGAACGGATAAGGTGATGATATTGAGGAAAGCATCTCGGTTGGTTGATGAATCATTGGTGCATGACGCTGACACTTCTCACATCTAGCAAAGAACTTCTCGCAATCTTGTATCATAGTTGGCCAATAATAACAGTGTCGTTTGATTTTTATCGCCAAATCTCATCCTCCTGAATGGTTACCATTGGAACCACTATGGACTTCCTCCATGATTGTTCTTGCCTCTTTTTCTTCAACGCATGCGAGTAATGGTCTCGAGAATCTCCACTTGAAAACATTCCCATCGAGCAAGATGTAACGAGCCGCTTGTGCCTGAAGCTTATGAGCGACCCACTTGTCAAAAGATAAGATACCATCGCAGATGTATCCTCGGATGTCATCGAGCCACCCTTTGTCGCAGCCGTATTTCATTTCCTGTGACGTTTCATCCATCTTGACTACTTTATTTTTGTGAAGGGGGTTGACGTTGGGAGAGAGGGGGATGGAATCCTCATCCATGGCCATTGCTTCCTCTTTAAAATTTGCGGGATTTTCATCCTCGTCGACTGCGTCTATTTGCGTTTGTGATTCGGGTCTTTTATCTGCCGTGTATGTCTCATCTTGGACCATTGAATTGTTGTTTATGGCTTCTTGTCCTTCGACATCGGCCTCAGCGATGTCTAGTGCACTGAGTTTCTCCCTTGCTTTCTTGGCGGCTTGAGATCGAGTAACTACACTCACTGTTTCTGAAAGAGTGATACTCGAGTGTCGATAAATTCCACCGAGATAATCCGCTTCAAGTCTGGATTAGAAGTGGATGCGAGAGCTGCCAGTGCTATAGCCGAAGTATTTTCTCCTCGTGGAATACATGTGAGCGTAAATTCTTTGAACAGCGCAGTCAAATCTTTGACGACCTTCAGATATGCTTCCATACGATCGTCTTTAGCTGCGTATTCTCCACTGAATTGGTTCACGACTAACCTGTGAATCTCAAAATGCGTGAATGCAGTCAATCTTGAGTCCTTCTACGAGCTTCATTCCTGCAATGAGGGCTTCGTACTCTGCTTCATTTTTGGAAGCACGAAAGCCTAGGCGGAAAGATTGTTCTAGTATCTCGCCCTTCGGTGATGTCAGACGTATTCCAATTCCTGAGCCAGTTTTGGATGACGAGCTGTCGACGTGGAGTTGCCAAGTCGAACTCGGGTTTCCTTCAGTGAGGCTCTCCTCCGGAAGTTCGATCAGAAAAATCGGCTAGCAATTGCAATTTTGCACAAGTTCGTCCGCGATACTCGTTGTCATACTCACTTAGCTCGATAGCCCATTTGGCCAATCTCCCAGATTGACTTGGACTGTGCAAAATGGATCGTAGGGGGGAAGTACTAAGGACCAAAATGAAGTGTGATTGAAAATATGGCCTTAGTTTTCTGGCGGACATGACGACCGATAAAAAATTGGCTTATGCTCTCCCCGTTCGCCTCGAATGAGCACTCCGCTTACTGCTATTGTAGAGATTGCGATGTACAAGAAGAGTGGCTCTCCCTCGACTAGCTTTGTAAACACCGGCAGATTAGCAATGTATTTCTTCAACTGCTGGAAGGCTTCTTCGCATTTATCCTTCCATTCGAACTTCTTATTTCCTCGTAGAGTGTCGTAGAAGGGTAAAGATTTGTCGATAGATCGTGAAATAAATCTGCTGGGCGCAGCTATCCTCCCAGTCAGTATTTGCACTTCATGTTTTGTCTTTGGCGAAACCATCTAGATAAGCGCGTCAATCTACTTGGGGTTTGCTTTGATATCTCGATGAGTAACTAAGTAACAAAGAAACTCTCCGGATGTGACTGCGAATCTACACTTTGTCGGGTTCAGCTTCATGTTGTATGAGTTGAGCTGTTTGAAACACTCCTCCAAATGTGTTACGTGATCCTTTTCTTCTAGCGGTTTCACCAGCATTTCATCTATGTAAACTTCCATCGTCTTTCCGAGTTGATTAGCAAACATCTTGTTTACTAAACATTGATATGTGGCTCCAGCATTCTTGAAGCTGAAAGGCATCACCTTGTAGCAATATATTCCGCGATCCGTAATGAAGGCTGTCTTTTCACGATCGTTAGGATTCATCAGGATCTGGTTGTATCCAGAGAAAGCGTCCATAAATGACAAGAGTTTGTTTCCTGCTGTCGCCTCGACCAGTCGGTCTATATGTGGAAGTGGGAAGCTGTCTCTTGGGTATGCTTTGTTGAGATCGGTGAAATCAACACATACTCGCCACTTCCCGTTCTTCTTTTTGATAACTACTGGATTAGCCAGCCAATCTGGATACTTTACTTCTGTGATTGATCCAACCCGCATGAGCCTTTCCACCTCATCGTTGACTGCTTTTTCTCTCTCTGGTCCGAGTTTCTGTTTCTTCTGTTATACTGGTTTGAAGGTTGGGTCGACATTTAACTCGTGACTGGTTATGCAGATATCAATTCCGGGTATATCCTCTGTTGCCCACGCGAAAGTGTTTACGTTTTCTTTTAAAAATTAAACGAGCTCTTCCTTGATTTTTTTGTTGAGGCTGACTCCAATCTCTATGCATCGTTATGGGTGTTCATTGTTAATACAAATTGATATTACGGGGTCGCAAGTCAGTTTGGCCGTTTCTTCTTCGCGATCCTCCGTAATTTGTAATTGCTATAAGAGTTTGGAGAGTTCTCTCACTGGCTTTCTGTCCGCTTTCATCTTCTTGCACTCTGACTTTGCTATCGGATCGGTGACAAGGTTCCTGAGTTTATGTGCAGCTAGGTAACACACGCGTGACTCCTTCTGACTCCCCAAGATTGTTTTTACTCCGCTCGGTGTTGGGAACTTTATGCAGAGATGGTAGGTCGAGGCTACGGCGCGCATTGAATTTAACGAAGGTGTTTCGATGATGACGTTATAGATTGTCGGGTGATCGGCTACAGAAAACTCGACGATCTTGATGACCCCGCCAACTTGTACAGGTAATTTGATTGTTCTGATTGTTATTGTCGTTTCTCCAGAGAATCCAGTCAATGGTTTTGAGGTATCCACTATGTCGGACAGATTGATGTCCATTCTTTTGAGAGTCTCTTTGAAGATTATGTCCACCGTGCTGCCTGTATCAACCAATACCCGGGCTACGTCATAATCACTGATGATCAATTCAATTACGAGAGGATCGTCATGTGGTTTATCGATTCCGGTGGTTTTTCTTTCTTCGAATGAGATTACGTTATTTGGAAACTTGGAGGGCGCGGACCAGCTAACGCTGACATCGGCTCGCCGCTGAAAATTTTATCGACGAGACGGTGTTTGGGCAATAGTGAGATCCGCCCATTATCATGTTGATCCATCTTCTGGATCCAGATTGTGGTGCCTCGTCATTTTGCCTCCCTCGCTTAGGAAGATCTTCATTCACCTGCTCGGGGGCAGTTCGCGTTGATATCCATGTCAAAATATTTGAGGCTAATGTCACCTTTAAGTTTGCGAGCTGCCAACTTTGCAGCGAGTTCTAAACCCAGAATACGGAAATTTGCAGTCGAATGTCCGAAGATATGGTGATGCTCGCAATAAGCCATTTCGTTGTAAGACCCTTGGCCCTTGGTCCATGTGCTGTTCCATGTACCTCTTCCTCGGCCTTGGCCTCGTCCTTGCCCGTATCCTGACGAGTCAACTTGGTAATTATGGGCTCCTTTGAAAACTCCTTTGTGCTGGACGTATCCAGAATCTTGGTTGTCCTTTTTGTTGTTTGGTGGGTTCTGTGCAAGGGGAGGATAGCTTGTAGACTTTGCCTTTTCGTGCTTCTGGGGTAGAATCTTCACTTCTTCTTCGTTTGACGCGAAAATCCGTTGCTCGATGCAATGCATCCTGAATCGTGGTTGGAGCGTTTAGCACAATCTCCTTTTGAAAGTCTGAGTCGAACCATAGGGCTTTCTTCAATGCTTACAACGCGGCCTCGTCACTTATCCCTTCTACTTTCGACAGTACCGACTTAAACCGCTTGATAAAAGTTCGTAACATCTCGTTTTGTCCTTGCCCCATGGTCCATAGATCCACATCGGATGTTCGGCGTTCCATGAATATAGCATAATGCTTGAGGAAT
The DNA here is from genome assembly GCA_900406555.1 of Pseudoturritis turrita. Lineage (NCBI taxonomy): Eukaryota > Viridiplantae > Streptophyta > Magnoliopsida > Brassicales > Brassicaceae > Pseudoturritis > Pseudoturritis turrita. The sequence continues at coordinate 943,425 of OVBL01000568.1, forward strand.
CCATGAATCCGAGCCTAGAGAACCATTGGAGAGCTGGTCCTTTAAGGTGCTCAATGAATAAAAGACATTGACCAGCGTCTTCTTCGCCTTCTTTGAAGTTTGCTCGTCCCATTGCTATCGCGAAGGCGGTCAAGTGTTCCTTTGGATCGACCTTTTCTTCGTGAATCGGTATCTTCATTTTCCCAGGGTCGGAAACCTTTGTCTTCGTAATTCGTGTTGTGAATGGAGTGTTTTGTTCTTCTTCAAACTCTCGGTCGAGTTCGGGAGCCTTGCTGGTAGACTTGTGTATCTGAGATCAAACAGATCTTATCTTAGCGGCAGCTCGCTCCATATCGGCTCAAATTTCAGCCATCTACTCCTTCTGAGCTCGAATTATTGTTTTTCGCTCTTCTTCGATCTGGGCTCATTGAACCCAAAGGATGTTCTCCTCTTCCTCGGTAAAGTCTTGATCATGGCTAAGATTGGTACCGCTTCGTTCGACTCGAGTTCGGCTTGCACCTACGAGTTCGGCTTGCACCTACGAGTTCGGCTTGCACCTACGGTTTTCTACATCGTGTTCACGCTCCGGGTTTTCCTCCAGGTCGATCACCGGATTTGTTCCGTCCACAGTTTACGTGTTTGTTTCTTGCGCTTCCGCGTTCAGTTCGGCGGTTGCAGTTGGTTGGTTCGGGGAGGTAATCCGCCTTGGGTTCTCTGCGCATCAAGAGGCATTGAGAAATCAAGGGATGTTGGATTGAGACGTCGAAGGGGGCGCCTTATTAAGTCAGCTCCTGAGCCCCTACCTCAGGCTCGGCTCGCCGTCGCAAGGACTTCCAACTTGTTGGTCACCGTTGTCAGCTTATCCTTCTCCTCCGCCTTTTTGAGTAGCGTCTCTAGCATCGTCTTCATCTGAGTCAGGGCCTCCGGGCTCATCTCCAAAGTTGCAAGTACTAGTGCATCTTTCGCTCCGGATCCATCGCCTCTGGTCTCCTGCGGGTCGTCAGCTCACTTTTCTCCGTCGTTGGTCATCATTCTTCGAATAGGTTTTGCGGTTGTTTCTGGTGTAAGAAAATTTCTGTCCCCACAGATGGCGCCAAATTGTGGGAGTCGAAACTAACACAATTGAATTTGTTAAGACTTTTGAGGGATCTGAAACTTCTGAGATTAAAACCACGAAAAACACAAACAAAGATACAAAGATGGTGTTTTTATTAAGCTGTTTCGTAAAGCTCTCAAAGTAACAAGTGTTTAGGTATGAACAACTGCGGATCCCTTTCTAAAGGAATGTACATGAATATTTATAGAAGTCTCAGTCGGCTTAGGCCCATTCCTAAGCGATAAAGGAAAAATTTCTTATTCTTCTGGAATTTCCTTTTTTCTCGGAGCCGCCTAAGTTGGTTATATCTTCGTGGGCTTCGTATCCAGGTTTGACTTCACCTCGGCCTCCTTTTTGATGAGCTCGGTCCATGAAGACTTTGTTATGGGCTTCATACTTCTTGGTCCGTATTGACGTTGCTTCGGCCTTCTTCTTGTTATGGGCTCAGATCGGTTTATCATGACATAAGGGCCGAGGCCTGTATAGAGATTTAGGGGTCGAGGCCTGTATGGAGACTTAGGGGTCGAGGCCTGTATGGAGACTTAGGGGTCGAGGCCTGTATGGAGACTTAGGGGTCGAGGCCTGTATGGAGACTTAGGGGCCGAGGCCTGTATGCAGACTTAGGAGTCGAGGCCTGTATGGAGACTTAGGGGGTCGAAGCCTATATTAAGACTTAGGGGACGAAACCCATATTGAGACTTAGGGTGTCGAGGCCCGTATTGAGATTTAGGGTGTCGAGGCCCGTATTGAGATTTAGGGTGTCGAGGCCCGTATTGAGACTTAGGGTGTCGAGGCCCGTATCATGACTTAGGGTGTCGAGGCCCGTATCCTGACTTAGGGTGTCGAGGCCCGTATTGAGACTTAGGGTGTCGAGGCCCGTATTGAGACTTAGGGTGTCGAGGCCCATATCATGACTTAGGGGCCGATTTTTATACTTAATCCAATCTTCAACCATTGATCTCAAAGGGCTGAAAACCGACCGCAACAAATATACTCTAAAAAGATTTGGAAAAATCTAATCATGGAAAGATGATATTGACATCTTGGAGAGGTGGGCAATATATATATAAGAGGCTAGAGCCCGAGGTAGGGTTAGCCACTGATGCAAAGAGTTTAGGGTTTTTGGTGAGTGAACTAAGAGTGTTACACAATTGTTTTTGTGTGAAAAGGTACTGGGTAGAGTTAGAAATTGGTCAGTCTCGACTCACGCTGTGAAGTCGTGTAATACTGATTAAACAAGTCTTGTGTAAGATTGTTTAAGCGATTTCTAATAAAGCAAATGTTGTTGCTGAGTATCATCATGTGTTACACACTGTCTCTGTATTTTAGAATTTACACTTATGTCTAAGCATTCGGAAATCGCGTTTTCACCGACATCGTCGTATCCGGGAGAATTAATGAACTATTCATGATTTTGTCCAGTCGGATTATGAAACTTAGAAATCCAAGATTTGAGATGTAGTCTTATATCAATACATGAGGAATGTGTTATTGTTGGTTTTTACGGCATCCTTGGTAAGTCTCTTTCAAATGATCTCTTGAAAATATGAAAATTTGTAGGTTTGATGTGAATGCGTAGTTTCGGGCTTAAGTCATTTTGACTTTGTTTTAGTAACGAGTTTTGATCTCTTATGATATTTAAATGATGCGTTGTAATTTTAGTTTCGTATAATTTCTTTTCATAAGATTTTCTCTTTGGAGAAATCTTATTTTTTGCCGACTTTATTTCTAAAGATTTTATTTATCTTTATCGGCCGTATATCCCCAAAATTTTAATAAAAATTTTCAGACGGAAAAAAACACAACACATTTTTTTGTAGTTTTTTTAATTTAAATTTGGAGATTAACCAAATCCTAAAAATATAGAGAAATTGGCAAAAATAACATTAAAAAAATTATAACCTAAAAACTAACTATTTTCCCCTTTTTTCTCTCTATCTCTCCCTATCTCTCTCTAAATTTTTGGTTAATTTTGTAATTGTATTTTTTTGTTATTAACCAAATTCACCCAAAAATATAATCCTGTGGCCAAATAAAACCCGAAATGCAAAAAAGATATTCCACTAAACATGAGACTCTGTCATTTTCACTTTCCGGATTACTAATATATTGGAATTGTAATCATGATTGTAATGTGTAAGCATCGCAAATTCCGAGAAAAATAACGCAAGTTTTGACCTTAAATTTACCCCAAAAGAAGTTTTGACCTTAAATTCACTTTTCACTTTTTGCTAGTCTATTGTGTATTTTGCTATTTGTAAAGTCTAAATTAATGTTCTATCTCTATATTTACTATGTAATCTCGATTTAAGTTGTGATTTTGGTTCAAGCTTTTGTTTAGTTTAGAAGGTCATTTTGTTGTTATTTGTGTTTGTTGAGGCTAATAATCTAATATTGAAAAACTTATATAAGAGATTAATATTTCATAGGCCACCACCACTTGGTTAATATTTCAAAATTTGCGATGTGGAAGAAGAGATTTCACACGCTTAAAAATTATTGTCGTCTTTTTTCTTGAAATGTTTGTTGTTGTGCCTGTTTGACCTAAAATCCTAATGAATCATCATATAATCACCAAAGAAGTGATATATTTTGGATAGATTCCAACGGACACATATTTACAGTTTCAACATGTTACATGTATATGTATATAAGTGTATATATACATATTGAAATGTTACAACAATATATCTAAATGCATGTGAAAGATGAAAGTAAGAGAAGGCGAAGAGGCAGGAGATTCGCATGATGCTCCAAATCTTCTCACTCATTTCTACACAAAAGTCGTTACAAACATAACTGATGCAACGACAAAGAGAGAGAGAGAGATTGAACATCAACAAAGAGCTGCCTTTGACTTTTTCAAACCCTAAATCAAATTGACCGTTTGTCCATCAACACGTCCTCGTCAGCGTCCATCGGGATTACCTTTATTATTTCTTACCCATAATATTTTGTGTTTTTCTTTTACCAAATTCAAAATCACTAATTATATTATCCCAAGCTTTATACAATGCCTAAACACAAAAGCATGCGTCTTATAAGTGAATAAGTGATGGTAGTGAAATGCCCATAAATGTAACGTTTTGAAACCTAATCATTAATTATAGGAATTTTAATTTTTTTTTTAAACCCTAAAGTATCCACGGATCTATTTTAAAATTTTCAACTAAATTTTTAATGAAAAAAAATTAAACTATAGAATTAACAAATTAACCTTATGTCTATTGGAAATCTTAAATAATTTTCGTTTAATAAGACACATTACTTTGATTGTTTAAAAACAACATATGTTCACGATCTGGAAATAAAAATGACATAATTTCTATTAATAATGACATCATGTTTGATATAGAGAAGAAATCGATATCATAAATTGTATATGATCCTATATTTAATGATGTTTTTTTAAACAAAATCATGTTGTTTGATCGCCAAATCGAGAACATATAAGTTTTTTTTAACAAATCAATATGTTATGTTTCATCAAATAGAAACCGTTTAGGACTTTTTGCAAACGGAAGGTTTATGTTTCGTTAACTAATCTTTGGTTAAGAAGTTAGTTAATGGTTTTGAAATGAATATGTTGATATTTGAGAAGTTTTTTCATTAAAATCTCTTAATTATACTCTTAGTTTCAAATTAATAAAATTGGCATATAACCAATGATCGAAAAATTGTTTTTTTTTTAAACCAAAGCTTACTAGCTCGATTGAAAAGATAATAAGGGCAAAACCTAGAGATTACATGATTAAGTGGTATTTGGGAAAGAATCATATTCCATGTTCTAGTCATTGGCGTGAGGATGTACGTTAGCCCGGAACTTCCTAGTTATTAAAAAAAAAAAATCATTTTCTCTTCTGTTTTTTTTTTCATGCATTTTTCCATTATTTTTTTATGAATCTTAACCAAAATAGCACAAAAGTACCATTAATCTATGGACTCTTAACCAAACAAAAAAAAAGATTTTAGGCGGTTTTTCTTTCCGGCCGAATTCTTCATCGCCTCTGGCAAAATCGTCGCGGTTCACCACCGCCTAGCATCTCCTCCACATATTAGAACTAATTTATCAGATTGTAGGTGATTCATTATCTCCGATTGTTGATTTAACAAGTTGTTTTCAATAATCTTATATATATTAATTGAGAAGACATAAATACAAAAAATCAATTTTACAAATAAAATATTCTTACAATTTTTACAAAAAACATGATAGGGTTATTGATAGAAATATATATACACATATATCAAACTATTGGAACTTATAAAACTACCAACCGTGTATACAAGTTGTTAATATTGTTGAAATCTAAACACTTTATATAAAATAAATTAAAAACAAAAAACTAATGCTTGATTTTTTATTTTTTAAATTTTTTTACATACTAAAGCGATATTTTTTTGGTTTTGTTGAACTCAAATAAGTTTGAGAGAACCCATAATCTTAAATGTATTCGATTTACATCAAAATATACTTACATTCAAGTCAAATATCATGCAAATTAATTTTTGTAAAATAAAATATATTTATCTATATGGAACATGTACCATTTGATTTTTGCTATTTCTAATTTTTCTAATATATTAAAAAAATTCATAAATTTTTTTTTTCAAATATTCTAATCCCGCATAAACACCGGTCAAAATCTAGTAAACAAACAAAAGGCCATCCCTCGTGAACAAGAAGCGCAAAAGAGGAGCGTTTCATTTATTTAATTTAATTTATTTTCATTTTCATTTATTTCTTTCTTTTCTTCTCCTTCATGTCTTCTCTTCCCATTATTCATCCTCCTTAACTTTTCCTTTTTCTTGTTCAAATGAATCTAATTCCAAAAAGGTTTTCTTTTTCTCCTATTTAATCCGAACCCATTTCATATAACGTCCAAAAATAAACATTATTTATCGGGTTTTCATTAGTTCGTCTCCAAAATGGGTTTTGCTAATGATCAAGATCGGTTCTGTTCTACGCCTAAGCTTCCTCTGTTTTCATATCCAATGAACAGAGGATATGAAACTCCGGGATTAGCTACACCGCCGGTTAATATCGCCGGATCTGTTCCTTTTCTTTGGGAAGAAGCTCCGGGAAAGCCTCGTTCTTCCGTTAGAAAACCGCCGAGATCGAATCAGATCGGAGATAAAAGAGGAGTCGTGAGATGCCTTGAGCTTCCTCCGAGGCTAGAAGCTAGTAAATCGTCTACGGCGAAGGCGAACGAGCCTTCTCCCACCATTGTTCTCGACGGTCCTTACGATTTACGTCGCCGTTCACTGTCGCTTCCGAGATCGGCTTCTGTGATTAGGAAGTTGAGAGGAGTTCCAGCGCCGGCGCCGGCGAAGGAAAAGAGATTGTTTGGGTCTAGTAGGTGGGGAAGTTTTGGGAAATGCAAAGAGGTGTCCGAGGGTATATTTGACTTTTCACGTTTCAGAGACGACGGCTGCGATTGCCGGAGAGACTGGGCCGGAGGAGGAGGTGACTTCGCTGGAGACGGCGGCACAAAAGTGAAACTTTATAGGGTTAAAAGGAAAGGAAGCATTTTTAATCTCTCTCATACAACAAAGTCAGATTTCTGGGTAAGTCTTTTTTTCAGCTGAACAAAAAAAGAAATCAAAAGTTTCCTACTTTTTCCCAAAATTCAAAACCTTTTCCAATTTCTGATTCTAAGTTGTGTAAAGTAATAATTACTCATTCCGAACAAATTTTCACAAATTTTGTGGGAATTTCCGAATTATAAAGATTAACTTTTCATTCAAATGATTTTTGCGACAAAAAAATATATGTACATTTCATTGTCAATATATCAAAAGTTATTTAAAAAAAAATCGTACCTTTTATTTGGGTATGTGGAGGAAGTAATTGCGTAACCCAATTATTCGATATATAAAAATGCAGGCAAGGGTTTACGAAGGGTTTAAGCAAGTGATTCCATGGAGGCGTAAGCATGAGAATCTGGAGAGGATTAATTCTTCCACTATTTAAATCGAATCTCTCTTAAATTTCTTTTAATATACTAACTAGTCTTCTCTTGTGTATACTTTATTTATACAATCTGTCAAGGAAACAATTTATCTTACAATTTACAATGAAAATTAGGGATTTCACTTTTTATTCTTGTTACTTTTCATTTTTATATGATGTGTTTGTTGAATACACAGAGATTAAGAAAAAACTGTAAAATGATTGAATTGTAGTAATGTGAAAATGTGAAACATTCTTACATTAAAACTATTTCATATTAAAAATTATAAAACAAAAAAGCACTAAAACATCTAATGAAAAGTTCACTCATGTGAAAACATCCAAAAATAGAAAGGTGAAAAAGGTTTTTATATTACTATCTTTATCTATAATTGACTTTTGCTAGTTTCTGTAAATTTTGTCAAAGTTGTTTAGAACTGGCAGTTTAATTATTGAGCACACATTTCCATTCAAACATTATACTAATGCATTTGTACACTTTTGTTTTATGCAAATTTCTAACAATATATCCAAAACTCACCAACCCTAATTTCAATCATCAAAATAATTGATAAACGCGTTCCTTAGTTCATCAAATAAATGGCTCTAAGTACCTAAAGAAACAATCCCTAGATATTCTAGCTTTGACCAATTGGCTCACTAAATAAAATGGAAAAAAAAAACATGAAATAGATTTGTAGAAACACTGAAATAAATTCAATAATAATCGTTTCCATCAATGGCAAGCGACTTCCTTCTCTTGTAATTGGCTTTGAAACAAGCTTGCCTCAGCTTCTTGGTTCCATCAGTGAGCTCAGCATCAGGTTCTTGCTCTATTAGAATCCTATGTTCCTCCAAATTCTTCACTTCCTCATCCATTCCAACACCCTAATTACCAAAACACATATTTCGATTTTGATCTACCAAGTTTCGAAATCAAGAACGCAATAAACCCTAAACCCTAAAAACGCAATTGAATCATGTAATAAGCATTATTATTTACCTTGAGATTCTTGATGAGAGAGTTGAGACTCTTGAGCTTCCGGTGAGGCCACCGGTAGATTCCAAGTTCTCTGCAACGCTTCTTCAACACGGTAAGTCCAACGTTCAGTTCTTTAGCCGCTTTCATGATCGGTCTATCGAAGAACTTTCTGATCTCAGACAACTCCAGTTTGTCCTGTCTCTTTGTCTTAACGTTCCTCTTCTTCTTCGGAGTTCTCTTTTCACGTCTCACGTTGGAACTGAAACATTCGTTGTTTTGGGTAGCCAATGGTGAGGACGGACCACTTGAGAAGTAGGGTTCTTGAGTCAACATGAGAATATCAGATGAAATGTTATTATTCACTTCCATGTTTTCGAAGAAATCTTCTAAGCCGTTGAACTGAAACTGATAATCCAACCCCACACTTAGTTTAAGATCTTCCGTATCTAGAAGAGACTCTAGCGGAGGCAACCTGTAGACCGAAAAAAGGATTTTAACAAAAATATAACCTCAGAAACGAGAGATGGCTTGTTTAGCAAGGAACGATCCAAGGGTTTCCAACTTACTTTTCGAGCATGTCGTACAACGACTCTGGATCATACTGGTTTTCGATTTTCGGAGAATTGAGTTGGTGAACAGAGTTAGGATCCATTTGTTAAAGACTCGGTGATGGAAACAGAGCAAAATAGTTTACAAACAAACAAAATCAGAGGAAAGAGTTGACGAAGGCATAATATAGTCTCTGTAAAAAGGATGAATGTTCATAGGGAATTGTGTGCAATGTAATGGGAGTTACAAGTCCCAAAGGGTATAATCATTAATTGTTAATCTTAATTAGTTGAAAAGATTACCGTGTGATTTTAATTAATCGTGTGATCATGGGGGCTGAATATTGTGGGTTTGTTGCTTCTTTAATGAAAGTTTTTTATGTGATGCTGAGGATCACATTCTTCTTCTTCTTCTAGTCAAAGTCAATGCATGACAGTAGATAAGATCTAAATTGCTGAAAATTCACAAATCGATATTAAATGAAACGAGGTTTTGTGTGTTTTCGTAGTAGATAATGCATGTGTTATATGTTATGATGATAGATACATTTGATGTGAAATAGGGGTAAGAGTTAAAGAGTCTCTGCTAATTATAATTCACTTTGTAAATGAAAATGAATAAGAAAAAAACGTAGTCAAATCAAAAGCTTTAAATGTATAATCATCTTTCTTTCACTTCTCAGATTCAGTAACACCATAATAATACTTTGTTTGATCCACACTACAATAATTGAGTTTTTCTTGAAGAATAAAAACTTCTCTTTCACGTTGGGGTTTTAAATTTTTTGCCCAAATTCTTGAACTGTTCTTGTGGCCAGCGTAAGAACGTCTACAAACGCAGAGAAGGATGCTCGAAGAAGCCTTGCCTCTACTGCCTCAAAGTGTCTGTAAAAATTATCCGGCGAGAAAAGATCAAAACCAGTAAAGAAGTAGACGAAATCAAAGCTTTCTATGGACCCAAAGATGTGTAATTTAAATAGAACTTAAGCGATCTAACGATCAAACAAGGCGATGAAGGACTTGAAGAAACTCACACAGAAAGCTTGTTGTTTGATACCGACATAACTCTTTTCACCTTATCAGGCTGCAACTGCATTAATGGTCATAGCAGACAAAAATCTAAACATAAGTGAGATTGGAAAAAGCATACTAGTATAACTTTTTTGTTGGAAACTAGATTTTCATTCATATCTTGAAACTAAATTGAGAAATTTTCAAACCTCTTTATCAACTGCCAATGCTGTGTAAGCAATCAAAGCATGTTCTTCCGATTCGAAATTCACATCCAAATTACTGCACATTGGCAAAAAAAGAAAAAGAAAAAAAACTCTTGTTAGATCAAAGATAACCACAATCCCTAACTTGTGTCCATAAAAATCCCAACCAACTTTAGTCAAGTCTATAACAGTGTCGTAATCCTCAATATTGTTGTGCAATCCCTAAAAAAGGAAGCCAAGAAGTTCGAATTAACCTAATTGAGCGGAGAAATGAAACTTAGGTCGTATTGCTGTTTACGGAGGTAAAGATCGAAACTTTGGAGTGTAGATCAAATCAATTTCTTCAAATTTTTCAGACCCAAAACTTCTATAATCGAATCCGTATGTTCTATCAACAGATACAGAGCAAACGCGTTACGAACAGCCGGAAACTAAGAGTTGAATCACTTGGGAGAAGAATTAAAAAAAAATTCCCAAAACAGAGAAGATGATTCAGATGCATAAGTAAGAGAATTTACTGAACATACCAGCTGAAATCCCAAGTTTGTTCACAACGAGCAATTGCAGCCATTTCTTCTGCTTCCTTCTTTCGTCAATGGAACCTTTTTCTTTTTCGACGAGCACAAAACACAGAGAAGGGTTTGAGTGGGCTACAAAACGGGCTTACTCGGCCCAAAACTTTTCATGGCGATATGAATTGACGAAATTACCCTTACCGTAAACAATGGTGGTCAAAGGTATATGCCACGGGAATATTATGCATGAAGGAATATTACTTTGAGCACAAACAAGAATCTCCTCCTCTACTCATTTGCCTATCTCTTCGTTCTCTCTCTCTCTCTCTATCTCTCAAAGCTCTTTCTCTGGTTCTGCGCATTAAACATTTCAGCTACGCAACATCATTCACCAAAGAAATGCTTTTAAGCTTTTGGTTTCAGACAAAAGCATTACCAGGCATGTCCTCTTCTCATCTCTTCTTATCTTTCTGTGTTTGTTTCTTTGTAGCCGTTTCAGAATTAGCTCGTTTGTTCATGAATCACCATCTTATACCAAAGATTGTTTCTCAACTACCTTCATAAATATGTCTTTGATTTTATTAAAAACATGGTGAAGATTCATGTAACCTGGAGTGTTTAATCAAAACCCAAGATTTCTATTGCATTAAATTGTTTTCGAGTATTAAGAATCTTAAGCGTTTAATCCTTTGTAGAGATAATCAATTAATCATAGCCTACTGATTTAAGGCAGTTGCATAGGACTTGTAATTCCTTACAAAAAAGTTTTGTGACTCTTAATTGAGATTTCGGTGTCTCGTCTTTACATCATTGGTAAATAGGTTTCTCTTTATCGAGGTAGTAGAATAAATGTTTGTCATGGAGTGACGCTGTAATGATCCTCTCTACACATACATATATCAACAGTTTGTATTTATCTCTTCCATGAAAAAAGCAGCATCTCCTTCTCTAGCTTCTGTTTGCAGCAAAAGTATACTTAAGCCCTTAGGTTTCATCAGCTTGATCATTGAAGAACTGCATTGTTGCCTGAATGTATGAAAACTCTGTCCAAAGCTGAAAAACGCCACACTGTGATAAGTCTAGTTGCTAAAGTTCTATCTTTGACATAATTAGGCAGGGAGGTGCTTACTTGGTCGACACATTGAAACGTGAGGGTTTGTTGTTATGTGAGAGAAGGCCCGACTTTGACGGGTTTTACAACCCTGAAAGCTCTTCTTGCATACTCAAAAGCCAAAGCCAGAATCCCGAAGAGGAAAAGTAGACAGCGGTGGATCTTTTCAACTATGAAATATGCAGGAGAGGCTACACTCTTGCCTTCTGATGAGGTTCTGATAAATGCTATTCTCTTCTTGAAATAACCTGAGAGAAAACGAAACAGAGCAAGCAAATAATGGAATATTGATGTTAAATCTCAGAACAACCTTTGAAGAAGAAGAAGAAGAAGAATGGTCTAACACAATGGAAAATTGTGTATTTCGATACCGGGATTTTCAATGGTGAGGTTAGTCCAATCAATTGTTGTTTTCTTCATTTCTGACGCCTTGATTAACTCGAGAAGAGATTTGTTAACCTGAAATTGAGTATATGATATGTTAATCCTTTCTTCCAGGTTCTGAGGAAATAAAGATACCAAGCAGAAGAAAGAAAGAAATAACTGTTCCCTGTTCCACATTGTAGCAATGCTATTCTATAAGATCTCAAAAGCCTGGTAAGTCTTTATAACTAACAATGGCATTAAATAACAGTATGATCGCTCACAATGGTTGATCAGTTACTACAGCAGTAGATAGTTCTTCCAAATCGGCTGCTTTAACCCTTTCTCCATATTTGATGAGATAAGCTAATCAAATTCATAGTCAAGTTATTCTTACTTTCAGAATAGTCTGATTCTGTTTCGGTCTTAATCTTTTCTGTTAAGTTACAGTAATCTGAGTACGATATCCACAAACATTTACTGCAGATCAAAGGAGATTAAGGAACGACAAAGACGCATTAGAGCTTAAGTCTTATATCCATTAGACGCAAGAGAGAAAGAGAAGTTAAGTCATGACTAAGTAAGACAAAAAGTACCTCTTCTGTTCTCTCGTGGCTTACAAGATGACCTCCATGAAGATCCACCATTCTAGCAACGGGATATAGCCTCTGCGCCAGTCTTCTTGCGTAGCATATCTGGGCAATCACATCATGTCTGCATATAACCCACCACATACTCAAGTTAACTAATGAGTAAAAGTAAATATTCTATACTAGATCAACAAACTCAAGACAGTGAGCGCACAAGATGATTTTGAGTCTAATTGCATCGGTGTCGCATACCTTCCATGAATGACTGAGACAAGAAATCCAGCTGAGCGGATCCGTTCGATCTCTGGTTTTGTGATTTTATGTAACCAACAAGCATTAAGTTGGCCGTCAAACCCATACTTTGACTGCATTCCAGTTTCTGATATTGCTTTTACATATTGCTGCATTGCATCTCACAGATATTAGTTCCCTTAAATCAATGTTAGTCATATGATTATACGTCATTGTCTCCACATAAAAACCAGTATCCCAACCTGATATAAGACTGCCCGTCTTGTGTTAGTCCCTATGTGTTCTTCTAGGTAATCCTGCATATATAAACAACATGAGAACATAATCGCTCACGATGTTCCTCTAGACAGTAATAAGTTACTCTCAGGTTTCTGTTACCAAATCACTCTACTAACATAATTCTCCAAGACCAATGATTCAATCTCTCAACCAATTCAATCATCTGATCATTCATTCCAACCGCAGAGAGAAAACTACAGCGAAATTTGCTATATAGACGAGATTTGCAATGAAACAAACTTTCAACAATACAGGCCATTTTCCAAACTCCAATCATCTGATCTATCTATTAACAATTGTTCTATCCAATTTATTATTCTTATGATTTCAGCACATGAAAGAACACATTGAAAATCCCAACCTTTGAATAATGTGTGTCCAAATCAACCGCTGCCCTTTGTTCAGGGGTCTTTGCCTTCAGAAAACGTATCGCAATGGAAAGCGTTTGCCTGTCAAGCTGATTCAGCACATAAAAACAAAAGGATATATTCAGATTTCTAGTTTTCTTATCCAAGTGAAACATTATCTGTCGACAAATCATGACAAAAAACAAAATAGTTGTCTTTATATATAAGAAACCAGCAGATTCACACATATGAACAAAACAAGTCATTGCTATCAAAGAAGAAGATTCAAGAAATAGGGCCATGTGTTTCATTCAAGTACCTTTGGGAAACACTCGAAACCTCCACCTGTAACGTTAAGCAACGCCAGAGAAAGAACCCGTTCGGGCACCATTGCAGCTAACTTGCAAGCTATCATTGCTCCTGTTTTATCAAAAAAAAGACAAGAGAAGAACAATAAGATGATAATAAGACTTGTTAAATATATACTGTATGTAGAATAGAACCATTGTGCCTGAAAAAACAATCAAAAGTCAGTTGAATAATTATCAAACAAAATTACCCATAGAATGGCCAATTATGTGAGCTTTCTTCCATCCCAAATGATCCAACAGATTAATTGAATCCTTTGCCATTATCGTCGTTCTGCGACACAAATCAAAGAAAACTCAGCGAAGCTAGCAAAACAAAATTAGGTTCTTCGGTATTAAGAACTGGGGGCAATAGAGACTCACGTGTAGTCAGATTTGTGGGTAGGTACGGAGCTTCGACCCATACCACGATTGTCGAAAGCGCATACCTCGATGCCTTGGCCGGTTTTTGAATCATCGGAGACGATTCCGTCGTTGGGTTTATCAGTCCCCGTCAATCCCTTGATTTGAGGACCCCACGACTCATGGGTTCCGGCTAAACCTGAACAAAAGCGAAAATTGGGGGAGACAATTGAGCATTCAATCGAAAACCCAATTGAAATCAGTAGAGGAAGGAAGGAGGGAGAGAGACCTATGATGAGAAGAGCTTTGGTAGGACCATGACCGTATGTTCTGTAGAAGATCTTGACGCCGGCATTGTTAAGCGTCATTTCAGGACCGGCTTGCTCGTTCACGACCTCGCAATACGGCATCGTTTTTCTCCCTTTGAAAAAATCTGGGTGGGAATAATCGGATTCAGAAGAGGAGAAGAGGAAGAGAAGATGACTTTTCTATTCTATTAGACAGGAAAAGGCAAGAGATTTGGACGGCGACGGAGTGGTTTGGTTTCGGGTGGAGGTAAGGACTGCCACGTAGGATTGGTCGACTGGATGGCGGGTAATATCTACAAAAAGTCAACGGTCAAATTTCATTCACGGTTTTATTATCGTGTTTAAAAAAATAGCACGTGCGAAAAAGTATCACCAGAACTACGTCAATGGAATTTTTATCCATGTTATTTATTTATTTTCAACTCGTTTTTATTAACGAGAGGCTATAGTTAACTGATAACACTAGGGGTGGAATTATTATCCGGTATCCGATCCGTTATTCATTTTTATTCACTCCGGAAATATGAATATTCAGAACGTCCGCATCCAGATCCGAATAGTAAAATATCGGATCCGGATCCGGATCCGGATAATAAAATTTCAAAATCCAGATATCCGGATTCGAATGCATTAAATATATTTAAAACATATAGTTTTACATATATTAAGTTATTTTTATATAAAAATATATGCAATGGAACTCACGGATCCGAATACTTTTTCCACGGATCTGGATCCGGATCCAGATTCCTTAAATTTCCAGATATCCGGATCCGTCTCACCCCTAGATAGCATTATTTTAACCCTCGCTATATAGTAAAGATCCAATTAGGCGTTTAAACTTTACATTCATAAAGTCTTAAACAAAATCACAAATGCATGGTACATCGAAATAGTATTTAAGGGTCGATCCCAAGAGACTAAAGATTGCAACACTAAATATACGAAAAACAAACTAAGCTATAGCAAATATTTTTGGGTTTTTGGTTGTTTAAAAAGCTAAGAAATGCAAGAAATCAAAATGCAAGAAGGAAAACAAGAGAAAAGTGTTGGACCATGGGTTTAACTTTCATAATAATATATTAACAATAAAAAAAATAATGTAAGAGGTTGAATCAAACCCTATCCTAGAATATGGAGTATTTAATCATGACTAATCCACTTTCATGGCACTAATCAACTTTGTTAATTATCCAATTAAGCTAAACTTTTATTTGCAAATTAAATAATTAACAAACATTATTATTAGGTCCATTAAGTTCACTAATCACCCTAATATCAACTTTCATTGGCTAGGGAAGAAAACCTCATAAAAAGTTTGGTTCAAGCATTTTCACACACACCTTTTCGCGCATGAAATGCATAAGATCTATATTTTAATTGATCAAGTCAAAACTAGCATTAAGAACAACCTAAATGAATGATCTAACAAGGACCAACCTAAATTATCATCATCAAATCATCCTAATCTAGCATTATCCATGATCCAACTAAAAACTGGTCTCTAAACATTATGAAGAACAAAGAAAAAGACATAAACATAATAAAAATGCATAAAAAAAAAGATAAGGGATAAATTTTTGAAGAATCTTTCTCTAAAGTGACATGAGATGTTGAAGATCAATCCAAAATATCAAGAGAAGAGTTTGGATCCAAATCCAACTCTAGAGAAGAGAAAATTTATGATTTTGCAAAGCTTAAAATGTATTTATAGTGCATAAAAATGGACCCGGATCGACCCGGTTTGAATTCAGGTCGGATCAAAAGTTATTGAAAACGAATGCTAATACCGAGCCTAATATGTCTGGTATTTAAGCTCGGTATTTTCACTGATGTTGCTTGCCATTTTGTGACTCCCATACCGAGCCTAATATGCCTGGTAATTAAGCATGGTATCTGCTATTTCCAAAAAAAATTTCTTTTGCCTTTAAACTCTCTTTAGAAGCTCAATCCCTCTCATCTTGCTGCCATCTTTTTGAATCCAAATGAGCTACAAACCTTCCTTGCAATCTGATCCTCATCAAAGCTTTTAAAGGTAGCTAAAAAGACACAAGAAAATATGCAAAATGCAACAAAACATAACTCAGACCCTAAGATGGTCCTAAAGCAAAAAAATGAGACTCAAAGTGAATGAAAAGACACAAATATAAACAAAAAGGAGACAAAAGACTGAATTCAAAGCATGAGGATGCGCAAAAACACCAAATATCATTAACTCCATACGAGAGGAGCATCGGCCTAAAGAGATATTGGACCGTTCTTTTTGTTGTTGGAATAGCCATCATACAATTAATCCCTGGTTCTAATTGAGATTCGGCAGGGAAGGATATCATTAGGAATTTTTGAAATATCACATTTGGATATCATTTCGAAAGATCGGATTAAGGATTTCTTTGACATCGGACGCTTATAATTCGGCTTGACGTCACATTTTTGATACTTAAAGACTTTCACATTGTGGTTTCCATATTCATCTTCTCGGTAAAGGTTTTCTAATTTTGGTTTGGAATTATTTAACCGACTGTGATCAATGTTGTCCACACACTTTTCTCCCTCTTGTAATTCTCAGCCAATTCTCTTTCTCTATACATTGCAATTGAGATCACCTCCTCCAGAGACAACGATTCATTTCCATATTTAAGGATGCGCTTGAGTTGATCATAACTCGCAAGAAAAGAACTAAAAAAAAGATGGATTGTATATATCTCATATAAAACACTTACATTTAGGCTATTCGTTTCCGTTACAATCTTTAGAAAGCCATCCACATTTTTATCGATTGATTCTGAGTCATTAGACTTGAAAGTGTAGAACTTTAACTGTATAAAAATACGTTTAGGCAGAGTTTCCCCATATTAAGAAAGTGATCCCCACATTCAACCACATAACAGCCGCAGTCTCACGGTTCTTAATCTTCTTAAGAAAGTGATCCCCACATTCAAGATAATAAGATTCTTAGCCTTCTCTTATTTTTCTACCTTATCCGGATCAACAACAACCTTTGTTAGCGATTATGAAAGTTCCCGATCTCCCTTTATAGATTGGTTCGCTTCGCTCTTGGTTAATGGCACAATCATCTCCAATCTTTCATCCGTCAATATCTCCTTCAAACTGAGAACTTTAAGGTGTGCCATCATCCTGATATTTCACATCAAGAAATTACTAGAACCATCAAACATTTCCATCTCGACGCGCGTCTTTGACATCAGAATCGTCAATTGAGGCTCTAACACCAATGATTGAGTTTAATATGGCAATCACAACACGAATGAATAGATTTTTCACAAGATCACTCACGAACTCACTCGATATACGAATCACACAAGAATTAAAGAAACGTGAAAGCAAACGAAACGAAGTGAAAGTGACACAAGAAGATTGATCACCGAGTTCTGCTCGCGATACCTACGTCTCCTGCCATAATCGATACAACAATTGACAACCCAGAGAAAATCGATACAACAATTGACAACCCAGAGAAAATTGAAACTCTCTATAACCCAGCGAAACTCGAGGAAAAAGATGATTATATGTTTGTTACAATACATCAACTAACTATGTTCCTTATATGTTATATGCGCATATTAAACTAAATCGGAACTAAACCAGAGAATCAATTCGATCCTAATTTGCGCCCAACCAACTCCTTCTCAGCTTGCATTGACCTGTGAAACCCTCTGTTTGAGACCAGAGCTCTCAACAATAGTTAATAACATGTTGCCGTGGTGTGTATTTTAAACAAAATAATATTGGAATTTATGTACAAACAACACATAATATAACATCATAAATTTTTTAAAATACCACTAAAATATATTTTTGTTTCAAATATATCATTATTGAGTTTTTTGTCCAAAAATACTATTAATTTTTTTATTTTTCAAAAATAACATAAACACTAAAAATGATTTTTAAGGATTTCTAATTTAAATTTTTGGGTTTGGGTTTAGTATTTTAGGTTTAGAGTTTAGTTTTTAAGATTTAGAATTTAGTTTTAGGGTTTAAAATTTAAAGTTTAGTTTTAATTTTGTGGTATTTTTGGAAAAACAAAATTTTTAATGGTATTTTTAGAAAAAAAAATTTAATGATAGTATATTTAAAATAAAAAGTGGTATTTTTGAGAATTGACCATATAATATTGTGAACTAATTTTAAAATCATTGCAAATTGATGCACTTTTTGTGGCACACAACTTGGTGTACAGCTAATTATTAAACAATTTGATATAAATGCCGCAACTTGGTGTACAGCTAATTATTAAACAATTTGATATAAATTAACATAATTTAGTATTAACAGTTTACTCTGTTTTCTTTATGGTAGTTTATGCTCGATCATTACCATATTGCTAAGAAATATTCCTTCTTTCCGGTTTTTGTTTCTAAAATTTCTTTGTTTTCCTTTTTTATCTATATTTCAGTTATGGAAGACCAAAATAACGGCTTTGACCACTGGACTTTGTCCTCAATTATAGACGAAAACGGAAACATGCACATTGTCAAATGTCAATATGTTTTTTTTTTTAACTCTTGTTATATCAGATTAACTCGGTCAAAGAGAAACGTTCATCAAAAAGTAAAAAGTAGGATTCTACCAAAAAAAGAAAAAAAGCAGCCAAACACTAAACCCCCCACCGGATTAAACATACATGTATTCTTTCATATTTATCACGGTTAAGTTTGACTCCAAAGGGAGCAGTGGTGTAATGATAGCAATTTTTCAAGGTGACAAAAACTGACATTTTAAATTTTTAAAATTTTCAATTAGTACTTTAGCTTTTCAACATAACAATGTTTACACTTTAAATTATCAACGTGGTTCTCGAATACGCGCCATCATTAGTTTTAACGGGACTGTTCATTTTCCGTTTAAATCTAATAACATGGCTTTAAATTATCATTTTTAATTAAAAACTAATAATTTTATTTATTATTTATATCAATTAATAAATCTAAAAATTTGCAAATGAAAAAAGAAAATGAAAAAGAAACAAATAATCATTTCTAATAAAATATTCTTTTATTATTGTTTACAATTAATTTTAAAAGAATAAAAAAAAAAAGTAAAAATCAAGTTTGACTTCTTCTTCGTCTGTTCTTTCTTTCGATATTTGATTGCAAAATTAAAAACTCTCTTCTTCTTTCTCGATCTCTTTCCAGATTAAGTTGAAAAGAAGGAACATTAGGTGGGATCTATCCATATCCTTGTTTAGAACATCCATCGAACGCAAAAAACAACTCTCAATCTCCATGATTTCAACATTGAATAGCATAGGCAACCAAACCCATAAATAATATGTTATACACTTTCTGTTGGAACGTAAGAGGATTTAATGATCCGCTATGGTGTAGAATTTTCAGAACTGGTTTAGGCTTAACAAAGCCAGGAACATAAAGCGGAGAAGTACTTGAAGTCTAATTTTCTTGGTTGGAACTTTGTTGGTAACTACGAATTTACAGAGTTATGCAGAATTTAGGTTGTTTGGGATCATTCGACTTCTCTCTCGATGATTTCTAAGTCGGCTCAGCGTGTTACTTCCCTTGCCAAATTGTCTCAGGTTGAGCATGAGATAATGGTAACGTTTGTTTATAGTTTTAACATCAAGAAGGATCGATATCAGCTTTAGATGACATTTTGAAGCTTTCAAATGATCCAAAGGTGATGAATCAATCTCTGTACCCGGAATATGCTTATGGTAACAACTCTCGTATCAATAGAGGTATGAAGATTTCAGAACCTATCTTAGCGACTTATGACTCTTTCATCTAACATACAAAGGAAACTATTTCACCTGGTGGAATAATCAGGCTAGCAACTCGATTGCTAAGAATCTGGATTGCATCATAATAAATGATTATTTCTTGCATTTTTTTCCTTTCTCTTATGGTGCATTTGGTGAAGCTGAATTCTCTGACCACAGTCCGACATGTGTATACTTTAAGGAGCCACAAGTGGATAAGGGAAAATATTTCATGTTCTCCAATTTTCTTATCCACCATGAAGACTTTCTCAGCATAGTATCTGACAAATGGAACAATTTGTTCTTTCCGGGAACAGACATGTTTGTCCTCTCCAAAAAACTTAAGGCCTTAAAGCAATCTATCAAAGGCCTAAATAGGGATCATTACTCAAATTTGAAAAAGATAGCTGTGTAAGCGTTTGATACCTTAAAGGCTTGTCAGAACAAACTTCTAGCAAACCCTTCTCCTTCTTTAACTATTCAGGAGAAAGAAGCGCATATAATCTGGTCTCATATAGTCATCTCTGAGGAAAGTTTTATCTGTTAAAGATCGAGGGTGAACTGGTTGGAAAGTGGAGACATAAACACCAGATTTTTCCACAGAATGATGGCTACAAGATGCTCTATGAATCAGATCCACTAGCTGATTAACAAATCTGGTAGGAAGTTGGAGAGGAAGGATGACTTGAGACAACATTGTGTTGACTACTACTCTAGACTACTAAGAGGATTCGATCATTTGCTTTCTAAGACTGATCTTGACCTGGTTAAATCACTCAGTCCGTTCCATTTTGATAAAAATTTCATGAACATTCTAATGGCCCCGGTAACGCCTGTTGATGTAAAAATGGAAGTTTTTGCTTTACCTATGAACAAGACACCCGGGCCAGATGGCTACACGACTGAATTTTACAAAAGTTCTTGGAGAATTGTGGGGGATGATCTGACAAAGGCAGTTCTTGAATTCTTCACATCGGGTTGAATACTACGGCAATGGAACTCCACCACAATCACATTGATCCCAAAGAAGAGTGGAACAGATACGATTACGGGCTTTCACTCAATTTCATGTTTAAACATGGTATACAAAGTGATATCAAAAATTCCGGCTAGGAAACTTCAGTGTATCCTCCCACAAATAATATTAAACTCCCAATCATATTTCATCAAAGGAAGACTACCGGTGGCAAATGTGTTACTTGCATTGTAATTGGTACAAGGTTTCACCCATAATAACATCTCAAGGAGAGGTCTCCTAAAAGTGGACTTACGCAAGGCTTTCGACTCTGTCAAGTGGGAGTTTTTAATACAAATCATGAAGACAGTGTGCATCCCTAGGAATTTTCATCTATTGGATTGAAAAATGCTTGACTACCACGACCTTCTCAATCAACTTGAATGGGAATCTATGTGGATATTTTGAAGGGACAAAGGAACTAAGACAAGGAGATCAATTGTCTCCGTGTTTGTTTGTAATGGCAATGGAGATTTTCGCTAACATGTTCGAATCTAAGTTAAGGTTTGGGCAAGAAACCCAAAAATCACTCACTTATCATTTGCAGATGATGTGATGATTTTATTCGATGGCAAAGAAAGTTCTTTACATGGGATTAATACGGCTCTGCTGGAGTTTGAGAGGATCTCAGGTCTAAGTATGAATAAAGACAAGTATGCCCTATTCACGACAGGTTTGAGCAATATGGAAACTGAAACTATCACTAGATTCTAGTTTCCATTGTGGCTCATGGTCAGGTATCTGGTGCTGCCACTTATGCATAGAAAGCTTCGAAAATCAGATTAGTCATCTTTGATTGATTCAGTAACAAAAAGATTCAACAATTGGATTGTTAAGACTCTTTCATTTGTTGGCCACAATATTCGAAAACTCGTTAGACGCTAATCAGCCGGTCGAAGTGGGCCTAGCATCTAATGACAAAATCTGAGATTAAATAAGAATTAATCGGAGACTAGTTTTTGAGCTTTTTAAAATTTATATTTAATTAACGTTAAAATTATTAAATATGATGCTTAAATAATATTTTTGCGGGAATGTATCAAAGTATAACTACAACTCAGTTGGTTAACCTGTCATTTTCAACGAAGAGGGTACAGGTTTGACCCTCATTAACGCGTTTCTGGGCTTTTCACATTTATTTTAAATGAAGGACAAATTCGTAGTTTTCCTATCATCTTCTCCACACAAATTTAGATTTTCTGAAACCCTATCTATGGCCGCAGACATATTTTAACTCATTTTCACTATAATTTAGCTTGTTTTCAACAAGATTTAACCTAAAATGGTATATCTAACATCAAATATCCTTTTTGAGCCAAAAATCAAAATATTTCGAGTTTTTCTTTCAACTTTATGCCTTTTATTCCGATTATAGCTTAATCCCGGCTGATCTCTGCCGCCAAACGCATCACCGGTGCCTTCGCAGCCTCCCCAACTGCGTTTTTGAACAGGAGTTGGCCGCCTGCAATTAACCTCTTCAGTTATCTATAGCATAGTGAACTTCTAGTTATCTGCATTTCTTCTTCCTAAAGGATGTCTTTAAGTTGATTGAGCAGCTTTGTAGTAGGTTTATGTGGACTAGGGACCCCACAAAACACGGTAGTGTGAATGTCTCATGGAAAGCAATGTGGCTGTCCAAATCAGAAGGTGGTCTGGGACTTAGTAACTTTATGATTTGGAACAATGTATTAAACAGAAGCCTTATATGGCGCCTCTTCTATAATTCTGGCTCTTTGCGGATAGTTTGGAATCGTCAATACATGCTCTAAAGGGAGAACTTATGGAGTCTGGAACCTAAGAAAGACTCTTCTAAGATGTGGAAATCGATGGTGACACTGAGACCTATTGAAAAGCAGTTCCTAAGAAGCTCGATAAGGAATTGATTGGGAACTAACTACTGGTCGGATCACTGGACAGATTTAGGTCCTCTAATTGATTTTATAGGGGCTGATCGATGGTCCTTTAAAATTGGGCGTTAATATCAACTCTACAGTCTATGAAGCTTGCAACATGATGGGTTGGAAGCTGCCATCATCGAGAACCATATGCCAAAACCTTGTTATTCTAGGCGTGTTCTCTTGGATATTGAGCCTCCTGATCCAAGGAAAGGAAATGACAAGTTTGACTGGAGCATATGTATGGTCTTGCATCATAATTTCTCAACAAACCTTATTTGGAACCACATCAGACCTACGACTCCTGCTCAACCGTGGGCAAATGCTGTTTGGTTTAAGGGTCACGTTCCAAAACTTGCTTTCACCTTCTGAATCTTCCAACTAGATCGGCTTTCAATTAGATCATGATTAGCAGCTTGAGGTCTTATCACACCAACTAGTTGTTGCACATGCAACGCCCACTATGAAACCATAGATCATTTCCTACTTCATTGTGAGTTCAGTGAACAGGTTTGGTTTCAACGACTAGGCCAACCAAACTTCATATTCGCTGAATGGTTTGTCTTGATCTCTTGGCTATCCTCCGACTCATTAAATGCTTCAACAACCCTCAAAAGAGTTTCAATCCGTACAATTGTCTTCATACTGTGGAAACACTACAAGAAACAGATAACATAGCCACAATTTTTGTGACAAAATTGATTTGTAGCAAATATTAGCTACAAATCGATACAATTTTGCTACTATTTTGGAAAGAAAGTCAATTATAGCAAATTGGTAACTATTTGTGGATAATTTGCTACCAAATTGTCATGAATGTAAAATTGTGACAAATTTGCTTCAAATGGATACGATATAATTGTGGATAATATTGCTACAAACAAATTTATAGAAATATGTAACGAAAGCTACAGTTTGCTTCAAAATTAGTGTGACAAAATGATAACAATAAAAATAAGAGAAAATTGAAGATCAACTGAAGTATTAGTGACAAATAGCTACAATGAATTTTGTCGCAAAAGTAACCATTTATTACGAAATATGTTTGTAACTAATTTATTGCAATTCGTTACAAAATTCTTGTAACTAATAAAATAGTTTGTAATGGAGATGTGTCGAAAATATCTACCAATTATAAAAGAGTGTGGCGAATAGGTAAACTAATAAAGTAGTTTGTTAGACCTATCATAAGAAAGGGCACATGAAAAAAGATTGCTGGAAGTTGAAAAATGACAAATTATTTACCACTTATGAGTAGAACAAATATTAGCATTCTCTTCTTACAGAGATAAGTAGAAGGTCACAAAAAAGTTCTGGAAAAACTAATTTAACGGTTGATTAAATCATATAGGAGTATAAGTCTTTACCCGAAACTAATACGAACGATGAATACATTTCTGAAGATGACTTACAAGAATCAAGAATCATGTGATGATTGAATGCCCCTTATGTAATTATTATACATATATAACAATTGATCATATATGACGAATGTATAATTATTATACATAAATAACGAATGTATATATTCAAACACTAAACAAATATCATATACCCCCATTAATAATAAAAAAAAACACACACACACACATGTATATATATATATATATATTTATATTATTATATACCTTAAACTCTAAAACCTATATATTATATACCCTAAACTCCAAATTCCTACACTTAGAATTTTTTAAATTTTGAGACCAAAACTTTGGTTTCCCTCCAACACTAGTTTTGAAAAAAATTAAAATATTTGGGCCCAACCCAAATGAAACACTTAAAAGATAATATCCTCTCTCGGTTTTGTGACTCTCTCTTCATTGCGAAAAGTTACCCTAGCCGCCGCTCATCTGTCGTCGTTGCCTTGACCCGCGCTCGTCGGCTTGAGTGTCTTGGGTTTGGTCGGATTTTGCTAGACGAAAGGATGGTGCCGATCTGGTTAAGGTCGACGGGGAGTCCTGGGTTGCAATCGCCATTGTTTCTTCTCTTTGAATCTGAGATCCGGTGTTGGTGGTGAGGCTCAGCTAGATGTTTTTCTGGTCATGGGTCAGTGATGCGTCCTTCTTCGATGGGTTCACAATGGCTTTGGCTAGTCCGGGTGTTGTTGAGGATTGAGCCAGGGCCTCTGTTTCTTCTTGTTTCCTGGCTTTGGATCTGTTTCGCCCTTGCCGAGGTACCCCAGCTTTTCTTCTCCGTCCCTGGCTCTGGTGCGTGGACTTCTAGTGGCTCGGTTCAGATCTCTTTGTTGGGTAATGACTTAGCTTGGTTCTTATCTTTGCCTATGTCCTCCTCGTGCTTTTTTTTAGGTTGTGTTAGTGTCTCCTTATTTCAAGTTTGTGTGTCCCTGGTTGTTTCTCTTGCGGTTTTCGGGTTGTATGTGTGCCTTCGGTGTAGGTCTTTGTTGAGCTTGGGTCTCCCTGATTGCGGTTTATCTTGCGGTTTTTGCCGGGTCTATCACAGTTTCCTTTGTCAAGTCTTGCAAATTCATCGTCTTTTTTGAGTTACATGTTTGCAGATTGAGGATGTTGTTCCGAGCTTAGAAGAACAAGGAGTGCCTCAACTTTATCCCAAAGATTCAAGTGCTGGTATGTCATTCTTCTAAACTGAATCATACTCAAATGCAAATGCTTTTAAGCTTCTAGAGTTGATGAGGATGGTTTTGCTTCTGGATTTGAGATACTTTTGTTTGATCTCAGCCTTACTCTTTTGCAAGTTTCTTCTTTCTTTGTTTTGTTGAAGAAATTCCTAAATATCTTGTGTAGATTACAAGAAAGAGCTTCGTTCTTTGAATAGAGAACTACAATTACATATATTGGAGCTTGCTGATGTTTTTGTTGAAAGACATTCTCAATATGCAAAGAGATCGGTGAAATATCTTCAATTTTCAAGAATTTGCATTATCTTCTTGAGGCATCACCAAGTAAGAAATATGTCTTTGAGTTTAGAACATATTTTGATCGATTTTTTGCTATATCGTTTTTTCAACTTTCTCACTTTATGTCCAGGCTCCGAGAAGAAGAAAAGGAGCAGATAAATCAGGAAGAAAGTGAATGAATTGACGAGGATAAGCTAGAAGAAGCAAATTTCATGGACGAGAGAAAAGAAGAGGATAAACTAGTTTTATAATTGTTTTATAGTTTTTTAAATATAATTGTATAAATTTTATTATATTCATATTAATAAAAAATATTTTATTATATTTTTTTAATTAAATACAAAGGTTTCGTAACAATTTATTGCATATTAGATTTGAAACTTTTGAAGCTATTTGTGGTAATTTTCATGAAAATTTGTCGCAATTGGTGGGGTTTTTCCCAACATTTTTGTAGTATTTTGTATCGAATTTGTGGAAATTGTCACGATTATTTTGTCGCAATTAGTGAGTATTTACTTCAACAATTTTGTGAAATTTTATATCAACTTTCCACTAACTATTTGTAACGAAATTGTAACAAATTTATTACGAAAGATGTTGTAGCAATTTTGATTCAAATAGCTACAACGTAATGTCAGTGACTTTTTGTGGCAATTTGCTACAAATCGTAAATTTATTTCAAACGTATAGTTTCGGTGAAATATTTGTAGCAAATTAGTAGTTTATAGTAATTTGTTACAAAAAAAATATCATAGCTACAAAAAAATTTATAGGTATGTTGCCCAATTCTTGTAGTGAAAGACCGTAACAATCGTCTCTACATCAACATCTCATCTCTAGCAGATGTCAAATTCAAGAAGGTTGGCCGTTGGATCAGAGACACACTACTAGCTCGAAAATACCAGCAGGACTTCACAAATATACTATAACAGTAGTTTGTTCATGAGTAATCACTCTCGTTTTCTGTAACTACCAACAAATTTCTATATATATATATATATATATATATATATATATATATATATTTTTTTTTTTAGGCCTTCTCAAAAATTAGCTACGCCAAATAAATGTATTCAAAACCGTTTCTTTTGGTAATTCAAATTCATATTTTCATATATATAAAAAAGAACAAATATTATTTACTTATTTGGTTTTGTAAAATCATACAGTAGAAATTCTATAAATTACTAATATTGGGACTATAGTATTTTATTAATTTATAGAGTTAATTAATTTATGAGTAATATTCTAAAATAGATCAAAACAAATTTTTAACCGATAAATTCATTATAAAAGACAATTAAACCAATGATAAAATAATTTGCAGAATACAAATAGCTAAAAACAATAAAAAATTAATTAATTGTCTATTGAAAGTTGAAAATATAATATAATTTGAAATAATCTTTTTCTCCTAAAACATCACTTACTATAAAATGGAGGAAATATATACTAATTATTATTTTATGATATTAATGGGACTATATATTTGTATAGAATATTTTATTATTTTATCAAATTGTGTTATATTTTGAACTTGCACAATTCGGAACTAGAAAAATTTATTAATTTACCGCATTTATTAATTTAGCGAGTATTAATTTATAGAATTTCTTCCGTACATATTTTCGATTTTCTTCTTAAGTCGTCCTATTGTCTTCGGTGGCTCAAAGATCTTTTTGACAAGGAAGAAATGATTAATGATGTCTAATTATTATTCCGTTTTGTCCTTTAACTTGTGATCTCTGCTGCTTTATTTTTTGTTATTGATTGCTCTGTTTTTAGAGTTATTTTGAAATTCTTTAATACAGATATTCGACTTTCTTCTAACGTTGTCTTTGGTGGCTCAAAGATCTTTTTGACAAGAAAAATGAATACCGATGTGTAATAGTTATTCCGTTTTGTCCTTTGGCTTTGATCTTGGCTTTGATCTCTGTTGCTTTTTTTTGTTATTGATTGCTATGTTTTTGGAGCTATTTTTAACCTTTTGATTCTTTAATACATATCTTCGACTTTCTTCTTACATCGTCTAAGGCTGTCTTCAGTGGCTCAAAGATCTTTTTGACAAGAAAAAACGATGATCGATGTGTAATCGCTATTCCGTTTTGTCCTTTGGCTTTGATCTCTGTTGCTTTTTATTGTTATTGATTGCTCTGTTTATGGAGCTATTTTTTAACTCTTTGATTTTTTAGTACATATTTTCGAATTTATATTTACGTCGCACTAAGACTGTTTTCGGTGGCTCAAATATCTTTTTAACAATGAAAAAATGATTACCGATGTGTAATTGTTATTCCGTTTTATCCTCTGGTTTTTGATTTCTATCTCTTTTTTTTTTGTTACTGATTGCTCTGTTTTTGAAGTTGTTTTATAATTCTTTGATTCTTTAATACAAGAACGGGAAAAAAGACAAACAAAAAACTTAAACCGTTTAAATAATTTCTATAACGGTTAGATGCTACCTATACCATTTATGCACGCCATCAAAACCGCAAAATCTTCATTTCCATCTAAATTTACCGCTCAAAATATAACCATCACAGTAAAATACTGTCTATTTCTGTTTAACCACTCTAGGTAGACAACCGTCTAAGAAATTAATTGGTTCACCCGCTATCATGTAGCATTTGCGGGCGGTTGCTATTGGTAGCGTTTGACAACAATCACAGAAACCGTTCCATACCGTTTCGTACCGCTTTATATCGTTTGGAACTGCTCTAAATCAAAAGCTCATTCGCACGAACGTTTCTAGTTACAGGTGGTTAAAAAAATATTTTAAAAAAAAATTATCTTAAATAATAAACTAAAATTTACACAAAAAAAAAATTATTTTAAAAACTTTACTTTTTATATCGAATATTATCATATAAAATTATATACGCTTGATATATATTTTAATTAAACTAAAATAAACTTGTAATTATAAAAAAAATTATTGTAAAAATACTATTTAATTATTCTATGATTTATTTTAAATATATAATTTTAATTTTTTTATAAAAATATATTTTTGATTTCAATTTTAATTTCAATAATTATTAAAAATGTTATTATATATATAAAATATTCCAAACATCTTTAAATCTTTTTACTTAATTATTCTATGATTTATTTAAAATATATAATTTTAATTTTTATAATAATATATTTTTGATTTTTATATAAATTATATATTATGTGTATTTTGGTAGTTTTATGTAAATCCGCTATCGCATCCGCTGTAAACCAGTCATAAACGTCTAGCAAACGCATTCGTTTCCAGCCGTTTTACCAGTCGTATAAATTGTCCAATAACGCTAGAAATCACTACCGTCCACTTTCGTAAACTTCCGTAACCATATCCGCATTTGCATCCACTGCGTTTAAACCAGTGAGACCCTAAATCTCCATTTCCATCCTAAATTTTTGAGAGATGTTGTTGAAGAAGCATCATCGTACCCAAATTCTCCAAGAGTCTAAACGACAACGTTTGGTAATAGCCAAGACCGTAATTAGCGCACACCACTAGTACCCCCCTTGTATATTTATGTCTACCACTCTCAACTTAAAAACTCCCTTTGTGATTCACAAGAATCCGCAAAACAGAAAACTCTCTGCATTGCACCTATTCGTTTCTCCGATGTTGGATTTCCTCGCATTCCCCTTCCCAGTTTTCCCGAGAAATTGACCGGAAACTTTGCATCCCTTTTCCCGGGAAAGTAATTTGGTTACTGTACTTGTCAACTTTCTAATTCCTTTGAAACCCTCGACTTGGAATTTGGGGACTTTTCCGGCTAGATAGATAAATGACTTAGTTGATTTTGGGTTTACGATTTTGTAAAATGGAGAGATCTAGATCGAAGAGGAACTTTCACTATGACCAGGACTATGATGGAGATTCCATGGGAAGGTCCAAACCTCGCTACAACAACAACAATAACTATCATTTTGGCGGCGGCGGCGGAGGAAATATCAGATACCGTGGCGGTGGCGGTGGCGGTGGAGGAGGCGGCGGCGGAGGTGGAAACGGCCGCTCATCGAAGTCTCACCCGGAAACGATGGCAACGACGACTTATCGTGTCCTCTGCCATGACGCCAAAGCAGGCGGCGTCATCGGGAAATCAGGGACAATCATCAAGTCCATACGGCAGCACACCGGCGCGTGGATTAACGTGCACGAGCTAGTTCCCGGAGACGCCGAGCGTATCATCGAGATTTCCGACAATCGTCGCCGTGATCCCGACGGGAGAATGCCGTCTTTCTCTCCTGCTCAAGAGGCTTTATTCAGTGTTCACGACAGGATTTTGGAGAGCGAAGCCCAGTATGGTTACGGTGGACCTCCGCCGGAAGAGGAGGAGGATTACGGTGGCGTGAGACCTGGAGTAGGGAGAGTGGTGACGAGGCTGGTGGTTTCGAGGATGCATGTTGGTTGCTTGTTGGGTAAAGGTGGGAAGATTATCGAGCAAATGAGGATCGAAACTAAGACTCATATTAGGATTCTGCCAAGAGAATGTGACTTACCTCGTTGTGTTTCCCCCGCTGAAGAGGTTGTTCAGGTCTGAAAATATCTCTTCTCCATCAAACTTTGACTAACTGAAACATATACGAAATGGTGAATCTGGTTAAGATTTTGATATGAAACGTTCACAGTAATGCCTTTTGTTTGATTAAAGCAATGCTATAGTTTGTCTGGATTATCATTGTGAGGTTTGAAGATGTTTACAATAGTCAAATTACTCTTGTGTAGTTATCTTGTTCATGGTTTGTTATGTTTAAGCCTTCTTCGGTTTTTGCTTATCTATGGGAAATATTGTGGTGTTGCCTGTTCAGATTGTAGGTGAACCGCATGCAGTAAAAAACGCTTTAGCCATTGTATCATCGCGTCTAAGAGAGAGTCAACATCGTGATCGCAGTAATTTCCAGGGGCGTATACATTCACCCGAACGTCCCTTTCCACTGGCTGATGATTACATCCCACAGCAAAGAAGACAATCATCAGATAGATTTCCTCGTGGGAATTATAGAAATAACAGCTTCAGCTCTCGCCAATCCAACTTTGTAGCAGAAGCTCCAGCAGTTCCAGTTGGTGAGAATGCACAGCCTTTCTACGCCGAAGAGCTTGTGTTCCGGATTCTCTGCCCAGTTGACAAGATTGTTCGGGTTGTTGGAGAATCACAAGGAATAATAGATTTGCTTCAAAACGAGATTGGCGTGGACATGAGAGTATCTGACCCCGTTACTGGATCTGATGAACAGATAATTACCATTTCTTCGGAAGAGGTACTCTAAATATCTCCAGATCTTCTTCAGTATTATCTGTGACATATACAATTCTGAACTTGAACTTCTGTTTTCTTATTTTGCTTAGGCTCCTGATGATCAGCTTTTTCCTGCTCAAGAAGCCTTGTTGCACATTCAAACTCGGATCATAGATCTAATCCCAGATGAAGACAACTTAATAACAACGAGACTACTTGTCCCATCTAGAGACTCAGTATGTTTGGAAGGGAAAGCAGGATCAATATCTGAGATATCGCAATTAACTGGTACAAGCGTACAGATCCTAGCGAGGGAAGAAATTCCCGGATGTGTTTCTATCAATGATGTTGTTGTACAGGTTTGTTTGTCTAATTTTTAGGAGTTGGGCATATTCTAAACTTTACTTTTGGTCTTAAAAGAGAATTCTCATATGTATGTAGATTGCTGGTGAGATCAGAGCAGCTCGGGATGCACTTGTTGAACTAACTTTACGATTGAGGAGTCATATGTACAAGGAACTCTCTCAAAAGGAGACACCACCTGCTTCCACATCAACAACTGGCCCTCTTGAAGGTGTTGCAGGAGTAATTGAGGTAGCTTCATCTAATAACACAACTCAATCCCGTGAAGGTCTTACCAGTTCCAATCTGAACTTGCAGCAAGTTAGCACAATCGCTCCACAATATAAGGTTTTATATCTCATCAACAATCTTGTCAATAAAAGTGCATTCATAATCAGTTAGGTTCACACTTATTGACAGTTAGGTATGGAAACAACGTAATATTGCAATCTGGCTATGTACAATGACTTGAATACTCTGAAGGTAGCTTAAGGGTTCTTGTCCATACGTGCAATGCTCCTGTATTTACATATATTTTTCTCCTTGGTTTTTGTAGGAAGGTGGTGGATCAGTTGCGAAGGGGGGTGAAAGTGAACACCGGGATGAGGTTCCTGTCACCACAAGCAGGTAGAGAAACTCTTAAATCTAGAATATTTTTTCCAAAACTGTAGACAAAAATATAGTCCAAGAACAACAAAATGTGCTAGTTTCACACTTCTCCTTCCTGTTTTCTTTTTTTTTCTTCTCTAGAATGTCGGTGGCACTTGTTACTAGGAGCACTCTTGAAGTTGTCTTACCAGACCAAGCGGTTCCTAAGCTTGTTACGAAATCAAGAAACAAGCTTGCACAAATCAGTGAGGTGAAACTCTTTTAACTGGAACTAGATTGGTAGCAAATCACGTCTTAAAATCTAATCTTAGACGCTCTGTCTTCACTCTTTCTCACTTGATCACAGTGGTCTGGAGCTAGTGTAACCTTAGTAGAAGACCGACCCGAAGAAACACAGAATATCATTCGAATTTCGGGTACACCAGAGCAGGCAGAGAGAGCACAGAGCTTGCTTCAAGGCTTCATCTTGAGCAGTAAGTTTCTCTCTTTTCAAACTAAATATCAAATATGGCTGATCGATAAGACTGATTTCTGTTTCTTCTTTGGTGCAGTACAAGAGGATGGACCGTGAACTTGGACCGAATCATCGGTTAGCACAGGGAGGAGATGAAGAAACTGAGAAATGTGGAGTTTATATGAATTGTTGAGTATTAGGACTTGAGTGGGAAGTGTGAGCAACAGGTTTTAGGATGAACATATTTTTGAACTTCAACTCTTTGGTTTCTATGTTGTCTATTAGTCTTTTCTGTTGTTTTGTAACTCATAAAAGTCATAAAAGTCTAATCCGAAGTAAGCATTAAAAGACTCAAATCTTTTTCGCATTTATCTTTATTTGTTCAGTGATCGAGAGATAAAACAAATTCGAGATATCCATCCTAAATTCACTTCCCGTTAAATTGAAGAAACGGCGTGGTGTTTCGTTGGTTTGTTAAAAACAGCAAGTTACTCCCTGAACCCTAGACAAGAATAGTATTTTTCGAAGAAGAACATTGCACACCTTGTCGTTTTGGACAAAACCTAAACGCTGGTTTCTCTTCAGTTGACGGCTGACCCGCGTCCATCTGGCCTGCTCTGCAATGGACAATTTTTTTGAACCGCAATAGACTGATCCGCTAAACCTGCAATCAATATATTTATGTCCAAGTTCGCCATGCTAAATCCAACGGGTTAACAGGTTGATACGTGGATTCATGTAATTATTATTTTTTTCCATCAAAATTTTAAAATTAAACAAAATGATTGGTTAACCATACCAGAATTGAAAAACTTACATAATTAAAATTTACTGAGCTAGAAGCTTATATAATTGTATAATGTATTGGATATTTTCAGTTTTTGTTAGTAATTTAAATCGCAATATATAAAATAATGTAAGTAGACATAATTTTGGTTTAGATTTTGTACATGTTTTATTGTTTCAAGCTAAATATTTTTTGGTCATTCGATATGATTCCAATTCTCATGCAAAATTCTGAAAAATGATATGATGTTGTCTGGTATTTAGATATGATGCAATTTACAAGTATGCTTTATTCTTTATCTTTTAATTAGTTAAAGTATATACACAAGGTTTTATAAATAATTTTTTTGGTCAGCTTATATATATATTTATCGAAATTTCAAGTATATATCTATAATCTCTTTCAACTAGGACCAGAAATACTCTACTCTTTTCATCTAGATAACTAAATTATATTTCGGTTGACCTACTGTTGTCAACATTTTGTTTAAATTTTATTCTGATATTTATTATTTTAAAATTTAATAAATTAAATATGAAAACACGGCATATAGAATTTTTGTTAAAAATTTAGTATCTTGAAATCCTCTACTTCAAACAAAAAATTCACAAGTCTTTCTAAAGTATGTATTTGTCGGGCCACCCATAAATCCACGAATCCGCAACGGATCGACCCGCTAAGATTGCGATCCACAACGAATCAACTCGCCATACCCGTTTTTTAATAGACAGAGAAAATAATGTCCAGGTCTACTTCATGCTGCCGATGCTTATTGGGCTAGACTCGTGGATCTCGGATCCGCTTGACATCTCTAATTGACGTCATTTGGTATAGGGGCTAATTTGTCAAACCAGAAAGTTTAGGGCTAAAGAAAAAAGTAAATCTTAAAAGTCTTATTTTACAAAAATTGCCACTGCTAAAACCTCAGATTTCTTCCACTTTCTTCGAGTTCCTTGAAAGGAGACGTCGCATCGCCATCGCCGTCTAACCGTCGTCGCGTTGCCTCTTCAGCGGTGATTGATCCTTATCTTCTCTTCTGGTTCTCCTTTTCTCTCATATCCGTCGTATATTAGGGTTTTTGGCACCCCTTTTAATCTGGAATATTTCATCGCAGAGAATCTCGTTGAATCGAAAATGGCTTATGTTGGGCAAAGTCGAAATGTTATTCGGCATGTAGTTTCCAGAGGAACAGCTTTACACAAGTATGATAATGCGATCCATCACCCTCTCCTTTTCGCCTGTCAAGGAGTTCGATACAGAAAATTGGAAGTTATTCTTACAACGGTGGGTTTAGGCATTCGTTTTCTTCGTTTTGTTTTTTGAATATCTGTAAACAAAGTCAATTTCCTTGGATTTGAATTGAATCAGACGGTGGGTTTGTTCTTGATTTGTCTGATTCTGTTTTTGTAGAGCATAGAGAAGCTTGGGAAATCTGGTGAGACGGTGAAAGTGGCTCCTGGATATTTCAGGAATCACCTTATGCCTAAACTCCTTGCTGTGCCCAACATTGACAAGTATGCTCATCTCATCCGAGAACAACGCAGGGTATATTTCACACTTCACACTTGCTTCTTCTCTGAGATTTGCTCTAAACTTTGCAAAATTAATCTGTTATATATGTGGTCTGGTACTAGGTTGTAAGCATGCTAGTTGTTTTCTGCTCTTGTTCTTGTATCTATAGGTTGTGTTCTTGATGATGTATAGTTCTTCATGTGAAGGGTAAGCATCAGATAACTTTCTACATGCTCTTAGAGTGTTATTATGGTACTAAAAGTATCTTGGTAAAGTGTTAGATGATTTTCCTTTCGTCATTAGATTTCTTGATGGGAATATATTATGTTCAGATATATAATTATGAAGAAAAGGAAGAGGTTAAGGTGGTTCATAAAACTTCTGAAGTCCGAACAAAAGAGTATGAAAAGGCTGCAAAGCGCCTGGGGAATGCCAACTTGGTAATCTTACTTAAAACCTCTTAACTCTTAGTATTTAACATTCCTGTTCTTGTGTAATATTCAGAAACTTGCTATTGCATTTAGTAATACGAGATCCATTTGTTTGATTAACAGGTACTGAGGAAGTTAATTGACAAGGAAAAGTTCAAAAATCGCTCCTCAAAAGACGACAAACCGGATGTACAAACTCCTGTCACAAAGGAAGAGATAGTCTCTGAGGTAAATTGTTCCTTCCTTCTAACATCTTTACCTATGTGACATTTATGTAAACCTTTGCAAGTAGATTTTGTCGTTGTCAGTTATTGTGTCGGTTTATGTTTTTAAAGGTGGCGAGACAGCTGTGTGTGAAGATTGATCCGGACAATGTTGTTCTACCGGAGCCTTTGATAACTTTTGGCGAGTATGAGGTGCCTCTGAAATTCCCCAAGACTATTCCTTTGCCACAAGGAACTGTTCAATGGATTCTCAAAGTCAAAGTCCGTGGCCATTAAAATCTTCTACTACCTTGGAAACTCTTCATTGATAGTCTTTCTCCTTCAATCTGTTTCATGTAAGCCTTGGAATTGCAGAGACATTGTAGTTTTAACGACACAAATCAGTTGCATTTTCCTTCATTCGTCGTTTATGTAGCTGTATAAACCGTGTTTAAACCGGTTTATAAAATTTAAACTATGTTTTCAATTTTGTATGAACACAACACAAGGATAAGGAAATTAATAAGGTTTGGGGTTTTGTGCAAATGATTCAGAAGCCTACATATGTGAATGTGTCTATTTAGTACTCGTAGGGCTGGGCACGGACTGGGCACGGAGTGGATATCCGGAAAAAAATGCAGTATTTGTGATCCGTTTTGTTTTTGTCGGATATCTAATTTTCCGATATGCTTTACTCCAGAAAATTTCGGATATCCAGATTTTTTTTGGATATTTGCGGATATTCGAATATTCGTGGATATCCGTTTTAACAAAAAAAAAAATCAAAACACACTATTTTTTTTTAAAAAAAATTGTTTTAATATAATATTTAAACTAACTAGAGAATAAATATATTAAATTACCTAATTTTATTTGATATAATTAAATAAAAATAAAAAGTGGAAGATTAAGATGGTGAAAAATGAAACATGTGTTTTTCATTTAGGAAAAAAATTCTATTTTCAATTAAAAAGCTAGTATCTACCTATTTTTACTATAAATATTTCGCCAAATGTATTTTAAAAGTCTAAAAATACAAATATACGTTATAAACATATCATATTATATGTATATATAAGTAATATACGGATCAGA
The DNA here is from genome assembly GCA_900406555.1 of Pseudoturritis turrita. Lineage (NCBI taxonomy): Eukaryota > Viridiplantae > Streptophyta > Magnoliopsida > Brassicales > Brassicaceae > Pseudoturritis > Pseudoturritis turrita. The sequence continues at coordinate 979,870 of OVBL01000568.1, forward strand.
GCGGATATTCGGATTTTTAAAATTAGTATTTGTGATTTGTTCCGCTTTTGACGGATACTAGATTTTACTATTTGTTCCGCTTTTGACGGATACTAGATTTTACTATTTATTCCGCTTTGATTCATAACGAATATCCGAATTTTTCGGATCGAATCAAAACGAATTTAACAAATAATTTGCCCAACCCTACTATTTAGAACAATTTAGAAACTTTGGGCCTAATTTGTAAGATTCTATTATTTGGGGCTATCTTTGCATTTCAGTCGTATTGATAGATCACGGCGTTATCTCTCTAGTCGGCGACTCGCCAGAGCTTCACACTCCCTCGCTTGCTCTCTCTCATCATTCATCAATGGTGTCTTCTACTTCTCTCCTCCCTTCGGCCACTTTGCTCACCAACTGGTAAAATGATTCTTTCTCTCTCTGTCTCTGCCTTCGCTTCGAAGTGGAAAAGCTTTAGCCTTTTAGTTTCCGAGTTTCGTATCTGTTCTCGTGCTTCTCGCTGTAGACGGACCAAATTACGGTTAGGTAGCTTAAGTTTGATCAAAGGAGACTTGGGTTAGCTCAATATCTCTCTCTCTGTTAAATTTGGGTCTCCGAAAGAATTTGGCTTCTGTGTGTTGCTGATTTTTTCGATTTTGGGTTTCAGGGGGAATCAATTATGTTCCCAGTCGAGAGATTCTTCGTGGCAGTGTGTTTGTTTCCATAATCAGAAACGCAAACCTAAGCTCTACTTGATTCCCGCCCGCCATTTTTTATCAACTCCACTTGATTCAGTTTCCTCCTCAGAAACCACTTGGAAGAAGCAGAAGATTCGTGCTACTTCCGGCGTTTCTGAAGTTCAACGGTGAGAAATTGATTGATTGATTGCTGTTTTTTGTTTAACTCAGAAAAAGAAGAATTTAGATGAGTCTGAACTGTGTATGCAGGTCTACTCATAGCAACAATGTTAATGGGATGAAAGAGTTTGAGATGGAGTTGCAAGAACTGTTCAATGAAGTCAAAGCTATGGTTAAGATTGGGAAGGAAAGAGATGCAATGGACCTTCTTCGAGCTAATTATGTTGCTGTAAAAGAAGAGATGGATTCGGGTTTGAAAGGTATCGAACAAGCTGCTGTTCTCGACATCATTGCATTGGGGTATATGGCTGTTGGAGACTTGAAGCCCGTGCCGGCTTTGCTTGATATGGTGAGTCTAAGTCCGATATCAGAAAATAGTTCTTTAACCGGATTGTGTTGTGGCGATATTTTTTTCTATAACAGTAAGTTAACAAATGCAGATAAACAAGATTGTTGATAAGTTAAAGGACTCTGAACCTCTTTTGGATTCAGTACTTATGCATGTTGGCAGTATGTATTCGGCACTAGGGATGTTCGAAAATGCTGTACTCGCGCATCAAAGGGCTGTTAGTATATTAGAGAATAGATACGGTAATGATCTACTAAACCCGTGTTTGGTATATATGCGTTCGTCTCGTCTTCATTTGTCCTTAACCAACATTACTTCTCTGCTAGGTGAATGCAGTACTCTACTTGTCACACCATTACTTGGGTTGGCTAAGAGTTTTGGTTCATATGGAAAAGCCACTAAAGCGATTGGCGTTTACGAGCGTACAGTGACTATCTTGGAACGGAATAGGGGTTCTGAAAGTGAGGATCTAGTGGTGCCTTTATTTTCACTCGGTAAACTTTTGCTCAAAGAAGGTAAAGCTGATGAGGCAGAAATTCCTTTTACCAGGTACAGCGCGGAAAGGACAAGTTTAGTCAAAGTTTTTGCATTTGTTATTCACAGATTATGCGATCGATTTGGTCAATCATCTTTCCATCTCCGTTCTTGTAGGATTTTAAATATATACAAGAAGACATACGGAGAGAAAGATGGAAGAGTTGGTATGGCCATGTGTTCCCTTGCTAATGCAAAGTGCACAAAAGGTGGGTTATATGTAAATGGCCCATTCTGTTTTGAAGTGGTAATTAAAAGATTTTGTTGAAGAGATGGTCTTGTACCTCGGTTTTTTTTACAGGCGATGCAGATGAAGCCGTTGATCTCTACAAGAACGCTCTACGAATCATCAAAGATTCAAATTATATGGCCATAGACAACTCTATCTTAGAAAACATGAGGATAGATCTTGCTGAGCTGCTTCATTTTGTTGGAAGGTAAATTTTTTTCCTCTAATCTTCTTCCTGTGATTGAGGAACTCAGTTAAGCCAATAATATTCGCTTTCGTTTGGCTCTGTGCACAGGGGAAACGAAGGACGAGAGCTACTAGAAGAATGCTTATTAATAAACGAGAGATACAGAGGGAAAAACCATCCAAGCATGGCTACACATCTTATAAACCTTGCAGCATCTTATTCACGCTCCAAGAATTATGTGGAGGCCGAGCGATTGCTGAGAACTTGTTTGGACATCATGGAGAAGTCGGTTAGTTCAGAGGATCAGTCCATAACCTTCCCAATGCTGAATCTTGCAGTCACTCTTTCTCAACTAAACCGTGATGAAGAAGCCGAGCAAATAGCCTTAAAGGTTCTACGAATCCGTGAGAACGCATTTGGCAAAGACACTCTCCCTGTTGGTATATATAAGATCTTCTCCTCACTCCATAACATTATCAATCTTTATGAAATTTCTTGTTGGGTCTTTGTCATCTAAACGTTATTTAACAAAGTCTGACTTCTCTGGAATAAAGTTTCGAACTTTTTGTTATCCGAAGCGATGGTAAATCTTATATATACCCTATGCAGGCGAGGCGCTGGACTGTTTGGTATCGATCCAGGCGAGATTAGGAAGAAACGGTGGAGAAGTACTCGGTTTGCTGAAAAGGGTGTTGATGATCCAAGAGAAAGAGTTTGGTTCATCAGCTGAAGAACTCATAATTACTCTCCAGAAGATTGTGCATTTTTTGGAGAAATTGGAGATGAAAGATGAGAAATTTAAGTTTAGGAGAAGGCTAGCTTTGCTTAGAGAGAGACACAAGCAGAGTCTTAGCCTCTAGAACATATTTTTCTTACTGTCTTTATGGAGCTATAGGATTAAATTGATTGATTTATATCTTCATTTCATCTTTTTGAAATTTATCTACAATTCGGGTCGTATCATGTGATTCTGGTTCGGACCCGACCCGACCTGATACAAACCCAATTTTCAGTCAGTACTTAACGTTAAAGCATCTCCAATCCACTCCTATTTTCACTTCCAAACTCTATTTTAGGGGAAAATTTTCTCCAACTTACCTCTATTTTCACTTCTAAAATAGGGAAATGCTATTTCTTCCTCTATATATAGAAGAAAGCTATTTCCATATTTATTTTAGAGTCAAACTTTTTTATTTACAAAATAGTCCTTTGAATTCATTTTTATTTATTTATGATTGAAAAAAAAAATTATGAAATTTAGTGAATATTATGATAAGTTAAATAATATTTGTTAAGTATAAATAAACATGAATATTCATTAAATATAAATAAAGTTGATATATTAAGTTATTTATAATTTAATGAATATTTATGAAGTATAAAATAAAGATAAAATACACTAATGTTGATGGTTAAATCAAAATTTACCATGTTTTATTATTTTTATCTTATGTAATGTGATTTTATTTGAATAATAAATGTTTAATTTTTAAAAATTATGATTTAGTGAAGTTTTTACAAAAATAAAATAAATGGGGTCGATTTGTAAATTTTACAAATAAAAAGTGTTTTGTAATAAAATATAAGGAGAATATACTTTAGAATATTCATTTTTAGAGTCAAAAATAGAGGAATACATTGGAGCAGTGTTCAAGAAAGCGGCCTAGGCGGCCGCCTAGGCGGCGCTTAGGCGCTAGGCGCCCCTAGGCCGCTTGGATTTTACAGTAATCGGTGGTATTAGGCGGAAGGGGTCATTTGGCGGCTTGGGCGGCCACTAGGCGGGCTGGGCGGGTTAAATCCGCCTGTTTTTATTTTTTAAAATCAAAACAGCACCGTTTTGATATTTGAGTCAGATGATGAACATGTTTAGAGGGAATAAGGTGAAGAGAAGTGCGAGTAGAATCATCATGAGAGTTTATTCATTTTTAAAAACTCAATTTTTTTTATTCTTTAATCTACATTTACGTTTATTTTAGCTTTCATGGATCATATTTCTTAAGATTATTTCATTATGTTATATTTTATAATATATATAATTAGATTATATATATATATATAGTTTTATTATAAAACCGCCTAACCCGCCTACAAAATCGTCTAGGCCCCGACTAAGCGTTCTAGGCGCTAGGTTGAGGATCGCCGCCCGCTTAGCGCCTAGCGCTTTTTTGAACACTGCATTGGAGTGAAACCCACCTCTATTATAGAGTTTCTCTATTTTAGAGTCAAAAATAGAGAAATACATTGGAGATTGTCTTAGGCGGAAAAATAAAGGAAATGATCATTATGCCCCAAAGCAGAATAACAAAAAAATTAATTTGGGTTTTGATAGAAAGTAAAGTTAAGACAATTAAATGAAGAATTGAAATATCGGTGGACCAAATAATTAACATTAACAAACAGAGTCCGAACTCGAACCTAATCAAAAAAAAAATAAATCGAACCGAAAATAAGATGTCTTATCTATTATATTATTAGAGAAGTAACTATGCACCAGAATGAAATCTGAGTGTTTATTACATCGTATTTTAATGTTGTCTTTAAGTTATATTTTAAACGGATATATTACATAGTTATTTTTTTATTTTTTATTATGGATATATATAACAATTGATTACGATATTTGATAATTGTTTTATAATTTTATTATTATGGATATATTTAAACCGAATGCGATGATAACAAAATTAATCTCATCGTTATCTATTCCTTCCTTAATCCTTATATATACCTTCTTTTTTGTTTCGTTATCAAACAAAACGTTCACTCTCTCCTTTCTTCCTCTTTTTTCTTCATTGTATGTTTTGATATTCTATGTTTTATAATTAATTTCTCATCTTCTTTTTGTTTTGTTTTGTTCCGTTACTGATGTGATTTTTATTTTGGTCATCTTAAGGATGGATTGGATACTCGGTTTCAATCGTTTGGATCCGTGTCAAGTAATACTGATAGATCGGTTCATTGTCACAGAACTCCTTATGCTTTCGTAGATATAACTATGAAAAGGGTACGTATCTCTATGTTAATCTCTCATGTTCCGTGTTTTTAAGGTTTTTTATATAACGAGTTTTATAGGTTCTCCGTGTAGGTTTATTTGGGATCTCATACTTGAGATTTGGAATATGTGCGTCGGAGTGATCTGTTGGTTGAAGATAATGTTTATGTTAGTTTCTTTTATTTTCATTTTAAATATATTTTTATTAACCAAACCGTTATTATTTTAGATGTTGATCGAAAGTTCCGTGTTTCAAATTTTGATGATGAAACAATCGTGTCTGAATTTCAAAGATAATTTTTTTTTGAACGAATTTGTTTGTTGCTACTGAATTTTTTTATTCGTTTCGCAAAGCTAATATTATTACTAATCATATTGTTTAAATAAATTATTTGGATCGTACAGGGTTTGGTGCAATAGTTCCCCGTTCTTTTGTTTGGGATTTCAGATGCAAGTCTTGGTTGCTACGGGAGAATTGTTTGGAACACAGAGGTTTTGATCTGTGTTTTAGATATATAATTTTTTGGGGGTACTATTTTTTCAGTTTTTGACTGTTTTATATTTTGATGTGTGATGAATTTGTATATTTGTTGATCTTGTAACAACCGATGAATCTGCTGGTGGTGAGTCACTATCTATGCAACAAAGTGATAGTATATATAATATCATATAATATATTTGGGAGTTTGTTCATATCAACATCTATATTTTATAATTATATTAAACATACGCATACACAAACTCATGGTATTTATAGTTGATAAATACTTTTCGTGATATAGAAAAGGAAATAACAAAAAATGTATTGAGATTACTAAGACAAAAGGAATTTATTCTTATTTCATTTCGGTTAGAGATTAGATATATATGATATATTTTCTTTTTAATATTATTTAATGTATAAAATATCTACAAAATATAGAATTTTACTTTGGATTTATTTTAACTCTATTAGAATTAGATATATTTCTTGGTTTTGGTTATTCTATAAGAAATAATGCCAAAATTTTGTTAAATTTATCTCTAAGAATTTGGAGATATCCTAAATATATTTTATCTTCAAGTTAGCTACTATATATATCAGTTTTTGTCAACAAAAACACCATTTTGAAGAAATGAATGCAAATTTATATATTTTAAAATTTTATAGAATGATTGAATGTTTTAAAAAGAAGTTCTAAAGGAGATTTTTGATTATATTTTAACTTTTAATCAGACTGACCAAAATTAACCAAACTACCTACAATTAACTGAGATTTTTGACTAAAAACCAAAATCGAATTAACACATTAGTTTTATTTGGCAACATTACATACGAACCGAATTTTTTCATAATCGAAATAAATCAAATCATAGTTTTATTCGGTTTGTTTCAATAGAATATTTTCAACCCGAAAAAAACAAAAAACTGACAAATCGAATAAAACCGACTATAACTAATACAGTCTATCCAAATCATTTAATATTTTACGTGTATTTATGAGGATTTAGACTCACCTATTAGGGTTTAGTACCCCTTAATTTGCTAAAAAAATAAATTATTTTCAATATTTTATGATAGAATGTTTTAAAAAGAAGTTCTAAAGGAGATTTTTTGGATTATATTTAAATGTTTAACCGAACTGGTCAAAATTAACCAAACTACCCACAATTAACCGAGATTTTTAACGAAAAACCAAAATCAAATTAATACTTTATTTTTATTCGGAAACATTACATACAAACCGAACTTTTCCATAAGCGAACTGAACCGAATCATAATTTTATTCGGTTTATTTTAGTTAGTTTCAATACAATATTTCCAACCAAAAAAAAAACAAAAAAACCGAGAAACCAAATCAAACAGACTATAACTAACATACTATATCTAAAACATTCAATATTTTATGTGCATTTGTGAGGGTTTAGGCTCACTTATTAGGGTTTAGTACCCTTTAATTTGCTAAAAAAAATTGTTTTCAATATTTTATGACAGAATATTTTAAAAAGAATTTCTAAAGGACATTTTTTATTATATTTTAATGTTTAGCCGGAATGACCAAAATTAACCAAGATGTTTGACTAAAAACCAAAATTGAATTAACACTTTAGTTTTATTCGGAAACATTTACATATGAACCAAAATTTTCTATAATCAAACTGAACCGAATCATAATTTTATTCGGTTTGTTTCAGTTAGTTTCAATAGAATATTTTTAAAAAATAAAAAAACTGACAAACCGAATCAAACCGACTATAACTAACAACGTATATCTAAATCATTCAATATTTTACGTGCATTTGTGAGGGTTTAAGCTCATCTATGAGGGTTTAGTACCCTTTAATTTGCTAAAAATATAAATTGTTTTCAATATTTTATGATAGAATGCTTTAAAAAGAAATTATCGAGGAGTTTTTTGGATTATATTTAAATGTTTAACCGGACTGACCAAAATTAACCAAACTACCCATAATTAACCGAGGTGTTTTACTAAAAAAAAAAATCGAATTAACACTTTAGTTTTAATCAGCGACATTACATACGAACAAAAAATTTCCATAATCGAATTGAACCGAATCATAGTTTTATTCGGTTTGTTTCAGTTAGTTTGAATAGAATATTTCCACCCCTATAAAAAAAAAAAAAAACGACAAACCGAATCAAACCGACTATTACTAACACAGTATATCTAAATCATTCAATATTTTACGTGCATTTGTGAGGGTTTAGACTAACCTATGAGAGTTTAGTATCCCTTAATTTGTTAAAAATATATATTATTTTTCAATATTTTATTATAGAATGTTTTAAAAAGAAATTCTAAAGGAGATTTTTTGGATTATATTTTAATTTTTAGCTGGACTAACCAAAATTAACCAAACTATCCACAATTAAACGAGATTTTTGACTAAAAACTAAAGTCGAATTAACACTTTAGTTTTATTCGAAAACATTACATACGAACCAAATTTTTCCATAATCGAACTAAACTGAATCATAATTTTATGAGAAATTCCCTAGAATACCACTAAATGATGTTTTCCTTCCAAATTTACCACCAAAATATCAATGTTCCGCTAATACCATTAGTTTAGAGAACAAAAGATATTTATACCCTCATTTAATTAATAACCCTCATCATTTAAAAAGAAAAAGAAAATTAAACCCTCATAATTCTTTTTTTTTTAAAGAATATTTTATTTGATAAAATAAAAAACAAAGAAGTTTCGGATCTCGGAGATCCAATCGACTATCTCGGATCGAATCTGACGGCAATCTCGAATCGATTCCGACGGCGATCTCGGATCGAGTGTGTAATCGGCGGTGGTCTCTGTAATCGACAGTAGTCTCCGTAAGCGGTGATTTCTTCCAACTTGAAAACAAATCACGTTCTTCAGAAAACCATGACGACGACATCGAATCGGGATCGTGATTCGAATCCCCTATCTGAATCTCTAATAGATTCAGTATGTATTCTCCTTCTTCTCTTTTTTTGGATCGATTTGGGAAAAACAAAACCATATTCGAGTTTTGATATTGATTTGGGGAAAAAACTCGACCCAACACTTTTACCTTTGGTTTGTCTCTGAATTTCTCCAAACGACCTATGATATTATATTGTGTAGCTCGTTTTTGCTCTGATGTTTTATTGGCTTGAGGTTTTCGTGGGAATTTGTAATTGTGAAAATAGCTAATTGTTAGTTCTTAGTTCACTTGATATGTGTTTCATATGTCTCTATCTTGTCTTCTTTTCTTTATTTCAAAAAAGTATGGTGGAGATCTATGCTGCTTTCGGTGAGTGGAAGTTAAATGACAAGCTCCAATTGGAATTTCTTGTAGATAGTAACAAAGGAGGATCCCTTTGTGAGGTAGATGAGAGCGTTACATACAAGGAGCTAGTTGAGATGGTTGTCGAAGATTTTGGCATTGATTGCTCAGTTAAAGAAAGAGATATTTCACTCGGTTATGGACTTCCAATGAGAATAAAAGTGATGGTAGAGGGTTCTACACCTATTTATGTGCAAAATGATCGCCAAGTAAGAACACTCATCAAGAAGATAAAAGAAGATGTTGAACTAATTCGTTTGTGTGTAACGGTAAGTCGCACATGTAACCGAGTTATTACTGTTACATAGCTTTCAATTTAAATGTGCATTCTTTGTTTATTAACTATATAGGAAGGCTTTCCTAAACGTTTAGAAAAACTTCCTAAATACAAATTTCGGGAAGGATTCCTAAACATTTAGGAAAGCCTTCCTAAAACGTATGTCACATTTGTTTTAGCTTACTTACTACTCTTTCAATACTAAATTCTTTTTTCTTTTGGTTTAGGTGAGTGACAAATGCAACGACGTTGCTGTTGAGATTGTTGGTAGCAGCATTCAATCAAAGACCATACACACTCAACAGATTTGTGATGTGGAGAAAAGACATATGTTGCGAGTTATAGATGGTGATCCATATGTAGCTGAATCTAATGTGCATGCAAAAAAATAGGTAATATTCTTCTAACACAAATTTTCATGATGTACATTCCTTGCTAAATCACTTGCAACTCTTTTTTTAGCTCAATTAAATTTTTTTTTATCTGGATTATAGGTGAATGATAAATTCAGCCATATTGCTCATGTTGGAAGCAGCACTCAATCAAAGACCATACACAACAATGAAGATTTTGAAGTTGACAAAAATCAACGCGCGCATGTACTGCATAATTTATATGGAGGTTCAAACTTAAATATATCTTTTGTTTTCCCAATACATATATATGTAATAAATAAATAATTATGAATCTCAATTATACATACATGAAACATGTGTTTGAAACTTAATTATTTCCAGCAGCAAAATCGGTCACTGGTTTTCCGCATCGGCCAAGTGCATCGGAGACCTACAGTTACCGATGGCAAATTGAAGTTAAATATTTTGGAAAGCCTTTCTAAATATCAAGTCACAAATGCAATCGATTGACTAATGTTGCATATCTTGCATAATTTAAGTGTGTATTCTTGTTTATTAACTATTTAGAAAAACCTTCTTAATTCTTTAGAAAACCCTTCGAAATACAAATTTCAAAAGCATTCTTGATTTGTTAGGAATCATTCTTAAACATTTAGGAAAGCCTTACGAATTAGGAAGGCCTTCCTAAATATGTAGTAATCTTTCATAAATATTTTAGAAAGGTGTCTTAACTTAACAAAAACAAAATTTGTGATGATATAAGCATTTGCCACTTTTGATTCTGATGAACTTGAATTTTTTGTGACAAGACCATCATTCATAAATGATAAAATATCATACATACGTTCATAAACCTAAAAATACTCAAAGTGACACGATTATCATATATACATTCATAAAATATCATACATACGTTCATACAACCAAAATATTCAAATTGACAAAATTATAAAAAAGATCACCCTACATAGGCTTTGCAGATAAGCTAGAGGTAGCTAATATTATACTCACATGTAAAATAAAATATACTAGAATAAAAACAACAAAATTTGAGAAAGCAAACTCTTTGTTTCTTGTATTTTTTAGGAAGACTTTCTTGAATACGTAGGAATCATTCCTGAATAATCATTAAGGCTTCCTAAATATTTATTTAGGAATGATTCTTACATATTTAGGAAGGTCTTCCTAAATTATCAAGAAACATGAAAATTATTAAGAAAAAGAGATGACAGAGGATCAAATGAATTTACGTTCTCTGATGCCTCCATGTTTACAACTTGAGTAACATTTAGCATATGTATATGCACAAATCTCTCGAAAATAAGAAAAATGTTAGCTTTGGCCCATTGATAAGCAAACGTTACAAGTATAACTAGCATAACATCACCGAGTAAACAATTGCTTTGTTGCTTATCAATTGATGAAGAAACAAACCAGCTGCAACACTAGCTAATTTTCCAGTTTATTCTTTGATTCACCTAGTAAACATCACCTAGCAGATGGAATTTGCCTTTGACTTTAACTCCACTAACAAATGACACAAAATCCAGAAAATAGAACATTGTAAGCTTCACAAACCCCGGCATTTCTACAAATCTTCCAAAAACCCTAGAGACTAATGTTCTAACGGATTCCAACAATCTAATACACAATTTCTAAGCAAACAATTGGAGATAAATATCAGTCCAACACCAAGAGACAGTGAATAAGCCAAGCTATCTCTTTTGTCACGCTCCTAAGAGAATACCTCGGCGTTGTTGTTGTCTCAACCATGGATACAGTCTTCTTAAGGCTCTCAAGCTTCTTGACAGAACTAGGTCCTCTTCTCTTTGTCGTCATCAGTTCACGGTTTACGCCGAGATTGTAAGGCGCTCCTTTTGCTAATCATCCCTCTCCAGCAGCAACAGTTTTTTCGCATTTCTTCCTCTTCAATCGCTCGTTCCTCTTCAACCGGAACCGATTTCGTAGCCAAATTTTCGAGATTTGAACCCTCGAGTCTCAATTTCTTCCTAGCTTCTTCTTCGAAAACTCATCCGTGACCATCTTTGCCAACGCGTGTACCTCGTAGCCAGATTTTCGAGATTTGAACCCTCGAGTCTTGATTTCTTCCTAACTTCTTCTTCAAAAACTCATCCGTGACCATCTTTGCCAACGCGTGTACCTCGCTTGAGACTGTGCAGTGATCGAACGGGATTTTCGGTTCCAGATCTGCATCGCTCAATCGTCGTCGTCAGAGAAGCTAAGCCATCGAGATTCATTGAAAAAGAGAGAGGGAGAGAGAGAGAGAGAGAGAGTATACCGTTAACGATTCCGACGATGATTACAGCATCGATTCCGATGAAGAGAGGAGATGACGATAATCTTTCCTTTTTTAATTTTTTTTTAAAATTTTTTTATTTAAGTCTCATATTAAAATAAGGGGCTTTCTTTTGGATAAGAAATTATGGTATTTGTGGAACTTTGAAGATAAGGTACTATTTTTGTCCACAAAACTTGGTTTAGTGCTATTTATGAGAATTGTCCTAATTTTATTTGGTTTGTTTCAATTAGTTTCAATAGAATATATCCAATGAGAAAAAAATAAAATAAAAATAATGGTAGATATATATACAAATTTAAAGTTAAATTTAATGATACAAAAAGGCCAGGTGGTTTTAGCTAAGTTGGAGGCGTGAGGAGAGATTAAATTAATGAATAATAAAAATCAAAAATCTTTTCACGCAAATACTGTTTTTGTCTTCTTCTCTCTTTCTCCCGTCTTGTGACAGATCTCAGGAAGAAGAAGAAGATGAGCAGTGAAACTTCGTCGTCTAGGAGGAGGACGAAGAAGAAGAAGGAAGGTTTGGGGTGGATAGAGTGGATCAGAGGATGGGCTTGCGTTTTCCACGAGTTTCTCTTCCAGAGATTCATGGCGTCTCACTTACCCAATCCACTTCCTCTTCCTCCACTCAATCACCTCACCTTCATTGTCACTGGCTCCACCAGTGGCATTGGTTGCCAAACCGCCAGGTCTTCTCTTCCGATTTATACTCAATTTGATAGTTGATTCAAGGAATTGGTTTTTGTTTGTGGGAACAATAAGTAGATGTTTTGATTATTGTGTTAGTGAAGAATCTTACTTTGTTTTGAAATCTCAGGCAGCTTGCAGAAGCTGGTGCTCATGTTGTTATGGCGGTGAGGAACACAAAGGCAGCTCATGAGCTCATTCAACAATGGCAGAACGATTGGTCTGGTAAAGGCCTCCCACTTAATATCGAGGTAAACAAATCTTATATTAGACTGTTATAGTATGACATCTATATTTAGCATGTGTTGCTTGGACTAAACCTCGTCAAGAATGTGTAACTATGAAGATTTTATTTTCTAGTTAGAGAAATAAATTGCTGATGATGATGATATATACTATGTTTCTTTTACTGAAGGCGATGGAACTTGATCTTCTCTCTATGGATTCTGTCGTCAAGTTTAGCAATGAGTGGAACGCACGGTTATCCCCTTTGCATGTTCTTATTAACAATGCCGGCATATTTGCTATGGGAGGTTGGTTTTATTGCAATTTTAGCTGTAAAGCTTTGAGCTTTCTACCCTTTATTTCCGAGCTTACCGTTATGCATATCAATAATCTCTAGTATTAAGGTCACTAGCCATACATTTTGCACCATTCACCATCACTCATACTTTGACTTTATGGACCCAATTGGTGAAATTTGCATGTATATTTAGTAATCGGTAGCTTCCTTGTTCTTCTTCTTTTCACTGTCTGAAGTGTGTCTTTTCTAATCAATGACATTCATATTGCTACATTTTCTGCACTACATGTTTGAGGAAAACCAGCTAAGCTGCTTCTCACTTTGATTTGTGTAGAGGAACAGAAATTCTCAAAGGATGGATATGAACAGCACTTGCAAGTCAACCATTTAGCTCCATCGCTGCTTTCACTACTCCTTTTGCCCTCACTTATCCGAGGCTCGCCAAGTCGAATCATTAATGTGAACTCTGTTGTAAGTATCATCATCACTGAAACTGCCAGCTGCAAAAAAAAAAAAATCCTCTAGTTTTGTATTCTCTCCGGTATCAATCATACTGTTGAGAAGTTCAGCTTTTCTTGGTACACAGAACCTTAACAAACTGAAAGTTTTTACCCTGTATATACAGGGTTACTTCATTTGCTTATCTCTGTGAAACTCTTTTGCGGTTCTGCTTTTATTGAATCTAAATACAAATTACAACGTTCTATTTATCGTCTGAGGTTAGTAACATCTCATGCAAGATCATTGTTTGTTGGGTTTCCTTTTTTTTGGGTAGATGCACTATGTCGGTTTTGTTGACCCGGATGATATGAATGTTGTTTCTGGTAGACGAAAGTATACAAGCCTCGTTGGATATACGAGCAGCAAGCTTGCACAGGTGAACTTAGACAAAACAGCAGTCAATACGTTTTTCTTTTGTGATTGATCTCAGAAACTAATGGATTTTTATTTTCTATTTCCTTTCAATTTCATCTGGTCAGGTTATGTTTAGCAATGTTCTTTTGAAAAGGCTACCTCTAGAAACTCACATTAGCGTTGTTTGTTTATCCCCCGGGATTGTCCTAACAAATGTTGTGAGTAATTACTTTAAGTGTTGCTCCATTGCTCCTTCCGCAGAACTTATATCGCATTAAACCATTATGACATCTAATGATGCAGGCCAGGGATCTGCCGAGATATGTTCAGGTTCAATACGCATTGATACCTTATTTCATCTTCTCGCCTCAAGAAGGTTGTAGAAGCTCACTTTTCTCAGCGACAGATGCTCAGATTCCAGAGCATTGTGAAAAGCTAAAAACCGATGATAAGCCCATTTGTACATTCATATCTCAAGCTTGCCAACACGAAAAGCCTTCAGAAGAAGCACACAACGTAGAAACAGCAAACAGAGTTTGGGAAAAGACAATAGAGCTGATCGGTCTTCCTCTTGATGCATTGGAGAGGCTTTTAGAAGGAGAAGAGATCCAATGCCGTTATTAGGGATGTTAAATAGGGCTATTCGACCCGGCCCTAAATGAGCCCTGGCCCTAGATGAATCCTGTCAGATATTAAACAAAGGGTTTAGGCCTGGCCCTGGATGAGTCATTTCAGATATTAAGCAAAGGGTTTAAAGTTTAAACTTATTTTTTTAGATAATAGTTGATAAATGGACAACGTTTTTTTTTTTAAACAAAACATTGGCTATTTTTTCAAAAATGAGAAATTTTATTTAAAACTATAAATGTACTGAACCAATATGATATTGTTCTTTATTTTTTAGAAAATAGTTAATAACAATGCTCTGTTAAACAAGCCAAAACTAAATCGAGCATTCCCAATTAAAAAGACAAAGCATAAAACAGAAGTCATAAAAACTTGAGAACAAAAGGCAGAAACAAGAGGAAAATCTTGGTTTAGCTAAGGTTATCTGAGATTGCTTGAATCTCCAATTTCTGAGCTACTTGCATTTTTAGTAGCATTTTTATTTTCATTATCAAAGTAATCATCAATGTCTCCTGCAATTTAAACATATAAATTAATATAATAAAATCACTTATTTTTGAAACATATAAACTAATTTCGAAATTTGTACCTTCAAACTCTGCATAGCCCCGTAACCAGTTTCGAGTACAAATTAATGCTTGCACATTCTTTGGGAGGAGACGATTTCTAAAAGGATTCAATACTCGGCCACCAACACTAAATGCGGACTCTGATGCAACAGTAGTGATAGGAATACTAAGAACATCACGTGCGAGAGAAGCTAAATCACCATACCGCTGTTGGTTGTCTTTCCAATAGTTTAAAACTTCCATGTCTGTAAAAGATGTAATCTCTACCCTGGGATCCTCAAAATACATGTCCAAATTTGACTTTGTGTTGTCTGAACCAGATTGGAGACACCTTTCAAGCTCAAGTAGATCATGTAGTACAAAGATTCAAATTAAATTAAATATATGTGATATGCTTATGAACTTATTATGATGTATTAACAAGATACTTACATCATCTAAATCATCTTCAAGCGGTGATTCTGTAAGAAGCTCAAGCGGAGTCGGAAACTTGGAAGAAGAACTTTCCAAAGACTTGGTGTTATATTCTTTATAAAGCAAAACCAGATTCTTCGTCACAATTTCAACCTTTTCCTCAGAAGTACTAGGATCCACTTTATCATAGGCTACCTTAAATCTCGGATCTAACGCTGCTCCCATAGCTAAAACGACACTATACTCATCCCAATACTTTGCATATCCACAGCCATTAATCTCATATCCTTATCATTACACATAGCATATTTCCTCAGCAACAACTCAATCTTCCACACTTGGATGAAATAAACATTTGCTGTAGGATATTTCACTCCTGAGAAATATGTGGTGATTGTACTAAATGGCTTCAAAAAGTCACAAATTTTCTCTCCACGATCCCACTCATCTTCTGAAGGCAATGACTTGTAATTTATGTCATACAGATGCAAATTAGCAAATGCCTTATAAAATTTCAAAGCTCTGGCAAGCATTTCATAGGTGGAGTTCCATCGTGTCTCCACATCTAATGACAGACCAGCTGCACTCTTAATCCCTACACTCTCAACACACGCTGAAAATGAATATAATCTTGATCCTGAAGCCTTCACAAACTTAACGTTGTCTCTAATATTCTCCAAAAGACTAAAGGCTAGTTCTACTCCTCAGTTTCAGGCTTTTCTGGACAAATGAGCAAATGTCGATTCCAATGTGATGTTCCATATGTCTTATCTATCACCAACTTTATACCACAATGGTGGCATCGAGTCCTTTCTTTTCCATCTGCCTCTAGCCCCATTGGTGTAAATTCTTTCCAACATTTAGCATTTTTAGAAGTGGTGCGTTTCTTACGTACCTGTTGAGCTTGTTGAGGTCGCTGAGCTCTAATTCGTTTTGTTGCTACAACAGCTTGTGTTGATTGTGTACTTTGAGTGATACTTTGAGCTTGTTCTTGAGTTTCCATTTCTTCGTCATTTTCCATCTCCATATACTCGTTTTCAGCATTGAGAATTGCAATTCTTTCTTGTGATTGCAGATCCGTATATCACAAAGTGGAAACCCCCTGTAAAAACAAACATTCATAAGCCATTGTTGCCGAAATATTCTGCATCACTATCACTTCTCAGCTTTATAAACACAGTTACACAAACCAAACACATAAATAAACTCAAAAATAAGAACAAATGAAAAGAAAATGAAGAACCGTTAAAAGCAAAAGATAGACCCAAGCAAATCAACATTACAAAACCAAGAAACCAGACATAAACCCAGTAGTCAAGACAAACATCGAATAGCAGAAATAAACCCAAAAATTGGACGCTCTTAAAAGGGGTTGAAACATTTCCTTTGAGGTCTAATGGTAAACAAGACATAAACTGCTAAAAGACAAGACATTTTTTTACCTTTGACGCGAATCATCTTGCTCTTGGCTCGTCTAAGGCAGCAGAAGATGGGTGGTGACTATGAGGAGACGAGCACGAGGGAGAAGACGAGCACGAGCACGAGCAGATCAAAATCTCCAAAACCCCAGAAAGGAAGAAGAAATTTGTCGATTTGAGGAAGCAAAAGAAATGGAGGAGAAATATCCAAAGCCAGAGAAAATCGAAGCGAATTCGATTTGGTTTTAGGTTTTGTGAAAAAGCGTTGTCGTTTTAGTTTTTTAGTCTCAGAGACAAAAAAAAAAGTTAGCCCTTGCTAAGCCCAAGCCATATTATGAAAATTCAAGGTTAAGGGCTTAAAAATTTATCAAGGGCTAGGGCTAGTCCTATATGGTTGAGCCCTATTTAACATCCCTAGCCGTTATGGGACTCATAAACAATAAGTCTATTACAAGGTGATAGCTACTTTACAAATCTCTCTCTTCTTTTCTCCATTTTATACTTGTTAAAAGGCTTCTGCAACTTGACCGTAATGCTTTATTACACTACACTACACACATTCTAAAAGATGAAGGATGAGTCTGTCTCAGGGAATAGGTTTCATATTTTTTTTCCAGCAATGTGGTTTTTTAAGGAAAGACAAAAACGGCATTTTTGTCAACAGCGAATTAATTAAAATGGTTTAGAAATCCAAACCGGGAGAAAAAAATTTACATATGAAATAGCATTTGGGTAACAGAGAGCACTTCGCGCTAACGTATCAGCTTCGACATTGCCACATCGAGGGGTGTGTGATAAGGAGAAGACAGTGAAGGCTCCTTGCAGCTATGAAAATCTTCCAACTGAACTGCAAACGCTGGCCAATCTTGTGGAGAAGTTACCATCTTGATTAGCTCTGTACAATCTATGAGGAAGTTGACCATCGTCTTCTGGTAGGTGAGCATGTAATGCATGGCCTATATGAGAGCTTCTAATTCGGCATGAAGGGGAGAAAGGTTTCGTCGGAAATTCTTTGCACCCATCAATGTACCTGCGTTGTCAGTGGAAGAATAGATCCATCCCGCTCCTGAGAAGGCGTCTGTATCATTCCAGGAACCATCAACAAAATATCTAGGCCCAAAAGGCCATGTTACCATTGTTGTAGGACTAGATGGCGTTGCCACATCTACGTCTACCTGCGATTGAGACAATTGGGCCGTGGCCCAAAACGTCACCTCGGTTTCTAGCTTATTAAAAAATTTGTCGTTCCTAGCTTTCCATATATACCAGATTATCCATGGAAATTCCGGGCTATCTCTCGGAAATCTCCAAAAAGATGATCCATATTAGAGAGAATTGAAGTCAGTGGGAAAATTCCCGGAGCTGACGGAATCTGTGATAGAGCCCAGACTTGTAAGGTCGGGGGACATTCAAACAACACATGATTTATAGTTTCCTCCATTCCACATTTATCACATCGAGTGTCACAATTGATTCCCCTCGCCCGTAAATTATGTGTGACCGATACACAACCCGAAAGAACCTGCCATAAGAAATGTTTTAATTTGGGCGGGCAATGAAGTTTCCAAACATGGGCCTTAAGTGGCCTAGTGTCTGGTCCTAGAAAACCCAACCCGAGGTAGCACGAGCAAGCTGACGTGCAAGATAGTATCCTAACTTAACCGTATACCGACTTGATTTGGTGTAATGCCATCCTAGGACATCCGAATGATAAGATCGGAATGCTTTTAATGATGGTAACATCTTCCGGGATGATAATTGCATTATCAAATCTCATCTCCAAGTTTTTGACGTCTGGTCAATCAGATGATTGACCCTAAAAGAAGAGTAATAATTAATACCCTTGCAGGTGGCCGGTCTCGGGCTAGAAGCCGAGATCCATGGGTCATTCCAAATTGAAATAGACTCACCAGAACCAACTCTTTTAATCAGTCCTTTTTTAACCAGAGATCTAGTCGATATAATACTCTTCCACCCATATGATGGAGAGTAGGATTTAACCTGTTCCAGGGGATTTGACTTACGATAATATCTGCCCCGAAACACTTTTGCAAAAAGGGATTCTGGATGATCTATCAATCGCCATAATTGTTTTGCAAGCAGGGCAGTATTAAAATCATCAATCATCTGGAAACCAAGTCCGCCCTCTTTTTTATCTCGACACAATTTTTGCCATGATTGCCAATGAATCCCCCCTTTGGGATCCATTTGAACTCCACCAAAATTTTGCTACCGCACTAGTGAGTTTGGCTGTTAAAGTTTTGGGGAGTTTGAAATACGACATCAAATAGGTAGGTAGTGCTGCTGCAACCGATTTAATTAAAATCTCATTTCCACCCTTTGACAGAAATTTAGAAGTCCAGCCATTAATCCTATCATTTAACCGTTCATTAATGAAATAAAAAATCTGAGATTTTTCTCCTCCCAGACTCTCCGGGATGCCCAAATATGTGCCCATCCCCCCCCCCCCCGCCCAAAATCGTTGTGATTCCTAGGATCTGCTTTAGCTCATCCCGAGTCGAATCGGCGACCAGGTTCCCAAATTGTACAGAGGACGTTGTAAAGTTAATATGTTGTCCCGATGCTAAACCATATTTTTTTAGAATTTGTAGGATTTTCTGGCATTCCATTAGATTTGCCTTACAAAAAAACAAATTGTCATCTACAAAAAAGTAGATGCGAGACCGGTGGGCTTGTCCGCGCCACTTTCAGTCCTGTAAGCCGTTTATCCCGCTCCTCTTTCCATATGTTGGCAATCAAAGCTTCTATACAGAGAATAAAAAGCTACGGAGACAATGGATCTCCTTGCCGTAACCCCCTTTGAGGGATGATCCGTCCGCGCGGGCTGCCATTAATCAAAACCTTATACTCCACCGATTTGATACACCCCATTATCCACCCAATCCATTCCTCAGCAAATCCTAATTTCTGAAGAAAACTTTCAATGAAAAGCCATTCCACTCGGTCATAGGCCTTGCTCATGTCAGTCTTTATAGCCATGAATTTGTCCTTACATGACTTATTTGTATGTAAACACTTCCTGGGCAATAAGGATGTTATCTGATATTAGTCGGCCAGCGACAAAGGATGATTGTGTTTCAGATATTAATTTCGGAAGATATGTCTTCAACCGTTGACAGAGTACGTTTGATATCACTTTGTATCCCACATTACAGAGACTGATGGGTCCTTTTGGAATTAGACAAATGTTTGTCTCATTTAACCTGTGATTAAACAAGTCCGTCCTAAGAAACCCATTAACCAATTCCACCAAATCTTTTTTGATCATCCGCCACGCTTTCTGATAGAACAATGCGGTCAACCCATCCGGGCCCAGTGCTTTTTTCGGTTGCATCATGAAAAGCGCCTTTTGTACCTCTTCCTTAGTTGCCATAGCCGTGAGTCGAGCATTCATTTGTTCTGTGACCAAGGTCGGCACCTCGGTCAAAACCTCATATATCTCCGAAGGGTTAGAAGTAGTAAATAGGTCCCTAAAATACTCAACCGTTATTTGCTCTACCGCGGGTTCTGAGTTCACCCACTGTCCCTCGTTATTATAAAGTCCCATTATCCGATTATGTGATCGACGTTGCTTAGTTTGACCTTGAAAATTTTTAGAGTTTTGATCCCCCTCTATTGCCCAAGTAGCCCTACTCTTCTGTTGCCAGAATAATTCTTCCTCCCGATAAGCCTCATGTAAATTTTTCATAGTCTCGGTCAACTCATCTTGCGTCCGTGAATCATCATTTTGAATCTCCTCCAACTCCCTTTGAAATTGGAAAATTTTTTCCTTACCCACTGGAAAATTGTTTTTCCTCCATTTTGACATTTCTCATCTACAATTTTTGATTCTATCCGCGAATAAAGTATTAGAGGTTCCTGAGTTTTCCTCCCATGCCCGAATTAGCGACTCCATAAAACCCTCCCGGCCCAACCATCATTTGTCAAACCGAAATTGTTTCTTTCCTCTTGGTATTCTATCTTGTACCGTAGCCATTATTGGGCGATGGTCTGATCCTATCATCCTTAAATATTCTACAAAAGAGTGTGTAAATATTTCATGCCATTTTGCATTAACCAAAACCCGATCCAGACGACACCTAACGACTTTAGAGCTCCGCCTCCCTCTCTATGATAGAGTATTACCGAGGCACGAGAATTCCAATTAACCACACTGATTTATCATCAAATTAAAAAATACAAAAGTGGATGCATGTTTTAGCGTTCTGCCTTGTTTTTCGTGGTTGTCCGTAATCTCGATTACATCTGTATGAATAATTTATTATATTTCCTTTCTAAAGTTCCTTAAGTTGTGGCAAAATAAAACTGATTTTTCTCATGAATATTTTTAGCCTTTTCTTTCAAGAGTATGCGAGCCTCCAAAGAGTCCAATGTCTAACTCGTAAGATGAGCTTCATAAAAAATAAAAATAATAATTTCCAAGGAAATAGTATTAATAAGTCATGCAATCAGTGATTGACATTTTAATATAATTTGTAAAAGTAAACAAAGTTTCATTTTTTTCATATAATTTGTAAGAAAGTATTTGTTAAGATAAATTTAAAATGATGTCTTTTTAAATATAATTTTCAATGGTAAAGACAAATATGTCAACGAATTGATATGTAATATTTACATTAATGATAAATAAGTCTTAATTTGTTTTTGAAAATTTTCTTTTGGTTTGAATCTTGACTAGAAGTCTTAGAAATTAAATTACGTGCATAGCTGTAAGTTTTTTTTTTTTTTTTTGATAATGATAAATGCATAGTTTTTTTGTTGCTAAAAATGATAAATGCATAGTTGTAAGTTGCAAATACAATTAATCTTACTGATCAAACTGCCATAAACTCGAAACTATCACACCATCATTAAATACACATATAGGTTGCATAACAACAAAGTTACTTAAAAAACAAAAAAATACAGAGATGAAGTTCGTTTTTCCAAAAGAGAAATAGATATATAAATCTCTAACGTGACCATAGAAAATGAAAAAAACAAGATGACATTAAAGTCGATGCATGTTCTACGTTAACAAGTAAATTTTGTTTTGGGAAAATTGGAAATAAA
This sequence comes from Pseudoturritis turrita, assembly GCA_900406555.1. Taxonomy (NCBI): domain Eukaryota; kingdom Viridiplantae; phylum Streptophyta; class Magnoliopsida; order Brassicales; family Brassicaceae; genus Pseudoturritis; species Pseudoturritis turrita. Next base: position 1,001,927 of record OVBL01000568.1, read on the forward strand.
GGATATTTTTTTTAAAAATTTGTCTATCTATACTTTGTATATTTAAAATTAGTAAACTAAACTTTATTTTAATTGAAAATTCTAATATACTCTTGAGCAAACCCAATAAATTTAAACATATTTTATGGACTAATTTACAACAATATTTATTGGTTCAGTTGGTGTATAAGTGAAAAATGTTGATTGATATTCCAAGTTCAAAGCTTCCTTCCGCCATTTTTTCTATATTTATTTAATTTATCAATGATAATATTTTTCAAAAATTAAATATTAATGGTTAATTCAATCATTCAATGATTAATAAAAACATATATAATTGAGTCATATAATAGTAACATCAATTATATCTTTTAGTTTTTGCTAAATTTGTATTTTCATTATCTTGACAACTAATTAATATATACTAAATTTATATTGATATTAATTTGTTTTTCTTTGTTTTTGTCAGATTTCAATAACTATCAGTTTTATTATTTAAGTTGCAAATTTATTGTTTTGTGTATTTACCCTTTTGTATGTTTCAATGTATTAAAGTATATTTTAATTTGACTAAACATTGTATGTAATATATAAAATAGTAAAATACTAAACATAACCTTCCAAAAACTCATTATTCACGATCAAAATATCAACAATAATGGTCTATAATAAAAATCAAAATTAATAATTTCACATTATTAAAGTGTAAATTAAAAAGTTATATATATAAACTGTAGGTATATAATTGAATTCCACATCAACCATACTTTGTTCAATTCCGTAATTTTCTGAAACCATTATTTTGAACTCTTCAAGAGTTGTAGTGAATTGCAAAGTAAGTAATTTCGCACATTTTTTTTCATCAACCATAAATCTCCACTTCTTTTTTTCAAATGATCTCCATACACCACAAGTTACATAGATATGCATCATGTTCAGTTTCTAAACACATGAAAAGAAAGAAATTTCATCACGAGAAAACGATAATTTTATTGAATTCTGAAAAAGAGCAGAATACATATTCTAAATTCCGCATAACGTAATCTAACAATATATTCGATTTTCTAAACTGCTAGATTTTGTTTTAAGATTTAGAATATTTAATTTTCGGAATTCTGCAATAATTTAGAATTGTTTTTCTAAACTTTGCAGAACATAAAGCAAACAGAAGAATACGTATTCTGCTATTTTAGAACTAACTTTAGTAGAAGATATATTCTAAATTTTGTTAACAAATGTTAGATAACATATTCTAACTTTTGTAGAACATAGAGCAAAGTGCAAATGACATATTCTAAAATTGTCTTCTAAATTTCGTAGAACAGAAGTTTATTCTAAACTTTGTAAAACATGTACAGTGCGTAGATTATATAATCTGAACGTTTTAGAACATGTATAAAATGTAGAATGTGTATTCTAAACAAAACAGAACGAATTTTATAAATCCAAAATTTAATCTATCGATTAGCAAACAACATTTGCACCTTTGACAAAAAAAATTATTCTTTTGTTTCTCACATGTTCGACAAAAATTTTTTTGAGAAAAATAATTATGTATATTAAAAAGAATAGTTTAAACATAAATGAAAACTTTCAAATAAAGTTATATATAGACAAACTTAAAAAAAACATCTTTTATTTCCAATTTTCTCTTTTGTTTTATGTAACTGATATCCTTGCAATGTTTTTTTATTTTCTTAACGGCCTTACAATGATCAAAACACACGAAATATATACGAATAATAAAGGTGGGTTGTCTTGTAGTAATATTAAATAATTGTAACTAGTTAATGGCCAACTATTTATTTTAGTAACGGCAAGCGCGGGTTACTTAAACCCACCAAGTCCGAGGCGTCACAGGCTTTAACTAATTGAATGATTAATCGAAATTGTTTATCACGTACGTTACTAGATTTAATTTGACGCAATAATCAAATATATATATATATATATATATATATATATATATAATCTTTTGTCTTTTTCTATCTGCGTCGTGAACTCCATAGAGAAGAAGAAGAGGATGATGAGTAATGAAACGGTGTCGTTGAAGAAGACTAAGAAGAAGGATGGTTTAAGGTGGATTGTGTGGTTAAGAGGATGGGTTAATGTTTTGCAAGAGATATTTTTGCAAAGAATAATGGCTTCTCACTTACAAAACCCATTTCCTCTTCCTCCTCTAAGCCACTTAACATGCATTGTCACTGGCTCCACTAGTGGCATTGGCTCTGAGACCGCTAGGTCCCAACATCAAAAACAAAATTTTCCTTTTATCTTTTGATGTTGTTTTTAATTTTTGTGTTAGAGAAAAGAAGTAGTAAAGTGAATCTTACTTGTTTTGTGAATTTGCAGGCAGCTTGCAGAGGCTGGTGCTCATGTTGTTATGGCAGTAAGGAACACAAAAGTGGCTCATGAGCTCATTCAACAATGGCAGACCAAGTGGTCTGATAGTGGTGAGGGACTCCCACTTAATATTCAGGTAAAAATTTGATTAGTCTCTATATCAGCTTTATAGTACATATGATCATAGCCGTTTTAGATTATTTGACATACTTAGTGAATTATTTTGATTAAATTAAATTAGTCGATCATGGCTTTAAAGAAAATAAACACCCCAATCTATATAGATATTGAAAGAAAACAAAAATTAGAGTATGAGACCGTGCATGGATGCACCACTTGCCTTAACCAATACTATCTCCGGACTCCGATTCACAAAAAAGTGTTTCCGAGTAATCTTTTGTTTAAAAAAAACATCATTTTGTAATTTTAGTGTAGCTTTGATGAGAAAATATTTAATCAACCCGTATCAAAATTGTTAAAAAAATATGAAAGAGAACATAATATGAAGAGTCGATTTGTATTTTAAAAAATTATTAGAATATTCAACTTGTTTTTTTTTTTTTTTTTTTGATAAATTCAACTTGTTTGTAATTTGTGAAAAGTGTTAAAACGAGATTTTTTTCGTAAAACGGAAGAAATAGTATAGTTCATGAAGCTATATAGTATATAGTATGACAATTATATTTAGCATGGAGTGCATGGATAGCTTGGATAATTAAATGTAGTCAAGAATTAATGTATAATTAAGAAGTTTTAGTATTTCGTTAAGATCCACGTACGCGTAGTTGTAGAAAAAAAAAATGTAAGAACTATTAGTGAAAAAAAAAGATGGATCCCTCTCTAATTTATTGGATTAGTGACAATAAAATATAGTGTATGTCGTTAACATAATATCCTGATTATTAATTAACAATGATGCTATTTTATTTCTTCTCTCTCAAGGCGATGGAACTTGATCTTCTCTCTTTAGATTCCGTCGTCAAATTTAGCAATGCTTGGAACGCACGGTTAGCTCCATTGCATGTTCTGATTAACAATGCCGGCATGTTTACTATGGGAGGTTTGTTTCTATTTTATTTACATTTCTTATAGATGTTATTAGTAATTAAGCTTCTTCCTGTTGTGATGCAATTGCTATATATTCGTATTGATGAGGTCACAGAGTCATACGCTTTTGCACCATTCATCATTGCTCATATATACTCCAACTTTACGGGCCCAAATTGGGTTGATGGTACATCTAAAAAGTTCTAAAATAAAAAGTGGTGTAGGCGTCCATAGACCGTGGTGATTATCTCATAGGTATTGCTATTAGGCATTTTTGGTACTAAGCGGAGTTAGGCGGTTTTAGACGGTCCTATGCGGTTTTAAGCGGATCTACGCGGTCTTACCAAAATGTTAATCAATTAACATTTAATTTTTGTTTTCGGTGTAGTTTTTGAAATATTTAACATCATATAATTAAATTTATAAGTTTTAACTTCATAAATACATGATTATAAAAAAATTTATGTTGTTTGATATGAATTGAATAAATATTTGGTCTAATTCGCATATATGGTATTTTATGATATTTTAAGTTTTGATATTTTTAATATTTTTATGAATTGTTTTGTATAATTTGAACTTTCGATCTATTTTAAGACTTAAAAATTAAAATTTTATTATTTATATATTATGGTATTTAATATATTGTACTATATATTAAAAATATATATAATATATATCGGTTTATTTTATAAACCTCTAAACCACTTTAAAAATTGTCTAGGTTCCAATTAGGCATTCTAAGCGTTAGGCGATGAGTCGCCACCAGCTTAACGCTTAACGTTTTCTTCAACATTGAAAATACATATAAGGTCATGTCTATATAGTAAGTATGGATGAAAAAATTAGTAATCCCAAGTTCATTGGTGGGTTGGAGCTCATTTTTCTAACTTGTTTAGAAGATGGATTACATGAGCTAGGTTTAGGTCTCGATTGTTTTAAACACAATTTTTACATTTGCGTTTACATGAGAAAATAAATTTAAAAAAATCACATTTATTAAATATAAAAAAAATCAGATTTTTGTTTGAAAATACACATCTTATTATATAAAGTTTAATGTGTCTACTTTGTAATTAAAATGATCTCGTCCACATAATAGTAAATCTAAAGAAAAAACTCACAATAAATGCACATTGCACATAAAATAATAATATTAGCTTTTTAATTCGTTTTTCTAATCTGATTCAAAATTTAATTGTATATTAGGTTTTTAAAAATAAATAAACTCTTTAAATACGTGTCAAAGTCTAATTGAAAAATATTTTTTACACGTGTCGAAATCTGATGGATTAACTGACATGTGTAATGTGATCATGTTAATTATAAAGTATACACATCAAATTTTATAAAATACACGCTTGAAAATTATGTATTTGTTATTTTGTTTTAAACCAATGAAAAAGATAAATATATATATCATCTGATGATTATTGTTTCGTTACTTATGAATATTAATATTATTCCTATGTTTCTTAGACAACTTTTATTTGTAGTTAGACATTTTAAATTGATTAATTAGTACTTGAATATAGAAATTTTTATTTGATTTATCATTTACTATTAAAATATATAGGCTAACTCATGTTGCTCATTTAAATTCAATAGATTTATCATCCATGAATTAAACGAATGGGTTAAACTTAAACCAGTCCATTAAAAACTGAGTGAGTGTTTAGGTAGAGAGTTGAAACTGAAACCTCTTTCTACACCATTCCCTTTGATTTTTTTTTTCTTTTTCAAAAATCAATATTTATAATGGGTCACAAAATTATTTTTGCTTGGGGTCTCCAATATCTTAGAGCGGTGCTGTTAGTAGTATTCTTTTAATTTGTTTTTTGAAAAAAATGTTTGAGGAATTTGTTTTGTAATCAAATGTCATTTTTGGATTGCCATATTTTCTGCATACTGCCACTGAGGTAGGGTATTCCCAAACAGTAGTCCAGATATTATTTGTTTTGTCAAAGTAGTTTGGATGGCGAGCTCTCGAATTTTTGGATGTAGAGAAACACAAAAAGTTATAGAAAATCATAATATTTTACCATGGCGGTCCAAAATTATTAGGGATCCTAGGGCAATATGTTTAATGATATATCCTTTAATAAACCAATTTTTAAATTTGATTTTGTTAGAGAATAATTTAGGGCCTTTTTCATGAGATTTTTTTTTAATCAATAATTGGTTATCATCACTAAAATATTTTTTTTTTTTTGGTAATGAACCGGGAGAAAATCTATCAATGTTATTATTAAAAGAATTTTAAAAATTACACGCAAACAGCTCTTGACCTAGGCTGTCCAGAGACATCCTCGTTCAAGATCATCACTAAAATATATGTCCATGTTGATATTCTTGTATTTTTTCCTTTTAGAAAAATATTAAGCCTTTTTAATTATCGAGCCCGGACGATCGCACTTCTTGTCCATTTCAATGTGCTTACCCGATGCTTACTAAAATATATAAATGCGAAATTATAATCATTAACGCAACCACAAATACTAATTGTAAACATGTTTTTTATTTTTGCGTTCGCACGTGCTTTGAAGCAAATGCAAACCCGAACATATCGTTAAAATTCATATGCAAACTATAACGCTAAATATATTTTTTCGGTTTGGAAATGTCAATGTCATCACATATTTTAATGAATTTGTATTGTTTTTAAAATCGATACGAAAACATGAAACATAAATATTAAACGCAAATTATAAAATGCATATACCAATTTTATAATTAATTTTCATTATTTATATATTACTATCTAAAATTTAGTATTTATATTTATTAAAAAAATATTTTTTCAAAATTTAAATTTCACAATAGAAAACTTATTACCGAAAAATATATAATAGGGTTTTTCTTTTACGCATATTCATGTTCAAAATTCATATGCTAAAACCATCGGGGCCTTCGACAAGGAAAAAAAAAAACATTGGTTAGCATGTTGAATTTTTGCAGGGGCACAAAACTTCTCAAAAGATGGATATGAAGAGCATTTGCAAGTGAACCATTTAGCTCCAGCGTTGCTTTCACTACTCCTATTGCCTTCGCTTATCCGAGCTTCCCAAAGTCGAATCATTAATGTCAATTCTGTTGTAAGTATCATTGATCAATATGATGATCATCAAATAAAATAGGTTTACTATATGCTTCATTGCTAAACTCTATGAATTTATTCTTTCTTGGGTTTTCGTTTTGCAGATCCATTATGTTGGTTTTGTCGATCCGAATGATATGAATGTTGTTTCTGGTAAAAGAAAGTTTTCAAGCCTGATAGGATATTCGAGCAGCAAACTCGCACAGGTAAAACTTATAGAAGAAAACAGAAAAAAGCAATTATAATTTCCAAATGTTTCTATAATCTAAATTGGATTATATTTACTTTTTTAATTTTTCATCTTTCAGGTTATGTTTAGCAATGTTCTTTCCAAAAAATTGTCTTTGAAAACCGGCATTAGCGTCGTTTGTTTATCCCCTGGTGTTGTCCAAACAAACGTTGTGAGTATTAGATATCGATTGTTTGTCTGTGTTTGTGTTTGCGTTTGTGTTTACATTTATAATATTTGTTTTTTTATATCAAATAAACCAAAAACCTTAAATATTTTGAACAAAATTCTCTTGGTAATTCTAAACGCAAATGTCAAACGCAAACATAAACAACTTTTTGTTTGTATTGGCGTTTGCACATGCATTTTAAATGTATTTTTATAAAAAAAAAAATGAAAATATTTTATAACTATCAAGACCTTAATTGTGTGTATGCTTCATATCCTTTACAAAATGCAAGACTGAAAATATATTAACATTTCGATATATCTGAAATCTTGCAGACTAGAGATCTTCCAAGACTTGTTCAAGATCTTTACTCTGCCTTGCCTTACTTCATCTTTTCGCCACAAGAAGGTTGTAGAAGCTCACTTTTCTCGGCGACATATCCTCAAATTCCAAAATACTGCGAAAAGTTAAAAACCGATGATAAATCTGTTTGCACATTCATATCTCAAAATTGCCAAGCAACAAATTCTTCAGAAGAAGCTCACAATGAAGAAACATCGAACAAAGTTTGGGAAAAGACGATAGAGTTGACCGGACTTCCTTTTGATGCATTGGAAAGGCTTATAAAAGGAGAAGAAGTCCAATGCCATTATGGAACTCATTAACACCTTAAATCTTTCACAAATGCTATCTGATTTGACTTTTCGTTAAGTGTGTAAACCTTCTTATGATTTAATAAATATTTTATATGCTCTGGCCACTGGAAAAAGTCTTTGGGATTTTGGTCATAGTCATACACTCTTACTTGTTGGAAAGAGTTGAATTTTCCAACCCCTCTATTTAATTATCAATTCATATTTTTTTTTTGTCAACTCAATTCCTATTCTTCTTTACCCTTAATTTGTTTCGATTTTAGGCAATTAGTATAATTTTCACGCCATGTGTGATTTGTTCAATTTTGTTTTGTTATATACATGAATCAGGATTTTTAATGTGCTTCGATTACATCAAAAATAAGTTAAAATGCTTAATTTGTTTTGAATTTCTAACATTTTTTATTCTTGCTTTATTTTTTCAAAAATTAATTTGTATTTTACTAGTAATTTAAAAATTAAATAATTAAAAAAATTGTTGATGAAGTAGCACTCGGAGACAGCTCCTTTTACATTATGGATCTCGATTTTTTTTGTTGGTAAAGCTTTTAGTCAACAAAGTGTTATCTTATTTTTGTGATTTTCCCCCTTAAAAAAACTTATTGTTTTTCTCTTTTCTTAACATTAATATACTCGAAATCGTGTTTATGGATCGACACGGACACTATACATCGAAATAGCCACTCAAATACTAAAATTAATAAAATATAATTAAAATGATTACGTACACTATTGGTCCATGATCCCAATTACAAAAGGATTTGGTCACTGCTTTTAGTTTCACCACACCAGCAGCTCCTTCACACCAAAAAAAAAAAAAAAAAAACCAATGGATTTCACAAAAATAATATATTTTTCTCTCTTAATTTTCTCTCTCCTAATCCCGACGAGGTCTACTGCCACCGTAACATGCACTAACGCCGTTTGTCGCCGTGAAGACCCGATTATCCGTTTTCCTTTCCGTTTAAAATCCAAACAACCCGAATCTTGCCATTACGACAAAGGATTCGATTTAACGTGCGATCATGATAACGGCGTTAACCGAACCACCATAACGCTTCCGTTTTCCGGTAACTTCACCGTCGTGAAGATCGATTACGCGGCTCAAGAGATTTGGATCAACGACCCAAATAACTGTCTTCCTCAACGGATCTTAACGCTAAACCTCTCTGCGACGCCGTTTAGTGGCGTTTACTCACGTCGTTTCACTTTTTTTAATTGCCCAACTTCCGAGTATCTCCGTTTCAGGCCGTTAAATCCTATTACGTGTTTGAGCGATAAAAACAGCACGGTGTTTGCTACTGCCTCGCCTAGAGTGATGAACTACCTGTCGTCCCAATCATGTCGGTTAGTGAAAACCGTTCAGGTTCCGGTTGGTTGGCCGTTTTACGAGCAAATCGTGTCGTCTTCGGATTTGAGTGATAACCTCTGGCTCACTTGGAGGGTTCCGAGATGTAGCCGGTGTGAGATTAGAGGTGGTAAGTGTGGGATTAAGAGTAATTCCTCTCGTGAAATCACTTGCTCTGATGCTCATAAACCAGGTAATTTTTTTCTTTTTCTCGATCACCTTTATTTTCAATTTTATTTATATATTATCATTAGTCCTGGACATAAAAATCGGATCCGAATATCCGAACCTGGAACCGATCCGAAATACTCGGTTCGAATAGGTATGTTTTACCTTATTGGATATATCAGACTGATATCTGCGGTACAGGTTCGGATCCGGTTCCTACCTGAAATTCGAATGAATGATATTTTATTAGTGAACTCTGAGTAACTATGGGTTTCGGGTAAAATCAGTGGTCCAAAATCAGACTGATATCCGCGGGTATAGATTCATATACATATTTTTTTGTTCATTTCGGGTAAAAAGAAGCACTTTCGGGTATAATAGACCCGAAAATATCCGAACCAAATGATACCCGAAAATATTCAGGTATTTACAGGTACAATTTCTTTCGATCCGAATTGATCCGGACCTGATAGGAACTAATCCAAAACCAAACCGAAATTTAACAGGTATCTATATAGATACAAAATTCTTATATCTGAAAGAACATGTACTCGATAGGAATCGATCCGAATCTGACCCAAATATTTAAATGTCCAGGACTAATTATCATACGATTTAGTTTCTATAATATTAATAATACAATTAATAAGAGGATTAAAGTATACTAGTTTGACATAGACCATGACGAAATTTTGTGTTGAATGAGTCATGTGTATATGATTTGCATATCTACAAATTTGGTAGAACGACAAGTTTACAACCAATTATTTTGTCCGTTCTGATTGTTTAAATACGAAAACCACATGAGACAATTCAACACGATATATATATTGACTAACGAATTTTTAAATACAGTATAAAACAAAATACTATATGTTCGTGTACACTGTACACATGCATATTCATTTTCTACAAACAAAACTAATCGAAAAGTACATAGAATTACGATATAAGAAAAGTAAACGCGGAATCTTTTAAAAAGTCGCGAGGAAAAGAAACACAAATAGTTCCCAATATGACCAGCTTGTGCCGAAAGGCAAATGAGTAATTTTTTACTGTAATCTTAAATATATAGTAGACACAAATACTGGCTTAAAAGTACAATACTTATTATTTTATATGAATTATTTTCAGCTAAAACTATTAAAATTAATTTATATTTATCCGTACTTTATTGGATTTAACATATATAAAAAATTAACTCTTTAACATTTACATAAACAAAGTATGAAAAAACCATAAGATAACTAAAACTATGTATTAAAGTAGAACTTAATTGAAATTTTTTTTTAAGAGAAATTGGGTTGTATAGCTAAAAAAAAAAAATATTAACAAACAAACCAAAACCCTCCATATAACAAAATCCTAGTCTTTAGATTTAGGGATTTTGGTTAATTTTTTTTTTTTTCTTAGTTATGCCACAGACCCATTTATTTGCTTATATCCTTGCATGTCTTTTAGTGTAACAAACAAATATGTATATGAGAAAAGGAAAAAACAAAAAAAAAGGAGACATTAATTGAGAAGATTGAGAAATTGGGCGATAATCACGAGTGGACACAATGTCGTTGCCGTAATAATGAAAGCTTTGATGCGTTGACTTCTCTCCAATTTAATTTGCCTTACGTACCCTACTTCTCTTTTTTGAAGTCAACTCATTCAATTGTTACTACTAAGAGTCTTCTCTTCTACCAATTACATTTTGTTCTTTTCATGTCTTTCACTACACATAATCTAATCATAATTAAAAACAAAAATCAATCACAGTAGTAATATCTAATTTTTGTTACTTTCTCAACTAATCAATCTCCTATAATTTCAGATATCCCGAGAAGAGCCCGTTATGCAATAGCCATCGGCGCCGGAATCCCAGGAACTTTAATCATTTTTGGTTTATTTTGTTTCATTTACAGTAAAATCAACGCGTGTATCAAACGACGTCGTCTCGTCCCAAGTCTAGAATTCAACAATACTCAAGCCCATTCTTTACAGTCCAATATTATGATAATGGGTTTAGATGGGCCGACTATAGAGTCATATCCAAAAATAGTATTGGGAGAGAGCAAAAGGCTGCCTAAAATAGACGATGCCACGTGTCCTATCTGTCTCTCAGAGTACGAGCCAAAAGAGACGCTTAGGACAATACCACCGTGCCAACACTGTTTTCACGCAGACTGCATCGATGAGTGGCTGAAATTAAACGGGACTTGTCCGGTGTGTCGAAATTCTCCAGAGCAGAGTTCGTCGCATGACAACTTTAATTCGTAGCTACTTGCTTTGTGTTTTTTTTTTTTGTCGTCAAATGATTTCATTTGTAGTTAGTTTAATAACTTTATATACTAAATGCCGCTTTTTACATGATTTTAAAATCAAAATTTTATGTTTTTCATACAATCAGATCGTCAATTTTTTTTTAAATAATTCAAAATGCAATTTTTATTGATGAAAAAGTTAATAACTGATTTAGAATTCTTAACATCCAACTATAAAAAAATTAGTCAATCATATGTAATTTTTTTTTTATTAAAGCACACGTACAACTTTTTAATTCATTTCTATCTTAAACTTGAGAAAAATAATGAACTGATTAGTGATATTTACCATGTTATAATTATTTATCGATATGATAATTGTAAGAGATGTTGTTCGGGTTGGATTTCGGATCCTCCGCACATTGGTCATAGATTTTATGCATTAGACATGCGATGTCTTCTGGAAATAGTTTCGAGAGCATTGGGTAGGATTACTGTCCTCTGGAGAGAATTGAGACGCATCATGTCACCATACAAGTCTGCGGTACCATGTCTGGCGACCAAGCAAACAAGACATTGGATTTGCACACGTAACATGGTCAGAAAGATCTTCAGGAGGACGAGAGGGGATTTTTCTCTCGAAGACTTTCCGACGCCGAAGTTAAGCCATCGTACGAAAGTGGATTTAATCGGGAGGCGAGAATGAGTTTCGTTTGATGTCACGTCTGAGGAGCATGAGCATCATCTGTTATTTCAGGATAAGAATAAGACGAATGTAAGGAAGCCCCTGGGGAGAGTGGGGTTGGATCTCTCTCCCGTCAGAGGTGATAGGGGTAGGGATCCCACCAGAGGATCTCTCTTATTGTTCGTCATGGTGTTCTTCTTTCTCCTCTGAGTTCGCTCTCTTTTTCTGCCTCTGTCGTCTTCCTGACTTCTCTGGTACCCTCCGTCGTCCTCCATAGTCTTTCCGATTTCTCCGGCTCCTCCTTTTCTATCGCCCTTGCACGACATTTATATGAGAAGCTTTTCGTCCCTTCGCTTATGTCTCGGTCAAAGCCCTTAATGTCCCGTCACATCGTTCACCTTCTTCTTCGTAGTTGTTGGCTCTGTTCCGAGCGGCGGCAGGTAAGATATACGCTTAGTCTGTTAGTCGCCGCTCCAGGACAGGCCTATTCGTCATCATTACATGGAGACAGGGCTAGGCGACACTGTTAGGCGGAGTGTCCACACTACTTTGCTGACGTGGCGACTTCCTAGTGGTCGGTGTAGAACCACCCCCAATAATTGTCTCTGACTTTCCATCTTATCTTTGGAAAGTTAAAGACGGGGAGTGAATTTTTTTGACTGTGTCGGCGGGTTGCTGGTGACTCTTTCCTGCGAACATTTACTCGAAATATGGTTACCCAGTCATGCCCAATTGAGTTTTTAGAACTAGATATTCCCACTGAATAATTTTTTGGATTATGTCGGTGCTTATCCGACAATGACCGGGGTACACTTCCAGTAGGTCTTGTCTACTCGATCTGAGGGATAAGTAACTGTTCATCAGTCCAGGGTAATCTGGGGTTCTGGGACAGAACCTCAAATTGTGGCACTTGCCGTGCGAAGCGACTCAAATATGAAACAGATTTCCACGATAATTTGCTTTATAAAATCCAAATACGAGACAAACTTTTGGGATAATTTGCTTTGTAAAATATATTTAGGAAGCAGATTTTTGCGGTAGTTTACTTTGTAAAATCCAAACTCGTGAAATTGGTAAGGTTATGTATGAGAGTGTTTGGTATGAGTTTTGTATTATTATTCTATTAGTTTGTATTTCTTTTTAATATATACCATAATCTTTATGAGATTATTTGTTATGAATTTTGTATTTTTATTCTTGTATTTCAATAAATAACATAACTTTTATGAGACTATTTGGTATAGATTTTGTATTGTTATATTTAATAATAACATAATTTAATATGAAATTACTTGGTATGAAACTTTTAATTTTTGCTATTAGTGTGTATTTGTTTTAACTAACAACTCATTTAGTGAGTTTATATTTTCGGCTATATATACTATTTTTATCTAATTTAATTTTGGTTTTTATTTTTGGTATAAATTTTATTATATATGTAGAGTACCACGGCTGCTTAGAATTTTAAATAAATATGCAGTTTACTACGGTATTCTGCTTTGTATATATAAAGTTACTTTTTCTTCTATGCAATGACACTTTATCACCATAGTATATGTTTCGGGGATTTTTGGTCTTTTTAAACAACCATTGGAGGGATCCGCTCATGCGAAATTAACAAACACGTGAAGACCTTCGGAAACCACGATTGGGGGGGTGTTTTCCGATGGTTCTCTGATACTCAAGTCAGAAAATAGAAAAAAAGAGAGAAGAACAGAAAAGACCACGGGCAGTCGTGGAGAGCAAGAGAAAGGATAGTCGGAAAATAGAAAGAAAAAAAATGAGTGACTTCGGGCCGAATGAAAGGTGGTCCGCGAAGTGTCTGAGAGTTGGTGAAAAAAATTTAGTGGTGAGACAGAGGAAGAAGAACAAAGTATTTGAGTAGTTCCGGCCGAAAGATGGTCGGAGAAGAAGAGAGATCCGGACAAAGTTCCGGAAAAAGTGGTCATAAGCAACCAGAAAGAGACTAAAACTCAAGGGAATGGGCCTTAGTCTAGAGAGAAATGGACAATGTGTAAGTATTTTTAGCCAAAAGTCCCGATCATTTTTATGATGAAAGTAGAGGAGTATTTATAAACCGTTACCTGCCCGGGTTTGGATACCTGGCTCCCCATCCTTAGTTGGGTCGGGTTTGGACTTCCAGGTCTGACTTGGTACGATGCACTCGAGTGTTTTGCACTTACTTTCCTTGTCTTTTAGTGCCACTTGGCCGACCATACTGCTCTGCTACGCTGCACCTGATCTTTCGTACCATTGGCAGCATCTGATACGGCGGATAGGATGCCGGGGTGCTCCCTCGAAATTAGTTCCTTTGTACTTTAATCGTTCTCCAAGTATGGACCACCTATTTTTACCCTAGCACGCATAAAGTGAAAATATTTTTACCATTTGACTAAGGACTCAAACATTAAGACATGAAACCATTTGAACTTGGCGCTTTTTAAATAGATATTTTATACCTAGCCCGAGTTCTTGATACGAGAACTCGGGTTCCGTGCTTCATCTCCGGGTGGTAATGCTAAGTGCTGGTTCTCCTGAATGCTTATCTCTGGGTCCCAGTTACTCCGGGTGGCGGGATACACTACCCGGAGTGTAACATGGGGTTGGTCCGCCTTACCTGTCAGTTTGGGCCATTGTAAACTCAGATCAAAACTTCTCTAGGGATTTTATTGAAGGATATACTCCACCAAAGACATTAAGGATCCCACCGTGTCGTGTGATATGTGGCGTCAGGTGGTTCGCTAAACTCAGAGGGGATTATTTTATCCCCAACAATTGCCCTTTCGGTTGTTTGAGCTTGAGTCGAAGGCCCGGACGACGGATAATGCTCTTTCTTATTTTTGCAAGTAGAAGTGTAAGTGTTCCTCCGGGATTCCAGCCTTAAACGCAGTCGTATGACCGCATATTTAAGACTTCCCTCCTGTTTGTAGAATATAATCTGTTATTCAACCCGAATTGAGATGGGTGGAATTCCTTTCTTTCCCCATGGTTTCTCTGGGAATCCAACCTTAGACACAATTGTTATTCATCATGCGCCTAAGATCTTCTTTCCGTTGTCAAATTGTGATAAAATCCCACTATTCGAACCTAAATTAATGGTTCAGGCGACGGTCAAACAAGAGATTTCTCTCGGATTCAAACATTTATCCAAAATTCTAACCTTGAATGCAGTCCATCGATCATGCGCTCAAGATTTTCATCCCGTTGATAGTCATGGACGTAGCCGTGAACAATGCATCTATGACCTTTGGGCCGGATCGCGGGTCCGAAAACATGTGGTCATGAGATCCCTATGGAGGGCTTTGCCTGAGTCCGGAGACCTGTGGGCACGAGATTCTTGGAGGCCTTTGCCTGAGTTCGGAGAGTTGGGAGGGCTTGAGATCTCCCTCGGAGGTTGCGATAACCTGAGTTCGGAGACCTGGTGGGAGCATGAGAACTCTCGCGGAGGTTGCGATAACCTGAGTCCGGAGACCTAGCGGGAAGCATGAGAACTTCCCGTGAAGACTAAGGGCCTGAGTCAAGCGACCTGCCCCCTCAGAGACTACTAGACGGATCCAGCATTCCGGAGGGTAGTGTCGGAAGACCAACCCTGCTCCCTAAAGCCGAATTGCATCGGGGCGGTACCCCGCGCAGGGCATTTTTGGGAGACTAGAGTGCCTTCCCGACAATTGTAATTCTCGATGATTTTGTGGGATTATTTTATTTTACTGGACCTCTAGGCCTTTTTTTCTTAGCGGATATATACGGATAATAAAGGAGTGAAATAATTAGAAATATATATTTATTTTACTTACTTTTATTACTATTTTTATTTGTACTTACACGGATGCGAAGTGGAGATCTTGTGTCATAGGCTATTGGGTCACCTGGGCTCGGATCAATGCTGCTTTTTATTAGAGGATGTGTAGGCAGTGAAACACATGATTTCGTGTTTCATTAAATGTGTGGGCGGTGACCAAACACGTCTCCCGTCTCTGACACCGCGAATTGGGAATATCATCGTTGTAATCTCCTTGCTTCCCATGAGCTAGCGTAGGATCACGCCGCATGTACAGTGGATACTCCTTATCTTCCACACGCTTCCGACCGTCCAATTCACCTTCTTCTTCGTGTATATATAAATCGACGTAGAGGAGATCTCCTATCATCTCCGATATGCTTATGCTTTTTCTTCTACTTATTTTCTCCAGATATTTCGCTCTCGTCTCTCTTGACTTTTCGCCTTTTCTCAACTCGGAGGTTTTTCGAAGTTCCTAACCTTCTTCTCACACCTCTTCTCTTTGATTTGTTTCTTCGTATATGGCGATTTCATCTTCCTCCTCTCCTTTGGTTCCATCAGCGTCTTCTTAGACTCTTTCTTGGCCGTCGGGCGAAGGAATTCTGACCGTCCTTTGGACGCGTGTCCCTCACGTGCCTCGTGACCTCTCATCTATCCGAATCAGAACGCAGATCCGGCATTTCCTCTGTTCGGATACACCACCGTTTATCATTCCCACTTCCGCGCTGAGTTTCGCAGTCGCATCTCATGGTTGGTGATGGACTACTGCCGATTGGTCCGCCTGGCTCCAGGTCAATTGGATTTATTGCCTGGGGCTTAATTCATTCATTCCAGGTCCTATCCGACCTCTCCGGCATCGATGTTTCCGTGGAGATGACCGCTGGGGCTTTCAGGGATGTTCCCTTGGTGAGGGGATCTCGGTAATTTACGTTTATCCATCGCAAAGGCCGGGGAAAGCCTTCACCAATTTCTCTTCCTTCTCACTTAAAGCCGCGTTCCGGTGATGACCACTTCCTCTTCCTCTTGCACAGTGGTCCTGCAGATCTTTCCACTCGTTAGCTTCCAGAAGGTAATGAGCTACATCGTGGATGACGTCTCTTTGTAGGTGTAACTGTATTAAACTCCTTTTCTACGTTCGTGGAGTTCCTGGGAAATTTTCACCGGCTCTTTGCGATCTTTCGGGATCCTACCTTCCTCCTGCGAGACGAATAGGTTGATAGAAGCTCTCTCGGTGCTTCTCCTGCGAGACCCTTCGTCCATTCTGGTGCGTTTTCTTCTTTACTCTGTCGCTTTTAGCGTCGATGTTTTCTTTTTACTTGGTTTGGGCATGACGCTCTTTTTCTTCTTCACCTTTAGAGTCGGTGACCACCTTGGCCTCTTTCTGGCTTAGTCTCCACTTGAGGGAGCATGCCCCCTCATTCCCAGACATGTCCTGCCCCGGTGCTCCGATCCCGGGTATTACTTCCCCTGCCTGTCTCAGGTGCCCAGTGCTGGAATTCGGGAGGAACCTGGCTCGGACTGAGACGAAGATTCTTCGCCAGAAACTGGGTGGCAATTTTCTCGATTCTGGCGATTCTAGTGATGACGGCCAGACCCCTTTTCCATCCACAGGAAGCTCTCGAAGGAATAAGAGGGCGGGTTCATCGAGCTCTCCTTAGATAGGGCAGTCTTCTCTTTATATATATATATATATATATATTATTTTTTGTTGTTGCTGTTGAGGTGGTTACCGGTTTTTTGAAGTCTTATATTTCTAGAGACTTCTCTTATTTATGCCTTCTTATGAGCATGATCCGTTCTTCTTCGCCTTTTCTCGATCCTTTATGCCTTAGCCAATTCTTTTATTTGGCCTTCATCGTCCAAGGTGTAGTTTCAACTTCTTCGCAAGCTTTGGCACTTTACACCGGGACCCGATCGTCTGGTCATCCGGGATTGCCCCCCCCCAACCTGGAGGGGATTATGTTTCCCACTACCTTGGCCTTCTTCCTCCCTGGTTAGTAGTCAGAGAGAAGTCCACCCAATGTGTGGCTCCGTCTCTCGTCACATGTAGAAACACGTGTTGATGACACGTCTTCTCTTATTTCTCCCCATCTCCGAGGTTTCTCCTTTGACACGAGTCGTCATCACATCTACGGATTCGGTTTCCGGCTACGGCCATGATGTTGGTGCTTCTTCTTCGCTCAAATTTCTCCACTTGTTCCCTAGTTCTTAGGGAATCTCTTCCTCTTGCACGCAGATATTTGCATGAGACCCTTTCTTCTTTTCTGGTGGTTTGCCACTATTTCTTTCTCGTGTTTCTACCACCTCCCGTGACCTTAGCCTTCATCTTCTAGTTAGCGTCGGTTTCTCCATTCTTCTGGCCTCCTTTTCCTCTTTCTTCATCATTAGGTACTTCTCTGGACCAGAGGTATGAAGGGTGGTGAGGATCATAGAGTTCCTCATTGGCATGCTCGGTATCGCTAGGATCCAAAACCTTGATTCCTCGGGGTTTGTGGGACTCATTAACTCGAAGTAATCTACTTCGTGTATGGGGACATCGTTTGTGCAGTTGGTTGTCGGGACGCTTCTTCTATAGCTCCATCCACTGCTTTTCGGGTGCTCTGGACGTTTGTGATGTTCAACTACTATGTTCAATGCCCCATCACTTCTCTGAATTGTTCCCGAAGTTGGCGATTCTCCAACAAGATTTGCCAAAAATTTGCTGGCGTCTTCCGGCTTAGTTCCGTCGTTCCTGAACAGAGATCCTCTTGTTCTTGGCTTGACTTTAGTTGCACCGGTGTGCGTTGCCTCTACGCGCCATTCATGGTTGTGCTTCTGGGCTTTCCGTTCAGATCTATTAATGCTTTGTTGATTTTGGGTGAAGCGTCTATCCCCCTGATATTCTCATATTTTACCACATCTTGATACATTTTCATCTCGCATTTGCATATCATTTAGGCATTTTTAGGTGCATGTGCATCTCTTTTGTGTTTTTATAGGATTGGAGATGGCGATTCCGCAACAAGACGATATGGAGCGTGTTTGAGTGCAAAAAGATGGAAAAAGATGGAAACCAAAAGACAACCAATATGGAGCTTAAAAGGGAATGATGGAGATGAAGAAACAAATTTGAAGAATTCGGACAAGGCACATCGACCATGTGCATCAGCCATGAGTAGCCCGGAGTGAAGAACTTTAGTTTGGTTTCAGAGTCTACATCGACCTGGTAAAAATTTAAAAATTTCCAGAGATTACATCGACCTCGTGCATCGACCACAAGTACCCCGATGCAGACCAGTTTTCTTAAAAGTTTGAAGATCCGACCCGGATCGACCCGGTTCCATTTTATTTTGATATAAATAGTATTTTGGACTTGTAAAAACCGAAGTTTTGATTGTTCTTTTCCCCTTTTATGCAAAACCATTATTTTTAATGATTATCACTTGGATCTTTGCCCTTTTCTACATTTAGTGAAGTTTTCCTTAATCTTTTATCAATATTTTTATGGTTATGTCTTTTATTATGTTTGAGTTTAGTATGATGATTAGTGAGTAGTCTTTCAATGGGTTTTTGGGCTTAGTAGATTAGGGATGTTTAGTGGTTGATTAGTGATGCTTAGGTTGAGGTTCTCATGATTTCTAAAGTTTAAGGTGTTCATAATGCTAGATTTGACATGATCAATCAAAATCTAGAACATGGTCATTTTGTGCCCGGAAGGTGTTCGACAAAATGTCTAGGAGAACCTTAATTCTTGCTTTTCATTCTTAACCAATGGGAATTGATGTTTAAGGTATTTAGTTGGTTATATGAACTTATGCTTAATGATTATTGACCATTTAATTGCAATTGGGAAATTAGCTTAATTAAATGATTAGTAAATGGATTATTGCCATGGAAGTGGATTAGTCTACTTTGTGTGTTTCATGCCATGTAATTGCTTTAGAATTATAGTCCTAGCATCATTACTTAGACATTTATCATCCCGAGTCAATTGCTTTGTCCAAAGCCCATGCTTTCCCATATTTGATCAAGTTTTTGTTTGTTGACTTTACGGTTGACTTTTACGTTTTAATTTGCATATGCTCGAATTGTCTTGCTTTGATCTTGTTTAGTGCTTGTTTACTTATTTGGTTTGGTTTGCCTTTCATTTGCACTATCATTTCGTTTATTTCACTTATTTTCGTAATTAGGACTTTTAAAATCGAAAACACAACCTCGA
This sequence comes from Pseudoturritis turrita, assembly GCA_900406555.1. Lineage (NCBI taxonomy): Eukaryota > Viridiplantae > Streptophyta > Magnoliopsida > Brassicales > Brassicaceae > Pseudoturritis > Pseudoturritis turrita. The sequence continues at coordinate 1,021,873 of OVBL01000568.1, forward strand.
ATCGCGTAGCTTATTTGAATACTTGGATTCTTAGTGTAGCTATTCCAATCTCCTTTGTTCGATCATATACTATGCTACAACAACTAGAGTGTGTTGTTAGCTAGTGGTAGGTATAAATTTATAATTTGACACACATCACCCCCCTCCTTCTAGCGCTAAATTGTTTCAGAGATTTTTGGTCCTCTTAAACAACCACTGGGGGACCCGCTTCTGCGTAATCAACAAACACGTGAAGGCCTTCGGAAAACACGATTGGGGAGTTTTTTTGACGTCTCTCCGATGCTCAAATCAGAAAATAGGGCAAAAGAGAGAAGAACAGAAGATACCATGGGGAGTCGTGGAGAGCAAGAGAAAGGATAGTCGAAAAACGGAAAGAAAGGAAATGGGTGACTTCGGGCTGAACGAACGGTGGTCCGCAAAGTGTCTGAGAGTTGGTGAAAGAAATTTAGTGGTGAGACAGAGGAAGAAGAACATAGTATTTGAGTAGTTTTGGCCGAAAGATGGTTGGAGAAGAAGAGAGATCCGGACAAAGTTATGGGAAAAGTGGTCCTAAGCAACCAGAAAGAGACTAAAACTCAAGGAAATTGGCCTCAGTCTCGAGAGAAATGGACACTGTGTAAGTATTTTTAGCCAAAAGTCTAGATCGTTTTTATGATGGAAGTAGAGTAGTATTTATAGACCGCTACATGCTCGGGTTCGGATACCGGGTTCCGCATTCTTAGTTGGATCGGGTTTGGACTTCAGTGTCTGACTTGGTACGATGCACTCAAGTGCTTTTCACCTAGTTTCCTTGTCTTCTCGGGCCACTTGGCCGACCATACGGCTCTGCTATGCTGCACCTGATCCTTCGTACCGTTGGTAGCGTCTGACACGGCGGATAGGGAGCCGGGGTGCTCCCTCGAAATCAGTTCCTTTGTGCTTTAATCGTTCTCCAAGTATGGACCACCTGATTTTACCCTAGCATGCATAAGGTGAAAATATTTTTACCCTTTGACTAAGGACTCAAACATTAAGACATGGAAGAATTTGAACTTGGCGCTCTTTAAATAAATATTTCAAACCTAGCCTGAATTCTTGATACGAGAACTCGGGCTCCGTGCTTCGTCTCCGGGTGGCAATGCTTAGCGATGGTTCTACTGAATACTTAGCTCCGGGTCTCAGTTACTTCAGGTGGCGGGATACGCTACTCGAGGTGTAACATGGGCTTCTTCCGCCTTACCTGTCAGCTTGGGCCATTGTAGACTCATGCCTAAATTTCTGTAGGGATTTTATTAAAAGATATACTCCACCAAAGACGTTAAGGATCCCACCGTGCCGTGTGATACGTGGCGTCAGGTGATTCGCTCAACTCAAAGAAAATTATTTTATCCCCAACAGTATAAAAGAGGTCGTATTTTTTTTTATTATAAGTAGCTATATATTTATTTATGTGTTATTAATATAAACCGAAAGTTGAAAAGTCATTTTAGAAAAATAAAAGGAAAATATGTAATCATACTATTGTAAGAGAAAATAATTGGTAATTTATATTCTAAAAATCATAATTCGTTATTTTCCGAGTATAATTTTTACCTGGCCATTTTTTTCAAATTTGCTAGTTGAGTCGGACATATATGGATTCGGTTATATTATTTTTATTGGTTTAAAAAAAGTAAAATAATTGAATTACTCGGATTTAGTTTTAATATTCTTTTATTTTATTTTTAATCATTTTATCAATATTAAATAAAATAATAAATTAAATATGTATACAAAATTTAAATATGAAAATAAATAAAAAAGACAAGAAAATAAATTATTTTTTATAGTTGAAAAATATAAAATACACGAGACAAAGATAAAGAAATAGTAACATATAACTTGTTATATTGAATAAACAGAAAAATAAAAAGAATATTAATTAAATATAAGAAAGTTAAATAGGAAAAGTAAAAAAAAAATCATTTTTACTGATGAAAAATATAAAGACACACGAGATAAAGATAAATAAGAAATAAAATATAAATAATCATACTGTAGAAAGAAAAAAATAAAAAAAATTGGTAATCATTATTCTAAACATCCTAATCGATTATTTAAATAACATGATTTATTCTATTTTCAAATATAATTAAATAACAGAGTTTCAAACAAACATATCATTTTAAAATAGTAACCATCAATACCGAAATGATTAAAAATCTCTTCATATTTTATAGTTGTGAAAATAAGAAAAAATTAATTTAATTTCAAATAAAATATTATTCTATATCTAAAATAAATTGATTGTTTTGTCAAAATTAAATAATAAAATATACTATTTGATAAATTAATTTTTCGTCAGTAAATCTAACAAAACTGTAAACAAAACTTGTACATTGCGCTAGTCATATTCTAGTTTTGTTAGGTAAAGCATACTTCTCCATTAATGTCGTAAACTACAAATGTTACATGTGTAATTGATATGAAATTTTCTTTTAAGGATGGTTTTGTAATTTTCAACCCATTTGAGTTATGTTTGCAAGCAAATTTTAGAAGGGGTTACTTTTGCATTTGGCTCAATGTTTTGAGTCATTTTTAACAATTTTCCCATTAAAAAAATAATTGACAATGAGTTGGATATATTTGAAATGAGAAATTATTTATCTTTGTTTCAAAAAAAAATATGCAAACAACTCACTTTTAAAATGTATAAAACTTATAATTATTTATTTTCACACGTATCTAACCAAATAAGAAAAAGTTCCTTATTTGTTGATCGCCTAATTTAGATACGAAATGGAGAGATTCTATCAATCTCAGAGGATTCAAAAATAACTTAAAACTCACATTTACTTAGAGATATCAAACCACGACCACTTGCTCAAGACTTACTATAAACTGATGCATTCACATTACAAGAAAATGGCTAGACCACCTGATAAAAACAAGTTTTTATTTTTGGTGTGTTCACACTGTCCCTACGATAATTTATCATCTCCAAACGATCACAAGCTCCTAATCAAGATCAGGAGACGAACAAGTTCATTCAAATTACAGTTGGTTGATAACTTCTCAACTCGACGACACGTGCTACACGAGCCATATCTTTTCTCTCTCCAGGCGAAAGCAAAAGCGAAAACCTACCCTTGATTTTCTTTGACAGAACCGCCGTTCCTGCAGATTCATCACCAGCTGCTCTCTTGAGCGCTCGCCGACGAGATTTCAACTCTTCATGTTCTCGTCTTCATTCTTCATCCTTCATCCATCATCCATGGATTCATGTGATTCAAATCTAATTTGGGAGAAGGCTCCTGAGGAAATACCTGGAGATTTCGTCGTTGGTGCCTCCGCCGTGAACTTCTCCGGTGAAGACCCTCGCGGGCCTTACTTGAAGCGATGGACGGAGCAGCCTCCTCCCTCTCTTTCTCTAACATCAAATCTTGTTGTACCAAAGGTTTTAGTGCATCCAGAGAATAAGCCAGAGTTGGAGATGACAGTTTCTCCTAGACATAAACTCGGTGAAGGATACCCCTCTACATATTGCGTCGCTGCTACCCGCGGCACCACATCTCCGATGAGAAATGAAAATCACGATTCATCATATCCACTCGCTCTCTCTGAAATTCAAGCCGAACAACCGTTGGAAAATAATTTTTCTAATTTCGGATCAGTCCCAGCTTCCTTGACTCCACCTATATCTATAGGAGTTTGGAAAATTCCTCTGCAAATTTCGTCAGTCAAACCGCTGGAATCTAATCTCAGGGAACCATGTCCAAATCATCTCACAGTCGCCACTGATTGGCCAGTTCTATCTACCGGGAATCAAAAAGTTGATAAGCTGGTAAATTCGAAATTGACTCTTCAACCGGCAAAAACCAGTGGTTCAACTATTTCAGTGATACAGAAAGAGTCTAACCTCTTGCTCAAAGATGCTTCTCAAGAGTATCTGTGGGCAGCAAAGATGAGAGCTGTGTGCAATCTCCATAGAGTCACTATTCATGTCTACATGGACGACATAACCCCTAAGGTAACTGTCCCAAGCCATGTTCTTCTTCAAAGAATTGAAATTCAGAAGGAATTTATAGTAGGACAGTTTTATCGTTGCTCTGCACCTGCTGGAGGACAAATTTATTTAGTAGTAACTAGAATTTGGGGCATGAAATGCCGAATTTATACTAGGAAATTAGGACAATCCTCATATCTCTTTCATATTCCTGATAAAACCACTCGTAATTGGGTTATTCAAAGAGGGTTTTGGCATGTGGACGATTGCCTGATGTTTGTTTTTGCCTGGAGTCCTGCAGAAACCATTACTTTGCCGAAAATCAACATTATCCTGGTTTGGTTAACACTGAAGAATATACCAAACCAACTCTATTATATTGAAGGAATCAAGTGGATCGCTTCCGGAATTGGAGAGCCAATGCTAACTCACAGGCCATGGTTTGATCCTACACTAATGGGAGAAGCAAAAATCCTAGTTGAGGTTAAGTTAGATAGACCATTTGGCCAGAAGGTGGCGCTTGAGGATTAAGAGTGGTTATATCTTAATGGTTGATGTGTTGTACTCATAGTTACCTTCAAAATGTGCTAGGTGTGGACATTTGGGCCATAAAACATCACGCTGTATATGACACTCACTAGGCTCTGGAATCCCTATTTCTTCCCCATTCACCAAAGCATCAAGGTTAGGATCCAACTACAAACACTATATCACCATCCTTGGAGAAGATTGATGTAAGTGTAATACCGATCTTTCTCATAGAAATGATATTTAGTTAATTCTCTATCTGAACCCTTCCAAAAAAGCATGCAGTAATCCTCACATACATAGATCTTGTAATACGACATCCCTAATGATTTTGTCAACTTTTTTGTTTCGTAGTACGACTTCAGAGATTTATTACCCTGCGGCAAATACTCTGCAAATATTTGCGATATTAAATATGCGCATACCTCATAAAGGTTATGTTTTATCTTTATATGCATAAGACGGGCTGACAAAGACAACGTAGACAATCCTTTAACACATCTCTCGTATATGGGGTTTTTTGCCGCCGCCTATATCTAAAAAAGTCGGCTGGAATCACCAATTGGCTCCTCGGGAGTTGGTTGATCTTCTGTATGCATTTCGGGAAATGCATCTTCTACCATGTGTACATACGCATCTCTTGCATCTCCATGATCGATAGTATCTGGATAATTTGTAAATATATTTGCATCTTCTAGTTGTACACCACTTGTCGAAGCTTCTCCGCCAAAATTTCTCTATGCGATGTCCACAGTAGTAGTTATTCGTAAAACCCTTAATATACAAGTGCTGACCAACGGTAGCTGCATCCCAACGCTTCCTATTCTTGCATTTGGCACCCGGACACAACAAATTTCCTCTCTCGATGTAAGATTGCTCACTTTGGGCGCATTTAAAAAATATTTGTAACCCTTCAAAAAACTCGCCAGAGACACCATGTTTCACCGGATCTAATCTTTTGTACATCCACTCTCTCTCATTTAGAATATTTCATGTAAAAGACATGTTGGTAAACAAGATTGGCTAGTGCAAGCACACTAATTAGCACACCTCTGGTCTGTTTTCCGAACGAGTGAGTTGTGCTTCAAAGCAGGGGTGGTGCTTCACAAGTTACTCGTCCAGTCAAAGCAAGAAGAGAACTCAGTCCATAGGGTTAAAGCGTCTTTTCGGCGATAAATATAGGTGAAGTCAGCTACAGAATCCTCAAACGGAGCAAGTGAAAGAGTTGCTTCGCTAGGAGTAGACTTCATGCGGGAATGGGATCAGCAGCAAGGTTAGCGGTATTCCTCCTTGCCTCTTAATTCAAAATAAAAAATGTCCTTTTTTGAAACACTGTGTCGCTTTTTGAATGAAAAAATAAATACCGACGGTCTTCTTGTGCTCATTCTGGCTATTATAGCAACAACAGCATATCTCGTTATGCTATTAATTCTCTATGGAGCTACTAATCTTCGTCTCGTAAAAGAAAATACAAAACAAACCAGGAACACAGGTTATTTCGTAGTCCATTCCTTTTGTTATAGCTGGCTCAAGGGCGTCTCCCTCTCAGCCACTGTAGTGAAAGTAGTGAAAATAGATACGGGAAAGAACCCGGACATAGGATCTGATAACGAGAAGAAAGAAGACAGTAAGTAAGAGAACTACGATTTACTTGATTCCCAATAAAGGGGTACGTAGGCAGCCAAGGACGAATCCTGGTCCAGTTCTTTGCTAGTAAGTGAGGAAAGCGCCCGCCGTACGTTCCTTAATTGGTGTCTCCAGATACTCATCCATGCACAGGAGCGCCAACCCCCCCAGAACTAAATAAGTTCTTTCGTTCTCGTGTACAACAACCTTAACCGCGCAAGCCTGGGCTGGGCCTACCTCCTCCATCCCTAATTTGAGTGTTTTGTTGTAATTTTTGGACTTACATCAATGTGTGAAGTGGAGAATTTTTATTTATAGCAAAAGCATGGCCACCGATGGCCACCGAAAAATTGGTGGCTACTAAGGTAATAATTTTTTTACCCAGTGCTCATTAATAGTAAAATGGTTGAGAAGTAAAAATTCATCTACCGCTCTGACAAGAGATATTTTCGCCATAAAAAATTCAAAATAGCAACCGAATTAGCCATCGAAAATCAGTGGCTGATATATTAAAATAATTAATAATCGAAAATCGTTGCTACTATACTATCAGTGGCAATTTGGTTGCTAAAATAGCTACAAACTAGCTACTAATAGAAACATCGGCTAATTGACCACTGATTTGCCACTGAAATTCAGTGGTTATAATATAAAATAAATAATAATAGAAAATGTCAGCCAGTACATCATCGGTGGCAAATTGGTTGCTAAATAACTACATATTAGTCACTAATAGAAACAATGGCTAAATAGTCAATGATTAGCAACTGATTAGCCACTGCCATGTCATTTTTTCAGTGGTAAATCGGTGGTCAGACTGTGGCTAATTCACAGTTTTTTTGTAGTGGGACCACCTACCAACACTATATCATCCTTGGAGAAGGTTGATGTAGTGTAATTCCAACTGGTGATGCCCCTAAGATCTTGAATGAGATTGTCCTTACTCTTTCAACTATACTTGAGGTTACTCCAATGGTATCAACACCGTCTCCAGAATATGCATCTCAAATGTTGCTCCACTTGTCACGGAAAACACTACAAAACCTGTTTTAAGTTCAAAGAATGTTGTTAATCCGGATCGATTCTCTTCTTCATTGTCTGTCCAAAATGAGAGTGAAAACAAATGGAATTCACAAAAGGTCTCCGCTTCTAAGCAAGTTACTCCTCCTCCTGCTCAAGCCGAGATTAGAATTGTAGGACTTTGTCCAACACTACTTTGAGTACCAATCGTTTTTACTCTTTGGATTCTTCTGATGACGAATGCGAAATTTCGGCTTCAGACGACGAGTCGGATTCGAAGGATCTTTTGACACCTTCAGGCAAACGATTTCTTCGAGAAATACCGTTTAAACCGACACCAAAAGCTAAGCAGATTCAATGGCACTCCGTAGCGGCTGGACGTGGTAACTGTGGTCGTGGTAAGAGAGGTGGCCTTGATTAGCTCTATCATTGAGAATGTTCACTTATATATATCGAAGTGGAAGATTCGATATTTTCTAGCCAATTCTTGTAATCTAAACTTTGCACTTTGTGTAATCTCTTTCGAAAAAACTATTTGACTATATGTCACAACTGTAGCCGGTTTCAATAATAATAAAAAATTTCATTCAAATTCAAATATGAGAAAGAAGACTCTAGAAAATCTCAACTGTTATTTCCTTACATGAAGATCATCTCATTCTGGAAACACAGAGAACACACAAAATCCCTTGGATAAACATTGACAAAGAAGAAAGATCATAAATCAATAGTCCATATCGCTTCAAGCTCTCATTTAAATCCAACAAATTTTTCTTCATTTCTATGCCATATTTGAATTTATTTTTTCTTCTTTTTGACTTCTCTTTTAAAATTTAACCGTTGGAGGCTGAACCTCTATTTAAATTTATTGAATTGTTAGACAAAAAATTTCATCATAATAAACTAGAGTTTTCTTTCAAGCTTTGTGCTTTGAGTACTTCTGTTCTGATTTCTAAGAGTTTTTGCGGTTTTCCTTCTCTCTAGATTTCAATTTGAGTTTTCATCTCTTTGAGTGGTTTTTTCTTAGAGATAAAGCTAGACCCAACTTATCACAAGTCTTTCCTAACTTGTGTGGTGTTCATCAATCGATCAATTCATCTGCTGTCTTAAATATATGTTCATCGACTCTTCATAAGCCTTGTGACATCCTCATGCTTATATCATGTGGTGTTTTCCGATGAACCTCAAACGTTCAAGTCAGAAAAGGTTAGATTTAGCGTAAACGAAAAAATGACCGAGTATGTTGATAACTTGATAAATGGATGTTTATGTTTTTTCAGTGGATACTTGTAATCTCATAATATTATTATTTCTAAAATATATTAGATTTGATTGGTCCTTATTTTTGGAGGTGTATAATGCTTATTCGAGTCTGTTACATTTATTGAGTTGGGATATCAGGTCATCAACTTATGGGATGACGATATTATCCACTTGTTGATCTTTCGCATAAGCCACATTGTTCATAGGTTCGGCGTGACTAGCATTCTTAGAACACGCTAACACAACAAACATGTTTGATTGGTGACTATAATAGTGGCTCTTCTACCGTTTTAGAGGTGTGCATGATGTTTATTTGACTAATAATTATAATATAATAATTTGTATTAATTTCATACTTGATTTATTAAACAGGAGGACATTTCGAGCGTTTGGACTCAAACAATGAAAATGGTCTAAGAGTTTTTTTAACCAAAATTTTTAAAATATTTTTTATTCACTTATATGAAACTAAATATATATGGTTATGTTGGAGAGGAAGCTTATGAAATCATAGATGTTTGATGTCTTTACAACAACATGAAAAGATTGAAAAAGAGGTTTCTGGAGCATCAGGATACGAGATGTTGGAACAACAAGGTAGTTGTGGCAACAAGCAGAACAAAGTGATGTGGCAAAGTAGCTGACGTGGATCACGAGCCAACATGAAGAATCTATTCAAATAAGGAAGAAAAGATATCAGAAGATTTTGGATATGTACGAATCAAGGATAGGCAACCTAGAAGACTTACTTATCCGATGAATATAAAAAGGGTTGAAGCATGTTCTTCTAGGGTTAGCCATTTTAAGAGAAAGAAAAGTAGCAGTAGCTTTTCTATTGAGAGAGTTGTGAGAACTCTGTGAACGAAAGCAAGTGTGTGTACAAGACAAAATGTTTGTCTTTGATCTTGCTGAGAATAGGAATCTTGGGTGACAAACTAAGGGTAAACTTAGGTGTTTGTGTAAAACCAATCAAGAGAGTGTGTAACTTCTTGAAAGATTTCTAATAAAGTTGAAAACTCGGAGCGCCGAAGTTTTTGGGTTATTGTCTTGAGTTCATCCATTTTTTCATTTGGTATCAGAACGGGCATCTGAACCAAGTTGTATCTTACAACATGCGAAGATCATGCGGCAAGGATTGACTCAAAGGAGCTTGTAGTTGTGCAACGGATTCCTATTATGGATAAAAGAAACTATGGACATTGGAAGATGAAGGTGCGAGCTATCATTCGAGGAATCAACGAGGATGCATGGACGACTGTCGAAACCGGATGGAAAGCTCCTACTGCTATAGGTGAAGACAAGATTGAAGTTCCTAAAAGCAAGTCTTTGTGGACTGATCAAGAAAAAAATTAGCAAAATTCAAAGCTATAGCTCTCTCTGCTATTTTCAATGCCGTAAATGAGAATCAGTTCAAGTGTATATAGTGTTGCGAATCGGCTAAAGAAGCATGGGACAAGCTGAAGAAGACATATGAAGGTACGACGAATGTGAAAAGATCAAGATTGAATATGCTTGCTTCAAAGTTTGAAACAATGAGAATGGAAGACAACAAAACTATTGAGGAATTTGGTGGAAAGCTAAGTTCAATCGCCAACGAAGCTCAGAATATGGAAAAGAAATATAAAGATAAGAAGCTTGTAAAAAAGTTGTTGAGAAGTCTCCCAACCAAGTTCGAAACTAAGAAAACAGCGATGGGTATGGCTCTTGATACTGACACGATTGATTTTGATGAAGTTGTTGGTCATCTTCAAGTTTATGAGATGGAGATCTCTGCCAATAAAATCAGTACGACTCGTGGTATAACTCGTGTCGCTGATGACAAAGTAGACATTCATGAACTTAAAGAAACAGTGGGTCTAATGGCAAAAACTTTCAGGCACGTAATGAGAAGATTTGCGTGTGGTACAAGAAGAAACTTTGACAAAGGTCAAAACAGCGAAAGAGATCGTGATCGTGGTTCAAAGAAGAATGAGCAACAATGTCACGAATGCCAAGGTTACGGGCACTTCAAAGCTGATTAAGTGTTTTGAATGCTAAATGAAAAGAAATTAAGTGTTTTGAATGCAAAGGGATGGGTCACACTAAGTCAGAATGTGTGAATGGACAAGCTAAGAAGGAAAAATCCTACATCAGAATGAGTGAGAGTGATTTCGATGAAAGTTCAGACGAGTCTGATGATGTCACTGGATATTGTGCTTTCACTATGACAATTGAGAAAGTTTCAGAAGGAGAAACTAGTGAAGACGACGACAAAGAAAAGGCTGTATCATTCGAAAGTGATTCAGACAATGACGTGTCGGAGGAGGAGGCAGAATTCAATATAAAGATGGAATTCCGTAAGTTTTATGGCAACTGGTTGGAACTGAGTAGAGAGAAGATCTCATGGGCTGAGGAGGAATTATTATTGTATGTGTTGAACAAAAAGTTGAATGAAGAACTCAACTCTGAAATTTAGAAGAACAAGACGTTATCTCAAGAACTTTTAGAAACAAGGAAGAAGATTCATATGTTGAACAGTGATACCAAGGACCTAAAGAAGATTCTATCGGTTGGAAGAGTGTGGAAATCTAATTTTGGCATGGGTTACAATGTTGAACAAACCAGTGGACAGGCTAATTTTGTTCGTGGGAACACGACACAATCTATTCCAACAGTGGTGAGCAAAGGCAAAAACAGTGATGTGAGAAGGTCAAGATGTTGGTTCTGTGATAAAATTGGACACATCAAGCGATACTGCTATCGGTTTACTGAGAAGATTGGAAAGTTACTAAGGCATGGGAGATTCTATCCAAGCATGAGAAGACAGACACATGTTTGGGTTGCTAAATCAGAATTGTACTGTCGTGTGGCATACACGTCCACTGTCAAATCTGTGAACCAGCTATGGTACTTCGATAGTGGTGCATCTAGACACATGACTGGGAGTCAGAGCCATCTCGATAACTATGACACTGTGAAAGAAAGTAAGGTTACTTTTGGAGGAGGTGCTCATGGGAAAATCAAGGGAAAATGTGTGTTGAATGATGAATGACTTCCAAAGTTAATGAATGTGTTCTATGTGCAAGGTCTTACTGAAAATTTGATTAGTGTGAGTCAGTTATGTGATGAGGGCCTGGAAGTGACATTTAATAAGGTAAAATGTTGGGTAGTGGATGAGCACAAAAACGTTGCACTATCAGGAATAAGATTTGGTAACAACTGTTACATGTGGGAACAACCTGACATGTGTCTCAGGGCAGAAAAAGATGATCCAGCGTTACGGCGCCAGAAACTTGGACACATGAATTCGAAAAATATGTCTAAATTGGTAAGTCAGGACTTGGTCAGAGGGGTTCCAGAGCATGGAATCAAGGGAAGTAAATCAAAGTTTAACACAAAAAGTGCAAGGAGTTCAGACTAAGGAAGTGTTGGATCTTGTTCATATGGACCTTATGGGACCAATGCAGATTGAGAGTATCTCAGGAAAAAGGTATGTATTTATGATGGTTGACAATTTTTCTCGATATACTTGGGTTCAGATCATTCGGGAAAAATCAGACACAATTGAAAGCTTCAAGATTCTTGCACTTCAGCTGAAAAATAAGAAGAATGGAATTAAGAAGATTCGAGGTGATCATGGTGGAGAATTTCAAAATGATGTGTTTGATAAGTTTTGTAAAGCTCAGGGGATACATCGTCAATATTCAGCCCCAAGAACTCCGCAACAAAATGGAGTGGTAGAAAGAAAAAACAGAACATTTCAAGACATGGCAAGAGCAATGATTCATGGAAGTGGAGTTCCTGAAAGATTTTGAGCTGAGGTAATTAACACAATGTGTTATGTGATTAATTGGATTTACATGAGGATTGAGATCAACAAAACTCCATATGAGATTTGGAAGGGAAAGAAATCTAACTTGAGCTATTTTCATGTGTTTGGGTGTACTTGCTACATCTTAAATGATAAAGACCAGTTAGGCAAGTTTGATCCTCGGAGTGATGAAGGTTTCTTTCTTGATTATTCCACTAACAGCGTTGTGTATCGTGTTTACAACAAAAGAAGATAAATGATCATGGAATCTGTGAATGCTTTATTTGATAAGGGAAGCATTCCAACCGTGAGCGTGATTCCCGAAGCTGAAGAAAGAATTCCATAGGTTAGTGAGACCAATACGATCGCCGAAAAACCTATAGAAAAGGAACACATGGAACCTTTACAAGTTCATCTAAATCACTCTCTTGAAGATGTGATAGGGGATATTGAAGATGGGATGAAAACCAGAGGTAAACGAATTGACTTCAGAGAAATGGTCATGTTCGCATGTTTAGTCTCTTTTATCGAACCAAGCAGCGTGCAAGAGGCATTTTTGGATCACTTCTGGATCTTAACCATGCAAGAAGAGTTGGAGGAATTTTTTAGGAATGAGGTGTGGATTCTGGTTCCACGATCTGATGGTGTGAACATTATTGGAACGAAATGGATTTTCAAAAACAAGATTGATGAGCAAGGAAACATCGTCAGAAACAAGGCTAGACTTGTTGCACATGGATATACACAAGTAGAAGGTGTGGACTTTGATGAAACATTTGCTCTAGTTGCAAGACTGGAATCTATCCCTTTTTTGCTATGAGTTGCTTGTGAAATGGGATTCAAATTGCATCAGATGGATGTCAAGAGTGCATTCTTGAATGGGTTTATTCAAGAAGAAGTATATGTTGAACAAACCAAGGGATTTGAAGATCCAGCTCATCCAGATCATGTGTACAAAGGGATTTGAAGATCCAGCTCATCCAGATCATGTGTACAAGCTTCATAAAGCCTTGTATGGTCTCAAACAAGCGCCTAGGATGTGGTATGAAAGGCTCACAACATTCCTAATCGATCATGGTTTTAAGAGAGGAAGTGTGGACAAAACCTTGTTTGTCAAAGAGGATAAGAGAGGAATGATCATTGCTCAAATTTATGTTGGTGACATAGTTTTTGGAGGAACATCGAATTATCTTATGGATGAGTTTGTCAAAACTATGACTTCGGAGTTCAAGATGAGTATTTTTGGTGAGTTGAGCTACTTTTTGGGTCTTCAAGTAAAGCAAACTGATGATGGGATCTTTGTGTCTCAAAGTAAGTATGCAAAAAACCTGGTGGAACGCTTTGGGATGAGTTCCAGTAAGTCTGCAAAAATTCCAATGAGCACGACTTTGAAGCTATCAAAAGATAAAAATGGAGTTAATGTGGATGAGAAGCAGTATCGTGAAATAATTGGCAGTTTACTCTACCTTACGGCAAGCAGACCAGATTTTTGCTTAAGTGTTGGGTTATGCGCAAGGTATCAGGCTAATCCAAAAGCTTAACATCTTGCTGCAGTAAAGAGGATCATCAAGTATGTGAAAGGTACAATGAATTTTGGACTCAACTACACAAAGAATACAAATCAAAAACTGGTTGGATATTGTGATGCGGATTGGACAGGATGTGTCAACGATCGTAAAAGCACTTCTGGTGGCTATTTTATCTTGGGGAATAACCTTATATCATGGCACAGTAAGAAGTAAAACTGTGTGTCTCTGTCCACTGCCAAGGCCGAGTACATTACGATGGGAAGTTGTTGTCCACAACTTTTGTGGATGCAACAAATGGCTTCTGACTATGGTATGGATCCCGACTCTTTACTTGTTAAGTGTGATAACATGAGTGTAATTAACATCTCAAAGAATCTTGTTCAACATTCTAGGACCAAGCATATAGCAATTCGTCATCATTTCATAAGACAACTAGTTGAGGACAAAACTGTGATCATAGAACATGTAGCAACTGAGTGCCAACTTGCTGATATATTCACAAAACCCTTGGATTACAACATGTTTGTGCATCTGCAAAAATCCTTGGGTGTTTGTGAGTGCTAACTTTTTCGATGAGTGCTTGTGCTGGAACAGGGGCAGGATGTCTGGAACAAGGGTAAATTTTTACAACCACAAGAGCTGAAAAATAGTTTTCAAAACTGCTAGTTGTTAAGTTTGTTGTGAGAAATAACTGCCTTACATATCCTTTAGAGTTAGACAGTAACAGTAGAGCCAGTAAGTCTTAAGATGAGAAGTGGACACTTTTTCAAATGAGAAGGATTTGAGTTACCAAGTCGTATAAGATTGCCGAAATGAGCAGTAAGATGCAATGTGATTTCCAACCAATTTAAAAAAAAAAAAGGGGATTGGTTGGAGCTTAGAGAAGTAGATGGAGCTGGAAGAGGTGACTAAACTTATCCTATGTCACCTCGATCAAAAGATGATGATCATACTACGCTGGTACGATTATCCTTGAATTTAAATCTCATCATAGAAAGTGGATACACCATCTCTTAAGCCACGGCTTTAACCTTCATCGCTGATGAAGACTGCTTCTTGGAATATGTCAGTGTGTAGTCTAACCATGATAAATCAGTATGAGCTCTCATGCTGGAACACGAAGTTAGGTGTTTTTACACAGCTCAAAAATTTCAAATATCTTTGTTTCTTGCATTCGGTCTTCGATCAAGTTCTAGCACAGTTCTCATAAGGGAAGGGAAGGCTCATTGACATTTGAGATATTTTTCTTCTTCCATGAGGGTTTTTAAACAGAAAATGGGTGTTGTTCTCAGTTTTTATATCATGTCTCTGAGTTACAAAAAGTGTGAATTGCTTTGAAAAATTGTTGATGGTTGAAATGATGTGGATTCTCTGTTGTGGTTCAAAAAAATTCAGATTCTACCGATTTGATTAAAAACCGGTTTGCACTAATGGTTTGGTTTTTGTGAGTATTTATCCATTTTCAAGAAATCGTCATAGCCACGATTTCTCAAGAAGACAACTACTCAGCTCATGGACATTGCAGCTCTATCTCTTATTGTGTGCTTGTCTATTCTGAGGTTATTGATTGAATGTGCCAACCAAGCAGGGGGAGTGTGTGATGCTACCTTTGAGGGGGAGTCAAATGCTAAGTCTGGAGAATATGATGATGAAGAAGCTGAATCCAATCATAGCGCAGAGTTTTGAACCTTAACCTTTTGGAGTTGTGTGTTCTGTTTTCTTTTGATGTTTACAGGATGAGCTTAGATGCACACGCTCAGTCAAAAAGGAGAAGAATGAAAGAGAGGTTTCTGGAGCATCAGGATACGAGCTGTTGGAACAATAAGGTAGCTGTGGCAACAAGCGGAACAAAGTGACGTGGCAAAGTAGCTGATGTGGATCACGCGCCAACATGAAGGATCTATTCAAATAAGGAAGAAAATATATAAGAAGATCTTGGATACGTACGAATCAAGGAGAGGCAACCTAGAAGATTTACTTACCCGATGAATATAAAAAGGGTTGAAACATGTTCTGGGTTAGCCGTTTTAAGAGAAAGAAAAATAGGAGTATCTTTTCTATTGAGAGAGTTGTGAGAACTATGTGAACGGAAGCAAGTGTGTGTATAAGACAAGGTTTGTTTTTGTTCTTGCTTAGAATAGAAATCTTAGGTGACAAACTACGGGTAGACTTATGTTTTGTGTAAAACCAATCAAGAGAATGTGTAACTTCTTGTAAGATTTCTAATAAAGTTGAAAACTCGGTGCGCCGGAGTTTTTGGGTTATTGTCTTGAGTTCATCCACTTTTTCAAAGATTGGAATTACCTTACTTATAATAGTTTTCTACATCACATGTAGAGAAGAAGAAAACTAGAAGTCTAGAACAACGATTCATTTTTTTTAATTAAGTTAAGAATTTATCAAAAATATCTTTACGTTTTCAAATTATTTATTTTATCATGTTTTTAAAATTAGAATCGCAAAATTTATAAAGCTTTTAAAACCAGAATCGATACATCAAAAACACTTACAACTTGATCTTTTAGGAATCACATTTCCGACACTTCGTCGTGCTTCCAAAACTCTTCTGATTCTAAATTAGTTCTAAAACAAAAAACAACTTCATGCAACTTAGTTATAACCCAAATTTATATCAAAATTGTGGATGTGAGTTGTTAAAAAAAAAGAATATTTTTCAACAAAAGCTGATTCTCTCTAGCATTATTGAGAAGGAAAAAAAAAATACATATCCACAAACTTCAGAAAAAAAAGTTGCCGCAAAAAACATAATTGTTGTTCCCTTATTCAAAAAAAAGAGATAATAGTTTTAAAATTTGGATTTATGTGGTATTTCATATGTTGGATAGTTTGATCATGACCGAGTAGAAAGGAGGAGATTTCGCACGATGAAAATGACTTTGGTACTACTAAAGACACCGACATTGTTGAAAATGACTTCCCCATTCAACTTCCGTGGGACCTTGTTTATGTTTTTTTTTTTATAAATAAAAATGTTAGATGAAATTTCCAAACATTTGTCGACCTTTAATTCACTTAACGGCGCGTGTCACTTCTTTTGTATTTCTCACATAATGACTTTTCATCTACCAATTCCTATTTGGTGAAAGTGAACATTTTATAATTTGCAAAGAAAGTAAAACTGAGATTTGGAATTGACATGAGAGCAACATAACATTTTTTTTTTTTTTGTCAACACAATTTCATGAGAGCAACATAACATTAAACACTTCATTTTAAAAAGGTAGTAAAATCCGTCAGGATACGTCTCCTACCCACATATCTAGATTCGATTTAATACCAAATAAATGGGATATATAAGGTTATTATGACATGTCTGAATGACTTTAGATTTTGTAAATTCGATATGAGATTTATTCTGTCTATTATTAGGTCAGTGATCATGTATGAGTTTGCATCTTTCCTCTTAAATTTATTTGTATTTTTTTGATGGATTAATTTTTACGGTTTAATACAATGAATTGGTAACAAAAAACAAAGATAATTAAATACAAAAGTCAAATCGCATTCTTATCAGATGTGGCCGGATTGGAAATATTAGTAGTCAAATTAACATGGTTCTTTTTTTTCATCTGAAACTGAAGTATATATATATATTGATAATAAAAATTATAAGAGCTACAGAAGCTAGCGGCGACTAACGAATAATGCTCCGGAGACTAAGTCGATGGATTACAAAATCTTCGGAGTCTAAATTGATGGATTATAAAATTTTCAGAGTCTAAGTCTTGCGAAAGGGAAACATGAGTTTTGCCAAAACACAACCTAGATACAATTTAAACACATAAATATAGCAAAATAAGCTATCACTTAAATTGGAACTCGGGAAAGACACTCGCAAAACAAAACGGAGAACGCGGAAAGAGCAGCATACACGAAACTACAAAGCTCACAAGTCACCGCCGAGGCAAGGAGAACCCGCGAACCATAGACCCAAATACAGCGAATAACATGAACAAATAACCACGGTCGGGAATCTTAACTCCTACCCACCTAATCTTTAACCTAAAGAGTCTAAATCTAGATCTTTGCATCCTCACATAAGTTTAACCTTACAAGAACTGACTATGGAAGACCACATGCGAAAACTGATTATTGATCACCAAACTAAAAGATGGTGGAAGGAGGCTGTAAAAGATTCATTGAAACAAGCAGAGGCTAATCGAAGATTACCCAACCTAGGCAAGCAACTATGCGCACACACACCGAAAATTAGTGAGGTCAATCCAAACTCCTAATAGCGAAAGACTACGAATATTAGACATCCAACACCAAACAAAAACTAGCCAAACGACCCAAACCAAGAGGCTGAATCCGGAAACACCGGCGACCCCATCCCAGAAGCTTAACCAAAAACCGAAGGCAATAGCACTACGGCGAGTCTCGGCGAAAGAGCAGAGCAGACCAGAAGCGCCAACCTAGGGGAGGAAACGGCCATACACTACACCACCGACGATCTTCAAAGAGTCGCTGGCGAAACTCAGATCTGCAAAAAGGAAAAACCGCAGCCAAGACAGAGAGGAGGTATTGCGGGGAGATCGCACCGATGGCCAAAGATCGATCCGACGCCACCAAGTATCCAGCTGGTAAATCTTCACACAGAAGAGAGACAAAAGCCGCTACACCGCCATCCAAAGCCTGTAGATCTAGGTCGAAAAAGCCACTGTAGACCCACCGAGAAGAGACTTAAAAGCAGAGACATCAATGTAGAGGAGACACCGGCTGCCGATCGGAACTCATGCACAAAACTTGACTTGGGAGGCGGCGGCACAAATGAGAGAGGGTTTTTACTCTCTAGGTCTGCTACGAATTTTTAACTTCAAATTACCATAATTTAATGTGGACTTTTACTTCAAACCAATTTGATTCATTATAGTGTTAGAAGCATGTTTACTAATACATAAATTATATCAGAAATATCTCCAGTTTTAAAATGTTTATTTGCAACTGCAACAACAATTAGTTAAAGTTGATGAACAAAACAGTAGACATAATATGCAAAACTACTTTTTCTTAAAATAAAATTTTAATTCATTTCTCATATGTCCTCATTTATCGTTCTTTCGCCTTTTATAGTTTTAATATGTATTTAGCAAATAATAAATAAATGCCAAATTACATAAATAAAGAATATATGATGAGGTCATCAGACCAGTAGCTGAACAAGTTTAATCAAACCGAATGCACAAAGCCTGTCAAACCCGAAAAAGACATATGTGCATCGCTCGAAGGATTTTGGCCAAACAATGACGAGTTCAGCCACAAGCCGACTTGTTCCATAAATTTGATCGTGAACCACCCATCAACCTGGCGGACCATATACTTGCCATATTTGGACATTTTCATAAATGGATCAAGGCATACGTATACTCGGCATCCAGAAAAAATTTCTTACCACCTAGGAGCTTTCCACGATATCCTTAGCTGCACCAGCATCCACTGGATCAGGATGATCCAACTGCACCTCAACTTATCTTATATGGAGCCAAAGAGAGCAATTAATTCCCAACAGCTCTTTTCTATTGATGTTCTCGGACCAGCTGAGTTGGAGACCTTCCACGACATCCAGAGGCTTCGAAGACACCACTACTATCTTTGGAGCCTTTTTTCTTTGATCTTTCACATTTATTTTGACTTGATTTGTTTCCTTTTAAGTTGGTTCTGGCCGTTAGTGGTCTAGCTAAGCTTAAACTGTAAAAGTTTATGCTCTTTGTACTTTTTATATACACTTTTTTATCAAGAAAATCGATTTTACAATTTTTGAAGTTCATACCCTTCATCCCTTTTTGTTTGTCTATCTTAAGTGGATTCCTAGGCTAGAAAGCAAGCTGAATCTCTGTCTCTTGTGTGTATTCATTGAGGCTTATGTTTCTGATCTTATCTCAAAGGTTTTCCACATCTTTGAGTGGTGATCTTCATTCCATCAAGCTTGTTAATTCTTGACATCTTGTGATCAATAAGTTTTGGTGGATTCCAAGTTTATATAATCTAGTATCAGAACTAAAAGCTCATATCTCAGGTTGTGTCTATCTAACCATTATCCATTGTTTTCATTATGTTTTATTTTATTTTTTTCCAAAATAAAAATAAAACCATACAAAAAGATCTCTTGTTTCTGTTTCATATATCCTAAAAGAAACCCAGAAAAATCATCTTCCTTGTTTCCTTTCTATTTTGTTTGTTGTCAGATTCTTACCCAAAAATTTCATATAAAAAACCATATTACAAAGATCCATTACGTGATATGTTCTCATATTTTCTCTTGTGTTATGGTTTCTTTCTTTTCCTTCATATTCTCTTGACTGCACTTTATGAGGAATGAGAAACAAAACAAGAGAAGATACGAACAATATCCATATTAGCAATATGAAGGACATGAAGAGCCAGCCATGGAGTCTTTTAAAACTATGAGGTTATTATTTTGTAGAAACATCAGATCCTAATGTGTACTTTGAATGGGAGCACAAGATGAATGAATGCTTCACTTCATGTGACTACCAAGAGTTTGAGACTGCAGCATCTCAACTCATCGATGAAGCTCAATATTGGTGGAACCAAGAAATGGATGAGAGAAAACATTATGGTTTTCTCAAACACCCAACTTGGGATGAGATGTGAAATATCATGAGGAAGCAATACATCCCACGAGATTCATATCGAGAAATCTGACAGCAGTTTTGTACACTTTATGAAGGTGATGAGACAGTCATTGCTTATCATAGGCAGTTTGTGTATCTCTGCACTCAGCTCAACCTAGGAGTGAGCGATGAGTACATGATGTACCAGTTTATATATGGACCGAGTGTTCAAATTCGGTTCAAGCTACAAAGATGCACCTACAATGACTTGGAGGAGTTGTTCCAATAAGCCATTCTAATTGAGTTTAACACCAAAAAGAAGAGCATGGCCACACAGAAGATCCTTAGATCAAAGACTGTTCAAGAAGATGATCATGATTTGAGGACAAATCATTTTGAAGAGGGAGAGTATGATGAAGACCTCAAACGAGAACAAGCTGGAATGACCACTTGCCTTGCATCTGAACGCATGGAGCCCAACAAGCATTGCCACCACCAAGACCAACCCATCAATGTAGGAGTCTAATAAGTCTAGAACATTATAGAACTCTTCAAAAATGGCTCAAACCAACCCATGAACGGTGAAGAGTCAAAATTGTGCATATCGAGCTTACTTGGATCAAAACGTATGCAACCTAATGAGCATGGATCTGACCACTTCTGCCTCATCAAGTACACTTTCCAAAGAGACCTAACACTAAATATATCAAGGAGAAAAGCCCAACCCATTTCAGAATCAAGCTCACAAGTGCAATGTCATATTTCAAAGAAAACAATGATACTTTCTTGTTTGAATTCTCACCAACTTATGGAGAGTATATAGCTTCACCAAAGTCTTCCAAGGAACATAAAGGTTTTTTAAATCAGTAGAATCAAGCCATGAAAATGTCCATATGCATTCTAAATATTTCGTCATTTAAATTCAAAAGCTATCTTTAATTCTGTTAATTAGGTTTTAATTTGTTTTCTTTTCAAAAATTGGAAAATTCCATCAAAGTTATTCTTTTTAATTTTTGATTCCTTTAAAAACTAAATCCCATAAAAAATTATTTTTCTTTGTTTTTATTTTTAGTTTATGTTTTTGATATCTTCAAAAAAAAAAAAGGGTTGCTTCTCTTTTGTTTGATTTGACTAAAAAAATACCGAAAAAATTATCTTGTTCGTTTTTGATTCATTCAGTTTTGTGCCATTTTAAAACCAGAAAAAACAAATTTCTTCTTGCCTTATGTTAATTTGCCGAAATTTGTTTTCATAAAGTATTTTAAAAAAACAAAATATCATATTTTCAAAGCTTTGTTACCGTTTGGGGTTTAAAAGAGAAGATAATTAAAATAACTTATTATTTTATTTTGATTTTGACAATTATTGTCTCATATTTACTTTTTTGTCCTTTGATCTTTTGAATTCGATCATGATTATTGCTTCTCTTCTTATAAGGCACGTTATAAGCTATGAGATATGAAGACTTAATGAGAGAGTATAACACAAGCCAAAATTAGCTTGCACCCATTGACTATGATTGAGATGATGAACCAAACAATAAGTGGTGGAAAGAAGATGATGATAATGGAGAAGAGCCATGGACTGAAGATGAAAGCCAAGCCACTAGACATCACATGGAGCCTCACCTATCAAACTCCACAAAGCTGATGATATCTTTTGAATATGATTATGAATCTGATGATGAGTCTCAATTTTAAGAATTTTTCAAGAGGCGGGAGAGACTATCTATAGTGGGAATACAACATTAATGATTACTTTAGGTATTATTTCGCTCCAAGAGATGAAAGGCTTACATACTGCCTAGGACAACTCACTGGAGAAGCTAAAAGATGGTGGGTCCAAGACGAAGAAGAACGATGGTGGTACAAGGTGCCAACAATCAGTATATGTGGTAATTAAAGTGGATCATAAGGGAGAGATATATGTCTTACAACTTGCCATAGTAGAACTAGCCCATTTACCCTCCAAAAGCAGCAACTCGAGAGGATACAAATTCTAAATTTATGCAACAGGTAAAAATCCAGCAAGTTGAAGACCAAGGTAAGTTCTCTAGATCTCAAACTACATGTTATAGGTGTAAGAGAAAAGGCCATATAGCAAAATACTGCCCAAGCAATAAAGAGAAAATCAACACAACCCTCGGAGAAAATGCTAGCCGAAAGCTTGCACTACAAGAAACTGAAGAAGAAGTGAACCAACCAGCACCTCATGAGCCAAAAGAGGAGCCAAAAATCTCCTAGAGTACACCATCCACACACCTTGGAGAAGAAGAAAAAGTAGACCCAACAAAGTTTTCTTAAACCACAAGCAAACACCAAGCCAAAGGAAGAACAAGTCACGACTAAGATCCAGGGAATTTGTTTAATACACGTATTCCTAACTGTCAAGACTAAATTATGATGCGCTTGTTTGCTGCTAAAGATGGTGAGAAAGGTTTAGGTACCCAAGATCCGAGAGGAACAACCACCACGCCAAAGCTTAGTCTCGGATCAAAAAGAGACCTATGGAGACTTCGATACCTTTCTGCTCAAGGAAACCAACAAGAAACTAGGAAAATGAGTCATAACATCAATGCTGATCAGAGAGGAGTCACCGGATGCTCACAAATCTCACCAAACTCGAGGTAGACTACAAACTCTACAACCACAATCAAGCACTAACTTGCTTTCTCCTTTTCCAGGAAATGAAGTTCTGAGGACAAAACTAATTTAAGGGGAGGGTATGATGAGGGCATCAGACCAGTAGCTGAACCAGAGCTTAATCAAACCGAATGCACAAGCCTATCGGACCCGAGAAAGACGTATGTGCATGGCTCGAATGATTTTGGCCAAACCATGACGAGTTCAACCACAAGCCGACTTGTTCCATAAACTTGACCCATCAGAGGCACGCGGCAAAGTGGACGTGGTCCCATAATGATTTGTACCAAACCATAGTAGAGCCTTCAACCCATCAGACCTCAAACATATATGATGGAGACATATGGGCACTTGTTGATAAATTCCGGCCCAACCAGAAGGAATCAAGCAAAGACCCAACTTGGTCCATGAACATGACCTATTGTAGACACATGGCGAAGTGGTCCTCACCCCAGACCAGATGGACCTGGTTGTGAACCACCCATCAACCCCGCAGACCATATACTTGTCATATTTGGATATTTCCATAAATGTATCAAGGCAGACGCATACTTGGCATCCAAGAGAATTTTCCTGCCATCTAGGAGTTTACCACGACATCCTAAGCTGCACCAACACCCACTGGATCAAGAGGATCTATCTGCACCTCAACTTACCTTGTATGGAGCCAAAGAGAGCAATTAAAGCCCAACAACTCTTTCCTATTGATGTGCTTGGACCAGCTGAGTTGAAGAACCTCCACGACATCCAGAGGCTTTCAAAGACACCACTGTTATTTACCCAAAGTGTCTGTGTACAAGGAATCTCGAACCTACCTTTATCTGAACTCATTTAAGACTAACAATTGTATAATCTTTGGAACCTTTTCCTTTGATCTTTCACATTTATTTTGACTTGATTTATTTTCTTTTGAGTTGGTTCTGACTGTTGGTGGTCTAGCTGAGCTTAGCCTATAAAATCTCAAGCTCTTTTTTATACACACACTTTTTATCAAGAAAAATCGAGTTTACACTCTTTTGAAGTTCATACCCTTGTCTATTTTTGTTTGTTTATCTTAGGTGGATTCATAGGCTAGGAAGCAAGCTGAATCTCGGTCTCTTATGTGGATTCACTGAGACTTAGGTTTATGGTCTTCTCTCAAAGGCTTTCCGCATTTTTGAGTGGAGATCTTCGTTCCATCATACTTGTCAACTCTTGATATCTTGTAATGAATAAGTTTTGGTGGATTACAAACTTATATCAACATGTTTCTTTTACATGGATAAAACCAACAAATTTATCTTAACTATCTCATGTTTATCAACGACAACAAAAAAAAACTACAGTCAATTACTTTTTTATTAGAAACATTAGTAGATTCATCAACCAACACATCAAACACATCATGATGAATCTCTTGAATTTCGTAGTGGCTTTCAGAAGCAGTCCTAAGTAAAAGCTAATTAAACACTGACTTGGAATCTCTTATAAATTTATTAACTTTAGGGGCTAACAATTTATAAAAAGACCATTTGTTTTGTTGATAAAAATAGAGTTTTTCGTAATTGAAGATGTGGTGCATTCAAACTCTTATATAGGAAATATAAATATATATTTTAATTTTATTTAAAAAAATTGATATCCCTTTTTAATTTGATTACATGGAAACTCCGTTCGAGGTCCATTTTTCCATTTCAAAAATGTTTTGGAAACTCCAACGTGTTTTCTAAAATTTACAGTTTGGAAACGCGATGAAAACGTTCGTTTCTATTTTGGAAACGCGACAGAAACTTGAATTGTATTTTTAGAAACGTAATTAGTAAATAGTTAAAAAAATGTATGATGAGACTAAATGATTAATTTGATTCATTAGAGTTAGTATTTGATTAACTTGATTCACTAGATGAGATTAATCTTAGAATATTTGAATTTGAGGATTTTTCACTCACTGAACGATAGTTTGAGACAATTTTATTTGATGAAACTTGAAAATGACAATGAAAAAGATGTTATAAATATTTGACTTTGATACTTTATCTTTGGTTAAACTATTTAATATTGATGTAATTGATTTGTGTTGATTTAAACATTCTATTTTTAATTTTTCATTACATATTTTCATATGTATATATATGTATATTGTATATTATATATACATTTCCAAAATGTTTTCATATTTATATATTTCTAAAAAGACGTTACGACTTTCACTATGACTACTGAAGTGATGCGCATTAACTCCACTATCATATCAGCTAAATGCCGGAGAAACCCCTTGTTTAATTGCTTTAGTCTGTTTCTGTTTTTCGAAACATTTCGCTTCCGCGTATCCATTTCCGTTTCCATGTAACCATTAACTTTTAAAATCGATTCAAATGTTATGCACGTGGCATTATCCGAATTTAATATTAAAAAAATATATGAAAAAGTTGCATATACATAATGAAAAAAAAAAGTTGTTTTTAAAGTCTGTCGTGGGTTTCTTCTGGGAAAACAAATAGACCTTTAGAGAGAGAGAGAGAGCCTGAGAAGTGAGAAACACCGAAAGATAGAAAAAGAGAGAGTCCAAATTGGAAAGCAAAGAGAACCAAATTCCTTCTTCTTTTTTCTTCAATTACTTAAAATAATCTTTCCCGCTCTTCGTTCTTCTTTAGATCACGTTTAGCTTCCGATTCGTCTCTCACTTCTCCGCCGTTAACCACCAGGTGCAATTTCCTCTCCCTCTCTCTCTCTCTCTCTCTCTCTCTCTCTCGCTCTCCTCTAATCTGTCTTGTTCGCATTTGATTTTTGTTTCTGTTCATGTTCTCTCATGTTTTGATTGTTCCGATGTGGATGTAACTTGATTGTTGGGCTTTATGTTCTGTCTGATTTTCTTTTTCTTTTGTGTCGATGCCTGACAAGGTGCGGCTCTGGGACGATCCTGGGGTTTGGAAACCCTATTTTTACTGTTTCTATCTTCTTCTTTTTTTCTTTTTTTTCAGAGAAAATTAGGTGGGAAGACGATTGATTAGTTTCCTGCACTGATTAATTATTATGAAATAATGACTTCACTTCTCTTTTCTCATTCACTTTGTGGAGATTAAATCAGTTTCTAGGATTGAAAAAAGACACTTCTTTGGTGGTGCAATACGAATTTTCGTCTTTTTTTGTTTTTTTGGTAGATGAATTTCCAAAGTTATTTACTTCTATATTCGGACCAACCATTCTCTGAAAAGTGTTCAACTTTCCAATTGGTAAGATTCGTTGATTTAATGTGTAAGGTTTGCTTTGTGGGTAACTTTCCTCCTTCACCTTTTGTTTCCCCTTCTTAATCTGGTTTTAGGGTAGAACATTAAACCCTTTAGCTCTCTTTTGCAGACGAATGTTTTGGCTCTGAAAATTTGCTGAATCTATTCAAAGCTGTTAGTTCTCAAGTCTTGCTACTTTTTGCTTATTGTGCCTTCAAGTGGTGTAGATAGTCATCTCTAGTTTCTGGTGTGTTGCTTGGTATGTGCAGTATACAGAGGCTGGAGCTGGAGAAGAAAAGGATTGTCTATGGAGGTAGACGGCGTAAAAGGTTTGGCATGCCCGAAGATTATGGATGGGAAGGCGAGTAATGGGAATGGTTTAGAGAAGACTGTACCTTCTTGTTGCCTCAAGGCCATGGCATGCTTACCAGAGGAAGATGCTAAGTGCCACTCCACTGTTGTTTCTGGGTGGTTTTCGGAACCTCACCCTCGCTCTGGTCATTACTTTACTTTCTTTTCTCGTTAAGCTTCTCTGTTTTATCAGAATCTATCTCTTATTTTTGGTTTATCTGTTCTTACTGGATGCAGCGAAAAGAGGCAAAGCAGTCTACTTCAATAACCCTATGTGGCCCGGTAGGTTACCTCTTGATAGGCATTTCATTATCTTACTACCTTAAGACTGTCTTTGTAAGATGTCCTGCTGAGTCTATATGTTAAAGTTTGTGATTTGTGGTTTTTGGAATGCTTGTTCATGTGACTTATGCAGCTATGCTGTTTTATGTGTTGATTGTAGGAGAGGCACACTCCCTGAAAGTTGAAAAAGTTCTGTTCAAAGACAAGTCAGATTATCAGGAAGTCCTAGTGTTCGAGGTTTAAAATAACATCTCTGTTTTTTTCGTTCGATTGTTCTTATCATCTTCTGTCTCTATCTGCTTTTAATCGGGGCAGATTTGTGCAGTTTGTTATGTTTTTTCTTTAGGATAACCTCATTTATGTTCTTGTGTTTGCAGTCAGCCACCTATGGAAAGGTGCTTGTGCTAGATGGTATTGTACAGCTGACTGAAAAAGATGAATGTGCATATCAGGAGATGATAGCCCATCTGCCTCTATGCTCTATATCCTCTCCTAAAAATGTAATTTCTCACCTTGAAAGTTTTAACTCTCTGGTTACCTATCCTGTGGCCTGTTTGTAATCAATCTGAAAGCATGTACAGTTTGTGATGATTGTGCCCCATTTTGGTGAATCTGTTGGAACACAATGTGCTTGCGTTGTTGCAGCTCAAGCATACACATTTTTCTTGCTTTCTAATGCTGGACTTTGGCTGTATAAATTATTTTCAGGTTCTGGTTGTTGGTGGAGGTGATGGTGGTGTTCTTCGGGAGATTTCGCGCCATAGCTCTGTTGAGGTTATTGACATTTGTGAGATAGACAAGATGGTTATAGATGTAAGTATATGGTCTTGTGCCTATCATAAGTATGAACCATTTTTAGCTCTGCTCTAGCTCATAAAATGGGATTCCTTTGGTCTTGTAGGTGTCTAAGAAGTTCTTCCCCGAGTTAGCAGTGGGATTCGAGGATCCTCGTGTTCAACTTCACATTGGTGATGGTAATTGAGTATTCTTCTACTTATTCTCAATTTAAAACCTTATATGAATTTTGCCATTGTGTTGACATCACTTTCTTCTGGCAGCTGTCGAGTTTCTCCGTAAATCCCCTGAAGGGAAGTATGATGCCATTGTTGTTGATTCTTCAGATCCTGTTGGTATGATTCGTCTCCAATAATCTTTGAATATCTGACTAGTAGTTGATGATTTTTACCTTAAATATCTAAATCAGACTTTGGTTTAGACTAAAGATACAAAACTCTCACGTGTTTTGCTCCTTATAATAATAGGTCCTGCTCAAGCGCTTGTTGAGAAGCCTTTCTTTGAAACACTAGCTAGAGCATTGAAGCCTGGAGGAGTTCTTTGTAACATGGCG
Organism: Pseudoturritis turrita; assembly: GCA_900406555.1. NCBI lineage: Eukaryota > Viridiplantae > Streptophyta > Magnoliopsida > Brassicales > Brassicaceae > Pseudoturritis > Pseudoturritis turrita. The sequence goes on from OVBL01000568.1 coordinate 1,050,018, forward strand.
GAAAGTATGTGGCTCCATACTCATCTTATTGAAGATATGATCTCTATTTGCCGTCAAACATTCAAAAGTGTTCACTATGCCTGGAGCAGTGTCCCCACATATCCAAGGTTAACTCTAGATTTCTTCTAGTTACATTTTTTTTTGTCTCACTGGAAACAGAACATTAACTGAGCAAAAATCTTCATTGTAGCGGCGTGATTGGTTTTGTCTTGTGCTCTACCGAAGGACAAGCTGTTGATTTCAAGAACCCAATCAACCCAATTGAGAAACTAGACGGTGCGATGACCCATAAAAGAGAATTGAAGTTTTATAACTCGGAGGTAAGTTTAACACAACTATGACTATGCCTTCCTCATTGACTAACTGTAGATTTACTCAAGACAAAATCTTGATCCGTCTTTCTTCCAAAACAGATGCACAGAGCAGCTTTCGCATTGCCTACATTCCTGCGTAGAGAAGTGGCTTCACTTCTGGCTTCTTGACCTCTCTTTCGCCTGACGGACTATCTTATCCCTCGTATCAAACTCTGTAGAACTCTTAAAGAGGGAATAATAAATCATAGGAGGCTTGTATCTCTAAGCTCACTCCTTTATATGAAAGACTTCTATTTTTTATTATATTGGCTCTATAGCTGCTTGACTTTGCATGAAATGTGATTTGATTAAATCCTTCATATACATATATGCTAATTAATCATCACTATTGAAATCTGGTTCTGCTGGTTTCTGAAGAAGCATAGGCGGCATTCGTTCTGGCATCCTCGGTTTCCTTACCGACCCACTCCTACGTATTGACCGTAAGATATTTGCAGCAAACCGTGATGCGTATATTGTAGCCCCGAGGCTCGGTGAACTTCCACAAGCTTCCTTAGCCAAAGCATCCTGCAAACGATTCTCTTCTTCTTTAAGAGACTCTTCGAGTTTCTTCTTAACGTATCTTCTCCAAGCGGCTTGTATGAAACAAGCAGCCCAAGTCCTCCATTGCTGCGAGTAGAACCTGAAAGTATGTCTCAGCTGTTTGCTGTGAAGACGTCTGAATTGGGACGCCACGAATTTGAGGTCATCGGCTTTTAGTGCGAAAGCTTCTACTTCTAGGAGAGCTCGAACGGTTCTTGTTGAGATTGGGAGGTTTGAGGATGTGTGTGGGTCTAAAGCCCAGGTTAAAAGCTCCTCGCCGCAGAAATCACCGGCTCCAAGATGCTCAGAATTGAAGAAACCAGTTCTTCCACCGTTTGTTGTCATCGTTAGAAGCTTTCCACGCATTATAAAGAGCATTTCGTCTACCGGATCTCCTTCTCTAACGATGTAGCTTTCCTCAGTGTACAGAACGGGTTGCAAACGGTCACATAGAGCATCAAGAAGCTGTTCGTCCATTTTCTCAAACATCGGGACCTGAAACCGATAGAAACATGTTGCGGTTAAGAGTGACACTAACAATAGATGTGAAACCCAAGTACAAGAGAGGGGATGATTTTTTTTTACCCGCATGAGAAGGGCGAGACAGAGATGGCGTTTAATGTCGCGTCTAAGATCTTTAGGGAGATTACTAAGAAGATTCTCTTCATCAACGCCTCTTGTCTCTTGCCATTTGTACTGCTCGTATCGCCTGATTCTTTTTCTCAAGTTCTCAGGGAGCAAACGGTGAGACATCCATTGTTCTGCGTCTCTTCTCTTTACTCTCATCTCCTCCAACCTCGTGGTTGTAGACTGCAGATACGTCTGCCATTTAAAAAAAAAACAATAAGCAATCGATTTCGCAAACACTTATGTCACAGTTGATGAAATGAGACTAACCTGCATGTTCCCAATCAAAAACGAGAACAAAACCAGCCCGGAAATAGAAATGAAGACCGCGAAACAGATCTCCCAAACATATGTACTTGTTTTAAGGTTTTGACCGAGCGAACTGCATCAAGAACTTATTGTTGTTTCTTTTTTGCATTATTAAAACGGCAAAAATTTGCTGCTACCTACATATAATCTCAATACCTGAGGTTTTGCAGACCCCACCAGAAACAGTAAAAGAACTTCTGAGGGAAATCTTGAGATTCCACTACACCGGACTGAAGCGCACCAAGGAATATCCCAAAGTCGAAAAGTGTTGCGTTTGGTGTCTGAACCGGACAAGACTCATTGAGGAAACCATTGCCTCCTGCAGTTTTATGGTCACAGTACAAAGAATAGATATTGCAGTTGGTCCGGTTCTTGCAAGCTTGTTTCCAACACACTGTTTCGCGTTCGATAGAGAACAAATACCAGAAAGCACCAAACACCTGAACATTCACCGTTTTTGACCAAAAGATTATAAATTTAAGCTCTGATCTTAAAACGGTTGGGACAGTCGGAACGAAATGGACTCACATGACTAGCAAGCATGTAGAGGAAGAGATTGAAAGCAGCTCCAGCCCAAGCTGTCTCAGTCAGTATGCCCGAGGTTCTTGTCACTTCCTTATAGAGCGGATAGATTCTTATGAACCTCGGTATATATTGGAAGAAAACGATGAATTTCAACAGATTCTTCGTGTTCAAAGACCGTGAGCCTTTCATATACGGAATGATAATCAAAATCACAACCTGAGAAAAAAACAATTACTCACATTACTCCAAGATTTTTTTAATTCTGAGAACAACCGAGCTAACAACCAATCAATCACCTGTGGAAGCGGAAGAACAGCTAGAATGTCGATAATGAAATGTGAGGACAAGTAACGTCTTGCAATCTCTCGCTTGTCCTCAACAAGAACACCTCTCCCAAAAACTCGTGAAGAAGGAGCGATGAAACCAGTACGGAACTGAAAAATGATGTGAATCACGTAAAAGATATCGGTGAACGAGCGCAAAACGCTTGCGGTTATCTCCATTTTCTTGTCAAGACCAAGACATTTCTTGGCGTCATTGATCACAGGAACGTAGAAGAACAAAGGGTCAAGCGAGACAGCGATTATACAAGCTAAAACGAAGATCTTGTTCCATCTCTGAAGGAAAGGTCCTTGTGGGTCAAGGATTTTGTGAGTGGAACCAATCCCTTTGGAAACAGCTTCTTTGAAAGAGTAAGACTTGTAAGATCTCCTAAACATTTTGATCCTTAAGGAGCTTGATTCAAAGCTTCTGTGAAACTTGTCGGAGATTGAGCTAATTGTTCTCCGGAATATTCCACTGTGCACCTCGTTTCTCCCGGAATATTCCACGTCGGAAGTCTTGTCGGACTTCCAATCCTGAAACCTGATTACAGAACACAGCACAGACGAATGTAAGAAACTGGGTGTAGCTTCGATCTCGTGCTAATAGGTTTGAGTGAGCGAAACCGAAGCAATTACATACAAATTAAACCAATTTAGAACACTGACCTCACAAACTTCTCCTGTCGGAAATTCATGGTTGGAGATTAAAACTCAAATCGCAGAGATTTCACCTTTCATGAAGATTTGTGGATGCGCACAACTTCGCCAATTTGAAGGAAATTCGAAACCCTGATTCCTCAAAATTCACCAAGACGAAAGTGAGTGAGATAATTAAAAACTTCAATTCAGCAAAAACTTGACTCAAAATTTCAAAACTTTTTTCCGGTTCCAAAGGCACAACATATCACTCGTAACTCCAAATTCCAAGAGATGAGCAAGTCGTAAATAATTTAACAAACGTAAAGTCTAGTAAACAGGAAAAGAAAAGAAGAAACTCTTGTGGTAAGTAGAAATCAAACCGAACACGGACAAGTGTTTTGCTTCCCGAGAATCCAGTAGATTCGAAGAGATTTGAGGAGGACAAGAACAATATAAAAGGGAAAAGCAAAAAAACACTGTTTAAACCCACCAAAAGAGAGAAAAAAAAATCAAATCTTTATTTTGTTTTTCCTCGGAAAGAGCGAGAAAGAAAAACAAAAAAAAGATGGGATCACAGAAGCAGAAGAAAAAAAACCCAGAAACGAAGGAGGAGAGAAGATAATAAACGTACAAGAGGAAGAAGAAATCGGAGAGAGTGATAATGAAGATTGAAGATTGAAGATTGAAGATTGAAGATTGAAGAAGAAGAAGAAGATGATACTGAATGATGAAAGCGAAGCCTTTATCGGAAGACAGAGAGGACGGAGGACTTTCCACGAAAGTCACAACTTTGCTATTTTAATTTATTTATTTTCCTTCTTTGCGATTTTCTATTCTTTACTGTTTTTGTAAAATTTTTAAGTCATCCAAAAAAAAAGACATTTATACCTTTGCAACTCCTTTGATATTTTAAAGGTTTGGGACAAGAACTGATGAGCAACTTTGAATATTAGTATGAAATCATTTTTAAATTGAGATTTAACTTAAAGTTTTAATAGAAAATTATGTTTTGAATTGAGTTGTAACTTTTTCCTTTTGTCGTCGAGTTGTAACTGAAAATTATAGTAGACGAATTTGTTGGAAGATTACAGAGTTCACAACGATATATGTTGAAAAATAATTTTTTTGTCAATCATATATATAAGAACATTTAGAGACATCGTTCCATCATAAGTATAAATTTTGCTTTTATAAAGTAAAATTTTTAAAAATATATATAGCGTATATTTATGAATATTTTCTAATTAATCCTTAGATTTTTTTTTAATACACTATATGGTATCAAATCAGCTTAAGAATATAATCTTCGAATATAGCATGCTCACAAAGAAAAAAATGTATTTCGGAGTTTATCTTCCGAATTTATCAAGAAATTTATTTTTCAAATTAATAAAAAAAGATACATGAAATAATTAAAAATAATATTGGTGCACTTTTATATTTTCACCAAAATTCGAACGTTCTTATCATCAATAGAGACTTGAAACAAAACAAAAAAAAACATCTTATTTCATAAACATATGATCCCAGAGATTTTGAATTTCAAAATGACCGAGAACAAAATTAATATGAAAAAGTGATTGAAACTTAATAAGCAATTAAAAGTGCAAAATGTTGACGGTTGTGGTGATGCTCGCAAGCAAAATAATGATGATTGCAGAGTCTAATCTGGATGGTCATTACGCTGATCGAAGTGTTTTTAAAAATGATTTTTCGTCCCGTAATTGATTATATGCATCATCTTCAAAAGAAAATCAGGTTTTTTCCGATAATCGATGTTTGCTAACGAGAGAGTCAACCATTAATTTACATTTTTAATTATTTAGATTTCAGTTTTATAGATTTTTCTAAAATTTAATTTTTATTGAGTTTTATTTTGATTATATAGATGGTCTATTTTTAAAAAAAAATGGTAATCGATATCACGAAGATGTTTTGAATAATAAAAAATGATTGTTTTATTTTGAAATGTTTATTTTTCTTTAGTTTTCCTTGAAATAAGAAGAATATTTCGAAGAGGAAAACAATTATAATTTATAACCACATGGCCTAGATTACCAACACTTTGGCCTATCGAAACTCGTTAAGAGAAATACAATGCCAATAGACCGTGTAGTGTTTCCATTAAACGTATTTACTTTTTTAACATAGAGATAAATGCAAAAGAACTAAAGGCTGATTTCGGTATTAGGGGAGATTATTAAAGGAGATTATTAACCGAAAGTCCAGAATTTTAATAATTTATAAAAGAAAAAATACAAAACAATCATAAAATACAATACTTTTATCAAAGGGTGGTACTCTAGTGGTAGCATAAAGAGAGTTGGTTTTTTATGCCTCCGGTTCAAATCCTTATTTGGGACAGAGAATTATTTTTTAAATTGGAATATCTAAATGTTAATTTTGAATAGCGGAAAAAATTATGAGTCGAAAATTTGAAACTCCCATGATTTATAAATAAATAAATGCAAAAGAAACATAAAACACAACACTTTTGAACGAGGTTAACAATGTGTTTACATGCTCAAACTTTGTTGAAAATATTTCTCAACACACAATCACAATTGCGCTAAATCTCAGATTTGCATGAGAGCACACAAAATATTTATATAAAAATTATATGTGAAAATGTGCGAGTTTTAATATATATATTTTTTGAAAAATAATTTTGATAATAATCAATGAAAATTTTATTTTAATTAATAATTTATATCCTAATTTTCAAAATGATATTTTCTTAAAACGAATAAAATGTTAACATTTTGAAATTGCAATTACTGAGTTTGAAATTTAATAAAATAAGATTTTATATAGTTTCCAGGTTAAATTTTATCGAGATGTAACATTTTTATTATATATTCGAACCATTTCATAATTTATAAGAATAAAACAAAAATATGAGTTTTTGTATTATCTCATCAAGGTGTAGAATAAATATTAATATTCATAATTATTTCGGATTTAACCCGCACAAAAATACAGAATCTTTGTTTTATTTGAATGTATTTGAGTTTCAAATTCGAAATATAGTTGTAAGAAAAAGGCAAATCGAAAGCCTTGAATAAGATTTATACAAAGGTTGTATGGAGTTTTATACTTTTTCCAACAACAGAAAAATCTTGCATTCCTTCAATCTTCCTATAAATTAGTTATCACGAAACTGAAAACATTATTATTGAAATTTTCTTCTTTTTTGTTTGTTATGTCCCTCTTATTTTTCTATTGTTAAAGCTGTAAATGCTATCAATTGAATGGTGGTTTAGTGATAATACAATAGAGTTTGTTTTTTTGTATTCCAGATTCAATTTTTTATTGGAATGGAGAAATTTTTTTAAAATCGGAATATCTAAAATCTGACTTTAAGTACTGGAAAAATTATAGATTAAAATCCGAAAATTTTACTGTTTGTAAAAAAAAGGTTTTTCTTTATTTATTGGCCATCATGTTTAAAAAAAAAAGTATTAAAACGAAAGGGTGATAAAAGACATCACCCGTGAGTATTTGTCGATCAACGTCGAACCAACCCAATGTTACCCACGTGTCTTCCACTTTTTTCTTCTCCTTTTTCCAAATTTCGTGCTCCACAATTTTAAGTTTAAAATAATTTGTTTGACCACACAAAACTAGAAGAAAATTGATACTGTTAAGTATTGTTAATTAAGTCCTAATAGAGACCGTTGACTGTGCCGTGTCCCTTCTCGTACGTTTGTCTTACGGAGCCCAAGGGAGGTTCCCAGCCGTTGGATCTGGGGAGCAGCGTAAAGCAAGAGTTTGTCATACTATAAAAACAAATTTCTGAAAACAAAGTCAACTCTTTCTTTAATTGATTATTATACTAATAAAATATTAACATCGAATTCAAACTACTAAGACCTTTGAATACGAAAGATATGAGTCAAGCTAAAAATCAGGGCAACTATCTTCCCATCTGTAAATTTATAACAAGAAAAAGACACTTGTAATCGAAAGATCTTTCATGTTAAAGCAAACAACTTCTACGGATTTATGTTCTTTCTTTTCTTTCAGATTGCTCATTGAAACCATTTATATCGAGAGAATGATTCCTTATTTTGATTACACGATTTTTTTATGTGCGATTGAAGCTTATATATGGGAAATACCCTTTTTGAGGGATTTTAAAATGTAACTACTAAAAAAAATTCTACACCTAGAGTCAATAATATTTATAGCGTAGCTACAAAGTGCATAAATTTTATCTTCTCAAACACAGCATGGATTCAAATGCAAATTTAGTAGCACTGATACAACATCTTTCCGTTTGAATTAGTTAGTGCAAGTGGCATTGTCATCTTTGCAAGATTTTTGAACATAAAAGTTCGATTCCACTTTTTCGTGAAAAATTAAGAAAAAGCCTACTTAATCGTGATAAAAAAAACACAACATCCTTCTAATTGAAAAATTAAGGATGTTTCGAACTTTGGATAGATTAGATTTCTGTTACACGTTGGATTTCTGTGTAGACAAGAAGAGAGCATCGAATTTAATAAACTCAAGCTTTTGTTCATATTTCAAATGCACGGTTTCATTCCACTTTGTATATATATAGTAGTTCCTATGTAATTTGTGGATAATTGATGTAAGTTTCCTATGGATTTAAAATTGGTTGACCAACGGAATAAAAGACAAAAAATTCCTACCAAATATTTGAATAGTTATTCAATAATTATTATGGAACGGAATTTATAAACTTATGTTCCATATAATTTAACATGAAGATTGCCTTAATTATTCAGCGCAAATGGAATAATATAATTTAAAAATGAACTTATATAAACTTTTACTATTGAACTATATGCTAAACAAAATGAAATGCGTAATAATTGTATTACGTACTATTTGTTTCAACGCTCAAATTTTGGAAGTTGTACCGCTTAAACCAAGGCAAGGATTCTTCTTCGGAACTGAATGAGAAATAAGTAGATGGTTTCTACAACTAATAGATCTTCTACATGATTTTAGTGGAACAATGTTTCGATGACAATGTGACCAATTTAACGGTTTAGAGTGCCTTCTCTGAAGAGTTTGGTCTTGGTCACGGTCACATGCTTCTTTGGAGTGTTTTGACATTCTTGATCATACCAGTGAGTTTTGTTATGACAAATGATATTGCTTATGATCACACTAAGCAACTTCTGGGTTTTATTATTTCATTCAATAATCCTTTTTGTATATGTTTACCAAACTCAAAAGTAATCTGTTGTTTTTTATTTATTGGTTTTCTTTTTGGGACCAATTGATGAAATACAATTGGAACAATCACTAATCCACTGCGAGAATTTTGTGTTTCGTTTGTGATCAAATCTCTTGGCACTACATTGCTCATGTACTTAAATATATGCCAGATCTCATGCGATGCATATCCTATTGGTAACATCTTATGTTTTCTTGTACATTTAAAGTTGTACACATGTGATACAGTGTGGTTGAATATACATATTTGTGTTTTCAGAGATTTTCCTAGATTACAAACTCCCAAACTTGATCTTGTACATATATTTAAACCCAAATTATTTACTTATATCCAAATCTTATATTGGTTAGAAGTTCTAATACTTTTTTTTTCAATATTTAGTTCTTTGAATTTCTTGTGTTCTTGCTTTTTTGTCTCAGCAAACTATAATACATAAGCAAAAGAAAAAAACTTGTGAAATTATAGGCTTCAACTCAAAATCAACTGGTAATGAGTAGATATATCCATAATCATTATATACTAATGTTGAAGTATCTCCATTTCTAATGTGACATATTCTGACATGCCCTTCGAGATGATGGCTCATTCATCTTGGAGCAAATCCTACATTTTTTTTGGATCAGTTATACCTGTTTGAATCTGATATGATGTGAGATTATGTGCTTTCAACTTACAAAACTAACTTTTTAATGGTTTTTCCCCATTTCTTATGATATTGTGATTTAGAAGTTATTGTTTTAAAATTCCGTTGATAATGTTTTTTTTAACGCTGGGATATTAGTTATTACAAATTATGGGAACAATTACATGGACGATTCTACAACGGATAATTTTAACCTTGACATACGGGACCATGACGAATGACTCTACTTGCACCACGCTGAAAATCTCCTGTAAATTTTGCCTCCATTAATTTGCATTCTCCGGGAACTCGAGCTCCATACCTCCTGGTGTAGAAGCATTAATAAACCATTGGTCAAACCATTGGATTAAGGGGGTTTCTGTTGATTAATTTTTTGGATAAAAATATTTGTTTAAATCAACACAAGCATCAAGAAAACTGTCCATCCATATCTTCACCATCGTCTATCTTTATTAATAGAAAAATTATTGGATCACTAGGCCAATACCCGTATGGTTGAGCAAAATTTATGTCATGTCTTATTTCATCGCGTTCTTATCACATTCTTGTCCCAAATTTCCATTTTATATAGAAATGCATTCCCGTATGGTATAAATGTTTGATTCTCGTTTGAGAACGGAAAGGAAAACAAAATTCTCAAAATTTCATCCGGAACAAATTTTATTAGTAATATTATATAAATAATTGAACAAGTATCTCATTTTGTTTTCGTCAAGTCATTATATTATGTAAATTGGAAAATTACATAGTCACATAACAAAATACCAATTAGCCAATACAGAGGATAAAAACAATTCAAGTAGAAAAAAAACATTCAAAACGCTATTTTTGCAAGTGTATGTGCATTGATATTTTAACACCTCTTTACATGATAAAATTAACAAGTTCTGAATTTTTTTGACCAAAAACTAATATCTTGACATATGCTTTCCAGGCTTATATCCCGAAAAGAGCGATTGTATAATACTTATCAGAACTTGTAAATCTTCTTCAAAAATCAATGATGGAAAACCATCAAATATACACTTGGTAGAGCCATTAATATAGCATTCTTTTTGCTCTAAAGCTGATGTTGTAGAGCCCAAATTCACTAATCTCCTATATTTGAGATCCCGTCATAATTCCAGACAATCCATCCAGCAACGATTTGCTATATTGCAAAATTTAAAATTGTGTCATAATTATATTTTACCCATCCAAAAAGTTGTGGGATAAAATTGAATATGTATCTTATAATAATAGAAAAGACAAAATATTACACACTTTATCTTTATTTTCTCTTTTTCATTAAATGTAACCAAGTTATTAATTTTTATATCTTATATTATGTAAAGTAATAATTAATCTATATGATTTTTTTTTGTTTTTTCATTACTACCAAAAGTTGCAGGATAAACATTACAACAAGCAAAAAGCTCTCAGGCACTAAGACCGAGGCAAGCTCTTCACCTCCCCGTTTTTGTCTCTCCGCAGCTCTAAGATCCTTTGTTCGGAAAGCCCTATCTCCTCTGCCACCTCCTCCGTTGTATCTCGTGTCCTTTCCTTCCAGCCTCGCGCCGGGAGGCTAGGCCTCCCTTATCTCTCGCAGGTTCTTTCTATTCTCCGCTGGTTCTCTCTAGTCTGGGTTTCGTCGATTCCTTCCTCCTCCCACAGCATTGTTGCGGCCTCTTACTGCTGTGCGCAGCCTTTTCTCCTCCCGGATCTGTTTCCCATGTTTTTCCTGGATCTGCTTCCCCATAGCTGCTTCTCACAATCTGTTTTTTCAAATCTATTTCCCCTTGTTTTTTCTCGGTTCTTCTCCAAGGTATGCTCCGCTGTCAACTTGTTGCCAGTTCTTTCTCCTCTTTGGAGTGTCTATTACCAAATTCCTCCTTTATGGAGTTTCCTTTACCGGCTATTTCCTCTGTTATGGAGTTTTCGGTTCCATCTTTGGGGTTTTCTAATACAACATCATACTTACTGCTGGAATGCAGGTTTTCCTTACGGGTATGGGTTCAGATCTCGTTATTTCTCATTTTATTGAGACCAACCTCAACTCTCTTGTTCCCATGGCTTATGTTCCAGTTTCTTTGTGTTACACGGTGAGTATTCATCTTGGAATGGTGTTTAACAGAAGCTTTGTTTTCTGTTCAGTTCAAAGGCTCATCAATTTGGGGCTTAGTCTCCCTTGCTTGTGTAGCTGAATATATGGTTGTTAAATTTGTACTAGTTGCTGACTCAATCTCGGGCATTAGATCAATGTAGGTGTCCGTTGATTCCCAAGACATCGTTTCGCTTCTAAGTACTAATGGCGTCGAGTTAAGAGGACTCCTCCATGGCTTTAGTTACTTAAGTGTTATGTTTGTTTCTATCCATTTACTTTATGCTCTTCGCTTAGCTAATGTTGCAGCGAATTTGTTGGCCATGTTGGCTTTGTTGTTATGTTCTTTGAACAATCCTTCCTTCGATGGAGACTAGCTAATCTATAAAATTCAGTTTGATCAAAAAAAAATCTATATGAATTTTATGATTATCACATTTGTTTATATTTTTGAGAATTTTCGTTTCGTCCCATTCCATTATGTTTCTGTGCCAAACTTTAAATGGGACATAAATGGAACAACTATTTTGCTTCTCTAATTTCTGTCACGTTTCCTTTCCCGCAAAATCCAGTCCTGAATTCATGTTTTCTACCTCTATAAAAAGATCAGAAAACTTATTTATAACTAATATAAACTTGATGGTTAATATACTAATGAATAACAAAATCATTGAATCTAAAAAAAGTAATTTGCATATAAATATAGTAAAATATGATCCAATTGGAGAATAAATTTCACAAAAGAGGAAAATGAATAGGTAAACTAAGTTTCAAACTTTCTATTATTTAAATGTATTAAATTTATGTTTTTATGATACCATACTATTATTAAGTGTTTATAAGTTTTAATTTAAACTAGATTGGAGAACCCGCATAATATGCGGGTGAAAATATCTAGTTTTGTAAAAGATAATCTAATAACTAAATTAAATTTTAATATAATTAAGGGTTAATTAGTAGAATATCATCTTTGGGAGAGAAAATTGGGTAAGTAACATATCAAAAATTAGAATTAGGTAAGTACCAGAAAAAATTAAATATAGGACGAAATTGCCCCACAGATGTAATTAAATTAAGTATAAAAAAAATTCCTAAAAAAATATATTCCTCTCATCTCTGGAAAAATTGTCCCTACAACTGTGTCTTTATTTCTGAAAAAAGTAGATCTGCTCTGCAAACAAAATAAAATTGGATCCGAAAAACAAAAGATGACAAAAAAGCAAATATGTTGTAACAGTTAACTATTTAATGACATAATTGACTATTTTCGAAACTACATATCCTACTAATCTCAGAAGATAGTTAGCTACCTCACACTATTTTGTAACTATCTAAAACATAGTTAACTACTTTTCAGAAAATAGTTACCAATTTAAAAGTATAGTTAACTATTTTCAGAGCATGGTTGTCTACTCTACCGATTTCATAATATAGTTGACTACATGAAAACATTGTTGAAATAGTTACTTATTTAAACAAACATAGTTAACTATGTTCAGTACGTAGTTATCTATTATAGTTTGCATAATGAAAAAGAATAACATACATAGTTAACTATTATCAGAAACATAGTTACCTATTATAGTTTGCATAATGAAAAAAAAATTACATACATAATTAACTATAACCAGAAACATAGTTACCTATTATACTGATTTTCGAACATAGTTAACTACATCGATCTCCAGCGGCGGCTACTACGAGAGGGGATGACAGTGGGGAGTTTAATGGAGGAGAAGAAACACCATCTTAATCCATGATTGGAGATTTTCTATCCATGGCAACGAGATAAGACAAAGTGATTGAGAGTTGATTTTGTGGGTCACATGCAAGAGAGAGACGAGATCGATTATGGTGTTTGTGTAATAATAAGAAGAGACAATGAATTAAGATTTTTTTTTTATTGTTTTTGATTAAGGGTAAAAACGGAAAATCAAGACATAGTATTGTTAGTCACTATATTTTGATTTATTGTATGTTAGATAATGAATTAGATGTCCATTAGGTAATATAGAGCCTAATTTCCCTATAATTAAAGTGGTTTTTGTACATACCTAAAAAACAAAATTGAAACCCATGAAACTTATAATCACTTATAAGGGTACACATGAAAAAATAAAATTTATAATAAAACAAAATTAAGAGAAAAATTACACAAAATTGGGGTTTAGACATATTCAAAAAGAATCTATGATATTCTTTGAAATTTCATGTAAAAACTAACATTAATTCACTTTCGAGATGGCTTACAATAGCCACCGCACTTTGGTTTTCACATCCTCCCCAAATTGTTGTTACGTGCTCCACACTTATCACCAGCTTGATTTTTCACTACACAACTATTTGTAACTGTTTTACCATTTTATTCACCGGTGTTGTCCCCAAAAAACACTTTTTATGAATTAAAATTTATACAACCGTACCTCAAAATAAATAAAATTAAGTTAATAATTAACAAAAAAACATATACAAAATATAGTCCCAAAATATAATTCTAAACGTTTACAAATCCATGCAAACACAACATGAAAAATAATGCACACAAATATATGTCATATCTCTGCATAACAAACGAAAAATCACTACTCATACATAAATAAAGATGCTTTCTTACACTTAGTTTTGATCTAAACATTTTAATGGAATAGACCATACTGTAATTCACTATATAGAAAATATAAGTTAATAAAATAAAACTTTACATTCTTACTTACTTTTTCTGATTTTACATCTATTTTATATTCTTATATTTAAAAATGGAAGTTTGTTTTATGTTACATATATAACAATAAAAATGGAAAATGTACACACATTTTATAATTGCAACATAATAACAACACAAATAGGTAAAATTGGCAAATTGAAAATGGAAAATTCATTCAATTCAACATTATAGTAATATGAAAGAAAATATATATTAATTTAAGTTATTATATTGACACGTATCACAATATAAATTAACAATGACACGTGTCATAATCTGGTGATTTATAATTTTGCATACATGTCGCGTTCACGTTAAAAACGTACAACTTTATATAATAAGATTTGAATTTATTTAATTTTATATTTACAATTAATGTAAGGACACATGTTAATACCTCATGCGATAACGTGGCACAATATGGAGAGGCTCACCTCCTTTCATATATATGATTAGGTTGATTTTTTTTATTTAATAGTATATTGTATCATCATAGATATTTTGATCTTGCTTTATTGTAAACTATAGTAGGACCCGCATAATATGCAAATTTTTAATTATAACTTTATTTATATATGATAAAAAAAACAAAGTAAAACACCCGTTGTCGATAACCGATTAAATGAATAAAGATAAATTTTATAAATATGTAAGAAATATATATTAAATCTTGTTGATGTAAATATTTAGATTTTGATTGGTTACTCGCACACTTATTTTGGATGTTGATTAGTAACTTTATTTCAAAGTGGATTTCAACTCAACATATTTCATCTCGCAATACAACTCATCTACTTCTTCTATCATATTAAAACCATATTTTTACTCATGCATTTCTTGTCAATTAATAAGAAACAAATTTTTCATATCAAAACAATATATGCATCATGCATTATATCAAATTTATGTCTATATATGTCATTAGTATTAAAAAATTTATTAGTAGAAATTTAAAAGTATCATAAAAAAAATATATAGAAATTAAAAATTTGACAGATTTCGTAATCTCATGAATATCAAGTTTTTCATATGTCGCACTAATACTTTTAGAATTAGAAATAATTCATCTTATTTTTCTTTTTAGTCTTTTTGATTTATATTTCCTTTTAATTTTTTAATAATATGTCTTATTTTCTTTTTTTGAACTTATTATTTCTTTTTAGTTACGCTACAATCTGGTATAAGAAATAAATAATGTAAAGAAGGAAAATTTATATTTTCTTATATTTGTATATTGACATGAATATCAATTTTTCATATGTTACACTAATACTTTTAGAATTTAAAAATAATTCATCTTATTTTCCTTTTTGTCTTTTTGATCTATATTTCTTTTTAATTTTTTAATAATATTCATTTTCCTTTTTGGAACTTATTATTTTCTTTAATTACACTACAATTTGATATAAGAAGTAAATAATGTAAACAATGGCAAGTTCAATAGTAAAGCTAGTGTGAAGATCTTCTTACTTAATGATTAGACATTTCCTAGCATTCGTGCGATAAGACCTGTAGACTCTATTTCACATTCAACTCTTTAAATTATAGGGTTTCAGCTTTTGAAATTGCATGTTGTTATAGAGGCTTGGAAGTCTTCAGTCGGTTAGAAAGTGCTACGAGTTTTCGGCAGAATGTCTAGCAAGTTTTGGATTTTCTAAGATTTTGGAGGGTAGGTGTTGAGATTTAAACATTCTCTCATCTTTTCTCATTTAGTGAAGACATTTTCTTGTTACAAAACCTTATCAATTTCATAGTTTTACATGGTGGATTAATGAGTCGGTATATTATTTATCAACTTTGATCATTTGTCTTAAAAGTTGACATGGTGGATTAATGAGTCAATATATTTATCAAGTTTCTATCTCGCTTATATACATCTTTCCTTATCAAATGTCTAAAGGCGTTGAGATGATTTCAGCTGGTCGCAAAAGGAAAGCCTTATCTCTGGCTATGAGAGCCATTTCGCCAGAATGGGCACGGGAATTGGCAAAACGGTTTTGGAAAGCACAGGGTAGGGCACTCGTACATGGGATAAAAATGACGATATCGTTGGGCAGTCTTTGAAGGAGATTGCACACGACTTCGCATCACTCGATGCTAAATTGTGGGAATCACGCTTTGCTCTGGAATTCCTCATTGCAAGTAAATCAGCAAGTGTCTTCTCACCAGACATGTTTTGAACTAAACAAAGAACTGGAACTCTTCACCAAGACCACAAAATATAATATTTCGTTATGAGTACCCTCTTTTTTGTTTGTTGCTTTGGTGGGGACAATTGGGGGGACCCTCAAATGGGTGAATAAGAGAGAAAATATGCATCTCGCAAGATGAAATCTTAACTCATTCTGGAATTCGCAACCAGAGTTCTTTAAGGCACAACACACCTAGATTCGCTCAACCATCATTTTCTCTCTCTAACTCAAAATCCTCATATGGTTTTTCTATTTTTGTATTACATATAAAAAAGAAACTTAACGAGCCCTCATACAACTTTGAAAACACATAAGAAAACAATCTAAATCTCAGGCCCCTCCCCCTTGCTTTTGTTTTACACTCTCCGCACTAAATAGAGCATGCCCACAAGATCAAAACTCTGGCGATTTCAACCCATCGAAACGGATTGCAGCAGCTAATTCCGCCATAGAGAAAACATTATTCCCTTCCCTTTTCACTGGTGCTTAACTACATGCGCCGGTCAAAAATAAGAGAACTAATCACCTAGTGATGATATCATTGATCACAAGTATTAATCTCGTTAATCTACTTATCCCAAATGCTCTCAAGCGAAAATGTTGGCGTTGCATTTCTTGCAGCGTATGACCGAACCATCATCACAATAGATATAGTTTCTATGCTTAGGCTACATCCAAAGATAGGTATCATAAACATAACAAGTTTTATGCAAGCAAGTTTAATAATGTCATAAACATGAGGATAAATTAAACATGAAATAGCAGCACATGGTTGTCTCGTTTCATCTTCACTTCTCCGAAGCTTCTCTAGCCATCTTCATCAGCTGAAACACGAAGAAGAAGAAAAGCTAATGGCTCTTAAAATATCAAATAATACATAGAATTCTATTTCTCATCTAGGCTAGGCATAGAAAAGCTCACTGGCTCTTGTCTCTTTGTCCAAAACAAACAATTGAAACCCATCAAGCAAACCATATTGGGAGACATGATCCCATTTAGATGCATCCACGCAATTATGAATTACCTCAGCATTCACAACTTCCGCATTTGCGCGATAACATTCTGCCATGTCCGCACAATCCCAACTTTTTGAATCAAGGCGTTTATCAAACTCAGCCTTTTCGTTAAGTGCTGCAAGAGTGAGTTTTCCTCCATCAGATGGAATTCTCAAAATGAAACGAACGAATATCAAAAATTGAAATCGACACATACTACACTTAACGTAAGCGCAACCCGCTGACATGACTAGTGTTATGTAGGAACTCGTAAACTTCCGGCTCACCTCTTCTAACCACACATGTTTTTATGGTTGAAGAGATCGACTGCCCAAACCCAAATTCACCCTGCAATTTTCAATACAAAATCCTAAACAAAAACGCAGAGAGAATAATATTATAGAATTGAAGAATCGTTTCGATTACTTTAGCAACAGAGGAGGATCCTAGATTCAGAAGGTTCAAATCTTAATTTTACACATATATACGGAGGGTTATATTGCATAGATTAACTATCAGTTTGTGGGTTGACCTGCATTTAATTAATCAACCATTCGAAGGTTTTTTTTTTTACAGAAAACCTATTATTTATCTGCCGTCAAGATTTGTAGTATAATTTTCCGACTAGAAATTACCTAAGACAATAGAAAGGCTTAATTAGGTTTATGTTTATGATGCATAAAAGTAGTCGATTTAGCAATTAAAAAAAAGTTGATTAGTTGTGGTTAAAGTGAGGTAATCCAATGAAAAAGAATCCATAAAAAAGGTCGTAAGTATATAAATCTGGATGCATGAGTAGTGCCACGTTGCCGCTTCTGTTCGGTGCCATCCTCTCACTGCTCCCCACTCTCTCTCCCTCTCCCCATCTCCCTCTCTCTTGGATTCTCTCAGATTCCATGGAGGCTCCAAAAAAGCTGATTCGTTGAGGCAATTTTCTTCACTCCCAGATTCGGATCCGTGGTAGAGCCGCGTCTTTCCGATCCCGATTCGATTCTTTGTCCAGAGCTCTGATAATACTAGGATTCCCTCGCTACAGATCCTTGATTTCATTTGATTTTTTCTTCTTTCCTCGATTCGAGAAGATACCTGGTAGTGTTTTACTTTGATCCGTTTCGTTGTTCCTATTTTGATGAATCTGATTGTTTAGGAATTAAGATTTGGATCGCTTTTTTTCGCTATTGTTCATGATTCACTGGTTGAATTATATCATCTCACTCATCGAATACGCAGGATCTAGCTAATTCGAGGTTAAAATCAGCTCAACTTTTTTTTTTTTTTTTTAGCTTATCCGTGTAGATAGGGTTTGTTATCTTAATCTGTGTTTGAGTTATCGTTATTTGGTATCTTAGCTCATATGTAAACGATGATTGTGTTCTGTATTGTTTGCTTTCTGATATAGGAATCTTATCTTTCTTAGATCAATCTTTTCTGTACACAGCTCCTGCATTGGAGAAACTGATTGAAGGTAAGGCCTGCCTTCTTAGATGGTATGCAGCAGTTTCATAAGGAGTGTCATTGTTCAGGCTGGTCATATCGGGTTGTTTTCTCAAGGAAGACAGCAGTTTACCCATATTAAGAAGACCTTGAGTCTTGGTTTCGGATTTAGAACCAGTGCAAAGATGATGGTAGATTCTTCTGCAGGAGAGAAACGAGTATCTATAGTTGATATGCCGCCTCAGAAAGTCGACGATGGTGGATACATCGGTGGTGGGTGGAAAAAGTGAGTACATCTCATTTGTTAGATCCGTGTCCCTTTTTTTTTAACAACGTTTGGTACTGAATGGTAGCTAATAACTAGAGTATATATAGGAGGGGGTATTGAAATATTGAAGATATCAATTCCTGGTCGGCAAGTATTCATCTGACAGCCATGCTCCACTTTAAGTGTGAAACGCAAGCAAGATGGTCATATTTGTTTTAGTTGTTTTCACCTGTTACATGTTCTCGTCATTTGTTTCACCAAGTTTTTTTGTTATACAGATTATTATATCATGGAAGTAACTAATTTCCACTATACGTTGAAGCTTGATATTGTTATGTAGGCAATCTGTAATCGTTGGCGGCTTTGGACAAATGTGATAGTATTGTGTTCTACTCTTTTCATTTGTTTTTAAGTAGCCTTTAACAAAAGTTACTTGCAATGACAGTGACGATGGAAGCTTGAGCTGTGGGTACTGTAGTTTCAGAGGGAAAAGATCTTCGATGGAAGACTTCTATGATGTCAAAGCTTCCAAGATTGAAGGCCAAACAGTTTGCATGTTTGGAATTTTTGATGGTTAGATTCTATATTCTACCCTCCTTTTCTTCTGGTATAGACGAAAAGGAAGTCTTAGCATTGAATCGTGGAAGATATTTGATCTGTGTTGAAGTCTGTTTTTTCAACTTGCCATATCATCATTGTATCTATCTCAATGTAGACATGGCTGAGCACACAGTCCAGCTTCATTTGCAGACTTAAGTTGTTTGTTCCACATAAAACTGGCTGCAATATATGCGATGTCTACTATTTTTAAGAAGAATCTCAAGTTGCCTTTGTTAGAGTTCGTATTTGTACATGCTGACTGCTGCTTCTGGGTTTTCTAGAATTCGTATTTGTACATAACAATATGTGTTCATATAATAGTCAGAAGCAGAATCATATGTTGTTGACTTGATCTTTAGTTTTGCTCTTCTAATTTTTGAAGCTTTAATCATCACAGGTCATGGTGGTTCACGTGCTGCTGAATACCTGAAGGAACACCTCTTTGACAATCTTATGAAGCATCCACAATTTATGACAGACACCAAGCTGGCACTAAGTGCGCTCTATATCTCTTGAGATAAGATTTTGTTATAATCTCAGAAGTATGAGCTCATACTGCTCGATACAAGTCATCGGTTCACCTTTTAACTTGACCCATTTTTTGCAGGTGAAACATATAAACAAACTGATGTAGCATTTCTTGAATCGGAAAAGGATACTTACAGAGATGATGGCTCCACAGCATCTGCTGCTGTTTTGGTGGGGAACCATTTGTATGTTGCAAACGTTGGAGACTCAAGGACAATAGTTTCTAAAGCTGGGAAAGGTCAGTATATCCATGATCGAAAACAATGTGGCATATCATTTAAAGATAAATTGAGAGCTTCAGCCAAATGAGTTCAGGAAATGAAATTATGCAGTTTCTTAGAGAACATTTCACCTTTAGTTAATGAATAGATTCTTATGTTTGGTCACTAGCCTTTGTTGTTTTCTTTTCACAAGGGCGCCCTTTTCAAACTTAGTGTTTTATGATCTGCAGCGATCGCGCTATCTGATGACCACAAGCCAAATAGAAGCGATGAAAGAAAGCGAATTGAAAGCGCTGGTGGCGTTATCATGTGGGCAGGTAAGCTGATATTATAAGAAATTGTCCTCTCTTGTGTCCCACTGATTCGTTGCTAGCTTCTGAACATGGAAAAAAGCGAGAGTACAGTGATTGCCCTCCTGAGTTAGATCACTGGCTTCATTAATTGATTTATTCATGATACTCGAGATATCCTTCACAAATTTTGATAATACGATGTTGTTGTTGGTTTCTTTTCTGTTCTTTTATTTTTGTCTGCTTTTAGGTCTAATACTATTATCAAGGTTTTAGAGAACACTGACCCACAAACAATTGTATCCTGGCATTCTATTTGTCGGGTAATATCATCTGGATTTACCCTGAGGCCTGCGCTCAAAGTAATGTCATCTGGATTTGCCCTGTCAGGAACATGGAGGGTAGGTGGGGTCTTGGCAATGTCCCGGGCCTTTGGTAACAGAATGCTGAAGCAATTCGTTGTTGCTGAACCCGAGATACAAGTAACTACTTCTAACTTTAGCTTACTGCTATATACCCCGAGGGTGTTATGTAGTTCTCCTAATCCATAGTATCACCCATGTGAAATCCTTGAGTGCTGAGCTTTTGTGAACAATCCCCTCTGCTTATTTTGCAGGATCTAGAGATAGATCATGAAGCCGAGCTTCTCGTGCTTGCAAGTGATGGTTTATGGGATGTGGTACCGAATGAGGTATGACTCACGGATTAATTCTCCTTGTTGCTAATAATACAATTTTCATCTATTTCCAGATTGTCCGTGAATTTGAACATTTTACTTTTTTGGGTCGGATTCAGGATGCGGTCTCCCTTGCTCAGAGCGAGGAGGAACCCGAGGCAGCTGCCCGCAAATTAACCGACACTGCCTTCGCCCGTGGCAGCGCAGACAACATCACGTGCATTGTTGTTAAATTCCATCATGATAAGACTGAATCTCCCAAAACTGAACCAAACCTGAATGCTGAACCAGAACCCGAACCAAACCCCAAAGCTGAAATGGAACCCGAATCAAACCCCAATCCTGAACCGGAACCTGAATCAAACCCCAAAGATGAACCGGAACCAAAACCCGAAGCTGTATCTGATCCGAAACCGGAAACCGAACCAGAGACGAAGGCTGAGAAAGCGGGTGAGTAAGGTAGCGGAGGAGAAAAAAGAGATGCTTTGGTGTCCAAATTGAGGCATGTGCAAACAGATAAATATAAAATTGCTTAGTAGTTGTGTGGTTTGTGGGTACCTGTAACGTGTGAGGATTTTGTGTTTTGGTTTCGTGTTGCATATGCACACGCCTGCCTTGAGGACGACGACCCTTTGACCTGTCCTCGATTTTTGTCTATTCATTTTTGTCTATTTTGTTTGTTGGTGCTTTCTCATACCAAAAAACAACACCCATTTGTTCTTTCTCCCACTTCTTTCTATCTTATTAAAACACCATCCAATAAAAATGTTTTGTTATTCCTCCCTATCTCTCATGTTTTCTTCGTTCTTCTCTGCGTTGTTGTTAATTGTTGGTAGATCGCAAAGGTTACATTGTTGTGGTCACGCAAAAGTTTGTGGTTTAATCGAAAAACAAAGTTAATAATGATTTTTTTTTTATTTTTTTTTATTTTATATACTCTCTTTTTTAAGGTCTTGAATAGAGAGAGCGGAACTAAAGACGGTCGGCACACAATGTGGGGAGAACCACACTTTTTCCTCCATTGCAATTGATTTTTTAGAAAAAAAAATGGATGAACTGCATGTGGATCAAATTAACAAAGAAAATGTTTGATCTGCTTGTAACAGTAATAACACCACATATTTGAAGTGTTCCAATTCTCAAATGTGCGGTTCTTATTTTTATTGTTTTTTTTATTTTGTTATATAATAACACTATACATAGTTAATGATACTAAAATACTAAATATTGTTTTAACAGTAATAACACTACATTTTATGATATATAAAACATTGAGCAATGTTGTTATTATAATACTATTCACGTAATAGTAATATATATATATATATATATATATATATATTTATTTATATTTGTATGTGTATTATTATACAAAATAGTTTATCTACAATTTACATTTCAAATTATTTAATTATTCAAACATTAGTTCCACATTACCAAATAAATAATACTGTTATTAAAATACTAATATTAAATAAAAATGTATACATTAATATGGCGAACATCCAAACAAATATTGTAGAAAGTTATGGACAAATCAAAATATTCATTTTTTTTTTTTGCTATTGTGTTGTATTATAATTTTTTTTTGTATAATGCTTTGAATAAAACTATTTATATATATTTGTTACATTTATAAATTTATTTTTTTAAATTAAATAATTATTAAAAAAATTAGTTATGCAAAATAAAATAACAATTTTATATCTCATATAAATTATTATAAATATGCACAGTATTTTGGACCGCTTTTATCCGCTTTCACCATTCAAACATATATTTTGGACCGCTAGATCTGCTTGATCCACATTTGTACCGCTTGATCCGCTCGATCCGCATTTGTTCCGCTTGATCCGCAAGATCCGCTAGATACATTCCGCTTGATACGTTTTCTCCATTCGAACCCTAAATATATTTTCGGGTAATCCGCTTCTTTTCTCTTGTGATTTATCACTCTCCACATTCTTGCCGGAGAAAAAGATGCCTAAATCAAAACCAATCTTGAAGTTTAAATTTTTAATTCGTTTCTCTCTATCACTTTTTTTGGATGGATTTGTGTTAACTTCTTTGCAAGTCTCTCATTTCTCATTTCTCTAGATTGGTGCTCTCCAGAATATTAACTCTAATCTCTGTCTACATATATGTTTTTTCTCTCACATACATCGGTCATGAATTGTCGATTGGTGGTGGTGTCAAGATAGCGAGGCGAAATTGGTGACAAGAGAATAATGACAATGAATTAGAGAATACTTGTGATAGGATTTCCTATCTAAGTCCTCTATTTCTTCTATCCCAATAAATCGGTTTCTTATTTCTGGTTTAAAAGCTGGGTTGTTTTCGGTTTTGGTCAACATGTTAGACATTTTATTTCGAGTCATGTTTTTTGTACCGTTACTTTGTCATTTTGGAAAATACAATCTATGAAACTTTTTTTTTTTTCTCTTTCTCTTTCTTACGAAATCTATCATTACCCTCCACTGAATCCCGGTTCTTCAAGGTGAGTTTTCTTCTTCTTTTGTTCATCTTTTAGACTAAGTTTCACCTTTTAAAATTTTTTGATAAGCTTCTAGATCGAATTATTATCTTTATAACAAAATATGTTTCATTGGTATCATAGCGTTTATAACTCATAAGACTGTTATCCATGGCTGACGCTACCAGACAACAATCCATCATCGATCTGAACAAGAAAATAGAAGAGATGCAACTCTTGCACGCCAAACAAATAGAAAAATAGACACAACGCAGTGAAACTTTGCGAATAGAGATCGATGGTTACGAAAACCAAATAGCGACTATTCCCACGATGATGGCTAAGCTGTTTCCTCGGAGCTTGAATCGGCAGTATCGATCTCAATAAGCTATTCCTTCCGCGTCAGCCGCTCTAACATCATATCAGAGAACACATGTCCGGACCAAGTACAGTGGATGGCCCAAGAGCCCTATACATTTATACATAACGTAAATATATTTATCCTCAAAAAATAAAGTTTTTAACAAATTTTTTTTAAAAAAAAGCTATGTCAGTTGCGAAAAAATATTAAACGAGATCAAAGTTATCAAATGTAGAAAACTAGTATTATTGCTTATACAAAATAATTGTTAATAAATAATTATAACTTAATTTTGATAGAATCAAACATATGTACTTATTATTATTTTTAACTAATTAAAATGTACATTGAGTTCATTCATTGCTAATATATATCTTAAATTCTTTTTTTTTTTTTTATCATATATGTTAAATTTAGATTCATTATATTCCTAAATCTTGTAATGAATTTAGAAATGATAAAACAACAATCAAATTAAATATTTTAAAAATTATTTGTATATTATAAATATACATAGAAGAAAAAAGATAATTCCAATAAATAAAAAAGAGGAAGGTTGAACCTAATTTAAACCAAAGAATTATAGATTATCCCAAATTTGATTAAAAACCATTCGGTTTTACGGTTTTTAATCAAACCAAATCTAAACTGAAAACTTGATAAAAATGATAACCAAATGGATTTTTAGGTTTAACCATAACCAAACCAAATCACGTATTTTGGTTTGGTTCGGTTTGATTTTTTCGGTTAAGGTTTTTTTGCCCACTCCTACTGAAAATGCTCGTATTTAAAAAAATTTCTCTAAATAATGGCCCATAATTTTTTTTTTTTTTGTCAACGAACCCCATAGATTAAATTAATTGAAAGCGGTATGGTGATTGCACCGTGGAGCAAGCCATTCCAGATCTGGCTGATTTAAATGGGGAAAAAGATAACCACGTACTTGTGTTCCTTTTGCAAGGGCATCAACACAGACATTTTCACTCCGAGGGATAAACGACAAACTGAAAACCTCAAAAGATTACCTAAGAAAATAAAAGTGGTCTAACTCCGAATGAAAGGCTGGCCAATCGAAAGGGTCTCCGTCATTTGTATCAACCTTGTATAGTCCGTCTCGAACCTAACCGAAGCGACTCGCCTTTGTCCAAGGCAAGCCATCGCCCAAAGTATCCCGTCCAGCTCTGCGTATAGCGCCGATATGCTCCTACGATATAGTCTCACTCCTAGTGTGGTATGTCCCATGTTGTCCGGGAAAAACCACCCTAGTCCACTTACCGGTCCATGATCGATCCAAAAGGCATCGATTTGACAGATCAGGATTTGGGGTTCCCCGGGGAGTCCTCCTGGTCTACTCTGGGATTGTGAACCCTCATTTTGGTTTGCTATGTTCCAACTTTCCGTTTCCAGTGTCGCGAGTTGGAGTGTGTCTCTCGGGGAGATCTTTTTCCCGTTAAAGACTAGTTCGTTTCTTGCCTTCCATATATACCAGAGGATCCATGGGAATGTATCTCTTTGAGGTTCGGTGAGTCCGACCTCTTTTGTTCTCCAAAATAGGAAGTTCATATTTCGGTATAAATATGTACTCGGGAAGCAACCCGGAAGGGACAGAAAGTCCGAAAGAACCCACACTTGTAAGGCCGATGGGAATTCAAAGAGGAGGTGGTTTATTATTTCTTCCGGCGAACCACATCGCGGACAAGTCATGTCTGTGCCCAAGTGGCGGTAGGTAAGGCTCTGGTAATTCGCCACACATCCCGAGAGAGCTTGCCACATGAAATGATTCATCTTCACCGAGGCTCGTGTCTTCCAGACTTGACCCTGGAGGCATGTGATGCTTGGTTTGGACACCACGCGAGGTCCTTGTGCGAGTCTGTTCTTGGTTGCTAATTCATAGCTTGATTTAACTGTATACACCCCCGACTTTGTGTAGCTCCATGCATATCCATCTAGGAAACGGGTACGACAAGGTCTCAACCCCAAAATGAGAGGGATGTCATCTGGGTGGACAAGGTTCCTTAGGATAGTTACATCCCACTCGTTCGTCTCTTGTCTAATGAGTGATTGGACTAAAAAATTCAGATCTCTATAGCTAGAGCTTCTCAGCTCTCTCGTCGGACGGGCCGGGATATTTGAGATCCATGGGTCACTCCACACTCTAGTATTACAGCCGGAATTAATCGTTTTTCTGAAACCTTGGAGTAGGAGTGGCTTAGCCGCCATGATACTGCTCCATCCAAAGGATGGAGAATAAACCTCCATGTCTCCAAGTGGGTCCGATCGTCTGTAATACTGTCCGTGGAACACTCTCGCTAATAATGAATTGGGAAATTCGATAAGACACCACAACTGCTTAGCCAGTAGGGCTAGATTAAAATAATGTAAATCTCAGAATCACAGTCCGCCCAATTCCTGGGGAATACAAATTTTGTCCCAAGCGATCTAATGGAGACCCCGACTATTTTGTTTTTTTTCTCCACCAGAAGGTGGATATAGCACTCTTTAGTTTATTCGTGATGCCTAACGGTAAGAGTAAACACGACATCACGTATGTCGGAAGCACATGAGCTACTGATTTGATTAAAACATCTTTCCCTCCATTGGAAAAGAATCTTGCAGACTACGCATTAATGCGATTGTTCAATCTATCTTGAACAAATGCAAATACTTTCTTTTTCGAGCCGCATATCTGTTCAGGTAGTCCCATATACATCCCCATACCCCCTTCATTATTAATATCACTCTCCCTTTTGATTTCACGTTTTAGCTGATGATCTACCTTGCTTCCAAACGTGATGGAGGATTTCCTAGGGTTCAACAGTAGCCCCGAAGCATCGCCATAGATCCGAATAGTCTTAAAAATCTCTGCACATTGCAGGACATCTGCTCTACAGAAAAAGACTGTCATCCGCAAAGAGTAGATGAGATACCAGAGGGCTGGCCCTTGCAATCTTCAGTCATGTGATCATCTTTTCCTCTTCTTCTCCATTTAGGAGGGAGATAAGTGCCTCTGTGCATATAATGAACAGGAAGGGTGACAGGAGATCTTCCTGGCGGAGATCCCTCGAGGGTTTTTTATCTTCCCTTTGCTTGTTCATTGATGATGACTTGGAATTAAAATTATTTTTTAAAAGGGACAAGAAAGCTCAAAATTTTGCTGTAGTATTGATTTAAGGGGACAAAAATTGTTTTTTTTGTCCTAAGACTCTTGTAGCTCTTGGATCGGGCCTGAGAGAACACATTTGAATCCACCGAATTTCAACCCATTTGGCAAATGATCCACATGTAAATTCACCTATAAGAATGATAGGAATCCCTTATTACCAAACAGAATAGCCACTAGATTATCTAAGATCGATTTCTCTCAGTTTGATGGAACATTGTTCAGGAAATGAGTTTTCTGGTGTGGACAATTTTTTATGCTTTCTAGTACTCCTCCCGAGCTGAAAAGTCATGCTAGTCTCACTTCATATGGAGGGTAAGGCGTTACAGTGGCATCACAACTTCATGACTAGCAGCTATGATGTGTTTCCTTAATGGTCGGAGTACGTCATTGTGGCACCAACCCAATTTGGTGAGTTATATGATGATAATCTCGGAATTGATGAATCTAAAACATGTTGGTGACTAACTAAAGACATACTTGAAAAGGTTTGAAAGTATTATGACTCAGTTGAAATTACCAATAGCTCACACTCTCATAATCTTCTTGACAAACATGAATCCGCATCCGACCTTACATGTCTATCAGTTTGTTGTGACAACTATAGCAGTTGCTGCAAGAATAGCAAAACTACACGAATCTTCCTTGTTACACACTTCCATTAAGTAGCAACAAGCTCCCTTTAGTCCCTATTAAAATCAGAAACCAAACATCTCATCCCATTACAAAACACCAAACACGGCACCCCTTCTTCCCTTTCTTGATACCACTAAAACACAACTCCAAAAGCCTAATTTCATCCCTAAAGCCAATGTGAACACCAAGAATTTTTTTTACCGAGAGATCCATGAGAGAAGAGCTAAGGGACTAATTATGTTTTGTGATGAACCCTAGAATCCAGGTCATCACTTGAAGCGTAAAAGATCCCAAGTTTTTGTGATGAAATTAAAAGATCCCAAGTTTTTGTGATGAAATGTGATGATGAATCCTCTGAGAAAGAAGATAGTAGAGAGGTGATTGTTGAAAACCTGCAGATAAGGCTCCAACAATTTCCAGTAATGCTCTGAATGGATAAACTATCTTCAACTGCATGAGGATTTGGGGGGGGGGGGGGGGGGGGGAGTATGGAAATAAGAAGTTATTCATTTTGATTGATTCAGGAAGTACTCACAATTTCTTGGATAAGAATATTGTTAAAGAATTGGGATGTCTTTTGGAGCGGGTTAAACCAATGTCAGTATTAGTTGCCAATTGTAGTTCGATATTAGCCAAGTAAAAGTGCATTGTATTTACTTGGAAGATGCAATGATATAACCTTATAACTGATGTCAAGACATTGCCTCTAGACTGCTGTGATTTAGTCTTGTGAGTACAATGGCTCACCACCCTAGATCTCATCTAGTTGGATTTTTCTAACTTTATGATGGGATTCTCATTTGGGAGGGGGGGTGGGGGGTGTGAAGTATGCGTTAAGAGGGTTCGTTCAATCTGGCGTAAAGTAGTTAAAGGAGGTAGTTTAAAAAAGTTAATGCTACAGAAGCCTCAAATTGCTCTCTTCCATATCAGGGAGATCACCACTATTATAAAGCATCAATTAGAATTAAAGACCTTATTCTCAGATATCTCTACAAGCAATGCTAACATGAATTGATTCTTATCTACAATTTCCATTAAAATAAATGGATGATTTGTTTAAAGAACCAACTGGTTTTCCTCTTTTTAGAGAAGGGGTTGATCATAAGATAACATTGGAGATGGGAGCTAATCCAGTCAACTTAAGGCCATATCGTTATTCAACACTGTAGAAAGATGTCGTAGATATAATAATTCAAGAGATGTTTTTTTTGATTGAAGGGGTAATACAATGTAGCTTCAGTCCATATGCTTCTCCAGTGGTACTTGTTAAGAAAAAGGATGGTACATAGAGGCTTTGCGTTGATTGTAGGAGACTCAATAAGTAGGCTCTCAAAGATAATTATCATATATCATTTCTTAAAAACCTAGTGGATAAATTGGGAGGGTATAGGTACTTATGGGTACGGTTTGATCAACTGCGGATGTCACCTGAAGATATGTATAAGACGACATTCAAAACACATCCATGGCATTATGAATATCTTGTTATACCCTTCAACCTAATGAATACTGTGTTCCATGTAGTGGCAATGAAGTTCCTTTTGGTTTTCTTTGATGACAAACTTGTCTACAATTCCTACTGGGAATATCATTTACAACACTTGAGAGAGGTATTTTCTATCCTTCGACAACAACAACTGTATCTTAAGCCATTGAAGTGTACATTTGGAGCAACAACGATCGAATATTTGGGTCACTTCATCTCTGAGAAAGGGGCTAGCACTGATCCAAACAAGGTGAATGCCATAGAAAACATGCCTACTTCATCATCTCATAAACAATTTTGAAGTTTTTAGGCCTATCAAATTACTACATACGTTTTATCAGAGAATATAGTATGATGGCTATGCCTCTCACCAATTTACGGAAGAATAAATAGTTCTCCTTGTCTACTGATCCTGATAAGGCATTCTTAGACCTCAAATTAGCTCTCACCACCACACCAGTCCTTGCTCTACCAAATTTTGAGAAAGTTTTTGTTGAGGAAACTGATGCATCTAATCAAGGGATTAGAGCACTTTTGATGCAAGTTAACCACTCTATCTGTTATATTAGTAGGGCACTAGAACCATGATACCAAGCTTTGTAAGATTATTAGAAGGAGCTGATGGCAGTGGTTTATGCAGTGCAAACTTGGAACCCATTGACCCTTCATTATTAAGACTGGTCAAAAGAGCCTTAAGTTTCTTTTAAAACATAATGTCTCCCCACCATTCCAGTTCATGTGGTTATCCACATTTATGGGATATAATTTCGAGATTTACTTTAAGAAAAGAAAGGAGAATGCTGAGGCTGATGCTCTTTCAATAGTTACGGGTTCTCAACTGCTCCACCTAACACTTTCCCAAGCACACCAATGCTTCTACGACTCTCTCAAGTTTTTGTGGCAGCAAGATCTTCATTTGAAATAAGTTATCTCTGATTTACAAACTAATACATCCTCTCATCCTACTTTTTTATTTGTGAATGGGAAATTATCCTGCAATGTGAAGTTAGTTGTCGGAAATGATGAGGCTATTAAGATCCACATACTCAAAATGGTTACATGATTATGTTATGGAAGGTGTAACACCCCCAATCATTGATTTACCGGGAGCGTCACTGATTCGCACTTAGACATCCGACCTGAGGTTCTCGGAACTCATCCAAAAACCCTAGATCAAACTTCTAAATACTCATCCCTATCAGATACAACTCAAGGCTTGCCAACCCGAGCTATACCAAATAGTTAGTTCGTTAGGACTGAGACTAGTATCACATGAAACCCAAATTTACACAAACACACTTTTATACATAATTATACCTAGGGTTTTAAACGTGATACAAAACATATATGTTACATGTTTGGCCATGAACCTAGTACTCAAAACGTTAATGTACATATTGAACATTAGTTATTTACAAAAGGCAGAAAACTACCACTGGGGTCCTATCGTTCATTCTGCACCCACTTGGACTACCCGCTAGTGGTTACATGTAAAACAAGTGTATTTATAAGCAACTAATTTTCTTAGTGAGTCAAGGCTCCCATAAACATACATATAATCACCCAACCAAACCCAACATAACAATCACACGCAAGCATGCATAACATGAGTAGTAAAAATATTTTATGCATAAACTTTATATTTTAATAAGGCCTTGCACGTTGATTACTTCCCATCACGTCACACCAGAAGACATCACTCAGCTCGTAGCCACAAAGGCTAAACGACTAATGATACTTCAACATTCCAATGGCCTTATATAAATAAGGAATTCGCACCGGAAATCTGCATTGTCATCCAGCAAACGGCCCAAGCTGCAAACCCGTCTCTCCGGCAAAAATAGCTCGGGCTTTCTCCACTCTCTTCAAGGAAAAGTGATTTTTCCAGTGACACTTCCCTACAACAAGCGTGTTCCGAAGTGTAAGCGTATCCACTGGGAAGTGTGGGAGAATCTGCCGCACTGCAAAAACAAAGAAAAAGAATTGGCCAGCTTGCTACAAGATAAACATCTGATAGATCTCCTGAAAAATCTACGGCTCGCCCACCAATAGTTCCCAACTTCGTCTTAACATGGCGGACGCATTCGGCTTCTATCGTGGCGTCATTAATAGGAACAAAGAAAAAGTAGCTTCCCTAGTCGCTGTCTTTGCTTCAGAAGCCTTCAATAATCTTTCTCTTCTTCTTATTAGAGATATAGTAGGTTTTGGAGTTTTTAATCTTTCGAAAGTCAAGGAACTGCCGAAGATGTGAAACGCGAACAGTCATGTCACATTCGTAGCTCCGAGCCATGATCCCAACCAAGTGACGCATCCCCAAGGAAGAATTTGGCTCGGCGATAATCCATGCTTGGACAGAAAACGGATGATCAATCCAAGAATTGGAAACCACGACAGACTTTGGTAAAAGAAACTCTCATAGAGAGTAAAATGCCCAGGCGACGGAGCCTCAGCTTGGTCTGTTAGAGCAGGAACAATCAAGTCAACGTCTTCTGAAATGTTGAATCGGTGCCTCAATGCTTCCAAGGATTCTGCAGTGCACAGAGACGAACCAGTTAGGTTGGCTCTTTTCTTAGGAGCCTTTTTCTTTCTAGGTTTTCGCCTCGTTGATGTGCTAGCTTGTTGGCTCACAAACAGCCTCTCCAACCGCACCTTTTCGGCCTCGTCAAGACTATACTCTGTTGGCTCGGCTTTGATTTCTTCAAGGGATTTCTCTATCAAGTTTGCCTCGGCATCCACCTCGACATCAAAAGCATCATCAACCAAAGACGGGATATCGATCTGAAGCCGACCAAGCGGAGAACCAGACTCAATTGGTTCGATAACCTGAGGAGACAGCACCATCTTACGACCTAACAGTGAAGCAGAGTTTGCCGAACCAACAGAATCTTCCAGCTCGGCGGTATGCGACATCAGAGATCTTGGCTCGGAAACACCCTAAATACTTAGCAAAAATTGGAAAAATTTCGGCTCGGAAACGAGGAAGATCTGGGCAGCATTGCGATCCAGATGATGATGGACCGGGAAATTCTTTAACTCGCCGCAGAAGTATGAAGATGGATCGGAAAAAACAAGAAGTCGCTGGAGGAGATTGAAGATGGGTTGAATAAATTAACGAACCGCCGAGCCACGTTCGAAGTTAGGTCGGAAAACTCAAAGATTCGGCGGCGGAAGAGAAGAAATCAACAATAACCTAGCCAAAACTTAAACACAAAAAGAGAGAAAAAAGAGAGAGAAGAGAGCTACATGTCTTTTTGCAAATTTGGAGAAGTAAGTTATGAGGAGAGAGGCAAGATTCTGAATATATAGATGATTAAAGCGCAGGGCGTAGTATCACGCGACCTCGAGAACCAACAAAAATGTTTGCGGTTCCCGATAAAGTTATGGTTTGGGATTAAGGAAATATTCGGTCACCGAGCCAATATTCGTTGTCGAGCCAAAATAGATCAAAACTCAGCAAGAAGGCTCGGCAACATGTCACAATGGCTCGGTAGTATGCCAAAAAAATGGCTCGGCAGCCAGACAACCTAGATGGCACTGCAACATCGGCTGCCGAGACAATTCGGTAATGATGCCGAACCAAAGATGGCTCGGCAGCCAGACAATCCAGACAGCTTGGGAATGACGGTTGCCGAGGCGATTCGGTCATAATGCCAAACCAAAGATGGCTCGACAGCATGGCAGCCTGAACTACTCATTGATATGATAAGCCCAAACTGCTCGGTCTCGACAGATAAAGACTTGTTAGCCTCTCGACAACGTCGCGAGCCAAGACGGCTCGGTAACACAAGTGACGAAGTAGCTTGGCGATAGCACACACCTGAACAGCTCGGCAGCATGTCAAAGAAAAGATGGCTTGGCAACATGACATGCCAGTGTGGCTCGGTAACAAATGCCTGGCAATAATGTCTCACCTCGGCAGTACGGCGAGCCAAAACGGTTCCACAAATATTTCCACCAAAGTGGTTCGGCAACGTAAGAGAAGTCTCGGATGTCAATCTCGGAGATGACCAACTTTCACCTCGTCATCGTCATCACTGACTCTAACGAGCTAGGGGCTAATTGTTGGGGTCAATTTTTACCCCATCGAGATTGACCGCTGAAAATGGCCAAGTAAAGATTTTGGACCTAGCCAAATGCGGTGAGCCTAGCCAGACCCAGCGGGAGCGTTGATGGGCCAAACCAACTTCGGCGGTAGGCGACGAACCAAAATGCCCGTGACGAGCCAAAATGTTGGTGACAAGCCAAAATGTTGGCGGCGAGCCAAAATATCTGCAACAAGGCAAAACGCCGGCGACGAGCCAAAATGCCGGCGACGAGCCAAAACGCCAGCGACGAGCCAAAATATTGGCGACGAGCCAAAATGCCTGCGACAATGAAAATGCCGGCGACGAGCCAAAATGTTAATGACGAGCCAAAGTACCGGCGATAATCTGAAACAGGCAACGATCCAGACAAGACGAAGAGGCGACGAGCCGGACCTCTGATGTCCCAGCGAAGCAGCAAGCCCAACATCTTGTTGGGCCGAGGCAACGAGTCACAATAGTTTGGTGGGCCGAGTTAGCAAGTCAAAGTAAGAAGTCCACACCCGAACCGACTTAAACAAACCAGAGAAGAAAGGAAATCCCGAAGAATAAGAAAATTTTCCTTTATCGTTTAGGAAGAGGTCTAGCCGACTTATTTTTGTATAAATAGACATGTACCCCTTTGAAAAAGGGATCTGCAATTTTTACCTAGCAAACACTTGTGATTTTCTCAGCAACAGCTTTCTAAACAATTTTAATAGAAACACCATCTTTGGATCTCTGTTCTTGTGTTTCTTTTCATAGAAGTTTTTTGAATCCCATATTTTTCTTAACCAAGTTTAGTTGTGCGAGTTTCGACTCCCACAATCAGAAGGTGGGGGACGATGACCATAATACCACTTCGGATGACGGTAATTTGGTTGTCCGTGTCCCGGGGGTGGTCCATAAGGACTTCCCCTCCACATGGGTCTAGGTGTCCCGGCCTGAATCCACTGATGACGCGGATGAATACGTCGTGGTGGTGTTGACATCTGCAACAAGGAATCATGTAAGTCTTAACCCCACTTAATTATATAAAGAAGGAACATAACCAATTTATCCTAATTGCCTTTTTGCGATCATTTGATTCGATAAATCAATTGAAAACCAAGTCCTATTTGAGCATCGTAAAAACTATGCTCTCATACCCCTTTTGTAACACCCCCGATCATTGATTGACCGGGAGCGTCACTGATTCATACTTAGATGTCCGACCTGAGGTTCTCGTAATGCATCCAAAAATCCTAGATCAAACTTCTAAATACTCATCCCTATCGGATACAACTCAAGGCTTGCCAACCCGAGCTATACCAAATAGTTAGTTCATCCTGACTAAGACTAGTATCACATGAAACCCAAATTTACACAAACACACTTTTATACATACTTATACATAGGGTTTTAAACGTGATACAAAACATATATGTTACATGTTTGGCCATGAGCCTAGTACTAAAAACGTTAATGTACATATTAAATGTTAGTTATTTACAAAAAGGAAGAAAACTACTACTGGGGTCCTATCGTTCCTTCTGCACCCACTTGGACTACCTGCTAGTGGTTACCTACAATTCAAGTAGAGTCATAAGCAACTAATTTGCTTAGTGAGTCTAGGCTCCCCTAAACATACATATAATCACCCAACCAAACCCAAAATAACAATCACACGCAAGCATGCATTAAATGAGCAGTAAAAGTATTTTATGCATAAACTTTAAATTTTAATAAGGCCTTGCGCGTTAACTACTTCCCATCACGTCACGCCAGAAGACATCACTCAACCCGTAGCCACAAAGGCTAAACGACTGATGATACTTCAACATTCCAATGACCTTATATAAATAAGGAATTCGCACCAGAAATCTGCATTGTCATGCAGTACACGGCCCAAGACTGCAATCCCGTCTCTCTGTGTCTTCGTGTACTTAGACCAATACTCATTAGTACTAGCTAAGTCACAGCTTTTAGGGAAGTGTCATACCGCGTTCATTTATAAAGTTTACGAGACACTTAAGTTCAAGTAAAATTATATCATATAGCATAATTTCAGACTTAGATATATTATACCATTTTTTAGTCTTAAACATAATTCACCATTTTAGCTTTAAATGTATTACACAAGTTAGGGCTTTTAAGCGAAACCTAACAAGTGAAACAATTCCAACGTGCAATAACCTCAATATATTATCAAGTAAAACACAACACGCATCACCAAGACTCACCTTAACTTGGTGAAGGATCCTGGTTCTGGTAACAAATTCTACCCACGGTTTGTTTAACTCGGGCTGGGAATTCTGTAGAAAATAATCAGGCTAGTTACCATGATAGGATTATATATTTTCTAAGGTAAACTAGCTCAGAATGGATCACGGTCTTACCTAAACCAATATAGAATTTTTTACAGATTTTTGTCGCCTTTTCCAACACCTAACCGAAACTGAATCCACGATTTTGGGATGGTTCCAGCCATTTATAACAAAAACTAAGGTCAGATTCAAGTCCAGAATGAAAAATCGAGTTGGACTGGAAGGGTTTTGGATTCAGAGACCTTACCCTAATTTTTCCCAAAACTTGCTTGATCGTGGTTCACGACGGTCTGTCTGCCTGGTTTGTATGGACTGTCTGCTCGGGTCACGACTGACTGATCAGATTGTTCGCTGTAGGATTTTTATGGGTTTTGATTTCGTGTGTTTGGTAATATCGGATCAGAGATGGGTGTATATATAGACTGAGAAAAATCAGACCAAGCAGGTGAAGCAGGTGAAGCAGGTGAACCAGCTGCCAGTTCTGGTTCCACCGATCACTACCACGGTCGTGACACCTGGCAGTAATGAGGCTCTGACCAGGCGTGTGGCCAACACATCCAGACGTGTGTGTGACATATTCAGGTCAACCAGAACACACGCCCACACATGACCCACGCAAGCACACAAGCTATGAGTCATCCAGCTGCTTACACACGGTTCACGGCAAAACTGCCTGATTTGGTCTGTTTCGACCCAAACTGATTTTTCCTCGACCCAGACTAATTTTTCCTCGACCCAAACTCTATTTCTAAGTCCTTTTTATCCTTCCCATGGTTCACTAAATGGTTGGAACAATCTGGTCATATTTTCATCTTATCGGGTCGTAAAAGGCTTACCGAGTTCCCGACCAGATTTGTACCGCGTGACCCATTTTGAAATTTCTTCGTACCAACTGGATAATTTCTCGACCCAATTAATCTTGGTATGTTCTAAAGGCTTTCTAAGTCTTTCCTTGATGATTTTGGAGAGATTTTTTCTTGGCTATTCTTAGCCCTAATCCCAGTCATTACAGAAGGTCACTCTGGTAGGGATGCTATTTTCCATAGGGTAAAGTCTTTGTTTTATTAGCCCAAGATGAACTTAAAAATCCAGAACTATGTAAGGAATTCACCCATTTGTCAGAAGAACAAGTATGACTTAGCTGCTAAATCGGGTCTCCTCCAACCTTTGCCTATTCCTACTGAGGTATAGGAATCTTCAGCCTAGACTTTCATTGAAGACCTCCCTTCATTTGCTGGTAGGCATTGTATCCATAACAGACTGAAAAAGTGTTTATTTCTTAGTGCTCTCACATCCCTATATATCTATTGATGTAGCTCAAACGTATTTGGACAATGTCTTCAAACTTCATAATTTTTCTAAGGATGTAGTTAGTGATAGGGACCCTACATTTCTCAGTGATGTGTAGAAAGAGTTGTTCAGGGTCCAAGGTGTAGATTTAAAGTTCTCTACTGCCTACCACCCTCAGACAGATGGTTAAACTGAAGAAACAAACAAGACACTAGAAACCTAGTTACGGTGCATGATAGACAACTGAAACTCCACATACCTAGTGCAAGTGGCTGCCCATAGCTGAATGGTGATACAACACCACCTATCACACTGCAGCTCATATCACTCCCTTTAAGATTATTTATGGACAACTGCCTCCTCTCCATCTCTCATATTTTCCAGACGGAAGCTCCTCTTATGTGGTTGAGAGGAGTCTGCAAAAAAAGAAAGAAGTTATCACAATGTTAAAATTTCACCTCTTTAGAGCATATAACAGAATGAAGCAAGCAATTGATTCTCACATATCACCTAAGAAGTTTCAGACAAGAGATTTTTGTCTACTTGAAACTGCAGCCGTATAGGCAACATTCCCTCAAGAACAAGCAAGTTCCCCATGCAATTTCACATAGGTTATATGGATTTTTTGTGTCACCAATAACGTGCAATGGCTTATAAGTTGGAACTACCCGCGAGAGATGTTATTCATAATGTTTTCATGTCAGTTAACTCAAGTTTTGCCCCAACCCTCCAGTTGATGCTCCTGTTGAATCACAATTCTTCAAAGTGAACTTTCTTCTTCTTTGTTCATCTTCTAGGCTGAGTTTCACCCTTCTTAGAGCTTTTGATAAATTCTTATATCGGATTATTATCTTTCTAACAAAATCTATCTCAATACCACAATTAGTGACGTTTAACATATTTGACTAGATCTTTTATATGAATAAGTGTATGAGAGATAAAGTTATTATATGATATGTTAATATGTTATATTTACAAACAACGCATTATTTTGCAATAAATCATGTTATCACGGATAAAATAAAATAATTTACTGGAAGTTATGTTATTAAAAATATCATGATATTACTGAATATCCCATCCAAAGATAGAACAGTAAATTTAGGTTGAGTTTATAATTAATCGTGGTATACGATTAAAGTCGTGTCCGGAAATCAAAACAGTTCGACTTAGGACTGAGATTTAGTACGATAACATAACTTCATTCGAAGATTTAAGAAATTTAATTAAAATTCGTAAAGGTTGAAAATTAGAAATTCTTTACGAAATTAGAATTGTTAAAGGTAAACAGAGAGAACATCGATTTGGAAATTCTTTTAGAAAATTATAATTTATGTGATTAGACCATGAATATTTATCATAGAACAGTACTTTGGGTAAATCAAGTTATGTTAGTAACTAAAATAATGATTTACATGATATCCGAAAATTTTCGGGCAGTTTTTACAATGTGAATTTGATAGATTTATAGATCGTTAAAAAAATATGAAGTTTCTAGATTAATTTCCTATTAATTTATGGAAGTTATGAAAATTAGTTCCAAAATGTTTAGAAATTTCTATAGTTTCAAAAATGCGGGTTTCGTAAAACTAGCGAAAATGACAATTTTGCATCGAAACGCGGAATGAGTTTAAAACGAAAACCATGTTTCTTATTGAGCCAGCCCATGAGCCTATTGTGGCACGCAGGGAAGCAACATCGACACTTCATGTGATTAGTCGTTTCATTAGAATAGGTTTGATTCCAAGTGGGTGTGTTTCATTAGAATAGGTTTGATTCCAAGTGGGTGTGTATACGTCCAAATGAGGTAAAATTTCTCATTCATTAAAAACTCATTCCATGCAAACTCTCCACACATTTATCAACTCTTGTCCTTACTCTATATACGTTTTAACAAAAAAAAAAAAAACTACAGCTTTATACGTTACAAAACTAATTTACAGGATCCAACTACAATACTCCCCGGCCAACGTTAAAAGTTCAGATTGTATCTTTATTACATAAAAAAGAAACTCTTCTCTCCAAGAATTTTCATTCCCCATCTTTTCTTGACCTAGAGAAATTTAGGGTTTCTTTTGTTTTCTTCCATGGCAAACACCAAACACCTCCCTCTCCTCCTCCTCATCCTCATCCTCATCCTCATCATCATCACCACCACTACTTCCTCCGTTTCACCTCCCTCTCTTACGGCAGAGCAAAACAAACTCGCAACAAAAATCATAGACGCAATGATCTCCGGCGGAAGTTTCGACGATTGGAGTGAAGCTTTCCTCGCCACAAATGACGAGATAAACGGTCCAAGTCTCACTTCCACTCTCTTCCTCCCTAAAACCTCCGTCGAAGGAATCAACGCCACGTCACGGCTCGTTCCTTCTTACCACATCGTTCCACAATGCCTTGACTTCTACGACATAAGCCTCATGAAGCCTTTTTCTCGTCTCCCTACACTTCTCTCTGGAAACTCCATCGTCGTTACCAACAATTCAGCTTCAGGTTTTACACTCGATGGCGTTCTAATCTCCGAGCCAGATTTATTCGTTTCTCCTTCTATAGTTATACATCGAATCGCTTCTCCGTTTAACTTCTCTCTTTATGGTGGCGACGATATATAGTTACTTTGATTCGCTTCTCCACTTTGTTTCTTTCCATTTTAAAAGTTTTACATGGACTTGTTATGAGAAACATGTGGTTTGACGCGGAAACTATGGTTTTTTTTTTTCAGGGATATTTTTATCTCCATTTTCTCCTTCTTGGTGGGAAGATACTTAATGAAAAAGCAAGCAATATCTAATATGAGATGGTGGGAAGATACTTAATGAAAAAGCAAGCAATATCTAATATGAGATGGTCAATCGGTCAAAGTGTGGATATATCCATGTATGCCAATTCACCTCCAAGACCACCACAAAAGTGTGTTAATAGTGTGAACCAAATCCAAGGATAAATGAGTTAATCACGAAAGCACATGATTGTGGAATGAAATGAAGATAAGAGAAATGATTGAGGATTTTGGTGCAGAGACACATCATCAAAACCAATTAGGTTGGCACTATACAAAATCTAGCTTATACACCATTAAGTTTAGATACTGGCTTGCAACTCATCTTTCAGATTCAGAGAGAGGTCTACTACAACCGTATGGAGTGTCTTATCAAAGAAATTGGAACAAGGAAAGAATTATATTGAAGACACAGTCTAACAAAAGCTGTATGTCAAAGATGTTGTAATGAAGAAGAAAGTATGGATTATTTTTTCTTCTCATGTCCATATGTGTAGGCGATTTAAAAAAAATCGAATACACCTCTAAGAATTATGTCGAATTTGGGTGCACCTTTTAATGATCAAATAAATGCAATCATCTAGTATTCGAACAACCAATGAATTCCATAAGTGTAATGACATATGCCGCTTTGGGGTTTATAGAGAATCTAGAAAAATAGGGATTTACTAATTTATCAGAAGAGGAATTCAAATTTCAGAAATGATATAAATCTTGAATTCAGAGATGCAACATACTCACCAGAAATCCAAAATGGTAAAACAAAGAATCAATCAGTAGCCGAATGTCGAATTATTCTCAAACAGAACATAAGTGGATGAGAAATACCACTAACAACTTGGATCAAATGCAATGTGTATCTGAGTTTAAAAGAATCCAACCACATCAACAGTTGGATGGATTGCAAGAAATTAAAGGACAAATGTACAATTTATGTTCAAGTCATACGAAAACCATGGTGACTGTCTTAGTTCTGGAAGGTGAATCATATGCATGATTGTCGTCAGACAAATATCAATTGGATACCGAAAATATCAAACCAACCTAACAATTGAGCTTAAAAAAAATGTTGATTGTATTTTCTTCAATTATGCTACTCTCTCTTTCTAGACAAATTCTTACATGGAATTAAACATCGTATATATCAAATTAATATCTAGATGTTAAAGAAATAAAATAAAATAATAAAATAACCTTTTATTAACATGCTTCTCCACCCTAATTTATTTTGAATTGAAGGTAATTTACCAATTTTTCCTAAAAACTGATCAGAAAGAACGATGTAGAAAGATCATTTCATTTTGTCCAGTAACATATCTTTTAGTAGTATTAAACTATTAATAGTTTAGAATGTTAACAAATACTAGAGTTTATAATTTTCTTATACAGTCTATAATCTACTAGTATATATAAGATAAGATTTGTAGTTTCAAACTATTGAATACAATACTAGCTAGAATTTACCGTTTATGTTTAGTATCACAATAATAAAGATTTTAATTTTTTTTTAAAAGAATAACAATCCAGAGATACACTTTTTTGTCAAACTATAATGAAAATATTTTAGTCCAAATAAATATTTTTTCTAATGCAAATCTTTTGTATCAATACCTTGAACCATTCAATCAAATATTAAGTAATACATAATTGTTTAAACACTATTTGAAAACAGCTTCTGCTCAGAAACGAAATGTTCTACATATTCTTAAAATTTTTTTGCTTCCATTGGATCATTTGTATAAATATGCACTAGAATCCCGATTAATGAATCTCTTGGTTCGAGAAAAAAGATTCGGGTAGGTTTATTTTAATAGTTATATGAAAAATTGATATAAGTTTTATTCTATCCTTATAAATTTATAATGATAAATATAAATAAATTTAACAAATGACAAGTCAAATAAGTTAAAATTTAAAAAAATTATCAAATCTTAACCATTTTTATATATTCAATTTTTCTTTAAAATGTTATCTTTTAATAGAAAATATTAATTAGCATTTTGAATAGACTAAGAAAAATTTATATATTAATTTTATGGTAAATAAATAAGTAATAAGGTAAGTAAATATTCAAAAAATAATGTGGAAGCATTTGACTGGATTAAAATTTTAAAAAAATTCTCTCATAAATTTCTCTGTATGGCAAAAAGTTGTACATAACAATAGATGCATGAATACAAATTATCTCTGGTTGCATGAATACAAATTATAAAGGGTGATTTTTCAAAATGACCTTTTTAAATTTTTATAGTGATTTTCATTCAAAAAACTATTTATCGAAACTAGTACATCATTACACATAAATTGACATAGTTACATTTGGGATCATCCATATTTATTAAGATTTTTGGTTTTACAATTGAAAATTTGTAAAAACATTTGCAGTTTAGTCATGAACTTCAAAGAGTTGTTAAATTTTTTTTTTTGGTAATCAGAGTTGTTAGATTATATCATTTGTTTTTATGATTAGTAAATAGAAGTTTTGAATAGATGTTATGTGTGTAAAAAAGTTATACATATCAATAGATGTTATAGAAATGTGAGTTTTTCGTTTGTTTCATGTAAAAATGACGATAGTATCAGCTATCAATCAACTTTTTTTTCCTGGTAAAATTTGTAATTACGTAAAATGTTAGTGTTTTCACCATATCATTTTCTTCGAACGGAGACTATAATTTGTTTAGAACTTTTTTAAATCAAGATATATAAATCCTAAACATATTAAAAACCTAGAAAATATATAAGTTAGTAAATCGAAAAAAAATGTATTCAAATCCTAAACATACTAAAAACATAGAAAACCTATAAATTAGTAAAATACGTAATGGTCGATAAACTAATTCATGATGGTTTAGTGGTCGAATTTGTCAAATAACCGTAGTAATAACTATTCAAAGATTGATACATTTTGATATTTTTTATGTTTTACGACACTTGTAACTTAATAGTATGTATAGTATGTATAACCCGAATTTAAGTTTTGGGATTATACATGTGTGAGTTATAAACGAAAAATATATATATATATATATATATATATATAAAATGTTAAACCACATATAATTCTCAACCTAGGTCAAAATTTAACCATGGTTACTTAACATTGATTAATTAAGTAACCATGGTTTACCTAACCATGATTAAGTAACCATGATTAAGAAAAAAATAGACAGTGAGTTATTTTTTACTTGGAATTTAATAAATTGTAGACCCATACATTCTTCAATATATATATATATATATATATATATATATGAGGTGTTCTTAGGGGAGAAAAAGAAAAAAAAAAATCTGAGTAGGGTTTGTAAGGGTATCTGACAAATTAAGTCTCTTGTAGTAAAAGTTTGTTTGATTCCAAAAAAAATATTCTTATCCTCGGAGTTTCGATCCAACGATTGGTATGTTTCTCCTATGTTCATGGTTTCTTCTTCTTCTTCTCTGTATATTTCGTACCCTTCTCTCGCTTTCCGCTTGATTACACAAAAACTGATTCTAGGGCTTCGAATTTGCAGTAATGGATTTTAGGGTTTTCCGTTTGTGTCACACCTTGCAACTCTCTCCAATGGTGAATTTGTACCGTTTGTCTCTAGATCCGTTTGAAACATTTTTCGTTTTTCAAATGGGTCGATTTTCGCGGGTCTCGAGCTGTTTTGATTGTTGGCATTGATTTGAATGTGGATTAGGGTTTTTTGGGTTCGTAGTGATTAGGAGATGCAAATGCTGCTGAGAATTTTGTGGATTTGATTTTACATTTTTGTGGGTAGGTGAATTGTGGTTTAGGTTTCTCTTGTTAGAGTTTGAAGATCTGTGATCGTAGTTGAGTTTTTGGCTTTAAAGTGTATTTTGTTCTCCATCAGTGCTAAAATGTTGTTAGATTTTGAGGGTCTCCATTTAAATCTGGCTTTTACTTATTGTTAAGATCCTTAGATTTCACTAGATTCCCAAGATTTTGCTTTTCTGAGTTTGTGTATCTCTGTTATATTCAGCGGATTGCCGCGCAAAGCTGTATTCAGCGGATTGGCGCGCAAATTGTTTGTGATTTTATGCCTTAGATATGGTAATTTCATAATTTATGGCCAAGGATTGGTTCTCTTTCTTTTAAAAAAAACAATGCAATGTTACGGTAGGATCGAACCGGGTTTTTTTGGGGTAAAATTCAGGGCGCTTCGACCGGTCGAGCTTCTACCGGATAAGATTGATTCTCTTAACTTAATGATGATTTGCATTTATGGTTTTACCTTGTTGGATCAGATATGCATCTATATCAAATCATGAGACATTTTTTTCACTTTGTAGCTAGTTAAATCTTCATGATATGCATCTGTATACATTCTTCTGATTCTATTCTTTTTCTTTTTTTCCTTCGATTTTCCATTGAGACAGGTTCGAAACGTCTGAGGATTATCCTCTATTCTAAAAGTTTCCAGAGGACAATATATTGCAACAGAGCTACTCTCGAGGACATGGAATGCAACAAGGACGAAGCGAAAAGGGCAATGGATATTGCTGAGAGGAAAGTTACAGAAAAGGACTACAATGGGGCGAAAAAGTTTGCTAATAAGGCTCAAAACTTATATCCGCCGCTTGATGGTCTGAAACAATTGTTGATGATGATTGATGTTTATATCTCGGGAGAAAAAAAAATCAGCGGAGAAGCTGATTGGTATGGTATCCTCGGTGTAGATCCCTTGGCTGATGATGAAGCAGTGAGAAAACAGTACAGGAAGTTGGCGCTTATGCTTCATCCTGATAAAAACAAGTGCAAAGGTGCAGAGGGTGC
This sequence comes from Pseudoturritis turrita, assembly GCA_900406555.1. Lineage (NCBI taxonomy): Eukaryota > Viridiplantae > Streptophyta > Magnoliopsida > Brassicales > Brassicaceae > Pseudoturritis > Pseudoturritis turrita. The sequence goes on from OVBL01000568.1 coordinate 1,094,512, forward strand.
GTTTAAGCTGCTTTCAGAAGCTTGGAGTCTACTATCTGACAAGGCTACGAGATTCTCATATAACATAAGGAGGCAGGTTAAAGAAGTTCAACAAAGATGTGGGATTCCACCGCGCCCGCCAAATGCTAACGGGTTTCAGAATGTAAGAGAGCCAGTAGTTTCAAGTGCTAGGGCTAGAACTAAGCCTGCTCCCCGTATGGATAGGTCCCGCGTGGATTCCCCTGCTTTTGTTTCTTCGATTCAGAAGGAGAGCAGTACCTTTTGGACAATGTGCGACAGGTGCAGGACACAATATGAGTACCTGAGGGTTTATCTTAACCAGACATTGCTTTGTCCAAACTGCCGTGTGGGTTTCGTCGCAGCTGAGAGAGCTCCACCTCCAAGTGTTCCAAAACCAGTCAAACTCTCATCCAACCAACAGCACCGGAGTTCCAAAAACCAAGCAACAAACAGAAACTCGCATGATACTTCTTTTGGGAGAGAGCCTGCACCATCTGCTAACCATAGTTATCGATGGGATTCTTTATCAAGAATGGCCGGTTCTAACAGCAGAAATGCCTCAAACCAAGCTGCGAATGTAGTTCAGCAAGCACAAGATAAACTGAAAAGAGGGTTTGGAGAGTCGCAAGAAAGGGATGCTGCTAGAGGATTTACAAACTCTGATCTGAAGAATTTTAAGAAGCCAAGGACAGATGATTCGCATATGTTTGGTCCATTTGCAGGCAAGTGGTCTAATCAAATAGGCGTGGGAATGGGAAGTAGGTTCAGTACTCCTTCTAATCCTGTCAGTACTGAAACGCTAAACACCATCGGCTCTCGTCATCCTCATATACAAGGAATGTTGTTACCTTGTGATATAACAAAAGCGGTTGTGAACAAGGCCAAATCAGATATTGTTAAGAGACTTCCGGAGATGATCTCTGATATGGAAGAGGATGTGAAAGCAATTGAAAGAGAGAAGAAAAGTATGAAAGCAACGAGCAAGATGAGTAACAAGGCAAATGAGGGTGAAAGGAGCAGTGGGTCAGTCGAGGAAATTCCCCATGATGCAGATCCAGAGGATAATGAAGTGAATGCAATCGTTGTTCCGGATTCAGACTTTCACAACTTTGATCTTGACCGATCTGAAAATTCTTTTGAAGATGACCAGATTTGGGCTGCTTATGATGATGACGATGGAATGCCTCGGTTTTATGCCCGCATCCAAAAGGTGATTTCTTTGAATCCCTTTAAGATGAGAATCAGCTGGCTCAATTCCAAAAGCTGCAGTGAATTTGGTCCTATAGACTGGGTAGGCTCTGGTTTTGCTAAGACATGTGGGGATTTTAGGACAGGGAAATACGAATCAACAGATACACTAAATGCCTTTTCTCACAAAGTCGATTTCACCAAAGGTGCAAGAGGGATCCTTCACATTCTTCCAAGAAAGGGACAAGTTTGGGCAGTGTATCGAAATTGGTCCCCTGAGTGGGACAAGAATACCTCTGATGAAGTCATACACAAGTATGACATGGTGGAAGTTCTTGATGACTATACTGAAGACAAACCAAGCTTAACTGTGGCTCTCTTAGTCAAAGCAGAAGGTTTCAGGGCAGTGTTCCGCAGAAGCCCTGATCAAAACGATGTGAGAAAGATTCCAAAGGAAGAAATGTTTAGATTCTCTCACCAAGTGCCTCATTACATTCTTACTGGTGAAGAAGCTGATAACGCACCGGAAGGCTGTCTGGAACTAGACCCGGCTGCAACTCCTTGTGAGTTATTCTCGGAGAACGCAGAGGCGAAAGAGTCATCCAAAATGGACAATGAGAAAAGGGAATCTGTAAAAGAGAAAAGCTCAATCCCAATGGAAGAAGTGGGTATGAATCTAGATTAGGGGGGGGGGGGGGGGGGTGGGTGGGTTTGAAGCTAGTAGCAACCAAGTACAGTGTACAATGGAGGAAGAAGCATATCATCTCATATGGCATCATTAGGGCACAGGACTAATCAAGTCAGGTCTGATCTTTTTTTGCCGTCTCTTTTTTTAAGTGTTATTTTGTTGATTATAAGGCTGACCCAAATAGTTGAAGTCTAGTACTGGCCATTTTTTGGCACAAGAACTATCTATACCGGTGAAACTGGCCGAGTATTTGGAATTTTTTTTTGGTTTTGGGGGGTCAATGTACATTCTTTTTTGGTATTTGATTTTACTCAAATAGGCCAGAGAGAATCATGTAAGGACTCAATTCGGGATATCGAATATATATGGTGGTTATGGGTTTAAGCATTTCATTTGAAGCTTATTGACATGTGATAGAGTATATAGTTGTTGTGATGGGCCGGGCCAGGCCAGCCCGTTTTGAGCATAGCCCATTAGGTCCTGAAGCTCGGCTTTGGTATTAGCCTGCAGGGCGGCTCGTGCATTGCCCATAATGGGTTTGGATTTGAAATGGGTTGAGCCAACTCTGACATTTCAAAATAAATTTGTACCAGCCAGACTCGTCCCACCTAAGATCCCTAAAGATGCATGTGGGAGATCTCTTGGACTGGTTCGAATTATTTAGACATCGGTTTTTTGGGTTGTGTTCATGTTTGCGTTTAGTGTATATTTTTCCAATTAAACTCATCATCTTATGCATTTAAAAAAAAAGAATTTTTTTTGCGCTTGTCGCTTTGTACTTTGCCAAAATATTTTGTGAATTACTTAAAAAGAAATATTGTAAATGTGGATTTTTTTTTCCTTCCTTTTTCATGGAAAAACAAACGCAAACGTAAAAATTGTTTTGAAACAATCGTGGAATTATAGAGACTACTCTAGTGAAAGTTTTTAACTGATGTGATGATTGATGGGTCTCACATAATCTTATTCTCATGTATCTGAATAAAGAAGAAAGTTGTAGAAGTGTGGGATTTTGATTCAGAAGGCATTGATGGTGTTCACGTTTATTTAGCTGAATGGTCAAAGAAGATAGATGCAAGTTGCAACAACACATGATACTCGCTTCTCTATTTATAATCCATTTTATTTTATCTTTATTCATCATCTCTTCCACACCTTAATTTGTTTTGGGTCCACTTCCACAGCTTTATTTGGACTATATATAATCATCGTTTTCATACTATTTATACTAACATTGACGCATGGAGTGAATCTAAACATTCCCACTCTACAAAGGTGATTGTCCTTTTACATCCAATCAATGGACTTGCTATTTATGAGACACTTACTTCTTGTCCTTAATATAAGATATCTAAGCCCTCTCGAATGATAGCTGTCAAAGAAGTGATTTGGTTCGTTTTATAAAAATGAAAAAAGTTATCAGGAGAAATTGTGACAATGAATTTTTAAAATGAACGGCGATGTTAAAAATATTAGGGAGAAAATCCTAGAGTCCACCAAATTTTACGTTCAAAATTAAAACCACATCAAGATTCGAGTTTAAAAACAAGAAATTACATATATTGAAACTTTACATCTCCTAATCACACCATGTTTGAAAAACAATTCAAACCGTTTGGCTGTCAAATTTTAATAGTTTCTATTTAATTTTAACTCAACCTAATCTGAATTTTGTTTTTGAAAAAAAAAAAACTGATATCCTAATCCCAAAATTAAAATTAAACCAAATTAAACCAAAATTCTAAAATTTAGAAGGTTAACCAAAATATTCTATCAGAAAAAGAAGGATTCAAAACCTTTTCTTCCTTGTGCCCTCTTTCGACTTCTACGAACAAAAAATTATCATTATAGAACGAATCGAAACTCCAAACTCTTGAATCAAAATTTTCTCCTCCAATGAAACCCTAAACTCATTTGTTTTTTATTCTTTTATTCTTTGAAATAGAACAAAAGAGGGCACAAGGAAGTAAAGAGCATGAAACGAAACCCTAAACCTTTGAATGATAACTCTCTTCCTCTAATGATCCCTAATATTGCATTTATCATTGTTCAACGTTTTTTTCTTCTTCTTCTCAGAGGTTGAAGGAGGGCACGCACGAGGGAAAAATGTTTTCAAACCTTCTTTTCCTCTACGAGATGGTTTTTGGTTAACCTTCTAAATTTTATGATTTTGGTCCAATTTGGTTTAATTTTGATTTTCTGGGTTAGGATATCAATTTTCGTTGTGTATTTTTTTAATAAAAAATTTAGATAATGGTTTATGTTTATATTAAAGTGAAAATGTTAAAATTTGGCGGACAAACAGTTTGAGTATTTTCCAATTTTGTGTGGTTAGGGATGTGAAGTTTCAATATGTGTAATTATCTAAAGAGTTCGAAATTTAGTGTGGTTTGAGTTTTGATGAGTCCATTGAATAATCGTCCAAAATATTAAGTGTGAATTGAAAGGAGAAGAAATTAAACTAATTCCAATTTTAATAGTAGACAATAAACACTAATTTTTTTTATACAATTGTTTGGTTCATGTATATTCTCATTTTCTTACTACCATTTGTTGATATTTTTGTTTTAGACTTTTTATTGTGTCCACTGTTTTGGGAAATTTATTTGGTTCTTTTTCTTTTTTCTTTTCTTTTAAGAGAGGTAAAAATTAAGAATCCATATGAGATACAATTGCTATTTATTACATATTTGAAGTCCAATCTTGTAAATTATAAGGTTTCAAACTTAAAGAAGTTATTTTGAGGATTTTGACAGTTTTCATATATGTGCTCACCTCGATTCTGACTATGTTGAATTCAATTATTGATTTAATCTAATAAAGAAGATCTAAAAGGATTTGCAGTTATAATTTTTGTATTAGAATGTTTGTTCAACCATTGAAGACTTCAAAAAAAAAAAAAAAAAAAAAATTAGAAGAAGAAAAATAAAACGTGAATGTAAGATACGCAATCCCTAGAAAACGTTACTTTGAAGCGTTTTATCCAAACTGTGGACCCCAACCTTGTCTATTACTATTATTATTAATTTTAATATTTTTTAATATTTTCAGTTATTATTTTCTGTAACGACAATCAATTTATTTTATTTATATCAAATGTAGTTATAGTAATAGTTATAAAAAGAGTATATGCATGTGGGTAGCCGAGCGTGGGCTTTTTTTGTCTTTGGATTTTTTTTTTTTTATAATGAGCAAATAAAGTGAAACTTTATTGGGTGAATTTGTTGAGTAACTATATATTTTGATATATAATTAAGTGTATAACACATATATGCCATATATAGAGTGAGTAACCCATATGTTAAATTGTTCAGACGGAAATACCCACCTTTTTCAATCTCTCATTATCTTTCCTTTACACCAAATTTTTTTTACCCCATATATATTTATTTGGTTAGATTTATTCATACAAATTAATTAAATTTAATAATTCTATGAAAAAGAAATATAGATTTTTTTTCGTATATGACATAATTTGAAAATTTTAAAACGAATAAAAATTATTCTAAAAATAAATTATATAGTTTTGAATGAAAACGTTTATTGTATATGGAAGACATATAATGAAATGGTATAGAACAAAATATCATTTTATTCTATGTATTTATATTTTTTGAAAAATAATAAAGAAGTCTAAATGTAAACTCCAAATTCTAAATTTTAAATTTTAACTCTAAAAAATAAACTCTAAATTTTAAAAACTAAAATTCTAAACTCGAAATCATAAATTCTAATCTAGAAAAACCTTTTAAACTAATCTAATATTATTTCATTACATGTCTTTAATATAGAAGAGTGTGCTTCACTTACAATCACATATCTATTTTTCAAATAATTTATATTAGTTTTTTTTTTAAAATTTAAACTATGAGGGGAAAAAAACCTAATTTTTTTTTTTTTAAACCTAATTTTTTTTAAGTAAAAACACAAAATTAAATTAGGGTTATTTGGTTGAGTGACCAAAGAAAAAATTATAATTTATAAATTAACCAAAACCTTCTATGTGACAAAATTCTAACCCTTAGATCTAGGCGTTTTGATTAGTTTGCAATTTTTTTATTTTTTTTCTATCCCACAAACTAACCTATTAAATTAAAGGTCAATTTACCTACTAACCATATTGGACTTCTTAATTAACAATATAGCCATACTAATAGACTAATGTGGCAAGTAACTACGCGAGTGTTTGAGCAGACGAAACGATTTTGTCCTTTGCCCAAAGTGAATCGCGATTATACAAGAGAGAGAAGAAGATGACGTTAGTTGCAAGTGGAGGCATACATAATCAAGCCATGCGACTCCATAATATCAAATCACTTACCTAACAAATATTTGCATAATAAATTTGAATTTTTAATTCCCCCTCTATATATGTATATGTGGCTACGAACCAAAGTCGATTTGGATCAGAGGTGTTTATACCATTTTTACTATCACTACAAGAAAACAAGTCAAAATCCGACGGAATTTCCGACGGACTTTGATCCGTCATAAAATTCCAACGGATTTCCGATGATTTTATGACGAAAAGTAGTTCCGTCGGAAATCCGTTAGAAATTTACAACGGATCATAGACCGTCGGAAATCCGTTGAAAATTTTCAACGGATTTTCGACGGACTCTGATCCGTCGTTAATTTCCAACGAAATTCCGACGGAAATCAGAACCGTTTTAAATATTATAGCCGTTAACTAGCCGTTTGAACATCGTCAGATATCCGTCAGAAATCCGTTGAAACTTTCCGACGGATTTCCGACGGACTCTGATCCGTCGTAAATTTCCAATCTAATTCCGACGGAAATCAGAGCCGTTTTAAATATTATAGCCGTTAACTAGTTGTTTGAACATCGTAGATATCCGTCGGAAATTCGTTGAAAATCCGTCGGAAATGTCGCCAACTTTTCCTATAAAAACGTCTCCACCTTCTCATTCATTCACCACAATTTTCTCAAACCAAAGAAACCTCATCTAAATACGTTTTAAAATGTCTTCTTCTGCTCCTTATAGTTATTTTAGATCATGGATGGACAAGCCTCATCAAATTCCGGAGACGGGCCTAGTTACGGAAGAATTCAAACAAGGCCTACATCAATTCATGGCGTTTGCGACTATGCAGCCCAAAGTCAAAAAATCCGGTAAACTCTATTGTCCTTGTATTCATTGTCGGAATCGTAGACGCAATGAGATAAACGAAGTATGGTCACACTTGTATTGTAATGGATTTGCGCCGGGTTACAAGATTTGGTATTATCATGGAGAAGATGATACAATGGTAGATTATGGTAGTACTAGTGAACATATTGGGGATACCTTAGAGGAACCTGCAACGGAAGTAGAAACTGTGGGTCATGTTCAGATGGTAAACGATGCGTTTCGTGAAAGTATACCATCTGTTGCTGAGTATGGAGGTAGAAGTGAAGAACCTAACTTAGAAGCCCGAAGGTTCTTTGATATGTTAGACGCTGCTAAGCATCCGTTATATGATGGTTGTAGAGGTGGACATTCTCCATTATCAGCTGCAACAAGGATGATGGGTATAAAGACGGATTTCAATTTGAGTGAGGAGTGTGTGGATGCAATTGCTGATTTTGTGAAAGATATTTTGCCAGAAGATAATCTTGCACCAACATCATACTATGAGATACAAAAACTTGTTGCTGGTCTTGGATTGCCGTATCAGATGATAGATGTTTGCATCGACAACTGTATGCTCTACTGGAGAGAGGACGAAAACCATTCGACATTTCGTTTTTGTCGCAAACCTCGGTATAAGGAAACAAGTGGAAGAGTGCCAATCCCGTATAAACGGATGTGGTATTTGCCATTAACAGAGAGATTGAAGAGGTTATATCAATCAGAGCGCACGGCGGGGGCAATGAGATGGCATGCAGAGCATACAATGGATGGAGAAATTGCTCATCCCTCAGATGCGCAAGCATGGAAACATTTTCAATCCGTGTATCCCAATTTTAAAAATGAGGCGAGGAACGTATACCTTGGATTATGCACTGATGGTTTCAACCCTTTTGGGAAGCATGGGAGACAATATTCCTTGTGGCCAGTAATTGTAACACCTTACAATTTGCCGCCATCTTTGTGCATGAGACGAGAGTTCTTATTCCTTAGCATTCTCGTTCCTGGACCAGAGCATCCGAAGAGATCACTTGATGTGTTTCTGCAGCCATTGATTTATGAGCTGCAAATGTTATGGGAGCATGGTGTTGAGGCGTTTGATGTTTCTTGTCAGAAGAATTTTGTAATGCGGGCGGTACTTATGTGGACTATTAGCGATTTCCCAGCATATGGCATGCTCTCCGGATGGACAACGCATGGACGATTATCGTGCCCATATTGTCAATCAAACACAGATGCATTTCAATTGAAGCACGGACGAAAAACGTGTTGGTTTGATTGTCATAGGCGATATCTACCTATCGATCATCCTTATCGTCGGAGCACCACGTTGTTTAGTAAGAACCGTCGAGTATTAATTGACGGGCCACCTCCTGAGTATGATGGACATTATTTGTTGACTCAGTTCTCAGATTTTGGTGCAGAACGGACCGTTGATTGTGGTGGTAACGGGCATCGTCCTGTTGACGGTTGTGGGAACGTTCATAATTGGCATAAAAAGAGTATTTTCTGGGATTTGCCTTATTGGAAGGACCATCTGTTGAGGCATAATCTAGATGTCATGCACATTGAGAAAAATTTTTTTGACAACATAATGAACACCATTCTCAATGTCCAAGGGAAGACGAAGGACAATTTGAAGTCTAGATTGGATTTGCCAGAGATTTGTTCCCGTAAGGCACTACATGTATCAGCAAGTGGGAAGCCTCCTGTGCCTGCTTTTAGGTTGGATGATCGTTCAAAGGCCGAGTTTTTTGGCTGGATTGCCGATAGCGTTAAATTCCCAGACGGATACGTATCTAACCTTCGTAACTGCGTTGATCATGGAGAAGGGAAGTTTTCTGGGATGAAGAGTCATGATTGTCATGTTGTGATGCAGCGTCTCTTCCATTTGCATTTGCCGGTCTTCTACCACGTAATGTCCATGAGCAATTGCAGGTACACTAATTTCCATATATTTTAACTATTGTTTACCATAATTTAAGGAATATTTTATTAATTATATAATCATTTGTTAATGTCCATTTTGCAGGTGTTGGTGCATTTTTTAGGGATATATGCACGCGATCTCTTACAACAGACGGTATCCGACACTTGGCGGACAATATACCCGTAATCCTTTGCAATTCGGAGAAGATTTTTCCACCTTCTTTCTTTGATGTTATGGAACATCTACCAATTCATCTCCCTCGAGAAGCAGAACTTGGGGGCCCTGTTCAGTACCGTTGGATGTATCCTTTTGAAAGGTATATGTTTCATCTAAAGAAGAAGGTGAAAAATTTAAGCAAAGTCGAGGGTTCCATTGTCGCACAGAGCATCAATGAAGAAACATCAAATTTCGCCGAGTTCTACTTTCCAACACAAGTCAAAACGAAGAGTCGAAGGCCAGCTCGACATGATGACGGAGGCGAAAGACCTTTTTATCCTGCCTATGTTCCTAATATCTTCTCACAGACTGGACGACTTAGTGGAAAAGGGAAGAAGCGAAAACTTTCAACACAAGAGCGAGATCATTTGCATACATATATTCTCACAAATTGCGACGAAGTTCAAGAATATGAGAGGTATCATACTTAACGTTTTGCTATATATTTGGTTCATATATATTTGTTAATTCGATTGTCATTTATATTTTAACGTGTGTGCTTCAATTTGCCTAGGCTGTATATGGCTCACATACGTTTTGCATATCCGGGGAAAACAGAGGATGAGCTTACCGAGATCAAGCATGATGAGTTTGCACGTTGGTTGAGATATTATGTAAGTGGTTAAAATTACATCAATCTTATAAAAGTATAGTAAATTTTATTGTAATGCAAATCATTAATGCAGGTTACGACCGAGACGTCTAAAGGTCAATTATTTCCGACGTGGTTAGAAGAGTTAGTACAATTCTCACTGACTGTCGCAAGATCACATGTGATGTATTGCACCCGGGGCTACGCCTTTAAGATTCGTCGGGATGATAGGAGCAGGCCAACTTCTGATTATGGTGTATCTGCTCAGTCTGGTGATCTTGTATATTACGGTGTCCTTCGAGAGATTCTGGAAGTTCATTATCCGGGAATGCTCGACTTGAGATGCGTTGCATTTTTATGCGATTGGTATGACCCAGTAGTTGGAAGTGGTGTGCGACACGACCAATTTGGTGTTACATCAGTACATGGCAGAAGGCGACTCCAGAAATACGATCCATTCATCCTTGCTTCACAAGCGGATCAAGTTCGTTTTATTATATAATTTTTAATTGTTGGTATTCTACATTTACATTTTCTTAAATTAATTTATTTATATATTTGAGTATATGACATGGTGTAGGTGTGCTACATTCCTTATCCTCGAGTGAAAGACAAGCAAGACCCCTGGATTACAGTGACATTGATAAACCCAAGAGGAAGGGTTTATGAGATTTCTGATCACGAACCCTTGCAACAAAGCTCCATTGGTTTAGGTTCGATCGATCATTCCCTCGAAGTCGATCTCGTGGTTGATTTCACCGTAGATGCGGACGATCGGATATTTGAGGATTCAGAGGAAGAATTTGAAGAATTTGGGGAAGATTCTGATTCAGCGTCATCGAATTATTCATCGGATTCGGAAGCCGAGTAGAGATTTCATGTAGTTTGCATTGTAAACTTTTTAATATTAACTATGCATTTGAAAACTTTTTTTAAAAGATCTATTTTTAAAATTACTTATTTTTACCTATGGCATTCCTATACATGTGTTTTTTAAAACATGTACTTTTTAAATATTAACGTATGTACTTTTTTTTTTTAAATTATGTAATTGTATGTTCCTTAAGTGTTGATTGGAAACCAAATATTCAAAGGAGTCGTCGGAAATCCGTCGGAAATTTCCAACGGATTTCCGACGGCTACTCTAGATATGTGGTATAGGGTTTAGGGTTTCGATTAAAATTTGCTAATTTTCATAGGTTAACATCCCTTAATCTACGTTCATTAAAGCTAACATGTTAAAGTTTAATTTTTTCATTAGTTGTATGTTTTTTGTTAGATTTATTAAATTTTAAATTTTTTGAAGTGTTAGTATAAGTTATAGTAAATGTATAAGTGAAATATAGATGTTTAATATTGTAAGAATAGAAAATTAGATTAAAAAAATTACGGTTTGTTCAGTTACATATTTTTAGAATGAAATATGTGAATTATGTGTTAGTAAATAATTTTTATGTTTGTCCAAACCCTATACCCTAAATATACCATAAACCCGTCGGAAATCCGTCGGAAATTTCCAACGGATTTCCGACGGCGTTGATTGCCCAATAGAAATTCATGCAGAGAATATACCATATATTCTGTATTCGTTGGAAATCTGTCGGAAATTTCCAACGGATTTCCGACGGACTGTGGTATTTTCGAGAAGGCGGGAATTTTCAGCGCCATAAGCGAAATATTTTTAATACACCGACAAATTTCCGACGGCTATGTCCGTCGGAAGTGTCCGGATTTTAATAAAAAATCAGATCTATTCTTTTTCATTTCTACATTTATTCTCTCTCTCTCTCAAATCGTTTTCTCTATTCTCTCTCTACAAAATCCGGTCGATTCCACCACAAACCCACCATATATCTCGTTCAATCTCACATCCTCAACCCAAATCCATGGCAAACTCGTAAGTTTTCTTATTTTCTTTGATTTTCAAGTTCTTATGTATGTAAATATATATTAGGTTGATAGATTTTAGAGATATATATTAGGTTGATAGATTTTAGAGATTTGTTAGTGTTAGGTGATTAGAAATTAGGATTGTAATGAGATTCGTTGATGTTAGGTTTGGTGAATGTGTTTTTGTGAGATTTGAGAAAGATAATGTGTTCTTATAATTTTTTGGTATATTAAAAAATATTTATTAGTATTTGGAATATTTCTAACTATGAAAATCATTTTATAAAGATCGTTTTTTAGTAAAAGATTTTTATATATGTTTAAAAAAAATCAGTTAGGAAAATCATTTTTAAAAATATTTTTTGTCTTTTGTTCGATGAATTAGTTGTGATTTATATATATATATATATATATATATATATATATATATAATCTAATTAAACACTAAATATTAATTCCATAGATTTATCAAAGCCAACTCATGACGGCTAGGGTTTTCAATCATCCTTGGATTCAATAAGAGAGTTTTTGAATCCCGTTTTTTCATATACATAAAAGAAATTTAATATTTTATTTTTATATTTTTTTAAACATTTTAAAAAAAAATATTTATGGTTTTGTACATTTAACAAATAATATACTAATGTTTATATACTTTTTGTTTTGGAGGTACGATGACTTTTGTGCACAGGATCGCGGTCGGTCTTGGGATCATACTCGGTCTCGGGATCATGCTCGGTCTGTGGATTACATTCTGCCTCGGGATCCGGTTGGTGGTGGTCAATCCTCGAGTACTCAAGTCCCGGAGTCAGAGCAATCCGCTGCATGCACCCGTATTTCTATCGAGGAGCTTGTCCAACAACCGAACCGCAAGCATTGCATTCCTCTCGACCCGGAGTTAGAAAATGAGACTTGGTAACAAAAATTTCATTTCTTAATCTTTTTAATTTATTTAATCTAACAATCTTAGTAGGTTAATTTGATATTTTTAATGTTTGCAGGTTTAAGGTGTCGCCAGATATCTCGAAGTGTATATTGCGGATGCTTCATACGATGTTGGACGACCCGTACGAGAAATATTCCGATATGCCAAAAGACGTAAAGGACTCATGGCATCGAACCTTCGCGGTAAGATTTTGTTTTTGGGATTCAAGTTAATTTTTATTTATATTTTTACTTTAACACTTTTTGTATTTTTTTCAGCAAGAGTTTACTTGGAACCATACGAGGACGACTCAAGTGCTGAAAACGTTCGACGAATATGCCGCTATCCAATACTCACGACACATGGCCGAGTGGAAGCGGAAGTTCGTTAACAAGAAGAAAAAGCCTACGGATCTAAGCGATACAGTGTGGAAAGGCTTTTGCAATTATTGGAGTCTACCTTCGACACAAATCCTCTCCGCAAAGAACTCAAAGAACCGGAAGAGTGAACGAAGCGGGAAGGGGATGTATGTTCACAACGGGGGCGCAAAGACCGTCGAGCTTCAAACGCTTGAAATGGTAATTCAATTTACAATTTCTTTTTTAAATGTACATGGTTTTGTTAAGTTTAGTTTAAAAAATATACAGACGAAAAAAGCTGGCGGGGTTCGTCCGGATTACCTAGAGGTGTTGGAGGACAAACACAAGAACAAAAAGACCGGTGAGATCCAGGACTTGGGAATTCGTGAGGTTGTTGAGTCGTGCAAGAAAAAGAAGACGGATCGTTTGACGCAACTCTCCCAACTCACTCTTGACTCGTCGTCGTCGAACGAGTTATCCCGGGAAGAGGTCAATGATATTGTTCTCGCTGTAAGTATTTTCATGTTTTCATTTTTATTTTTATTTTTATTTTTATTTTTATTTTTTGTACTTTTTCCCCATAATATTTAAATTTCTCGTAGGAAACTCGGAAAGTCAAGGGCCGTATTGCTGGATTGGGCGGACTTCCAAGCCTTGAAGCGGAATCTTCTTCTTTGGCTTCTCGATCATTCCCTCCGGAGTACATGTCCGAGATCCAGAGACTTAACGACGTGGTCCACGATCGTGAAGCGAAGGTCGAGGAATTGGAGAAAAAGCAAGAGGAGTTACAGATTGAACACAACTAGACCCGTGAAGAGCTGAAGCAGATGAAAGAAATTTTTAATTTGAAGTTCCCCGGGATGTTCACCTAGTTCGGTTTTATTTTATAAAACAATCTATATTTTTATTGTTATTTTAATTTTTATTTAGAACAATTTTTATGTTTTCTGAATTTTCGTTTTTAGTTTTAATTAATATATTTTCTGAATTTTAAAATTAAATAATTAAGTTTTAATTAATATATTCTTTAAAAAAAAAAAAAGTCAGAGACTCCGTCGAAAATCCGTTGGAAACGTTCCGTCGGTAACCCGTCGGAAACTGTCCGTCGGTAACCCGTCGGAAACGGTCCGTCGGTAACCCGTCGGAAACGGTCCGTCGGTAACCCGTCGGAGAAGTCGTCGGAAATACCTCAGACTATAGTTCTCGGTAATCCGTTGGAAATATCCGACAAAATACCGACCAAAATTAATATCCGACGAACTAGAACCGACAGAGTTTTTTTCGTCGGAAATCTGTCGGAAATGGCTATTTCCGACGAATTTCCAACGGAAATTGCCGTCTGTTCTGGGCTTTTTTCTTGTAGTGTATCTATGTCTTACATGGTTGTAGCAGAAAAAAAGCAAAGAGAATGAGGACAGTTGCATACAGACCATCTTCCACAAAATGGCACCGTTTTTTCTCCTATTTTTCTCTTTTTAACGCAACCGCAACATAGTTATCACCTAGCTCACACTTTTTTTTTGTTTTTTCATTGATGTATCATCAAAGGCAGTATAGTCCATTATACATATTAGATATTTTATATCATAACCACTCCAACAATATGGTTATGTAGTGAATTATTAAAAAATTTAGGCTATTTTTGCCAATTTCTCTTAAATTAATATATAGGAAGAGATCAAAGAAAAACAAAACATGTGATGGGAAGACATTTATTTCGTACATGATAAAGAGAAAAAAAGGAGAGAAAGAGAAGAACCGTCATTTTTGGTCTAATAATATGTAGGACTCTAATCATCATGTTTATATGGTCATTCTCTTAAATATAGTTTTTTTTGTTATCCAATCAAATTTCTCAACTTTATTAACTTGCAGCTGGCATTTTTTTTTTTGTTGCTGTTGCAGAAATAGCTATTTTAATCACCATAATGTATTACATATGTTCGATGATGTGTTTCTATAAGTTTCGTGGATATATATAGTAATATAGACAATGTTTAATTTTTCGTTGATCAACCATGTGAAATATCACAAAACTCAAACTTTGTATTTACATTTGAAATATTAGAACACTTAAACAAGCCAAAAAAAGAAGAAGAATTTTAGACAAATAATAAAAACTAAGTGATTGTCTGCACCGTGTACAGATATGAGAATTTTTAGAATAATAAATTAATTTT
The DNA here is from genome assembly GCA_900406555.1 of Pseudoturritis turrita. Classification (NCBI taxonomy): domain Eukaryota; kingdom Viridiplantae; phylum Streptophyta; class Magnoliopsida; order Brassicales; family Brassicaceae; genus Pseudoturritis; species Pseudoturritis turrita. The sequence continues at coordinate 1,109,612 of OVBL01000568.1, forward strand.
AATATTTAATAATTCGATTTTATCATTTATAAAATTAAATATGCATGATTGTTAGTTTTTAAATTTATATGCATGTAAAAAATTAATATGCCTAATATAATATCTTTAATATTTTGAGTGTTACCTTGAAAATTAGGAATTTTTCTGTTTTGTAATTTTTGAATTTATGTTGAAATAAAATGCAAGCGATTGATAACATTATGTAAAATTTCGTAATTAGTGAAAAATGTTTTAACATATTGGAAAAATTAGATATGGCGAGAAATAGAGGGAAGGGAACACACAACCGCAATACTTCAACAAAAAAAACACGAAACCAAACCAAACCAAACAACTGCTATGTGCATGTATGAAAAATTTGTAAACCCCGTTAATGATAGTAATTATCTCCGTTTTATTATCATTTGTTAATATTTTATTTTTTGGTTTTGACATTTATATAAAATTTGTTAATTGGAGTAACGATCTATATTTGTTTGTGTATTTTTCTCTGTCTTCGTTTCTTTTTCTTCTTCTTCTTCCCGATCTTTTTTCTTTTCCTTCTTCTTTTCATCGTCTTCGTCTTCCTTGTCTTATCCGACTTCTTTTTCTGATTTTTCTTTGTCATTTTCCTCGTTTTCGTGCTCCTCTTTGGTTTCTTCTTCGTTCTTCTTCCTTGTTGGTCTTCTACTTATTCTTCTATTTTTTCTAGAATTGTTACTTGCTGTCAAAGTCGCTAGTTTTTTTTTATTTTTCGTTTCTTCTCTAACTTCTTCTTCGTCTTTTTTTTTCCGGTTTTGTCTTCGTCTTCGTCTTCTCTTCCTTCTTCTTCCAGTTTTTATTATTCCTCTTCTTTTCTTTTTTCTTCTTCACGTCTTCGTCTTTTCTGACTTCTTCTTCTCTTTCTGTTTTTTCTTTGGCTTATTCTTCCGATTTTTCTCCGTCTTCTTCTTACGGTTTTTTTTTTTTTTTCTTCCGATTTGTTTTCTTCCTTTTCGTTTCATCCTTCTTCATCGTCTTTCTCTTCTTTGTCTTATATGACTTTTTTTTCCTTCTTCTTCTGAGTTTCTTTGTTTTTTTTTTGTATTCTCCTTCTTTTTTTTCCAACAACTTCTTATTATTTCTCTTCTTCATCTTCCGGTTTTTCTTCTTCATCATTTCCTCTTACTTCTTCATCGTTTTCTTCGTCTTCTTCTTCTACATCTTCTTCTTTTTCTTCCACGTCTTATTTTTCTTCTTTACTCGATGTATTATTTTAATCTGAGGAATATTGCTCTAATATTTATAAGAGTTTAAAAAGAGGTAAAATGATTTATGAATCTATCATTGTAATTGAAAGGTCTTTAATGATTATATTTTACTTTGAATGTGTTAGAAAGTGTAGCGGTTATGCATTCAAGTACATACATAGTTTCCACCTAATGTTCCAATTATCCCACATATAATTGTAAACCCTCTAAAAACCATGTCTGAGTTTTTCATTTGGCAGATACCAAACTCGGCTTAGTAGTCTCAGATTACAAAGTTGTAGATCATGTAACTAAGAACATTTATATAGTCTTTTCTGATTACTACCTTCGCACAAAAAAAAGCTTCAAGTCTTTTCCGAATAAGACTACCAATATCCAACTCTTTGGATTTGTAAAAAAAAAAAGAATATTAGTATATATATATTTGTCTTTGCATAGACCGGAACACTGAAGAAATGATCAAAACTCACTTGAAAATTTCAATTTGTGAAACTTCAGCATCTGTAAGAGTCACCGTTTCAATAGATGTCGAGAGTTTATTTGAATCTTTGGAAGCAACCTATAAGCAAATTAAAGAGAGTAATATGTTTTCTATGAATTCAAGTTTTGGTCGAGACATGGTCGCTTCAAATATATACATGATTGAAAGGTACTATGGCATTGGCCGATTATGTGCCCTTAAATTTTCGATTCTTTTAATCAAAATGTAGGAAAAAATATAATTACAAAAGAAAATTAGTATTGACGATTTTAGTTGGATAAATATCTTAGAATAAAAATTTGGAAAGAAAACTAAGAATATATTCATCAATATCTTCAAACTAATGAATTTAGAAAGTGGATTAAATATCTTCGTTGAAGCAATTTCATTAAGGATTAGTGAATTCAAAATCTTTATGTTTCTTAATATTCATTGATTTAAATCTACTTTCTCGATTTTCTTAAACATAGACATACCCATTATTCCTTTAATAAGCTGAAAAAATTAAATTATTATTAGGTGGTAAAAAATAACTAAGTCTGAGAAAAAACATAAAAATTCAAACAATAGAAACTTAAAATCAAGAGACATATAGAACTTTAAAATCAAGAAACATAGCACTTGAATACCAAACTCACTTAAAAACTAAATTGCTACTTTGATCTATTCACGTGAATGAATCACTAAGCCTCCTTCTCCTTCTTGAATTTAGTTGAAGAGTTCTTAATTAGTTAATGAGTTGTATTCTTGACTTTGATCCTTACATTTTGAAAATGGAGTAATTTAATTCAGAAATATATGCTTTAAAAGGTTCTCCACTTTTAGTTATAAAATGATGATCCTACCATTAATTTAGTACAATAGAAATGATGAATAACATCTACTAATACAAACAACAAATATATATAACATATTTACAAAAATCTAGCAACCGGATATAAGACATAATCAATTGAGTTACCTCTCTTTATGTCATGTAATACATCGAGCAACATGAAAATTGTTAAGCAAATAAACTGATAAAATTTTGTGACTAATATTAAAATGTTAATCTACTAAATATGTAAACATCTAATCTCTTTATCGCTTCACTATCCCTCGTTTTGTCTATGTGTCTTTTGTTTTCGATGTGCATTCATCATTTTTTGGTGTATTAATCTCGTCTCTGCTGCAGCCATCAGATTTGTTTCTTCTAGATCTGCAGGGATTCAAAACCAAAACATGTCTAACATAAAGATAAAACCAAATAAAATGTAACAATCTATTTTGTTTCGAACATTTTTACAGAATGTTTGAGCGTTTTTTGTTTGGAAAATTTCAATGGAACATGTCATGTATTTATAGAGATAAATAGATTTAAGAGGTAGTTAGGTTAAGCCTAACTTTTTTTTTCCTAAGAGCGAATCAAATTAAAACAACTCATCAATTTTCACTTAAACGACTTCTCGAATAATATATAGTAGATTTTCTTAGATTATGATGATAAAAAAAATTAAAGAATATATATATATATAGTTTCCTACAAATGAGGATACAAAGATTGCAAATAATTTTTTTTTTTTGGATTCGGGAGCATACAAAGATTGTATTTGGGTCATCTATTATTTTCATTATGAATACCCCGGAAAACTACAAATTAGGCTGAAGTAATTGGAGGTCCATTACCCGATATGGGTATGGAATTCTCCTGAGAAAAAGATTGTTTGTTGTGGCATGCATGACTAAGCCACCTTTCGATAGCCTCGGACTCTGATCTCAATAGCGCTGAGTAACTGCCCCAATGCCCTATATACCTTTTCTTCTAAGGCCTGCATCCTGGCTCTATCTGCCGCGGGGGTTGACCTCCTTGCTTCTATGGTACAATCCTCTTCCCGCTGAGCCTCCTTTCTCATGGTCTAATCATGAGGGTAGTATTTTATTATGGTGTCGGATCCCAAATTTTTATGGATTTTTTCTTTGTTACCGGGGTCGACCCCAAATCAAAGTGCTCATTTGGATTTTTGATTCAATTGTTACGATCTCAGTTGAATGATCAAACATGTATTTGTAAAGGTGATTTGTAGTCCTTCTCCAACCATCTAGATGCGGTAATACTATGAAATTAGTAATTTCGTATAATTTGTTCTTTTTGATCGTTGGAGTTAGTGAGCTAAAGAAACCTGAATTTTGGAATCCTAAAACCAATTTAAGTAAAAAAATAGTTAAATATAAATTAAGTTACATCGTAATTGTTGGATAAATATTTAAATTTACTTACATGTTCATCAGATAAAATAAATCTGAAAATTTTCCAGTTGTGGTTGAATCATGGTACCATGCACGTAATACCTTCATATTTGATTAGAATGAGTTTAATATTTTATGAAACTGTAACATCATAGTTGAAACATGATATCGACATATAAAAGGAGAAATTATGCACATGATTAATGATTGTTTTAATTTAATTATATTTTAATATCATGCATACGATTGCATGAAAATAATTATGACTTAAGCAGTATATAGCATCATGAACGTATACCATGAAAGACTTATAAAAATTTCAAACATAGTTTATGTAATTATGTAAACGACATATGAAGAAGCTGGATAAAATGATATAGTTTATGTAATACCTTCACACGAATTCGCCATATATTTTTGATTTTATTTAGAATGAAACATTAATTTCTGAAAGTGAAAAATATAGAGCATATGAAAAAAAAAAAAAAAAAAGTGTATATCGAGTTTCATCATGGCAATAGTCTAGAATTCTATATATAGGAATCTATGTAAAATTCATCAGTTAATTTATTTCAAATTGTTTGTAGGAATATAAAGAACAAATTTACTTCTTCGTATTTTGACAACATATCAAATTTACTTGTCGCAACGATATATATGTATCACATAAAAAACAATAAGGGGGCAATGAGGTAGATAGCATAAAAATAAAACTTAATTCTCTCAAATAACATCTTTTGGTTCTTGGCTAGTAACTAACATATTTCTATTATTTTAGGAAATGTCCATGAGTTGATAGAAATATACTGTTCATGCGTGCAAAAAAAAATCGTCGATACATACTGTTTATCATGTGTTTGTGGTAATGTAAAACAAAACTTGGGAAGTTTTTTAAACTTTGGAAAGTTGTTTATAACATATATTGCTTGCAGACATCTTTTCAAATATAACTAACAGTATTGTTGGTATTAAAAATATGTTCCCAGTACTGTAACATAAATTTTAGTAAATTTTCAATTTTTTCATACGTTTTTGGATTCTTTTACATTTTTTTTTTAATTTTCACAAATTTCTCTGTAAAAACATTGTTCAGTGTTTTTATCTTTAATGGCCAGTTCGAATTTACTAAATCTAAACCCTAAATTGCGCTCAAAATCGTAAACTCATATATTAAAATCTAAATCCTAAATTTTTAAATCGTAAATATCTAAACAAACTTTACTTTTATATCGTTCTTTATGTCTTACGCGCTCTCTATCTTTGTTTTTTAGTTTTATAAGTTTTTGCCGTACACTCTTTCCACCACCACTATCACGGCGTCATTATCGAATATGCTATTTAGTTTCCTACTCCTATTTCGACTCTTATACATGTTGCTACTATGGTATCCCACTAAACAAAACCGGTGGTTTCGTGGTCACAGCCATCTAAAGCTATAACGTTCCATTAATTAGCGTTTCCTCGGTCATAGATCATGTGGATCAAATCATCCATATAATATACAAAAGTTTTCTTTTAATATTTGATATCTTTCTATTTAAATGACATATCAATTCCATTGATGATATTATTATATATCTTACAACAATTTTTTTTATTTTTTATGATCTAATCTTTCCATCACCGCGAATTTCAATCATATCCACACATGATATAATAAATGTACAATCTATATATAATATATATATATATATATATTAATTACCCAAAAATATATAGAGATAGATATATAATTTCGCATATAAAGAAAATAACATTCAAAATTATCAACTATATACTAATATTCAAAATATACAAAAACTTTTTGAATTTTTGGAAAAATAAACAAAATATACGCACTAATCACCATCTTTTCTTACAATATCAGTGACTTTATGAGCCTTATCAGTGACTTAACATCCTATTATATATTGGGAAAATGACTGAAAAACCTATACTTTTTAAAAGTGTTCATTTAATATCCAAATTTTTTTAGAAATTATTTTATTCTTCTAAAAATATAAAATTCTTCAAATAAATACCAAACTTTTTTAAAAGTGTTTGTTTAGAATTTCATATGTTTAAAGCGGAAAATAAGCAGTTTTCGCACAGTTTAGTTTAGTCAAATGGTCAAAACGCCATTTTTAATCTGTTAACGGACGATGATGTGGCATATGCAATTGACGAAATTGAATAAACTGATATGCATAACTTAACCAATTCTACCATAAACCATGATGTCTTAAAATTAAGCATTTGTGTGAAAAATAAAAAGAGACAAATGATTTTGGGAATAAAAATGAAACCTAGGTATCAGCAACAAAAACCTATAATTGAGAAAAAGAGTATTCACGGCAAGGATGATCGAATGCTCCATATGACCAATACTTAATAACTTCACAAACTTATCAGAATCAGAATGACAATACACCATCCAATGAAATCGTATAATAAATTATGAAAAAGAGAGTGCTAAGATTTACATTCTTTGAGTCGCTTCTTCAATGTTTCATACTCAAAGATATTCATACGCAACTATTCATTATCCATGTCCAGCTCTACGTTTATCTCGTGCTTCTATCATTGTTGTTCTTAGCTATCCATAAATACAATTAATATCTTTCCACCTAAAAATCCACACAATTTTCTTCGACATACCTTTGGCATCCATTAAACCGCCGTCTTGGATTTGAATTTATATAAGCTTTCTTTAAAATAACCGACAACGACACATCACCTATGTCTTTATTGTTACTTTTGCTCGAATCCCAAAATTGGTAGAGCATGATATTTCTTCATGCCAATCCAACAGATTTTCGTCATAGCTTGACAACTGAACATAAAAATTGCTCTAATTTCATATCAAAATAAAAAGTTTTTTTTAAGTTTTTTTCCCCAAAAGTCAACATGAGTAGCTAAAAAGAAACGATTTACCTTAAATTTATCTTAAGTCATTTTCTATTTGGTTTAAGATTAAATTTAAGTTTCATGATTTGATTCGGTTAAGTACGAAAATGATCGGTTTTATTAAAGTCTACCAATTGTAAATGCCACGCCATCCTCCGTTAACGGATTAAAAACGATCTTTTGACTATTTGATGGAACTAACATCTGATCTAAGTTTGAGATTTATTTGTGGAGTTTTTTTTCTGTTTTTAGAGGAACAAGATAATTTTTGAAAAAGTCTAAGTATTAAATGAACACTTTTTAAAAAGTTTGGGATTTATTTGTGCAGTTTTTTATTTTTAAAAGAATAACACGATTTTTTTAAAAATTGGATACTAAATGAACATTTTTAAAAAGTAAAAAAAATCTTACTCATTTTCTCTTATATATTTAATGTCCAACGTCATATGAGCTCTTCCGTATTCATAAAGTGGAATTAATGGCTTCCGGATAATGTTGATACGTGAGGTGTACTGTCGGGAGATTCCTCATTGGTCTTGATATCCACGAAATACCTAAAATTCAATAATATATGTATCAGAAACTGATTCACTCACCCCAACATAATATAATATAGAGTATATGAATATCTAATTGGCCTAATTGTAATTAGTAGAGTCCAAAGCCCTTAATTATTTTTGTATATATATTGTACTTATATCTTATAAGAACCGAAAAAACCAGATTGAAGAAAAACGAATTAAGGAGAATATAAACGATATATATATATATATATATATATATATATATATATATATATATATATATAAACGATTTAAAATAACACAGAGTCGAGATATGATCACTCTCCTTAATTCATAAAATCTTTCGCAGTGTGGTGGATCTGTGAGATTCTGAATCCCAGGATAAAACTGTGTGAGACTATAGTCACGACACTCGACTATAGAATCTACGAACCAAAAATCTACGCTATACTCTCGAGAGACTTACTTGAAAAAGAGAGAGAGAGTGAGATTGCTGGAGTTTTTATTTCTGATGTTTCAGAGATGAGTGAGTGAAGAATGAGAAGAGATGAGGCTTGTATATATAGCCAAGAGAGAGAGAGGTGATCAGCTCCTCTATCATAAAGACAGGGCGCAGATCGTGGGCATTAATCACAAGGCGTGATGTCAGGGCGTGGAGCGCAAGACACGGAGCCATTATGATTCTGCAATAAAGGAGAAATGTTTTGATTTCGTTTTTGATTTCAAAACGTGTTGACTTTCGTGTTGACATTGACCAAAAAGAATATGATCATCTTAAAGCCTAAGTCCCTAAGTGCCAAATATAAAGTCCACGAGCCCACGAGCCCACGAGCCCTCGAGCTCTCGAGCCCACGAGCCCACGAGTCAGTGCCTAAGTGCCAAATATAAAGCCCACAAGCCCACAAGCCCACGAGCCTCGAGCCACGAGCCGTGCCGAGCCGAGCGAGCGGCGACGGCGTGCGCTTGTGGCTTAGCCATCTCTCTTTCTAGGTGCACACTTTTGAACATAGAATTGTGTGTTCTCTCTTATATATCACTTGATTTTTTATAATCTAAGCAATGTAGGACAAATGATAAAACACACTTAAACTCTTAGGCCCAAGTGGTTTATCATTTGTCCATTTCTCTTCACATTTTACCAATTAATTTTTTAATTAATTTGGCCCATGAAGCCTTAATTAAATTTGATTTTAGTTGGTCCAACATATCTTTCTAATGAATCAATGTATTAACCTACATGATATCAAAGCATTTAACGATACCTTGGAATCTGGAAAAATTAGTGGCCGCCTCTTTTTCAAAACTTCTTACGTCTCTTCTCTTCTCTACCTCTTCTTCTATCTATTCTCTTCTTTCTCTTCAAATCTCGGCCGAGTATCATGTCTTCTTCTATCAATTCTCCCACCGTAACTGAGATCGTCTCTGTTACAGCCACATCCACCCTCTTACATATCAACATGTCAAATGTTGTCAAATGTTACAAAATTGACTACCACATGTGGAATCGCCAAGTTTATGCTCTCCTCAATGGCTATGGGCTTGTTGGTCATCTCGATGGTTCTCTCATCGTTCTTGCCCCAATGGTTGTTGGCAATGATGTTTCTTCTACCAATCCAGATAACACACTATGGAAGAGACAAGATCAACTCATCTTCAGTGCCCTCCTTGGTGCGATCTCACAAAATCTGCAGCCTTTTGTCTCACGTGCATCCAACTCTGCCGACATTTAGGAGACTCTTCTATCGACTTACGCCAAGCCTAGCCGTAGTCACATACGGCAATTGAGAGATCATCTCAAAAACTGGAAGAAAGGGTTAATGACGATCATGGCATATGTTCAAGGGTTAACCACTAAGTTTGATCAAATTTCTCTCCTCGGCAAACCATTGGATCACGAGGATCAGATTGATCATATTATTGCTGGTCAACCTGAGGATTACAAGCCGGTTATCGATCAGATTGAAAGCCGCGAGACACCACCCTCTATCACAGAGGTTCATGAGAGACTCCTTAATCAAGAACTTCGCCTACAAACAGCAGCAACACAATCCATCCTTCCGACTCTCATCACGGTAAATGCTGTCAATTATCGGCCCAATAACAACAATACCAGTAACTCCACCAACTGGAACTTACACAACAACAGTCTTATTCTCGTTTGAATCAGAAGACTCCACGACCTTACAACGGTCGATGTCAACTGTGTGGTATCCATGGTCACAGCGCTCGGACGTGTTCCCATCTCTCCTCTCATGCCACAACCATCATGTCTCGTGCTCGCCCTGCTACTCCTACCAATCCATTCACACCGTGGCAGCCACGAGCTAACGTTGCCATGACGTCCAACGTCCCAGTAAACCAGTGGCTCCTCGACAGTGGTGCTACTCACTACATTATATTGGATCTCGATAACCTCTCTCTTCACTAGCCATACAATGGCGGAGATGAAGTTCTCCTTGGTGACGGCTCAGGTCTTGCAATTTCACATACTGTTTCTACAATTCTTCCTTGTCCTTCTCGTACTCTTACTTTAAATAAAATACTTTGTGTTCCTAATATCAATGAAAATCTCATCTTGGTTTACCAATTGTGTAACACTAACAAGGTTTCCGTCGAATTCTTTCCTTCTCATTTTCAGGTGAAGGATCTCAGCCCGAGAACCCCATTACTCCAAGGACGTACTAGAGATGAGTTATACGAGTGGCCAGTAAATCCCAACCTAGCAGTAACCTAATTTGCCTCACCAACATCCAAAACTTCACTTGATTCATGGCATTCACGCCATGGTCATCCCTCTTTACCCGTTTTAAAATCTGTTGTTTCCCAGTTTTCTTTACCTATTTCAAATTCGTCTAAGCATCGATTGTTCTATTAATAAAAGCCACAAATTTTTGTTTCATTAAACCATTATCTCATCTCACCGACCACTTGAAATTCTTTTCTCTGATGTTTGGACTTCTCCTCTTGTATCGATTGATGGGTTCAAATATTATCTTGTTTTAGTTGATCATTTTACAAGATACACATGGCTATTTCCTCTAAAATAGAAACCTCAGGTCAAAGACACCTTCATCGCCTTTAAAGCCCTTATGGAGAATCGTTTTCAAGTCAATATTGGAACTCTTTACTCAGACAACGGAGGAGAATATATTGCACTTCGTGGTTTTCTCTCCTCAACGAAAATATCTCACCTCACCACTCTGCCTTATACTCCGGAACACAACGACATCTCCGAACAAAAACATCGCCATATCTGTTGGGGTCAGTTTTCACCCCATCAAGATCAACTGCTGAAAATACTAAGTATGGAGAAAAATCCTAAGCGACGAGCCAAGTATTTGGCAACGAGCCAAACATTAGAAGACGAGCCGAACTCAGCTCGGCAACAAGGGAAAGGAGAAGACGAGCCAAACTTGGCTCGGCGACAAAGGAAAGGAGGAGACGAGACAAACTTGGCTCGGCGACAAAGGAAAGGAGGAGACGAGCCAAACTTGGCTCGGCAACAAAGGAAAGGAGACGACGAGCCAAACTTGGCTCGGCAACAAGGGAAAGGAGAAAATGAACCAAACTTGGCTCGGCAACAAAGGAAAGGAGGAGACGAGCCAAACTTGGCTCGGCGACAAAGGAAAGGAGGAGACGAGTCAAACTTGGCTCGGAAACAAGGGAAAGGAGGAGATGAGCCAACACTTGGCTAGGCAGTGGAAGAAGCAAGAGACGAGCCAACGTTTGACTAGGTGACGAGCTAACGTTTGGCTAGGCATAAAGAAGTGAGTGATGAGCCAACATTTGGCTAGGCGACAAGCCAACCCTTGGCTCGGCAGCAAGGAGAAACGGTGACGAGCCAACATGTTGGCAAACCAACAAAAGGTGACGAGCCAACATGTTGGCAAACCAACAAACGGTGACGAGCCAACACGTTGGCAAACCAACAAATGGTGACGAGCCAACATGTTGGCAAACCAACTCCCTGGCTAGGCAATGGGAGAAGCAGGCGAGACAAGCGACGAGCCAGCTCACCGATGACCCAGTAAAGCAACCAGCCCAATACCTTTTTGGGTCGAGGCAACGAGTCATAAGAGATTGGTGGACCGTGGCGACGAGGCAAAGAAAGAAGCCCACGAAAACCAGAGAAAGGAAGTCCCGAAAAATAAGGAAGTTTTCCTTATTCGTTTAGGAAGAAACCTAGCCGACCTATTCGTGTATAAATAGACAATGTGCCTCTTTGAAAAGGTGATCCGAAAATTGACCTAGCTAAACACTTATTACTTTACAAACAGCTTTCAAAACAGCTTGAATAAAATCTCCATCTTTGGATCTCTGTTCTTGGTTTCTTTACATAGAAGTTTGACGAATCCCTAATTTTCCCTTACCAAATTTAGTTGTGCGAGTTTCGACTCCCACAATTTGGCGCCGTCTGAGGGGATTCTCAAACTTTCTGACACCTAACAACCACCGAATAACGAGATATGAAGCAATGACTACCGACGGAGATCGAAGCGGCGATGACGCAAGCAACACTGGCATCGATCTTCCTAGAACAAGGACCAATCCGCCGCCAGCAAACACGGAAGGAACGTCTGAAACGCTGACAGAGCTAAAAAACATGATGACCACGTTGCTGAAGAAGGCCGAAGAGCAGGAAAAGCTGAATAGCTCGCTGACGGAGAGAATTGAGACACTGGCAACGGAGAGCCGAGCCAGAAATATTCGATCCGGAGGAATTGGTTCGACTACGAACCCACCTGTTAGCGGAATAACCAGACGGCTAGGCTTAAACCCAACATCCCTGGATTTTTCAACACCACATGACCTACCAAGGACATTGGGAGGATTGCCACCACTATATTCCATCAACGAGTAGACACCCGTGGCAACCAGATCAAGCATCACCGAGCCACCCCGACTGGTTCGTGGGACAAGAGAAGCCGGCGGTGGGCGTGACCAATACACCAACGGTGGGACTGCTGCAACAATCGTTCTTGACGAAGAGGGACGCGTGGAAGGAGATCACAACACGGAGAATCCTGCTGACGAAGGGTTTGCACCAATATTGACGGGAGCCCGAGCCAGCGAATGCGACATTAACCTGAACCGAGCCAGAAGCTTAGCAGAAGAGGAAGAAAATCTTTTATGGGTACAACAGGCACATCACGCTGACGAGCCGAGAACAACGAGCCGAGCCCAGAGAAAAGAGTCGAGGAAATCCGAGCCTCCTTGGACCGTGCCACTGCTGAGATGAAAGCCGTCAGATCCCAAGTTCACAAGGCAACCAGTAGAGTCCCGGAGATTGATCGCGTACTAGAAGAAGCACACAACACACCGTTTACAGCTCGGATCACCAAAGCAAGAGTTTCCAATCCAGGAAAGATCAAGGTCCCAGTTTACGAAGGTAACACCGATCCAAAGGAGCACATAACAGCGTTCATCATAGCAATGGGCCGAGCCAATTTCAGGGAAAAGGAAAGGGACGCCGGTTTCTGTCTGCTGTTTGTGGAGCATCTAAAAGGCGCAGCACTCCTATGGTTTTCCAGACTTGAGCGGAACTCCATTGACGATTTCCAGCAACTATCTGCTGCCTTCCTGAAGTATTACTCCATGTTTATGGATCGAGGAGCCTCTGATGTGACCTCTGGACATTAACTCAAGGCCCTACAGAGACATTACGAAGCTTTATGGGAAGATTCAAAGCGGTCATGTCAAAGGTTGAGGGCGTAAGTGACAAGGCTGCCGTGCTCGCATTAAAGAGATCGCTCTGGTATTAGTCAGAGTTCCGAAAAGAGATTGCTCTGAACACACCACTATCAATCCAAGACGCGCTACACCGAGCCTCTGACTTCATAGTCAACGAATAAGAGATGAAGGTCTTGTCTCAGAAATATGGAGCAGCCAGAACGACGAGCCGTCCCTTCCAAACTCCGAATCCACCTCCCAAGAGGGGTAATCAAAGAAGCGGGTAAGTACATCACGAGAAACCCAATTTCGGAGGAGCCCACAACTACCAGGTGGGAGCAGGCCGAGGCAAAACACCTTGGAACATGTGGACACGAAGTCAGAGTTCGTACGATGAAAAAGCTTACTACGAGTATCATCACATGCACGGTCACTCGACCGCAAACTGCCGAATCCTGGGGATAAAGCTTGCAGCGAAGCTAGTAGCCGGAGAACTCGGAAACGCTGTTAGCCTGAAGGATTTCGAGCGAGAAAGCGAAAAGGATCAGCCGAACCAGACAAATCAAAACGATGATACTCCCAAGCGAGGAAGGCGAGATGACGAGGCGACACAGTCAGGTTCTCGAAGAAGAATAAATATGATAATGGGAGGATCACAATACTGTTCAGACACGGTGTCATCAAGCAAAGCATTTCAGCGGCGTGCCGATGCAAGTGTCAACTGGTCAGCACCTTCCAAACTTCCCAACGACGTCATCTCGTTCGAAGAAAGGGAAACCACCGGCATTGACCGACCACATAATGACCCCCTCGTGATAGAATTAATCGTAGACGATTGCGATGTCGCCCGATTTCTGATAGACACGGGAAGCTCTGTAGATGTGATCTTCCGGGAAACTCTCAGAAGGATGAACATAGACCTATCAAAAATCACAGCCGCGCCGAAGCCTTTAACTGGATTCTCGGGAGAAACAACCATGACCCTTGGAACAATAAAACTTCCTGTCCGAGCTGAAGAAGTAACCAGGATAGTGGAATTTTCGGTTGCAGATCATCCTGCGATCTACAATGTCATTATGGGTACACCCTGGATAAACTCCATGCGAGCCGTACCATCGACCTATCACCTCTGCATCAAATTTCCGACCCCCGGAGGAGTCAAAATGATTTGGGGAAACCAAAAGAGTCCCGCATTTGTTTCCTAGCCGAGCATAAACTCAGGAACCCCGTCACAGAAACCACCACCAAGAGAAAGAAGATGAAGACTGACAGGGAACCCGAGAAGGAGTTGGCAAAACTCTTATAGCAATTATAGATTGCGGAGGATCGTGAGAGGAAGAACAAACCCACATGCGATCTCGTTATTTCAGTAAACATCGATGACGATCACCCAGAACGCTCCGTTGAGATAGGGGCCGAGCTGAAAGATCCGATAAGGGGAGAGCTGATTTCTTTCCTTAAAAAGAACATAAACACCTTCGCATGGGAAGCAGAAGACATGCCCGGCATCAGCATCAACGTCACATGCCACGAGCTAAACGTGGACCCAACCTTTAAACCAGTCAAACAGAAAAGGAGAAAACTCGGACCAGAGAGAGCACAAGCAGTGAATGACGAGGTGGAAAGGTTACTACGCGTGGGATCAATAGTCGAAGCAAAATACCCTGACTGGCTCGCTAACCCAGTAGTGGTCAAGAAGACGAATGGGAAGTGGCGTGTATGCGTGGACTTCACCGACATGAACAAAACCTGCCCAAAAGATAGCTTTCCACTGCCACATATTGATCGATTGGTGGAAGCAACAGCAGGCAACAAACTCCTTTCATTTATGGATGTTTTCTCTGGATACAACCAAATCCTAATGAACCCAGACGATCAAGAGAAGACGGCGTTCATCATAGACCGCGGGATATATTGCTACAAAGTGATGCCGTTCGGTCTCAAAAACGCCGGAGCAACTTACCAGCGATTAGTGAACCAAATGTTCGCTGGCCAACTGGGAAGGACGATGGAAGTATACATAGACGACATGCTGGTGAAGTCTTTAGAGGAGAAGGATCACGTAGCTCACCTAGAAGAATGTTTCAAGCAACTGAATCTACATAACATGAAGATGAACCCGACCAAGTGCAGATTTGCGGTCACGTCCGGAGAGTTCCTTGGATATCTGGTCATCCACCGTGGAATTGAAGCCAACCCGAAGCAGATTGATGCGCTCATATGGATGGTGTCACCGAAAACAAAGCGTGAAGTCCAGAGGCTAACAGGACGGGTCGCCGCACTGAATCGTTTCATCTTTCGGTCAACTGATAAATGTTTGCCTTTCTACGACACACTGCGTGGGAACAAGAAGTTCGAATGGACAGAAAAATGCGAGCAGGCGTTTCAACATTTGAAAGAATACCTAGCCAACCCTCCAATACTTACGAAACCAGTGGAAGGCGAGCCACTTTTTCTATACACGGCCGTTTTGGCAACAGCAGTGAGTGGAATACTCATTAGGGATGAGCGCAGCGAGCAGAAACCTAATTTCTATGTCAGCCAAACTCTCACCGACGATGAAACCCGGTATCCACAGATGGAGAAGCTGGCATTGTCTGTGATAATGTCCGCTCGAAAACTGAGACCATACTTCCAGTCACATTCAATTGCGGTTTTGACTACTTTCCCCCTGCGATCCATCCTACATAGCCCTAGCCAGTCTGGGAGATTGGCAAAGTGGACAATAGAGCTGAGCGAATAAGACATCGAGTATCGGAGCAGAACCTGCGCGAAGTCTCAAGTCCTTGCAGACTTTCTGATAGAACTCCCAGAAGAAACGATAGAAGAGACAGCTCCGAGCCCAATATGGAAGCTCCACGTAGATGGATCATCATCGAATAAGGATCCGGAGTAAGAATACGGTTAACCTCTCCAACAGGCAAAATCCTCGAACAGTCATTCTGCTTGGGTTTTCGCGCATCCAATAACGAAGCAGAGTACGAAGCTTTGATTTCTGGAATGAGACTTGCTCTTGGACTTAAAATTTCGCACATCCAGGCCTACTGTGATTCACAGCTGGTGGTCAACCAAGTCAGCGGCGAGTATACTGCCAGAGATGACCGAATGGTAGCTTATCTGAAGGTCGTCAAAGAAATGGCAGCACAGTTTGAAGAGTTCACATTAACATGGATACCATGCGGGAAAAATACTTCGGCAGATGCGCTAGCAGCACTCGCATCGACCTCTGATCCGGATTTGAAAAGGATAATCCCAGTAGAATTCCTCAAAAACCCAAGTATCAACCTTTCTGACACCGTGAACGTAGTCACTCGCTCCCAAACAGCCACACATGTCGAAGGTATATCCGGGAAAAATCTCGCAGAAAAGGGCAGCACCAACACCACCGCTCTAGATGACCAGAACATGACACCATCAGTGGAAGACGAGGCAATTGAGATGGAGGAAGAGCCTAAAATAGATCCTTCGGCCGAAGGTGAAGCAGTGGAGATGGAGAAAGACCCACAACAAACAGAAATGGACTATGGATGTGACAAAGAGTGGTTTGGAGCAATCCGAGTATATATCATGGACGGCGAGGCACCATCAGATAAGTGGGCTGCCAGGAAACTCAGAGCTCAAGCTGCTCGATATGTTCTCTTAGATGGAAACGTCTTCAAGTGGAGATTCTCAGGTCCACTGATGGCCTGTGTTGAAGGCATCGAAGCTAGAGAAATCATGGCAGAAGTTCACAGCGGTCCATGTGGCAACCACTCCGGCGGAAAAGCTTTGGCAATCAAGATCAAGCGTCATGGTTACTACTGGCCGACTATGGTGAAGGACTGCGAGAAGTTCTCGGCTAGGTGCAAAAAATGACAACGACATGTCCCAATGATTCACCAACCCACGGAGTTGCTGTCCTTAATCTTAGCACCCTACCCCTTCATGCGCTTCCTACATAAATCCAAGTAAAAGAGATTTCTGTTAGTCTTGACGGATTACTTCTCCAAATGGGTTGAGGAAGACTCTTACGCCAACATAAAGGACGCCCAGGTCGAGCACATCGTTTGGAAAAAAATCTTATGCCGACATGGGATTCCATACGAAATTGTCATAGACAACGGCTCACAGTTTATCTCTACAAGGTTTGAAGCCTTCTGTGAAAAATGGAAGATACGACTCAGCAAGTCTACACCACGCTATCCACAAGGGAATGGGCAAGCAGAAGCAGTGAACAAGACTATCCTGGACGGTCTGAAAAAATGCCTTGATGCAAAGAAGGGACGCTGGGCAGATGAACTCGAAGGAGTATTATGGCCACACCGAACCACCCCACGGCGAGCCACCGGTGAAACACCTTTCACCCTTGTCTACGGTGCAGAATGTGTCATCCCAGCCAAAGTCCAATTTCTTGGAGTCCGCCGCAGACTTCTTTCAGGGCAGGAAGGACTGAATCAGCTTATGTTGCTCGACGAGTTAGACTTGGTTAACGAACGGAGAGATCAAGCGCTGGTTCGGATTCAAAATTACCAACAGACGGCAGCTAAGTATTACAACACCAACGTCATAAGTCGCAAGTTCAAAGAAGGTGATCTGGTTCTCCGCAAAGTTTTTCAGAACACAGCTGAAACAAACGCTGGCAAAACTAGGAGCAAACTGGGAAGGACCCTACAAAATCACCAAGACA
This sequence comes from Pseudoturritis turrita, assembly GCA_900406555.1. NCBI lineage: Eukaryota > Viridiplantae > Streptophyta > Magnoliopsida > Brassicales > Brassicaceae > Pseudoturritis > Pseudoturritis turrita. The sequence continues at coordinate 1,127,294 of OVBL01000568.1, forward strand.
GTTCGACCAGGAGTATACGAGCTCTCAAACATGTCTGATGTTCCGATACCAAGATCTTGGAACGCAATGCACCTAAAGAGGTATTACCACTAAGTCACTTTGCATGAACTACATGACGACTTGATCCCTGAAAAGGGTACATAGGCAGCTCGTCTTCGGACGGGTACAGTTGTCCCCCTCCTTAAAAAAAGGGGGGGGGGGGGAAGTGGGTACGTATACATGTATACTACCATATCTCGCATTTACACTCCTCAAAGAGAAGAATTTCACACTCAGCTTTACATCCTTCATGGATAGTCAATCACCTCGTTTGTTGCTGGCCACAACAGACGAACAATCACATCCTTCACGGATTTTTTAATCGCTATCTCTATACGGGATAGGGTTCTCAACACCCTCTTACAGGTATAAAAGCGCGCTATAAAAATTTTGATTGGGTATATCGTGGTCTAATATCTGAAAGGTATATCCTGGACGATATTCTGGCAAGTTTATTTCGAGAGGGACCCGTAAACCCAGTAAACACCTCTTGGTACACTGGTCATAAACATCTCAGGAACATGATAATAAAACTAAAAAGTTAGTATGAGATTTTAAACATGTTTCATTGTCAAAAGAACATGAATGTAAGTCGGACCACCGCAAACCCTAAACTGACACTAAAGCGCCTCGATACAAAGACAACCATACGTTTCCTAACACGATGGCTCGCAACATTGCGCCAAAATGGCGTTAAAAATACTTAACTGGAAAATCCAACAAAAGATAAAGAGGAATCGTGCCAAAGGACGGCAACTGTTACATAACATAGTGGATAAAGCCATCCAGACATTTTTGTTCAAAATACAAAAAAAAAAAAAAAAAAGTTCAGAATCAAAGAAGCATTAAGGAAGAGGTTGGTTGGGAGGATCTAGCTCGGCAGTCAATTCCTTGGCAAGATCTGAAACTCCGGGTGTGCCGATATTGGAGCCTGCAAAGTCTGTAACCCCAGCTGTTGCCACCACATTCTCCGTTGGTTCGGAACCAACAAGAATATCTCCAGAATCGGAGGAAACGGGAGAAAGTGTTAGATTTTTCTTCAGCTCGGCCTCGATCCTCTCGAATTCATCAGCCGCGTCAGCCAGATCAGCCCTCCACACTGTCAGCTTTGTCACCTCGGAGGCAAGGGCAGGTGCATCCTCTTTCTGAAGAATCTCAAGCAACTAAAGGTTGCTGTCGACCTGGGCTAGATCAAGCTCCGCCTCCTTTGCTGCCTTCAGCTCGTCGATGCTTCTCTCGATCTTGGCAAGCCGCTCCTGAAATTTCATCGACAACTCTCGCCTCGCTGCCTTCTGGGCCTTTTTAATGTTATTTTTGTGCAAGGCCTTTACGGCGGCGTTGAGCTGTCTTTTCAAGGATTCGATTTCAGTAGTTTCCTTCTGCTTAGATCGATCTAGCCTCATAGCTAAATCACCGGTTTTGTTCCACTCATCCTTAAGGAACGCTTTTTCCTTCTCGAGAGCTTCAATCCGAGCTGCAGCAGTCGCCAGCTCGTCAGCATGCTTACCTTCCAGCTCGGCAACTCTGCTTCGGAGGAAAGATGCGTCCTTTTGAGCATCCTCGATCCGGCGTCTGTCCTTCCTCACATCTTGCTCAAAAGCAGCGACAATCCTGTTGATAGACGCGACGAACTGATCACAAGAAGAAATAATCAGCATTTAGGGCTTGTCACGTGGTAAAATATTCAATCTACAAACATACCTTGGTGCCTCGGAGCGACATATCAGTATACAAGTCGCCATGAGATAGAACATCAACAGGCGGTAGTCTATCTCCTGAACAGCGAACCTGCGAGAAGTGAGTCGCTGAAGCTTCCACGTCATTGCAGATTGGCTCAGATCCTTCTTGTCTAAATGACGCTAGCTTTGCCTCGGCAGGAGTTGGATCGGTAGATTTTTGGCGTTTTCTTTTTTGTTTTTCTTTGTCTTTTTCCTTATAAGGCTCGGCGGCAGCGCGTCTCTTCCTGTCATCATTGTGTTGGATAAATGCCGAGCTAGAAGGCCTAGCAACAGGAACAATAACAGAAACTACTTCCCTCGCTTCGGCGTTGAGAGTGGAAGGCTCGGAAAGAATTTGTTGCTCCACCTCAGTGACGGCCTGGCCAATCACCCCGGCAACCGGCTCGGCATTTTGGACCATGACAGTTACCTCGTCAGCTCGGCCAGCTGTTGGAGTCAGATTCCACCTATTGAGAATCAAGGATTGAAAAATGGCTAAGTATGAAAAAGCACTAGCAGCTGAACCCCTAACTGTGATGGAGTTGGATCGGGATCCCTAGCCGTGACGAAGCAGGTGGATCGGGTCCTCCTAACCATGAAGCAGGTGGATCGGGTCCCCCTAACCGTGAAGGGTGTACCCCGATCCGTGACAAAGCAAGGGATTAGGTACCCCGATCCATGAGAGGAAGGTTGGGTCATGTACCCCGATCTGTGACGAAGCAGGTGGATCGGGTCCCCCCAACCATGTAGGTTGGGTCATGTACCCCGATCCGTGACGAAGCGGGTGGATCGGGTCCCCCTAACCATGAAGCAGGTGGATCGGGGCTCCTTAACCATGAAGCAGGTGGATCGGGTCCCCCTAACCATGAAGCAGGTGGATCGGGTCTCCCTAGCCATGAAGCAGGTGGATCGGGTCCCCCTAACCGTGAAAGGTGTACCCCAATCCGTGACAAAGCAAGGGATCGGGTACCCCGATCCGTGAGAGGAAGGTTGGGTCATGTACTCCAATCCGTGACCAAGCGGGTGGATCGGATCCCCCTAACCATGAAGCGGGTGGATCGGGGCTCCCTAGCCATGAAGCAGGTGTATCGGGTCCCCCCTAACCGTGAAAGGTGTACCCCGATCCGTGACAAAGCAAGGGATCGGGTACCCCGATCCGTGAAAGGAAGGTTGGGTCATGTACCCCGAATCACGACAAGGTGAGTTGGGTCGTGTACCCCGACCCATGATGCAATAGACGGATCGAGGGTCACGACCCATGGCGAAGAAGCTGGGACGAGTACCCCAATCCATGGTACGACAGACGGATCGGGAGTTACGACTAATAGTATGTCACTCGAGCGGTGAACCATGGTGTCATCCGAGCCGTGAACAATGGTGTCACCCGAGCCATGAATCATGGTGTCACCCGATCTGTGAACCATGGTGTCACCCGAGCCAAAGGAAATGGTTTCAACAAAACCAAGCCTGGCCCAAGACAACAAAGAATTCACAACAAATCCACAAACGGGAGTGGGCCGAACCTGGACAAGAAGCCCAGCAGGCCGAGCCACCAAAAGAAAGGAAAAACACCCGAAGAAACAGGAAATCTTCCTTATCTCTTAGGAATAGGTTTGGACGACTCTGGCTTGTATATATACTCTTGTACACCCTCAGAAAAGGGGATCCGTAATTTACCTAGCAAAACTCTGTACTTTTGGTCTGACACGAAAAGCTTTCTAAGCAGCTTAATAAAACACCAACTTTGGATCTCTGTTTGTGTTTTTTGGTGGTTTTCACTCAGAAGTTTCGGATCTCTCTAAAAGACATAACAAATTCAATTGGCGTGGATTTACACTCCCACAATTTGGCGCTAGAAGGAGGGGGCGAAAATTTTCTTACACCGAAGAACCACCACAAAACCGATATGAAGACGATGACCAACGACGGAGACGATAGCGCTGCTGGCACCAGAAACGCCGGTGTGGAGGATCAGGCAAACCAATCCAAAGACGCTGGGGAGACTTCGACAACGCTCACGGAGATGAAAGCCATGCTGGAGATACTGCTCAAAAAGGCGGAGGAGCAAGACAAGCTGAACAACACGAAGGCCCTGACAACGGCGAGTCGAACCCGAGGCATGGGATCAGGTCTGGATCCAGCAAGACGAGTCGGGAGGCGCCTCAATCCAACGGCCCTGGATTTCACAACTCCGCTCAACCAAACGAGGACCCGAGGAAGACTGCCACTACTACATCAAAGCTTAGCAAACCTAGCCTCAGGAGTCCAAGGGGCAGACAACACGCCAATCGAAGAGGAGCCTGCACCAATCATCAATCTAGAGGAGGAGAACCGAATGGAGCAAAACATGGAGAGCCATGACAATCCTGAACACCTAGCAACTGGTCAAACCCGAACCGAAAGACGCGAGGCCATCCCCGAAGGAGATCAAGAGCTAATCGAGGAAGAGGAGAACATACTCTGGGCTGAGCAAGCACGGATGAACGAAGAGCGCCGAGCAGGAGTCAGAGCCCAGAAAGAAGAGATGGCTATGATGCGAGCAGATATGGATCGAGCAGCTGCCGACATAAAAGCTGTCCGATCCATGATGCACAAAGCAACTAGCAAGGTGCCAGAGATAGATCGTGTACTGGAGGAAGCACAGAACACCCCGTTCACAGCACGGATAACTAGCACGAGAATTCCAGACCCTGGAAAGATGAAAGTCCCGATCTATGAAGGAAAGACCGATCCAAAAGAGCATCTGACGGCCTTCACTATAGCCATGGGACGCTCGAATTTCAAGGAAAATAAGAGAGACGCCGGACAATGCCTTCTCTTCGTGGAGCATCTTAAGGGACCGGCGCTGCAATGGTTCTCAAGACTCGAGCGGAATTCCATCAACAGCTATAACCAACTATCTGCGGCATTCTTGAAACATTATTCCATCTTCATGGATCTCGGAACGTCTGATGCCGACTTGTGGACTCTCAAGGGCAGAACAAAATACTCCGGAGTTTCATTGGAAGGTTCAAAGCTGTTATGACAAAAGCGGAAGGCCTGAGCGACAAAGCAGCCCTACTAGCCCTGAAGCGAGCACTCTGGTTCAATTCTGATTTTCGCAAAGAAATCGCGCTGAACACCCCCACGACGATACATGATGCTATGCATCGAGCCGCAGACTTCATCACCGAAGAAGAAGAGATGAAAATCCTAACCGAGAAGTATGGGAAGGCCAAGACAACAAACCATTCTCCCCAAGTTTCAGCCCCTTCCAACACTAGGAAGAACAACCAAGGCTCCGGCTATATCCAGCACGAGGGAGGCTTTCGAAGAGCTCATAACTATCAAATTGACGCTCCTGCATTCGGTTGAGGAAGAGGCCGAGGCCGTGGAAGAAGCTCATGGAGCACATGGACCAAAAGAGACAGTTCCTATGACGAGACGGCCTACTGCGAACACCACCACATCTACGGACATTCTACCGTGAACTGCCGAATTCTAGGCTTGAAGCTTGCTAAAAAATTAGCAGCTGGCGAGCTTGGAGGAAACGTCAGCCTCAAGGATTTCGAGATGGACGTAAACACATACAAACCCGACCTGATAAAAGAAGATCACACCAAGCGCGATAGAAGGGATGACGAAGCGCCACCCTCTGGATCAAGCAGAAGAAGGATTAGCATGATAATTGGAGGATCCCACTATTGCTCAGATATTGTCTCGTCAATCAAAGAATTCCAGTGAAGGGCAGACGTCAGCATCAACTGGTCTAAACCATCTAAGTTCCCAAACGACATGATATCATTCGAAGAAAGAGAAACGATCGGAATCGACATACCACATGATGACCCTCTCGTGATCGAGTTAATCATCAACGACTATGACGTAGCACGCGTATTGGTAGACACTGGGAGCACCGTGGATGTAATCTTCCTCGAAACTCTCAGAAGAATGAATTTGGACCTGTCCGAGGTGATATCTACTCCCAAACCCTTGACAGGATTCTCTAGAGAAACCACCATGACTATTGGGACAATCAAACTGCCTGTCCAAGCTGGCGAGGTTACGAAGATCATCGAATTCTCTGTAGCTGATCACCCGGCCATCTACAACGTCATCATGGGGACCCCCTGGTTAAATTCAATGCGCGCAGCCGTTTCAACCTACCATCTCTGCCTCAAGTTCCCTACACCAAACGGCGTGACAACGATTCGAGGAAATCAAAAAGAATCTCGTGTCTGCTTTCTCGCCGCACACAAGCTCAGAAACCCGGTGACCGATCCAATGGCAAGTTACAGATCGCGGTGGATCACGAAGAAGAAGTGTCTAAACCAACTTGCGATCCCGTGGTATCAGTTTGCATCGACAACAAACATCCAGAGTGATGTGTAGAAATCGGAGCTATGTTAGATGAAAAGATCAAAGAAGAACTCATTGCATTCTTGAAGAAAAATATCAACACTTTTGCATGGGAAGCAGAAGATATGCCTGGCATCGATATCAGCATAACAAGCCACGAGCTGAACGTTGACCCAACATTCAAACCAGTAAAGTAGAAAAGAAGAAAACTTGGGCCAGACAGGACTAAAGCGGTCAATGACGAGGTGGAGAGACTACTGCGCGTCGGATCGATAACTGAGGTGAAGTAACCGGATTGGCTAGCTAACCCAGTGGTGGTCAAGAAGAAGAACGGCAAATGGCGTGTGTGTGTAGACTTCACTGATCTGAACAAAGCCTGTCCAAAGGACAGCTTCCCCCTTCTACACATCGATCGCTTAGTCGAAGCAACGGCAGGGAACACGCTCCTATCTTTCATGGATGCCTTCTCAGGTTACAACCAGATCTTGATGAACCCCGACGATCGCGAGAAGACCGCTTTCATAACGGATCGTGGAATTTACTGCTACAAGGTGATGCCATTCGGCCTGAAAAATGCCGGAGCAACGTACCAGCGTCTGGTTACAAGATGTTCGCCGATCAACTCGGAAAGACAATGGAGGTTTACATAGATGACATGCTGGTGAAATCACTAAAAGAGCAGGATCACGTTACTCATCTCAAGGAATGCTTCTCACAGCTGAACTATCACAATATGAAGCTAAATCCGACTAAGTGCATATTCGCAGTCACCTCGGGAGAATTCCTTGGTTACCTAGTAACTCATCGCGGCATTGAAGCTAACCCAAAGCAAATCGATGCGCTCATCCATATGAATTCACCAAAGATGAAAAGGGAAGTGCAGAGACTTACCGGGAGGATAGCTGCACTTAACAGATTCATCTTGTGATCCACCGACAAATGCCTGTCTTTCTACGATACATTGCGTGGAAACAAGAAGTTCGAATGGATGGATAAATGCGAAGAAGCTTTTCAACAACTGAAGATTTACCTTGCCACACCTCCAGTCCTCACAAAGCCGGAAGTAGGAGAGCCGCTATTTCTGTACACCGTGGTCTCCGCCACAGCAGTAAGTGGCGTGCTGATTCGAGAAGAGCGTGGAGAACAGAAGCCAATATTTTACGTGAGTAAAACCCTTACAGATGCCGAGACAAGGTACTCGCAAATGGAGAAATTGGCACTATCCATAGTTATGTCGGCAAGAAAGCTAAGACCATACTTCCAATCTCACTCGATCGTCGTCTTGAGCACCTTCAAAATACGGTCCGTTCTGCACAGCCCAAGTCAATCAGGAAGGCTAGCAAACTGGGCAATAGAACTGAGCGAATACGACATCGAGTATCGCGGACGCACATGCACAAAATCACAAGTTCTGGCAGATTTTCTTATCGAACTGCCTGACGAGGGCATTGACGGCGAGATGCAGAGCCAGCTCTGGAAACTCCACGTTGATGGCTCATCTTCCAAAAATGGTTTGGGAGTCGGGATACGGCTAGCTTCTCCAACTAGCGAACTACTGGAACAGTCATTCCGCATTGGTTTTCATGCATCAAACAATGAAGCAGAGTACGAAGCCTTGATTGCCGGGATGAAACTCGCTAATGGCCTAAAGATCGAGCAACTCCATGCATTTTGCGATTCCCAACTAGTCGCCAATCAGTTCAGCGGTGAATATGCAGCAAAAGATGATCGAATGGAAGCTTACTTGAAGATCGTCAAAGAATTGGCTGCACAGTTCAAACAATTCATCCTAACACGCATTCCACGAGGGGAGAACACCCCAGCCGACGCACTTGCAGCCCTTGCATCTACTTCCGACCCAGATCTAAAGAGAGTAATCCCGGTGGAATTCATCCAGCACCCGAGCATTAGTCTTGACAATTCTATGAATGCCATAACTCGTTCACAAGTGGCCAGACAACCAACAGATGTCACAACCAGGCGAGAGGTGGTGGACGACATGCAAGAAGAATTGGCCAGCCAATCACCCGCGGAGCCATATATTGCCCCAATGGAAGAAGACAATTCTGAAGAGTCACCAAACATGAAAAGCAGCAACGAACCGGTCGTCGAACCCAACGAAGAAGCAAACGAGATCAAGAATGGCTCGGCGCAATCAGAGGATACATATACGACGGCGTCCTACCAACCGAAAAATGGGCAGCTCGCAAGCTTCGAGCCCAGGCAGCACGTTACGTGTTACTTGATAGAAATGTTTTCAAGTGGAGATTCTCAGGACCGTTGCTAAACTGCGTGGAAGGAAAGGCTGCCAGGAAGATTATGGAGGAAATTTACAACGGTTCATGTGGAAATCACTCCGGAGGGAGAGCACTAGCCATAAAAGTCAAACGTCATGGCTACTATTGGCCAACAATGATCAAAGATTGCAAGGTGTTCTCGGCCAAATGCGAGAAATGTCAACGCCACGCTCCGATGATTCACCAACCAACGGAAATGATCTCATCCATCTCATCACCATATCCGTTCATGCGATGGTCTATGGACATCGTCGGGCCGTTGCATCCCTCAAAACAGAAATGTTTTCTGCTGGTTTTAACAGATTATTTTTCAAAATGGTTCGAAGCCGACTCATATGCCAACATTAAAGATGCACAAGTGGAAGCCTTCGTTTGGAAGAACATCATCTGTCGCCATGGAGTACCATACGAGATCGTGACAGATAATGGCTCGTAGTTCATCTCCAATCGTTTCGAAGCTTTTTGCGACAAATGGAAAATCAGACTCAGTAAGTCTACTCCAAGATATCCACAAGGGAACGGACAGGCCGAAGCAATCAATAAACGATCCTCGATGGTCTGAAGAAGCGCCTTGACGAGAAAAAGGGACGTTGGGCTGAAGAACTGGAGGGAGTACTTTGGTCCCACCGTACCACCCCAAGATGAGCAACGGGGGAAACCCCATTCGCCCTCGTATACGGAACAGAGTGTGTCATCCCACCGAAGATTCATTTCCCAGGACTTCGTCGCAGACTACTACCAGAACAAGAAGGGCTCAATCACCTTTTGATGCTTGACGAATTGGACTTGATGAACGAAAGAAGGGACCGAGCCTTGATCAGGATCCAGAACTATCAGAATGCGGCAGCAAAGTATTACAACTCCAATGTTCGAGAATGACGATTCTACAAAGGTGATTTAGTTTTACGAAAGGTCTTCTAGAACACCGCATAGACGAATGCCGGAAAATTAGGAGCTCATTGGGAAGGACCTTACAGAATCACGGAAGTAGTCAAACCTGGAGTTTACAAACTTGCTAACCTGACAGACGTTCCAGTACCGCGATCATGGAACGCATCTTAAAAAGTACTATCACTAAGCTACTTTACATGAACTACGGGGCGACTTGATCCCTGCAATGGGTACGTAGGCAGCTCATCTTCGGATGGGTTCAGTTGCCCCCTCCTTTCAAAAGGGGGGGGGGAGTGGGTACGTATACGCATATTTGTATACTCCCATATTTTTAAAAGATTCTACGATCTATCAAAGCTTTGCTTTTAAACATAGTTTTCATCTAAACATCCGTCAAGGATCACTAAGTCTTAACAAAACAGACATAGTCGAGCAAATCAAGCTACAATGGGCATTACGCCACATCCCCATTACTGCTGGCCACAGTAATGAAATCTTATATCCATTTCGGATTTACACTATCACATCCGTCTCAGGATTAAAAGCGCTATACAAATACTTTGTTCATTATCGGAATGGATATGTTTACGGTAACGTATCCGTAAACCGAAATGTTCATCCAAAACAATACAGGCATATGATCATTGTCGGAGCAAATACATTTATGGTAGCGTATCCGTAAACCGAAATGTTCAAAAACTAATACATGCAAACTTATGATCAATTTCAGAGCAGGGAAGTTTGTAGCAACATATCTGTGAGCCGAGTTGTTCATCTCGAACATAACGACTATGCAAATTCGTACCTGGAACCATTCATTTGAAACAGCTACTTCTTATCAAGCAAAGCATTCGGACTTGTCGTCAAACGGAAGGAACATACTAAATGTCTCGGCAGCTTATCAAAATAGATCAAAACCTTTAAAAAGATGAAGAACAAGTTGAAGATCCTTTAAGGATAGCGAGTCAATCTAGATCTTCAAAGCAAACTGCCGGAAAACTTGAAGACGGCGACGGAGCTAGTTGAAGATGGATCGGGAAATTCAAGCGGATCGGCGGTGAAGGAAGAACAACGGAGTTTCGACTAAAAAATAACTTAAGCAAAAAATCTAGAGAGAGAAAGAAGAGAGAGGTTACCTGCTTGAAGAAATTTTCGGAGAAATGAAGTGGAGAACAAATGAGGAATATCACGGATTATATAGGCAAATGGTGACGTCATTCGCCTCGGGAACCAGCAAAAATGTTTGCACTCCCCGATAAAAGTATCGAGGCAACAAAACCCCGAACTGAGTTTACATAGGAAGCCATATCCTAACTGAATCAGCAATGCTACAAAGAAATGGTTCGGGGTTATCCACGAATCACGATTCGGGAGCGTCATAAAAAAAGATAGTTTGGGGCGACCACGAGAATCGTTGATCTCACTCGATTACTTACAGCTCGGCATTAACATTACTGATACTGCCAAGCTGGGGGGCTAACTGTTGGGGTCAGATTCCACCTATTGAGAATCAACGATTGAAAAATGGCTAAGTATGAAAAAGCACTAACAGCTGAACCCCTAACTGTGATGGAGTTGGATCGGGATCCCTAGCCGTGATGAAGCAGGTGGATCGGGATCCCTAGCCGTGACGAAGCAGGTGGATCAGGTACTCCTAACCATGAAGCAGGTGGATCAGGTCCCCCTAACCGTGAAGGGTGTATCCCGATCCATGACAAAGCAAGAGATTGGGTACCCCGATCTGTGAGAGGAAGGTTGGGTCATTTACCCTGATCCGTGACGAAGCAGGTGGATCGGGTACCCCCAACCATGAAGGTTGGGTCATGTACCATGATCCGTGACGAAGCGGATGGATCGGGTCCCCCTAACCATGAAGCAGGTGGATCGGGGCTCCTTAGCCATGAGGCAGGATTTCTCTAACCCATTGGCTCACACATAAGATTCTCGTAGTTGCTATCAATTGCCAGCACCTGTTGATCACCAAAGGCATTTCCAGCCTCACATCTCACCTTACCAATTCTATGATCCACTTCCACAAACAAAATGCCTTTCAGAAAGAATTGTAGACGCCCTCGCTAGGCTGGTGAGATTTTTTATGAGAGCGATGCTAGAGATGAGCAAAGATTTTTTGGAATTGACAGGGAGCAAGACCAAATTGATGATGACATGATTATCGAGGTACTCAATGCTTATGTCGGCCCTCTAGACATCTAAGAAGACCAAGTTTCAGAATTCAAAGATTCACCAAAAAAAATCTATGAAGATTGAGTTCCAAAATTCACTCCACCGAAAGAGATCCATGAAGCACGAGAAATTTGGTACCATGACATTAATTCGATTTGTGATAATGATTTTGATGTGAATTGCTTTGATGCATGACCTTAAAATGATATTGTAGTCTATTCGTCTACAACCATAAGAGAAGAACCATCTCACAAAGCAATGCCAAATGGACCAAAACCAAACCATGTATATGAAGGACATTTTTGGATTGTTATGATGATTTTGATAAGGACAATGAGATTTGTATTTCTAAGAATAAAGACAAAAAGGCATTCCATAAGGTGAGACACAAAAGGCTAGCAACTGATCGTGAAACTTTTTGCAAGAGACAAAATAATCAGATATGAATCATATGCTCAAAGAACATGTTTCTGGCGGTGATAAAGATGATGCCATTGAGGTTCTAGATGGAGATCCTAACTTCACAGCAAATGGAGAGTGTAAAAAGAAGTTCACCATTGACCAAAAATCGATCGATCACCCTCCTAAAAAAGAGCAATATTCCTTTTTCGACGTTATCTCATAAATCTTCAAGGATTATCCGTAGGATTCGACCCCTACACTATATAAAGACAGTAGCAGCCACAAAATTATCAAGCTTGGAAGGCTTTGACAGACACCAAAGTTCTTCATCACCAAAAACTCTTTTAGTTTCTTTTGTTCTTTCTTTGTTTGTGTTCGATAAGGGAGAAGATCTCGCGTCTTTGTACTCCTTAGATAATTTTTCTTAACCCTTTGCTATTGTTCTTAATGATAATGAATATTTCTATTGCTTTTGCTTTGATTTACTTTGTCATGATTGAGTAGTTCTCTTGTTGGAACTAGGGCTTATTCAAGGGGATTTTCATAGTTCAATAGATAGGTTTCTACAAAAAAAAGAGGTGCTCTTGATAAGTTAGAGTAGTTCTTCATCTAGATATGTTTGTTAATGCATGTTTCTTTATTGATCATCTAGAAACTGATCTTAGAATAATTTCGACTTGCACACTACTTGAGTTATTGTTCTGATCTGATGTTTGATGGGTCTAGCGCTTTAACTTACGAGAGTTGAGTTATTGAGTTAGATGAACAATTGAAATTCATTATAAATGCATGTTTATTTATGCTATTGACTGCAAGAGGTGATTAATAGGATAATTTAGACTTAGTTGAATTTTTTTTGTCACGAACGCACTTCATTATTGATTAGATAAATACATTATTTGCATCTACAAACCAATAAGGAACAGAAGTGCCTATATAAGAGAAAATTGACTTTAGAGAGCGAGCAGTCCGTGTCACAGGAGTGGGTTAATCATACAACCGTGCTTTGAGTTCTAGAACGAAAGAAAAACGATGTCAATTGTCTCTAGAAATAGAACATATATAATGTGAACTATGAATCCCTAAGAAAATTCTGAATGTTCAACGCTTTAATATTATTGCTTTAGAACGCTTCTGTTTTTATTGCTTTTTATTATTTTCATCAAAAAAACTCTTTTATTTGAATACTTAGCTTAATTCTTAGTTCAAGATTACTATTGTGCATTCTTGTTTCCTTGGATTTGATCCTTAAGTACTACGATTGATCGGTGTGTACTTGCAGGTAGATCATTATATCATAAGATAAAACCTTACACACATCACCTTTTGAAGGTAAAATCGAATTAATAAGATGACTTGCTTATCATTAAGTATCTTGTTCTAGACAATGTTTATCTGATATATGTTTTCTTGTTGAAATTGAGAACATATTTATAGATTTTACGTTATCTTGGGTTTAGATATCATGTCAATGAATCCTAGATTACGTAAATTTGCCACTTGGAAACCTCTAAAAAAAACTATAGCTTCTAGGTTCTGCACAGATAACAAGCCTACGATACACTACCGGGGCATGTATACATGATAAGTTCGGCGGATTAGAGTAATCATGGTTTTCGTTCGGTCTTGAAAGATGTATAGGTCACATCCTGTAATATATTTAATGCCTGTTTAGCAATGCCTAGTGTTAGGGGCTCTTCCACATCCATCAAGTGAAATGGCTTCCATATAGTGTTGATATGCGAGGTGCACTATTGAGAGATTTGTAACATCCCATAATCGGAAAAGGAAAATTTTGGTAAACAGGATGAGGAAAAATTGATGGAAGTCGTTTCCTAGTAGGAAAAGAAATCGCTTCCAATTGAGAACATGAGTACATTTCCTAAAAGAAATGAGAAATCGAAGTAATTTCCTAGTAGGAGAATGAAATCCATTTCCTATTGGGAACATGAGAATATTTTCTAAAGGAAATGGGAAATAGAGTTCTAAAAGAAAAAGGAAATGCATTTCCACTCAGAAAATAAAATCTCAGTGACGGACCATGGGGAACTTGGACCGAGAAGTTTCTAGAGACTTTGGAAAAGTAAAAAGGGGACTGAGATCCTCGTGAGCCAAGAGAGGATATTGACGATGGCAAGGAACTTAATCCTTATAGGAAAAGAAATCATAAGAGAAAAAGAAAATTCTCATATTTATCAAAAAGGATATAAAAGAGAATGAAAATTCATAGTCCTTATCAAAAAAATAAAATGAAATTCTTCACCTTGGGACCATGGACAGAGAGCTCACATGCAAAAGAAGATATGAGAAGGTAGAGAATATCTCACCACCTTAAGCTTGAAGCATCACAGTGAAGGTAAGGCGTGATCCGTGAACCTTTCTATTCTGTTTTCTAGTTTTATCTGCTGGGTGCTTCAATAGGATGTCGTTTGGTAGAGATCATGAGTAGTAGCCATAGTATTATTCGAGGCTTGCGAACCAGGTGTGGACGAGATACGGTCGTAGACTCCATGGGCTGGTTGGATACTCAGCTAGTACACCCCAAGGTGGGGAGGTTCTGGTACCGTGTGGTACGGTGGTAGAGTATTTATGGTTGAGAAATACTTGATGGTATAGAGTTTGGATCGAGAAAGACTCATCCCAGTTCCATTTGGGTCGAGAATACTCATCCCAGTTCCATCTGGGTCGAGAATACTCGATCATGAAAAGGGTCACGGACCTTCTAGGTTTGCTTAAGGAAAAACTGGATTTGGTTTCAAAAAATATACATGATTTATCATATTAGGGTGTTAGAGAGAGTTTGGTTTGATGAAAGTGTTCATCCAACCGAAGATTGTTTGCTTGGTTGGCTAGAAACGTTACCGTTTGGATAAGGGGACATACCAAATAAAGGTACAGTCGAAGAAATATCAATGTGCCTCGACCTAACTTCGTCAAACAGCTCAAAAGAGCTATGGTAAAAGTTTGGGTAAAGAGATCCTAACTTGTACACGATAATTCGCTTGTTTTCTCGATAATAAACTACACGATAAGGGTATACGTGATCAAAACTGGAATTGGTTCGATCAAACTCAAGTGTTACTTGACTATTCTTAGTTAAATATCCAGTATAGCCTATGGATGATTTTTGGATCGATGAAACTTGAATTTGGTTTAGAGAAGTTGACCTAACTCTTATTCGGTTAGACCGTATGATACACCTCGTATTTTACCACTTTTTAGTATGTTTTTCATTGGTTTTAGATAAACAAACTACTTAGTTTTGGAATTTTATTGATACTTTTAGTGTTTTTGTGGTTGTCATAGTCTTTCTAGGAAATTGTAGCAATTTAGGCCAAAAATATGCATTGACATTGGACAACTACTGAGCATCAAATTTTTTGCATCAGATGGAGATCTTCCCACTGTTTGATCAAGTTCAAATCTTATCACAAGATATCTAGGAGTGTTAGCTTTCATCTCCAAGTCAAATAATGCAAATCCAACTGTTAGATCTCAAATATGCTCGAATTAGTGAAGACTAGTCGATTTGGGTTCGAGTTGAAGCAAGGAGAGGAATAAAGCAGCAATTTATCAATGACACTGCATGTGATCGATCGAGCATTAAATCACCAGAGCCACTACCTCTAAACTATTAACAATCGATCGATTACCCTAAAGGCAATCGATCGATCGCCTCCCCTAAAATTATGAAAATTTTGATTTTATCGATATTTTCTAAATCTTTTGGGAATATACTCTAGTGTCGACCCTCAACTATATATTCACATCATTGGCCAACAAGGTCTTTTCAACATCTTCATAGCCACCAGAATTTCATAGATTTATATTCTTTTTTACAGATTTTTACGATTTGTTCGATAAGGAAGAAGATCTCGTCTCCTTGTACCTTTTGGAGAAGTTTTCTAAACCCTTTTACAACTGTTTTCAATGAATATGATTTTATCTATTGTTGTTGTTTGATTTTAATATCCATGTCTGAGTAGTGATTTGTTGGGTTTAAAGGATAATGCGATAGGGAATTCATGGCTTTATAAACAGAATTATTAGAATATACATTCAATTAGGGTTCTCGTATCTACTGCATAAAAAGAGTTGCTAACTAGTGATTGATTTTAGATTGGGTTTTTCTTGCACACTACTTGATTAACTAATCCAAACTAGTCTAGGTGAGCTCAACGTCATAACCTGCGAGAGTTGAGTTATGGAGTTGAGTGAACATATCAAACCAGTTCTAAAAATTTGCATTCTTATCCTCTTAATTGCACGTGAGAATTGAGTAATTAAGTGGTTTAAGGATAGGTAATTATTGCTACGAGAGTAGGCTAGTTACAAATTAGCGATTCGAGTTCAAGAATGCTAATTGGTTAAAATTGTCTATTCGAAAACCTGAATAAATTACTCTATGAATCCTCAAGTTTCGCAATGAAAACGGTCATTTAATTCATCAAGTTTTGCAATGTGGCGTTTTTATTCTCCAACTATCCGGGTTTCACTTTTATTCCTCAAGTTTACGTTGACTTCGACAATCAATTCTTTAAAAAGTCAACCTTAACGTCCACTTAACGGTTGACTTTTTAAAATCCTAATTGTCGAAGTCAACTTAAACTTGAGGAATAAAATTGAAACCCGAATAGTTGAGGAATAAAAACGTCACATTGCAAAACTTGAGGAATTAAATGACCGTTTTCATTACTTCTTTTTTATTACTTCTTTTTTCCTTTTCATTTGTTAAAAAAAAACATAAAGTTCATAAATAAATACAATTGTATGTCAAAAACGGTTCAAAAATTCTTTGACATCAATGGTGTACTTAATCTTAATCAAATGCGGGGTTCACAACCTATTTGAGTTATCTATGTATCATTAAAAAAGTACTCTTAGATGTTTAATGTTAATTTGTATTACTCTTATCGAGACAAAACAAAAATGGGTTAGAAAAAATTAAAAACCCTTTGGGATAAGAAGAAAAAAAAACGCACGAAACGTTTAAGAAAAACTCAAAGGAAAGAGGGCATAAAATTGAAATAGAATTCAAGAAATAGTGGTTGTAGTTGAGATGCATATTTGCAAGAAACTCATACTATTTTTTTTAACCGCGAGATTCTCATAAAATTGTTTTATTTTTCAGATTTGTTAATTGATAAACGATTAATTAAATTATGATTATACTCTTCACATTATATATATAGATGGTATAAATAATATAGATGGTAAGACTATTTTTCATGTGTAAAAATTATGTCACAAATCATTTAAAATATTGACGCATCGTCACCAAACATATATTTTTATTTTTTCTTAATCACCGCTTTTTGTGTGTTCCTCTGAACACTAGTTATCGCAAAGTTAGATCTTCGACGGAGCTTTTACCATTGAAGTTTTTTAAAACTATTCATTGTGAGTACTTCTCTCTTAATTATATGATACATTTTATTATTTAAATTTAGTTTTATGAGCACATTTGGAATATCTTAATTTCTTTTCGGTAGTCGATTCCTGATATGTTCGATTTCCAATGAAATTTAAGATTTTTGTTTAAAATATATGTTATCTACTTAGGGTCTAAATTTTAGTATTATAAAATTTTGTGTTTATGTTAGTTTTTTATGAGATGGTAATATGATGTAATGTATACTATATATATATATATATTTTTTGGCTATGGATTGTGTTGATGCTTTTAATGTGTGCATATATATATATATATTAGTAAGACTGAAAACGGTCATTTAATTCCTCAAGTTTTTGCAAAGTGGCGTTTTTATTCCTCAACTATTCGGGTTTCAATTTTATTCCTCAATTTTACTGATGCACAGAGTTTTAACCCTAAAATATCACTTCAAGTGCACAGCAAACGAAGTAGTATTTACGGATCAAATCCACGAGAATCAAGTATCACACTACGAATCTATATGAATGAAACTAAGCTAAGATGTCAATATGGTTGTTTGTTGTGATGCGAAACAAAATAGCAATATAAAAACGGTGTGAAAATCAATTAAAACAAATGCTAGGTCAAGGACAATTCGCATGAATTCAGAGATCATGAACCAGACAATTATTCAGGGAACAATAAGCGCAGTCTTAAACTCACACATGAATGTTTAACCAATCCACTGTCATTGTATCAATTACTTTATCTAGTAACCTAAGAATCTAAACTGTCGTTTGATCTTAAAATTCTAAACAAGCATTAACGAGCAGGTTTGATATGTTCACAAATTGTCTTAACATCAGTTTTCGTTGGTTAATGACAATTTGCTCACCTATGTTCTATCAAGCAATCTATAACATTTTTGATGAATAGATTAAACCTTAAATCAGAGACTAAGTGATCAATTTAATCTAAACAATGAGAACAACGATAGGTGAAGACAAGATGATAAATTCCTATCTATGTCTGATTCAATGGTTCATAAATTCCCTTGAAACCCTAAACCTAACTATGAAACTACTCAGACATGGATGCAGAGAAACAAGAAGGAGATGAAGAAAAACACATAATTAAATAAATAGAAATCCAAAGGGGTTCAGAAATCTTCTCAAGAGATGTAGAGTCAGAGTTTCGTCTCCCCAGAGCTTACAAATTGATAAAACCAAAAGTCTGAATAGAATAGAAAATAGTATAATAATCTCTAAAATAAAGTGTATCCTTCTGGTTGAAAATAAAAGGCAAAACCCAGTAAAATAAAGAATCTGAAATTTCATTTTTCTAAGTGGAATTGGTCGAATTGGGCCTGGATCGATCGATCTGAGCATGGAATGGTCGATCTTCTCTTGAATGGTCGATATGAGATGTTACGGTTTGATGGATCGATCGATCTAACCTCTTTTCTGGTCCTTTGCTCCATTTCTTGCTCTTTATGCCTTAGATTCCATCCAAACGTGTTTCAACCTGAAAAGACTCCAAAAACACTGAAAAGACTCGAGAAAACAACCAATATCATGGTTAAAAACCGGTAAAAACCATGATATATCAACTCCCCTAGACTTAGCCTTTGCTTGCCCTCAATAAAAACAAATGACTTAGTTTGTGAAAGAAGTTTGAAAACGCGGAAACTCACCTTCTCTTTAGAACGTTGTAATGACCATTCATCTCCTAATCCACATATTGCAAGACCAATCCAAATCGAACCACCATGTACTTCTCCGCAGACATTCGCAGCCTCCCAGATTCAATCCACAATTTCGCAACATTGTCCATAAGCCTTCATCGCTGGGTCTCAACGATGATCTCAATGACATGACAAACCATCCATACAACCTTTGATACTCTTTCTCTCCTCCAGACTTATTATGTTCTCATCCTCTCTTCTTTTCTTTTCTTTTTTATATCAAAGGTGTAGGCGAATAATGGTATCACGGGAAATTTTTCTAACCACGCTTCCAACATTTGTGTGATCATTCTTTTCGAAGTAAAATAATGGGATCGCTGGAAATTTTCCTAACCCTTTACTCAAAAGAAAATCTTTTCATCTTTTCTTCTTTTATTTAACTTAGAATAAGGGAAATGAGTACCATTACTTTTCACACATGATGCAATTGTCAGGTAATGAACGGGGAGTCAAGCCCTATGAACACCAGTCACATCGATGAGGTAAAAGGAAGAGCTCATAAATTAGTTCGAGCTTAGTGGATTCTGCTGGAAATATGGACGTCTCTAGTTAACTGGTCAGCCTTTGGATTTTTCATTAGTCGGATCTGAACTGATTCTGCAGCAATGGTCACTCATATGAAATAGTCACACAATACACCAAAAGAAAAGTCATCATTTCCAACAAATTTGACTCAATAAAATAACTTGGACTGACTTAAAGAGAAAACAAAAGAAAATAGCGTTAGTGGACGATGAACGCCCTTCCCCAGACTTACTTCACACCGTCCCGGGGTGAAAATAAATCAAGAGAAAGGCAAAAAGAGACTTAAAAGATGAAAGTCAAAGAAAATGATTTTTTTTTTCTTTTTTTTTTTTTTTGCAGAAAACGTACATTGGCCCGGATAGATTGATCCACCCTCGGATCAATCGATCTGAAAACTTACGGTGATTTGGTGCCCACGTGGATCGATCGATCTGCAAAACTTTTTTTTTGCACGAACTTTGCACGGATCGATCGAGCCATATGTAGATCGATCGATCTGATGCTGGGAGGTCAATCTAAAAGCTTAGGGCCACTCGGATCAATCGATCTGCCCCGTTTTTGCACGGTTTTTTTTTTTTGAAAAAAAACCTGAAACACTTAGAACTAAAACCAAAATTTAGAAAATAACTGAAAAACAAAGTATGTACACTTGCCCGTGGGTTGCCTCCCACCAAGCGCTTGTTTTGAGTCATTAGCTTGACTTCGGTCTCATGTATCAGTCAGGAAGATGAACATGGGAACTTACTCCAAAACAAGTTTCCCGATCAGTCATCTTAAACTCTAGAACCTTGCTCAACATTTCCTTAACAGCTTCTGCACCCTTCTCTTTAAACTCTAGAGTGAGAATAGCTCTAACCTTGGAGAAAGGCTTCGAAGTTCCTTTGCAATTCACCTTATACTCAATCGTGTCGCCAACACAGCTCAGAGGTACCAAAATCATATGAGAATCTCCCTTGATTCTTTGGCTCTTCTCCTTGGCCTTGTTCTTTTGACGGACTTTCTTATTAACGATGTGAGAGTCTCCATCCAGGATTTCCTTGACCTCACTCTTAGCAACAAGCTCTTTCGTTGTCTCGATTAACAACTTTTCCCCACTGATAATGGTCACATAAGATGCAATTTTGGTTGCTTCATTAGTGGGTATGGCTTTGTAGAAAACCTTTTTGTCAATATTGGAGAATGAGACTCTTCAATTAGGCAAATCCACAACTGCACCCACTGTCGCCATAAACGGTCTCCCAAGAATCAGAGGCATGTCAGAATCCTTAATCATCTCCACCACTTGGAAATCAGTAGGAACAAGACAGTTTCCTACTTGAACATGTAAGTCATGAATGGTGCCATGTGGAATCGTAGTGGAAGAATCTGCAAACTTGAGAGATATCTGAGCAGGTCTCATCTAAGCAATCCCGAGCTTCTCTGCAATAGCCTTTGATGTGAGATTAATAGAAAATCCAGAATCACAGAGAGATTCTTCAAATTCAACTCATGAAATAGAGCATTGAACCACAAACTTCCCAGGGCTTCCACCTTAGGCAATATCTTCATAGGAGGTGGTATATTCCTTGCTTCAACAAAGAGGGCCTTGACAACTGTAAGGTTTTCTCTGGTATCTCTAGCAAATTTTCGATATGCAGGATCACCTCTAAGTGCTTCTTCAAACGAGACATCAGGAGAAAACTCTTTCACCATCTTATTGAATTCAGCTAGCTTATCTTTGTCAATACGATTCTTCAGTCCTTGAGAGTATGGGATTCTAGGGATGTATGATGATGATTCTGCAGCTTTCTCTACTCTTTCCCATGTGAGCGGTGCTCGTATAATCTCCATCTTACCCCGAACTGATATTGCATTGCAGTGCTCTCTGTGATTTGTCTCAACTTTTCCAGGAAGAGTCCCTGGTGGTCACTTGGCTGATGTAGAGATCTGAGCTACCTGAGTATCCAGCTTCTTCACATGAGCAGAGAGTGACTCAAACTTGCCATTGAGATCATTGTACATGATATCCACCTTGACGTTGATCTCGTTACCAGACTTATGTTGGTTGAGCAAAAGCTGCTGCATATGAACCTTGAGGTCATCACCAGAGTTGTTCGCGGAACTCATAGAAGCTTGGAATGGGGTTGATGTTGTTGGCTGGAAATTGTTGAATGGCTGCTTCTGCTGAAATCCACCCTGAAATCTGTTCTGGCCCTGATTTTGCACGAACCGGTTCCCCTGAAAACCCTGAGAAAAGTTGTTCTGAAAACCCTGTTTTTCACGCCCGTCTATCCTGTAAATCCCTGGGAACCACTGAAGCCCGCGTTTTGCACGGTCGATTTTCCCTAAAACTGTTGACCCTGAATGTTCACTTGTTGTGGGTAGACTTGATCTTGTGGATTCTCGATATTCGTGCTTCGATAGGACAGATTTGGGTGGTTTCTGTCATTCTGGTTGAAACCCCTGTTTTGCACAAAACCTTGTCCGTTCACGTAGTTTACTTCTTGCAACTCATCAGCCCCTTCTTCAACGAATTCCTGGTAGAAAATAGGGTCCGTTCCATTCTCGCAAAACTGAACGCTTCTCAGACCTTGACTTGCCTTCAATAGCTGATTTATCTTCTCATTCAGCTCGTCGATTTTCTGAGACTCTACGTTGTTGACATGCTTAGACCTATCATACTCAGCACAGCGGTTGTTGGAACTTGCAGCCAAGTTCTCAATTAGTTGGTAGGCTCCATCCTTATTCTGAGTCATGAAATCCCCATTGCTAGCAGCGTTGAGAGCGTTTTTGTAATCCCACTCGACACCGTCGTAGAAGATGCTAAGAATCTGCCCATCCGAGTATCCATGATGTGGGCACTCTCTACGATATTCCTTGAATCTCTCTCAAGCCTCACAGAAGGACTCTCCCGAATGTTGTTGGAAGGTTGTGATCTTGTTGCTCGGTGAAGCCGTCTTAGATTTAGTGTAGAAGTGATCCAAGAAAGCGGTTCTGCATTCATCCCAAGTGGTCAACGATCCAGGAGGTAGAGACTTGAGCCATCTCGATGCCTTGTCTGCCAGAGAGAAAGGGAAAAGCTTACACTTGATGTAATTAGCTGGTACCCCATTCGGCTTAGTAGTGCTGCAGATCTCTTCGTAGTTCTCTATGTGATCCATAGGATTTTCAGCTGGTAGACCATGAAACACATGCTGCTTCACCAACTCGATCATCTGAGGCTTGATCTCGTAATCCTTCCTTGCAAGGGATGGTGGACCGATAGCAGCTCTTTTCTGGTAGAAAGTATAGGGAGTGTCCGCATCCCCAATTGCAGGCGGTCCCTGCTGTTGTTGTTGCTGCAACTGTTGCACCTGCTCTTGTAGCCTCTGAAGTTCAGCTGCAGTAGCAAGTGCTTGGTTGTCGATTTGATCACCCATTGTGACTTGATTCGACTTTGTCTTCCTGTTTGTTCTTTCTAGCCTTGCAAGTTCCTGGTTGTTGAAGTTGAAAAGGTTGTCAGATCCTTTGCTTCTTCTCTGCATACACCTGAAACACACAAGAAAATAAGATATAACTAATTAGTAAATCTTAGACTAAATTCCAAACAAAAATTCGAAGGTAACGCAACGGCGCCAAAAACTTGATGCACAGAGTTTTAACCCTAAAATATCACTGCAAGTGCACAGCAAACGAAGTAGTATTTAGGGATCGAATCCACGAGAACCAAGTATCACACTAAGAATCTATATGAATGAAACTAAGCTAAGATGGCAATATGGTTGTTTGTTGTGATGCGAAACAAAATAGCAATATAAAAACGGTGTGAAAATCAATTAAAACAAACGTTAGGTCAAGGACAATTCGCAGGAATTTAGAGATCATGAACCAGACAATTATTCAGGGAACAATGAGCGCAGTCTTAAACTCAAACATGAATGTTTAACCAATCCACTGTCGTGGTATCAATTACTTTATCTAGCAACCTAAGAATCTAAACTGTCGTTTGATCTTAAATTTCTAAACAAGCATTAACAAGCAGGTTTGATATGTTCACAAATTGCCTTAACATCAGCTTTCGTTGGCTAAGGACAATTTGCTCACCTATGTTCTATCAAGCAATCTATAACATTTTTGATGAATAGATTAAATCTTAAATCAGAAACTAAGTGATCAATTTAATCTAAACAATGAGAACAACGATATGTGAAGACAAGATGATAAATCTCTATCTATGTCTGATTCAATGGTTCATAAATTCCCTTGAAACCCTAAACCAAACTATGAAATTACTCAGATATGGATGCAGAGAAACAAGAAGGAGATGAAGAAAAACTCATAATCAAATAAATAGAAATCCAAAGGGGTTCAGAAATCTTCTCAAGAGATGTAGAGTCAGAGCTTCGTCTCTCCAGAGCTTACAAATTGATAAAACCAAAAGTTTGAATATAATAGAAAATAGTATAATAATCTCTAAAATAAAGTGTATTCTAAACAATGGCTCAAAATTCTAATATGTATAATAAACACCTTCTAGCTGAAAATGCAAAACCCAGTAAAATAAAGAAATATGAAATTTCCTTTTTCTAAGTGGAATTGGTCGAATTGGGCTTGGATCGATCGATCTGAGCATGGAATGGTCGATCTGAGATGTTACGGCTTGATGGATCGATCGATCCAAGTGTGGATTGATCGATCTGACCTCTTTTCTGGTCATTTGCTCCATTTCTTGCTCTTTATGGCTTAGATTCCATCCAAACGTGTTTCAACCTGAAAAGACTCCAAAAACACAGAAAAGGCTCGAGAAAACAACAAATATCATGGTTGAAAGCCGGTAAAAACCATGATATATCATTTACTTTGACTTCGATAATCAGAGTTTAGAAAAGTCAACCATTAAGTTGACGTTAATGTTGACTTTTTAAAGTCATAATTATCGAAGTCAATGTAAATTTGAGGAATAAAAGTGAAATCTGGATAATTAGAAAATAAAATTGCGACATTAGGAATTAAATGATTTTTTCCTGTTTTTGGGATAGTAGTATTTTTCGCACGTTACAAAGTTAGCAATGAATTATCTTTTTCCCCTATATGACTTATAAGTTATAAGTACCAAACTTTTTTATGTTTTAAAATCTTTGTCACTCGGATATTTTCTTTGGGATTTAATAAAGAGTGTTAGATAAAGCCCGTGGGACCACTTGCTCTCTCGAGATTGGCTCTTCGAGTCGGGAAAAGTTAAGGCCGTGAAGCAAACCCTAATTATATATCTTTTTTTGTTCGAGCACTTTTTAAAAAAACATTTCTTGTTCGACATTTCCAATACTAACTTTTTTTTTTTTTTTTTTTTTATAAAGTTTCCAATACTAACTTATAACCCCACACGGACGTAAAATAAAAAAAATCCTTATAACCCACAAGACGTGGTGCGAATCAATTTAATAATCTACGTTAAATTATTTCATAAGTAGTAATAGTCGTAATTTTGATTCTTAAAATCATGAAAAGCTATATTTACTTTATTTTTTGTTAAAGAAAAATAAAGTAAAAAAGTAAATTTTACCATTAACCAAAAAAAAAAAAAATTTATTTATATTTTAAACAAATACTTCTCCCATTTCTAAAAAATAAAAATTTCAGAGTTTTCACACATATCACAAAAAAAATTAATGTTCAATCATAAATGTATAAAAAAATTATACTAAACAATTTCATATGATTCTAAACCAATAACAATCCAAAAATTCAATTATTTTCTATAAATATTTTTTGAATTTAAAATTTCTTACCATTAATTAATAAACAATTATAGAAAACTTAACAAATCTATCTTTAAAAAACAAATAAAAAATGCTAAATTTTTTATCTTTTAGAAATAGAGGAAGTATATGTTAAAAGATTATAGGTTTCGAATGGGACGGTACGTCCCGTACCGTCCTACACTCAACAATAATAAAAATCTATATTTATATATATATATATATATATTAATTTTTTTTTTTTGTTACTATTTGAATTGTTCCGTACATATCCCATCTCACACTGTATTGTCACCATTTAAAATCATTGTTTATTGTTATTTCATATATAAGTATAAGTACTGGCAGACCTAGAAATATTTTTTATCGGTGTTATTATATAATATGTTTAGAAATAATATATGATTAAGCGAATTATAAATATAAAATCTAAATTTAATGGGGTCAATATTACAAAATTTACCAATTATGAATGTAAAACATATATATAATGGAGTCAAATAACCAAAATTATTATTTCTATCAATATTTAGATGCAATTAGAAAAAAATAAAAATTTAAGTGATGGCATGTAACACTCTATTCTATTATTCTACATAAGTTCACCACTGAGTATGAATTATTCCACTACTGCGATCGAAGTGAATCTAAGTACAAACTTACAATATATAAAAAAAAAAATGTATTGGAATTATAATACATATGAAACACACAATTATATATATATATATATATATATATATATATATATAATTCGGTCTCTTTTATATATTAATGACAAGAGAAATTAAAGTTTAACTTTTATTTTGTAAAAATTTACATCTCATTAGATTTTTAGTTTAATATTTTGTTTTTACAGATTTATTCATATTTACATTTAAAAAATATATATATATCTTTCATAAATCAAGATAAAATTTGAGGAATTCCTTAAAATACCACTAAAATATATATTTTTTTTCAAATATACCATCACTGAGGTTTTTTTCCAAAAATACTACTAAATTTTTTATTTTTCAAAAATACCACAAGCACTAGAAATAATTTTTAAGGGTTTATAATTTAAATGTTTGGGTTTGGGTTTAGTATTTTGGGTCTAAGGTTTAGTTTAGGGAAATTCTCAAAAATTACATCAAAATACCACAAAAATAAGTTTTTGTTCCAAATATACTATCACTTAGTCTTTTTCCAAAAATACCACTAAACTTTTTCTCTTTTCCAAAAATACCACAAAATTAAAACTAAACTTTAAACCCTAAAAACAAAACTCTAAAAACTAAACTCTAAACTCTAAAAACTAAACCTTAAACCTAAAATACTAAACCCAAATCCAAAAATTTAAATTATAAACCCTTAAAAATTATTTATAGTGTTTGTGGTATTTTTGGAAAAACAAACTTTTAGTAGTATTTTTGGTAAAAAAACCTAATGATGGTATGTTTGGAATAAAACCATATTTTAGTGGTATTTTAAAGAATTCTTCTTTTCTTTATCCAAATGAAATAGGGACAAAAAACATTATCGAGTAATTAAGTCAGCGCTCATAGGCCAAAACAAGGGCAATTTTCAGAAATACCACAAAAATAAGTTTTTGTTCCAAATATGCCATCACTAGTTTTTTTTCTAAAAATATCACTAAAAATTTTCTTTTTCCAAAAATACCACAAAATTAATACTAAACTTTAAACTCTCAAAACTAAAACCTAAATCCTAAAAACTAAACCCTAACCCCTAAAAACTAAACCTTAAATCCAAAATACTAGACCCAAACTCAAAAATTTCAATTATAAACCTTTAAAAATCATTTTTAGTGTGTGGTATTTTTGGAAAAACAAAATTTTTAGTGATATTTTTAGAAAAAAAAATTAATAATGGTATGTTTGGAACAAAAACATATTTTGTGGTATTTTAAAAAAATTCTCCCAAAACAATACTATAAGAATCATGTTATTTTTTTACTTTTTCTTTTACCAATCAACATTTAATAATTAACACACTTGTGATTAAAAAAAAGAGATATTAACTATAACAACTTTAGAAAATCTCATGTAGACTAAAAAGATGCAAATTTTTCAAAATTACTATAACAATCTAGGGTACCTTTTTTACCCTTATTTCCTTTGTTGACAAAAAATGTATTTACGAATGTCATTACTTTTTTTTGACACGTATGCAAAAAGTGCATGCCAAAACAAATAAGTCTATCGATCTAGTGACGGTAGATTTATTTAAGGATTGATAGATTTATTTAAGGATTTGTAGACTTATTTCCAGTTGGTAGGTTTACTAGAGGAACGGTAGATTTATATTTTCGATGTGGTAGAGATATTTCAGAGTGGTAGATTTAAGGCCAACGGTGGTATATTTGTTTTTGGGTGATAGATTTACTTGTCGAATGGTAGACTTATCTCGCACATTTATTATCGATTGGTATATTTATTTTGTCTAACGGTAGATTAATTGAGATGTGGTAGATTTATTGTTAATGGTGGTAGAGTTATCACCCGTGAATTGGATATGTAATGATTGTAGATTTAATGTGTTTGATGGTAGATTAAAGTTGTGTGGTAGATTTATTGTCATTGACGATAGACTTACGCACGGTGTGCATATGATAGTAGATATATTTTTAATGATGACAAATTTATAATACAGTAGTAGACTTATCACTAGTGGCAAATGTCGATCGCAAAAGCCGATCGCAAACGCATGTCATAAACGATGGTTGCAAACGATGATTGCAAATGCTGATTGCAAACGCTATTCGTAAACGCCGATCGCAAATGCATTTTTATTATGAAAATAAAAATAGATTTTGAGTATTTATTAAAATTTTATTTTTATTTTTATTATTATTATTATTATTATTATTATATATTTTTTTATTGTTAATATCAGTCTTGTAATTAAATTTTTTTATCAAAATTATAAAGATTTTTTTCAATTTTTGAATATTACTATAGTAAAGACAGCTGAAAAACAATCGTTATAGTAAAGATACAATTTTCTAAAGTTGTTATAGATTTCTTAAAAAAACAAATAATCAGCCGCACTGCCGCAGAAACTTAAGGGGTATAATCGTCGATAAGGATAGCAAACCGAGAAATCGACAAAAGGAATGGCATTTATGTAAATACTGTGAAGTTTGAGGGATAAATATACAATACAATCTAATCCAATGGGAGTAGCGAAATCAGAGAAAGACGTTTATTTTAGTTTTATCCAATCAATCAATTTTAATGTGTTTTTGTTAATTCGCTGAGATTATTTAATTTAAATTTTTTTAAAAATTTAAGAGAGAGAGTGAAAAAAGTTTGTTGGAAGAGTCTTTTCTCTCTCTTCTTCTTATCTCCCTCCAAAGACGGCGACTGAAAATTTATCTCTCTTTTTTTTTTTTTCCTTCTCATTAACGCTTTTATCAGAAGATCTAGCCGGAAAACTTCTCTGAGATCAGATCTCCGACGACTCAGATATTACGATTTCCTTTACTGAAAACTCGATCTTACTTTATTTGTCTGCTTTTCACTCTCTTCTCTCTCTCTCTCTCTGCGCGACGGTTTTTGGCGTTTTTTTGGTCTTCTGTGGCGACGGTGTAGAGATTTAGAACCGTGGCGTAGCGACGGAGGAAGAAGAAGAAGAAGATGGATGTTATTAACGGGATGGAGACGAATCCGGAGAGAGAGTTTATCAGGAGGCATCATAAGCATGAGCTTGTTGAGAATCAGTGCAGCTCTACGCTTGTTAAGCACATCAAAGCTCCTGTTCATATCGTAAGCTTGTTCCTCCTCTCTTCTAAACACGCTCTGTTTTTGTTCTCTCTGTTTAGATCGAAATGGTTTTATATGTTTAGTCAATCGGTTCTTTAGATTGTCAATCCAATCCAGAAAATGCGAAATCTGTTGTCAATTTTTACTGATTTTTTTATCTTACCAAGTCGAGGAAGACGATTGGTGAAGAGGAATCGATTGATTTTCTGATGGTTGTGGAGTTTGTTATAGAAGCTTCCATTGACTAATCCTCTTACTCCATGATTCGTTTTTCTGGGTCTATTCTGTAGTTGATTCGTTGATCCTAAAACTGATAATGAAGGCTTTTCTCAATCCAATCTAACCGATAGATAAGTTTGATTTTCTGGTAAAGGTGTGGTCTCTCGTGAGAAGATTCGATCAACCACAGAAATACAAGCCATTTATCAGTAGGTGTGTGGTGAAAGGAAACATGGAGATTGGGACAGTAAGAGAAGTTGATGTGAAATCAGGATTACCAGCAACTAGAAGCACAGAGAGATTGGAGTTGCTTGATGACAATGAGCATATTCTCAGCATCAGGATCGTTGGTGGTGATCACAGACTCAAGGTAACAAAAACACATTATTGAATCGAGCAAGGGTCGTTTTTTTGTGTGTGTTTCATTGAGGTATCAAAAACCCTTTTACTAAGTAATGTCTAAATATCTCCATCTCTCTCTCTCTCTTTTTATTAGAACTATTCCTCAATCATCTCTCTTCACCCTGAGACCATAGAAGGAAGGATAGGGACACTTGTGATTGAGTCTTTTGTGGTGGATGTACCAGAAGGGAACACAAAGGATGAGACTTGTTACTTTGTGGAGGCTCTAATCAAATGCAATCTTAAATCTTTAGCTGATATCTCTGAACGTCTTGCGGTTCAAGACACAACCGAATCCATCCACAGAGTCTGAGAGAGAGACAGAGAGATTGAAGAAAAAGAAAGTAACTATCGAATTGTTGCCGTGGATGAAAGCCTTGCAAAGGGAAAGAGAGTCTCTTTGGGGATGGACAGGCAAATAAGTTTACCGTTAACATTATAAGTTTCTCATATGCTTTTTTTTTGTCTATTTGATGAATGAATGTTTTGGTTTCTCTATAGAACCAAATATGATTTTGGAGTTTTGGCTTTTGCCACTTGCAGGAATCTTTTTACCATTTGCAGAGACATGTTAAAAAAAGGTGTGATCATGGGGTACCACTCTTTCTTCCTTTTTAACACTTTTAGTTGCACCCATAAAGGCCACACCGTTTTGTTTCTTCTTTTCAAAATTATTTATTTCTATTTTTGTTTTATAACTTTGTTTAACCAATAACATTTGTGGGATGTGAAAATCTCCGCACGGGCCATTAAGGAAAGGTGGTCTTTATTGTTGTTTATAGATTTTGTCTTGACTTGTGATTTTGAGGAAACACACATTAGCTCCATTAGCTGTATAGGGTACTTCTTTGTTTAGTAGTTTTTTTTTATTATAAAACCCAAATGGGCTTAAGAGGATACAATTAACAAGGTCCAAATTGAATACTACTTGCAAACATATTTCTAATTGAAATACACCGTGTTCAAAAGATCTAATAAACAATGCCCTACTTGGCATCAAAAAAAGATTCTGGAAACGTCTTCATTCATCGAACCAGAAAGCATCACCGCCATGCCGTTACCGGAACTCCACTGCCGAAACTGCATCACAAGCAAAGCTTTACATCTCCGTCTTCATCTTGATGCGTCCAATTGAATCCCCCGACTATATCCGTTCCTCCATCTCAACCGATGCCACTTGACGGAAGAACCACCGGAAATAAACCCGGAAATCCTAACAGAGGAGAAGACAAAACCTAGACAAACACGCCGAACTAATTTTGCTTCTTAATCTCGTCGAAACTTCCAATCTCACAATACTCAAATCCCATAGAGATACTTCATCCAAATCTCCTAAAGGCCCGATTTTGGAAGATGAAGATTTATTCTCCGAGGAAAAGAGAATTGTGCAGTCGGTGGAGAAGGATCCGACACAAGACACATCGGAATAATCAAAGATCGACAAAGAGGAAGGATAAGAAAACAAACCAAAATCCGAACATAGTCGGAACAAAATCGATCAAAGCCGAAACCTTAGATCCGAATTAGATCGTATTAATGTATAGGATTGGTTTGACATTGGTTTAGATGGTAGAGTAATTTAACTGGTTTAGCTTCCAGTTTACATAATTGTATATAAACATACATTGTATTGATTTTGATTCTCCATTTGAGAAGATAACAGAGAAAACCTTTTACACTTTTCATGGATTCGAGATCTCAGAGCATTTTATTTCTCATCGTTTTTTTTTTTTCCAGATTTCTTCATTTTGCTTTCGATTTCACCGATCAAATGTTGAATCGAGCTCTATTTGACCTTTGGTTGACTATGGAAGCATCAAATCGCGATTGCGAGCTTCGATTTTGGTTCGATCTGTCGTTTGAGTTTCGATCTACATCTATGGCGAAACAAGGAAGGAAGTTGAGGAATACGCGATCTTCTCACTCTGATGATGAAGTTTCCGAACCTAAGGATTGACTTGGATCTTCCGCACCAGTCGAAAGCTGAGGTTGTGACTCCACATCGATAGCGATCGGTTAATCGAGGTACATCTGGTACGATTCCGGTAGGAATCTAATCGTATGGTAACGCACATAGCCTTTCTTCTTACATTCAGTAGATCATCCTGGATTATCCATTGTTACACATATTCTAGATGGAACAAACTACAATAACTGGTCTATAGCTATGAAGGTTAGTTTGGATGTGAAGAACAAGCTTAGCTTTGTAGATGGAACTCTTCCTAGGCCTGATGTGAATGATAGTTTGTTTAAGATCTGGAGCCGCTGTAACAGTATGGTGAAGGCTTGGCTGATGAATGTTGTGAATAAGGAAATATATGATATTATTTTGTAATATGAAGACGCAGCAGAGATGTAGAATGATCTATTCTTGAAGTTTAGAGTTA
Source organism: Pseudoturritis turrita (assembly GCA_900406555.1). Classification (NCBI taxonomy): domain Eukaryota; kingdom Viridiplantae; phylum Streptophyta; class Magnoliopsida; order Brassicales; family Brassicaceae; genus Pseudoturritis; species Pseudoturritis turrita. The sequence continues at coordinate 1,159,298 of OVBL01000568.1, forward strand.
GTAATCTCCCACGTAAGTATCAGTTTGAACAGTCTATTGCTACTCTTAAGCAAGGATCTTTTGATTTGTCCACATATTATACCCAGAAGAAGACTCTTTGGGAACAACTAGCCAACACAAAGTCTAATTCTGCTAAGAGGTGTAATTGTGATCAAGTTAAGGAGCTGTTGGATGAAGCTAACTAGTAGGATAATTCAATTTTTCATGGGTTTGAATGATAATTTTGCTAATATCCATGGTCAGATATTGAACATGAGACCTAGACCATGATTAACATAGATATATAACATGCTTGACCAAGATGAGAGTCAACGCATTGTGGGAGCTGTTGAAAAACCATTCTCTAATCCAGCTGCTTTTCAAATCCAGAAATAGTCTTCTGTGCTTCTTGAACAGAATCATGTCCTTCTGTATCATAGTGGATTTCAGAAGCCAAAGTGTTCTCATTGCTCAAGAATTGGTCATACAGTTGACAAATGTTATAAGGTCCATGGTTACCCTCCTGGACACCCTATGTGAATTAAGAAACAACAACAACTAGGCACTACAAACCTTGCTGCTATTAATTTTGATCCTTCAAATCCAGCAGAGCAGAGAGTGGATAAGCATGTGGAAGCTATGTCTAAAGATCAAATTCGATTTCGTATCTGAGTTTACAACTCCATCCTCCAACTATTATACCTTTACTAGAGCTTTCTTGTGCTCCAACTTCAACCTCAGTACCTGTTGTTTCACAGATTTCAGGTACATTCCTTAATCTCTACAAAACTTCCTATTACGACAAACTTGTGTCTTTTGTATCTACAGAACCAGAATTGTCTCTTAGGGCTTGGATAATAGACTCATGAGCCACTCATCATGTTACAAATAATAGGGATCTTTTTAGTCAATATAGACCATTAGCTAGAACTTATGTTACTCTACCTAATGGTTACATTATCACTATTCTGGGCATAAGATTCATTCAATTAACTGATGTTATCTCTCTTCATGATGTTATTTATATTCCTGAATTCAAATTCAATTTGTTGAGTGTTAGTGTATTGACTAAAACATTGAACTCTGAAGTTAGATTCACTTCTGATGCATGTTCCATTTAGGGAATTACACGGTAATTGATAATTAGTCAATGTAGTCAGGTTAGAAACTTATATGTTTTAAATTTCGAAGTTGCATCTAATACTTTACCTTTACCAGGTACTTCTCTTTACTGTTCTAGTTTCCCTGTTGATTCTCATGTTTGGCATAAGAGATTAGGTCATCCTGTTCATGCTAAGATTGAATCTATGTCTGATGTATTGAAGTTTCCAAAGCTAAAAACTAATAAAATTGCAATTTACGTTTGTCACATTTGTCATTTATCCAAGCAGAAATATCTTCCATTTAAATCTCATCACAATATGTGTTCTGCACCATTTGAGTTAGTCCATATTGACACATGGGATACCTTCTCTACTGAAACTATTGATGGTTACAAATATTTTTTTGACAATTGTTGATGACTTTAGTAGAGCTACTTGGATTTATTTGCTTAAGACTAAATCTGATATTTTGCATGTTTTCCCTCGTTTTCTTCAAATGATAGAAACACAATACAAAACTAAGGTTAGATCTGTTAGATCTGATAATGCACATGAATTGAAGTTTGCTGATTTTTTTTTGTCTAAAGGAATCATTGCATATCATTCATGTTCTAAAACACCTGAACAAAATTCAGTGGTAGAGAGGAAGCATCAGCATATATTGAATGTTGGTAGAGCCCTTCTATTCTAATCTCAAGTTCCTTTAGAATTTTGGGGTGATTGTGTTTTAACCACAGTCTTCCTTATTAATAGATTACCATCCTTAGTTCTAGATAACAAGTCTCCTTATGAGAAATTAACCAACAAAGCTCCAGATTATCAGTTCTTGAAACATTTGGATGTTTGTGTTATAGTTCTACATCTCCTAAGCATAGACATAAGTTTGAACCTAAAGCTAAGGCGTGTGTTTTCTTAGGTTATCATGCTGGTTACAAAGGATACAAGCTGTTAGATATAGAGACAAACCCTGTTTCTATTTCCAGGCATGTAATTTTCCATGAGGATATTTTCCCTTTTGCATCATATAATATCAAGGATGATACAAATGATTTCTTTCCTCTATTACAGTCTCTTGCTTCCCTTGATGTGTCATTGCCTCTTGTGCAAATATCTTCTGATACACATCATAATCTAGATATGTTATCTTCTGATTCTTTGGTTCCTTCTCAGCCTAAGTCTCGCAGACAAACAAAACCACCACCTCATTTGCAGGACTTCCATTGTTATAATAGTAATACTACTCTTACTCCTCATATTACTACTCCCTACCCTTTGACAAACTTTATCTCTTACTCAAATTTATATGAGCCTTTTCGTGCTTTCATTAATATACTTACCACTTCATCCCCTATTCCACAAAAGTATTTCGAAGCCAAGGAATTTAAGGTATAATGTGATGCTATAGGATTGGAGTTGGATGCTTTTGAACGGACATAGACTTGGAGTATTTTTGAATTACCAGAGGGTAAAGTTGTTATTGGTTGTAAGTGGGTATATACTCTGAAGTATAATGTGGATGGAAGCATTGAGAGACACAAGGCTAGACTTGTTGCTAAAGGATACATGCAGCAAGAAGGGATTGACTTCCTTGACACATTTTCTCCTGCTGCAAAGATGGTCACAATGAAACTTCTTCTTGCTCTTGCTCCTAAGATGAAGTGATCTTTAACTCAACTTGATGTCTCTAATGCTTTCCTTAATGATGATCTCGATGAAGAGATCTACATGAAGCTTTCACCAGGTTATTCAGATCTTAAGAAGAGGGGGGGGGGGGGGTGGAATTTTTCACCAAATGCAATTTGTAGATTACATAAATCAATCTATGGTCTCAAACAAGCGTCTAGGCAGTGGTTCCTCAAGTTTTCCTCTACTTTGTCCCTTTTGGGATTTCAGAAATGCAATGTTGACCAAACCATGTTTGTCAAAGAGTTTGGTGGAAATTTTAGGGTCATGCTAGTGTATGTGGATGATATTTTGATTGCCAGTACCAATGATGAGGCTGTCAAGGAGTTGAAGATACAACTGGATTCTCATTTCAAGTTAAGGGATCTTGGTTCACCCAAATTCTTCCTTGGTCTTGAAGTTGCTAGATCCAGTGAAGGAATTTCTCTTAGTCAGAGGAAATATGTGCTGGATCTTCTGGTACGTCTAGTGGTTTTTCAGGTTGTAAACCATCAGCAATCCCTATGGAGCCTAATCAGAAGTTTCCTAAAGATGAAGGATTGGTTTTGACAGATGCTAAACAATATAAGAGGCTGATAGGAAAGCTCCAATACTTGACAATCACAAGACCATACATCTCTTATGATGTTTTCAAGTTGGCTCAGTATTCCTCTGATCCTCGAAATCCACATTTGAAGGCTGTTCATAAGGTCCTTAGATACTTAAAAGGTATTATAGGCCAATGAATTTTTGTTGTAGCAGATGCTAAGTTTGATCTTCGAGATTTTTCAGATTTAGATTGGGGAGCTTGCCCTGATACTCGAAGATCTGTCACTGGTTTTGCAATGTTCATTGGAGACTTACTTATCTCCTGGAAATCGAAGAAACAACCTACTGTTTCCCTTAGCTCTACTGAGGCTGAGTATAGGGCTGTGTCTCTGGCTTCTAAAGAACTGGTCTGACTTTCTCGTTTGTTGTCAGATCTTCAGGTTCCTTTCTCACCACCTGCTTATTTTTACTATGATAATACGACAGCCTTACACATTGTCAGCAATCGGGTCTTCCATGAACGTACAAAGCACGTTGAGTTGGACTGTCACAAGGTGAGAGAGTTGATTGAATGTGGTCTTATCAAGATAATGTATATTCATAGTGATCAACAGCCTGCAGATGTGCTCACCAAAGCTCTCTACCCTGCTGAAAAACATATATAAACATATATACAAGGCCACGAAGATCAAGCTTAGGTTTTTACTCCTGAGAAGAGAGAAGGTGGAGGAATGATGAAACTAACTATTCGAATCGGTCACATGGACAATGCTTCCACTTTTAATATTAGGGTAAAAAACTATAATAACCCAAAAATCTCCATTTATTACTTAACTAACCCTAAAGTTTGAAAAATTACTATAATATTTTTCATATCCAAAGTACCATTATAACACTTGTTAGAGAAAAACCTAATTACAAAAGTGCCATTACTTTTTAGTCTATCGAGACACTTATTTACAGAACTGCCACCGCATTTTTGTTGGAATATAGCAATTAATTTCTTTGTTGTAGAGTTATTTCGTGTGGTAGATTTATATCCGCGATTTAATGACTAGGTGTTATTGTAGATTTATTTTGTACGTTGCAGATTTATTGACAAAGTAAGCATCGTGTATAGTAGACTTAAAAGTGTTTCTAGATTTTTCAGGAAATCGTACTACGGTGTAGATTTGTTTTGTAGATTTTTGTTGGGTGGTTGCAGACTTATTATGTACGTTGTAAATATTTTGACACGGTATGAATCATGCCTAATAGACTTATATTTATTTGCAAGTTTATTAGGTGGGATGTAGATTTATCAAGAATGACGGTAGATTTGTGTAAGGTATTTAGTTTGTTGGAGGTGTAGTAGATTTATTTTGTATGTTGCAGATATTTTGACAAAGCAAGGATCGTGTGTAGTAGACTTAAAAGTGGTTGGGTTTTTGAGGAAATCGTCCTACGGCGTAGATTTGTTTTGTAGATTTTTATTAGAAGTTGCAGATTTATTTTGTACGTTGCAGATATTTTACCACGGTACGAATCGTGCCTAGTAGACTTACATAGGTTTGCAGGTTTATTAGGTGGGATGTAGACTTATCAGGAATGACAGTAGATTTATGTAAGGTATTTAGTTGGTTGGAGGTGTAGTAGATTTATGTTGTAGATTTATTTTGTATGTTGCAGATATTTTCACAAAGTAAGTATCGTGTGTAGTAGACTTAAAAGTGGTTGCAGGTTTTTGAGGAAATCGTTCTATGGTGCAGATTTGTTTTGTAGATTTTTGTTAGAATCTGCAGATTTATTATGTACGTTGCATATATTTTTGACACGGTACGAATCGTGCCTAGTAGACTTACATATGTTTGCAGGTTTATTAGGTGGGATGTAGATTTATCAGGAAATATGGTAGATTTTTGTAAGGTATTTAGTTGGTTGGAAGTGTAATAGATTTATGTTGTAGATTTATTAAGTACATTGTAGATATTTTGACAAAGGAATGATCGTGTGTAGTAGACTTAAAAGTGTTTGTAGGTTTTTGAGGAAGTCGTCTTACTGTGCAGATTTGTTTTGTAGATTTTTGTTAGAAGCTACATATTTATTATGTAAGTTGCAGATATTTTGACACGGTATAAATCGTGTCTAGTAGACTTACAGATCTTTGCAGGTTTATTAGGTGGGATGTAGATTTATTAGAAATAACGGTAGATTTGTGTACGATATTTAGTTGGTTGGAGGTGTTGTAGATATATTTTGTAGATTTGTTATATATGTTGCAGATATTTTGACAAAGAAAGAATCGTCTATAGTAGACTTAAAGATATTTGCAGGTTTTTAAGAAAGTCGTCATACTGTGCAGATTTGTTTTGTAGATTTTTGTTTAGAAGCTGCAGATTTATTATGTACGTTGCATATATTTTGACAAGGTATGAATCGTGTCTAGTAGACTTACAGATGTTCGCAGGTTTTTGAGAAAACCGCCATATTGTGCAAATTTTGTTTTATAGATTTTTGTTTACAAGTTGCAGATTTATTATGTACGTTGCAGATATTTTGACAAGATACGAATCATGTCTAGTAGACTTAAAATGTTTGCAGATTTTTTAGAAAGTCGTTATACTGTGCATATTTGTTTTGTAGATTTTTGTTTACAAGTTGCAGATTTATTATGTACGTTGCAGATATTTTGACAAGGTACGAATCGTGTATAGTAGACTTATATATGTATGTAGGTTTTTGAGGCTGTCGTCACACTGTGCAAATTTGTCTCGTAGATTTTTTTTTACAATCTGCAGATTTATTATTTACGTTGCAGGTTTTAAGGCTATATTGAGACTGTGCAGATTTGTCTGATAGATTTTTCTTTTTGACGCTGCAGATTTTTGTTTTGGTTACGCAGATTTAGTGAAATTATAATTTTGTTTTGTTGAGTTATTTTCTATGAGAGTAGTTTAGTTGACTTAATTGTTTCAATGTAGAGTTGTTAAGTGGTATGTTAGATCTATTTGGTATATTTATTATGTACGTTGCAAGTTTTAAGGCTGTCGAAAAACTGTGCAGATTTGGCTGGTTGATTTTTGTTTTGACGCTGCAGATTTATTGGTTTCATCGAGTGTGGTTATGCAGATTTAGCAAACTAAAGATTTGCAATGTAGAGTTGTTAGATATTACGATAGATTTATGTTCTGTGTAGAGTTGTTAGGTGGTATGGTAGATGTATTTCGTAGGTTTATTACGTATGTTGCAGGTTCTTGAGACTATAGTCAGACTGTGCAGATTTCTTGAGTAGATTTATCTGAAATCGTTGTAGATTTATTGGTTCCATGAGTGTGGTTACGGTAGATTTAGTAAAGGAACATTGGTTGTGTAGAGTTATTTTATATGAAACTAATTTAGTAGACTTAGTAGATTTGATGTATATTCATTAAGTAATATGATAGATTTGTTATCGGTGTTTAGTTTTTAGGCGTTAGGGTAGATTTATTTTGCAAATTTATTTTGTAAGTTGCAAATTTGTTAGTTAGTACGAATCAAGTGTAGTAGACTTATATAAGTTAGTATGAATCGTGTGTTAAAATTAAGTTACTTGCGAATTTTTGAGTTAGTACGAATCGTGTGTAGTAGACTCTTATTTTGTGATTTGCATTTTCGAGTTTTATTTTGTGCTTGGCATTGTTGAAATTAAGATGTTACTTTTAAGATGTTTGGTTACATGATATTTTCTAGTGATTCTTCTTTTAATGGGTTTTGTGTATCCATTTTCTGTTTATTTTTATCTTGATTGCTTCAAATCTGTTTGTGAGTTGGTATGATTTTATTTGTGGTTTTGACTTAGTGATTTGCATGTATGGTTTTGTTTCTGATTTATATTCTTCTGAATCATTTTTCCTTCGATTGTCAGGTGGAAAATCATGTGAAGGATTATATATACTATAAAGAAATGGAACACAACAAGGAAGAAGCTATAAGGACAATGGACATAGTCAAGAAGAAAGTTACAGAGAATTTACAATAAGGCGAAGAAATTTGATGAAAAGGCTCAGAATTTATATCCAAAGCTTGAAGGTTTGAAACAAGTGTCGATGATGATCGATGTTTATACCACGACACGACAAAAAAAAAAATCTATCATACAACTAATAACAAGTTTATAATTATGATTGCAACAAGTCTACAATGATGAAATTATGATTACGATAATGATTGCAACAAGTATAATATGATACTACGAACAAGTCGACAGCCATTGGTTTTTAATAAATCTATCATACAACTAATAACAACTCCACCACCAAATGAAAGCCTACAATATATGACACAAAATATGCAACTTACATAATGAATCAACAAAATAAATCTACACTTCATTAAACGAGTCTTCTTCAACCTTCAAACGCCACACATCTTTTTTCAGCTTTCTTCAATATCACACATAACGAAATGGAGGTTTCTTACACTAATCTAAAAAACCAAGTTTTTTTTGCCAAATATGCCTTAACCACAGTCATGGAAACCAATAAATTTACAGCGTAATTAGATAAATCTACTAATATATCTGCAGCGTCGGAGGATAGCCTCTGAAACTCAAAACTTATATAAGTATACCACACATGATTCGTATTATATCAAAATATTAGTGACATAAAATAAATCTACAATATCGCCTAATAACTAAATACCGATAACAAATCTACCATCTTACCACACAAATCTACATCGAATCAATTAAGTCTACTAAACGACTCTCACAGAAAATAACTCTACAAAACCCAATTTATTTTGTAGATCTGTCGAACTCTTGGAAACCATTAAATCTACAGCGTATTCAGATAAATCTACCAGAAAAATCTGCAGTGTCGGTGGACAACCTCTGAAACTCGAAACTTATATACGTCTACCACACACGATTCGTATAGACAGCCTCTGAAACTCGAACCTTATATACGTCTACCACACACGATTCGTACTAACTAAAATAATCTGCGCCATACTAAATAAATCTGCAAATAAAGTCTACTAAACTAGTCTCACAAAAAATAACTCTACAAAACCAGTTTTCCTTTACTAAATCTATCGAAACCTAAACGACGAGCCTTGTCGGGACGAGTAGGCCTGACGAGACAAACAATCGAAAGTTGTTGTCTATACTCTCGGCACCTCACCCTCTGTAGGAATCTCATGACATCGGACTGCTTCTTCCTCCATAGCTCCTAAACATACTTTGTACACACCTAGCATTCATCAAATTCTATTGAATCACTCAAGTTTAAGTAGTGGAAACAGTTCGAAATTACAGATCTGTAACACAAACATAATTTGAACAACAAAAGAGAAGAGAATGGATCTATGAAAAAGAGAAGCGACGAAGATGATTGACGAAATAACTCCTAAACCTCGAAACGGATTATCGCCGGAACCAGTTCCGACAATATCCACCACAACGAACCCTCGTCGGAAGCAATCTGATGTCTCATTTTTCTCTGATTTCTTCGAATAAGAAAGAAGAAGATGAAATTCCTCAACAAAAGAAGAAGAAAGATGTATCGATTCTTATTCCTGATTTTTACATTTTTTTTTTCCTAAAAATAGTATTAAATGGCATAAATTGTAATTTAAATTAAAAAACTTGGTATATATGTCTTTTTTCATTGTAACACAAAAAGTTTAGTTTAGTAATAAGCCATAACTTTAGGATTATTCTAAGTAATTACCCTTAATATTATTACAAATATATGCTTCTAATGTTTCCTCACATATGTCCAAAAGAAAAACATGTAATTTAGACAAGTTCGCTTTGTAATATTGGTCTTCAAAAAATCACACCAGGGAACAAAGACCACAATTACATTCCTTTCAATGTTCTTTTACATTTTCTTCATAGAATTGAACAAAAGAAAGCCAAAAGGGAAAAAAGGTCCAAAAGGGTGAACTGAAACTAAATGAGCTAATGAAATAAAAAACTACATTAATTTATAACATGAGATCAATAATTTCACCTGTTTTCTTTTGTTTTTGTTTGTTTGTTTTTGTTGTTGTAGAAAAGCTATGGGAGAATTACTCTGTACAAGCTTTGAACCTCCCTTTTTCACCCAAAAAGGTGTGTTTATGATAATGAATGATGTGACTAAGCCAAAACCAAGTCTCCTTCTTCTTGTTGTTGCTCCTGCAACTTCTCTCCTTCTTGGTTTGGAAGGAGAATACGCTTTATGTCCTCTGCGGTTAACGTTTCATACTCTAGAAGTGCGTTTGCTAACGTGTGTAGCTGCTTCTCATGCTGGGAAAACACACACAAAAACAAAACAAAAAAAGTGAGAAATTTTTTTATTAAACGGTTTTGATCAAGTAAAAAAATGCAATTATCGGGAACTTGGCACAAACAAACCCGTTTCAAGAGAGATTTCACTCGCTCATATGCCTCTCGAAGAAGCTTCACAACCTGACCAAAAGTTTCAACACCACCAGATTAAATGACCAGACTTCAGAGCAATGGGATTTTAACAAGGAACGACAAGAAATGAATAAAGAGAGTTCCCTACCTCTGCATCGATGCGTGATTGCATTTCAGAGCTTGGTCTTTCTTTTATATGAACTGGCCCTATTGCCTCACTCATCCCGCAACTCGATACCTTCAATATTAAACCAAAAGCATTACTACAACTACCACGAGAGGAAATATCCATTACCAAAACTTTACAGTGGAAATTTCTTCTCGCCATTAGCTTGCAAGTTAACTTTTAGAATCTCAGAGACTAAATCCCTGAAACCTCATTCCAAAAAACTAATAGAGCCAACGGCTAACTCTTTTGATAAACCAGGACAAAAAGAAACAATTAATCAAGTGTATCTACTAATGTTCCTGTCATATGGGAGGGGCTATAACAGTAGATTACCATATATTGGGCAAGTTCTGTGGCCTGGGACAGATCGCTACTCGCTCCAGTGGTGATATGGTCTTGGCCAAAGATGAGCTCCTCTGCAACTCTTCCTCCCATACATACATCAAGACGAGCTAATAACTGCTTCTTGCTCACTGATGTTTCATCGTTTGAAGGTAATTGTGTGACCATTCCCAACGCAGATCCACGTGGCATTATAGTTGCCTTGTGAATCGGGTGCGCACCTCCTGTGTTTAAAGCCACGATAGCATGACCACTCTCATGGTAAGCAGTGAGCTAAGAGGCAAAGAAGCCAAGTGAGAGGTCACATCATGTTTGAACTCCACATCCAAACACTACTATACTCGCGTATTAGAATTTAGATATACCTTTTTTGAGTCCTCTGATACGAACATCGTCTTCCTCTCTGTGCCCATAACTATTCGGTCCTTTGCGAATTCCAACTGTTCAGCAGATAGCTTCTCAGCCCCTACAACAGCTGCCTTTATGGCAGCAATATTTACCAGGTTTGCAAGATCTGGAAATTGATTTAGTGAGATTGGGGAAAATGTGGTGAGTCATTGAATCTTCATAGCTCAATGACAAAAGAAGACACTTTGACTGAATTTAAGGATGACTAAACTGTAGTTATAGATTTAAGATACTCACCAGCACCGTTGAATCCAGGAGTTCCACGAGCAATTGCTTTAACATCCACATCCTCTGACATAGGTTTGCCTTGGAGGTAGAGTTCCAAAATCTCTTGGCGTCCACGGACATCCGGACTGGGGACGACAATCTAAGATCAAATCTGTCAGTAAATTCTCTTCCTTTGGCAAAATCCGAAACAATTTTAATATCATCTAAATTCTGTTTGAAAATATACAGATGGAAACAAATTGAACACCAAATGTGCAAATTCAATACAAAATCCTCAAACAGTTAGTTAGATCCAGAACAGGAAGGTTCTCAAGACAAGAAAAAAAGGCATCACTTCTTCATTTTCCAGTAATTCTCATCTTCAGTACTAATACAAATAGAGAGAAGAGTCAATAGAAGCTGAAAACTTACATGCCTATCGAATCTACCCGGTCTTGTCAGGGCTGGATCAAGTATATCAGGCAAGTTTGTTGCAGCCATAACTATTATTCCCTGCATAGCAACATAAAAAGAAGCAAAGTACTATTATATTTCTGTAAATTAGGGAAAGTAATCACAAGGTACGCTATCCCTCATAAAAATTGTACCTCATTCTGCTCAAAACCATCCATTTCAACAAGTAGTTGATGCAATGTCTTCTTTGTATGCCCTTCCCATTGTTTTCTTGTGGACCCAACAGCATCAATTTCATCAATGAAAATGATACAGGGTGCCTGTAACACATGATCGTCAGCAAATATAACTCACTCATGGTAAGAGGCTTTCCAGCCTAACCAACATAACTCTTTTGAAATAGATTATCGGAGTGACAGGTTGAGTCAGACCTTTTTCTTAGCTGCCTGAAACAAGGATCTCACACGCCGAGCTCCTACCCCAACAAACCTGTCAATCAAGCAAAATATGATATTATACCGATACGTCATTATCCATTACTCAAGAAGCCACCTGATAGTAATAAATATTTAATGATAATGTTGCTCAAGACATATGCCAGAGAAAGGCAACTAGAAGAAGGCTCACATCTCTTCAAATTCAGATCCAGCTCTATAGAAGAAGGGTACTCCAGCTTCTCCAGCAATCGCCTTACAAAATTTAAACTGTGTCAGCTAATTGGAATTAATCAAAGTATTGGTAGCTTAAAAAGAGTTTTATGATTAAGTGGGATGTGACTGAATGAAATATTTAACTCTTTGATAACTACCCCATTCAATAAGAGACAACAATTTAACGCTACAAGAGAACTTACTTTAGCCAGCAATGTCTTTCCAGTACCGGGTGCCCCTGTTAGAAGAATTCCCTGGAAGCAAACATTTAAGAAATGTCTCAAGTCAAAATGCTAACTTTAAATAGAATATAACCTTAAATAGACAGGAAAAAACCAAGTGCCAAATAACATGCAATCGAGAAGATATAATAACCAAATAAAAAGAGATTATACCTTTGGCAATTTTCCTCCAAGGCGGGTAAACTTTGATGGATTTTTTAGATATTCTACCACCTCCTCAAGCTCTTGTTTTGCATCATCACAACCCTTTACATCCTTGAATGTTTTGACATTCTGCATCAAGCAAACTTGTCAGGAAAAGATGTTGTTAGGAAAAGGCACAATGATGCCGCCCTTAGAAATTCATTTGCTTCCAAGGCTACATGAACAGAATTATTAAAATGTTCACTGTGTAAATGAGCATTAATATAGAGGAATCAGGATTCAAAAAGACAAAAAATATCTCAGGTAAGAAGGATGCTATCATCCAACTAATTTGCAATATTCTTCTCTAACTACACGTTTGGCTATAGTTATGAATTTCTTCGCAGTATTTCAACTACTTTATACTCCTTATAAACAGTGAAGAACATTATCACTTCAACTTTAGTTAAAAATCATACCTTTTCTGGTGTTATTTCTTTGTTCAACTCTTTTGGAGAATATGAAGAACTTGAACCAACACCAGAAGTTCCAATTCCTCCCAGGCTTCCAATATACTTTTGCAGAGCAGCTGCACCCATTAACCTAAACAAGGAACTTCCATATTAACAGGGACAACAGTAATAGAATGGAGAAGCAATAACAAGTTCAAAATATGCATAAGAAGCAACATATCTCCCTGTGCTATCTAAATTAATACATCATAACCTTAATTTCAACTAAAATGACGCATACCACACTAATCCCACCGCAACTGTGAACAAGATCGTAGAGACAAGCTCTTGCGCAAATCTTGATTTGTTTGAAACTTTAGGATTAACCTAACAAAGCAAAAACACGTGTTAAGAACTTAAGATATATGGAACCATTTTGAACCAATGAAAATCCACACTAAGTATATACCTCACCAGATGGGAAATATAAGAGAAACTTACCATGGTAACATGCAACGGTTGCTTCTCAGATATACCAGGGTTCACAAACGATTCGTCTATATTGCCTGATGCACGATGCTTTAGCTCTTGCAGCTGCACATAAACCAATGATTACTATAAAAAAAAACAATAGAACACTAATTTAGAAACAAAGACAACTAGGAACATTCTAAGTTTTTTGAGTCCCGTGAAGAGATAACCGAACCAGAGATCTAGAAGTAGTCAAGATACAAAGAGACATGTAAGAACATACCAGTGTGGGAAGACTAGATGGCTTCCCTGTTTGTTCGTCAGGAAGATAATCCGCAATAGCATTTGTAATGACAAGAGCTCGAATATATTCAGCAACTCCTCTGCTGTCCACTGCGTGTTCCCTTTGTTCAAACCGCTGAACTACAGCCTCAGGACTGAAGCAAAAGAGAAATCACACCACATAGAATCAATTAAGAGCAATTGGATTCAACTACAGCTAAACTCCTTAATTAGGCAATCAGTCAATCAGAGTTTGATAGAAATTGCATACATATGCTTGTTGAGCTCAGCCAGTAGAGCTCCCTGCAAAGCTGCGTCCTTTGGATTGGCGTCAGCCTCTGCGATGAGTTTCTCGAGCCGCTTCTCCTGGCGTGAAAAGGGCCACCAGCTTAGCCACTCCCATTCCATAACCTTCTCCATAGCTCTCTTTATAGCCGCCCATAGCCCCATCAGCAAAACCACAATCGGAAACTTGCTCTTCTTCCGGTCTTCTTCCTTACCTTCCGTTACTCCATTACTGACCTCAGCGTCTCCTCCTTCCCTTTTCGTATCAGCCGCAAGGCTAGCTTCAACAGTCCCCTCGCCACCTACAAATTTATCGGTCATCCCTAATCCTTTAACCTCGGAAACCGAAAGCAATCTACTATCAGCTGAATCCGTAACCTCCCCGTCGCTATCTCCGGTCCGGGACTCCGAGAAAGCATCCTTGGGAAGCAAATCGGAATCAGAAGCGACATTGTCATGGCGCAATGAGCAAGGAAGGGGACGAAATCTGGAGCTGAGAAGAATCGAGGAAAGACGGTAGAAACTGGAGAGAGATTGAGGATGGGAACGTAGAGAAGAAGAAGAGAAGAGAGGACGATGAGGCGTAAAGGTAGAAGTATAGAGAGGAGGACGAAGGAGAAGAGAAGCTTGAAGAGTGGAAGAAGACATTGGAGTTAGTTAGGGTTTTAGAATCCTTTATCTTCTTCTTCCTCCTTGCACCTTTTTATTCAGAGACGGAGAGAAACAACACTTTACTTGGAGACTTGGGAGCCACAAGATCCTTTTATCTTTCACTCTTGATTTTTAGACTCAATTGAGTAAAAAAACCTTATCCAAATTCCCAATCAAATTTTCTCAAATGTTGGCCAATAATATACCACTTACAGACGATTTAGACACTTTTGATAATGAAAATTATATTTAGTGAGAGAGAGACAGAGTGCTGGATGATAACACCGAATGGGTTTTTTATAACCATCTTTTGGACACAACTAGTAGTCTAGCACCAAGTGTTCCAAGAACAAGTACAAAAACAGAGCTACGAGAGATAAAAGAGAGGGATGATTAAACAACTTCGTCTTCGACTTTTAACTACTCTCTCTCTTTCTAATGCATTGGACCAGCACCACCATAGTGCGGCGGCATATGACCACCCGCACCTTGATGCATTGAGCCTGAAGACGGTGCCATGTAGGGATTGTGTCCTTCCCCTCCTGATTGGACCCACCCACCTTGTGCCTGCTGCTGGCTCCCACCTGCTGCGTGGTATTGCTGTGAATTGCCGGCATATGGATTCTGACCAGGGTGTTGAGCCATTGCAGCCGCCGGGTTAGGCATTGTGTAGTCTCTGCTTCTGTCGTTATTCACCTGCAAATCAAATAAACCATAAGTCTTTTACTTTCTTGTTGAAATTATATTTAAACTTTAAACCAGAGAATACTAACTAACTACTACCTTTATGCTGAGGTCGGTGTGTCGTGAATAAGTGATGTGGAGCTTACAATATCCACCATCATAGATACAGTGTCCTTCCAATGCTTCCTTTGCCACCACAGCCGTTTGAACATCTGAAACACGCCCACACACAAAAAAACCGCATTTTAAGAGTTCCTTCTTATTATGACATTATATTATACAATTATAAGAGGTTACCTGGGTATTGAATCAATGCCTGTAACCCACCATTCTTGTCAAACATTGCAATCTTTTGAACAGCTCCAAATGCCGCAAAAACCTATTTGTACCAAAAGAGGACGAGAGAATTAATATTTTCAGAAACACAGATTCAATGAGGATTCTCAACATGGAGCGAGTATTACCATGTGTAGAACATCCAAGGTTACTGCATACTGCATGTTCTCAATTGATGCAAGAAGAACATTACTTTCAGGCTCCATCTTCTTCCCGTCTACACCCACAGTCACCTAGTAAGAACGACACATTAATCTCTCACATTAGTTGTAGCACAATAAATGATATTTGCACTTTCCTACATCTTTTTCTATAATGTGCACATCACCAGTAAGAGATTCAACTAAATTGCAAACCGATTCACAATCATACATGCATTTTCCTGGTAAGAGACCATTTTCAGTGTGCTTACCTGACCAGTACTATCAATGGCTGATGGAGCAACGGGAAGGTATGGATTAGTATAGTCCCTGCAAAAATAACGATACGATTAAGTAATTATGACAAAAAGCATTCAACCACCAAGAAAACTAATACATGTTTTAACACACACAATGTGAATAGACATACCTGCTCCGATGACTCTGAAATTTGACAGTCAAATCTGTATGAGCTGAATATGTGATTTTTAGAGAGCATTGTCCCACTTGCTCAGCGAGTAGATACCTAATGTCCAGAAGAAGACGTCAAATATAACAGATGTATTAAATCTTAGTACCGAATCGTGTATGTTAATAATAATTAAACACACGATATTGCCCAAGTTTCCCACATGAAACGACTATCCTCTTTCTAAGAATCTCCCAATGCATACAATATTTCCAGTTTCCTGAATGAAAAGACTAGTTGGTAAACTAGTTTTCCAACATCTATCATCACCATACATAACTTGAGAAAGCTTGACATCAGATAACTGAAAATCCTACAGACACTTGGAAGGTTGACAAATGTCAGACCCTACACGCAATATCTAGAACTACACAGCCCTTCACAGTTAGACTAAATACCGTGTCAAAAATTTAATACAACTGTCACCTAGGGATGCTTCTTCCATCGAGGGCATTTTTTGCAGAGGTTGCAGTTTCCGCGTCAGCAAATTGAACCAGTGCCTAAGATCAATTCAAACAACAAACAATATGAGTACAATAACTAGAAAACAGTAAAATACACAGCAATTGTTAACTTGGTAATCAAACCTGGTATCCGGCTGTCTTCTCGAAAGTAGTAATCTTGTGGACAAACCCAAAGGCTGAGAATACCTGCATAACCAGCAATTAAAACAACGACAAAAACCAGAAGGGTCGACTTTAAAGACTCCAGTGCAGCATTTGTAATTATTTTGTACTTCAGCAACATTCAGAGACAAATTTAGTTTGGGCTAACTATTTACATATATAATTTGCACAGCATCACAAAAGTTAGGATATCAAATTAAACCAACATAATATTACGTGACAAGTTTGAGGCCGGTATACACTCTTTGGAAGGCAAAAGATATGTCTTCCAACATATCAAACAATCATATAAGAAACAAGATACTTCTCAATAGGTTAGCAGATAGATGAACCTCTAAATAGAATTCACCACAGCCACATAAACTTTGATACAGTGCTATATCAAAAAGGATGTGCAGATAGAGCTGCACCCAATCAAATCTAGTAAAAATAATAACTATGCCTATCCTAGAGTATTTGATAAAAGGGAAGTGTGAGGGAGAGAGTAGGGAAGAGAGAGGCAGTGTCAGGGAAAGGAGAAAGGAAACAAACACACATGTGCTCTTTCTCCTAATGCATTAGGCTGCCACTGAAGATATTGCCTTGACATGGCCCTGCTGATCCATTTACATTCATGTCAAAAGAAAGTTTCCAAAAGCACTGACATCCTACAACCTAATTATCAGAATGTCTTCGAAACATCTTTCAGCAATACGTTTTTAGTTCTTCTAAGTAAACCAAAAAGGTGTGTGATCCACTTACCAGATGCAAGACATCAATGCTGACCATTCGAGCATCCTCGCCTTCGATTGTCACCAGAAGAACATTTCCCACAACATCCGCTGTGGTTTTGTTATTGACGATTTCTTGCCTGTTGGAGTACTGGAGGTAGACAGTTTTACCTCGAACCTGAGCAGGCTCCGATGAAGAAGCATAGTAAGAAATCATCTGTATAGCTTGATTTAAATCCTCCTGAAAGAAGAAACAAACGAAATAAAAATCGAGACTTGTTCTGCTACCTATAATAATAATACAATGATAAATCTTGAGCATAATTATCTTCGCTTACAAACTCAATGAAAGCTTGATTCCGATTGGCTCCAACATTGCACTTGGTATTTACAACTGAACCAAAGGGCTTCCCGAGTTCGATTAACTCGTCTTCGGTGCATTCCCAAGGCAAGTTTCTCAAATGAAGAACCTTAGAAGGAGGTTGCGTGTAACGAAACTGTGGCTGGCTTGAAACGGAAGACATTGGTCTAGCGATCTTGGAGCTGTAAACAACACAAACAACCAGAAAACAGAGTTATTATATATATGGCGAAAACAGTGACAGTATCTTGATGAAATTGGCACAAGACATGTAGTACGAATCACCAACTCTTCAGATCTCAATAAATTCATCAAAAATTAAGATAATTTGACGCCTATGAAGAATCAATATCGAGTCGAAGAAGACAAAACAAATTTCTACGAAATAAGAAAAGAAAAAGAAAGAAGGAGAATCAGAAGACATCGTCGTTGTTACCTGAAGAAATCCTCCGAGGCAAACTCTTTGATTTGGCTAATCCGCAGAGAAATTAGGGTTTCGCGTTGGGGAAGAAGATATGTATGAGAAGAAGAAGAAGAGAGAGAGAGAGAGAGATGGGATAGGGGTTGGGAGGAAAAGCGGAATCCAAATCTTTTTTTTTTTTAATCTCGCGGTTTCTTTAAACGCCGTTGTTTACTTTTCAAGAGAGTCTTCATTGTTGGGCTAAGAACAGAACTAATACATATTCGGCTTTGTTCTCTCACTGGCCCGTTATTAAATTTTGACTATAATTAATTATAATAAGAAATTATTATATTTATCATACATATCTTTTTGTCAAAATATTATATATCTATCTATTATATAAAAATTAGGTGGGTCCCGCGCCCTGCGCGAAAAAATAAATACATTAGTATGTTAATAAAATTAAAACATAAATTTTTTGATTATTTATTCATTTTTCAAAAATACATATTTAAATTAAAAGATCGAACACGACATTTTCGTGTATCGAATACTACGGAGAAAGATTTGAAAATCATAAAAATCAACTTAACCGACCTTATATAATGATATATAACATATAACTTCTTCCATATTTATATGTAGTTGCAAATAATATGGATCTAATTGACTAAAAAAAAGAGATTAGAAATACAGATATATACCTTTTGCGTAAACACCATATTTTAGAATAAAAATACTAAAATATAACTAAAAAATAAAATAGAAATGGATAATTTATAAATAGAACTAACGAAAATTTCAATTCCATAAAATAACTAAAAACTCAAAATCTTAGAGACTTTAAGATATTTTCTTATAAACCACATTCATTTTCTTCCATTCAAAACCACTCATTTAAACAATACAATCCTATATATATTAATTAAGGAGACATTCACAAAAAAAAATCATAGCTGTCGTTCAAAGAGAATTTTAAGGGACATGTCATTTAATTTAACCAATCAGAATATTTCAATTAAAACTATATGTCATGGTGGAAATCTCTACATATTCTCATTAATTTTATAACATAAGCCCATTAATACATGTTTTACAAATTTAAACCCAACTAAATGTAATACTTTAGACTTACCATATCATCTATTTTTAATTTTTTCTGATATATTAACAAAAATTGTATTCTTATATTTATATCAATATTATATATTATGTATATACTGTGTATATATGTATTTAGATTAATATACTATACAAATATTTTTATTATGATGTAGTCTATTATACATATTTAATCACACTTGCATATATTTATACAATTCATTATTGGAATATATATATTTTTTCATTTGTTATGTCCCACAAATTCATATAAATCTAAAATTTATGTGATTTATCGCATGCTCTATAATTTACACGAATAATGAAGATCAATTTTACACTTGAAAGATATTGAAATAAATAACATTTGCATATGTTTTGATTAATTTTACACATAAAATATTAAAAATAATGACATTAACAGATTCTTGATCAAAAGTATTCAACTTTATTACATTTATGCACAATACATATTATTTTTGTACGTTTATAAATGTTAAAATTTATATATTTTGTCATACACGTTTAAATATTAAAATTTATATATATATTAAAATGATTAGTCAACCTATTTAATCACTTAAGTATGAATCGTGTTAAATTTTGTATGGACGGATTTAAAGAATCGTTAGGACGTTTATAAAAAAAAATCTAAAGTGTATTATTTTAAAATGTATATCTTTTGTTGTAAACAAAATTCACAATTAAATTAATGTTTTATGTTCGCATCGACGAATATCTGTGTTGTCCCAAAATGATTCACACCAACTTATAGAGTTCAAAAATAATTTATTAACAATTTATTAAAAATAATCATTCACACCAAAATGATTCATAGGAAAATGATGCCACTTATACCATTTTGAATTTATTATTCAATTTTTAATTTTTAGATCTAATTTTTAAAATCAGTATTCTAATTTTATAAGTAATTGTTATTTTTATATATAAGATTAAAAAAATTTTTTTGAAGATAACCAATTTCATTATTTTTGATATTTTAAGTTTTTTTTTCTTATCATTGTTATTCTTTTTTTCCAGTGCCCACATTTATTATCTTTACTCAACACAAATGTTTGTATTTATTTATATTTTTTTATTAATATTTTTTTGAAGAGAAAATTATAAAATTATTCATTAACATTATAACATCAATTTATTTTTTTTTAAAATAAGGGGTACTAAACCCTAACATGGAAGTCTAAACCCTTATAAATGCACGTAAACATTGAAAATAATTCATAGATCCTAAATCCTAAATTCTAGCATCAAATCTTAAATCCAAATACAAACACGTATAAATTGATTTTTTATAGTAATCATATGCCATCAAATTCTTTTATCAGGGATGTTAAACTGAAGCATGAACGTCTAAACCCTAACCATGCACACAATCATTGGAAATTATATATAAACTCATTTGATGGTTTACAGAAAATACATAGGCTAGGATTCAATTCCTCGATTCATCGTGATCCTCTATCAGCAATAAAATCTCCACATTATATCATTTCATAGAACAATTTGATCGATGAGTTTTAATTTGATAATTTTTGTTCTTGTTTTTACATAAAGTATTTGAAACACATGAGCTTATTGTTCGGATTTAGATAATAAGAATTTTTAAATATATATGTGTGTTTTGTCTTTTCTTTCGGTGGAGCGTCTGGTGTTTCCCTCTTTAACGCTAATTGTTTGGATCAGATTTTGGGTCCTTCGTACGGAGTCGTAGATTTCTTGCATACAACCTTAGAGTGTCCTATGGGAATAGTCAGAGAGCTCCTGGTACGTTGGACTTCCGTCCTCTTGGGGATGAGATGTGCGTCCGCCTAAGTTGCTGTCTCTAGTGAGATATTCACGATGAATGTTATTTGTTGTCCCAAAATGATTCACACCAACTTATAAAGTTCAAAAACAATTTATTAAAAATAACCATACACACCAAAATGATTCTTAGGAAAATGATGCCACTTATACCATTTTGAATTTATTATTCGTTCTTTTAATTTTTAGATCTAATTTAACAAATCAACACTCTAATTTTATAAGTAATTTTTTATTTTGTATATAAGGTAAAAAAAAATCATTTTGAAGATAACCAATTTCATTATTTTGATATTTTAAATTTTTTTCTTTTATCATTGTTATCCTTTTTTCGGTGCACATATTTATTATCTTTAGTCACCGCAAATGTTTGTATTTATTTATATTTTTTATTAATATATTTTTTAAGAGCATTAGAAAATCATTCATTAACATTATACCATCAATTTGTTTTTCAAAAAATAAGAGGTGCCAAACCCTATTTCGGGAGCCTAAATCCTTACAAATGCACGTAAACATTGAAAATAATACATAGATCCTAAATCCTAAACTTTAGCATCAAATCTTAAATCCAAATACAAACACGTATAAATTGATTTTTTTTAGTAATCGTATGCCATCAAAATTTTTGATTAGAGATGTTAAACCCCACCATGAACGTCTAAACTCTAACCATGCACACAATCATTGAAAATTATACATAAACTCATTTGATGGTTTACAGAAAACGCATGGGCTAAATATAAAAGATTCAAGTCCTCGATTCATCGTGACCCACTATTAGTAATAAAATCTCCACATTATATCATTTCATAGAACAATTTGATCGATGAGTTTTAATTTGATTTTTTTGTTCTTGTTTCTACATAAAGTATTTGAAACACATGAGCTTACTGTTCGAATTTAAACAATAATTTTTTTTTTGTTTTAAATAATATGTTTTGTCTTTTCTTTCGAGGAATAATTCATAGTTCCGTTTTTTGGGTTTTAGTGTTTATTTTATCGGAACTATGAATTATTCTTCAAAACAGACATAATCCGAACAAACCTCTTCATCGAATAAAAAACTCAAAAACAGAGGAAACTTTGTTAAACACGAAAAAAAGAGTATAGGTTCATGTAACAATATTATAAGGAGATATCTTGTTGAAGAGGCAAAACCTAAAAGAAGAAGTATGATTAGATAACAAACTCCTTTCAACGAAAAACGAAAATATGTAGAGATAATATTATTAGAAAATTACCTTATAGAAAATGTCAAATTCTGGAAAAAAAAAAAGAAATAAGAATCATTACAATAGCAAGAAGAAGAAAATGAATAGATCAAATAACTAACAAAAAAACACAATTACTAAAAATGTATGTCATTACAGATTCAAGACATGTAAACAAATTAATATTATTTTAAAATTTTAAAATAAATATTAAAACAAAAGTACATACCAAATTTAATAATAATAAATAAGATTTATAATAAACAATTTTTTGTTAGAAATAAATAACTGATTATTGTTAGAAATAATATAATATATAAAATACAGACTATAGTTACTTTGAAATTAACAAAAATGTTACAACCTATAAAACGAATACAACGATAATAATTAAAACAATAAGAAGTCGAATATAAGATAAAAAGAATACAAGCTGTATAATAGAGAACAAAACACATAAATTTAAGAATAAATAAGAATAAATTATACCTCACAGAAGAGTTTAAAACCTATAAAAAAAAAAAAAACGATAATCATGAGTAAAAAATAAATAACGATTTCACGATATAATAAATAACATGAACAGTATAATAGATAACAAAACACATATACATAAACAACAAATATAAGAACGAATTATACCTCTAAGAAGAGGTTATAACCTATAAAACGAATAGAACGATAATTAGTAGAAAAATAAAAAGAAATAAACGAATAAACAACAAAACTAACAACATGTGCAGTGTATTATTCGTATAAATTATAGACCATATTATATTATTGATATTCAAAGTTGGGTACCATCATAAACGATAACTATAATATAACAACAGTTGTTTTAGTAAGAAGAAGTTATGATATATAGATTAAATAAAGAAGCATTAAAATAACAATTAGAAACACATAATGAAACTTTAAAGATTTAAAGATTAATAATAACCCAAGGACGAAGATAATATTTGAATTACGATCAAATTGATGAGACTTATAAATCAGAAAACATATAAATTACGATCAAATTGATGAGACTTATAAATCAGAAAGCATATATTTAATACCAATATCAATAACGATAATTAGGCCAGAAGTCAATAACATACAGAATAACACTATGTAGGGTTTCAATTTTCAACACAAATATTTGCTTAAAAAACGAAACATCTAATAGCATGATATTTATAAGAAGATATAGAGACAACCTAGGATTTTTTTAAAGTCCACACATACATGGGTGAAGATAACAAAAAAAATCGAAAGCCAAAAGCCCAATATAAAGCTTTAGTTACAAAAAGTCTGGAAAACATTAAAATATTAACGTACAAATGAAAATAATAGGGCAAATTCTATATGGTGCAAAACTCAGATGATATTTTAATAATCATTGTAATATAATTAAAAAAAAATATTAACGTACGAATGAAAAATAATAGGGCAAATTATATAGTGCAAAACTCAGATGATATTTTAATAATCATTGTAATATAATTAAAAAAAAATATTAACGTACGAATGAAAAATAATAGGGCAAATTATATAGTGCAAAACTCTGATGATATTTTAATAATCATTGTAATATAATGAAAAAATAAATCAATAAAATATAATGAAAAAATAAATCAATAAAACAAGCATCAAAATACGTCAATTATGAAACAAAAATATAGAAATCCATTATTACGTAGGTTTCCCAACTTTGAATATCAATAATATAATGAGTATTGTACATATCACGAGTTAATTATATGGGCCAAGATTAAAAGAAAAATCGAAATTCAGAAGCCCAATTTAGACGATGGCAACATATGTAATTAAAACGATTCATTAATGATATAAGGGTAAAAACAGGTCTGAGAACAATTCTGGAGCCGCCACGTAGGATTTCGCACTTGCTAAATAATAATATGATTATTTCGCACTTGCTAAATAATAATATGATGATTGAGTTTCCTCTCACACACCATTTTGTGACACATCAGCCTTTAAAAACTACAACACATCGAATATTATTTTTGACACATCACTCTTAACACAACACATCAGTATTCAAACGTTTCATTTAATAAACAAAAATTATAGTATAATTTTCGTTAATCTTCTTTTCCCTCTCGAAATCCTACATTTCTCCACATATCAAAGCAATTTGACCATTGAATTGTTGACTAGAAGATACACAACGAATAATACTTTTACCTGCCTTTTGGTATTCCATTGTTATATTTGGCAATAAAAACCATTAAACACAAGATAAAGAGTAGAGGAGAAGAATCAAGATTTGTATCATAATTTCATGATCCGATTTCTTATCTTACGGTGATCTGACTTGTTTTTTTATGTTTCGAAGCAAACTGAATAAATTTCTTTTGTTGGTTCCTCTTTCTCTTTGTTTCGTCGTACAACTTCTGCTATCAACCTATCATTGGCTCATACTCATTAGATTTTATGAAAGTCTGAGTAAGGTAAGCCATTGTTGCAGCCCCCATATATATCGTCCTTTATTTCTGAATCAGAAGTTTTGATTATCTCTTATCGATTACGTCATCTCTGATTCTCTGAATCTAACCCACCTATGACATTTACCCACTTTAAAGCCATGGATACAAAGAGTTAGTTCGTTATTCTGATCATCACTTACCCATCATGATTTCCAATACATGCTTTTCATTTTTTTTTCTTTGAGATCATGATCTTGAAATTAAAGCTTCTCGATCAATTGACTTCTTTTCTTCACAACAACAAAACAAATTTATTCGTTCTAGACTATTTGTTTCATCTTTTGTTTTAACAAAAAACAAATAAAAAGGCATTGAATATGAACTTACATTCGTTCAAAATGTTATTTACCTTCACTCATTTTGATATCCACGTGAAAATTTCAATTATGTTTGTTTTTTTCCAAATCAAATACAACACAATTATATAATACAAAATACTAGGGTTGGCATTCGGTTGGGTTTGGATTTTTCAGATTTTGGATTTTTCGGGTTCTAAAAAAAAATTCATAGGAACAAATTATAGTTCGGTTTGATTTGGTTCAGGTTTTTTGGTTTTCGAGTTTATTGGGTTCTAGAAAATAAATCACATTCGGGATCAAGTTAACTAATTTTAATTAATATTATAAATATTTAGTATATTTTCTATATATTTAATTAAAATGATATTTTTGTAATGAATTTCGGTTAGTTCGGTTTGGGATCGGGTAATTCGGTATATAAATTTTTATTTCATTCGAATTATTTTATAATTCGATTCGGGTTCAGAAATTTTTGCTCGGTTCAGAAGTTTTGCCCACTCCTACAAAATACTATCAAAATATGTTTATGAGAACATGCGTATGCATGGGTATTTATTTAGTACCTCGTAAATTTTTTGAGACATGTCAAAATAATGATATAACTTATAAAAATGCCACAATCTTTATAAAACGCGTTTTATTTTATATGATAAAATATATGAGTTTATAATATAAAATATAGAGGAAAACAAAGCAAAAACATACTTCTTGATTTATTCACATGCTCAACAATGATCATCAATCACCCCATAACTTTTTTTTTTGTGGAAACTTTATCACCCCACCCCCCATAACTTATAGAGATGTAACATCATGCAATGAAGATCGATGAGGTTGGAAATTAACTAGCATGCATTGTCGAAATTCTTCTCATTGGCATCACCATCATCAACGTCAACTAGAAGCTCAACTGTGCTCTTGATATTCTCATCATTCCCTTTGCTCATCACCATTGTTGTTGATGCTTCCATCTTATTCTTGTACTTAAAGTAGAGGATAAGTTGGAGAATCCCCAATGGAGTCCCCACCATATTAGGTGACTACATGTATAAAAAACATTCGATACCATCACCAAAATCATGCACTTAAAAATCCCAACAATTTCTTGCATATATATCAAACTATTCACACACACATTTTAAAAATTGCAATAGACTGTCTTTGCATCATTATACACAGGATATATCGGTTCATAGACTATCAATCAAGGTTCTAAAATATGCTAGTTATTCGATTAATAGACTGGTTAGACCGATAGACTGAAAGGTTAATCGGTGTACGACCTAACATAATTGATTTATCTAATGGCAAACTATCAATTTGTGGCAAATTTGCTAATCGACCCATTTTTTAAACTGATTCACCGGAGAAGTGTTTTACATATCATAAAAAAATGAGGCATTAGTAATTTTAGTAATTTTTCGATCTAGAATTGGTAATTTTTCGATCCACAAAAAAAAATGAAAATTTTAAATCTAGAAGTAGTAAGTTTTCGGCCGGTTTGACAATGTTAAAATGAGGAAATAACTTAAAGAAAGGGACTGAATTAGGAAAAACGAACCGCAAGAAAGAGATCATGGCTGAGTAAGCCATAAGCCATCCAAAGGGAACTAGCCAAAAATGAGAAGAAGGACAAGTAAAACGGCATGTATTCCACACTTTTTGTCTCTATCACTTTCTTCTGCACACATTTATAGTAATTTGATCCATAAATATTTATTTTCGTATAAATAAAACCTCTTATTAATAGTTGGCTTACAAAAAAAACAAATGGTAAATTTTCTTGTGACATGTATACTTTTAACGATGCCTAAACATATATAGCTTACCATAACGATGAGAGGAGAACCATACATGGAGACAGAAGCCACGAGGCCAATACTTCCGACGAATGATTTTCGGTGGCGGTGGTCATCAAACACAACGGCTGAGATTGCCGTCGTTAAGCCAAACACAACGATCACGGGAACAAACATAGCACCAACCTTAATCTAATTCAATTTTTATATATATATATATATGAATGTCACTAATTTTATTTTACGAAGTGTGGGAAAAAGATATATCATATGACTCTAATGAATAATAACCTTTTCTTTTGGCGAAGCGTAGCAGAAATATATGAAAATGAAGAGTGATTCAAGAACGATGCCGACTCCATTAATGGTGACGAGAGGAAGATTCTCCCAAAGATGACTCACAATTGGTAAACCATACCAAGTATAAATCAAACAATTGAAGAGTGTCATAACGTAAGGAAAACATGAGAATTCCTCTGTGCTTTTATTCTTAAACACCCTTGAAAATGTTAATCTACATGCCAATCAAGAAAAGAAAAAGGTTATCATTTTACTTTTTTGGTTAATTCAAATTTTTTTTTAAAAATTCTTTTTTACTTACATTGGAGCTGTGTAGAGCAACAAGGAAGCTCCGTTTCCTGAAGAATGTCCATAAATAAGTTTTTTTTTATTAAAAAACTCATACAAATTTGTTTCTTGTAAATATTATGTTACAAAAAAAAAAAAAAAACTGGCAATGTTACTAGTTTAAAAAAATAAAAAAAAATAAAATCGGAAACAGAGCATGAGATATATTACGAAATAAAAATATTACATAGAGAATTAAAAAGAAAATACCCAAAATTCCGACGGATAATCGAAGTTTATCATCCATTTTGATTTGCCGGAAGAACGAAGATTAGGGAATGGTTGGGAAGTAGGAGAGTTAAGTCTATAATGTGTGTGTATATATAATAAATTGTCTTTGGTGTTCATTTTAAAATACTAATCTAAATTTGATCACAAGTTTGAGACATTTGTTAATTTTAACACTTTTTGTTCCAGAAATTATATTGGTGTGATGAATATTAATAACAATTGATTTTTAAGTTTTTTTTCAAAATCATTTTCGCCATAACAACAGGGTTTATAAAATGTTTTTAATCCATAGAGTTATGCTTGAATTAGAAAAATCTACTGAAAATTCAAACAATAAAATTTACGAAAATTTTAGAATATCACACAATAGTCATACACAGATGAAGTTTCATGAACTAAAAACAAACCTAGAAAGATGGTGGATTACGTATAGATGCGGTCAGAATTTTGTAATAGTTCACTTCTTAAGTTTTTTTAAATTTAATATCAAACTCTAAGAGTTAATTATTAAATTATTTATATGACACTTTTAGACGTGTGGAGATTAAATAGTTGTTCATATATAAACAATGTCTTCCACACACTTTATTATACGACATTTGCACACATAACATTAGATGTTGTATCACACAAATTATGTGCTTCAACAACCTATCAGCGACCATTCCATCACAAACTACAAACGCATATACAAAGTATATCTTACAAAAACAATTTTATAATAATGAGGATAGTCACATGCCTTGCAGTAAAGATGTAGTTTCTAGTTTGCATATTCTCGAGTTCATTGATGATTGTTATGATTTAATATGTGAAACTCAAAGACTAGATACTCTAAGAGTAGAAAAGCTTGCTAGGGATTATCATGAAGTATGTTTTGATATCAATTATCTGTGTGTTTTAAGTGTTCATGATCTCGAGTTTAAGTTTTCAATGCTCGAGGAATCTAGATCATTTCTTGAAAAATCTTACCTAGGGGATGTGGTTGATATAGATAATCTCTTGAATGAGATAAGAGGACCCTGAGGTTGACATAGATTCTAGGATTGAGAATATTGTGTTATACCTGATTGATGGGGATGAAGTTAACTATTTTGTGATAAACTCGTTTAAACCTGAAGTTGAATTTATCTTTCCATTAAATACATTTGATTCTCATGAGCATCTAACCATGGAAGATTTCAAGATATATGCTACATCTGTAGTAAAGTTCCTTGATGAGAGTTTTATCTCTTTACCATGGATGTGTCATCTTGCATATTTTGTTCATTTTCCTCATAGGAGAAGGACCAAAGGTCCATTGGCCCAGTCTTTTGATTCTCACGATTTACCTATGTATTCATAAATCAAGCTAAAGACTTAAAACAAGCGCTTGGTGAGAGACAACCCACTGGTAAGTTTTTCTTCATTTTTCATTTTTCACTTGTTTTCTAATTTTTGTTTTAGTTCTAAGTGTTTCAGGTTTCAAAAGAAAAAAAAATCATATGGTGGTCAGCCTGATCGGGCTACCTACTAGCCCGGTCAGGCCAACGTGTGTAAGACAGAGAATTGAAGCAAGAATAAAAAAATAGGGAGATCAGCCCGGTCGGGCTATCTACTAGCCAGGTCAGGCCAAGGTACGTTTTCACCCAAAAAAAAAAAATTTCATTCTCTTTTATTTTCATCTTTTGAGTCTGTTTTGCCTTTCTCTTGATTTACTTTCAAACCGAGACGGTGTGAAGTAAGTCTGGGGGAGGGTATTTATCGTTTACTAACTCTATTTTCTTTCTTTTGTTTTCTCTTTGAGCCAGTTTGTCGATTTATTGAGTCAAATCAGTTGGAAACTATGATCTTTCTTTTGGTTTATTGTGTGACTATTTCATCTGAGTGACCATTGCTGCAGAATCAGTTCAGATCCGACTAATGAAAATCCAAAGGCTGACCAGTTAACTAGAGACGTCCATATTTCCAACATAATCCACTAAGTCCGAGCTAATTTCTGAGCTCTTCCTTTTACCTCATCGATGTGACTGGTGTTCATAGGGCTTGACTCCTCATTCATAACCTGACAAATGCATCCTGTGTGAAAAGTGATGGTACTCCTCTCCCTTATTCTAAGTTAATAAAAAAAAGCAGAAAAGATGAAAGGATTTTATTTCTAGTAAAGGGCTAGGAAAAATTCCATCGATCCCATTATTTTACTTCGAAAAGAATGATCACACAAAAATTGGAAGTGAGGCTAGAAAAATTTCCCGTGATACTATTATTTGCTTACACCTTTGATATATAAAAAAAATAGACAAAAAGAAGAAGAGAGGATGAGAACAGAATAAATCTGGGGGAGAAAAAGAGTACCAAGGTTTATATGGATGGTTTGTCATGTTATTGTACGGGAATAAGTCTAAAAGGTTTTTGGCATTGAGATCATCGATGAGACCCAGCGATGAAAGGCTTATGGACGATGTTGCGAAATTGTGGGTTGAATCTGGGAGGCTGCGAATGTTTGCGGAGAAGTACATGGTGGTTCGATTTTGATTGGTCTTGTAGTATGTGGATTATGAGATGAATGGTCATTACAACGCTCTAAAGAGAACGTGAGTTTCCGTATTTTCAAACTTCTTTCACAAACTAAGTTTTTGTTTTGCTTGAAGGCAAGCAAAGGCTAAGTCTAGAGGAGTTGATATATCATGGGTTTTACCAGTTTTCAACCATGATATTCACTGTTTTATCGAGTATTTTCTGTGTTGTTAGAGTCTTTTCAGGTTATAAGCTGTTTTGGAGGAAAACAAGATGTTTTGGTTGAGAATGTGAATAAGAAGATGCATGATCGTGTTGAAGGGTCAAAATTTTGGCATCAGTTGAAATCTTGGTACAAGCTAGATCATTGAGTTAGCTTTCATTTGGGAGTAATTTGAGGTAATTTCAATGGTGCGATCGAAAGTTATACAAATTTTAGTGAAAATATGACAGTGTGGTGAACAAAAGAAGCATGTGCAAAAAATAAAAGGCCAGCCCGACCAGGCTAGCATCTAGCCCGAGCAGGCTAGCATCCAGCCCGAGCGGGGTAGGGATGAAATATGCTAACAATGCGGCAGGGAGTTCAGCCCGAGCAGGCCACCAACCCAGCCCGACCGGGCCAACACCCAGACGAAAAAAGGAAATTCTGAACTTTTCTGTTTCGTCCTGGAATCATCCCATCTTGAACCAATCCGATTTTAGACTTATATATACCTTATTTTTAGCCTCTTGGAGGCTATGCTTTATTTTATTCTTCATACTTTTTAGCTTTTTCTCTGTAAGCTTTGGAGAGACGGATCTCGGACTCTACATCTCTTGAGAAGATTTCTGAACCCCTTTGGTTTTCTATTTATTTGATTATGAGTTTTTCTTCATCTCCTTCTTGTTTCTCTACATCCATGTCTGAGTAGTTTTATAATTAGGTTTAGGGTTTCAAGGAAATTTATGAATTGTTAAATCATACATAGATAGGGATTTATCATCTTATCTTCACATATCGTTGTTCTCATTGCTTAGATTAAATTGATCACTTAATCTCTGATTTAGGGGTTTATCTATTCATCAAAAGTGTTATAGATTTCCTAATAGAACATAGGTGAGCGAATTGTCCTTAGCCAACGAAAGCTGATGTTAAGGCAATTCGTGAACATATAAAACCTGCTCGTTAATGTTTGTTTAGAATTCTAAGATCAAATGAAAATTTAGATTCTTAGGTTGCTAGATAAAGTAATTGATACCACGACAGTGGATTGGTTAAACATTCATGTTTAAGTTTGAGACTGCGCTTTATCGTTCCCTGAATAATTGTCTGGTTCATGATCTCTGAATTTCTGCGAATTTTCCTTGACCTAACGTTTGTTTTTAATTGATTTTCACATCGTTTTTATGTTGTTATTTTGTTTCGCATCATAACAAACAACCATATTGCCATTTTAGCTTAGTTTCATTCATATAGATTCGTAGTGTGATACTTGGTTCTCGTGGATTCGATTTCTAAATACTTCTTCATTTTCTTATTGCCCTCTTAGCCCTGTCTTTAGCCAACTGATAATTGTCCAGGTCTTCTTCTTCCTTGTCTGACTCATCTTCACTACCGGGAACTGCTGCAGCAGCTCCACCTTCATGTGAAGTCTCTTCAGCTTCATCCTCTGAATCACTCAGTACCCTGATGTTACCTTGATTCCCAGACCCTGAAGATTCTGTCAGCACTGTACTACTTTTATTCTTTGTACCAGCTGACACTTTTCCTGAATCCTTATCCTGTAGCAGATCTTTGTAGACCGTGTCTTCATGAAACACTGCATTCCTGCTGATCACAACCTTCTTATTTTCTATCAGCCACACCTTGTATTCCTTGACTCCTTGAGGATATTCGATGAACACTCCTTTGAGTGCTCTTAGCTTTATTTTTCCTTGGTCTACATGAACATAAACCACTGAGCCAAACCTCCTCATGTGTGCATACCCTGGTGTCTTCTTGAACCAAATTTCTTCAGGAATGTTGAAGTCATTTGCTGATGATGGTGTCCTGTTGATGATGTATACAGCTGTAGCCAAAGCTTCAGCCCAGAACTTTTCTTCAAGTCCTGACTCATTCAGCAAACATCTGACCTTCTCTATTATGGTCCTGTTCATTCTCTCATCCCCACCATTCTGATGAGGTGTGTAAGCACACGTCTTGTGCCTCTCAATACCGTGCTTCCTGCAGAACTCATCAAACTATTGATTACAGAACTCAAGACCATTATCTGTCCTGAGACACTTCACCTTCTTGTTCATAATGCCTTTCTCAACCAAAACCTTCATATTCCTCATACTTGTATGACCCATTCTACTATGCCACAGGGCTATGTCATCCTTTGATACAACCTAATTAGACTGAGCTACTACAGTCTCACCATCCAGAAGATACAGACCCCCTGTGCCAGTCAATGTTCCCTGTAGAGCCAACTTATTATTCTTGTAGAATCTTGTCTTACCATTCCCACCTGTAAGAACCCTTGCACATCAAGAGTACCAACATATATTAGATTACGAGCAAGGTTAGGAATATATCTGACCTTGGTGAGCTTGGTGACTGATTCTCCTGTAGTACTAATTCTGACTGAACCAATTCCCTGTACTACAACTGATCTGTCATCGGCCAGTAACACTTGGCCTCATGTAACTTCTGTGAATTCATCAAACCAGTCCCTTCTAGATGTCATATAGTATGAGCATCCAGAATCAATGATCCACCGATCATTATGATTTCTATCTGATATAGACAGTGCATTAATTTCCTGTAACTTGTCTATAACCACAACTACTTCAGCATGTTCTTCATTCTCCATTCTTTTCTTCCTGGAGAAAAAGTCCTTTTTCAGGTGACCCTTCTTCTTGCAGTACCAGCAAGTGATTCTTGAGCCTGAACCAGATCTTGACCTAGAGCTGTTCTTGTACTTCTTGTTGTACAATTCTCTCTTTTCAGGTCTTCCTCGAACTATGAAGGCTTCCCCACTTCTTTGTGAGCTTGGATTTTCTTTTATCTCTCTCTCTCTCTCCTTTGATCTAGCATCTGATATGACTTCTTCCAAAGTAAAAGTCTTCCTACCATACTTCAGAGTCTCCTTGAGAGAGTTGTATTGCTGTGGCAGTGAGTTCAACAGCAAGATAGCTTGCACCTCCTCTGATACAGAGACCTTCACACTCGCCAACTCCGATACAACCTTTAAGAAATCATCAGTGTTTTCATCAATAATTTTATGATCATTCATCGTAAATGTATAAAACTTATGTTGTCAGTAAATACGAATAGGAAGTTACTTAGAGAGATACAACCTCTCTAATGTTGACCATGTAGATGCATCAGTTGTGCATTCATCAAGTTTGCGCAGTACTCGATCTCCAACATTCAAGAAAATCATATTCGTCGCCTTCTCAGATCTTTCGAGCCGATCTGCTTCTTCCTTCTCAACCCGAAGCTTTGCTGCAGCAGGATCCTCATCTTTCTTAACTGCTATAGCTTGCAGAACTGCTTCGACCAGAACATCCTTCAGTCCCAAAACAGATAGATGCGCGAGCATGCGCTTCTTCCACAGCGAGAAATCGCCTTCTCCATCGAATCGCTCCACCTCGATTCGAACGTTCATCATAGATCCACTCAACCCGAGGCTCTGATACCACTTTGTTGTGTTTTAACTTGTGAATCTATCCTTAAGCAAACGATTGATTGCTTCACGAACCCTAGAAATCTAACGATCGATTGAACATGCAAAGATAGAGATAAAGATTTGCAGACAGAGATTGTTTACACAATTCACGCCTCGATGTGAGGTTGTTACGTCTGGGGCTTGACGGCACAAGCAAAGAATTAACTAGAATAAGAGAATACACCAAGATCTAGTTCAAGAGAACTCAACAACACATTAAGAACTCTCTCTAGATCTTTCTTCTCTCTTTATCTCTCACAGACCTAAAACCCTAGGTCTCGTCGAAAACGTCTCTCTCACGTTTCTCTTGTTCTCTTCTAATCGATTAGGGTTAACATTACAAACTCTCCTCTTCCTCATATATATATCAGAAGCCGGTACACCCTGAATTGACCAGATCTAATAACCACACCGGTTATCTTCAATCAGCTCCTGCACCAATAGAATTAAACCAAATCCGGTTCAATTCTAACAAATGAGTGTGACATGTCATACCGGAATCAACAAATCTCCACTTTCACATTCACACTCTGAGTTTGTCCCTTATCGCCGTCAAAAATAGCCAGTGCCTTAGCACTTAGCTACTATGAGCATAGCCAAAGCCTGCTCAAACTTCTGAACTGAAATTACTTTTATAAGCATGTCTGCAGGATTCTTCGAAGTATGAATCTTCTTCACTGCAACTTCTTCATCTTCAACCAAATCTCTGATGAAGTTGAACTTTACAGCCATATGCTTTATCCTTCTATAAAACATGTTGTTCTTTATGAGATAAATCACACTCTATGAATTTTAATATTGACACAATAACAACATTAATACAAACCATGCATGTTTTGGTCGTTCATGGGCTACATTAACATCTACAAGTGACGCGTCTGATCTTAAAAAGGAAAATCGATCCACTACGAACACACAAACTATCATTATTTTGTCTGTATCACACCAAATTCCGAAATCTCAAACAAAGAAGGCAGTCTTCTTTAAGTGCTTATGGAAAATATAATGGAAAATGATAATTATGGATTTAGATAAAAAGAAACTTCAACTAAAAAGGTTGAAAAACATTTTATAGTTAGCTTTGTGGTGGGTTAGCAACACGTTGGGTGTGAAACTAGTGTCCTATATCAGACGGATATTTATTTATTGATCTTCTTTTTTTTTTGGTCGAATATTTATTTATTGATCTTGTAAATAAACAAGGATTATCTAAATTAATATTTTAAATTATGAATTTGGTTTTTAGCCAAATTTTGTTTGAAATCCAAGATCGACAATGATCTTAACTTAATTGTTCATTTTGCTTGACTGTGGGATAAACATTAGCTCTTGAATGGACATTTCAAATTTTGTATATCTTTTCATTCAAAACCAATTAATTGATAATAAATAGATTGGATTGGTTCATATACTTTCTATAATATTTTAAATTTAGTTTTATTTTTAATATGAGATTCCTAACACAAATTTTATTTTATAGTGAATTAGATTAGGACCCGCGTAATACGCGGGATTTTAATTATAACTTATTTATAAATGATAAAAAATAAAGTAAAACGTGTCGGTAATCGATTAAATTTCATAAAGATAAAATTTATGAAAATGTAAAAAATATATGTTAAATCTTGTTGATGTAAATATTTAGATTTTGATTGTTACTCGTACACTTATTTTAGATGTTGATTAGTAACTTTGTTTCAAACTGAATTTCAACTCCACGTATTTCATCTTGCAATACAACTCATGTATTTCATCCATAATATTAAAACCATATTTTTACTCCATGCATTCCTTGTCAATCAATAATACCCAAAATTTTCATATCAAAATAATATATGCATAATGCATTCTATCAAATTTATGTCTATATATGTCATTAGTGTTAAACAAATAGTAAGAAAATTAACAAAATATATTAGTAAATAAATTTAAAAGTATTAACAAAACATGTCGTAATCTCATGAATATCATTTTTTTATATGCCGCACTAATACTTTTAGAAATTAGAAATATTTTGTCTTATTTTATTTTTTTTTATTTTTTTTATTTAGTATTCCCTTTTAATTTTTTAATAATATGTCTTATTTTCTTTTTTTTTGACTATTATTTCATTTTAGTTACACTACAATTATAAATAATTTGTCTTATTTTTCTTTTTTTAATCTTTTTGATTTACTATTTCCTTTTAATTTTTTTTAATAACATGTCTTATTTTTTTTTAGACTATTATTTCCTTTTAGTTACACTACACTTTGATTTAAGAAATAAATAATGTAGAGAAAAAAAATTTATATTTTTATATTAATATATTGACATGTGTCACAATCTCAATTAAAATTAACACATGTCACGATCTGGTGAGTTACGATTTTGCCTACGTGTCACACTCACGTTGGGCAAAATTTAAAGTAAAATAGCTTTGATCGAATTGTGGAACTCTCGAATTCATGATTTGCTTGAATGATGTAATTTTTTTCTTTTCTTTCTCGATTAGTTATGACATTTTTCCTTTTTTGTTTTTAAACGTATTGACGTGAAACAAATTTTCCTTTTTTAATGGTATTTGCAAATTTTCCTTTTTACCTTTTTTTAATAACATTTTTTACAAATTTTCCCATTTACCTGTATTTAATGACATTTTTTTTTACAAATTTTTCCAATGATGTATTTTTTTTCCTTTCTTTCTCGATTAGTTATGGCATTTTTTTTTTTTTTTTTAAACGTATTGACATCAAACATAAATCAACCTAATCTACATAGCCCATAATCCATGAGAAAACTAATTCCTAAACATAAAGAAAATCAAAAGAAAAGACATAAACATAAACATAGGAGATAGAGTTGGAGAATTCTTCACTAGAAGTGGCATGAAGATGAAGATCAATCCAAATCATCAAGAAAAGGAGTTTGGATATAAATCCAACTCTAAAGAGAAGAAAACTTTAGTTGTTTTTTTTTAAAGTTAAAAATACATTTATAGAGGTTTAAAACGAACTCGGGTCAACCCGAGACAAACCGGGTCGGATCCGGGTCAAATAGGCAAAAGTCAACAAAATCTGAAAAAGTCAACGCTGGAACATGAGATCTGATCGAGCTGCTCATCGATCTGTGGGTCGATCAATTGACGTCTGATCGAGCTGCAGCTCGATATGTGGGTCGATCAAAAAGTGGGCATGAATGGTGATTCTGGACATGATCTGATCGATCTAAATTTCGATATGCAGGTCGAAATTTGTCTTCATGCAGTTGCAAATTCACTTCTTTGGCTCCTTTTGGTCCATCTCTTCAATCCTCTTGAAACTCATTTGCTCCATTTGAATTTCCCCACTCCTTGAATCCCATTTAGCTCACAAAAATCTCCTATAAGTGCCAATTCCAAAGTGCCTAGAAAGAGGAACAAAAAATACACAAAAATGCGAAAAGATGGATCTTAGACTCTAAAATGATACTAACTATGGAAATACACTCGAAATACAAGATAAAACACTAATATGATGCAAAAAGAGACTAAATGCACATGATTGTAAGCTAAGAGAATGCACAAAAACACAATACATCAACTCCCCGGACTTGCTTTTTGCTTGTCCGCAAGCAAAGAACAAAACACAAACCCGGTAGAGAGGTTGAAAACGGGAATTCATATCTAAAACCAAACTCAAAAATCTATCCTAAACACCCAACATCCAATCTCAGAAGAAAAACAACTCAATGATCAATTGCTCTTAACCAATTCTCATCACAAAACACAAGCTTTCATTCCAAAGAACTAAATCCACACTTCCACTCAAATCCTCAAGACTCTTTAACATTCATTATCCGAGATTCGTGAATCCTTACCAAGGGAGTATCTTTTGCTTCTAATCGGTTCAAGGGTGAAAGAAAGGGGCTAATGCAAAGAAAAGACGGCTAACTTGATTTAACGGTGGTTTCTCTCAATGAAAGGAGCAATGCGTGTCAATGCGTAAAATAGCTCAAGATGGTGGAACAATTGATTCATACAAAACATTTGCTTCCATTTCCTACCCAACTTTAAGCTTCAAATTCTAGAGTCTACCCCAATGACAACATCTTAACTACCCTTTCAAGAGAGTAATCCCAACCCAAGACTCTTTTCTTTAGCCAAATATCAAACAAAAATATCAAGTAACCAAGCTTTTCCATTCTTTTCTTTTCTTTGTGAACCTTTCTTTTATAAACACAAGCTCTTTCATTTCGGTTTTGGATCCTCTTTCCTACCATCTTTGCTCTTTTCTCATCATTTTTTTTGTCTTTTCATTTTTCTTCTTCTTACTCTAGGGAGGATCTTTCTTAAAGGCTTAAGAGCTATTTACTCAACTTGGTTTCCCTTTTTTTTCTCACAAATCTTTCACCACACTCGGTGTTTTAGCTTTGTTTTCCACACTTTTTTTATTTTTATTTTTTTATTTTCTTCTTTTTACCACTTTGGCTTTAACTACCCATAACTCTTCTCAAGAATCAATAAAACAAATCCACCCCTAATGATCCTAAGTGCTAGCTAAATGTGATTCCCAAACTAGTCTATGGAAGCATTGATTTTGTCGTTCTGTATCTTCGACCATTTTACACTCGAAGTGCAATGCAAAAAGGCCTCACTCAACAATTCAAGAGGTTTCAAAGAAGGTTAGGATAATTAGTGAGGTTCCATTCTAAAGATGAGAATGGTCATTCAAGCCCTCAAAGGGTTGGTAAAAAAATAGCTTAAGACTTGAATGAATAGCTAAAAAGCACCATAGATGCGAAATCAAACCCCTAGGTAAGGATAATTAATCATTCATTAAGGTTTTCACTTTATAGAGTCTTAAGTCTAATCATGCAAGGTTTTTCTAGTCTAAGGAAATCCAAAAATGTGAATGATCAAATCTTAGCAATTGCAACGTCTCAAGAGTGTTTTTCAAGTTCAAACATCAAAAGGGGTTTAAGCTCGGTTTAAGGCATGAATTTACAAAAAAAGTCAATCATGATTCCCAATGCATATGCAAATGCAACCTATGAATGCACTAGACTCAATTCTAACATGCAAGAATGTCATGTGAAATACATGCATTTTTTTTTTTTGGATTTTTCGGTTTTAAAAGTATGTACAATGCAAATGCTAAAAACAAAATAAAAACAACACAACTAAAACGTGATTAGCAACGTGTTCCCTCCCCCGAACTTATCTCTCACCGTCTCGGTGAGAAACAAGAAACAAAGAAGGGATCAAATCACAAAGGACAAACAAAAACGAAAATTATGTATAAGAGAGAGAATGGTGTACCTTGGAGCTTAGTAAGGTGGAGGCGGTGGTGGAAAGGAGGCTTGGTCCTCTTTATTCATACTTGTTTTGTGTCACTAGCTTGACAAATGATAGGCTTGAGAGAGTTCCCAAGGGCGAATTCCTCTTATTCCTTGCATGTTTCTTTTACTCCTAGTTGTACACCTAAGAGATCAAGATCACAAGAAAGAAGGAAAAGATTTGTAACAAAAGAAAATAAAAAGCTATAGTCTCAATTTGAATCCTAACTCTAATGGCAATCGTTTAGTCCCCGACAACGGTGCCAAAAACTTAATGCGGATAATTTTACCTTTGCTAGAGAGCAAAGATCCAACTAGACGCTGTAAAGCCTTAAACAAAACCACAAGTGCATGGTACACCGAGGTAGTATTTAAGGGTCGATCCCAAGGGACTAAAGCTTGCACACTAGAGATGCGAGAAACAAACTAATCTATAGCAAATATTTTTGGTGTTTTTGTTTGGTTTAAAATAAAAGAAATACAAGAAACTAAAATAAAGAAAAGACATTGGACCTTGAGCTAAACTATCATGAGAATGGATTAACAATCAAACAATGATGCAAATGTTTAATTAAGCACTATCCTAGACAATAGAATATTCATTCTTTAGGTTAATCCACGCCAATGTTAAAAACCCCATTTCTCTAATCACATTCAAGATCCGCGGTTAGGCATTCCATCTCAATGATTAGATAAGCATTAATATACTCCCATTTTCGTCACAAGAGTTCATAGAACCACGATCAAGTAGCTATGTGACTCAAGCTCACAAAAGGTTTGGTTCAAACATTTTCACAAACACTTCTCGGGTGTGAAAATGCCTAAAGATCTAGATTTTAAGTGATCAAGTCAAAACTAGCATAAAAAACAACCTAAGTGAATGATCTAACAAGGATTAACCATAATACTCATCATCTAACTATCAAAACATCATAATCTAGCACAACTCATGGTTCAACAAAAGAGAAAACATGGATCATGGGCAAATGTAATTGATTTGGAATGGCTAATGACTAATTAATGATACTAGAACAAACAAGCATGCTCAATTCCAGGACAAGGATCACTCACGATAGACTAATTCACTCTCATGACATTAATCCATTTATTGATCACCTAATTAAGCTAATCTTCCAATTGCAATTTAGTGATCAATAATCATTAAGTTCAAGTTTCTAATATCAACTAATCACCTTAAAACATCAATTCTCATTCGTTAAGTATGAAAAGCAAGTTTATAATTTTTCTAGACATTTCATCGAACACCTTCCGGGCGTGAAATGTCCAAGTTCTAGAATTTGATTAGCTAAATCTAATCTAGCATTAAACACATCATAAACCTTAGAAATCACATGAAACTAACTCTAAGCATCATCAATCAAACCTAAATCAACCTAATCTACAAAGCCCATAATCCATGAGAAAACTAATTCCTAAACATAAAGAAAATCAAAAGAAAAGACATAAACATAAACATAGGAGATAGAGTTGAAGAATCGTTCACTAGAGTGGTATGAAGATGAAGATCAATCCAAATCATCAAGAAAAGGAGTTTGGATATAAATCCAACTCAAAAGAGAAGAAAACTTAGATTTTTTTTAAAAAAGTTAAAAATACATTTATAGAGGTTTAAAACGCAGTCGGGTTAACCCGAGACAAACCGGGTCGGATCCGGGTCAAATAGACAAAAGTCAACAAAATCTGAAAAAGTCAACGCTGGAACATGAGATCTGATCGAGCTGCTCATCAACCTGTGGGTCGATCAATTGCCGTCTGATCGAGCTGTAGCTCGATATGTGGGTCGATCAAAAGGTGGGCAGGAATGGTGATTCTGGACATGATTTGATCGGTCTAAATTTCGACCTGCAGGTCGAAATTTGTCTTCATGCAGTTCCAAATTCACTTCTTTGGCTCCTTTTGGTCCATCTCTTCAATCCTCTTGAAACTCCTTTGCTCCATTTGAATTTCCCCACTCCTTGAATCCCATTTAACTCACAAAAATCTCCTCTAAGTGCCAATTCCAAAGTGTCTAGAAAGAGGAACAAAAATACACAAAAATGCGAAAAATGGGTCCTAGACTCTAAAATGATACTAACAATGGAAAGACACTCGAAATGTAAGATAAAACACTGATATGATGCAAAAAAAAACTAAATGCACATGAATGTAAGCTAAGAGAATGCACAAAAATACAATACATCACTTAGCTGATGTAGGTTCTTCCCTGAGGACTGACAGAAGTCCCTGAATTTCTAACTGACCCATGAGCTTGAACTTCCATAGCTCAAAGTCTCCACTTCCATCAAAATTTTCCATCTCAAATCTTCCTGGAGTAGGATCCATATCTGATTTTCTTTATGTTCTTGATTACCTGCATGAACAACAAAAAACAACAAGACCATAATAGCAACTAGACATACCTAAAGAGAATAAATTCACAAGATTTAACCAGAGAACTATTAGTTTGATAGAGATCCTTACAAAACTTCTTTCTCCTGTTACTGAAGGTAAGAAATATCTAGTCACTTCCCTCTCCTACGATTGTTTCTTTACTCATGAAAGATTATTGCAACAGATTGGCCTTCGATAATCAAAAGCCTTTGATTATCTCTTCAATCTCTTGCACCTTTACTCGTTTTCTCAACTTGTATCTTGCCTGAGTAGATAACTGAAGTCTGTAGGATCAGATGGTGATCCAATCTTTTAGTAATCGCTGATCAGGTAAGATCTCTGACTCCAATCTCCTTCCTTTTCACCCTTCCTTATCCCCGAGAAATCCCCTAGATGCTCTGATACCACTTGTTGATTCTTAGCTTGCAAAAAATGATCTAATACTTGTTCTTGTTCGGATCTTGCAGGTTGTTTAATCGCAATAAAAATAATGACACATCGATCTTAACGAGTTCCCAGCCACAGCTGGTACGTCTCGTGAGATCCCCTCCTCTCAAACTCCACTAGATAAAAACAAGAGCTACACACACGCCTTATCAATGGCGGTTTCAAGATCTAAGGTTTCGTACAAGAAAAATGAGAGATACAAAGAAAACGTAGAGGATAAGGAGTAAGAGTAAATGTCAAAGAAGAAGATGATTTCGATGATCCTCGATCTGATCTTCTTTCACTCCTTATATAGCTCCTCTGTTTTTTTCATTGTTTGTTTGTGATATGTTAACCAAATAACAAACTCACCAACTGACTTGGACTTTGAATTTTCCAAGCCCAAAATGTGTATCTCTCTTTCTTGTAAATGACTAGACCTGAAACCACAAAGCCCAATCGGTTTGTTTATGTCGAATCCAATAGACTCACAATCTCTAATGGGTGAGGCACAAAAATTGGTGGAAGTAGAGTTAGAAAATTTCCTAAGAAAATAGCTCTAGAGGATAAGAAGGGGAATATAACTATGGTTGAAGTGGAATACTCTTGGATCCCAACTACATGTTGGAGGTATGGACATCTTGGTCATAAGGACACAAGATGTCTCCAGCAAGGTCCACAAAAACAATCTACTGATTCTAAGCTAGGAGATGTTTCCTCCAAAGCACAACCTGTCTCAATCCATAACTCGAATGCCTCTACCAAAGTCAGTCCCTCTTTCAATGACTTTTCCTTCTCACCAGTCTTTGTTCCAATTACAGAAATCGTGTCTCATTCAAGAGATCAAATATCTGGCTTCATCTCAACCGATGTTATTTATCCTGCAAAAAAGATTTTGTCACCAATTGCATCTGTCATAACCTCTATTTCAGTTACTGTCTCACAACTTGCCCCAGAACAAACTTCTTCAGCCATAGAGGAAGTATCTATTTCTGTTGATGCATCCACTATGCAAATTGTCGAAGATGAAACCTCAACTGTTGTGGATGTTCCAGCTTTTGCAGAAATTTCTTTAGCAACTATATCAATCACTAAGGATGCTCCTCCGTCCAATGACAACCCTGCCTCACTTACTCAATCTGTCCTTGATATACTCTATATTTTACTACTTTTACTATGGTTTTTATTATATTTTCTATGCATTTTATTATTGTTTTTCACCAAAAGAGATAGTTTTCTCGTATATGTAGTTTTTAAAGTTTTAACAGGTTAAATCATCAAAAGGATGCAAAAAGGATCAAAAGAGGTGTTAACCATGCTACATCCATTCACTCAAGTCAAAGGAACAACACAAGTCATTATATTCACAAGATAATGCATATTCCCAAGTTGGACAGAACATATTCACGAGAAGTCTACCAACGGATGGAGGCTCAAATCAACTTGGAATTGGATGAAATTTGGTGACACGATAGAGAATTGAGTTAGCTTTCAGGTGTTGGAATCATGTCATTTGGAGCTATGGTTGAAGAATTAAGACCAATTTACTGAAGACATGTCTGTTTGTCTCGAAGCTGAAGCAAGCCCATAATTAGTCTAGGACTAGACCAGACCGTGGACTGGTATCACAACCCAGTATCAGCACTTGGGAATGCAATTTTGATCTCAGTACCGGACGGGAAATTCGTCCAGTATCCGTGTCCAGTACCAGAACAGTTTTCGACCAAAATTCCTCCTTTTCCCTAAACAAAACCCTAGCCAACTTAGGACTTATGTAAGGCCATATATACTTGCTTTTAGCATCTTTAGGAGAAGGAGCAGCCCCCTAAGCAGCCACATATTATTAATCTAAAGATCAGACACGATTTCATAGTTGTTCTTCATTGGATTTTGATTTTAAGAGCTTCCAAGAGGAGATCTCACTTTGTACTTCGATATAGAGAAAATTTCTTACCTTCTACTCTTTCAAATCAGTTTATCTATGATGTTTTATACTTATTATTGCTGCTGTTCGTTTCTCATAATCATGTCTGAGTAATTTACTTGTTAGGTTATATGTTTTTCAATGATTCCATGATTATGCTTGATTGATATCGAAATTTCTAACAAACTATTGTTTGCTTGGTTGGCCATGTTGTGAACTGATCTTAGGTTGATATACTCTCCAAAAACTTATTATATTGCATGAACTAATATTTGGTGAGCAATATGTCATAACCAATCGAAAGTTGAGTTATGGAGTATTGTAAACAATTGAATCTTGAGCGAACTAATGCGTGTTTTCAACTTGTAATAACCTGCGATAGTTTAGCCTATTAAGTTGTTAAAATATAGTGATCGGAGGCACGACAGTGGAATGATTATACCTTAGTGATTTGAGT
This sequence comes from Pseudoturritis turrita, assembly GCA_900406555.1. NCBI lineage: Eukaryota > Viridiplantae > Streptophyta > Magnoliopsida > Brassicales > Brassicaceae > Pseudoturritis > Pseudoturritis turrita. The sequence goes on from OVBL01000568.1 coordinate 1,203,654, forward strand.
TCTAGAACATTTCTTATTAAATCCCTAAATCGATATCTATCTTGTATTTTCATGTGTTTCTGCGAATCACCTATTGCCTAACATTTCTCTATTATTGTTTTTTTTGATTTTATTTACTTGCTTTATTTACTTGCTTATTTAGTTTCTCATAAAACTAAAACCCAAAATATATTTTATCTTAACTTGATTCAAGTCTTATAAATTTGTAGCGTAGCTATCTGGTCTTCAGTGGATTGACCCCTAAGTACTACTGCGTTTGTTGTATACTTGCAGGAATATTTCAGGGTCCTCACCGCACAAGATAATCTATTTTCCCATGATGGTGTAGAAGATCAAAGTGACAACAAGACATGGGATGCAGAAAAAGTTGCAGATCTTCTTGGGAACAATCTTTTTGCTGCTTTGGAAACTACAAAGGATTAATTTTTCTAGGATGAAGAATCCATCCATTATGTAGAACTAATGACAGCATCGGCACATAGAATATTAAGAGATCGACCGTTAAACTATCACCAAATGCGCATGATATGCTCTCTACACCTATTGGGGGACGTAGTGGAAACCGTGGATGAGAAGGACGAGGGGGTCGTGGGAGTCGAGGCTAGTAACGTGCTTCTTCGTTCTCTCTCATTCTTCTAAATCACCAAGGTTGCTACACTTGTTCTACCTTCTTTCATCAAACTTGTTCTACCTCTAAGTTTATGTTTCATGCTTCTGTCTTTAAAAACTAGCTACATTGTACTGTATGATCCTTAGATCATAGCCTTGTAACATGAATTCTATTTGAATTTCATAGTGGCCAAATAGAAGATTATATCTAGGAGAAATTAAATCATGTTATAAAACCACAAAATAACTTGCCACTAAACTATCATCACTTATAATAGGCTATAATTCAAATAGACTATAATTTAAGAAATGAGTTTCAAAGAACGCGAGCTAGTAGACTATAATTTCATTTCAATATCGTTAGGTGAATTTAGAGAAGAAAAAAAATTGAAATAATATCGGCGTCTCCCAAAATTACCGATGTTGCAAGGGCTCAGTCGTTGCCTCTCCAAAAATCGAAGTTCGTCCTAGCCGCATTTAACAAATCTCTCGCTGCCTCTCCGATGACGTCGCTCTTCGCCGGCGCCGCGAGAAGGTTCCTTAAGTACGTACGGTGTTCTTCATCTTTGAAATGTGTGTTGCTTGTTGTATGAGGAGATTCGGTCAATCCCCTTATCCGGCGGTGCTGAGGTGTGGAAGACTGCTCCGGCGAGGCGGATCGGCAGCTAGAGGTTCTTTTAGGAATGGATATAGGTCTATCCTGAAACCGGATCTGGTTTCATAGAGGATGACGACGAGATCTGGCGAAAGACATGCGTAGGTCATCTCTGAAGTTTTCCGGCTGTAGATCTGCGGCGGAAGTCGTCTGGCAGTCCGATGGGTGGCTCTGCGAGTTAAAGGAGGTTCGCGGTGGTTGTGTTGCGGCGATCTAAGCGGCTCCAGGCGACTTGGCGGCGGCGATTGATGGTTTGCCTCACCCATCTTTGCATGTCGGCTCGCCGGAAACTCCTTCCTTGACCGGATTGAAGGTTCAGGTTGATTCTGGCTACTGGAACTGATCGGAGAACTGGGTTTCGTTCTTGGGAGAGGAGCTAGAGGACAGCTTTGTCGCTTACGAAGATTGCCGGTTTTCTTGTTTTGGTTCCTGTTTAACCGGATTTTTATCTGATTTTGGTTATGTAAACCACATCCCAATTCCCGGTTCGGGGTGATTATAATCTTATACTATATTTGACAGTGATTTTTCCTACGTGGCGGTCTTACGGTGAAAGTTGACACCTAAAATTATTCTAATACTCTTAATGAAATTTTTTTCTCTAATTGGTTTTCATTTGGTATGATTGATATTTTTTTGTCGAAATATTCCATAATTATCTTATTAGTATATAGAAAATATCTTATTATATAAAGATTGATATTTTTTTTGTCGAAATATTCCATAATTATCTTATTAGTATATAGGAAATATTTTATTATATAAAGTTTGATGCGTCAATAATAAACGTAAAAGAAAAGAGGGAGAAAAAGAATGGTTGCACGAAAAAACAAAACCGAGACATATAGTAAAGTTAATATTTAAAGAAATAGACCATGCTTATCAACTAATTATTTTAATGAATTATTTATGAGAAACTAATTTTTTTTTTTGATATATGTTGATTTTTATATTCTATTTGATAAATACAAATATGTAAGTTTAAAAAGAAAAATAAGATTTGTATGACACATGTCAAAATCTAATTGAAAAAAATTACATGTGTCAAAATCCGATCGACCGACTGACACGTGTCACGATCGTATTAATTACGAAGTTTCACGCATCAAACTTTATATAATAAGATTACTCATATTTATATATATTAAAATAATATTTGTTTTTATTTGAGTTAGAATAAGATTTATTTTATAATCTGATAAGTACAAATATATAAGGGTTTTTTTGAAATCAGATTTGTTTGGCATATGGCAAAATATAATTGGAAATAAAAATTTACACTTGTCAAAATCTGATCGATCGGATGCCACATGTCACGATCGTGTTAATTACAACGTTTGACGCATCAAACTTTATATAATAAGATTATGATAGAACGGCAACCCTAATCTCTTTAGCAGTCTTCTCAAATCTGATATATAGTATCCCTTAACAAGTCAGACGTTCAGTGTCATCACTTTTGTTGGTATCATCATTGTCAATAAAGCTTTAGTGGAGACGTATGTTATAACTTTGGTAAAGCTCTCTATGATCTCTTTTCCTTCTTAAAGGTTCTTCTTTAAAACTTGAAACTATTCCCTCTTTAAATCCAAATAGGTCTCTTATTGTTATTGATTTTGTTTTTTCATTTGGCATATATGATTTTCTTCAAACTATATATGAACTTCGTTGCTCTGATTTTTTTTTAACGATGAAGAAAACATAACCGACAAGGAGAGTAAGGCGAAGAAGAAGAATACAGTAGCGAAACAAAAGAAGAATAAACTATATCAGTCGATGAAGACTACGAAACCAAATCAGATGACCACAAAGACTAGGTATGATATTAAGACACTGGTTTTTCCTAACGATAGCTGTTGGCCGCCAATAATAATAACCCTAATCCCTATACCCTTTCTTAAATTCTTATAAATATTACAGCAAATTCTTCAAACAACTAAGATGCCGCAAAACTCTCCTTCTCATTCTCTTTGACCCCTGCCTTCTTCTGATCAAATCTTCGTCCCACCGACATAAAATAAGTCCCACCGAAACAAAATATGTCCACTGATTTCATGTACACATTCAAAGAAACTTTCTTCCACGGTGATCCTTTTCAACGTTAGCGACCAACCTAAGTCCAATCCGTTCATGCTGGGTCTCCAATCCGTTTTTCTGGTCTTAGATTGAAGACGTAACTATAATCTCAAGAAGATTCGAGGTGATCTCATTGCCAATTTAACCACTGTCAGTCTCTCTATTCCTCAAGTGAGAAATCCTAATCTCAATTACACTTTTACTTGTATCATAAGTTATATATCCTTAGTTTTGTTTCTTATGTACATTCTATAATGATTGGATATGCTAGGCTTGCGAATCTGGATCCTAAATATGGTTTACGTAAGTTTTTATTTTGACTTAATCCTAATTAATCACACCTGACCGAATTTGAAACAGAGATAAATCATACAATCGAATATGGTTGATTTTTATTTCACATATTCGAGTTTTTATATTTCGTTGGTGTAGTATGGGGAGTTTGAGGGATGCAACAATTAGACCATCGATGTGGTTTCTCTGTTGTTAGACACTCTGCTTTGAGCCGTGATCGTTCCAAACACAAATCATGATAAATATCTCTGCCTTGCCTTCACCGCCATGTTTTGTTCTGGTGTCAACGGATCAACCCTCTAATTCTTTAGGTAAAATTGACCTATTTCATCAAAAAGTTCTTCTTTTCTTATGGATCAGAAGGTTCTCATTTGTTTCCTTATTACTCTCAGATTAGGGTTCTTGATCGATTTCCTTTCCTACAGGATTGTCATTGGTTTCATGGTCGGTACAGCCATCACTGTCGTTCTTCAGCAACTTAAAGGCTTCCTCGGGTCGGTATCAAGAAGTTCACCAAGAAAACCGATATCATCGCTATTCTTAACTCCTTTTTCAGTTCCGCTCATCACGACGTAAGAATCCTCTTTCTCTCATCCAACATTATGTTTTGTTGATTACTCAATTGTGTGAATCCTTTCACAAATTCATATCAATTTTGGCCTTGCAATGTAATTGGCATAATATACTCATATGTGCATCCTTCTTGACATTTCTTCTCATGTCCAAGCTCATCGTAAGGCATATATTCGAACATCAAATAGATTGTTTTTTTTGTTTTGATCTGATTGTGATATCTCTTGACCCCCTGGTGATGAAACAGGGGAAGAAGAACAAGAAATTGTTCTGGATTCCAGCTATTCTTTGATATTTCTAAGCAAAACTCAGTTTTACAAGATTTTATATTATAATTAGCCTTGAAGCACTACATCTTTGCAGTTGAATTTTATTTTGCTTAACCAATGAACTTGTGATCTTGTGGTATCCCGAACTGAGAATGATAACACAAAACCGGTAAGAAATTTAGGTTTTTGCATTATATGGTTTTTAATAAAAGGAAATTTACTTTCTTTTCCTATTCGATAATTGCTTAAAGACGGAAATCCTAAATTCCGCAACATTATTTCTACTCTTATAAGTATAGCTTCAAAATCTTTTTTGTTTTCAAACAAAATTCCGGCCGCAATATAATATCAACGTTTGTGCTTCGTGTTCTACTTTTTTTTCTGCTCATTGTGTTCTCTCTTTTTGTTTTTTGTTTTGTTTTGGATTTAGATCTTCTACAAGGTAATCATCTTTTCTTATTTCTCTCGGTTTATGTAATTTGTAGGATATGATCGTCTTTTGAATTTTGTTTTCGTATTTTGTTTAATGTTTTTAATATCTTTTTTTTTTTATTGTGATATGTATATCGATTTATAGGTTATCATCATGGTTTCATGTATAACCTTTTTCCGTTTAATTGATTTTTAATTGTTTTTATGTGTTCGTTTTCATTAGGTTCCGTTTAATTTTCAGTTATTGTGATTTTTTTAAGCAGGTCCTCAAACATAAACACGTTCTTACGCTTTCTTTAGGTATCTTGGTTTAGATTTCATGAAGTCACCATTCTTAGCTGTTTCTGAAGAATTGTTTGTTTGGTTTAAGTTTAAGATGTTCTGCTTTCAATCTAAAGCAACAGTTAGATCTAAAAAAATCACTTTTATTCACTTGTTTTTGCTTCACAAGAACTGAACATTGAAATCAGAACCTCACTAATAGAGAAACCTTAAGATTACTGATTATCATAAACCTTAAGATTTTTGTTGTGTAAATTGGTTTCTTTTGTTTGTCTAATGATTGTATCAGGTTTAAGGCCAAAAAGATTATAAAAATTAATATTCACTGACAATGGTGAAAAAGATGGGAGTGGTGAGGGTTATGAGCAAAATGAAGTCGCCGAAGTGAGAGATTTATCAAAAGATGAGGTCGATGCTTTTTTTATTTGTATAGGAGTTGCAATTATGTCTTCATTTTTCAGGCGAAATTATATATTTGTCTTTATTTTGTAGGTATCTACTAGAAATATAGTTGGAAATGCTCCTTTGGAGTGGTATGAAGATGAGAAACATATTGGTTTCAATCTGTTTATATCTTTCTGTCTAATTATTCCATACAATTACTCTTTTCTTTCAAACTCTCGGACATAAGTATACATACAAACAATGTTCAAAAGACTCTTTTGGTGCATTCTCATATGTTGGGATGCTTCTGAGAGATGTAAACATATGCATGCATATATTAATTACCATAAGGTTTAAACTAACAAATTCCAAAAAAAACTATATTAGACAGATGTGTGTTAAAATTTTATTTGTCGAATTTTCAATGTATTTCATATGGATGCAATACAAATAAAATCGATTTTGGTGAAATTTTTTTAAGTTTTGTTTCTTTTCACATACGGATAAAACTAATTCTAAAATTTCAAAATGATGGGACTGACAATTAAAATAATAATATAAATTTATAATAATATTATTTGTATTTTTTTACCATAAATATAAATTAAAAATGAATAAAAATATAAACCAATGAAACCAAATTTTAATTAATTACTATTTTTCATTTATTTTGCAAAAAATATATGTCCGCGCAAGGCGCGGGTACCTACCTAGTATAATATTGTTTTAAAAAAAATTGAAATGATATCAAAATATTTATGTACACGCATAATTTGCATGCGTATTGAATTTTTTTTTTTGCATGCATACATACATACTTTTTCTATTAAGATATAGGAGTATACTTTTTCGTCAACAATAACCCATGCATTAATGCATATAGAATTTAAATTAAAGGACAAAATAAAGAGAGAAAGATAAGGTTTTCGTAAGCAGCTGGCTATATATATATGTTCTTGGAATCGTAGTGGAAATGGCACCAAAGGACTTCCACTCTTCATTTGTGTCCATATTTGCTTATTATATTTTGTCCTCCACAAAAACACAAATTTTCCGTAATCGATAACTTTAGTTTTTTTAAAGAATTGTTTTACAAGGCAATATCGACGTACTACATAAAAGTTATAGTATCCTTTGTAGAAGATTAGAGTTGGAATTTTGGAGGCAAGATAACCGTAACTCCTCGAAAATTTGAAAGAAATTTTCATAATATTACTAAAATAAAAATAAATATTATTTTAAAACTTTATAATACCTAAAGTCTGGAAAATTTCTATAGATCTAAAATAAAATAAGAAAAACTAAAAGATGATATTATAAAGGAAACATTACTAAGTCTCGCTTTAAATCCCCGAAATACGATAGATGATCACTCGACCACCTGATTCCTAAAATTGATGTGCACGGAAATTAAAATTTATGTGAGCAAAAAATCACTCAGTGAGACTACAAACCAGACAAAACATGCACCAACACGGTCTGATCCCGCAGAACTAATGTTCACGTATTGGTATTAACAAACAAATGTTCAAATTTAAAAAAAAATAATTGTACTCAGCAGATCATAATAATCAGTCATAAATAAACCAGCGTAATATAATAACTTTCAATATAGCAGAATAATCAGCAGAATAGAACGACCATGTACCTAGCAATGCAACAATAGAAGCACAATAGTACGACCCCAACATTAGTTGATCCAAACCAAGTACTTACAAAATATATACATAATATACTCGATAGGGATGCTGGCCGCTAACGAAGTGGTAAGGAATACGGTCCACGACACTAACTGCTCCCAATACCACTAACTAAATATGCCAAAATATATAATACATAATATCCAGTGGGCGTGTCTGCGACCACAGGTGGTATGGAAGTACGGTCCATGACATTAACCGACCTCAATACAACTAACAGAATACTATAGTACAAAATACATCAGTGAGGGGTACCGAATGCCACATATTTTCAAGTAGATCTACTAAAATCGTAATAGCATGCTGATACCGGTCTTAAAAGATTATACCAACGTATAATAATTCTAAGGAAGTTATAACTCACCTGATATTAACTTTTTCGTCAACAATAACCCATGCATTAATGCATATAGAATTTAAATTAAAGGACAAAATAAAGAGAGAAAGATAAGGTTTTCGTAAGCAGCTGGCTATATATATATGTTCTTGGAATCGTAGTGGAAATGGCACCAAAGGACTTCCACTCTTCATTTGTGTCCATATTTGCTTATTATATTTTGTCCTCCACAAAAACACAAATTTTCCGTAATCGATAACTTTAGTTTTTTTAAAGAATTGTTTTACAAGGCAATATCGACGTACTACATAAAAGTTATAGTATCCTTTGTAGAAGATTAGAGTTGGAATTTTGGAGGCAAGATAACCGTAACTCCTCGAAAATTTGAAAGAAATTTTCATAATATTACTAAAATAAAAATAAATATTATTTTAAAACTTTATAATACCTAAAGTCTGGAAAATTTCTATAGATCTAAAATAAAATAAGAAAAACTAAAAGATGATATTATAAAGGAAACATTACTAAGTCTCGCTTTAAATCCCCGAAATACGATAGATGATCACTCGACCACCTGATTCCTAAAATTGATGTGCACGGAAATTAAAATTTATGTGAGCAAAAAATCACTCAGTGAGACTACAAACCAGACAAAACATGCACCAACACGGTCTGATCCCGCAGAACTAATGTTCACGTATTGGTATTAACAAACAAATGTTCAAATTTAAAGAAAAATAATTGTACTCAGCAGATCATAATAATCAGTCATAAATAAACCAGCGTAATATAATAACTTTCAATATAGCAGAATAATCAGCAGAATAGAACGACCATGTACCTAGCAATGCAACAATAGAAGCACAATAGTACGACCCCAACATTAGTTGATCCAAACCAAGTACTTACAAAATATATACATAATATACTCGATAGGGATGCTGGCCGCTAACGAAGTGGTAAGGAATACGGTCCACGACACTAACTGCTCCCAATACCACTAACTAAATATGCCAAAATATATAATACATAATATCCAGTGGGCGTGTCTGCGACCACAGGTGGTATGGAAGTACGGTCCATGACATTAACCGACCTCAATACAACTAACAGAATACTATAGTACAAAATACATCAGTGAGGGGTACCGAATGCCACATATTTTCAAGTAGATCTACTAAAATCGTAATAGCATGCTGATACCGGTCTTAAAAGATTATACCAACGTATAATAATTCTAAGGAAGTTATAACTCACCTGATATTAACTTTTCAGACCAATCGAGACTCGAACCGAGAATCCTACGAACACTCTCAAAGACCAAATAATTCATCGATTTCGATCAACTCTGGCCTCTGATTGACAAACGGTCAGTGGCTTAGACCATGAGATTGAGAAGTTTTTAGAGAGATATAGTTCACAGTCTAATTCTCCATGAAAACAAACCTGCAATTAAAGAACTTAAAACTTACCTTCATGAAGAAAAGAAGAAGCAACACTCACAAAAAAATTCTCCAAATTTGCAAAGGAAGCGACAGCTAGGTTTTTAGGGATTTAAAACGCATATATATGAGGTAATAGGGGTGAAAATCGTGGATATAGATTGACAAAATCGATCCCCAATATTCAAAGGCGAATAACACAAAATCTGCCCAGATTTTCTCGTTTTTGTAGACTTGTTCTTCTTTGTTTCACTATTTGCATATTTTATTTTCAACTTTGAATCGATCAGAAACCCTCATGAAATTATACAAATTCAAAACTTTTAAATCCATTAATTTAACCCAAAATATATCCCCCTTAATTCCAGGTATTACAATAACCCACTCCATGACGAATTCAATCATACTATTGATTAACGTAAAAAAACAAAAATTGAAAAGTAATTTTTTCAAATTTACTTACGTATCAGTTCCACAATTATTCTAACAAATTTTATTATCACGTGTCATCTTAATCATTACTGTCATAGAATTCCATAAAATTACGATGTTATGCCACTCAATTTCTATTAAAAATTAAAAACAATTACATGTTTAAATATTATATAATATTAGAATATCTGATCTGCATAATCAAAACAAAAAATTATAACCATGTTTCTGACGAGATTTATTTTCTAATCCGCAAAAAATTCAATAATCTTTTACATTTACATATAACATAAATAATATTATAGTTAATATTGAATATTATGAAAACTACATAACTCAGCAAAATAATATCCGATCAGCGGAAACAAATATATATTAAGTATTATAAAAACTCTACAAACCAAAAAATATAGTAAATATTGAATATTATAAGAACTGTAAAACCTCAAAAAATAAATGTACCAACAATACATCCGAGTGACATGGTTTCGGAAATCTTCCTATTTATGACGATTGCTATTTTCATTAATATTTGTTCTTATAATCCAAGTAATCGATTAAATGCAAGAAAATTTTGAGATACAGCAAAAATTTTATTGAAAAACAATCTAACTAATTGAATAAATGCCACAAATTTCGTAATGGTAATCTTACCGTTAATTGTATAATCTCCTAAAGATACGAAAGGTTCATATGTAAATAATAATTAGAAAAACACAATTTATGTGAAAAAATAATAACGATATTACACTATCCTATAAACAAACATCTTATAGATTCATGGAAGGTATTACGATCACAATATCTCCATATAACCATTAATAAATCAATGAAAATATCCATATAATCCATGAAATAAATTAAACTTCTATACCTATATAATTTATAAACCATGTCTATCGCTCACAAAAGTCAAAATTTTTAACCAAAACATTGTATCTTTCCATTTAAAATTCGAATATGTCCTATGGAAAATGTCGGAATAAAAATACTCGGGAAAATTTCATTCCAAAGAGACTTGGAAGCTGTTGAGTGGTATCGAAGAATATGGTTTAAACATGCAGCGCTAAAGTACACTTTTATAACTTGGTTAACTAACCACAACAGATATTCAAAAAGGGATCGAATTTCCAATTGGAACACAAGGTTGAGAACATATTGTGCATTTTGTGGAAGCCAAGTTGAAACTCGAAATCATCTCTTCTTCTCTTGCACATATTCAACTCAAGTTTGGGAATCTTTAATGTCGAAGCTGCTCAAAGAAAAGTACTCTTGAGATCACATAGTGTCGCTCCTATGCAATTCATGCCTGGATAAAACCAAACTTTTTTTGCTAAGATATGCCTTTCAATCGGCAATGTATCACATTTGGGGAGAGCGAAATATGTGTCGCCATGGAGAGACACCATTGCTACCAAAATCATATCGTTAAATTGGTTGATAAAAATGTGAGAAATCGATTGAGCTTTATCCGTATATCAGGGGACAACTCTTATAGCGAGGGGTTGATTGAATGGTTTGTTTCTCAAGATTTTTAATGAGCCACTCTCATTGTTGTTGTTACATTGTTGAAACTGAGAAAGAGGATTTTGATGAAATTATAAAGGGAAATTTGATTTTTATTCGTTTTTGTTTTGAATTACCATTGACTATTTCAATTACAATTGTTTTGAAAATCCTGAAACACTAGACACTTTAGTTCTTATCTAAGTTATCATTACGTCTTACATAAAAAAAAAGATTAATTAGTAGAATATCATATTTGGAAGAGAAAATTGGGTAAGTAACATGTCAAAAAATAGAATTAGGTAAATAGCAGAGAGAATTAAATATAGGACGGAATTGCCTCTAGAGATGTAATTAAGGTAAGTATGAAAAAATCCTAAAAAAATATACTCCGCTCATCTCTGGAAAAATTATCCCTACAACTGTGTCTTTATCTCTGAAAAAGTAGATTTGTTCTGCAAACAAACTAAAACTGGGTCAGAAAAATAGAATATGACAAAAAAGCAAATATGTTGTAACAGTTAACTATTTAATAACATAGTTGACTATTTTCGAAACTACATATCCTACCAATCTCAGAAGATAGTTAGCTACCTCACACTATTTTGTAACTATTAAAACATCGTTAACTATTTTTAAGAAAATAGTTACCAATTTAAAAGCATAGTTAGCTATTTTCATAGCATAGTTGTCTACTCTACTGATTTCATAACATAGTTGACTACATGAAAATATGAAAATATTGTTGTAATAGTTACTTATTTAAACAAACATAGTTAACTATGTTCAGAACGTAGTTACCTATTATAGTTTGCATAATGAAAAAGAATAACATACATAGTTAACTATTATCAGAAATATAGTTACCTATTATATTGATTTTCGAATATAGTTAACTATATCGATCTCCAGCGGCAGCTCAATTTGACTATGAGAGGGGACGACAGTGGAGAGTTTAACGGAGGAGAAGAAGCACCATCTTAATTCATGATTGGAGATTTTCGATCCATGTCAATGAGATAAGACAAAGTGATTGAGAGTTGATTTTTTGGGTCATTAGAGAGATACGAGATCGATTATGATGTTTGTGTAAGAAGAAGAAGAAAAAACGATGGAAGAAGAAGAAATGATGGAAGAAGGAGAAGAAAAAGAGGCGATGGAAGAAGAAGAAGAGGAAGAGGCGATGGAAGAAGAGGAAGAGGAAAAAGAAGAGACAATGAATTATGTTTTTTCTTTTATTGTTTTTCATTAAAGATAAAAACGGAAAATCAAGACCTGGTATTATTAGTCACTATATTTTAATTTATTGCATGTTAGATAACGAATTAGATGTCCAATAGTAATATAGAGCCTAATTTCCCTAAAACAACCCACAACTTTTATTCTATCATGTGTCTAAAAAAATCACCAAGTATCAAGAAAAATAATTTATATGATCTAAAGATAATATCAGACTTCTCCGGATTTAAAAAAAAACATCATATCCGCGCATAGCACATAAAATTACTTAGTTAGTTCTTGTCACAAAGCTAATCTGATTTAGTTTCTATGTAGAAAAAAATACCATTGTAAAACTCAAATCTTACAATATTTACATAAAAGCCACACATAAAAGTTTAATTTTATAAAAAGTTGAGAAATTTTGAGCATTAACCTTAGAAAGAGCAAAAATTCGAAGGAGATTCAGTAAAAATTTGAAGAAGAAAAACTGAATCCGTAACTTAGAGAGATTTTTATTTATAACATGTCTTTTTGAAAAAAAACTAAATTAAGAATATTGTTAGTATGTTAGTATTATTAAGAAGCTAAACTAAGAATATGGTTACCTAAATTTCAAAGTGGATACTAGACAACATTTTTAAGGCTTTTCTGTGGAGGAACAGCTACTCTTGTTTTATATTTTTAACCCAGAAAAGGATCACTATACGATCCCCAATTTTGTGGTTTTTATTGACTGTGGCTTTTATTGATTATGTTATATCGCCAATTGCTTTTGATCTTTCATTTACGTTTAATTGCGTTCGTCTCCTCGTCATAATTGTGTTTCTGGAGATTTTAGACGATTGTGATGATGGTGGAAGGTGCTGAGAGAATTAAAAATGTGCCATGAGAATTCATTTTATGCAATTACATTTATTTTATAAACATTACATGCATGGTAATTGAACATGGAAAGGTATTCTAACAAACTCACAGCCTAAGAACAAACCTACCACATGCATGAATAATTTGTCCATAAATTTAGAAGAGAAGAATAAAAATCATCGCAGGTAATTTACTTTTTTTTTTTGTGTTGTAGTAAAAAAAAACTCGTTTCTAATGCTCTTATCTTCATCTTTATTTTTTGGGTCTGATGTTTCTAATGCTCATCATTGACCAGTTTTTACGATAAAATAAATTAGCAATCAACAATGGTGGCGCTAAGAAATAATATATGAAACTAAATTTTTTTAATTCAAATCCAAAACAATTCTACCTAAGTAAATAAAAACTATGAAGAAGAATCTAAAAACATGGCCAGTTTTGCCCCATCTTGATCGATTCGATACTCCAAATGAAGAGGACAAAGGTAAAATAAGCCAAATTACTTTCAGTAAATACACCTAAAAAATGGTTGTATTTACTTTCAATATTTTGCATTTGCACTCAAATTTGTATTTATATCTGAAAAGTGTATTTGTGCTTACACATAATATTAGCATTTGTGTTTAATGTCCACATTCAAATTAGTATTTGCATTCGAATTTGTATTTTACGTTTGTGTTTGCGTTTGTCTTACACATTTGTATTTGTAAACATTTGCATTTGTTAGCATGTGACTATGTGACGTTTGTGTTTGATTTGTTTGCATTTAGTGTATACACTCACGTTCGTGTATATGCGTTTATGTTTGTATTAGTGTTAACGTTAAGGATGTTGTTAGCTTAATTGAGGTTTCATTTAATCCCAAAGTCAAACCTTAAACGAACTCATATGCTACCTACTCAAAAAGTTAAAACGCATCCAACAAATAGTAAAATCGAAAGCCGAAAGAGAAGAGTTGTACCTTAGAAGAAACCAAAGCTTTGCTTTTCTGAAAATGAAAATTTCTGAAAAATGTCTGCATTAATGTATCAAGCAAACTTAGGATTTGAATGCATATTTAGCTACTCACTTGCAAAGAGGAGTGTTGAAGACTTCGTGCACCGCAAAAGCTCCAATCCTACATCTGATCAAATAATCATATAGATATGATTTACTTTAAAAGATCAGATGCTCGAAATTTTAACAAAGAAGTTATTGTTTATAGGTAGTACCTTTGGTTTCAAAGAAGACGACGAATTTTTAGACCACAATTGGATGACAAAGTCAGTAGTTCCTTACCATCGCGTGGACTTGAGGAGATAATAACTCTTAATTCCTGCAAGTTTGATACAAATCATTTAAGTAAAACCCAAGAAGAAACCATAGGATGTTGAAAAATCATGAGATCTCAACGTTGCAGCTTCATTACCAATCTACAAATCACAACTTTGATTAAAAGGAAAGTTTTTTTACCTGATTGAATTTCCTGGTTTAAGATTCAGACACTGCCTACCACAATTAATTCAAGTACTACAACAATTAAAACACAAGCAACAACACTATAATATTGAAAACAGACAAAAAGAACATGTACCTAAGATAGAAAACATAGAAAACACCACGACCACCAAAGATGCCCTGATTTGAAAAACATATAAGAGATTTATGATCATGGCATGAATAAAACTTGCAAGAAGAAGTAGGATTCATGATTCGAATACATACATGCTTGGTCGGATTTCACATATATCCACCAAAGTCCAGCATCTTCTCCAGAAACATAAGAGATTCCCCATGTTTTCTGCAAACAAAATCAAAATACCCACACATAAAAATCATACAAATTTTTAAATTTAGAATTTGCAAATGGTACCAAAGACGTGTTGAAAGAAAGCTTCAGGGGACTCTAAGCGGTAACTTCCACTTTGGTCTCTGACTCAAACCTTAAAGGAACTCTAAACGCAGCCAACAACTGATAATATTGAAAATAGAGAAGCAATAGAAAGAGTACGTACCTGAGAGACCAAAGCTTTCTTTTCTGGAAATAAAAGTTACTGAAATGGGGACATAGAGAAGAAATCAAATATATACCTACTCATTCAGCTAATCCCGTTGTGCACCAGAAATCACTGCAAAAATTCCTAGACATTTTCCCACAACTCCTACAACTACAACAAACCAAACACAACCAATACAACTATAATATTGAAAACCGAGGGGGAGAGAGAGTGAGAGAAGTCGAACCTGAGATACATCATTTGTACACACTCCAGTTCTTACAACGACTCATAGTTATAAAATATCACAAACTTCATCAAGGGAAACACTTGTGAAGATCTTAATTTAGTTTAAAGGAGGGAAGAGACATTTACCTGATCAAAAGCGGGAAAGATCAAATCCGCAAATTGGATATTCTGCAATACCTTGATTTTCCTGTTAAGAATGAGTCACCAAAAGATGTGGTTAGAACACAGACGAGTACAATCTAGTTGAATATGAAATACATACCTCTTCGTCCAGACTTCAGATTCTTGTATTATGCAGAAGTGTGAATATTCTTTACGTATTGTCCAGATAAAACAAGACAGAGGATTGAATACTTTATACATAAAGTCCCAATCCATATAAATTCAGAGGATTGAATACTCAAAATCTATCATATTATCTTTGCACAACAAGATGCAGAAGATATATTTGCCAATCGGGTAAAATCTTGCATCATCCAACCCTTAATAAAGGTATTCTCCTCCCATAATGCAGATGATTGAATATTGCTGTCTTGGACCAGCAAGGAAATAGAGTTTAAGCAGATAATTGAATTTTCCAATTTTGGGATGTCTTTAGATGACAAGCCTTATAAAGAACATTATCCTCGCATCAATATGCAGAATATTGAATAATATATCATGTTGTCCCAGCTCAACAAGATATAAAGTATATGCAGAAGATTGAATTTCTCAATATTGGAACATAATTCGACAATTTCTTAATCCCTATCAATATGCAGAAGATTGCATAATGATCATGCTGTCCCAGCTCAGCGAGTTGAATTTCTTACTCTCGATCTCAGGAGATCGTTATACCAGCCTTAATAAAGGAGGATTTTTGCAGATTATTGAATGTCATCATGCTGTCCCAGCCCAGCAAGAACTCTTTAAACGGACAATTGAATTTTTCCCGTCAATGTTGAAGATTGCATATTATATCATGCTGTCCCACCTCAGTGAGTTGAATTTCTTAGTCTTGATCTCGGATTGTTATACAAGCCTTAATAAAGGCGGAAATATGCAGAAATTTGAATATCATCATGCTGTCCCAGCCCAGCAAGATCTCTTTAAACGAACAATTGAGTTTTTCAAATATCCACCAAGCCTTGTTAAAGGACACTTTCTCCCCATCAATAAGCAGAATATTGAATATCATATCATGCTATCCCAGCTCAGCGAGATATGGAGTTTAAGCAGACTATTGAATTTCTTTGTCGATTATACAAGCCTTAGTAAATGCATATTTTTGCAGAATATCGAATATCATCTTGCTGTCCCAGCTCAGCAAGCTCTCTTTTAACGAACAATTGGGTTTCTCGAATATCCACCAAGCCTTGTTAAAGGACACTTATTCCCGATCAATAAGCAGATTATTGAATATCATATCATGCTGTCCCAGCTCAGCGAGATAGAGATTTTAAGCAGACTATTGAATTTCTCAGTCGATTATACAAGCCTTAATAAAGACGGGTTTTTGCAGAATATTGAATATCATCTTGCTGTCCCAGCTCAGCAAACTCTCTTTTAACTAACAATTGGGTTTCTCAAATATCCACCAAGCCTTGTTTAAAGGACACTTATTCCCCATCAATAAGCAGATTATTGAATATCATATCATGCTGTCCCAGCTCAGCGAGATATGGAGTTTAAGCAGAGTATTGAACATCGATTATACAAGCCTTAATAAAGGCGGATCAATGCAGAAATTGAAGTTTATATCATGCTGTCCCAGCCCAGCAAGATAATTTTGGGACAGAGAAATTGACAAGCCTTACTTTAAGAACATATATCTCCGCTTTAAGCAAATCTTCTTAGGCAACATCGGACAATTTTCCCAAGTTAGAAACCGGACAGACAACAATCGAATAATGTTGCGTCCCTTTCTTTTGGGATTGAAGAAAAGAGAAAACTTTAAAGACAAACTAAACCAAAAGACGAAAAAAAATCTTGAAAACAAAACGACGATAAGGGTTTATAATCCGGTAAAACGACGTTTGTGAAATTTGGAAACAAATCTTTAAAAAACGTGGAATAAGAAACCCTAAGACCGAAGAAATCGCAAATCTAAAAGAGGGCTTCTGATTCGAAACACGCAGAATAACTAAAAACCCTAATTTGTAACAACAAACGCAAAATCTTAAAAGAGAAACACAAAATTGAAATTAGAAACCCTAAGATATAAGAACACGACGAAAAAGAGGGCTTTTGGGATTTGCGAAATAAAAACTAAACCGAAACTCCGAGTTTAAGAAAAATACAATCACGAAAGCAAAAACCCTCAAAAATCAAAACAAAGAAAACACAGATCAAAAAGAGGGCTTTTGATTTGCACAAACAAAATAAACAGAAACCCCCGATTTGTAACAACAAACGGTAAAATCTTAAAAGAGAAACATAACTTTGAAATTGAAAACCGTAAGACGCAAGCACACAACGATAAAAGAGGGCTTTTGGATTTGCGAAATCAAAGAAAATCAAATCGAGATTTTGAATCCGTAAAAGGGAGTTTCGAAATCTTAGAAAAACTCAATCACGAAGGTCAAAAACACCCCCAAAAACCGAAGAAAACAAAAAAAAAACAAATCAAAAGAGGGGTTTGGTTAAACAATAAACAAAATCCTCAGAAACTCTAAATTATTCAAAAGAAAAAAATAAACAAATAAAACCTTGCGATGACGATGGCTTTTGGAGAACCTCATAATCGCTCCAAGGAAGAAGAAAACGAGAGCGAACAAAAAAGAAGAAAATTTGGAATGATGAGACTTTGTCCAGAAAAAGGTTAAAGAGGAGATTTTATGACCGTTATGAAAAAGAAAGTCGATCTATAATGTAATTATATTGGGCTTAAATTAACGTGAGGCCCATATCTTCATTTTAGGTGTTTCCTTATTTCCTTTTTTTGTAACGTCTCTCTTTTTTTTCTTTCAAAATTGTTCTTTTTTACTACAAACAACTAAAATTATTTTTATTAACGTAGAAAAACAAATTGGATTGATAGAAGAAAAATCGTAGTAAAGTCCATTCTTTGACTTCTCCTTTTCGGCTTTTAGTATTCTGGACAATCACATCCTCAATAAGATTCAAATCTTTTTGAATATTGCCTCACTGAAATAAGATTCGAGGTTAGATTAGAAACAAGTAGAGCCTTACTATTTCACTCGAAAAGTGACAAATTCCCAATTTCCTCTAGATCTATCCTCTTTTCTGTCAGCTATAATCATATCTCCATTATATATTTTAAAATATTTGTGACGAGATTCACTTAAAATGTGAACTGATGCGCTCCAGAATTAACGATAAATAGAAAAGTAAGATCTAGAGAACCCAAAAAAGCTAGGGTCGATTACACTACGACACACTTTTGTGTGTTTTTCTTACAAAAAAGCATTTTGACGAGAGTAGACACTTTTTCAACTGCGCAAAAAATTTAATACCATATTACCCCTTCACGAAAGCAAGGAAACAAGTTAGAAGAAAAAAATATAGTTACATGAGAATAGATCTGAACCTTTCATTTATTATAAGTGTTTGAGCATCATGTGGCTAAGATTATAAAAATTGATTCGAGTCATCTTCCCCGATTTGTCTTTTTATCCTTTAATCCTCTCAGCTCATCTTCTTCGATATGAGAAGAATCCATACGAAAATTACGGAATTGATCAAAAGAGACATCGCCGAGAATAGCTTTCTTCCGTTCAAAATGGTACAAATCCATGTCGTTCATCAAATCGCCCAATATCAAAACCCTCAAAAACCAACAAATGAAAGCATCATTTCACAACAACAATGGAATATCATGGACAAGATATAATGGATAATTAACTATGGTCAATATTGATTTATCACTGTTTTGAGGACATGGTAATACTGGACAATTCGATGTCCATAATAGCATGTACATGGGAACATAACCAATACAATGCAATGTTTTACATTGTTTACAATGTTAATTAGTCCATTAGAAATATATGGTATCAAGTACACAATATCATTGTCCACATCACATTCTTATCCGTTTGTGTTCGTCCACATGGATGCGTTTTTAAGGGATGCGCTTATATCCTGATCTAATTACAGAGCATGATTCGACCATCTTGGAAGTAAGTAGATGCGTAACAAATCAACACTGAATTATCCATGATATCATGTTCACGATTACACATATGATGCATATGTCGAAAACCTTTGGGCTTGAATCGAGATCTTTTTGTTGATGAACTGGGTGATGAAGATCATTGATTACTGCAATTGTTGGTGTCGGATCGGTGGAGTGCGCAATGACACTGATTCCGATCTCGACCAAACAACTAAAGCTCAGGTTGTGGCGGGATGAAATAATCTAGGGTTGAGAAATCAGATAATGTATCGGCGGCGGCGAGAAGGAAATATGACGGTTAAGGTTTCTGGAAAGGTGAATCAATGAATTGAGACGACTATTGTTTAACTGAAACGAACATTACTGTTTACAATTTGTTAAAATCGAACTTGCGAAAAAAAACTCCAAAGATTTCGGTAGTATTAAACAACAAAAAGTAAGAAGAAATTTCACTTTGGATTTGAGATTTGGAGAGATTTTGCTGGGAAGAAGAAGAGATGAGAGAAGCAGATTGGTTTTTTTTTTTTGTTTTTTTGTGTGATGTTTCGATTTAATCGAATAGGTTAAAGGGTTTGAGTTTAGTTAGGGGTAGAAAAATAATTCATATATGAAAAAGTGTGTTGGTATTTAAAAGTGTGTGTTTTGTAATAAATTCTTGAAAAAGTATGTCCAAGTGTAATTATTTCAAAAAGCTATGATATTACATGGTTTTTTGGAGATTCCATACTCACTCGTATGCAATTTAAAATGAGACATAAATATAATAACTATTTTGATTATGTCTCTCCCGTTCCCGTTTACGTTTACGTTTGCCCACCCCTAATTTTCCCTTGTGGCTCTTATTGGCTTTTCCTTTCATCGGCGATGGCATAACATTCTCAACAGATTTTGCCGAACGGAAGCCTATATCAACTGCTAAAATTTCGTCTAATTTCTCCGTCGCCTACTCTGTTCTCATGTTATTTACTTGCATGTATCATTATTTTGTAGTCCTATGATTATCAAAATTCGTCGTGAATATGATTTGTGAAGCTGGTTTGTATTTCTTGTTTAAGAAAATCTGTTTTGAATTCATATTATCAAATTCGATTGCAAACTCGAATCAGGTCCAAGTATCTGCATATATCCGATTTTTTACGAGTATCCAAAACTCGGATATCTGAATTCTTATGATCCGGATAATAAAGCAGTGGATTCATAGATCCAGATCCGGATATAATATCCACTACAAGAATTGGTCAACATAGCCACAAATTTTGTTACAATAACGATTTGTAACAAAAATTAGTTACGAATTGATACAATTTTGCAACTAATTTATGAAGTTAGTCAAGTGTAGCAAATTCGTAATTACTTATGGGTAATTTGTTACGAAATTACTACAAATTTAATATTGTAGCTAATTTGCTTCAAATTGTGACGATATAGTAGTGGGCAATATTGCTACAAACACATTTGAAGAAATATGTAACGAAAGCTACAGGTTGCTTCAAAAGTATTGTGGAAAAATACTCACATAAAAACCGAAATCTTTTTGTAGAGCAACTAGTGTATTAGTGACGAATAGCTACAACGATTTTTGTGGAAATAGTTACAAATTAGTTTTGAAAAATCATTGTAGCTATATTATTACAATTTGTGACACAAAAGTTGTAATAGTAGCTACGAAAGTGAGATAAAAAATACACACATTTTAATAAAAAATCTCAAACATACATAAACAAAATAAATACGAAGAACATCAAATGTAAAGGAAACAAAATTATTAAAATTTTTTTTTTCATAATTTGTATTTCTCAATTAACAATAAAAACACAAGAAATTATTATTTCATCCTAAAAACATAAAATATAAAGAAATTTTTTTTATTAAAAATACAAAATAAAAAAGCGAAGTCATTAGTCTTTGATTTAGGATTTAAGGTATCACAATAGATACATAATTTTTGATATAGGGTTTTGGCTTTTTATGGATAAATTAGTGTTTGATTTAATAATAATTTAGGCTTTCATAATACATACATAACTTTTGATATAAGATTTTGGTTTTTATGGATAAAAGAGTTTTTGATTTAGAGTTTAGGGTTTTACAATACATGTATAACTTTTGATATATATATTTTTGGCTTTTATAAATGAATGAGTGTTTGATTTAGGGTTTAATATTTCACAATACATGTATAACTTTTGATATATATTTTTGGCTTTTATAAATCAATGAGTGTTTGATTTAGGGTTTAGAGTTTCACAATATGTACATACCTTTTGATATAGGGATTTGGCTTTATGGATAAATAAGTGTTTGATTTAGGATTTAGGGTTTCACAATATATACATAACTTTTGATATGATCATTAGGTTTCTATGGATAAATGAGTGTTTAATTTATGATTTAGGGTTTCATAATTAATTTCTCTTTATATTTTCAATTAACAATAGAAAATACAATGAATTATTGTTTCATACTTAAAACGTAAACTTTATAAAAAAAATAAAAAAAAAAAGTTAGAAGTCTTTGATTAAAGATTTATGGTATAATTGAATTGTTTATACCTTTGATTAAGGGTTTTATCGAATCTCTGTTTTAATTAGACTTTGATGAAATTTTCTCATATATAATCTATTAAAATTTTAAAAGTATAAAATGAAAACTTAGTAGAAAAATGAATAATTCATACTCATAAATAAATAAAATTATTCTATAAACTAAATAAAACATTTTAAAAAGCACATGAAAAACAGTATTGAGAAAATGAGAGCCAATGAAGAGAGATCACGCAGATTGATGACGTGGCGAAAATCCAATCCTCTACGGACGATGACGTGGCAAAAATCTGACCCTCTAATGTTTCCTTAGCTTTTCTCTTGTTTCATCTTTTTTCGAAGAGAGAGAAGTCGGAGTGGAATCAGACGGCGATGGAGAAGAAGCAGGGGATGGAGATTTTGGTGGAGACGCCGGAGACATTGTGAAAGTTGTTTCTCTGCAACGGTAAAGGTGGCCTTGGGTCCGATGTGAGTTGAACGGCGTTTGATTGGTGACGGGACGGAGCTGGATCTGGGTTCAGGTCTTCGGCTTGGATGGATTCGCAGTTTGGCTTCGGATCTGCAATAAAACTGTTTAAAATTGCTCTCCCCCTTTTCAAAGGTGTTCGTGTCTATTTATACAAAAATAAGTCGGCTAGGCCTCTTCCTAAACGATAAAGGAAAACTCTCTTATTCTTCGGGATTTCCTTTCTTCCCGGTTTCTTCTAAGGCGGTGGAAATTCGTGGGCTTCTTTCTTTGTCTCATCGCCTTGGCCCACCAATGTCTTGTGGCTCGTTGCCTCGTCCCATCAAGATGTTGGGCTTGTTGCTTTATTGGATCATCGGTGGGTTGGCTCGTCACCCGCCTCTCCTTGATGTCGAGCCAGGGACTTGGCTCGTCGTCCGTTTCTCCTTGATGCCGAGCTAGGGAGTTAGCTCGTCAGTTCTTTGGCTCGTCACCGTATGCTGGTTAGCCAGCATGTTGGCTTGTTACCGTTTGTTGGTCTACCAACATGTTGGCTCGTCACCGTTTGTTGTTTTGCCAACATGTTGGCTCGTCACCGTTTGTTGGTCTGCCAACATGTTGGCTCGTCACCGTTTGCTGGTCTGCCAACATGTTGGCTCATCACCGTTTGCTGGTTCACCAACATGCTGGCTCGTCACCGTATGGTGGTTCACCAACATGTTGGCTCATCACCGTTTGTTGGTTTGCCAACATGTTAGCTCGTCACCGTTTTGTTGGTTCGCGAACATGTTGGCTCGTCACCGTTTATTGTTTTGCCAGCATGTTGGCTCGTCACCATTTGCCGGTTCGCCAGCACTGGTGTGTCATGTCGCCGAGCCAGCACTGGCGTGTCATGTCGCCGAGCCGACACTGGCGTATCATGTCGCCGAGCCACCTTCTCGACGAGCATGTCAGTTCATTCTCGCTACTCCCTGATGCAGAATCAGGGGTTACGGCTCGTCCTCCAACCAGAAACCTGTGCTTGTTTGGCTAGGCTTTCCATTCATTTGGCTATAGGCTTTCCATCCACACTTAGTATTTTTAACCGTTGATCTTGATGGGATGAAAACCGACCCCAACAGTTAGCCCCCAGTTCGGTAGTATTATTGATAATAGTGACGAGGTGAAGAATCAAAATCGAGATCAACGTTCTTTAGGTTACCGAGCCAAACAGATAGTCACCGAAGGTGCATCTTCGAACTGGAAGGCATTTCACCGAGCAATCTTTGGCAATCATGTTGCCGAGGCGTGCTTTCTTGGCTCGGCATTTCGCTTGATTATTTTTGTTACCGAGCTACGCTAGCATATCACGTCACCGAGCTGTTTGGCTCGTGATGTTATTTCAAGCTGTCATATTGCCGAACCATCTCCTCTGGCATACTGACGAGCCAAGCAAATCCGTTGGCTGCATTGTCAAGCCATATGTGCTGCCGAGGCGTGCTTTCTTGGCTCGGCATTTCACTTGATTATTTTTGTTACCGAGCTACGCTAGCATATCACGTCGCCGAGCTGTTTGGCTCGTGATGTTACTTCAAGCTGTCATATTGCCGAACCATCTCCTCTAGCATACTGCCGAGCCAAGCTACTCTGTTGTCTGCATTGTCTAGCCATCTGTGCTGCCGAGCCACTGCGATATGCTGCCGAGCCATCTTACTGAGTTCGATCTGTTTTTGGTTTTGGAGATAATATCGGCTCGGCGCAGTATTTTTCTTATCACAACCATAACTTTATTGGGAATTGCAAACGTTTCCGCATATTCCCGAGGTCGCGTGGGGTCACGCGCCATGCTTTTAAACGTCTATAAATTCAGATCCCTGTCTCACTCCTCATAACTCATTTATCCACATTTCTGAAAAATCAGGTAGCTCTCTTCTCTCCCTTATTTTCTCTCTTTTTATGCTTAAGTTTTTGGCTAGATTTTTATCATTTCTTCTCTTCCGCCGCCGAAACTTTGAGTTTTCCGACCCATCTTCAAACGTGGCTCGGTGGTCCTATAAATTATCCGATCCAACTTCAAACTCTTCCGGCGACCTCTTGCATTTTCCGATCCGTCTTCATACCTCTGCGGCGAGTGGTTGAATTTTCAGATCCATCATCATCTGGATCGCGCTGTTGCCTTAATCTTCATACCTCTGCGGTGAGTGGTTGAATTTTCAATTTTTTTTTGTTTGCTAAGTATCAAGTGTGTTTTTGAGCCAAGATCTCTCCAATTCCTGCGAAGTATCATCGTATTCCCAAGCCAAAGTCTCCAATGTCTCACACCGCCGAGCTGGAAGATTCTGTGGGTTCGGCAAATTCTGCCTCATTGCTCGGACGCAAGATGATTCTATCTCCTCAGATTTCCGAGCCAGTCGATCCTAGTTCTCCGTCGGGTCGGCTGCAGATTGATATCCCATCTTTGGTTGACGAGGCATTTGATGTCGAGGCAGATGCCGAGAAAACTTTGATACAGAAGGCTCTTGAAGAATTCAAAGCCGAACCAGAAGAATACATTCTTGACGAGGCAGAAAAGGTGCGGTTGGAGAGACTGTTTGCGAGCCACCAAGCTAGCACCTCGTTGAGGCGAAAACCTAAGAGGAAAGCTCCTAAGAGACGATCTGACCCACCTGGTTTGTCTTTGTGCACTGCAGAGTCCTTGGAGGCATTGAGGCATCGATTCAATATTTCAGAAGATGTTGAACTGGTCGTTCCTGCTT
This sequence comes from Pseudoturritis turrita, assembly GCA_900406555.1. Lineage (NCBI taxonomy): Eukaryota > Viridiplantae > Streptophyta > Magnoliopsida > Brassicales > Brassicaceae > Pseudoturritis > Pseudoturritis turrita. The sequence goes on from OVBL01000568.1 coordinate 1,228,795, forward strand.
CAACAGACCGAGCTGAATCTCCGCTGCCTAGGTATTTCACTCTCTATAAGAGTTTCTTTTACCAATGTCTGCTTTGGTTTCTCATTCCCGGATTGATCATCCGTTTTTTGTCCAAACATGGGTTAGCGCCGAGCCAAATTACTCCTCGAGGGATGCGTCACTTGGTTGGGATTCTGGTTCGGAGCTATGAGTGCGATGTGACCGTTTGCATCTCCCATCTTCGGCAGTTCCTCGAATTTCGAAAGATCAAAAACTCAAAAGCCTACTATATTTCTAATAAGAAGCAGAGAAAAATCATCGAAGGCTTCCGAAGCAAAGACAGTGACTGGGGGAATTATTTCTTCTTTGTTCCTATTAATGATGCTACGGTGGAAGCCGAAAGCGTTCATTACGTCAAGGCGGAGTGGAAAACTATTGGTGGGCGAGCCATAGACTTTTCAGGAGATTTGCTAAGGTTTTATTTTGTGGCGAGCTGACCAACTTTTTCTTCTTTGTTTTTGCAGCTCGGCAGATTCTCCCACATTACCCAGAAGATACGCTCACGCTTCGGAACACGCTTGCTGCCAGAAAGTGCCATTGGGAAAATTATTTTTCCCTAAGGAGAGTTGAAAAAGCCCGAGCCATCTTTGCCGGTGTTGAAGTATCAGACAGCTTGGAATCTGAATCCCCATCCCAAAATTTCCAAGAAAAAGCTATGGGAAAGAGGCCGACGATCCGCGACAAGCAAGCGCTGAAAGAGAAGAAAAGCAAAGGAAGTAGCTAGCCGAGCCACAGCTGATGTGATTGAACAAATTACTAAGCAAACTGCCGAGGTGGTCGGCCAAACTGTTGCCGAGGTAGAGCAACATCTTCTTTTCGAGCCTCCAGTTCTTGACGCCTAGGCTATAGAAATAGTTTCGGCTCTTGTTTCGATAGTCAGGCCTTCAAATTCAGCAATATTCCAGCATAATGAGGGCAAGAAACTGACTTCTGGAAAACGTCTCGCTTCCGAACCAGGTAAAGAAAAGGCCAAGGAAAAGCAAGAGAGAAAGAAACGCCAAAAGACTGCCGATCCTACTTCTACTGAGCTGGCGGTAACGTTTTTTAGGTACGAAGGATCCGAGCCAATTTGCAACGACGAGGCAGCCTCGACAACTCTCTTTTCACAGGTTCGATGCTCGGGGGATAGACTGCCGCCTCTTGACGTGCTGTCTCATGGTGATCTATACACATATATGTCACTTCGAGGCACTAAGGTATGCTTGAATATTATACATTTTGTTGAGTAAAATGACCAAGTACTGATAATACTTTCCTTTTGGTCAGTTCATCGCATCAATCAACAAGATCGTTGCTGCCTTTGAAAAGGATGTGCGAAAGGACAGTTGACGGATCGACGATGCCCAGAAGGATGCGTCTTTCTTCAAGAACAAGGTGGCCGAGCTGGAGATCAAACGTGCTGACGAGCTAGCAACTTCTTCAGCACGAGTCGAGGCTCTTGAGAAGGAGAAGGCATTCCTCAAGGATGAATGGAACAAAGCCGGTGACTTAGCCATGAGGCTGGATCGTTCAAAACAAAAGAAGGCTGCCGAAGTCGAATCCCTGAAAAGACAGCTCACTACTTCAAACGCTTTGCATGAGGCGAATGTGAAAAAGGCCCAGAAGGCAGCGAGGTGAGAGATGTTGGGAAAGTTTCAGAAGCGTCTTACCAAGATCGAGAAGAGCATCGACGAGCTAAGGCGGCGAAAGAGGAGGAGCTCGATCTAGCTCAAGTCGACAGCAACCTACAGTTGCTTGAGATTCTGTAGAAAGAGGACGCACCTGCTCTCGACTCCGAGGTGACGAAGCTGGCGGGGTGGAGAACTGATTTGGCCGATGCGACTAATGTGTTTGAGAGGATTGAGGCCGAGCTGAAGAAAGATCTGATGCTTTCGCCTGTTTTCTTAGATTCTGTGGACACTCTCTTATGTACCGAACCAACGGAGAATGCGGCAGCGAAAGCTGGGGTCACAGACTTCTCAGGTTCAAACGTCGGTACGCCCGGAATTGCTGCTCTTGCCGAGGAGAAAATAGCCGAGCTGGATCCTCTCAACTGACTAAAGCTCCTTTAATTTGAACTTTTTCTTTTGTATTTTGAACATAAGTGCCTGGCCGGCTTTATCCACTTTGTTTCTGTGTAATATGCTTTGACTTTTGTAACAGTTGTCGTCTTTAGGCGTGATATCTTTTATCCTTATTGGATTTATTTGCTTATATGACTGTTTGCGTATTTGTTTTGCCTGCATTTTAATGTGATATGTCGTGAACCAGCGTGCTAGTAAACGTATGGTTGTCTTTGACTTGTGACTTGAGTATTTTGTTGTCAGTTTTAGGGTTGGTGGTGTTCCGACTTATGTTCCCGTTTTTGACAATGAATCATGTTTAAAATCTCATACGAATTGGTGAGTTTGGTATTATGCTTCAGAGATGTTTATGACCAGTGTACCAAGGTGTTTACTGGGTTTAAGAGTTTACTTCGAGTTTTAAGACTTGCGAGTTTTCGACTTACAGATCCCTCTCGAAGATAAACTTGTAAGAATATCATTCAGGGTATACCTTTCGGATATTAGACCAGGATATACCCAGTCAGGATTTATATAGCACGCTTCTATATCCGTAAGAGGGTGTTGAGAACCTTATTCCATATAAAAATAATGGTTAAATCCGTAAAGGATGCAGTAGTTCGTCTGTTGTGGCCAACAACATGTGAGATGGTAGAATATCCGTGAAGGATGTAAAGTTGCGATTCGTGTAAGATTAAGTGACACGATTTTGATCAAGTGAAATTGTTGTTTTTGAAAAGTGTAATGCGAAAGATCACGTTTTCGAGACATGTGAGTATACATGTATACGTACCCCCCCCCCCCCCCTTTAAGGAGGGGTACAACTGAACCCATCAGAAGACGAGCTGCCTACGTACCCTTTGCAGGGATCAAGCCATCCCGTAGTTCATGCAGTGAGTCGTAGTGATAGTACATTTTTAGGTGCATTGCGTTCCAAGATCTTGGTATTGGAATGTCGGATATGTTTGCGAGCTCGTACACTCCTGGTCGGACTGTTTTGGTGATTTTGTATGGGCTTTCCCAGTTTTCTCCTAGTTTGCCAGCATTTGTTCGGCTGTGTTTTGAAAAACTTTGCAGAGAACTAGATCACCTTCTTTGAATTTGCGACTTCTGACGTTGGTGTTGTAATACTTAGCCGTTGCCTGCTGGTAATTTTGAATCCGAATTAGCGCTTGGTCTTGTCGTTCGTTGATCAAGTCCAACTCGTCGAGTAACATGAGGTGATTCAGCCCCTCCTGCCCTGAAAGAAGTCTGCGGTGGACTCCAGGAAATTGGACTTCAGCTGGGATGACACATTCTGCACCGTAGACAAGGGCAAAAGGTGTTTCACCGGTTGCTTGTCGCGGAGTTGTCCTGTGTGACCATATCACTCCTTCAAGTTCATCTGCCCAGCGACCATTCTTGGCATCAAGGCATTTCTCTAGACCATCCAGGATGGTCTTGTTTGCTGCTTCGGCTTGTCCGTTCCCTTGTGGATAACGTGGCTTAAACTTGTTAAGTCGTATCTTCCATTTTTCGCAGAAAGCTTCGAACCTTGTTGAGATAAACTGGGAGCCGTTATCGGTGACGATTTCGTATGGAACTCCATGACGGCATAAGATATTTTTCCAAACGAAATGCTCGACTTGGGCGTCCTTTTTATTGGCGTAAGAATCTGCCTCGACCCATTTGAAGAAGTAATCCGTCAAGACTAGCAGAAATCTCTTTCGCTTAGATTTATGCAGATGTCCGACTATGTCCATTGACCAGCGCATGAAAGGGTAGGGTGCTGAGATTGACGACAGAAACTCCATTGGTTGGTGAATCATCGGGACATGTAGCTGGCATTTTTCGCATCTAGCGGAGAACTTCTCGCAGTCCTTCACCATAGTCGGCCAATAGTAACCATGACGCTTGATCTTGATTGCCAAAGCTCTTCCGCTGGAGTGGTTGCCACACGACCCACTGTGGACCTCTTCCATGATTTTTCTTTCTTTGGCGCCTTCGACACAGGCCATCAGCGGTCCTGAGAATCTCCACTTGAAAAAGTTTCCGTCTAATAGAACGTATCGAGCAGCTTGAGCTCTGAGTTTTCGAGCAGCCCACTTATCTGATGGTACCTCACCGTCCATGATGTATACGCGGATTGCCCCCATCCATTCTTTGTCGCATCCGTAATTTGTTTCCATGAGTTGTGGGTCTTCCTCCATTTCGACTGCTTCACCTTCAGCCGGAGGATATGTTTCGGGCTCTTCCTCTATCTCGATTATCTCGTCTTCCGCCGAAGGTGACATGTTTTGGTCCTCCTCTGCAGTGGTGGCACCAGCGTCCCCGGTTGTATCTTCGGCCTGGTTGGTTGTTTGGGAGCGGGTGACCGCGTTCACGGAGTCAGAGAGGTTGATGCTTGGATGTTTGATGAATTATACTGGGATTATTCTTTTCAGGTCTGGATCGGAGGTGGATGCGAGTGCTGCTAATGCGTCTGCCAAAGTGTTTTCCCCGCGTGGTATCCGTGTCAAAGTGAACTCTTCGAACTGTGCAGCCAGTTCTTTGACGATCTTTAGATAAGCTTCCATTCAGTCGTCTCTGGCTGTGTACTCGCCGCTGACTTGGTTGACCACCAGCTGCGAATCACAGTAGGCCTGGACATGCGAAACCTTGAGTCCAAGAGCGAGTCTCATTCCTGCGATCATGGCTTCGTACTCTGCTTCATTATGGGATGCGTAAAAGCCCAAGTGGATTGATTGTTCGAGGATTTTGCCTGTTGGGGAGGTTAACCGTATTCCTACTCCAGATCCTTGTTTTGATGACGATCCATCCGCGTGGAGCTTCCATATTGGGCTCGGAGCCGGCTCTTCTATCACTTCTTCTGGGAGTTCCATCAGAAAATCTGCAAGGACTTGAGATTTCGCGCAGTTTCTGCTCCGATACTCGATGTCGTATTCGCTCAGCTCTATTGCCCACTTTGCCAATCTCCCAGACTGGCTAGGACTATGCAGGATGGATCGTAGGGGGAAGGTAGTCAGAACCACAATTGAATGTGATTGGAAGTATGGTCTCAGTTTTCGGACGAACTTTATCACAGACAATGCCAGCTTGTCCATCTATGGATACCGGGTTTCAGCGTCGGTGAGAGTTTGGTTGACATAGAAAATAGGTTTCTGCTCGCTGCCGTGTAAAGGAATTAATTGTTCGACTTCCACTGGTTTCGTAATTACTGGAGGGCTGGCTAGGTACTCTTTGAGCTGTTGAAACGCCTGTTCACATTTCTATGTCCATTCGAAATCCTTGTTCCCATGCAGTGTGTTGTAGAAAGGCAAACACTTATCGGTTGACCGAGAGATGAACCGATTCAGTGCGACGACTCGTCCTGTCAACCTCTGGACTTCACGCTTAGTTTTTGGTGATGCCATTTGTATAAGTGCATCAATCTGCTTTGGGTTGGCTTCAATACCTCGATGAGTGACTAGATACCCAAGGAACTCTCCAGACGTCACCGCGAATCTGCATTTCGTAGGGTTGAGCTTCATATCATGCTGATTCAATTGCTTGAAACATTCTTCCAAGTGGGCTACGTGATCCCTTTCTTCCAAAGACTTCACCAGCAAATCGTCTATGTAAACTTCCATTGTCTTCCCAAGTTGGTCGGCGAATACTCTGTTCACCAATCGCTGGTAAGTTGCTCCGGCGTTTTTGAGGCCAAATGACATCACTTTGTAGCAATATATTATGCGGTCTGTGATGAACGTTGTCTTCTCTTGATCATCTGAGTTCATTAGGATCTGGTTGTACCCAGAAAATGCATCCATAAATGAAAGGAGTTTGCTGCCCGCTGTGGCTTCTACCAATTGATCGATATGCGGAAGCGGGAAGCTATCTTTTGGGCAGGCCTTGTTCAGGTCTGTGAAATCCACGCACACGCGCCACTTTTTGTTCTTTTTTTTCACCACTACAGGATTAGCAAGCCAGTCTGGATATTTTGCTTCGACTATTGATCCGACACGTAGTAGCCTGTCCACCTCATCATTCACCGCCTGTGCTCTTTCGGGCCCAAGTTTTCTTCTTTCCTGTTTCACCGGTTTAAAGGTTGGATCCACATTTAGCTCGTGGCATGTCACATCGATGTTGATATCGGGCATGTCTTCTGCTGTCCACGCGAAGGTGTTTACATTCTTCTTGACGAAAGAAATCAGCTCTCCCCTTATTGGATCTTCCAGCTTGGCTCCTATCTCAACACAATGCTCTGGGTGATTTCCGTCAATGTTTACTGAAATAACGGGGTCGCAAGTGGGTTTTCTCTTCCTCTCAAGATCCTCCGCGATCTGTAATTGCTATAAGAGCTTTGCCAACTCCTTCTCGGGCTCCCTATCAGTCTTCATCTTTTTCGCTTGGTTGTGGTGTCTGTGACGGGGTTCCTGAGCTTGTGCTCGGCTAGGAAACAAGTTCGGGATTCCTTTTGGTTTCCCCAAATTATTTTGACTCTTCCGGGGGTCGAAAATTTGATGCATAGGTGATAGGTCGATGGTACGGCTCGCATGGAGTTTATCCAGGGGGTGCCCATAATCACATTGTATATCACAGGATGATCTGCAACCGAAAACTCCACTATCTTGGTCACTTCTTCAGCTCGGACGGGAAGCTTTATTGTTCCAAGGGTCATTGTTGTTTCTCCAGAGAATCCGGTTAAAGGCTTCGGCGCGGCCGTGATTTTGGATAGGTCTATGCTCATCCTTTTGAGAGTTTCCCTAAAAATCACATCTACGGAACTTCCCGTGTCTATCAGAACTTGGGCGACGTCGCAATCATCCACGATCAATTCTATCACGAGGGGTCGTTATGTGGTCGATCAATGCCGGTGGTCTCCCTTTCTTCGAACGAGATGACGTTATTGGGAAGTTTAGAAGGTGCTGACCAGTTGACACTTGCATCGGCTCGCCGCTGGAATGCTTTGATTGATGACACCGTGTCTGAACAGTATTGTGATCCTTCCATTATCATATTTATTCTTCTTCGAGAACCTGACTGCATCGCCTAGTCATCTCACCTTCCTCGCTTGGGAGGATCACCGTTTTGATTTTTCTGGTTCGGCTGATCCTTCTCCTCCTCTCGTTCGAAGTCCTTCAGGCTGACAGCGTTACCGAGTTCTCCGGCTACTAGCTTCGCCGCAAGCTTTATTCCCAGGATTCGGCAGTTTGCAGTTGAGTGACCGTGCATGTGATGATACATGCAGTAAGCTTTTTTGTTGTACGAACTCTGATTTCGTGTCCACGTATTCCATGGTATTTTGCCTCGGCCTGCTCCAACCTAGTAGTTGTGGGCTCCTCCGAAATTAGGTTTCTCGTGGTGTAAATATCCGCCTCCTTGATTACTCTTCTTATGAGGTGGCGGGTTTGAGGTTTGGAAAGAACGGTTCGTCGTTTTGGCAATTCCATATTTCTGAGACAACACCTTCATCTCTTCTTCGTTGACTATGAAATCCGAGGCTCGGTGCAGCGCGTCTTGGATTGATAGCGACGCGTTCAAGGCGATTTCTTTTTAGAACTCCGATTCGTACCATAACGCCCTTTTTAGTGCAAGCACGGCGACTTTATCGCTTACGCCCTCGAGCTTTGACATCACTGCTTTGAATCTTCCCATAAAACTTCATAATGTATCCATAGGCCCTTGAGTTAATGTCCAGAGATCGGCATCAGAGGCTCCTCGATCCATAAACATGGAGTAGTGCTTCAGGAAGGCGGCAAAAAACTGCTGGAAATCATCAATGGAGTTCCGCTCCAGTCTGGAAAACCATTGGAGGGCTGCACCCTTTAAATGCTCAACAAACAGGAGGCAGAAACCGACATCTTTCTCCTTTTCTCTGAAATTGGCTCGGCCCATTGCTATGATAAACGCCGTTATGTGTTCCTTTAGGTCGGTTGTCCCTTCGTAAACTAGAACTTTGATCTTTCCTGGGCCGGAAATCCTTGCCTTGGTAATCCGGGCTGTAAACGGTGTATTGTGTGCCTCTTCCAGTACGCGGTCAATCTCCGGAACTTTACTGGTTGCCTTGTGAACCTGGGATCTGACGGCTTTCATCTGAGCAGTGGCACGGTCCAAGGAGGCTCAGATTTTGTCCAACTCTTCTCTCTGGGCTCGGCTCGTCGTTCTCGGCTCGTGAGCGTAATGCGCCTGTTGAACCCAGAGGAGGTTTTCTTCTTCCTCTGCTAAATTCCTGGTTCGGTTCAGGTTAATGTCACCCTCGCTGGTTCGGGCTCCGTCGTTGTTGGTGCGAATCCCTCGCCAGTGAGAAATTCTGCACATTGGTCTCCTTCTTCGTCGAGAATGATTGCTGGAGCCGACCCACCGTCGGTGCGTAGGTCATATCCGCCGCTGGTTCCCGTTGCTCCTCGGATCAGTCGAGGTGGCTCAGTGATATTTGATATTATCGCCGCGGGTGTTTGCTCGTTGGTTGGATGTGGTGGTGGCAGTCCTCCCAAAGTCCTTGGTGCGTCACGTGGTGTTGAGAAATCTAGGGATGGTTGGTTTAAGCCAAGTCGTCTAGTAACTCTGCTTACAGGTGGATTCAGTGTCGAACCTGTGCCTCCGAATCATGTGTTTCTGGCTCGGCTCTCTGTTGCCAGCGTCTCGATTCTTTCCGTCAGCGAGCTATTCAGCTTGTCTTGCTCCTCCGCCTTCTTCAACAACGTGGTCATCATGTTCTTCAGCTCTGTCAGCGTTTCTGAGGTGCCTTCCGTGTTTGCTTACGGCGGATTGATTCTCGCTCTAAGAAGATCGACGCCAGTATTGCTCGCGTATTCACCGCTTCGGTCTCCGTCGGTAGTCATTGTTTCAGATCTCGTATTCGGTGGTTCTTAGGTGTCAGAAAGTTTGAGAGTCCTCACAGACGGCGCCAAATTGTGAGAGTCAAAACTCGCACGACTAAATTTGGTAAGAGAAATTTAGGGATTCGACAAATTTCTATGAAAATAAACACAAGAACAGAGATCCAAAGATGGTGTCTTTATTCAAGCTGTTTAGAAAACTGTCTGTCGAGAAAGTAACAAGTGTTTTGCTAGGTAAACTTGCTCTCCCTCTTTTCAAAGGTGTTCGTGTCTATTTATACAAAAATAAGCCGGCTAAGCCTCTTCCTAAACGATAAAGAAAAAATCCCTTATTCTTCAGGATTTCCTTTCTTCCCGGTTTCTTCTAAGGCGGTGGAAATTCGTGGGTTTTTTTCTTTGACTCGTCGCCTTGGCCCACCAATGTCTTGTGGCTCGTTGCCTCATCCCATCAAGATGTTGGGCTTGTTGGTTTATTGGGTCATCGGTGGACTGGCTCGTCGCCCGCCTCTCCTTGATGTCGAGCCAAGGAGTTGGCTCGTCGTCCGTTTCTCCTTGATGCCGAGCTAGGGAGTTAGCTCGTCAGTTCTTTGGTTCGTCACCGCATGCTGGTTAGCCAGCATGTTGGCTCGTCACCGTTTGTTGGTCTGCCAACATGTTGGCTCGTCACCGTTTGTTGGTCTGCCAACATGTTGGCTCGTCACCGTTTGCTGGTTCACCAACATATTGGCTCGTCACCATATGGTGGTTCACCAACATGTTGGCTCGTCACCGTTTGTTGGTTTGCCAACATGTTGGCTCGTCACCGTTTTGTTGGTTCGCCAACATGTTGGCTCGTCACCGTTTGTTGGTTTGCCAGCATGTTGTCTCGTCACCGTTTGCCGGTTCGCCAGCACTGGCGTGTCATGTCGCCGAGCCGACACTGGCGTGTCATGTCGCCGAGCCGACACTGGCGTGTCATGTCGCCGAGCCGACACTGGCGTATCATGTCGCCGAGCCACCTTCTCGCCGAGCATGTCGGCTCGTCGTCCCTACTCCCTGATGCAGATCAGGGGTTACGGCTCGTCATCCAACCAGAAACCCGTGCTTGTTTGGCTAGGCTTTCCATTGATTTGACTAGGCTTTCCATCCACACTTAGTATTTTTAACCGTTGATCTTGATGGGTTGAACACCAACCCCAACAATCGTCTTTGTCTTATCCGAATTTTTAGTTTCTTCTTCTTCTGATTTTTCTTTGTCTTTGTCTTTGTTTTTGTGTTTGTTTTTGTCTTTGTTCTCTTCCTTGTCTTCGTGCTCCTCTTCAGTTTTTTCCCCTTCTTCTTATTCTTCTTGTTCTTCTTCTAAGGTTGTTACTTGTAGCCAAAGTCGCTATGTGTTTCTTTTCTTTTTGGTTTCTTCGTTCTTCTTCAACTTCTTCTTCGTCTTCTTCTTTCGGTTTTGTCTTCGTCTTTGTCTTCTCTTTCTTCTTCTTCCAATTTTTTTTTATTATTCCTCTTCTTTTCCTTTTTCTTCTTCACTGTCTTCGTCTTCTCTGACTTCTTCTCCTCCTTACGATTTTTTTTTCGTCTTCCTCTTACAGTTTTTATTCATTTTTATTTTTTATTTTTTTCTTCTGATTTTTCTTCTTTTCCTTCTTCTTCTTCAACGTCTTTATCTTCTTTGTCTTGTATGACTTCTTCTTTATTTTTGTCTTTGTATTCTCCTTCTTTTTCAATATCTTCTTCTTTCTCTTCTTCATCTTCCAATTTTTCTTCTTCCTCGTCTTTTCTTACTTCTTCATCGTTCTCGTCATCTTCTTCTTCTACATCTTCTTATTTTTCTTCTCCGACTTATTGTTCTTCTTTGCTCGAGGTATACTTTTAATCTAAGGAATATTGCTCTAATATTTATAAGAGTTTAAAAAAGGTAAAAGAATTTAGAAATCTATCATTGTAATTCAAAAGTGTTTAGTGATTCTTTTTTACTTTGAATGTGTTAGAAAGTGTAGCGGTTATCCGCACATACATAGTTTCCACCCAATGTTTCAATCCTCCCACATATTATTGTAAACCTTTGAAAAACCATGTCTGATTTTTTCATTTGGTAGATACTAAACCGACTTGGTAGTCTCCGATAACAAAGTTGTAGATCATGTAACCAAAAATATTTATATAGTCTTTTCCGGTTACTATTTTCTCAGAGAAAAAAACTTTCAAGTCTTTTTCGAATAAGACTATTAGAATCCGACTCTTTGAAATTAAATTAAAAATACTATTTTCAAAATGTGAAAATAACATCTTAAAATAATTCTTTGTTTTCTGAAATTTAATCACCCCAACAATATAGGCTTATATTATGACATCACTGTCACTACATATTTCCAGAATTAATTTGGAGAATATTAAACTAGAATTTTTATATAATTGAGTTTCCTCTTTGACCTCGTATTCCTCTACCTAACTGATTTTCAATGCCACGGAAAATGGTCAGACCTAACTCTATTAAGTACCATTGACCAAAAATTAAATGTAAAAATATATTTCTTCTTATGTAAAAACAAAATTCTTATTAATATTTTTTCAACCTCATTCCTGTTTGGATCCTTCCATTTAATATTTGTCAAATAGTGATGTACCAAATTACCAATAAAGTGTTGGCCGTAATTAATTATATGATCGATTCTAAAAAGACAAAATACTTACACATTTCTTATTATATAAAGTAGAATGCGTTCAACGTGAACACGACACATAGATAAAATTATAATTCACTAGATTGCGATACGTGTCATTATTAATTTAGATTATGACAAATGTCAATATTAATAATATAAAAATGTAAATTTTTCTTTTTTATATTATTTATTTCTTAAATCAAATTGTAGTGTAAGTAAAAGAAAATAATATGCCAAAAATAAATAAAAATAAGAGATATTATTAGACAATTAAAAGGAAATAGTAAATCAAAAAGACTAAAAAGAGGAAAATATGACATATTATTTATAATTTCTAAAAGTATAAGTGTAATGCATGACAAATTTTCTATTTATGAGATTACGACATATGTCAAAATTTTAATATAATTTTCCATATATTTTTGTTAATATATTTTTATTTCTATACTAATTATATTTTTTTTTTTAACTACTTGTTTGTGACTAATGATATATATAGACATAAATTTGATAGAATGTATTATGCATTTATTGTTTTGATATGAAACGTTTGGCTCTTAAATGACATAGAGTGCATGTAGTAGAAATTTAGTTTTAATATGATTGAAGTAGCTGGGTTGTATTGCGAGATGAATGGCGTGGAGTTGAAATCCAGTTTTAAAAAGAGTTACTAATCCGAGTCCAAAATAAATGTGCGAGTAACCGATCAGAATTTAAAATAAGTGTGCAAGTAACCAATAATAATCTAAATATTTACATCAATAAGATTTAACATATATTTCTTATATTTTCATAAGGTTTATTTTTATTAAATCTAATCGATTACCGATAACGGGTATTTTACTTTGCATATTATCATATATAAATAAATTATTATTAAAAATCTGCGTATTACGCGGGTCTTAATCTAGTTATTAATATAAAATAAAATGTTTTTCTATAATATTATAGCTATCCTTAACCATAAAAGATACGCTAAAAATAAGTTAAATATAACAAGAAAACATGCGATTGCAAAAGATTCAAATTAAGTAACTAAGTACATAAGCAAATAAAATATCACGCAAAATCTAGATATTGAAAGGGTTAATCAACATACATTAGACTTTGAGAATTTCTCATAGAAATTGAGGAGTTTAAAGCATATACAATAAGTAAAGAATATCACGAAGTGACATCCTTAAATATATATCACTAATTTAAAACTAATTCAAGACACTTATCTTTTTTGCTAATTAGTCAAAAGTGTTAGGGCTTAGGACATCTCTAAGAGATACCTCAAAACTTCATTTTTAAGGTTTTTGGTTCTCCAAGAGTAACTTCAAAACTTCAAAATTTGAGGTTTCTTCTTTTTCTTGCATTTTAGTTCCTACAATTACATATATTTTAAAAATAATCTTATTAATTTTTTTTTTATCATTTTAATCCTTACAAATTTATGTCTCATAAATATTTTACATATATTTTATAAATTTAATTTCTACATATAAAATTAAATAATCATCTTAAAATTAAAATTAAAAATATTATATAAGTATTGCAGGGTCATCACGTTATTGGAAGAAAGAAGTATTGCATTATATAATGACATCGTGCATTATAATGCATAACATGATAATTGAGGATGAACGTGATATCAATGCACCGGTTAGAGATGCAAGACCAGTGCCAGAGGCCGCAGTTGAAATGGCAATAAATGAAAATGCCCGATTTCAACAATTTTTATCTCGTAATCTACAGATAAAAAATAAAGAGGCTCATTTATCATTTTGAAATGCATTGATTGATCATATTTGGGAGCATTACAGAAATAATTTTATTGAGTAATTTAGTATTTTATTTGTAATATATAGTTTATTCTGTGTGTTTTATTATATCTACTTTTATATTCTAATGTAATGGTTTATCTATTTAATGGATGTATAGCTCTTTATAAAAGTTATATGATCTTTATTAATTTTGATTAATAGGAAGGACTAAAATGCAAAATTTTCTTTTTTAAGATTAAATTTGAGGTTTTACCATTGGAGGACAACACCCAAACCTCAAATTTGAGGTGTCTCTTGGAGATGCTCTTAGTGGGAGTTAGATTTAGTAGAGGTTGATTTTAAAAATTGAAAGATTTATTAAATTTGTAGAGAGTTTTGTGTATTTTAAAAGTTTAGTTGTAAAATCGGTCTTAGTATGAGGCCTTGTCCGAAGGATCGACGTCTCAGGTGTTTAGATGTGCTTAATGATAGAAGAGATAAGTCACCCGGAAGAGTGGGATGGAACTCTCTCTCGCTGGTTTGGATCATAAGGGATCCTTAGATGGTTTTTTCCCTCCCCCTTCTCCTTTGTTCAAGAGGGGTATTTATAGAGAGTTTAGCTTGGAGCCTTCTCCTAGCCATATCTACGATCTTACTAGGTATGTGGCTATCACATTGTCGGTCTACTTCATAAGAGGAGAAGTGTAGCTTTCCACTGGTCCACGATATGTGGGTCCAATTCGTACTACTATTCGCACGATAGTCAACATTTTCGGATGTCCGTCAGAAGGTGTGTCAGTCTCCGTACCGGAGTAGAGGTTAGGCAACTGTTTGGTTGACGTGGCAGCCTCTAATTAAAGAGTCCAAAATCACTCCCAATAATTTTTCCTGGCTCTCTGGCTTGTTCCCGCGGAAATGGGGGAGAGTTAGACTTCCTCGTTATCAGTATGGATAGTGCTTTACCTTCCAGAGAAACAGTTTATACGATAAAGGTTAAGCTTTTGTGCCATATGAGTGTTTGAATGAGTATAATCATCTCAGGGGGATTTTCCTGACCGTACCAGTGGGTCGCAAGCTTTAGTCAGGGTGCACTCCCACTGAGTCCACTTATCTGGCTCGTCATTTAAGTAACCGTTTATAAGTTGAGAGACACCTGGGTAACCGTGTCAGAGTTCTTGAGCCGTGATGCTTTCTGCTCGAGGCAGGTAGTAGTTTCCCATGGAAACGACATATAATTTTTCTGTTGAGAGCAACATCTTCCCGAAGGAATTAACTCTTCCTACCTTGCTTGTCACTTAGTAGGTCGAGGTATGCTGAAGAAGTTAAGATAAGGAGTCAGTGCGTAAACAATTATTCACATGAGTAAATGAACGGAAACCAGTGGGGATGCATGGAAAAAAGTAAACACAAATTCTGAGGGGATGCACGAAAGCAGGTAAATAGGAATCCCGAGGCGATGCACAAAAGCAAGTAAACAAGAACTTCGAGGGAATGCACGAAAGCATATGACAGGAACCCTGAGGGGATGCATGGAAGCAAGCAAGTAAGAAGCCCGAGGAGATGCACATAGATAAAGGATCGAGTCATACCTCTAGGAATACCTGGTTAACGTGGCATCCATGGATCTCACCCTTGTTTGCTTCAGGAAGGATCGATTGCCTTTCTTCTCCATCGTTAATTTTCTTTCGATCATCCCTGAGAAAGTTGAGACTTGGCATATTACATATGGATCGTCTCTGGTTGAGGGAGCCTTCCAGGAATGGTTGATTTTTTCATGCGACACGTTTGTTCGTGTTTCCAGAGTTATTGTCTCGTGGCTTCGCGTAATGTATCCTCTGTATGTCTCCATTGAATTTTCCACGTGGCAGATGACGGTTCATGCGTTGTGGACGGCGTGTGTATAGGGAACTGCCCTTTTTAAGTGGTTTGGCGGTTTATTCACCGAGCCTAAGGTCAATGATGAGGACGAATGGCTCAGATTGGTATGCGACCTCATGGACAACCAGGAGGGGAGCGGTTTGCATGTATCGCACCTCCATGATGCGAACAACGAGAAATAGGTGGAGCGGTTTGAGTTACATGGGCAGATCCAAAACACGGAGCTCAATTCAAGGCAAGCTGAAAATACGACATGATCCGTATACATAAAGAGTGGTGTCACAATCGTGATATGAGGATAAAATGGGTTATGCCTGGTTTCTTTGTATAATTTTTCAAGTGGGGATGGTTGGTTGGCTGACTAATTACTAAAGAGATCGATTCAAGTTAATACATGGATAACAGATTGGTTAGGAGGCAAAGCTTTATGCGGATCAAGGACAAACCTGAAGTACTCGTATTTTAGCATCCTAAGCATACATTCCCCTTAGTTTTTATAGTCATTAGACTTATATTTTGCATCATTCTCTTCATTTTAGGTTCCATATAGAATAGGTTGTGTCTTAGAGTTCTAGGATTCATTTCATGCATATGCATAGTATTTTGAGTCATTTTCTGGTACAATGGATGCCTAGGAGTTAGTGGAACCAAGTGGAGTTGGATGAGTATCAAGAGGAGTCAAAAAACACAAGAAATGGAACAATATCATCCTGAACGACCCAGCCTGCTACATGGATCGATCGGCTGGGTCGATAAGATGAACACATGCAGATGCAGTCCGAAGCGGCTTAAAGATCATATCAGTTGAAGGCCTTTGTGTGCCTAGTTTAATCTTAAATTTGGTACGAAGATAGGAAATTGAGTTAGCTTCACGTGGGCGTTGGATTCAACTCATTCTGAGTTGCGGTTCAAAAGTTATGGCCAATTTAGTGAGGATGTGTCAGGCTGATCGACCAAGACTACAAGCTAGATCGACCAAGTGGGTCGATC
Organism: Pseudoturritis turrita; assembly: GCA_900406555.1. NCBI lineage: Eukaryota > Viridiplantae > Streptophyta > Magnoliopsida > Brassicales > Brassicaceae > Pseudoturritis > Pseudoturritis turrita. The sequence goes on from OVBL01000568.1 coordinate 1,244,943, forward strand.
AGAATGACACAAGGGACTTCTTGGGCTGAAAAACGTCAATCTGATCGACCCAGGTGGGTAGAATGGTCGATCTCTCATACCGTTCAGACGGACATTTTCCACAAACTCGGGTTTGACCCGGTTTGTCCCGGGTTGACCCGGGTACACTTTAATATGCCTATATATAGTTTTAGAGGCATAAAAACCCTAAGCTTTATCATCTCTTTTATCTTGTGTGCTAAAGAAGAAACCTTGGGTTATTTGAATGTTTTGAGGATAAAGTCTTCATCTTTGATGCTTAATTAGTGAAGTTTTCTTAATCTCTTTTCATTTTGTCTTTCTTTACTTGTGGTTTTGTTGTTTTCATGATCATGAGTGAGTAGTTTCTCTAGTGGACTATTAGTGGAGTATATTAGGATGTTTGATGTATGGTTAGTGATGCTTAGATCTAGATTAGTATGTGTGGGAGTCGAAACTCGCACAACTAAATTTGGTAAGGGAAATTTAGGGATTCGACAAACTTCTATGAAAAAACCAAGAACAGAGATCCAAAGATGGTTTTTAATTATCTAAGCTGTTTTGAAAGCTGTTGTAGAGAATAACAAGTGTTTAGCTAGGTCAATTTTTGGATCCCCTTTTCGAAGAGGTACATTGTCTATTTATACACGAATATGTTGGCTAGGCCTTTTACTAAACGAGAAAGAAAAACTTCCTTATTGTCGGATTTTCCTTTCCTCTCTGGTTTGTCTAAGTCTGTTTAGGTGTGGGCTTCTTACTTTGACTTGCTAACTCAACCCACCAGCCTTTTGTGGCTTGTCTTCTCGGCCAAACAAGATATTGGACTTGCTGCTTTGCTGGGTCGCTGAGGATCCAGCTCTTCATCTCTTTGCCTCATCTGGATCCATGTTTAACCCATCGCCTATTTGGATTGTCGATGACATTTTGGACACGCCGCCAGACACGTTGGCATGTCACCGTTTGTTGGTTCGCCAACATGTTGGCTCGTCACCGTTTGTTGGTTTACCAACATTTTGGCTCGTTGGTTGATGCCGAGCCAGAGAATTTGGCTTGTCGCCGCTCCTCCTTGATGCCTAGCCAAACGTTGGCTCGTCACTTAGCCAAACATTGGCTCGTCACTCACTTTTTCATGCCTAGCCAAACGTTTGCTCGTCGCCTAGCCAAACGTTTGCTCGTCGCCTAGCCAAATGTTGGCTCGTCACTCGCTTCTTCATGCCTAGCCAAACGTTGGCTCGTCGCCTAGCCAAACATTGGCTCGTCACTCACTTCTTCATGTCTAGCCAAACGTTGGCTCGTCTCCATCTTGCCTTTGTCGCCGAGCTGTGTTTGGCTCGTCTCTTCCTTGCCTATGTCGCCGAGCCGTGTTTGGTTCATCTCCTCCTTGCCTCTGTCGCCGAGCCAGTGTTTGGCTCGTCTCCATTTGGCTAGGCTTTCTCTCCATTTGACTAGGTCTGACACCCATCGTCACCGTTGATCTTGATGGGGTGAAAAACGACCCCAGTAGTATGATTTCCCATGATTTAGAGAGAACCCATAGGTAGGATTGAAGTAATTAATCAAATACTTGATCATGGTCTTTTCATGCCCGGAAGGTGTTTGTGAAAATGTCTAAGAGACTCTAAATCATGCTTTTAACATCTTAGCCAATTGACACTTGATGTTTAAGGTGATTAGTAGACTTATATGGACTTATGCATTAATGATCTCTAATCCTTATCAATAGGAATCAGAAGATTGGTCATTTTAAGTGGATTACTAGAATGGATTAGTATCATGGAAGTGACCTAATCTAGCTATAGGATCCATGTCTTGGAAATGGTTTGTTATATGATTTAGCATCATTAACCATAGGTTAAACATCCCTAGTCTATGATATCTACCCAAAGTCCATGCCTTTATCTTTCTTGATCATCTTTGCTCGCTTTTGTTGACTTTTCTAAATCACTTTTAAATTACTTTCTTTAACTTTGGTTTATTTATGCATGCTTTCTTTTATGGTTCTTGTTCTTGTTTAGCTACTTTTATTGCTTATTGCATAATTGCTTAGGTTGATAGAATCGGTTACAAATCACAAACTTTTAAATGGCTTAGCTTCACTCGTATCTTGTATTTCTATTGTTCTAAAACATACTCCTTGTGGAAGAATGACCTCTAAGTATTACAATGACATTGCCATGCACTTTTGGTTTATTGCTTAGAGTTTAAAGCTATAGTAGGCATTGTAGGTTGAGCATTTGAACTTGCAATTCTAACGCTATCAAAACCGAATCTGCAAATTGGCTAAGGTAAGTTCTAGACCGTTTTATAAAATGGTTAGATACTTGCTAGTTACAGGCTGTTAAGCCTAGAGAATTGATGGATGCATAGAATTACATGACTTGACCGAGTAGAATCATTCTTATGCCAAACAAAAGTCAATAGCTAGATAGGACACTTGAGAGTGAGTGATTTCGGCTACGGTTATTCTAGATATTGAGTGACTTTCCAAAGGTAAAAATGAATAAACTGGTACAAGTGTTTGTTCGGGAAATTAACATAGAATGAATTATAGCAAAATGTTCTATTGCAAAATGGGAAGGATTAATCGAATATATGCTGGAAAACAAATAAGTAAAGTTGTTAGATAGATTCTAAGATTGAACCTCAAGAGAAGTATATATATATATATATATATGTGTGTGTTTAAATGTACGATTTTAGGTCGGGCAATGACTTAAAACGAGATATCGTGTCTGCGGCCTAATGATTTCGGGATGGGGTTTCACAAATTGGTATCAGAGCATGCTTGATCCTCAGAATTGATATACGCTCGGGGGTAAATAGTAGGTTATGAAAATCGAGGGAAAAAACTAATTTTGGTTTGTACTAACTTAAATCAAGTTATAGAAAATGACTAAGGGTGGAAAAGTAGTCAAGCAAATTATCCGAATTCCAGAGGGGATAACAGGTAAGGATGATCACAAGTGAACATTAAGATTTTTTAAATGTTGTGAAGTAACGATGAATCATTGGATCACGTCGGTCATAGAAATGGCTAAGTTGGCGAATCATGAGAAATGCTATGGAACAACTCTTAACGGAATGTGGAGATGGAAATCCCGTATTCACGGATAAAGAATGTTTGGAGTATGCAGATGGCGTTCTTACATTCATGAAATAGTTATGGATAAGTTAGTCCTGGTAATGGATGACCAAGTTCATGAAGAATAAGGTTGGAAGCCCTAGACTTAGGAATTTCGTTTGGAAAGATAGCTTGGCTAAACTGGATTATATTGAGTAACAGGTTGTTCGAAAGTTGAGGCGATAAGGATAACTTACTTGGGAGTCTAGTGTTCTCACTGAGACTTATACGATATCCAAGAAACTTACCAAAAATACATAATATTACAAAGATCGGTTATAGTCAGTCATAAGTGAATGGGTAGCCACAAGTAGTTAAAAGAATAGTCAAGAAGGACACACTGACTAAGAATTGATCATAGTAGTGGCACAAGTACGGTTCAAAAGTTGAGATTGATTGAGACAAGTGTTTAGGAGCCTAGAGTTATCATTAAGGCTTGTTCAATGATCAATATGCATCTCTAAACTACTAGATTCTAAGAATGATGGGTTAAAGTTTGTAGTAAGATCCGGTTAAAATAAAACCTCGATCAGAGGAAAAGGTGTCAATGACTAAAGTAAAGTAGAGCCAAAAATCATCAAGCACTCGAAGCATTAGAAAACTAACCCAACATGATTGTTGGTGAGCCAAATGGGAGTTGAGGCAAGATGAGATATCGTTCTTGGAAAGGGATGAGTTTGCAAAGGCAAATCGACTAAGCCAATATGAACTACCTAAAAGCAAGAACCGCAAAACCTGATGGGTGGTATAATTCGGTATATAGGAGTTGCGGCCAAAGATGATGGTTTATGAAACTTTGAGAATCATGTTAGGCAAATGTGAAGGGGGGTACATGAACTACCTAGGCGGATTTGGAATTTTATTGGTGTTTTGTAGTTTTAATAGTCTTTACAATAAATTAGAGCAATTTGGACCAATAATGATGCAAATAAGCATTTTGGAGATTAGACAGATTTTGAGAATCAAATGTTTTGCATCTGATAGAGTCATTCCCACCGTTGTATCAAGCTTAAAATTTGCCACAAAAATAAAGGGATTTTGTTAGCTTCGATTTCCATATTAGATCATGCAAATCCAACAGTGCGATCTCAAGATATTCTCAGTTTACCGAAGACATGTCATGTAGTCTCGAAGCAGAAGCCACATAGGAGATCGATCGATCAGATCCAAAAAAACTGGAAATTTTCCATGTTTATCGAATAAGATACCCTACCCGATCTCCACACCTATAAAAGCACAGAGAGGCCACAAAATTCACAAGGACCATCACATCCACCATCATAGTTACACTTTTCTTTTGAGAGAGAGTCTCAGGCTCAAACTCTATAGTTTTATGATTTTTATCGAGTTTTTACGCTTTGTTTCAAGGGAGACGAACTCCAATCTTTGTACCAACAGAGAGAAGCTTTCTGAACTCTTTACTTATGAGATTTATTCACTCTATTTTTATTATGGTTTCTCTCTTTCCATGATTGAGTTGTTTGATTGTTGGATTTAAGGGTTTTCAAAGGGGATTATCATGGCTCAAGAAATAGGAATTATTTATGTTCAGAAATTTAGAAGGAGTCTTAATCTTTGATTTTGTCTACTGCATATTGCTTGTTTGACCAACTTGTGATTGAATCTAAATTGCATATTGCTTGTCTACTGCATATTGCTTGTTAGGCCAACTTGTGATTCAATCTAAATTTATTATTGCTTGCACACAACTTGATTAATCAATTGGACCTAGTATTAGATGAGTTTAGCGCCATAACCTGCAAAAGTTGAGTTATGGAGTTAAGTTAACTTATCGAATCTTGATCTAAATACAGCATATTTATCTATCTATTTGCATGCGAGAGTTGAGTACTTAGATTGTTTATATATAAATAACTATCGCTACGAGAGTAGATTAATTAAATTATCAAGTGTATTTTAGTTATAAATCACACTCCGCTGAATTTACCTGCACAAACACCGGAATAAATTGATCCATGAACCCTGGAGATTTTCCTGATATCCAACGTTTGTTTTAATTGATTTATCATCGTTATTTAATTATCCGCATTTTAGTTTTAGAAAACAATCAAAACCAATCTTTTTATTTTATCCTAGCTTACTCTTTTTCCAGAAACTTATAGCGTAGCCTTTCAGTTTTCAGTGGATTCCACCCTAAAGTACTACAATAGTCTATTGTGCACTTACAGTTAGAACATTGTATTTTTGGGTAAAACTTGACACACGTCAAAAATCTATGAACATTCTAAGGGATCTAGTTGGAAAAATTGGATGGTAAAGGGAATTGAAGCAAGACTCCATCAACCACTGAATTCGAGGACAAATTCCTTTTAAGTGTGAGAGATTACTTGTAACATTCATATACTACATTATGGGTATCTAGTCAATCTGTTAATCTGTTTTGGGTAAAACTAGATCTTTGTCAAAGAATGACCAAATGATGAGTTAGCCTTAGAAACAAATTATTGAATGGTCGGATGGACCGAGGAAAGTTATGGTCGAGTCGGAGGAAGACTACGATTAAAAAAATGGTAATAGCCGTTAAAGGGGCCAAGAATGGTCGGGAAAGAACTAAAGATCTGGGTAACTGAATCACGATAGTGAGTCTATGTTGAACTAAAGCTTAAGCCGGGAAAGATAAGCGCTTAGGAAACATGGAAAAGGTTCTCTAAGGCAAATCGATGGGCCAAGATAGACTTACCAAAAGCATAAATTTCTATACGTGACAAATACAAGGGTCGAGTTTGGGTAAGTCGAGAATTTGGAGTTGGGCCAAGGTAAAAAGGTAACTCGATTATGATAACTGTTCGGATAGAAAAGGGAGTTGCCATAAGGTGGCTTGATGCGCTTCAGAACGAGGAAGTGTTCGCTAAGGCATGACCAGAAACCAAGAAATTGTCCTAGAAGTTGAATGGTCAAGTATAACGAGAAGGTAATGATCGAGTCGGGATGGACCAAGATAATGGAAGAGAGGATCTAGTTGAGAATAAACTGTGATAGGGAAACCATACTTATTCGGTATTGGACTAAGTCTGGAAAAAGATTAAACTTACTCGGAAGTATACTAAGATCATAATAAAAAAGATTGAAGCCAGAAAGGACCAAGGTTGGGTTAATAAGACCGAGTGCATGAGGACCAAGGTCATAAATTTTTATTGAGTCCATCTAGGAATCAGATAAATTCTTGAAGGACCAAGATCAAGGGAAGAGGTTAAGTATAACTCGATCAAGGTGGTGAGTTAAGGCTTACCCGGAGTTGAGGTAATTCGAGATAATACCATTGAGAGTCAAGTGTTCTCGCTAAGGATGATTTGATAACTAAGAAAATGTTCGGAAGTGGAAACTACTACACTTAATACGTTAGAAAGAGAATCGAGTCGGTTAAGGATGCGATGATAACGAGTAAAATATCGGGAATAAGAAATTAAGTAGATTGGGTCCGATTTGGAGAGATCACGGCCAATAAGATGGAGAATTGTAAGGTACTGATATACCTTAGATTCTACCAATTTTTATTATATTTTAATAGGTTTTTAATAAAAAAATTACTTGGTTTTGACATTTTATGGCTGCTTTTAGTGTTTGTGTAGTTTTTAAAGTCTTTACTGGAAATTAGAACAATTTGGGCCAAAAAATGTAAAACAAGTATTTTGGAGATTGGACAGATCCTCAGCATCATATGGAGACTTTACCACCGTTGGATCAAGCTCAAATTTTATCACAAGATAGCTAGGAGTTTCAGCTTCAATTTTCCTATCATATCGTAAAAATCCAACAGTGCGATCTCAAGTTATTCTTAATTTACTGAAGACAGGTTGTGCAGTCTCGAAGCAAAAGCAGTCGCAGGATGCCTAAGGGTGATCGATCGATCACACCTTAGCGATCGATCGATCAGGTCCGAAAAAGGTAATTTTCCAAGTTTATCGAGGAATATCCCATGTATCTATTGGAATATGTCCTAACCGATTTCTACACCTTAAAAAACATAGAGAGGCCACGAAATTCATAACCATCTTCATAGCCACCGCCATAGTTACACTTTTCGTTTGAGGGAGAGCCTTTGGCTCGAACTCCATATTTTTAGGGTTTTTATCGAGTTTTTACGCTTTGTTTCAATCTTTATACCAACAGAGAGAAGCTTTCTGAACCCTCTTTAATTATGCATTCTTTTCATTATATTCTTGTTATGGTTTCTATTTCCATGATTGAGTAGTCTGATTGTTGGTTTTAAGGATTTTCAAAGGGGTCTTTCATGGGTCGATAAATAGGAATTATTTATGTTTAGGAGTTTAGAAGGAGTCTTTATCTTTGCTTTCATCTACTGCATATTGCTTGTTTGACCAACTTGTAATTGTATCTAAATTGATTATTGCTTGCACAACACTTGATTGATCGATTGAAACTAGTATTAGATCAGCTTAACGCCATAACCTGCGAGAGTTGAGTTATGGAGTTAGGTTAACATATCAAATTTTTATCTCAATAATGCATATCTATCAATCTATTTGCCTGTGAGAGTTGAGTATTTAGGTTGTTTAGATATAGTTAATTATCGTTACGAGAGTAGGTTAATTAAGTTATCAAGTGTATTTGAGTTAGGAATTACACTTCGCTGAATTTACCTATATAAACACCTAAATAAATTGATCTATGAAACCCTGGAGATTTCCCTTATGTCCAACGTTTGTCTTAATTGGTTTATTTTTGTTATTTACATACTTTGCATCTTAGTTTTAGGAAAACAACAAAACCAACCTTTATTTTGTCTTAACTTAATTCTGTTCCCATAAATTTATAGCGTAAATTTTTGGTCTTTAGTGGATTCGACCCTTAAGTAATACAATTGATCGATGTGCACTTGTAGCAAGATCATTGTGTCACTAAAGTAAAATCTGACACACGTTAAGTACAATGAGAAATGTACAAGGCAATCAGATAAAATTGAAATTAGAATCTGAAGCAAGTTTGCAACAAAGTTCTAAAAATGGGTAAGGGGAATAAAAAAAAAAATTCTAACATCCTCCGAATTCGAGGACGAAATCATTTTAAGTAGGGGAGACTTGTAACATCCCTATCATGGGATAGACTTACCGGAGCAATTTGTTTTGCAAAAAACATAACATGGTCAAGTAATAAGAAAGACCAAGATAAAGTAAATCAATCTCTGGTCGAAGAAAAATCCGAGTGTTAGATCAAATGACTTAGCTGGGTGGACTGACTGGCTAAAACCTTAGATGGGTGGACTGGGGCTGTTATGATGGCTGAGTAGTTGGTTGATGACTGATATAATCAATATATTACCTATTTTACTATGGATTTATATATATATATATATATATATATATTATATGTATTTTATTATGGTTTTATGCCTTTATAGGTAGTTTTCTTCGTATTTGTAGTTTTAGAGTCTTTTTAAGAAAATTCATCAAAATGAAGCAAAAAAACTAAAAGAGGTGTAAACCAAGCTACATCAGCTTACACAAGTCAAAGAAATCGTCCAAGCCAAAGAATTCACAAGATATCACATTTTCCCAAGTTGGACAGAACTGAAGCACCCAAAATTTAGCTACAGACGGAGCCACAAATCAACTTGTAATTGGATGAAAACTGGTGATGAAAATTTTCTTTGAGTTAGCTTTCCAATGGAGTTAGAATCATATAATTTGGATATGTGGTTAGAAAGATCCACCCGATTTACTGAATATTGGTCATTCTGCCTCGAAGCTGAAGCAAGCCAAGACTGAAGCCAGTACCGACCAAGTCCGTGGGTCGATACCCAGATCGATATCAGCACATCCAGGAAGATATTTTTAAGGCCTAGTACTGACCAAAATATTGGGTCCAGGTCGTAATCCACGCCTGAACAGTTTCGCACCAAATTTTTTTTTTTTTGCCCTAAACTTAACCCTAGAAGATCCTATACCTATATATACTTGTTTTTAACATCTTGTTAGGTGTGTGCCAAAATATTATAGTATTTTTATTTGTTTTTACATCCACCACGTTTTTTCTTTGGTGTTCTTCATAGATTTGAGTTTTAAGAGCTTCCAGGAGGAGATCTCGCTTTGTATTCGACATAGAGAAGAATCCCTACCTTATACTCTTTAATTCCAGTTTATTTATCATGATTTATATATACTCTTGTTGTTTTTCATGCATCATTTCTGAGTAGTTGTGAGAGTCAAAACTAGCACAATTGAATTTGTCGACGGTTTGTTAAGGGAACTGAAACTTCTGAGTATAAACCACAAAACGAAGATCCAAAGATGGTTTTATTAAGCTGTTTCGAAAAGCTTAACATACAAGAGTCTGAGAGAAAAAAATTTAGGGTTTTGCTAAGTAAATTGCGGATCCCCTTTTCAAGAGATGTACAAGTGTATTTATACAAGTTTAGGTCGGTAAGGGCTATTACTAAAAGATAAGGAAAACTTCCTAAATCTTCGAGATATTCCTTTTTGCACAGGTCGGTTGTATCTCTATGGGCCTTCGTCTTGGGCTCGTATCTTTGCTACACGGACTACGGATCAGCCCACATTGAAGGCTGCGGATCGGCCTATGTATCGAGGCCCACGGATCGACCCACATTGAAGGTTGTGGATCAGCCCACTGATCGGCCCACATTGAAGGCTGCGGATCGGCCCATGTATCGAGGCCCACAGATTGGCCCACATTGAAGGCTGTGGATCGGACCATGTATCTAGGCCCACATATCGGTTGGTGTTAAGGCCCATGGGTCGTCTTTGTTGTTTGATGGGTTGGTTCGGTTTCTATGGTTTGATCTATTCCCACACTTAATCATTTTGTTTATTGTTGATCTCGAGGGTGGATTCTGACCCCAACAGTTAGCTCTCCAACTCGGCAGTATCAGTGATGAGAGTGCCGAGGTAAAATAAGTGAAACTGAGATCAACATTTCCGAAATATGACACCGTGTTGCCAAACCTATTCATGCCTCCGATGATGCCGATTCGTGATGGTGATGATGATGCCGATCCGTGATGGTGATGATGATGCCAATCCGATAGTGAAGATGATGCCGATCCGTGATGTTGAAGAGGATGCCGAACCGTTTGATGAATGATGCCGATCCATTGATGGAGAGGACATCGATATGATGCATGATGTCGATGCATTATGTTGATAGTGCCGATCCACGAATCCAGTGATTATGTGCGAATCCGTTCTTCAACATTGTGCCGATCCGTGATGTGATATCCCAATGGATCGGCGTGTCTCGGCATACGGGTTTGGTTCGTAAGGTTTCCTTAGCAAAAATTTTGATTTTTTCTTTGAGAAGTGCAAACGTTTTTTTGCTGATTCTCGAGGCGCAATGATGCCATCATTCGCTTTAAATGCCTATATATACTGAACCCCTTTCATCTTTTCTCTCATAACTTTACTCCTCCAAAATTTTTCCAACACAGGTAGCCTTTTTCTCTCTATTCTCTCTATATTTATTTGCTTAGATTTCGAGGGTTTTTGTTGCCTTTTCCTCTACCGCCGCCGAAACCTAAAATTTTCCGATCGATCTTCAAGCAGATCCACCGCTGCCTTTGAATTTTCCGGCGGTTGTCTTTGCAGAAAATGACTCATCTTCAAAATCCTTCGAATTTGCCAACGAACCCTTTGAAGATCTTGTTCTCGCTTTGGTGCTCAATCGAAACACGATCCGTTTCTCTGTTTGATCTTCAAATCTACCGACGCGATTAAGTTATGTTGTTTGAAAGTTCCAACGAATCCTCTACTCCTATCGATCCTTCTTTCTCTAATGAGCCGAGCCATGCATCGAGTTTGTCTCGAAACCCGGTCAGAGTAGTGTGGGAGTGTAAATCCACACCAATTGAATTTGTCCAGACTTTTAGAGGGATCTGAAACTTCTGAGTAAAAACCACGAACACGAAGATCCAAAGATGGTATTTTATTAAGTTGTTAAGAAAGCTGTTTGGAGAAAGGATACAAGTATTTTCTAGGTCAAATTGCGGATTCCCTTTTTAGAGGGTATACATGAGTATATATACAAGTTTTAGCCGACTATGTCAGTATCTAAAGAGATAAAGAAGATTTCCTAATTCCTCGGGCTTTCCTTTTAGCAAAGCCTGCCACCGCCATGGGCTTTGATTCATGGGTTTATTGTCTCGGCCCACATGTTCATTTGCTCAGCTCGGCCCAACTCCTTATCCTTAGGCTTTGGCTCGGATGGCAGTGGCTAAGCGGCTCCGGTGACACCATGGTTCACGGCTCGGGTGACACCATGGTTCATGGCTCGGGTGACACCATGGTTCACGGCTCGGATGACAGCATGGTTCACGGCTCGGGTGACACCATGGATCACGGCTCGGGTGACACCATGGCTCACGGCTCAGGTGACACCATGGTTCACGGCTCGGATGACACCATGGTTCACGGCTCGGATGACACCATGGTTCACGACTCGGGTGACACCATGGTTCACGGCTCGGGTGGCACCATGGTTCACGGTTCGGGTGACACCATGGTTCACGGCTCGGTTGACACCATGGTTCACGGTGCCGTACTATGGGTCGTGACACTCAATCTGTTTGCTGTACCAGGGATCGGGGTACACGACCCAGTTTCTTCACCATGGGTTGTGACACCCGATCCGTTTGCTGTACCATGGATCGGGGTACATGACTCAGTTTCTTCACCATGGTTCGTGACACCCGATCCGTTTGCTATGCCATGGATCAGGGTACACGACCCAGTTTCTTCAATGTGGGTCGTGACACCCGATCCGTTTGTTGTGCCATGGATCGGGGTACACGGCCCAGTTTCTTCACCGTGGGTCATGACATCCGATCCGTTTGCTGTACCATGGATCGGGGTACACGACCCAGTTTCTTCACCATGGGTCATGACACCCGATCCGTTTGCTGTACCATGGATCGGGGTGCACGACCCAGTTTCTTCACCCTGGGTTGTGACACCCGATCCGTTTGTTGTACCATAGATCGGGGTGCACAACCCAGTTTCTTCACTATGGGTCATGACACCCGATCCCTTTGCTGTACCATGGATCGGGTACACGACCCAGTTTCTTCACCGTCGGTCAAGACACCCTATCCGTTTGCTGTTAACTTCAAGTGGATGAATATTGACCCCAACAGTTAGCCCCCCCAGCTCGCCAGTTTTAATATTGAAAGTGTCGAGGTAAAGAGCGGTTGTTGAGGTCGGTTTTCACCCCATCAATATCAACGGTTTGGTAACACTAAGTATGGGTGTCAGATCTAGCCAGAAAGGGTGACGAGCCAACATTTGGCTAGCACCAGAAAGGGTGACGAGCCAACATTTGGCTAGGCAGCAGGAAGAAGTAAGTGACGAGCCAACATTTGGCTAGGCAGCAGGGAGGAGTAAGTGAAGAGCCAATGTTTGGCTAGGCATCGGGAAGAAGTAGTGACGAGCCAACGTTTGGCTAGGCAGCAGGAAGGAGTTAGTGACGAGCCAACGTTTGGCTAGGCAGCAGGAAGGAGTAAGAGACGAGCCAAAACTTGGCTAGGCATCACGAAGAAGCAGCAATAAGCCAACACTTGGCTAGGCATCATGAAGTAGCAGCGAACCAACATTTGGCTCGGCTACAGGAAGCATTGACGAGCCAACATGTTGGCGAACCAACAAACGGTGACGAGCCAACATATTGGCAAACCAACAAACGGTGACGAACCAACATGTTGGCGAACCAACGAACGGTGACGAACCAACATGTTGGCAAACCACAATTTAGTGACGAGCCAAACACTTAGACACGAACCAACACTCTTCTGGCTCGGCGATGAGGAGAGGTGATGAGCCGACACTTCTTTGGCTTGGCGTTAGTGTGAAGATGTGACAAGTCAACTCCCTGGATCGGCAATGGGAGAAGCAGGTGAGACAAGCGACGAGCCGGCTCACCGATGACCCAGTAAAGCAACAGCCCAATATCTTGTTGGGCCGAGGCAACGAGCCGCAAGAGTTTGATGGGCCAAGATAGCGAATCAAAGAAAGTAGCCCACATCTGAACCAGAGAAGAAATCCCGAAGAATAAGGAAGTTTTCTTTTATCCTTTAGGAAAAGGCCTAGCCGACTTATTCGTGTATAAATAGACAATATACCTCTTTGAAAATGGGGATCCGAAAATTGACCTAGCAAAACACTTGTGGTTCTTTGCAACAGCTATCAAAACAGCTAAGATAATAAAAACCATCTTTGGATTTCTGTTCTTGGTTTCTTTTCATAGAAGTTTGTCGAATCCCCAATTTTCTTTTACCAAATTTAGTTGTGCGAGTTTCGACTCCCACAGCGGTCTGAAGTTAACTCGTCCCGAACCGCTTCTCTTCGTGACACCGAGTTGTTTTTTCACTGTTACCTCGAACCATTTCACTTCATGACACTGAGCTGTTTCTTCGATGTCACCTCGAACCACTTTTATATTAAGAGTTTGGATTATGTTCGGGGAACTTTGGTAAGCTATCATCTTTATCGGGGAGTCCAAACGTTTCTGCTGATTCCCAAGTTATATGACGTCACTGTTCGCCTATATAACTTGTGATGCCTTCCATTTTCTTTCACTACTTCATTTTTTCGAAAACTTCTCCAAACAGGTAACCTCTCTCTTCTTTCTCTCTCTAATTTTTGCTTAAGTTAATTTATGCTTGTGCCTCCGTTATTTCTTCCTCGCCGCCGAGCGGTTCGAGTTTCCTGATCCATCTTCAATCAGCTCCGCCGTTGTCCTTGAGTTTTCCGGCGGTTTATATGAAGATTTGGGTCTAATTTTAAATTTATTTTGAAGATCTTGACTTGTTCTTCGATTCCTAGAAAGTCTCGATTTATTCTGATAAGCTGTTGATAGCCCGATCTGTTTTCTGAATCTTCGAAAACTTAGATCTTTTCTACTGAGCTTCTGGGGATCCCGACCTGTTTGTCTGCCTTCCAAAGACCCCAATATGTTTTCAAACGAAGGATGTCTCAGTTATCCGCATCTGCGTCACCCGATCCACATGCCAGATTGCTTGTCAGTCCAGACCAGTCTTCATTTCCCGGACCTTCATTTTCCGCCGATCCAGTCCTTGCTCAAAGTTGCAGCCGAGCAGATCCATCTGGCGCAAACATTCCAGAGGATTTGTGTTGGGGTCAAAACCCACCCAGCTGTGATCAATGGGAACATGGCTAAGTGTGAAGATACGAAGAATTGGACAAGGCCGGAATTACGCCTAAGTCATTCCTGTGCAAGCCCACTTAGGCACAAGAGAGGCCATTCTAGCCAAAGCAGCTCCAGTTTCGGCCAAGGAAGCTTCATTTCGGCAAAGAAGGAGGCTTAGGCAAGTTTTGTCTCCACTTAGGCAAGTCTTATCTCCACTTAGGCAAACCTTGAAGAAAGCGTCGCTTCGGCATGGAGGCTTCGGCAAAAGAGACTTCGGCAGGCCTAGCTCACTTCGACAAAGGAGACTTCGGCAAGCCTAGCCAATTCGGCAAAGGAGACTTCGGCAAGCATAGCCACTTCGGCACTGGAGACTTCGGCAAGGAGGACTTCGGCATTGGAAAGCCTAGCCATTTCGGCAAAGGAGACTTCGGCAAGCATAGCCACTTCGGCACTGGAGACTTTGGCAAGGAGGACTTCGGCACTGGAAAGCCTAGCCACTTCGGCAGGCTTAGCCGCTTCGGCGTTGGACACTTCGGCAAGGGAGACTTCGGCGCTGGAGACTTCGGCAAGCCTAGCCACTTCGGCAAAGGGGGACTTCGGCAAGCCTAGCCATTTCGGCAAAGGAGACTTCGGCAAGCCTAGCTCACTTCGGCAAGCCTGGCTTCGGAACAGCCTGGCTTCGGCAAGCCTGGCTTCGGCAAGCCTGGCTTCGGCGCAGCCTGGCTTCGGCAAGCCTCTACTTCGGCATGGCCCTGGCTTCGGCAAGTCTCCACTTCGGCACAACCTGGCTTCGGCACCGCCTGGCTTCGGCAAGCCTGGCTTTGGCACAGCCTGGCTTCGGCAAGCCTGGCTTCGGCAAGCCTGGCTTCGGCAAGCCTGGCTTCGGCATAGCCTGGCTTCAGCAAGCCTCCACTTCGGCACGGCCCTGGCTTCGGCAAGCCTCCACTTCGGCACAGCCTGGCTTCGGCAAGCCTGGCTTCGGCACAGCCTGGTTTCGGCACAGCCTGGCTTCGGCAAGCCTGGCTTCGGCCATGACCCACGGAGACTTCGGCCGTGACCCGCGGTCTTCGGCCATGATCCACGGAGACTTCGGCCATGACCCATGGTCTTCGGCCATGACCCGCGGTCTTCGGCCATGACCCGCGGTCTTCGGCCATGACCCACAAAGACTTCGGCCATGACCCACGGTCTTCGGCCATGACCCGCGGTCTTCGGCCAAGACCCACGGAGACTTCGGCAAACAACTCGCGGTCATCGGCCATGACCCACGGTCTTCGGCCATGACCCGCGGTCTTCGGCCATGACCCACGGAGACTTCGGCCATGACCCATGGTCTTCGGCAAGCAACCCGCGGTCATCGGCCATGACCCACGGAGACTTCGGCCGTGACCCGCGGTCTTCGGCCATGACCCACGGAGACTTCGGCCGTGACCCACGGTCTTCGGCCATGACCCGCGGACTTCGGCCATGACCCACGGAGACTTCGGCAAACAACTCGCGGTCATCGGCCATGACCCACGGTCTTCGGCCATGACCCGCGGTCTTCGGCCATGACTCACGGAGACTTCAGCCATGACCCATGGTCTTCGGCAAGCAACCCGCGGTCATCGGCCATGACCCACGGAGACTTCGGCCGTGACCCGCGGTCTTCGGCCATGACCCACGGAGACTTCGGCCATGACCCACGGAGACTTCGGCCATGACCCACGGTCTTCGGCCATGACCCGCGGTCTTCGGCTATGACCCACGGAGACTTCGGCAAACAACCCGCGGTCTTCGGCCACTTCGGCCAAGCTGGCCACTTCGGCCAAGCAGTCCACTTCGGCCAAGCAGTCCACTTCGGCCAAGCTGGCCACTTTGGCCAAGCTGGCCACTTCGGCCAAGCAGGCAACTTCGGCCAAGCAGTCCACTTCGGCCAAGCTGGCCACTTCGGCCAAGCTGGTCACTTCGGCCAAGCAGGCCACTTCGGCCAAGCTGGCCACTTCGGCCAAGCAGGCCACTTCGGCCAAGCAGGCCACTTCGGCCAAGCAGTCCACTTCGGCCAAGCAGTCCACTTCGGCCAAGCTGGCCAAGCTGGCCACTTCGGCCAAGCAGGCCACTTCGGCCAAGCAGGCCACTTCGGCCAAACTGTCCACTTCGGCCAAGCTGTCCACTTCGGCCAAGCAGTCCACTTCGGCCAAGCAGTCCACTTCGGCCAAGCAGTCCACTTCGGCCGAACTGCCTTGCCGAAGTGAAAACCATACGAAACTGTCTGGCCGAACTCAAAACCATACGAAACTGTCTTGGCGAAGTCAAATCTATACGAAGTTGCCTGGCCAAAGTCATTTCTATACGAAACTGTCTTGCCGAAGTGAAATCTATACGAAGTCGCCTGGCCGAAGTCAAGTCTATACGAAGCCAGAAGACGAGGTGGCCGAAGTCATTTCCATACGAAACTGTCTTGCCGAAGTCAAATCTATACGGAGCTGTCTGGCCGAAGTCAGAGTTGCCGAAGACGATCCTGGCCGAAGTCATTCCCATACGGAGCTGTCCGGCCGAAGTCATTTCCATACGAAACTGTCTGGCCGAAATCAAGTCTACACGAAGCCAGAAGACGACGCGGCCGAAGTCATTTCTATACGAAGACAACAAGCCCATCTTCGGCCTACAACGATACAGAGGCCCACGAAGTCAAGCCGACTTCGCTAAAAAGGAAATCCCAAAGGATTAGGAAGTTTTCCTTATCCCTTTAGGATTGACCTGGCCGACTCAAACTAGTATATATATCTATGTACATCCTTTGAAAAAGGGATCCGCAATTTACTTAGCAAAAAACCCTAGACTTTTTGCTCTCAAACTCTTGTACGAAAGCTTTTCGACACAGCTTAATAAAAAACCATCTTTGGATCTCTCCGTTCGTGGTTCATCCGCAGAAATTTCATCCCCCTTAACAAACCTCCGACAAATTCTAATTGTGTTGATTTCGACTCCCACAATTTGGCGCTAGAAGGAGGGGATTTGAAACTTTCTTACTCCAAGGAACCACCGCACGAACGATTCGAAGAAGATGACTAGCGACGGACGAACCGACGACCCGCAGGACACGGGGATCAATGGATCTGGAGCAACTGATACACCAACGCCTGCAGTCATGGAGACAAGCCCAGAGGCCTTATCACAGATCAAGACGATGCTTGAGACGCTGCTCAAGAAGGCGGAGGAGCAGGACAAGCTAAACACGACGATGACCGATAAGCTCGAAGTCCTTACAACAGCGAGCCGAGCCCGTGGTAGAGGCTCAGGAGTGACCTAATAAGGCGCCCTCTTCGACGTCTCAACCCAACGGCCCTCGATTTCTCAACGCCCCACCATGCGACGAGAACCCAAGGCGGACTGCTCCCTACAAACCAACCAACCACGACCGCTGAACTGAACGCGACACCGCAGGAGGCAAACACGCAGACTATGGGCGGAATGAATCCAGTGGTCAACCTGGAGGATAACCCAGAGGGTGAACACGACTCGGAACACCGCCGCGAAGCTGAACTCACGGGTGCAACCCAAACTCGACACGAACAAGCAACACCAACCTTGGCCATGACCAGGACCTTACCGAAGAGGAGGAGAACATCCTCTGGGCCCAACGAGCCCAGATCGAGGAAGAGCGCAAAGCGATGATCCGAGCCCAAAAGGAGGAGATGGCCGAAATCCGGGCAGGCATGGAGCGAGCTGCCACTGAGATGAAATTCGTTCGATCACAGATGCATAGGGCTACTAGCAAGGCTCCCGAGCTCGACCGAGTGCTTGAAGAAGCACAGAACACCCCATTCACGACTCGAATCACTAAGGAAGGGTTTCTGATCCGGGGAAGATGAAGATACCAGTCTACGAAGGTAAAACTGATCCAAAGGAGCACTTGACCGCCTTCGCAATAGCAATGGGACGAGCAAACTTCAGAGAAGGAGAAGAAGACGCTGGACAATGTCTCTTGTTTGTTGAGCACCTTAAAGGCCCAGCTCTCCAATGGTTCTCCAGGCTGGGAAGAAATTCGATCGACAATTTCAATCAGCTGTCGTCGGCATTCCTTAAACATTATGCTATATTCATGGAACGCCGAACATCCGATGCGGATCTGTGGACCATGGGGCAAGGACAGAACGAGACACTGCGAACCTTCATCGGACGGTTCAAGTCGGTACTGTCGAAGGTAGAAGGGATAAGTGACGAAGCCGCACTGCAAGCGTTAAAGAAAGCCCTGTGGTTCGACTCCGATTTTCGGAAGGAGATTGCGCTGAACGCACCAACCACGATTCAGGATGCATTGCACCGAGCGACGGACTTTGCCTTCAACGAAGAAGAAGTAAAGATCCTAGCCCAGAAACACGGAAAGGCGAAGCCCACAAACCCACCTCCCTCCGCTCCAAACCCACCGAATAACAGAAAGGGCAACCAAGGTCCTGGATACATCCAACACGAAGGAGGATTCAAAGGAGCCCACAACTACCAAGTTGATTCGTCAAGCTATGGGCAAGGACGAGGTCAAGGCCGAGGAAGGGGTACGTGGAGCAGCACGTGGACCAGAGGCCAAGGATCTTACGATGAAACGGCTTATTGCGAACATCACCACATCTTCGGACACTCGACTGCAAATTGCCGCATCCTGGGTTTGAAACTCGCTGCCAAACTGGCGGCCGGCAAGCTCAAAGGGATATTAGCCTCAAGGACTTTGAAATGGATACCAACGCAAATTGCCCAGAACAGGCAAACGAAGATCTTCCTAAACGAGGAAGGCAAGACGACGAAGCGCCACAATCTGGCCCAAGAAGACGGATCAACATGATAATGGGTGGATCTCACTACTGCTCGGATACCGTCTCATCGATTAAAGCGTTTCAACGACGAGCCGATGTCAGCGTTAACTGGTCCGCGCCCTCCAAGTTCCCAGACGACGTCATCTCATTCGCCGAAAGGGAAACAACCGGAATCGACAAACCGCACGATGACCCTCTCGTAATTGAGTTAATCATCAGTGGCTATGATGTAGCCCGGGTGCTGGTGGATACGGGCAGCACAGTGGATATAATCTTCAAAGAGACTCTCAAAAGAATGGATATCAATCCGTCCGACATAGTGGCTACCCCTAAACCATTGACTGGATTTTCCGGAGAAACGACAATGACAATCGGGACGATCAAGCTGCCTGTAGAAGCTGGAGGTGTCATCAAGCTCGTCGAGTTCTCGGTAGCCGATCACCCAGCGATCTATAACGTCATCGTCGGCACACCTTGGTTAAATTCGATGCGCGCCGTAGCCTCGACCTACCATCTCTGCGTCAAATTCCCAACACCGAGTGGAATCAACACGATTTTGGGAAGTCAGAAGGAGTCCCGCGTATGCTTCCTAGCTGCACACAAGCTCAGGAATCCAGTCACCGATCCAATAGCCAAGTCAGAACGCAAGAAGATGAAGACAGACAGGGAGCCAGTAAAAGCGCTCTCCAAACTCTTATAGCAATTACAGATTACAGAGGATCGCGAAGACGAACCAGCTGAACAGCCCTGCGACCCCGTAGTATCAGTCTGCATCGACGACGAACACCCAGAACGATGCATAGAGATTGGATTCGGCCTCGATGAAAAAATCAAGGACGAACTGGTTTCATTCTTAAAAGAAAACGTGGACACTTTCGCGTGGGCAGCAGAGGATATGCCCGGAATTGATATCGGCGTAACCAGCCACGAATTGAACATCGACCCAACCTTCAAACCAATCAAGCAAAAACGAAGAAAGTTGGGCCCTGACAGAGCGAAAGCAGTGAACGATGAAGTCGAAAGGCTCTTACGAGTCGGGTCGATAATGGAAGTCAAGTACCCGGATTGGCTGGCGAATCCTGTTGTAGTCAAAAAGAAGAATGGAAAGTGGCGAGTGTGTGTCGATTTCACCGATTTAAACAAGGCGTGCCCGAAAGACAGCTTCCCACTACCACACATTGACCGACTGGTCGAGGCAACGGCCGGTAACAAGCTCTTATCTTTCATGGACGCATTCTCTGGATACAATCAGATTCTAATGAATCCCGACGATCGTGAGAAGACAGCCTTCATTACGGATCGTGGAATCTATTGCTACAAGGTGATGCCTTTCGGCCTCAAGAACGCCGGCGCCACGTATCAGCGCTTAGTAAACAAGATGTTTGCTAGTCAACTGGGAAGAACGATGGAGGTTTACATAGACGACATGCTGGTGAAATCGCTAGAGGCAACGGATCATGTGTTACATTTGGGGGAATGTTTCCGACAGCTCAACGCGCACAACATGAAACTCAACCCAACAAAGTGTAGATTCGCAGTCACATCCGGCGAGTTTCTTGGCTACTTGGTTACCCATCGCGGAATCGAAGCAAATCCAAAGCAGATCGACGCCCTCACCCAGATGGCTTCCCCAAAATCAAAACGTGAAGTACAGAGACTGACTGGCAGGGTGGCTGCACTCAACAGATTTATTTCGCGGTCCACCGATAAGTGCTTACCATTCTACGACACTTTACGAGGAAACAAGAAGTTCGAATGGACAGAGAAGTGCGAAGAGGCTTTCCAGCAGTTGAAGAAATATCTCGCCAGCCCCCCGGTGCTTGCAAAGCCAGTCGAGGGAGAGCCGCTCTTCCTATACACCGCAATCTCCACCTCGGCAGTAAGCGGAGTACTCATTCGCGACGAACGGGGCGAGCAGAAACCAATCTTTTACGTCAGTAAGACCCTCACCGACGCAGAGACAAGATACCCGCAGATGGAGAAGCTGGCTCTATCGGTGGTCATGTCTGCCAGGAAACTAAGGCCGTACTTCCAATCACACTCCATTGTGGTCCTTAGTCCTTTACCCCTACGATCGATTTTGCACAGCCCAAGCCAATCCGGGCGATTGGCCAAGTGGGCTATCGAGCTCAGCGAGTACGACATCGAGTATCGCGGACGAACCTGCGTAAAATCGCAAGTGCTTGCCGATTTTTTAATCGAACTCCCGGAGGAGAGCCTCCCCGAAGGAAACCCGAATTCGACTTGGCAACTTCACGTTGACGGCTCATCATCCAAAAATGGTTCAGGGGTCGGAATACGTCTAACGTCACCAATGGGCGAGATACTTGAACAATCCTTCCGCCTAGGTTTTCACGCCTCCAACAACGAAGCAGAATACGAAGCTCTCATTGCCGGGATAAAACTTGCACAAGGACTCAAGATTGATTGCATTCACGCGTTCTGCGATTCACAGTTAGTCGCGAACCAGTTCAGCGGGGAATACGCAGCTAAGGACGATCGCATGGAGGCATATCTGAAAGTTGTCAAAGATTTGACTGCACAGTTTAAAGAGTTCACACTCACGCGTATTCCACGCGGAGAAAAACACTTCGGCTGATGCACTGGCCACCCTTGCTTCCACTTCTGATCCAGCCTTGAAACGAGTCATTCCGGTGGAGTTCATCCAACACCCGAGCATCACCCCTCCAGAAACAGTGAGTGTGGTTACGCGGTCTCAAGCCGCCAGGCCTGCAAGGGAAAACGCCGGCGCACCGGACAATGCTGTAGATGATGCTGACGAACGGGACGCAGTAATCAGCGACTCCATGGTCCAAGACGAGACATATGCGGCAGACGACGGACTCACATCTCGGATGGAAATAGATGCAGTCGACAAGGACGAAGATCCTGCGACTGCCGCAGAAGAAGCAACATCTATGGATGAGGACTGTACATCCCTCCCTTCCAACGTCGACCCCTGTCACGAAACTAGAGTCATCGAGATGAATGGGACATGTACGGACTTACAGTACGGCTGCGACAAAGGGTGGCTTGATGGCATCCGCGGGTACATCTATGACGGTACTTTACCGTCAGACAAATGGGCAGCTCGAAAGCTTCGGGCGCAAGCAGCGCGCTACGTCTTGCTCGACGGCAATGTTTTCAAATGGCGACTCTCGGGGCCTTTACTCACCTGCGTCGAGGGAAAGGAGGCAAGGGCAATCATGGAGGAGGTCCACGGCGGCTCCTGTGGCAACCATTCGGGAGGACGAGCCTTGGCAATAAAAATCAAACGACACGGCTACTACTGGCCCAGCATGATACACGATTGCGAGAAATACTCGTCCAGGTGCGAGAAGTGCCAACGTCACGCACCAATGATTCATCAGCCAACCGAGATGCTGTCTTCAATATCATCGCCCTATCCTTTCATGCGCTGGTCCATGGACATCATTGGACCTTTGCATCCATCAAAGCAGAAACGATTCTTGCTGGTCCTGACAGACTATTTTTCAAAGTGGGTGGAGGCAGATTCGTATGCCAGCATCAAGGACGCACAAGTCGAAAGTTTTGTATGGAGGAACATCATATGCCGACATGGAGTCCCATACGAGATCGTCACCGATAATGGATCACAGTTCATTTCCACAAGGTTCGAAGCTTTCTGCGCAAAGTGGAAGATTCGGCTAAGCAAATCCACCCCACGATATCCACAAGGCAACGGCCAGGCTGAAGCTATAAACAAAACGATTCTCGACGGTCTCAAGAAACGTCTCGACCAGAAGAAAGGCCGGTGGGCCGATGAACTGGAAGGTGTATTGTGGTCTCATAGAACGACACCGCGACGAGCAACCAACGAAACTCCGTTCGCTCTCGTCTATGGGACAGAATGCGTCATTCCACCTGAGATAAATTTTCCTGGAGTCCGCCGAAGACTACTCCCAGAACAGGAAGGACTCAATCACTTGTTGATGCTTGATGAGTTGGACTTGATCGACGAAAGACGGGATCAAGCCTTGATCAGAATTCAGAATTACCAGAACGCAGCGGCAAAATACTACAACTCTCACGTCGAAATCGACCGTTCTACGAAGGAGACCTGGTCCTACGGAAAGTTTTCCAGAATACTGCGGAGCAGAACGCCGGCAAACTCGGAGCAAACTGGGAAGGACCTTACAAAATCACGAAGGTAGTCCGACCCGGCGTGTACGAACTCGCCAACATGTCTGACGTTCCAATACCAAGATCGTGGAACGCAATGCACCTCAAGAAGTACTATTCTTAGGATACTTCAAATGAACTACGTGGCGGCTTGATCCCTGCAAAGGGTACGTAGGCAGCTCATCTTCGGATGGGTTCAGCTGCCCCCTCCTAAAAAAAAGGGGGGGAGTGGGTACGTATACTCGTATACTCCCACCTTTGTAACAAACTCCGCGTCTACTTAATCCACGCTTCTCGAAGCAATTTTTGTCATATCACGCCCTCCACGAGTTACTACAGCCTTAACGGAAACAGGCACCACATACGCACTTTTCACGAATCACTTAAAGTCCTAACTAAAACAGGCATCTCTCTTCACCCTCGCTGCTGCTGGCCACAGCAACGAACTACTACATCCTTCGCGGATATAACTACTACATCCTAGCGGATTAAAAGCGCGCGCTATATAAATAACTGTGTCCATTGTCGGAGCGGATATGCTTATGATAGCATACCCGTAAAACCGAAATGTTCATCTTAAAACCCAACAACCAAATCGTTGGTCCTGACAGTACTACATGTCCATTGTCGGAGCGGATATGCTTACGGTAGCGTAACCGTAAACCGAAATGTTCATCCTAAACCCAACAACGAATCGTTGGTCGCAACAGTACTACGTGTCCATTGTCGGAGCGGATATGCTTACGGTAGCGTAACCGTAAACCGAAATGTTCATCCGAAAACCCAACAGACAAATCGTTGGTCAAAACACCTATGCTCATAATCAAAGCAAATATGCTTGCACTGACGTAATCATTCCAAACGAAACAAACGAATCGTCGGTATTAACGCCAACACAAACTGCAGCAAAACCGATCAGTCCACCTTGGATAAAAACTACCATTCAAGCAACAAGTTTCGACAACAAAGAAACGACACAACCAAAGCCAAAGCCACAAGGCAAACATAACGAGTCAATACGGATAAAGCCATCCAGGCACCATATCCAAATAACGTCAAAGCATAATTAAAATGATGACTTGGGCAGTTCCCATCATCATCATACCTTACCCATTAAAAACGCACCCTATTCATCATCAGAGGATTCAGCCGTCGTCTCGGATTCAGAGGCTTCGTTCGAACCAAGCTTACCCCTGTTGGATCCAGAGAATACGCGAACGCCGACATCCGCCGCTAACACCTCAACAGATTCGTTACCAAGCGCGACATCGGCAGAGTCTTCCGAGATCGGCGAGACCACTAGGTCGCTCCCCAGCGAGGCGACCAACTGATCGAACTCGTCATCAGCACCAGCGTACCTTGCTCTCCATCCCTCGAGTTTCTCAGTTTCGGCATCCAGCGAAGGTGGTTGTCACCGCGGAGCAGCGCAAGGAGTTCAAGGTTCCCGTCAACTTGGGCAAGATCGACGACGCTGTTCTTCGACGATTCTCCCAAGATCTTGATCTTCTCCTTGGCTCGGTCGACTTTAGATCGAAACTTCTCGGCCAGTCCGCGTATCGCCCCCTTCCTAGCCCGCTCAACCTTCTTGTCGGTCATGGCCCTCTCCGAGCTCAACATCCGCTGGAGCTCGGCCACTTGAGCCTCTTGCTGGACCCGATAGGATTCCAAGTCTTCCTTCCATTTCGACGCTATCTCCGTCGCAGCATCGCGCTCACATTCGGCTTTGGCAAGCTTCGAGTGAAGCCCTTCGGCCAGTTTCCGTGCACGCTCGGCCCTCCTCGCATTCTTACGGATGTCCGCCTCGTAACCGGACGTCATCTTGTTAATAGAGGCCACGAACTGAACGAAGAGAAAAAGAGAGATCAGGCATCGCATTTTCAACAGGATACAAAAAAAAGGAGGTCGACGCGAACTACCTTAGCACCACGGCGAGACATTTCGGCATATGGCTTACTCCGGGATAGAGTATCAGGAGGAGGAAAGCATTCCCCCTTGGAGAGAATCTTGGAGAAGAGAGTGGCCGAGGCCGACGCATCGTCACAAAACATTTCGGAAGCAAACGTCTGAGATACAGGTTGCGAGGGCAGCTCGTGCTCGGCGGCACTACTAACCAATGCGTTACGCCTTTTTCGTCCAGGAGCGTCATCCTTTCGCGGATCTTTCCCTCCGTCAGCCTTTGTCGGGACACTTCTCCGGACTGGCCTCACTTGATCGGTATCCTCACTTGTAGCCGCAGCCTTGCCCTTCCTACGATGAGCCGGAGGCGGTTCCAATCGCCCAAGACCCAGCACGACCTCTTTCACGATGGGGATCGACGGAGCCAGCACGGACGATTCAACGGATACGTCGCCCGAGGGAAAAACAAGGGCAGCACTTAGCTGCTCCGAGGAAATCTCGGTTCGGCCGACCTCTGCCTGCTCCATCGCGGCACGGCTTTCGGACTCCATCCTTTCGCGAACAGATGGTCTTTTCCCCATGGTTCTCTTCGTACTGTTAGAAGAACACGAGGGAGTCGAACTCGGAGAATAATACCCAAAGTATCGTGCCCGCGCTCTCTCTACTCTCTCAAGAGTAAAATCTCCTTGCCAGTCGCACTCACCGGAAGCTAGAGTCTCACGAAGCGTAATTATGTTCGGAGGACACGTCGGAAGTGGATTAGGAACTACAAAACCAACAAACAAAGCAGAAAATCATGACATGTTCGACAAGACAGATGAGCTCGTAAAGCTATTGATCAGCTACCGATTTTTCTCCATGTGGTCCTAATTTTGTTAACCCAATCTGCACCAACCGAAGCCTCGGAGATGGGCACAAAGAAGAAATAATCCTCCCAATATCTGTCTTTACTTGGGAATCCACCGATAATTCGGCGGTGAGCTTTGTTCGAAAGGGAGTAAAGAAGCGAATCCTTGGAGCGAAATGTCCGGAAGGATAGCAGTTCAACAAGTGATCCACGGTGATTTCTTCGCCACACTCGAAGCTGCGGACCACGATCCCAACCAAGTGTCGAATTCCCCGCGGAGTTATTTGCGCCAGAGCCAGCCTATGTTTCCACAGATACCCAAGGATGACCCCCGGTATTGGGAACCATATGAAGCACATGTAGAAACAACTCTCGTACAAGGTGAAAAACCCTTTTGGGGCTCACTGGCCCGATCCGATGGCAATGGAAGGATGAAGTCAATTTCTTCGGAAATGTTGAAACGATGCCTAAGGGTCTCCAAAGACTCAGCAGTGGATAGAGTAGATCCTGGTGGATCAGGCGCCTCATGCTTATATGTGCCCTTAGAAACTCGCCGTGTTGAAGAACACGCCCGAAGGCTCGCGTCTTGCTTCATCATAGCACAATCGGAACTCCAATTCTCCATCTCGATTTTAACATTAAAAGGACTCTCCATTTCGCCCAGCAAAGGAAATTGCTTCGGCGAAAAAGGATTTCGGCTGAGTACCACCTCGGCAAAAGACTACTTCGGCCGAAAACAATCTCAGAGACAAAAAAAAACAACAAAACAACCTAAAAAAAAATCTTCATGAGAGGGAGAGAGAAGGGAGGAGAGAAGTTACCTTGAGATTTTTGAGAAGTGAAGAAGTGAAGAGGAGGTGAGGAGAAGGGGAGCATATATAGGCTCATAAAGCAAAAGATGATGTCATCATACATTGGAAGCTGTGCCAGAACACAGTTGAGTGAAGAAATTTCTACTGGAAAAAGGATTATCAGTCTGAAGACAGAGAGCCTGGCAGATTTCAAGAACAACGGACTCAGTGTCACATCAGCTCAGTTCGTACCTATAAGACGCGGCACATTGATCCCAGCTCGGACTTCTTCTACCTCGGCACCATCATCACTGAGACTACCAAGCTGGGGGGGCTAACTGTTGGGGTCAAAACCCACTCAGCTGTGATCAATGGAACATGGCTAAGTGTGAAGATACGAAGAATCAGACAAGCCGAATTACGCCTAAGTCATTCCTGTGCAAGCCCACTTAGGCACAAGAGAGGCCATTCTAGCCAAAGCAGCTCCAGTTTCGGCCAAGGAAGCTTCATTTCGGCAAAGAAGGAGGCTTAGGCAAGTTTTGTCTCCACTTAGGCAAACCTTGAAGGAAGCGTCGCTTCGGCATGGAGGCTTCGGCAAAAGAGACTTCGGCAGGCCTAGCTCACTTCGACAAAGGAGACTTCGGCAAGCCTAGCCATTTCGGCAAAGGAGACTTCGGCAAGCATAGCCACTTCGGCACTGGAGACTTTGGCAAGGAGGACTTCGGCATTGGAAAGCCTAGCCATTTCGGCAAAGGAGACTTCGGCAAGCATAGCCACTTCGGCACTGGAGACTTCGCAAGGAGGACTTCGGCACTGGAAAGCCTAGCCACTTCGGCAGGCTTAGCCGCTTCGGCCTTGGAGACTTCGGCAAGGGAGACTTCGGCGCTGGAGACTTCGGCAAGCCTAGCCACTTCGGCAAAGGGGGACTTCGGCAAGCCTAGCCATGGAGACTTCGGCAAGCCTAGCTCACTTCGGCAAGCCTGGCTTCGGAACAGCCTGGCTTCGGCAAGCCTCTACTTCGGCATGGCCCTGGCTTCGGTAAGTCTCCACTTCGGCACAACCTGGCTTCGGCACCGCCTGGCTTCGGCAAACTTGGCTTCGGCACAGCCTGGCTTCGGCAAGCCTGGCTTCGGCAAGCCTGGCTTCGGCAAGCCTGGCTTCGGCATAGCCTGGCTTCGGCAAGCCTCCACTTCGGCACGGCCC
This sequence comes from Pseudoturritis turrita, assembly GCA_900406555.1. Classification (NCBI taxonomy): domain Eukaryota; kingdom Viridiplantae; phylum Streptophyta; class Magnoliopsida; order Brassicales; family Brassicaceae; genus Pseudoturritis; species Pseudoturritis turrita. The sequence goes on from OVBL01000568.1 coordinate 1,272,867, forward strand.
TGGCTTCGGCAAGTCTCCACTTCGGCACAGCCTGGCTTCGGCAAGCCTGGCTTCGGCACAGCCTGGCTTCGGCCATGACCCACGGGGACTTCGGCCGTGACCCGCGTCTTCGGCCATGACCCACGGAGACTTCGGCCATGACCCATGGTCTTCGGCCATGACCCGCGGTCTTCGGTCATGACCCGCGGTCTTGGCCATGACCCACAAAGACTTCGGCCATGACCCACGGAGACTTCGGCAAACAACTCGCGGTCATCGGCCATGACCCACGGTCTTCGGCCATGACCCGCGGTCTTCGGCCATGACCCACGGAGATTTCGGCCATGACCCATGGTCTTCGGCAAGCAACCCGCGTTCATCGGCCATGACCCACGGAGACTTCGGCCGTGACCGCGCGTCTTCGGCCATGACCCACGGAGACTTCGGCCATGACCCACGATCTTCGGCCATGACCCGCGGTCTTCGGCCATGACCCACGGAGACTTCGGCAAACAACCCGCGGTCTTCGGCCACTTCGGCCAAGCTGGCCACTCGCCAAGCTGGCCACTTCGGCCAACCAGTCCACTTCGGCCAAGCTGGCCACTTCGGCCAAGCTGGCCACTTCGGCCAAGCAGGCCATTCGCCAAGCAGTCCACTTCGGCCAAACTGGCCACTTCGGCCAAGCTGGCCACTTCGGCCAAGCAGGCCACTTCGGCCAAACTGGCCACTTCGGCCAAGCAGGCCACTTCGGCCAAGCTGGCCACTTCGACCAAGCAGTCCACTTCGGCCAAGCAGTCCACTTCGGCCAAGGTGGCCACTTCGGCCAAGCTGGCCACTTCGGCCAAGCAGGCCACTTCGGCCAAACTGTCCACTTCGGCCAAGCTGTCCACTTCGGCCAAGCAGTCCACTTCGGCCAAGCAGTCCACTTCGGCCGAACTGCCTTGCCGAAGTGAAAACCATACGAAACTATCTGGCCGAAGTCAAAACCATACGAAACTGTCTTGGCGAAGTCAAATCTATACGAAGTTGCCTGGCCAAGTATTTCTATACGAAACTGTCTTGCCGAAGTGAAAATCTATACGAAGTCGCCTGACCGAAGTCATGTCTATACGAAGCCAGAAGACGAGGTGGCGAAGTCATTTCCATACGAAACTGTCTTGCCGAGTCAAATATATACGGAGCTGTCTGGCCGAAGTCAGAGTGCCGAAGACGATCCTGGCCGAAGTCATTCCATACGGAGCTGTGGCGAAGTCATTTCCATACGAAACTGTCTGGCCGAAATCAAGTCTACACGAAGCCAGAAGACGACGCGGCCGAAGTCATTTCTATACGA